>OZ007589.1:141900416-144300416 GCA_963931845.1 Maratus michaelseni | reverse complement strand
AATAAATTGTTAACTTCTAAACATCGCACGATTTCAATTATTACACCATTGAATAGAAAAAAGTACTTTCAGATTTAATTTGTTTGAAAAGTGTATCTCAATATACTGAATTTTTATGATTTTGAAAAAGAATGATTTTTTTTAATCCACCCGATTAAATTAACCCGACTGCAGAAGATTAACATATTTAGCCTTGAAACAATTTAAATAGTTCAGTATTTGTTTACTGCTAATATTTCATAACAAAATTAAAACTTCACTAAAAAAAAAAAAAAAAAAAAAAAAAAAAAAAAAAAAAAAAAACATAAGTTTAACACATTTGTAATCGAACTAAGCGTTTAAACACTGAAATAGTCAGAATAAAAAAGTTGCCATAAATAGTGAAATCTTTGGCGATTTCTTTGACTATTAACCTCTGTCATGCGGCTAATATGAAAATAATGCCGTTTTTAGTAAATTAAAATACTTTATTATTTATATGCATAATTGATATTTTTCATATACATTTCTTTTTGGTATATAATTCGTGGTCAATCTACAAAAATATATATTAAATATAAAAAAACATAATAGAAGCTTCCATTTAAAATTATTTTCACCTATGTTCTGTACATCGGGTTGTTTGTTATGTAACTCCGAAAGCCCGTGTTGGGTCTCCTGGTGGGAATTAACATAAATACACTCATGTTCAAAATTAAGATAATTTGCATATTTTGTCGAATTTCATGAAAAGTACTGAACGAAATGTAAAAATAATAATTCTCAAAAAATATTGAAATCTTTAGTGTCGAATAAGTAACCGTACACGTGTGTATAGGTGGAGCGAGTACAGGAACAGGCTTTATAAGCGCGTGTGACAATTTTCGCGTTACGTTCGCTCGCACACCTCGCCTAATATCTTGTTTTTTTGTTTGTTTTTTCTGTCAACATTTGGTGAAATTCAATAGCAAAAAGTACAAATGAGTAACAAACAATGTTTGGATGATGGAATGAGATGGCGAATCGTGGGGAGACTGGCAGTCTTAAGTGCAGATTTCTAGAGACTTTAATGTAACCCTAAGCGTCGTGTCGAGCTTATGCAAATTGTTTAAAGATACTGGATTAATAGAGAGAAAGTCTGGGCAAGGTTGCACAAGAGCCATGACGGCCAATGAATATCGTTTTTTGTCTATTAAACGGATGTATTACAGGAGTGCAACAACTTCTCAGCTCTCTCGTGACCTACATGCGGCCACAGGAAGCCGAGTTTCAAAAGTTACTGCTTCCAGAAGGCTACATGACAGAGATCTGTTTGCAAGAAGACCTGCTGTTTGCGTCTCGCTCACTTCCGCACACAGCAGAGACCGTTTAGCATGGTGCAGAGATCATCGACTTTGGACCAGAAATCAATTGGGACTGTTCTATTCACTGATGAGTCTCGGTTCAGCCTAAACACTCATCTGGGGAGAACCAAGGATCTGCTACCTGCCCTCTCCGAGAAAAAGACCACTATGGTAGCGCATGATTTGATGATTTAGGCAGGCATCATGTTGGATGGTTGATCGCTTCATGTGTTTGGCAAAGCCTCTGTGTCTGGTGTGAGGTATAGGGATAATATCTTGAAGCCCTATGTTCGTCTTTTGAAGGGTGCAGTTGGCCCTGATTTAATTTTAATGGACGGAAACGCGCGCCTACATAGAGCTCATCTGGTCGACGAGTTTCTGGAAAGTGAGGATATTTCCGGATGAATTGGCCAGCCAGATATTCAGATCTAAATGCCATAGAGCTTGTCTGGGACGCTCTGGCCATTTGCAACTCGCATTCCACCTCCCATAACTACCCAGGGCCTGAAAACAGCATTGCTGCAGGAGTGGGGCCAAGTGCCACAGGGACTCATAAACTGCCTGATTTCCAATATGAATTCACGTTGTGAGAGCTGTATAGAGAGGTACTGTAAGAGGGGACCATACATTCTATTAACCCACTCTTTTGTTCAATATTGTAAGCTCTGATTTTTTGCTTTCCGACAAAAATCCATCTTACGCTCAATCATGTGTCTTTTTTTTTTTTTTTTTGCATTATATCAACCTATATACGTAGCTAATATTATTAAAATCTGTCCAGTAGTTCTAGAGATAATCGACCAAATCTGAAAATTCTCTTAATTTGAACATGAGTGTAGAATGCCAATAATAAGTTTTTTTTTTTTTTTTTTTTTTTTTTTTTACAAGAGATCTGACTGACTGTGCTTAACTAATACTAGTATCGGTGATTATTCAAGGATATCAACATACATATGTGAGTAATTCATGGCGAGGCATTATATAAAAATTCCTTCGTAAAAATGTGCAGTTTAGATAAATTCGTTCTCTCCAGATCAGAAGACGTCCTGAATCGCTCTCCAGTGTGAATCTGGACTCGTCTGTGAAGAGTACAGAAGCCCACTGTTGTCTGGTCCAGGAAACATGTTCTCTTGCCCAACATAAGCGGGCCCTTCTCTGTCGTCTGTTGAGGGGGATACACACAACAGGTCGCCTTGCATAGAGACCTGCATTGTGAAGACGTCTTCGCACCATAGTAGCAGAGAATCTTCTCCCTGATGCTGCAAAGTGGTCTGCAATGAGTTGCGGCACAGTAGTGCGTCTTCTCCTTCGGGCCGAAAGAGCTAGAAACCGGTCTTCTGCAGGTGTTGTAACACGTGGGCGGCTTGGAACATGTCTTCTGGACACAGAATCTTCGGATTCATACTGATCCCAGAGTCGTTGGACTACACTGCGATACACATTGAGCCGTCTAGCAGTATCGGCCTGTGACAGCCCCATTTCCATCCATCTTACCGCCCGCCACCTTAATGAATCGGGAAAACGACTTCTTCTAGACATTTCTAGACTCTACTGGCTGTTGTGAACAAAACTGACAGCAATAGTTCGAATACAACAAAACTTACACGCGAAATTACGAAAGCTTCGTAATTGCATATTTTTCTCTCATTCACAAATACCTATTCTTTTCTATAAAATAAAAGTGGTAGCTGTAATTTTTGTGTAATTTTTTTAAAGCTTATTATTGTCATTCATATAAACTATGAAGTTTAATCTGACTGCCATTTTTTGTCTGGTGAGCTTCGAAAAACATGTTGTACCTTAACTTTTGGAGACCAGTGTAGTTTCGTTACTTCCGATCATTGATTTGGCAAATTATTTTTTTTTCCTTTTAGTAAATATAATAGGTAAAATATTCTTATTTCATTAATTTTTAATTATTTTTACCTGTGATATTTGATAAACCTCTATGTAATCTTAAAAAAAAAGAAAAAAAATTAGTATTTTAACATTATATGTAAAATTAAATTAAAATTGGTGCAAAAATATTATTTTTGAAATATTTCGCATAATGACCTAATAACGCTTTATGACCAGGGAAAACAACCTCACTGCATGTACCTGATAAAATCCTTTCTCCCAATAAAAATATCAAACGCAGTTAAAAACTATTTGCCCGATTTATCTGGGTGTAGCGCCGCTTTTCTTTAATGACAGATAAGTTCCGACGTGCGTTTTGAATAATTAATGTAAACATATAAATTACGAGGGCAGAAAACAAGATTTTATGTATTATCGCAACTACTAATGTGTCCACGCCCTTAAACTCTTTCGCGATTTGACACGTAAGGCCAGCATGGAATCTTTTCCTCCTCACTAAATTAGCCGTTTTCTCACAGTAAATTTACCTTACACAAAAAACACTCGTTGTCGTATCCTCTTCGAATTATGAACTGTTTTGAATAATATTTAGAGAATTACGAGGCATATTTTGACGAAGCGACCCCCCTCCCCCTTTTTAACGAATTGTCAGCATTTATTTGCTATTTGCCAACAACTAGCTAAATATTCCTAACACTAAACATACTGGAAATTTTACTCAAGTTTTATAAAAAATATTTCATACCACAATTTTTATTTAAAACTATTTAAGTTTATCATTTAACTTATTTTTGTGTGATTTATATTTTATTTATTTTCTAAAGAAATTTCTGGTTCTAATCGAAATATTTTCATTTGATGTTGGTCAAATGACTGTTTATTGGTATATTAGTGTATAATATTTTTCTGTAAACTACTTTTCTTCGTTAATTTATCTGCTTGATTGTTTGCTTGTTTCCGTTACAGGCTAGTTTCATTCTTAGCAGGTGCACTGTCTTTTGTAAATGTATTATATTCTTTTCGCAAGGATTATTCATTTTGCATAGTTTTTCGTTCAGACATTTTTTCGTTTAAAGACAGGTTAGGCGGGTTCTATTTTACATGTTTTACTGTACTTTTTTATTTTATTTTATTTATTTATTTAATTATTATTATTTTTTTTTTGCCTAGAAATGTATTTGTACTCATCTTTAAAAATAATTTTAATTTTAAAATAATGGCCATTTGAAAATGTATGCATTTTTTTTTGGAAAAATTGTTGTGCCGGACTCTTATTTTACTGATATTTGTACGGACCAGGCCAGGCAGGTCAATGATTTTCATACAGACTGGGTCGGGACCAGGTCTGAGAATTTCGGCTCGTGAAGACCTTTATTAATGATGAAGTCCAGGCCCCGTTTGGCCCGAAAAAAGACTTCTGACCAGGCCCGGCCCGGACCGAGGGCTTGGCCGGACTCGGGACCGTGCAGACCTCTAACTGAGTGTCTTATTTTGATTGCACTTAAAGAAATTTGTATTTTTTCAAACTTAACGAAGTTTCAATGTATTGCATTAGTGGATGTTTAAATATTGTCTCTTGTATCTTAGAAATGATCAGGCATTAGTAATACAGTATATCCATCTATGCAGTACCTTATTACCGGCAAGGCATATGTGGCTCATTCCTAAGGTTCACAGATTTCAAGAACCTCAAAATGTCCCAATCTTCAGTAGTAATATTATTGAAAAACACGTGAATGGAATAAAATTATTTCACAAGTACTTTATATTAAGGATTATCTTATCTGTAGAGTTTGATTTATCTTTGTCATATGTTTTTCAAGATTTTGCATTATTAATTCATTTCTATTTTACATTGTATTTAATTCTGCTAAATTCTTCATTTGTAGAAAAAAAATTATGGTAATAATAATGCAAATTTTGTTCATTATGCTTCTTAGTTTTTCATTTATGTAGATCCCTACTTATCCAGTTGCCTCATTAGAGGTCCACACGGGCCAAAATTCCCAGTCCCGATCCGTACAAATTTTTTTGGCTTAGTCTTTCCCGGTATAAAAATTAAAAGTTCGGCTCGAGCCTGGCCCGGCGCATACAGTTTTTTTTATCCGGGCTGGCCCGGTGTAAAAACTAAAATCTTGGCACGAGCGCGGAAAGGTATAAAAGCTAAAAGTTTGGGCCGATCTCGGCCCGGCACGACTGAATTTCTACAAAACATGCCGATATTTCTAAAGCAACATTATCTTATAGTTAAAATTATTCAAAAAACACACTTACTTATGCATATATTTTATTTTCAGATTATGTTTAAAATGCATGGAATACAAAAAATCAACACTATTAATGAACACTTAGACAATTAAGTACATAAACACTATAATTAAAAAAATTGACAGACAATTATATTCATATGAAGATTCAGTAAGAGAAGAAAAATCAGGAGAGAAGAAAAAATCCGTTATAGACAGGTTCCATTCTTAGCAGGTACATGTTGTAAATGTATTATATTCTTTTCGCACGTATTATTATATTCATTTTGCACGGATCAATATATTTTTCCGTTTAAAACAGGTTTCCGTCATAGATCGGCTCGATTTCACGGGTTTCACTGTACTTTAATTTTTTGCCTACAAATGTATATACTATTCTTTCAAAAGAAAATTAATTGTACAATAATAACTATTTAAAAATATATGCATTTTTCGCAAAAATCTTTCTGCTGGCCTTATTTTACTGATTTTTGCATGGACCAGACCAGGCCAATGATTTTCAATTGGGTTGGGTCGGTACCCGGCCAGTAATTTTTGGCCCGCGCAGACCTTTAGGAAAACTGAAGTCCAAGCCTGGCTTAAAAAAATGCCTGTCCGGCCTGGCTTGAGTCTGCAGAAAAAAGTAATGCCCGAGTCCGGCCCCGAAAAAGTGACGATGAGCCCGAGCTCAACTCGAGTCTCGTGTATGAAAATATGCCCGAGCCTAGCGTCTATGCCGCATATATGCTTTGCAAAACTCGATAAACTACGGTTAGGGCCGAAAATACTATATTTGCCCAGGGCTTAAATTTTGATGTTCGGTCCCTGCAGCTAAGGCGAAATTGTGACGGACTGTTAAAAAAAGTATTTCAAACAGGTTTCTGTCTTAGCAGATAAACCACACCTTATACAGCAATATCTTGTTAAACTGTCTCTAGTATAAAATGTACCTTAACTAGCATTAAGTACTTTACGTCGCGTTATTTTAAATCATCTAAAAAAAAAAAAAAGAGAACTTTTTAATTCTAATAAAAATTAGTGACTCCACTAGACTTTCCTAACATTTTATAGAATAACAGTGAAGTAAAATATATTTCGGACACAATGGAATCAGCAGGATTCGAACATTTGACCTCCAGTTTCAAAACTGGAGACATTACTTCTGATCACCAATGCTTCACAACGTCACCGCAAAATTTATCATTTATATTCTGTCGCATTTCTTTGGTGGTTTTTCCCGTATAATCCACCGTAAAATGGTTGGAGAATAATTTAAATATCTAATCCGTTGGCTCTTGCGTTCTTGGTCTGTAATATATTCACTAAACAGGAGCTCAATCGGCAATACCATTTGGAATCTATGGTATCTACTCCCACACACATGCTACAATACTTACTTTCCTTGCAATATGTACTGTTAAAAATTTTGTGATGTTTTGAACCATCTTTTTGTGCTGCAGTAGCTGCAAGCATAAGATGGTGAAATCTTGTACCAACATTTGGAGCTGTGGTTCAACCGGAGCCTATATTTAGAGATAATTTAATATTTTCAAAGAAACTCTTGTTGCAATTGAGCAGTTAATTTTCATTTAATCTGCTTATCATGACGTACATTTTCATCTGTATTTTTTCATGTTTGCTTTTAAAAGTCTGAAGACCTATTATAAGATTAATCAGAACGTAAAAATAAAATTTTCTTGCAATGCTTTAAAAGTTATATACTAATATATATATATATATATATTTACATTTTTTACTACAACCCTACGAAGAAATTTTAGAGGTGAAAATATCTGTTATAAACATTTATTTTTGTTTACAACTACAAATAACTTGTTTTTCAATGTGAAATTACAAATCTGCCAACAATTTTAACAATTTAAATCAAGTCTGTTAACATTTGTGTACAACTTTAAGAATTTGTGCAACATATCACTGTGCCTTATTGCTTCCTGGAAATTGCCGATATCATAGGATACATTTCACTTTCAACATTTGATTCATAATTAACAGATTCAGCTGTTATTGTCGAATATTCCCAACAAGCTAAGTCACATACACCAGATAGTTCGTCTCTCTTTAGTATCTAATTCTTCATCAGTCTTAATAAAACGTTTGACAGTAAACTTCACTTGTAATATATGTATTTATTCAGAGATTTCTCTAAATTTGGCATTTGAGACGGTAAATATATAGTTAAAGTCTAAAAGTAACCTATTGCTTCTATAATCTAATTGCATAATGATATGACGTAATAAAAGTTTTCTGCACCAAACTTTAGAGGTGTGCATTACACTTTGACCAAACGGTTGACACATGGAAGAGCTGTTAGGGAGAAAAACAGAATTTTAATACTTTCTTATTTTTAAAAAATCAGAGAATTTTTCTATGCTGTTTCTTCATTCTATTATTAAAAGTTGTTTGCCATTAAATCATTAAAGGACGTATCATCAAAAATTTCTAATTAACTCTCTACATCAAGCATGTCAAACTCGTTTACCGCCGAGGGCTAAATTAACCATTGAATACAAAACCGGACGCCATCTTAAAAAAAAAAAAAAAAAAAAAAAAAAAAAAGCAAATGTATTACTGCACAGAAATTTGTACATATGAAATACAACCTTGTTAAAATAAATAAATATATAAACCAATCCCAAAGCTACCTGCCAGAAAAGGGAAAATTCATCGGAAAATATTAAAAAATATATTTAAGTAAAAGGCATAAATTTGAATCTTTCCTAATTTTTATTATTTTGTAAATTTAAAAATGGTAATGATTCCAAAGTAGTGCTCTACCGAACATATGTTAAATTGCGTTTAGAGAAAGATAAAAATATATTTGAGACTATATCTGGCATTTAAAAATTTAAATCGCAATCTAACTGTTAAAAAAAAACGTACTATTAAATGAATCTTTGCATTTTCTCTGATCTTTGCATTTTCTTTTAATTTTTTAATTGTTTCTTTTTTCAAAAATCAATTCGTTGCAGCAGCATTATTTATTTCAAATAAAACTTTACAAGCTTTATTCAGTCAAAAAGTTCCTAATTGAGCCATAAATATGATGACTGTACTGAGCATATGGATAATTTGCAGAAGCTTATCCCCTACTTTTAAGTAAACATAATGTCTGCGAATAAAACTCCAACTGGGGGCAATTTCGTCCATCTGCATTTTTATGAATTACAATGTAATGTAACAGGCAACAAATATTAAAATTATTGATTTCATTTGATCATTGAAATTTCTGGGTATATCGTGAATCTTTCTAGCAATGATACTTGTATATTTTCGCTTATATTATTTTCAAATGTCTTTAATTGCTCTGGGCATCCTTTTTTCTACTTAGTAGTGAATGATTTTGACTTGCGTACAATTGAATGTAAGGTTTTTTTTTTTTTTTTTTTTTTTTTCTAAATCACATATATATTATCTTTGATTGGCTTCAGGAAAATACTTTTTTAATGAAATATCAGTTTCAAATCTATCAATTTATCTTCCCGAAGTTTTTCTAGATATTTGTAAGGTTTTCTAGATCTTTATGAATGCATTCTTTGCAAACTCTAGCAAAGTTTTTATATATCAAACATAAATTTCCAGTTTTTCTTTGAATTTAAAAGAATTGTAAATTTACTTTTGTCAATCTGTGATATTCATCTTCAATTAATCGCTCTTATTGACACTCGTAAGAAACTTTAACATAATTTTACGTAAGCCCCAAAAGAAAGACGAAGGTATTTTTTTAAAAATCAAAAACAAGACAAGCATTCGTGTCACTTTAAAAACTATATATTTCATTAATATTTATTGTTTTCATTTTTTACTTTTAATTACCGTTAATTAGCGTCATATTTTAAAAGTAATTCCATACATTTTTTATAACTGAATAAATACAACACATTTTCTGTAATGTGATGTAAATCGAAGAAATATTTAAATAAAGTACTAGTTTCAATCTAAAACACATAAAAATTCATATTAAAAATACAATATAAATTTTACAAATCTTTAAATTTTCATATTCAACGTCTGCTCATTTTTGCTTTCCGATCAATTATTTATAGTCCATAATTTCTTGCATCTGAAATTTTAAAATGAGTTAGATCTGACAACATACATATATACTATACTTTTTCATGTTTTTGGATTGGGAATTTTTTTTAAATTTAAAATAACTACTATTTTTCTTATTATTAATCTTCACTTTATTTAATCTCGGAATCTTTGTTATTAATCTGTGTTATAAGATTATTATTCTAAAACAGTGGTAGATATTTTGAATAAAAAATTCTCCAACTTGGCAACACTGCAGCAACGGTTTGTGCAAGTGTGCTCATGCAAAGTGTATTTTCTGCTTCGAACATGAACTGAATCAAACATAGGAAACGTGCCAAAAGCTTGGCAAGCCACAGATAAATTGTAGACGGGCCACGTGTTTAACATACCTGCCTACATAATACCAATATCGTTAATTTGAACGTTTTTGAAATAGTTAGGTTTCAGAAATTTTTCCGTTAAAAGCAGGGATGATGTGAAGCGTATACGCCGTATATCTGCTGTTTTTCTTTTTAAGGAACTCCGTATACCCTCTGTTTCTCGCATAAAGCTATACTGTTAAACATTTTGTGCTGAGTCGAACCAACTTTTGATGTTGCAGTAGCTGCAACCATAAGATGGTGAAATATCGTTCCAAAATATGGAGCTATGGTTCAACCCGAGCTCCAAATGTTGGAACGATATCTCACTATATTATGGTTGCAACTACTGCAGCACTAAAAGTTGGTCCAACCCAGCACAAAATTTTTAACAGTGTATAGCTGGTTTCTAGTGTTCATCCTCTACCTATATCTTGTACCCTCTTTTTTTTACAACTACACCACTGTTTATAAGAAGAATTTCAATCTCCCCTAACACATTATAACATAGCAAAACAATGACCCGTACTTTTGATGTTTTACTGCCCATACAGTCACTTTTTTTTTTTAGTTTGAAGTTTTATTTGACAAAAAATCTGAAGAACAGTCCGGTTTCATCAGCATTATAAATGTTTCTCTCACCACAAATTATTTCCAAATTATTATCCCCCTACCACTAATTTAATTTATTAGTTTTGAGATGAAAATACAACTTCAATACTTTCCCATTTTTAAATCTGGTGTATAAAAAGTTCCATTTTTAAAAAATAGGAGAGTTTTTCTATGCTGTTTCTTCATTCTAGTATTAAAATTTGTTAATCACTCAATTATTAAAGGACGTATCATACAAAATATCAAATTCGCTCACCACATAATATCAATATCGTTAACTTGAAGATTTTTGAAATATCTAGGTTTGAAAGATTTTCCAGTTATAAGCAGGGGTGTAGTGGAGGGTATACGGTGGTATATACCGTATACCTTCTGGATTTTTAAAAGAATCCGTATACCCTCTGTTTCGCATATAAAGCTATATCGTATCACTAGCGTTTATCCTGTGTCCATAACCTGTATCTTCTGTTTTTTATTTATTTATTTATTTATTTTTTTTTTTTTTTTTAAGAATATACCACTGTTTATAAACAGGATTTCAAACTTTCCTAACACATTATAACATAACCAAACAATGACTAGTATTTTTTATGTTTTACTGCCGATACAGTCACTTTTTTTAAGCTTGAAGTTTTATTCCGCGAAAAATCTTAAGAACAGCCTACTTTCAACGGCATTACAAATGTTTCTCTCTCCACACATTATTTCCCAAGATTTCTATTACACGTGTTTTATAAATTTTTAAACCTTTGGCAAATATTCGTAAACACAATATTTGTATTTCTGAAACATTTAGATTCTTTAACTTTTCCATTTAATTTTAATCGTTTTCTTTTTGTGGCGTTTCTTGAAATATGAAACAAAAAATGACGCTAAATTCATAATACATCCCTAACAACGAAGAAAATAATGTAGATACATTTTGACGTTTTAAAAAATGTAGGTTGTGTAAAAATTAAATCTCACGAATTGAACACTAAATGAAGCAAAGTGAATTGTAAAATGTGATACCTTATTTGGCGTTTACCCATTTTTTGGTACATTCCTTTGAAACATTCGAAAAAATCCGGGTATTATTTCAAATATAAAAGCAATTTAAATTAGAGTTATTTAAAACTCTTTTCTTTATTTTAAATATATATATATTTCATCATACATTTTGAGTGGCAACAAATTTATTCCTTATTTACATTACATCAACCACTGCTATCAGTGTTAACTGTGTCGCCAAGTGACATCAGCTGCTTCTGCTCTTGCTTTTACCTATGTCATGCATTGAATGTAATCCAGTTATTTAATGTTTGGATTTTGAGAACGTTGGCTGTTTTCAATGAATTTGTTCCTTTTCCTTTCTTCGGAAACTTTTTAAGATTATACAAAAATGTGTTCAAATTCAAATAAGAATAAAAAAGAAAAGAAAACTAGAGCACATTTGTTACATACATAATACATTTGTGCGCACTAGAAGTACTCAGCATATTATCCATAATGAGAAATCAACCCAGTTACAAATTATATTATTGTACGCCTGTTACAAAAAAAATAAAAAATAAAAATCATATGTTACACATAATGATACGCTTTCCAATGTTAAAAGAATAATGTTACAAAATCTTAATAATCTCTTGAAGTGATGAACGAAATTTGTACATATGTATGTTGGATACAGCTTTCAATTTATTTTGGGAATATTTGACAAACACGATGAACTAATCACTATTTGTATCGTAACATACTTGTATATCAAAAATTTTTTTAACCATTGCCCTCGAAACAGAACTATTGGACGTGATGATTTTTTTTTCCTTAAATTTTCATTTTTCTTGAAAAAGGTAATTTTTTTAACTTTTGTACAATAGATATTTATAGCATATGTTTATTATTTTACCGGAATAGGAAGCAAAGATATCATATCCACGGAATAACGCTTCCCCCAGCTCATTGAACGAACTTGGAGAAGTATTTAAAGAAGCCACTTACCTTTCAAAGTAGTGCCAAGATACTTGACAGAATCAAGGTTCAGAGATCGAACCGACTAGTAAATTAATTGTACATCTTCATGTCACAAAAATGTTCTCGGTAATGCAGAAAAGGTAAGTAAGAAAATTTCTCTTACCTTCATTTTTCAGCCAGATCAGGTAAACATCAAAGGTAATCATCAACCTATTTTGATGTGTGTCGAGGGGGTGGGGATAATCTATTGGTATATTATCCAGCTTTAAAAATGCATGTGTATCACTACTTGCTTAGTGAAAATATGATTTGTTATTAATTAAATGATAAGTGATTCAACTCATTCTGCACTGAATTAACTTTAATTTTACTTTTTACAATTATAAAATACATTTAATTAAGTTTAATAGGCTATATGAAGTTTAACATTGTGAGGAGCGTACATATTTTGCTCCTTTCCGAGTGAAAACATAATTTAGAGCTAAAGAGAAATTATATTAACAAACAGTTTATCAGTTCTTGAAAGTCTCTACGTAATGGGGAAAACTCGATTACACATATTACGTCTTTGGAGAGAAACGTTGAATTTTCACACATCAGAATCAATTTATGAGTTCAAGGTCTTTCGTTTTATTCGCTGTTAATGATCTATTTGAAAGAAATTTGACGATTTTTCTAACACTTCAGATTCAGGCAAGATAGCTATGGACAAACCTAGCTTGATGAGATAGAAAAAATATAATTCATTTGGACGAAGTCAAATCCAGTAGCTCACATATCCATAAAAGATCTCATCTTAGTATTTATCATCAATCAGGCTTCCTAAAGGAAAAACACTGAAGTTATAATGGGATCACCTAAAGAAATTTTAGACCAAATCACGATTCCATATCCATAATTGTATCGTTAACGTTAAATTAGTAGTAGTATCTGGTACCTGCCTCTTTCTAGATCAGTACACAACCTGAATTTATCTCCAAAATAAACCTTGATTTATCCGTAAAGAGTATAGACCTCCATCATTTTGTGGTCCAGATGACGTGCTATCTTGTCCAACGTAATCGGACACAACTGTGATATTCGTTAAGAGGGGCACATGCAGGTTCTTCTTGGATAAAGACCGGATTGTCAAAACGTCCTCTCGCGGTTGTAGCCGATATTCTTGTCCCTGTATTAAAAAAAAATGATTTGCTAAGGCAATATTGTCGAACCTTTTGCGTTTCATGGCACTCTTGAACGTACAGAGAAATTTTCGCGGCACACTTACATTATAATTAAAAAAAAAAGAATTTAAAAAATGCTTTTATGCTTTCGTATTTATTAATAAAATGTACACCGCAATCAAAAATCATGAAAAATATTGAAATTTATTACAAAGAAGCTAACCAATGAGATTTTTAAAAACTTGTCACCCATACTTTTTCTCTTTACTACAATTAATATTTAATGAAATAAAAGCGTTATTAATAAAATAAATGAGTTCTTTTTTTTTTATTATTCCTTTAGTGATTCTAGCCATGACTGATTATTATTTTTTTTTATGTCTGCTACAGAAAAGTTCCCATTACACAAAGTTAATGTTGAAAATTAAATAAATATACTTTCTATTAATTTTTTTATTATTATTTATTTGGAATGTTTGAAAATTTATTCTTGAGAAATAGCAGAAACTTAACAATTTAGCCTTTAAAACTTTTCTAGATACATCTGTCGTCTTTTAACGGCACACTAGTGTGCCGCGTCACAATGGTTGAAAAGCTTTACGATTAGAATTGGTGCATTTTTCGGACAGAAATAAATTAAAATATCACCAAAAGAGGTACATGTAGCAGATCTGAGAAGGCTTTTTTAAAAGTGATTCTTTGAAATGTAATTTCTCTCAAAGTCTTTGAACATATACTGTGTCTTTTAATATTCCGATATCCATCATGATGTATAGAAATGTGATGCTACGTGTGCATTACAGTTAGGATCAGGTATGTAGTGGATATATGGTGATATACGACATATACCTTCTGGATAACTCCGTATATCCTGCGTAGCTATACCGTATACTCTCTGGTTTATACCCTCTGCCTATAGAGTATATCTTCTGTTTTTTTTACGATTACACCATTGGTTAGGTCAGGACATGTTACTTACTAAAACTCCTAATGCAACATTCCTTAACAATTTTGTGAAAATAATTTAATTATTAATATTTTTTTCACAAACATTTGAATTATTCTTTGTTTCGAAACATAGATTTAATTGTAAAGTTCAATATTTTTTTACTTGTAAATTATATCGGATGTCAAAAGTAAGTTAAATTAAGCAAACTAGTGCTCGACACAATTCGTCCAAATTTTATATATTTTTTACTAATTTGTTTGTAAGTTAAGCACAAAAAACAGGTTGTAACTTAACTTTTGGAGGGCAGAATAAATGCCTACTAGTTAAAAACTATAAATAAATATATTTCTACTATACTTTCATGGATATTTCTCGACTTTATAATCACAAAAATATAGACGAAAATTTACTCTGACATTTAATTTTTGTCTAGCATCGAAAGCTCTCCGCGTTAACACGTGGCAGAAACAGGTGCAGTCTAAATTTCAGAAAACGTGTGCTGCAAATATATGATGGAGATCGCGTGCTAAGTTATCCACTGCATAATTCGGCTATTCTACTGTGCATGAGTCGTCATCTTATTTAGCGAAATATGTCTGGATAGAGATTAATAGAGTGTTAGCAACGTGCATGTTTTTCTCTCATAATACACGGCATTAACAACATGTGGTTTATTTTGTAAATTTTTAAAAAATATTTTATAGCTAAGAGCATTTATGTTTCATCCTTTTCCATTTCTCAACGTATAGTTGTTTATTTTCGTTCCTCTGTAATGTTTCAATGTTGTAAATGTTTTCCCACTTGCATTCATACATACTTCAAATATATGAAAGTTGCATACATATACAATTTTATTGACAATTCAAAAATACAGCCTTTTTTTCTGGTAGGGAAGTATTTATTATTTTAGTGGTAACGAAATAATAAAAAATCCGCTAAAACCCATAAAAAATTAAATACAAAAAATCCAAAACTGACTTTGAGGTGCATAATTTCAGACATAAAATAGATACCTTCTTGAAAAAGCGTGTACCTATGCGCGCAGCGGTCTCCTCGGATAACTGCAGAGAAACATACAAACACACACACGTTTGTTTTTATTATTATAGAAGATGTGCAAGTACAATTCAAAAATATTTTGAATAAAAATATTTAAATAAAATAAAAAATTATTAAATTATCAAAAAAATAAAAATAAATAAAGTCAATATTTCTTAACAAATGTTACTTTAAAATATATTTTAAAAGGAATATTGCGTGCATATTTAAGCAAAAAATATTAAAGTATAGCATTTTCTGGATTACGTATACACAAGCCATAGAATATTTTCTGGATTACGTATATACACAAGCCATAGAATACGGAATAACAATACAAATATCATTTAGATAATTAAATACCAAAGGGTTTATTAAAAAAGTTCCTGTAATTTAGAATGAAAAAAAAAAAACTATGGTTATTTTAAATTTAAAGCTTTGTAAAGAAAAAGAAAAAAACGTGTTTAAAAAAATACCAGGGGATCTGGTATGGTAACTGCCCGGTGTAATAACATAGGTGAAAACAAATTTATTATTATTATTATTATTATTGACAATTCTAATAGATTTTTTACATTTAATACATATATTTTTAACTCTGGCATGCGACTGTTACAAAAATACCGTTTTTAATAACCTTCAAAACTTTATTTGAATACGTAGGTGATATTTTTCACATAGAAAAGGAGTTTGGTGTTGTTAGCGGACAATTAAAAAAAAAAAAAAAAAAAATATATATATATATATATATATATATATATATATATATATATATATATATATATATATATATATATACTATAAACAAATTTGGATCTATTGTTGCCAGATCCAGTCTGCAGTGTCACAAAAAGCGGGACAGCGGCATCTAAATAGAGACATAAAAATACAGTAAACCCTATGAAAACAGAACCTCTATTTATAACGGAATCATGTCTTAAACGTAAAAATTTCATTGTCCCTACTGTAGGAATACCATACAATTATACCCGCTGAGAAAGAAAAAAACCTGTGTAACATGGTATTTTTCTACTGTCTCTTGCGATTCCATCTTAGCAGGTTTTGTTATATTAAACAAGCACAACAAACTGATACAATAAAACCTGTGAAAACGGAATCTCCAGGGAGTTAAACAAAATTCCAATTACATATAAACACTTAAAAACTTTATTTTACTTAAGTAAGGTGTCACACAAAATAAACATATAAAACAAATAAACCACTGACATGTTTCGGTTTCATTCGAGATTTAAAAAAAAAAAAAAAAAAAAAAAAAAACATTATCATAAGAATACAACACCAATCAAATTTTGATTGATGTTGTATTCTTATGATAATGGTTTTTATCTTGAATGAAACCAAAATATGTTTTGATTGATGTTGTATTCTTATGATAATGGCTTTTATCTCGAATGAAACCGAAACATGTCAGTGGTTTATTTGTTTTATATATATATATGATTTGTGTGACACCTTACTTAAGTAAAAGAAAGTTTTTATGTGTTTATATATTTATGAAAAGGTGATGTTCTATGTTAAATTTTAGGATTTAAAAACAATTTTTATAATTGTATCGTATTCCTATCGTAGGAACAATGAAATTATTTACTTTTAGAACAGTTCTGTCTTCACAGATTTTACAGTATTAAGTTCCAGGAAGTCCTCCACTCGATGCAAACTAACAAACAGCATGGTAGAGTAATCCGACCAGTAAGTGACCAATTAGTAAATATTTTAATAGAATAAGGTTCGAAAAACTCCCCACTAGTTAATTATCATGCTGGGCTGGGTTTAAAAAAACTCGTAAATCAGTAAAAACGTGTTATAAGTTATTTGTACAAGTTGGTAAAATAAATAACATCGTATGGAAGTTAAGTGTTTTTAAATTGCTGCCTGTTCATTCACTGGAAAATTTTGCATCCATTCACCGGTAGGAATTGTTCATTTACTTGGTTTTTCTGTAGTTTTTTATTAAGACACTCCTAACATCCTAAACAAATGAAATATAAGCTTCCTTTTATTATTTTTTAATCATTTGAATACCAACACATGTATTTGCACTGTCAGACATCAAAAGATACTCTTTATTAAAATATTATCAATATTAAAAACAAATGTGCTTAAGTGATCATTTACTGGTCGGACTACCCTACTAAAAGAATTATAAAAGAATTTGTGCATCTTGCAGAATCGGGACTTTTGGCTTCCGGCGCAGTGCTTACTGGAAACAGGTCTGGGAGTCGTTGAAAATCGGGACGTCCGGTGTAAATCGGACACCTACCAATACTTATTGAATCCCCCTCGTATTATAATGTGAAACACCCTAGAACCATAAAATTAAGATAAGATAATTTAAAATAATATTGCTGTTTAGTATACTGTAAAAAAAGACAAATGTCTCTTAATCTAGGAAAATATGATATAATCACGAACGAAAATATAGAATAACCACTTTCGAGTAACCCACGAATCCAAACAACATTATTTATCCTTAGAAATCTAAGAAATTAATATATTTTCGAGGATTTAAAAAGCTTTTATAAAAGCGAAGTTTTTTTAATATTATTTATTTATTTATTTATTTTATGCTGCCACTGATTTTCGGAAATATTTCCGAGTAATTTTTAAAGTGTATTAATCAGCTTTCTAAAGCCGGAACACAGTCTTTTCGAATGGTATCAATTCTCAAGTAAACGTTTTCATGTTCAACACACGTTTTGCAGATATACATGATAAATTGGCAGCATTAACATTGACATTAAAATTAATATTATTTTGTTACTCTTGCATTGTATAAATTTAATCACGCAGCATTGTATAAATTTAATTGAGCATTGATAGCATCCGTCATTCAGGTTTGAGAAAAATGATCAATGCAGTATAAAAAGTACTCGGAAGCGTTTCCAAAAATCAATGGCAGCAAAAGAAATTTTGATTTTAAAATGTTTCTTTAAATCTCGAAAATATATTGGTTTCTGAGGTTACTACAGATAAAGAACGCTTTGTAAAACCATGTGTAACTCGGGAGAGGTATTGTATAGTCCAAATCGTGGCTAGATTATATTTTCGTAGACTAATAGATGTTGGCTTTTTTACAGTTTAATTAATGAGGTGTAACTTTGAAAAGTAGTACAAAATGCTCGAATATTTGAAGGAGAAACGAATTAGTGTTGAATATTTGTATAAATGTTTTGCATATTTCTCTCAGTTTGAAATTGCGATTCTTTTGCTGTTGTTGTTTAGTTCTGATTATATACTAGCAGACGGTAGCAAACCGTCCAGCGTTGCCCAGGATAACCTTAAATATACCTAAAAATTACCTTAAATATAGTATACACACGAACATAGCGGTGGAAGCACCACTGCCTTTGGCATAGTACTGACGATAATTAATATGGCAATCACTATACCAGAGACACTTCGTAATGCGCGAAATTGGAAAAATTTCTTTATGAAAATAAAAAATTAAAAATGCCATCGCAAAAGAAAACGACCATACCCCATAAATTGCTAAAATATCAATCGTAAAAATAAATTATTTCGTTAAAACGCGCATTTATTAAGACATTTAAAACATTTCGACAAGTAAAGACTTTTAGACACATTTAGCCATCAACACATTTAGACGTTAGCACATTTAGATGTCAACACATTTAGACATTACATTTAGAAATTTAGACGTTAGGGCATAAACACATTTTTCAAGACATTTTTAAGTGTTTTCATTTATTTTATAACTTGTAATTAATGAACACTTAAATATGTCTTCGATAAAAAAAAAGGAAAAAATAAAGAAATAAATCTCGAAAATCTTTTCCCGTACCGCGACATCGTAGAAAACAAATTGTTCTATTAAAACGCGCAATCGTTAAAAACACGAAATTAAAAACAATATAATAAAAAAATTAAAATATATATGTTAGGAAAAAAAGAAAGAAAAATCATGCGTCAAGCATAAATTATGAAACACTTTGCAACACCTTCAGAATATAACGGAACTTCATTGTTTCAAAAGATGAAAACAGATACCTAAAACATCTCAGAAAACGCAATAAATATTTGAAAAACAGAATTTAGTAATTACTGTCCATGGCCGATAGGGTATTCTAATTGTTTTGTGCATTCCTGTATCTGATCTATAGAGCTCTAAATACACTACATAGTGTGCTAAAATTTAGCTTAGGAACTAAATGCATAACACAGTCAAACATTCACATACAGCAATTTCCAAAAAATGCCCGAAAATGCATTCGAATAATTTTGTACAGCTCTGTATATTATCTGTTGTTTCTACATATTAAACTAAAGTTTAATTCAGAGGGGGGGGGGGGAGCATAACACAAATGAAAACATACTTTCTGAAATTACTATCCATTAGATTGCAATGCATCCAGTTCATTGAGTAGCCTTGTATATGAATTTTTTTATATTCTACATAAATTTCTTAGTATACAGATATGGTTCAGCTGGTAAATGTATAACTCAATTAAAAAATACCTGTAAGAAAGTCACGCTCATACACAGTAACATTTACGAATTATTTTGTGTAGCCCTTGCCCTGTATAATATATGATCTATAGAATTTATACACATCACGTAGTATGCAAAAATTTAATAACACTGAAAAACGCATACTACAACTGAAAAGCACTTCCAGCATTTATCTCTCACACGCAGTACAATAACCTCTTTACAATAAGTCTAGTACAATAAATCTTTTGTGTGTCCCTGTAAATGAACGACACTATGTTATGCACGACATATTCTACAGTAAGCATCCTGTAGTGCTCCTCAATAGTCTATATAAATTCCATTTTGTTTAAAATGGTGAACATCATTAAAATACGCTGCCAACAATTTTTCCCCGTAGACAATTATGTAAACGAATTCTTTTGTATGACCCTGTAAATGAATGATAAATGCTTTGCATTCCATATTGTACAGGGAGTAAGTTTTAATGCACCACAGAAATACATACCAATTTCATTATGTTTGAAATAATGTAACATCATTAAAATGCACCGCAAACGATTTTCCTCGATAGATCATAATGAAATACGTAATTCTTTTGAGTGTCCCTATAAACGAAATATAAATGATAACCACTCCATTTTCAATATCAAATATGCCATAGTCAACCTCAATAAAATATATCATTTTCCTGGCAATCCGAGTATATTTACAAAAGCTAGAGCACGTTCAGACGGCATACATAGATAAACCGAAGTCCTAAACACTTTTTAACTATATTATTGGTCAAGTGGTAAAATAAAAATTTCGCTCTGCAGGCTACATTACAAAAAATGAATAAATAAATAAAATAAAATGTGTTATATTACCATCGCACAGACTGAAATTTGTACATACAAAATACACCTTGTTTAAAGGGGGGGGGGGGGAACCCCGCCAAATTAAGTTTACTTACCGAAAAAAATTAAAATAGTGAACGGAAAATCTTAACAGGAATATTCATTAATGGAAAGACGTTAATTAAAGTTGCATGCGAATTTGAAGCCCTAAAATGCTGCCCACACTGTTCAACTGTTCAATGCTTCCGAACTTATATTATTCTGTAAAATTGAAAATAGCAAGGATGCCGTACAAAAGTGTGCTGCCGAACGTAGCTAAAAATACATTTAAAAAAACTAAAAAGATGGTTAAACACATATTCGGCATTTAAACACTTAAATCGCAATAAAAATACTAAAAAATATATCTATTCGAATTACTCTGACCTTTGCATTTTTCTTATAATTTTGTGATTGCTCCTTTAACAAAAAAAAAAAAAAAAAAAAAAAAAAAAAAAAAGTTGCAAGAGCACAATTATTTTAATTATAAATTTACTTTTTAAACGACAATTTTCATTTAGTCAAAACTTTCATTATTGAGTCAAAAATATCAGCCATGTTGGTTGTACCGAGCATACAAAAAATTTTCAGAATCTCCTCACTTATTTTTAAGTTACACATCATGTATGCGTATAAAAATTGCCAACCGAGTAGATTTTCGTGCATTTGTACTTTGATGAATTACCATATAATAGGCAACAAATTAAAACTATATATTTCATTTGATTATTGAAATTTCTGGCTATATCATGAATCTTTCTAGAAATTGCACTTACATATTTTAGCTTATATTATTTTCAAATTTTTTTAACTGCTCTGGACATCATTTCTTCTACTTCGCACTGAATAATTTAGATTTTCGTATAATTAAATGTAATCGTTTATTTTCTTTTTTTAAGCAGATGTATTATGTTTAATAGGTTTCATGAATAAATTTTTTAACACTTTCCAACATAGTTGAAAAATGTTTATGAATTCGGTTTGTCTCCCCGTCTGCATGCCTGTCAGTCTTCCCCTGCTCTAATTCGCATAAATATACTCGGATTACCATGTAATTGTGATATTTTATTAAGGTTTACCATGGCATGTTCGGTATTGAAGTAGCATTTATAGTTCGTTTACAAGGGTACTCAAAAAAATTCCGTTACATTATGGTCAATAGGGAAAAAATCGTTTGCAGTATATTTTAATGATATTACACTATTTCTAACATACTGAAATTAACATACATCACTGAGGTGCACAACAAGCTTACTATAGAATATAGTGTGCTTCGCATTTATCGTCCCACTTACAGGGACACAGAGAAGAATTCGGTTATAGTATTGTCTGTAAGCAATAATTACTGGATGTGTTTTTTCAAATGTCGTCAAAGTTTTTAAATGTAACTAAATTTTTTGCATATTACTTAGTGTGTTTAAATTCTATGGATCATATACAGTGCTACACAACAGAATTCAAGTACATTTCAGCTTATTGACAGAAATTGCTGAAGGTAAATTTTCTTCTGTGTTATACGTTTCCTAACTGAACTACATTTTTACACTCTATCTATCTTCTATCTTTATAAAAGCCGTTCGTATGTTCTTTATACAAATCTACAGTTTTTATCGGATTTGAACGAAACTTGATATACAAACGTTTTAGAACACGAGTAAAATTACGGTCAACTTTAAAAATTCCTCAGACCATTCTTTACCATTTTTTTCAAACATTTCCCATAGTTTATCATTACAGAAATTAACAGGGTGTTTAAAAAATGACCGGTATATTTGAAAAATCAATAAAAACTAAACGGGCAGCGATAGAAATACACCGTTTGTTGCAATATGCTTGGGACAACAGTAAATTTTCAGACAGACAAACTTTCGAAATTAGTTACAATTTTCAACAACAGATGGCGCTGCAGTCTGAAAAAATCGAAACCACGATATGTTTCACATATCCACTATGCGCAGCAATAATATGGCGTAGTCTCTGAACGAAATTACCAGAAACCTTTGTAAACGTGTCAGGCGGGATGGCTTCACATGCAGAAGATATGTACTGCTTCAGTTGTTCAATTGTTTCTGGATTGTGGCGGTACACCTGGTCTTTCAAGTGTCCCCACAGAAAGAAGTCACAGGTTTACAAAGGTTCCTGGTAATTTCGTTCAGAGACTACGCCATATTATTGCTGCGCATGGTGGATATGTGGCAGCATCGTGGTTTAGATTTTTCCAGACTGCAGCACCATCTGTTGTTGAAAATTGTAACTAATTTCGAAAGTTTGTCTGCCTGAAAATTTATTGTTGTCTCAAGCATATTGCAACAAACGGTGTATTTCTATCGCTGCCCGTTTAGATTTTATTGATTTTTCAAATATACCGGTCATTTTTTAAACACCCTGTATTTTTTTTCCATTTCTAATGCAATTTCTTCCCTGTTGCCATAAAAAGAAACTATGTATGGACAATATTTTTATTAACCAATAAAAATTCATATTCTCTCACTATAATTTGAAATAAGAAACTGACGTCATTTTGGGCAGATAATGTGATTTTTTCGCATATCACAAAGATTACTATACGTGCGTTCAAACGACATAGTACATTTATTTAAATGTGTTTGAAGATAAAAATAAATAACTTACCTCCTAATTTTACAAAAGTAAAATGTTTCCACTGGATTGTTAATATTAAAGTAAATTTTTCAAGAAATAAAAATATATTTTAGCGTATTCAAGCTTCCTGATTCACTTTATTCTACATAATCAAAAATCATCTGTCAAATATTGACATTTAGAAATCATTACATCGTAACTTTTTTCAGCTTGAGCTTCAACCAAGGCAGCATATTTAAGCTTCTTGGATTCTGGTGGAGAATAATTGCCCACTATTAATAAAAATTGGATTTAAACAAAACAATACAGTATTTTCCATTTATTAATTATTTAAAGATGGGTGTTAAAACAAACGGGATTAAAAGTAAAATGGTTTATCGGGGAAAAAATTACGTAATTGTTTTAATTTAAAACATTCATTTTAATTTTAAAAACTAGTATATTTTTTATAAGTTCGAAAATGTGCCGACATTTTCATTTCACCAGCTTCGAAATTATTATCTAATTCTTAAAAGGACAATATATTTTTAGAAATAATGTTTTGATCAAAATTCACCTAATTTCAAAACGAAATTTTAGCAAATTCTCTTTTAATTACTTTGTAAATATAATTTCGGACTTAAATTTAATATTTATTAATATTAATTTTAAAAAATTTTCTATGAGTACAGCAGTATTGGATTACTTTAAACGCTTTCATGTTTTAAATAGATAATTTTCATGTGATGTCATGCACTTAAGTAAAGGCGTTTTTCTCAACCAATTGTAGCCAGAAAGTAACAATTCTTGCAGAGTTAGTAATTCATAATGTATTATTTCCTACACATAATATAATGTATTCTAAAAACTTGAAAATTACGAGAAACTTAGCAAAACTTCAAGCAATTTATCTCAACGTTTCGCCTACGTTAAGTTGACAAACATGCACATTATATATAAATATACATGCTTATTTGTACATGATTCATGAAGCGAAAGAATTGTTTTTTTAACTGGACAAGTATCGGTTCATGGTAAAATCTGTACCCGGTGAAAATGTCGTCATATTTTAAATTATGTGCCGGTTTTCATTCAAAAAATATTAGTATTTTATAGCAGTTACACAAAGTAGCGTAATTTCCACAGAATGTATTGGTAGCCAAAGCGTAAGTTTAACATCCTTTTACTGTACAATCTTCCAGAATATTAAATTTCGATAAAATTTAATAAATATATTAAAGTTAATGTAAAAGTTGTTAACATATGCAATTTTCATTTGAGAATGTAATTTCCATTTGACATCGTACGCGTGAAATTTAAAGTAGAGTTGACGCCACTAATTAAACAACAAAATCCCCCTTCTATTTTTAAAGGCCCTATGATTATGGAAAAGAGCAAGAGTAAAGCCAATTAAAAATTCAGTTATTATTAGTTATATTTCTTTGATGCTTATATAATTGCTTATAATTTTAAAATATCTAAATCTATAATTGAAACTATCTCTGCAGGGTAATTTGTGCCCCTCATTGGAATACATTCCTGTCAAATTTCGAAGCTTCCATAATCCTAAACTACAACACAACAATCAATATAACATTGTTCCATAATTGGGGTGCTTTTTTCAGATTGTTTTCGCCATTCAAATAAATAAGCAGCTCTAATGCTTAACAAATAAGCATTTAGGCTTTGAAAGATTTTGGAGCCATTTAAACATTTTGATTTTACTGGTAGATCTACAGCTGTTAAAAATCTGGCACTGTGAAATAAAATTACCATAAATATATGAGCGTTAAAGGTATTTTTCTACTTATTTTATTTATTTTTAAACTTTTATGCTCCACACACATTTAATTTCTTTTTTAAATATCACATAACTTTAAATATCATATAATAATATCATATCATAAACTGTTTTGGAAAAGGAACATAATTTATGTAAATTTTTAGATTATTCTAATCAAATAAAAATCATATCTAAAATGACATGTTAATTAACAAATTTCCACAAAAATATTTACTAATATAATCACTTTGAAAAATATTCTTTGACACGGAAACTTAAAGCAATTTTTATATGAGCGGAATAAATGTAAAATACAGTGCACGAAATAATTATGGCCTCTCACAGTTTTAGCTGATATATTATAATGATTTTAAAAAAATCACATGCTATTTCCTCCGTTGTAACATACAAAGTAAGCAGGCATTCATTGGTGTTTGAAGAAGTACGTGCACATGCGCTGTGAAAGCTTATCACTGAAATCTGGATTTCAGAAGCGAAGAAATTATATCCTTACTCAATCGAAAGTCCATCTGTATGCGTATTGTTTAGTAGAAAATTTTTTGTTTTAATATGTAACAACAGTTTAAATGGAAAATTAACTAAATAATTTATTCAAAGTGTTAGATTTAAAAAAAATAATTAATATGCCCTCTGGCTTACGACTTTCTGATATCGAACGAGGTAAAATTGATGTTTTAAGAACACAAATGAATATGAATTCTAGAGATATTGCCTCAGCTAGTGACAGAAGTCCAAAAGGCGTCCGAAATTACCTTAAAGATCCATCAGGGTAAGGAAAGAAGAAGAGCACGGGCAGACCACCCTCAGATACGAATAAGGAAGTTCGGCTTCTGAGACACAAATCATCAAATAAAATTGTAACAGTTCGACAATTACGAGATGAATTAAATTTGCCAGTTACTGCTTATTAAACAAAATAGTTGCTGAATACATTTTGACTTAGCTCGAAAAAACTCCAAAAATAATAATAAAGAAAAGAATGCTGTCCTCAATTGATAAAGCTAATCGGAAAGTATTCGCTCGCATCCATATGAGTTGGAGTACTGCATGGCGAAATGTTATTTTCTCTGATGAAAAAATGTTTAATCTGAATGATCCAGTTGGTATGCACACCTATTGGAAGGATAATAAAAAAGAGCCTATCGTGTTTTCCACTAGACAATAAGTAGGGGGTTCGATAATGATATGAGGCGCAATAAAATGGAAAAAGAAAAGCAATATTTAATTCTTACATGGAAAAACGAACTGTTCTGATTACCTGAATATGCTAAGTAAGCAGTTTCCTTAAAATGGACTTAAAATGGCCGAAAGAAATTGGTTGTTTCAGCAGAACAACTGCAAAATTCACGCGTCAAATATGTCCAAGTTTGGTTCAAATCAGAAAAAATGAAACTGCTAAAACCTTGGTCAACCAAACCGCCTGATTTAAATATAATAGAGAATGTTTAGTTTATAATGGCAAGAAAAATTTCTGCAAATGGCCGACATTTTATGTGTAAGGATAATTTAAAGACAGCTATTCTTGAAGCATGGAACTCTTTGATATGAAATATATTCAAGACTTATATGAAAGTTTGCCACGTCGAACGTAAGCTTGTTACAATGCTAAAGGCGGGTGGAATAAATTTTAGAGATTTATTGTTTCAACAATTAATATAGAGGGCATTACGCTAAAGGAGGCCATAATTATTTCGAAATTTATGTATCATTTAAACATATACAAAGTCTGTATAAGTCTGTTTTTTGAACGAACGAGATTTGAAAGTTTATTGTACATAATGGGTAGAGTATAATATTTTATATTCCGTATCTCTTTATTAAATTGTAGCTATATTTTTTGTATTTGCTTAAAACTAGAAAAAGGGCCATAATTATTTCGCACACTGTAGAATACATAGAAATGCTAAAATGGAATAACAAAGAAAAAAATGTGCTCCATACTTAATCTTAGTGAAAGAGTATGCAATTTCAAGTTCATGAAAGAAATTTAAATGATCATATATATATAAACAAAAATGCGTAAATTGTGATTATCAGAAGTATTATCTAATATAAAATATGATAAAGAGTTTGTTAATTGTATATGTTGCTTAATTAATGCATTAATTTTCTTTAAATGTTACGTGAACGAAGTCACGGGTAATAACTAGTGTAGTATATATTGCTTAAGTATTGCTGTAGTATATATTGCGGGTGTAAACGTGTCTCACACTTTTACATATAAATTAGGTTTGTACTTAATTTTTTTTAAACTCAAACTTTTAAATAAAATATTTTTATACTTACCCAACATTTATCTATCGTAATATAGCATCCTCGATTTTCTAAATTCTCATTTTCATACTTTTAAAAAATATTTCTTTTTTGTTGTGGGTGTGACATTCAGGTCACATCCGCAACACATAAAAATTCCCTTTTAAAGACATGAAGCTGATATTTCAGAAAATTGATGCTGCTGTATTACGATAGATAAATGCTGTGTAAACATAAAAATATTTAATTTAATATTTTAGGCTACATATCTTTTAAATATATCTATTTTACGTGTAAAAGTACCAGAACCGCCCCCATGTATTTTGTGGTATACAAATCTATACATCATATATAAGGTTGCACAATAAATCCGGACATTTATTCAGCTGTTGATGGTAATTGCTGAAATTTGGTTTTCAAATGTGTTAGGAGTTAGACGTTTTCCGTATTGTTGACTTAAGACATCATCTTTCACCTACCTTATTAAACGGTGGAGTTTTTGTTACAGTATCCTGAATGAGTTGGGAAGCGTTTCATAATCTCTGTTTGATGCATGTTTTTCTTTCTCCTTTTAATGAAGTATCAGTTTCAAATATAACAATTTGTCTATCTGAGGTTTTTCTAGATATTTATGAATACATTCTTTGCAAACTTCAAGAGAGTTTTTATATATCAAAAATAAAATTTCAGTTTTTATTTGAATATTTATTATTATAGATAACAGTACTGTAAATTGACTTTTGCCAACATGTGATGTTCATCTTCAATTAATCGTGTTTATTCACACTGATAAAGTGCTTTAACATATTTTTTTAAAATCCTGATATGCATGTGAGTATAAATAAATATATTGTTGTGAGCTCGGGGTTCGAAAGGACTGATGCCAATATATAAGAACGATAAAAAGGCTTTATTCACTATAAACAGTGCAATACGATCACAAATATCTTCTGAAAATTACAAGATATTTAGTAATCTTCAAATCCAATAAAAGCGCAGCAAAATTTCACACAGAAACAATGCGTTCAATACGACGTATCAACGACAAAATCGATCCGAGTAACACAGTTCTCAATGCGAAGCCTCTCGTATGAATTCAATCGCAGTTGACAGACAACTAACTGAATTGAACTGATGGAGGTCCCTTATATAGACTTCAGAGATCTTTCCAGATTATTCCAGGGCCTTCAGATGCTAGAAATTACCAGAAAGTGCTTTAACTTTCGATAGAGAATCTAAGCGAGAAAGGATCCCAATGTACAGGTATAAGGGGGGGGTGGTTGCACAAAAAGTCGCCAAATCCGTCGCCAACTTGGCGACATTTGGTGATATATCGCCAAATTTGGCGACAAAAATAAGTCGCCAAAACCATCGCCAACTTGGCGATAAACCCATTCCTTGGCGATTTTTCCATAGACTCCATTATAAAAACCGATGCTGTAAGGTAGTTTTCCTTGCAAACCACCTGAGGCCTTTAGCATTGAGTTACATGATGCTCAATAGGAAATACATTAATAATACTGCAATTTTCACAATAATAAAATAAAATAAATTTAAACAAATGGAATATTTACAGATATATACAAAATTCATAACAATGCCCCCCTCTCAAGGACTGCACGTCCCGGGCAGTTCAACCTTTGATCGGAAAGCAAACCCGTTGCCAACAAATGCTATACTATTCAAAAGACTTAAAGTTTACATGAAAAATAACAATTAAACACATGCATAATGCTGAATTATACAAAAATACACTTATTAAAAAAAATAAAATTAAAGCATAGACATTATTACATACAAGTATTTAAATAATAATAATAATGATAATGCTAAGCAAAATAAATAATTACATTAACTTATATACAAGACCATGGTCATGCTAATTTACATTATTTACATTACACTATTTACAATCAATGCACTATACCATATGAACTATGTACTATGGCCATAGTATGGAGCTAGCCTGTCGTAATGAACGACTCTAGGCTTCGAACTTGGTGACTTTCGGATCCGAATTACGACATCGTTCAGTCTGTTTAGGACTGTATAAGGACCGTCCCAGTGCGATTGCAGTTTGGGAGAAAGTCCTTTACGTCGAGACGGATTATAAAACCAAACCTTGTCACCTTCTTTGAATTGATGTCCCGTGGCTTTCGTGTCGTACCTGGTCTTCATCTTCTCCGTCTGTATATTGATCCGCTCTCGAGCCAAGTTGTGGACGTCTTCAAATCGTGCCTGGAGATTCTGCACGTATCCCTCTGGCGATGAAGGCGCATCTGGAGGGCGACCAAAAATCAGATCACAAGGTAGATGAAGATCACGACCAAAAAGCATCTGAGACGGTGAATAGCCGGTTGTTTCATGGACGGCGCTGCGATAGGCGAGAAGAAACAAGGGAAGTTTTTGGTCCCAGTCTTGTTGGTTTCTTGAGACTAGCAGTGAGAGATTGTTGAGGATGGTACAATTAAATCTCTCAACCATGCCATCCGATTGTGGATGTAAAGGCGTCGTCCTAGTTTTGTCCATTCCGAGAAGTTGACAGAGACCCTCAATCACAGCAGAGATGAAATTTCTCCCCTGGTCAGAATGCATTTGAAGGGGGACTCCATACCTTGATATCCACTGGTGTACCAAGGCATCCACAACCGTAGAAGCTTCTTGATCAGGGATGGCATAGACTTCAGGCCATTTCGTGAAATAGTCCATGACAACAAGGAGGTATTTGTTGCCATCAGCACTTCTTGGCAGAGGACCTAGGATGTTAAGGGCGATGCGTTCGAAAGGTGCTCCTACATTGTAGAGATGTAGTCTTCCTCGGCTACGTTTCTTTGGTCCTTTCCGAGCTGCACATGCATCGCAAGATCTGCACCATTGTTCGACGTCAGCTCTCGTTTTTCCCCAGAAGAAGCGCTCTCGGACTCTGTGTAATGTTTTCATGACTCCAAAATGGCCTCCGGTGGGACTGCCATGTAATTCTTCGAGGACCTCTGGGATTCGAGATCGAGGAAGTACCAACTGCCACCGAGATGTCTTCCCATCTTCCGATTCGAATTTTCGGTACAGGACACCATTCCTGACGTGGAGGGAGTTCCAAAGAGCCCAATATTGCTTCGTCGTAGGACTGTAAGTCGAGATGTCTTTCCAACTGGGCTTCGTGCTAGAAGATTCTAATAACTCCAAGATTGGTTTGACGTCAGAGTCTGCCATTTGATCTTCTCGAATCTTCTCATCACTCCAGGGATCTGGTGGCGTTGATAGTGAAGTCTTCGTCTGGCGTATGACATGTTCGGGATTATACTTGTTCTCCGCTCTGGAACAATAGCAGCAACTTTCGGGACACGGTCTTCTTGATAAGGCATCAGCATTTCCATGCGATGAGCCTTTACGATGCCTGATGTCAAAGTCGTATTCCTGGAGTCGTTGTATCCATCTGGCTACTTGGCCCTCTGGGTTCTTAAAATTCATCAGCCATGTTAGGGATGCGTGATCAGCGCGAAGGATAAATTTCCTGCCATAGAGATAGTGATGGAAGTGTTCTATGGCTTTCACTATAGCTAATAACTCCTTACGAGTGACGCAATAATTCCGCTCTGGTTTCGATAAACATTTGCTCCAGTATGCTACGACTCGTTCTTGGCCGTCTATTTCTTGGGAAAGTACAGCGCCGACACTTTCATGACTGGCATCCGTGTCCACAATGAATTGTTTGTCGGGGTCTGGATAGGTAAGGACTGGAGAGGATGTGAGAGCTTCTTTCAGCCGCTGGAAGGAATTGTCGCATTCTTGTGTCCATAGAAACTTCTGTTTGCTTTCAGTGAGCCTATGCAAGAGTCTTGCGATGTTGGAGAACCCCTGTACAAACTTTCTGTAATAAGTGCATAGTCCCAGAAAGCTTCGCAACTGATGGACATTTTCCGGACGTTTCCAGTGCTTTACTGCAGACACTTTTTCAGGATCTGTTCGAACTCTGTTCGGATCAGCTGAGATGATGTGTCCTAAATAGTTTACTTCTCGTTGGAAGAACTTGCATTTCAAAGGGTTCAGCTTTAAATTCGCCGCTCTTAGTTTCGTTAACACTTTTCGAATATTCTCTAGATGTTCTTCAAACGTGCGGCCACCAATGATGACGTCATCTAGGTAGATGAGACAAGCTTCAAAGGTCAGACCTTTTAACAATGTCTCCATGAGGCGCTCGAACGTTGCTGGAGCATTGCAGAGCCCGAACGGCATAACTTTAAATTGCCAAAGTCCTTGTCCAGTAGTAAATGCGGTCTTCTCTTTGTCATCAGGATGGATCTCTACTTGCCAATATCCACTCTTCAAATCCAGCGTGGAAAACCATTTATGTCCTGAAAGAGTATCTAGCGTGTCGTCTATTCTTGGTAGAGGATAGCTGTCCTTCTTCGTGATATCGTTAAGTTTACGATAATCCACACAAAATCTTGTGGAGCCATCTTTCTTTCGGACCAACACGATGGGAGAGGCCCACGGACTTGATGACGGTTCGATGATGTCACTATCCTGCATCTCTCGTAAGAGCTTAGAAACCTCTTCTTGTTTTGCGAACGGCAAGCGTCTTGGATGCTGTTTAATCGGTGGATGGTCGGCAGTATCAATTCTATGACGTGTCAGTGAAGTGCGCCCTATATCACTCTCGTTTTGTGAAAACACATCCTTAAATTCCTGGAACAGTCTTTCTGCGGCATGTCTCTGTTCAGGAGATAAATTTTCATTTCGTCCAATTACAGGTGTTAAACTTGTAGACGGCTCCGATAACGTCAAGCTCGGGTCTTTGCAAACACAGGTGACTGGAGCACAGGTTGCAAGCACTTCACCCTTCTGGATAATTCTAGATTTTTCACTTACGTTCGCAATTCTCACAGGTATGACATCTCTCGACAGATCTACCAACGCTGATGCTATTAGCACTCCTTTTGGGCTCTTCTCAGGATATCCAACCAAGCCACATTGAAAACTTCTTTCGTTTCCAGTTACTCCATGTATCATCATTTCGGTTCGAGGAGGGATGATAACATCTGCCTTGGCTGTGATCCGTTGAATGGACCCGGACTCATTTCCAAGTTTGAAAATAGTGACATCTTCTTGAGCAGAGCGTAATTCATTATTCTTAAAATCCAGTGCAAATCCATGCTCTTTTAAAAAGTCCAGTCCGAGTATGAAAGGGTCTGAAATATCGGCCACATAGACTGTATGATGGTAAGCGGCGTTCCCAAACTTTATTTTCAATTTCATTCTTCCATGTATGTCGATCTTATCCCCGGTCACGGTTTGGAGGATAACACGGGGCGGGGTCCAGAGGAGTTTTTCCTTTAGCCGGTGAGCTAGATCTTTCCGAATGATGGTCACATTGGCTCCTGTATCGATGATCATATTACAGGGCAAATCATTCACACGCCCGACTATAAAAACTCCGTTCTCGCCGCAACTTCTTGCAGAAATTTGACACACTTGATAATGGGGCTTCTCAAAATCTGGCAACCTCCGCCCCGCGAGATGGCCATTAATTAGTTTTCCTGCTCCGCCGTTCGTGGGGAGCTATTATCTTCTGTGCTGGGTCGTTTTAGGCAGTTTCTTTGAATATGGCCTTCTCCACCGCATTTCAGCACTTGATCTTTCTGCCAGTTTCGTTGTCCATCAAGGAGTTCATCTGCCTCATCATGTCCTTCACCTGCTGCTGTAAATGCTCCACAGCTCTATCCGACGTCTCAGGCATGTTGGCTACTCGCACAAAGTGTCGATCTTTCCTTGTAGCTTGCTGGGCTGCCTCGAATTTCAGGGCATAAACTAAAGCCCCTTTTAAGTCACTGAGATCTGCAATCCGGAGTGCTTTCTGGATCTCAGAGTCACGCACACCATCAATAAAATGCTGCAGAGCTAAGCTTTCTCTAATTTCAGTCGGACAGTCAGGATAAGCAAGATGTGAAAGTCTCTCGACATCCGTAGCAAGCTCTTGCAGGGATTCAGTGGATTTCTGCTGTCGAGTTTTGAGCTGGAGTCTGCTATATTCCTTCATGCATTTCTCGCCAAAGCGCAATTCTAAGGCACTGACGAGCGTTTCAAAATCCAGCGGTTCATTTGCAGGCAAAGTCTGTAGGACGTCGGCAGCATCAGCTCGTAGAGAAGCAGCTAACTGGCAAGCCTTTGTCTGGGAATCCCATCCATTGTCGTCCGCTACGATCCCAAATTGTGTCTTAAAAACTGGCCATGAGGATTTTCCGTCATAGGTCGAGAGTTTAATACAGGAACGAGGAAGCATAGATTGATATTTGACATCTTCGTTATAGCTTCCGGCAGTTATCTTCTGTTTCTTGACTTTTTCCAAATCTTTTTTTACATTCTCTATGCTTTCTTCGACGGTCTTGGCGATCTTTTGAACTTTTTCTTCTACTCTTTCTTCAACGGTCTCGGCGATCTTTTGAACTTTTTCTTCTACTCTTTCTTCTACGGTACTGGCTGTCCTTTGAATTTCTTCTACCTTTCCTTCTATTTCTTGAAATCTTCCTTCAACTTTGTTTTCCACACCGTCAATTCTGTCATTTAAAGATGTTATTTTATCCTCTATTAAGTCTTTCAACTCTCCAAGGTTGGTTGACATATCCTTCTTCATTTCATCTTTTCAGTCGCCAAGGTTGGCAGTCATTTTCTCATCTATCGCTGACATTTCCTTCTTCATTTCTTCCGACATTTCCTTCATTTCAGCCTGGTTCGCAGTCATTTTCTCATCCATCGCTGACATATCTTTCTTCATTTCTTCTTTCAACTCGCCAAGGTTGGCAGTCATTTTTTCATCCATAGCTCCTAATTTCTCCAATAATTTGTTCAGTTGCTCCTCCATTGCTCTTGTAATCGGCATTCAACCCACTTCTGACACCAAATGTTGTGAGCTCGGGGTTCGAAAGGACTGATGCCAATATATAAGAACAATAAAAAGGCTTTTTTCACTATAAGCAGTGCAATACGATCACAAATATCTTCTGAAAATTACAAGATATTTAGTAATCTTCAAATCCAATAAAAGCGCAGCAAAATTTCACACAGAAACAATGCGTTCAATACGACGTATCAACGACAAAATCGATCCGAGTAACACAGTTCTCAATGCAAAGCCTCTCGTATGAATTCAATCGCAGTTGACAGACAACTAACTGAATTGAACTGATGGAGGTCCCTTATATAGACTTCAGAGATCTTTCCAGATTATTCCAGGGCCTTCAGATGCTAGAAATTACCAGAAAGTGCTTTAACTTTCGATAGAGAATCTAAGCGAGAAAGGATCCCAATGTACAGGTATAAGGGGGGGGTGGTTGCACAAAAAGTCGCCAAATCCGTCGCCAACTTGGCGACATTTGGCGATATATCGCCAAATTTGGCGACAAAAATAAGTCGCCAAAACCATCGCCAACTTGGCGATAAACCCATTCCTTGGCGATTTTTCCATAGACTCCATTATAAAAACCGATGCTGTAAGGTTGTTTTCCTTGCAAACCACCTGAGGCCTTTAGCATTGAGTTACATGATGCTCAATAGGAAATACATTAATAATACTGCAATTTTCACAATAATAAAATAAAATAAATTTAAACAAATGGAATATTTACAGATATATACAAAATTCATAACAATATAAATGAAATAAGACGATCACGTAGGGCGCATTAACAATGGCACATTTACTAACCTAAATAACGAAAATAATTAATGAGCTCAAATACAAAATCCTCGTGTTCGACTATGTATGCCCTAACTAAGTAAAGTGCTAGCTTGACATTTTTAGGTCTTTTTTTTTTCTTTGTCCACAAAATCAAGACAAGAAATCGCGTCACTTTTCAAAGCTACTCATTTAAAGCTATTTATTTATTTATTTATTTACTTTTAATTATAGTTAAGTTATAAGTAGTTTAATTATAGTTAGTTTCTCAGCATCGTATTTTAAAAGTTTTTCGATACATATTTTACCTAATAAATACTGCACGTTTCTTTTAAAGTGATGTAAATCGAAGAAAGCAGTAAAGTACAGTATTAGCTTCAACATAAAACACATAACAATATTTTAAAATTTACTATAAAAATCTTATGAATGTTTAATTTTTCAGATTAAATATCTGCTCTTTATAGCTTTCCGATTAGCTATTCTTCCATCCACTTGGAGCTGAAAGAAAAAATGAATGAAATTTTAAAATTAGTTATATCTGACCATATACATATACTATACTTTCTGATGTTTGTCATTTCTAATGTCACGGCAATGTCGCGAAATTTTTTTATTCAGAATAGCTACCAATTGTTTTTATTAGTAACCTTCTCTTTGTTTAATCCCGGAATGTCTATCATTAAGTAAAGCGAAGATTATTGTTCTGAAATTGTGGTAGATATTTTGAATTAAAAAATCTCCAACTTGGCAACACTGCAGCCACAGTTAGTAAAAGTGCGTTCGTGCAGAGTGTATTTTCTGCATCAAACATGAACTGAATCAAACATAGGGGAAATGCACAGGCTTAGTGAGCCAGTAATATATAGGCATCCCAAATGTGGCCCGTGAGTCACGTGGTTATTACGTTAAGACATTGTATTTTTCCCCCCAGAACTAAGGAGTCAAAAACATACTTTCGGTTCTGAGAAAGTATTTGAAATTTTGACTTTTTGAAGTTAGCGGATAACTTGCCTCTTCGCTCCCTTGAAGTGGGTGACAGTGAAACTTATAATGAACAAAACTGCTTAACCTTTACACTCACTGTTAAAAAATTTCGTTTATTGACAGGTTGTCTTCCGTGAATTTTGATCAGAAAGTTTCCGTTTTGTTAGAAAAATGGAATCTCTCCTGAATATCTGTTGCTACCCAGCTAGAAAAGTTTGCAAAAAAAGTGCACAAAATCCGAGCGTATTTGGCACCTCTACTTATGCATAAAAACTGCAAACTGAATTGTGCACAAAAAGTGCATAAACTGTATCCCTAAATTGTACATTTTTTAGACTTTTAAGATTACAGAGTTTCAAATACGGAATTATTAATGTAAAAATCTATCATCCAATGGGATTGCAGTATTTTTGATCGCCATACATGCGCTTAAACTCCTTCGCGTCTGTATAGCTCCATTTATGGACTACAAAGATGGAACATTCCTCAAAAAACAGAAACATTAAGGCAACTCTGCTGCCAGTCCTTTTTCCGTAAATTGACGGAATTTTTTTTTACAGTATACTGTTAAAAATAATCTGAAAATCATGGGTATTTTTTCCTGAATTTCACAGAAAAAGTCCCTTTTCATGACAAAAAGGCATTTTCAGTTAAAAGAAGAAAATTTCCTCATATAAGAAAGCAGCCAATGGAGATATTCCGTTATCTGCTGCATGTTTATTTTCAATGTTTCAAAAACTGACATCTTGCTGCACAGAAAAACTAAAAATTCCATAAATTAAAATTTCAAGTTTATTTAAAACAACAAGAAAATAGTGCTTTCGAATTAAAAAAAGCAAAAATTAATTCTTTCCATTCTTTTAATATTATTTGCAATTCATTTTTTAAAGTTATAAAAAAGTATTCGCACTTTAAATATATTCTAAACAAACACATTAATATATATATAAAATAGCTAAATTAAGTGAAAAAAAATCGATTCTATTTAAAAAAGCAACAAACAAAAATAATGCTTTCGAATTAAACTCATTCCTTTAAAATTATTCGCAATTTATTTTTTAAAGTTATAAAAAACACTCACACTGAAAATATATTCTAAACGAACACATTTAAAAAATGCATAATAGTTGATTAAAAATCGATTTTCGCAAAAAAGCAAAAAAAAATTATCGAATTTAATTCAAAATATAATATTTATATTTATAACAATCAAATTAAGAATATATATAATTCATGTTTTTATCCTCCATTAATACTATAGTTTTCAACCATCATCTCATTACGAAATATCCCCGCAATTAACTTCAAAATTACCAGTTTTCTAAACCCCAAATTGTTTAAGTCCCAAGCTGCGATTTGAAGAAATCCCCTATCATCGTTTCCTACTCTCTCCCTAGCAAGGACCCGCTGGTCTTACGGTAAAGCACCCGGCTTAAACCACTAACGTTCCCAGTTCGAGCCTCAGGACGGGCAGAAACTGTTCTTGCATTATATTAAATACTCCCGTAATAATCAACAGATGGCAGCACAAATAGAGATGATATTTTTTAAAACCGAGTTTATTTATAACGGAAACTTACCGATTCTTCAAACGGAGTTTCCCCTTCCTTTATCTGTCAAAACGGAAAATGTACTAACGGAACAGAAAAAGTCCGGCAACTTTACAGCCAGTAGTTTTACTGTGAATTGACGGATTTATTTTTAACAGTGCGGGGGCTCGGACAGCGTCTGTCCAAGTTTGCATGTATTCTCGGACAGATGCTGTCCGAGACCCCGTGTAGCTTTTAAAATAGCAAATACCAAAGTTAAAAAAAGAATCCAGATATTTTAATCCATTATATTTCATCCATTATATTTAAAAAACATTCAAATAACTCTAGAACACTTTTTTTTTTAATATTTTTATTTTTTAAAAAGTGCGTGTATCTAAAATGATAAAAGTTCACAATTTATATATAATTCGCATATTTCATTCAAATTTTCGTGTATGAAACTTTAAATACAAAAAAGATATTAATTTATTGATCCTAGTATTTTCTTCTATCAAATTAAATATAATATAGTTAACCACTCTCGCTTTTGCAGTTGTAACAGAATTCGAAGTATTGCTAACATTTCGACCAATAACATTTGGCCATAAGTCCAACTGATTTATCTTTTATATGACTAATGATACTGAGATGGATATCAAATATTATATCTTCTTCGAAAGGAAAAGGGAATAGGTCCAAGAACGAATACTGCACGCGAAGTGAGACTCACACTTGCTTCAAGGGTGTGTAGTTGTCTGTCATGCACCTGCTAGCACAGAGAAAAACTGAGAGAAAACTGACAAATCTGGCACATTTCAATAATCATATAATATATTCCAGATGACAATACTAGAACAATTTTTTTATATATAAATAAACTACTAGGTGAAACTCCCTGTAAAGCAGACTGTGATTTTTCACATTCTATTTGAGCCCCTTCGAATGCGTCCTGTTTTTAAATTATTTTTCTAAATAAAAATTCCTTTGAAAATATACTTTAAGGGACTCGGTGCCAAAAAATATATCTTTATTATGTAACTAACGCCTATATTAAAGTTTTTGCATCACGTTTCAATAAAGCAAAATCATTAGAGTTAATAAAAGTTCTTAGATTGTTAATAAATTAATATATATATATTTTATTGAATTTTTAAAAAAATATTTAATAGTTTTAATCTTTTTTTTTTCAATTTTGGTAATTTAAATTAAATGTTTGTATGTTATACTCAGGGTACATTGTTCTACAAGCTTAAGTATAGGATTTGTGATACAACGATTAGATTAAAAGAAGAAAAAAATTAATAATTAGGACGCATATGGAATAAATCTATGAAAATCGCATATATTTAAGTCGAAGAAAAAAATACCCAGTCAGGATTTTTTTTAAACAAATATTTCAAAGATATAAAAATATCGATACTTAGTTATCTCTCATAGAATCTAACCATACGTTAAAAAAGAAATTCAGACAATTTGCTCAATTATTGTGAAAGCTATAGTATTTTGATTACATACAGAATATGAAAAAGTACGAATTGAGAAAAATGAGTTTAAACATTTAATTTACAAAAAAAAAAAAAAAAAAAAAAGATATATTAAAGAAATGTACATAAAATTAACCATATCTCCCTTACTATTTATCAGAGTAAGGTCAAGAAATTTGGGTATAATGTTCTAGAGATGTTAAGGTTCATTTTAGAATAAATATCTGAAATTCGATTTTTTTCTCATATAACATGTCAAAACGAGAGATGACCCCTTAAAATCGTTATAGTTTTACTGTGATTTACGTTTTTTTCCTAAATTTTTTGTACTGGCCATTTTTGTCGTAAGGTACGTATATTTATCACTGTGAGACATTGAGACATAGGTGTACCATGTATACATATGTGTATCGCCACTACTCCTATAGAAATATAATACTGCTGCGTGTTTCCCGTCATGTGAATAATGTTTCCCTTCATTTGCTTTAGCTGAGGTGCGCCCTTGCTTACTTATAGGTTTGACAGTCCTGCTGCATCGTATGACAATGAAAACAAAATTAAATAAGAACATTTCTCCGACTAACATTTATGAAAAGTATTGGAAATTATCATATACATAATGAAAATTGTGGGAAAATATCCTAATTTATTTAGAGTTCATATGCTTTAAAAATACCAAGAAAGTTCTTTCACTGAATATTGGGTCTAATTCTGAATAACTATGAAAAAGCATCTTAGATTTAACCAAATATGGATACGAATAAGGTGAACATACAGAAATGATAATTGGCCATACTGATGAAATAAAATTTGGGGTACATTTTCAAAATATTAATGTAATCTGGTTATTTTATATTTATAGCTTACAAAGCTATGTACATTATCATTTATAGCTTAAAAATGTTTTATGCATCAACATTTATACATTTAAAAGCTATAAATGAAAGGCATAGTTTACTTTTTCATTGCTTATTGTCTTTTCACCATTGGTGGTTTTGGGTTATCTTCATAAATCCATCTTTTACTTTCTTGACATGTTGGAACATCAAAAAAGGGTATGTACATTTCATCACCAAATATGATTTTAGAAATATTGCTGTATCCATCATGATTAAATAATCTGAGGTTTCTTTACCGATTCTGACACGCTCTGCATTTTGATGTTCTGTTAAATTTTGGGGGACCCAACGACAAACTAATTTTGTCATATGCGACTTTTCGTGGATAATTTTATGTGTAGCTGCCGATTCAATATTAAGCTCTTTCTATATCATTTGGTAGGCACATGATTATGTTGTAGTTTCTATTACTGATTTCATTTGAATTAGAAATGTAAAAATATTTCTGATTTGTTCAGAAGTATAAGTTAATAAGAGTTAGATCAGTTTGATTAAATTGTGTTAAAATTTTCAGATTTTTGAGTAGAAACATATATTTTTCTTTCTCAGCATGACGCAACGTCCGATACGGGGAAATTTTTTGTGTCAGGGACAAACGATATGCGCTGAAAGAAAATTATTGGTCAAATATGTAAATTTTAACAAGTTTATATCCGCAGCCAATAATTTGTGGAAACAATTAGTTTTTAGCATAGAATAAATATTTAAAGAAAGGAAAATAGATGCAAGAACATTATTGCGATATGATTTTCTATCGTTTAAGTTTTTGGCTAAATCCAGAAGAATGCCTTCAATGTCTACAATTAGCATATGGAATTGAAGCTCCATTCCGTGCTAATGTATAGAGATGGTTTACAGAATTTCGTTGTGGTCACAATTCTCAAGAATTTTGTCAGCTGTAAGTTCAAGAAATGTGTCTGCCATATGAAAATTGTAAATCGGAGATAATCATGTGCCTACCAAATGATATAGAAAGAGCTTAATATTAGATCGGTGTTGCAAAATGAAAATGAACCACCAGATGGCGCTAAGCGCGTAGAACTTTTAGATTGACTGACTGTTTTGTTTACTTTACGTTTGTATATAGCTTGTCGTGTATTCGTTCTGTATCGTCATTAAGTGTGTCTACCTGTCCAATAAATAATCTTCATTAGTAAAAGATGTTTCTACCTTTAAAGAAGCTCATAGAACACGAACCAGAAAATTAGGTGAGATCAAACCTTTTATTTACTTTTATTGTCTTGTATGATTTAAGAAAGTTTACGAAAATTCTCTTTTAATCGGCAGCTATACATAAAATTATCCACGAAAAGTCGCATATGAAAAAATTAGTTTATCGTTGGGTCCCCCAAAATTTAACAGAACACCAAAATGCAGAGCGTGTCAGAATCGGTAAAGAAACCTAAGATTATTTAATCATGATGGATACAGCAATATTTCTAAAATTATATTTGGTGATGAAATGTACATACCCTTTTTTGATGTTCCAACATGTCAAGAAAGTAAAATATGGATTTTTGAAGATGACCCAAAACCAACAGTGGTGAAAAGACAATAAGCAATGAAAAAGTAAACCATGCCTTTTTATCAGCAGTACAGCACTAGTCAAAGCGATAAAGCTAGCTGCAGACTGCAGACAATTACCGCTAACTGTTACAGCACGAAATATCTTCCAGAACTTCTTCAAGAAATGAATGTTAGAGGATTTATCCTTCACCAAGATCATACTTATTCTCATTTAGCAAGATTGTCAGTTGAACTTATTGAACAAACACGCGTCAAAATTATAGGACATCCACCTATTCACTTGATCTTGCTATGTGTGATTTTTGGCAATTTTTTTTAATCTAGGAAAAAAAATACGTGAGCGTCATTTTCATTCGGGTGATCAGCTTGATGAGACTATAAAAGCACATTTTTCATAGATTGCAAAAAATGAATGGCTTGAAACATTTAATCTTTTGAAAATTCGTCAACAAATATATGCATTGAGGTTGAAGGAAATTACTTTGAATGCTCCTAAGATTTGGTAAGTTTAACTTGTGCCATTTTACCGTATCTTAAAAATTTCAGTGTGAACTTCGTATTTAAACATCTCGTACACACTAAGACCCTTTTTTCGAAATTTTTTATGAATCGGCAGAGAAGAGTAGAGTAAAACCGTGCAAGGCGGGTCCAACCGAGTACCCTATTTTCTCGCCGATGTGTGCTGCCCTGTGCACAACACCCGTCTTAACTACGCCCCTTAGCGTGCCCTAGCAGTGTGCCATTGGCTTTTGAAGTGAGTTAATCTCTATTTCCGTGCTGTGCTATTGAAAAGAGATTCACCTCAAAAAATTTATTTTTTCGCCGTCTTTATTGCTCTTTAAATAATACCAGCCTGACGGATCGATTTAGGTAAGTAAACCACTGTTTTATATTGTTTTCACATGATACTTTGATGATGCCAAGTAGAGTGTGTACGTCCAGCTGCTATCCAAGAGAACGGCCAAGTTAATTTTTGGTCGTCTGTTTGGGCAAAACCGAGTACCCATGGTTTTCCATGAATATAATGTTCAATCTGCAAAGAGTGGGCACATGAGGCGTGCAGTGGATACGAGAAGTAAAAGCTGAGAAAGCCATTACAGGACACCATTAAAAATCTGAAAAAAAAAGTTACTGACCATAAAAATTGTATATATGTTTTGAAGTTTGATTCAAAATTTATTACAATAAAGTTTTTTTTTTTTTTTTTTTTTTTTTTTTTTTTTTTTTTTACAGGGAGTGTAAACATTTAATTTCTGATTAGTACCCGGTTTTACCCTACCACTAAAATTCGGAGCTGTTTCAGATGGTCCTAGAAAACGCTTTTTCCAAGTAGAGAAGAATTTTCCTGTGGCAACAGGTGCGGTTTTTCAATAAGGAAAAGGCATGTTTACAAACAAACAGTTCCATCAACCCATCTACCACTGCATTTTTGTCGCAGCTATCATTGCAGGAATCGTCATGGCGACGTAGGCCAATCATATCACAGACCAGTTTAACGTAGAGCAATTAAATCGCTCCATCTCATATGTACTGTAGGAGTCGTAAAGAACGAACAGGTTTTTCTCCCAAACCAACAGTAATTTAACCAACAGTTACGTCAGTTGCCCTTTCCTTATAGCGCAGATATCCTCAAACATTTTTGTGTGATGTTCCAACTTTTCAGCCCTTCTAGACTTTTGTCAGCAAAGGAAAACCGTTAGGTACCCGGTTTTACTCTATTTTCTCCTATACATACATACCGAACCAAAATTAGTTGAAGTCACTTTCGCAATCAATGTAATATATAATGACGCCAAATTCTTGATCAATTACAGAGTTGTTGATTCTTGAAAATAATTCTATAACATGTAAACTTTATAAATATCAAAAACAACTTAAATAAATTATGAGAAATATCAATAAAAATTATAATAAACACGTTTGACAACATATTTGTAGCATAAATTACAATTATCTGAGGTTTATACGAAAAAGACAATCATGGCTTTAGTCATGTAAAGAATTTAAAATTTTCGATTGGGAACTTTCCAAATGAGGTTAAAAGAGTTTTCTTTTTTTGTATGTCTAAATTTTTCATTTCGACAACTCTTTTTTGAATAGTTTGAGATTAATAAATTTCATAGGCAAGAGTAAAACATCTAAAAGATAAATATTGCATCTGAAAATATCGAAACGACTAAAATGTTCATTTTAATATTTTTAGGTTACAGTGAAGCAAAGGATATGTTGTACCTACAGAGCTATTCAATGATAATTCCTCATACTGATGAAAACAAGTTTCCGGTTCATTCTCTAAACATTAATGTAATCTGGTTATTTTAAATTTATAACTGCAATAAGTTAATATAAAATATATCATATACTATTTTGTCTTTTTTTAGTTTACTTTATCGTTTGAATTACTCTTTATGAAAAAGTACAAAATTTATCACTGAAAGTAAAGATCTGTTCTCTGTATTAAAGCATTTTAAATTTCAGAAAATACCAATTCGCCATAGAAACTGGAAGCTAGAATGCTTAAGTGAAATTGCCATATATTTCTAGTGCATTTTATAAAAATCTGAAGCTTTCCCGCGTTAAAAAATCTCCTGTCCACTTTTAGTGCCTGAATTTTTATCTCTGAAATTTCATACAATTCAATGTATCATGATCGGTGAGTTTTGGTCATAGAAGAACGGACTCTTTTCTGTTGCGATTATAAGAGCATGGACAAAATATTTCTAAATACAACTTATAGGACCCAAGGACAGTATAAAAAATTTAAAAGTGTAACTTTTTGGAAATTAATGGCCGGACATAATCATCAACATAACCTTAATCCTACAATATTTTGAACATTTTTGTAATTTACTTTGTCTATGCATCTCCAATAAATAAAATTAAAGCACGTTTCAATCTTATAGGGGTGCTCTGTATACGTAAATTTATTCGAAAATATAAGTAAAAATATTCGAAACTATTTTCGTACATTGATATTAAACTGTAGATCACATAATTTCAGATATTGAAATTTATTCTTCAGCATACAAACTCCATAAATCCAAATACATTTAAATAAATTACTAGAAAATCTAATTCATTTGACGTCATAATTGTAGCACAAATTGTAATTATCTACAGTTAAAACGAAAGTCGATTATGATTTCATATCACGTAAAAGAATTTCAAATATTTGACTGGCAGCTCTCCAAATAATGTTCACAAAGCTTTCCTTTTTGTAAGTCTAAATCTTTCATTTCGACAGTTCTTTTTTCAGCAGCTTAAGGTTAATAAATTTTACAGACAAGTCTGCAACTCCTAAAAGATAAATTTAATATCTGACCGTATTGAAACAAGTAAAATGTTCATTTTAATGCTGTGGTAGTCAAACAATGGGTTTACGAGTTTTAAATGTACAGGGTAAGTCAAAATGAATATAGCGATTACAAACGGCTATAACTATTTAATGGAAAAGAATGTATCGATAAGATTAACACAGAATGTAGACGGAACTTCAAAATTTTGTATACATACGTCATAGATGTTCGATGTGACTTCTCTTGGTCACATGGACAACATCTAGGTGGTAGTCCATTTCACGCCATACATTCTGAAGCATTTGTTCAGTCACCGACGCAAGAGCATTTTCAAATGCGTACTTTGAGTTCTTCAATTGTTTTGGGCATGGGAGGCACATATACGTCTTTCACGTAACCCCATACAAAAAAATCGCAGGGTGTCAAAGTACGCATTAAATCGTATAGCCGTTTGTAATCGCTATATTCATTTTAACTTACCCTGTATTTTGGTTAAATTTTTTCTTGCATCGCGTTACATTAATTTTCCTAAAAATTAAAAGGAAAATAATAAAACAGATCTTTTAAGATATTTACCTTTGTTATCTATATCAATAAAAGAAAGTTTCGCTCTGTGTGCGTGTGTGTGTGTGTGTGTGTGTGTTTGTCTGCGATGGCCAGCGAAATCTAGCGCACCTAGAAGTCTGAAAATTTATATTTAGGTAGTCCAAAGCCTGGTCTGATCACCTGAGACTCGGAATTTTAATATTTTGATAATAACCCAAGATATTAATTAGAATATCATTAAACATCACATCGAAAATGCCATCTTTTTTATCAAAATGGCTAAACAAAAGAACGTCTGTTCTCGATTTGCAAACAGAAATGAACCAATTTGAAATTCATTTACTAATTAGCGAATTTTAAGAAAACTAATTAAGATATCGATTTGAAATTTTCTGAGCATATGTAGAACAATTTTTTGCATCGGACAATGCAATTTTTATAAAATTCGGCAGGTATTTTCTCTTAATTTTTGCAAAAAACTGCCAAAAAATTGGCGGCGCCAGACAAAAAAATCCGAGAAATTTTCAGACAGGGATCTGCTTTCATTAAAAACTGAACTACAAAGAGATCTGTTTCTCTGGCTGATCCCTCCATTTAGTTTGCGAAAATAAAAGAAAATAACTGCCAATTTTTACTAATGAATAAAAATTAAGATAATTAATTAAGATATAGATTTGAAATTGAGGATGGGAAGGGGTGCCCTCTGGCAGCTATTTTAGCGTAGCGTCTTCGTTATGTTCTAATTATCAGAAAAATGTAATTATTTTTTTAATGATCGCGTTAATGTAGAAGAAGATGGTTTTCTTGAACAAATTATTCGTTATATATTTGTGAGTATGAGGAGGGAGGGAGTTAAAGCCTTGCTCTGATTTACACAAAACAAATTCCATTTAAGAAATTTGACATTTTTAGTTTCTCCCGTAGCATTTTATAAATGTTATATATAGAGAATACCGGAAATTTCAAATAACGATTTTCGTAAAAATTAAATTTTTGTTCCTAATAAAAGTACACAACCCGTATTTACTTGATGTATACCAACAATCAAAGTAAATGTTTTGTTGTTGAACACTTGCATTCTTATCTCGGGTACTATGGCCCGATCACAACGGGGTTTGGATGATTCGACTTGTTTTCGATCGCGTTACAGATTTTAGATCCACCTTCCACCGCCAAGGGGCGCATAATTTTCTCGAATTATATGGGCCTGATTTCGACGGGAATTGGTTCATTCAACTCCCTTGATACAACGGGTACCCATGTCGGATGTTCGTATAGAACAAATTGCGCCCCCTGGAGGTGGAAAGTAGAACTGAAGGATTTTGCTGCATGCCTGCTATACGGTGCCGGAGGCAGCGGAGACACATGTCGGAGTTTCGTTTGGTAGGTGGTTTGTTTGGAACAGATTGCGCCTCCTGGCGGCGAAAGGTGGAACTAAAAGATTTTGCAGCGGTGCGCTGCACGCCTACTATACGGTGCCGCAGGCAGCGGGAACGCATGTCGGAGGTTCGTTTATATCAGAATGCACCCCCTATCGGCTGAAAGTGGAAATAAAAGATTTTCCTCGCATGCGTAACACTTTTAAATAAATAATTTCATAATAAATTGGGTTAAAGATATAAAATCATACAAACTTTAGGCTTGTTTAATTTTATCATGGGTCCGGGCAACGCCGGGCGGGTCAGCTAGTAGATTTAATAATTATCTAGCTTCCCTTCATTAATGTTTAATGTTCTGATTATTTAAAGAAATATTATAAACGTATATAATGGAAATTTTCAGAATTGTAGTTTAAAGTTGTAATATTGAATCGTACATTTTAAATCTAATATATTTTTCATGCAGATTAATATCATTTAATGTCATCGCATAATTTGTGGCATCACAATGCTTGGCTTTCCTATTTAAAGAGAAAATGCAATAAAATTTTCAGTGATATTTGTTTGATCACCGAAGGAGGTATTCAACACGAATATAATTTTAATTATAATGTTTATTTACGAAACGATTTAAATGCTTATATACAAAAACTATATACAAACCACTCTTTGGTGATTATTTAGAAATAAATAAAATTTTCTCAGATGTCTTCAAAACATCCTAATTATTGCAAAAATAATTAACAACGCACATATCCCTTGGACAACCTTACTACCTCCAGAAGCCACCGTCAACTGTCTTTTCCCGCTCGTCTCGTTTCTACCATTCACTTCACTTCAGTTCTGGAAAAAGATCTCTTCACTTCAATTCCCAGGTGTGTGTGTCTGTATGTGAAGCAAAGTTTGGAGTATTGGTGGCACGGCAACATTCATTTAGTTTCTCATTAATAAGCATTAGACATTTCAGACAGAATGGTTAATTAGTGCAAACTTTTTAGCATAAGGACCTTTTTCAGCTCTTCTACAAATATTTAATTGAGATTGCAAGAAAAGTTTGAGACTATTTTAGAGATTTCCAAAAAGATACAAAATGTCTTTACCCTTCTTAAAATTAAAAATTCTTTCTAAATTCATTGGTGAAATGTATCGCAAAATGAGGTAAAATAAGTGTACCAATAATGGGACACATAACCTATAATGGGCCATCTGTTATCAGAAATGAAAAATAAGCTTATATATCACTCTCACAAGCAACTAAAGCGACAGGCGATAAGTTTAAAACCTTTTTTGAAATACACAACAGAGGAAATTTTTACCGTCAACAGGATTCAAGCTATACATTTTGTTTCTGGTGTGGTATTTGAGGATAAGACTTTTTGTCATTTCTAAGGGATTTTATTTTATTTTTATTTTTTAAAGATTAGTTCTAAGCTCGTATATTTTTTGTGAAAAAAAATAAAAGTTTATTGTGATATATCTATCATCCCTTAAAGTTTTGCCCATGAATTTTGAACCACCCTGTAATAGCCAAAAAGAAAATATGAAGATTCTAAATCATCGAAACATAAAATAAAAAATATATAAATTTCATTTGCTCTGAATATTTCCTTAACCTTTTCACAGGGAATTAGCTGAGATCCACATATGTGAACTTAGGGGTAAAAAGGTTAAAATAAATCATTATTCGATATTTTGTTTGCATAATAAAGAAAAAAAATAACAATGCAGTTGTTTTAATCAATTTTAACCAAAATTTAAGAATCGACGATCAATAATATTTGGGCAGAAATTCTTAAAAGAAAAATTTTGCAAAAGAAAATTATATTTGTTTACTATATTAAAGAAGACAGTTAATGCTAAAGGCAATCGAACTTCTTCATATGTCAATATTAGGACAATTTTGCACTGATGCTCATTGTTTTTACGCTTTATAGCTTGAATTTCCAACTTCTCAACCGCAATATGTTTCTTCATTATTTTTTTATCCAATATGATGACTAAAAACGCAGCACAAAATAAAAAAAAATAATAATGAATATATTTGAGTGATGTGATTAATAACGCATGGCGGTGAATTATAATCACGATGGACATTTTAAGTATTCAGCATGAGTGCAAGATTATAGAGAATTTCACGTGACGAAATGTTGATGGAATGAATACCAACATGGTTCCATACTAATACCTATTTAGCTTGAGTGTTAGAAAATAGAAAACATTTAAGTACGGGCATATTGCTGAAGGAATCAATCAAACTGAAAAGGCGATTATAATACAAATGTAATTTTAAACATCCATAGTAGTAAACTCATATTGGTAATTTTTAATACATTAGACTTTTTCGCAAATACAACTTCAAATGAAATACTAACATTGGTTAAATATTGGCTTTAACATTAGAATTATAGTAAAACCGGTGAAAATGAATTCTGTCTATAACGGAATCTTGCAACATGTTACATATAGTCCTTGCAAAAAAATAATAAAAAGAATTATTACGGCTAAGACAAAATCCTGTCTAAAACAGTTTTTTTTTTAATTCTAAGCGATTCAGTTTACACAGGTTTTATTTTATCTGCAATACGAATGTCATCATTACAAAAAAAAAAAAAAAAAAAACTTTACCTTAGTTATATTTGCAATGAAATGCCAATATTGCAGCAAAAATCTCTTTCCATGGAAACTATGGTCAGTGAAATTGTGAAATATTTCTTGCCAGTATTGATGCAATATTTGCAGAATGTTGTCACCCAAATGTAAGAGCAATATTTTATGTCTAATACTTTTTATATTGGCTAAGATGTAGCCAATAAAAGTAATATCGGCATAATATAAGCGAATTGGATCAGCCAATTTTCTTCCATTCATACATTTATGGAATTTCCGCCCACTGTCATGTTTTCCGTTGGCTTCAGCTGCGGCCTTTTATTTTTTTTAAGAACTTAATAAAGGGACCGGGAGGGACACTATGCTCTACAGGCTTGGTTTCCTTTTCTGAACAGTCCCTCTTAGGCAATCAAATCTAATCAGATCTCTCATAATGGACCATAAGAGAATACTTAAATTCATTACAAAACTGTCTCGGAACAATGATCGGGGAGGAGGGGGGTCACACCGTATAGTTTTTGATAAAAATTTATGATAGAAAATATTGAAAATCAAGTTTGATTTTGAGTAACATTCACTAAAATAGGACGCATAAGAAATATGATTAAGAAATAATCTTCGTATTCAAACATTCACAATATTTGATAATGACGTCTAATTCAGATGCAACAGCAACATTTTGAGCACAAACCAGTTCAAATAAAAATTTTCCTGACACAGAAATATTGTCATGGGCATTCTAAATTCATAAGTAATTTCTACAAAGAGTATTATTTTATAAACTACCGGATACTGCTCTAACAGAGTTTGGCATTTTTTTCTTTATTTTACAACTAAGTTTTCTAGTTAATCTGTACAGTTCTGTACTTCGAACAGCAAAACTATCTTCGTGATACATTTGATAAAATTTTAAAATGCTTTTTAATGTAATCATAAAATGAATTAATTATTTAAATAGAATATTCCATTTCATTGGAAGTATTTTATTAGCTTGTTACTTCAACAAGTATACCTCTGGTGGGAGGGAACCAGAACATCGTGATGGTGATTTTTAAAGGTTATATAAAAAGGTTATTATAAAGTTTATTAAAAAAAATTGAATTTAGAAAAATAAAACTGATATCTTATATGGGAAAGTACCGCGAACATTCAGTTAGTAAGCGAAAAAAAATTATAAAAATTATAAATTATAAAATAAACTAATTTATTATAAAAGAAAATTTTCTAAAATTTCTCCTGTTACTTTCTCTTTTCTGTGGATGCAAATGATAACAAGAGACGGTTTCCTTAATGGAAAAATAAAATTGCTCTATATTGCGAAAACTAATGATAGTGATGAGTTATAAAAGCAGACAGCCATGTTTTCGGCGACTCTGGTTCTCTTTATGTAAAAATTAAAGAATGTCATAACTGAAGATTTTTTTCATATGAATTTAATAATAACTTTCATAATTAAAAATGTCTTTGAATAAAAAATTGTCTCGATTATATTTGACTTCATGTCTATTCAATGTATCTCATTAGAAAAGAAATTTATAAATCAGAATTTAAATTAAATTTTGTCAAATATATTTAACATCAGCATCCTCAAAATTTGACTTCTTCTTCTAACTCTATGAAGATTTAAGAAAAGTGCATAAATTATGTATTTTTCCGGACTGCGTTTTCCTAGGAATTCAAATAAAGTGTCAAAAGTGGATGTTACCATTTGAAAAATAAAAGTTGGTGCAATTTTTGATATGTAGGAGACCCTTATTTAAAAAATAGTATTCATATTCGGAAAGAAAACAAAATTCACAGTTGAATGGTACCTCTTGCATCTCTCTGCGACATTTTGGTGACGAAATGGCATGGAGTTGTGCGGGAGTTTTTCTCCCACGACTAGTACATGGAATTCGCTGTTCGGTGATTGTAACTTTATTCTGTCTAAATCTATTTTAATACTTGGATTTTCTATGGAAAAATTTCCATAGAAAATATATATAATATACTGATGACCCGGGTTCGAGTCGCAGCTTGGATACTTTTTCACTATGTTGGCTATACGCCTTTTAATCAATTAAAATTTGAAATATTATAAATGCTAGGCGTGAGAAATTTTCTATGGAAAAATTTCCAAGTATTAAAATAGATTTATTCAATTATCGATGTTGGATTCTCTTTAGTCTCGTGTTTGCCCCAGGGTTGGTGGCTCACGGAAAAATATTCCATCTTGTGCTGCGATTGCAGCCTTGCCAACATGTGATAGTGAGAAGTGCCAGGCTGGGTATCGTTCCAAGTGGTTCAGTAGGTAGAACGTCAGTGCGCTATACTGATGACCCAGGTTCGAGTCTCGGCTTTGATACTTTTTCACTATGCTGGCTATACGCCTTTTAAACAATTAAAATTTGAAATATTTTTTTTGTTTACCCAAGAAGAAAGAATTGGATTCGCGAAAAACTTATACTCTCGGATTTCGACGGAATTATGCGTTTTAGAAGGTTCTGAACACGTTTTGATTGGTTTTAGAACATGTCTGTCCGTGAGTCTGTGCGTCTGTCTGTCTGTATGTATGTTTGTATGTGACAAAAATTTTGTGGGCGCTCTAACTAACGAAATACTGCGTAGAACAGGATGAAATTTGATCTATCCTGATGTGAACTGGTTTTGATAAGTTTTTGGAATAATTCCCCAAGAGAGCGCACTGCAAATTGATTATTTGTTCGATATTATGTAATGCTTATATCCAATTTATGTGCACTGAATTCAACGAAACATCACATTTAGAATCCTCATGATAGGAATAGATTGTCATTCAATTTTGGATGCGGTCATCTAAGAGGGGATGCCGAAATTCGAAGATTTATTCGAAATATGCGATGTATTACCAGTTTAAGTGCACAGAAGTCAACAAAACTTCACGCTTAGCATCCTGAATGTGTTAATACATTATGTAAAAACTTATTTTCTAAATCAATGTAATTTCTTGTGCTATTTATATCATTTAATTGATTTAATTATACAGGAGAAAGTTTTGTGATAACCACAACATACAAGTTTAAAAGTGTTTTCTAAATAACTTTTACTCTTTTCAATATTTACTGCAAGTAAAAAAGTAGTAATAGAGGGAATTCAAATTCGAGATAACAAGATAAAAACTGAATCGAGCAACACATTTTTGTATTAAATGTTATTTCAACAAATATTATTTTTTACAAGTATTGCACAATTCAAATTTTACTTTATGTATCAACTCTGAATATTTCTTTTTTGTTAGTAGTTTAATACATACATCAAATCAAGAAATATGCATTTTGTGAACTACGTATCTGGGATCAAAATAAATCGTTACACAAAGGTTGTTAAACTTCAAAACTATAAGTGAATTTCTAGAAGTCGAACCTAATTTTTAATAGTTCAAAATGGTATTGCGATCTTATCTAAAAGAGCATTTGTGTTTAATTATTTTGAAATTTATTATTTCTTGTTTTCTGTTTGCGCTTTGTTATATTAAGACCTTGATTGTTTAGATAAACCCTCAAAATGTGTTTGTTACTTTTGTCAGCGCTTAACATTTCCCATATATATTTCTCATTTATACAAGTTAATTGATGTAACAATAAAAAATGTGTCTGCTTTAAAAGAGGTGTGCGAAATACTGTTAAATCATTCTGGTATATTGAACAAAGTATTAATAAGAATATTTAAAATCAAGACACTATAAAAAAAATCGAATAGAAAATTTTTGTGAAGCACTTAAAAGCAAGATTCTTCGCTCGAATCCAGTTATTTTTATTGATTCAGCTACAAATTTACATTGTTTACGAATCTTCCCTATCTTGCACAATGAATAAATAGGAAGCGCCAGAGAAACATCTTCATTTTTAGTACTTGCTGTATGAACAGCTTTGTCCCGTGACGCATAGCAGCAATTCTACCCAATGATACTGCCAACTGGCATTGTTTGAACAGATGTAGAGTGTCACGATCAAGAAAGCAGTCATCTTGGTACCGCTCGCAAACCGTTATAAAATAGTTGAGAAAATATTCAAAAGCTAATTCAATTTAATTTTTTTCTTTTTCAACAGAAACTAGTCTGATGTGTCAATCCCAAAACTTGCTTCTATCTTTTACATATTAATACTTAAAAAAGCATATTTTTTTTTTAATTGTGCATTTTAGAATTAAAAAATAGAGCATAGTAGCGCCACTTGTTATATGATTTACACGAAAACCTAACCAGTACCAACTTATGTCAAAATTTAACAGAATTTGAAGTTTGGGAAATTCCGTGCATTAGTCCTTGAGATATGAATATGACTATTTCTAAAATCGTATAATTCCTGAAAAATGCAGCATAGCAGCGCCACCTGTTGAGCGAATTACACCAAAATCTAATCAGCAACACCTCATGTTAACGTCTAACTTAATCTCAAGTTTGATGAAAATCCGTGCATTAGTTTTTGAGATAGAGCTATTGCGGAAATCGTGAAAAATGCAACATAGCTGCGCCACCTGTTGAGAGATTTACACCAATAACTGATCAGCACCAACTTATATCAAGGTCTAACTGAATCTGAAGTTTTATTAAATTATGTGCATTAGTTCTTGAGATAGAGTGCGCACAAACTGTTTGTCACATACAGGCACACACAGACAGAGATACTCACAGACACATTTTCTAAAAACAGTCAAATCGTGTTCAAGACATTCTAAAACGTATAAATCGTCGAAAACCGGAAATCGAAATTTTTCATGAATCTAATACTTTCTTCTTGTAAAGATAGAAGAAAGTAAAAATGAATAGTAAATAAAATATCTTAATTATGCTCTTGGTTCTTTTTAAAAACAAACAAGTTTTTTAAACAAACTCTGCTCAAGTTGGCGAGAAACGAGTGACTATTGTAAAATGGAATTTAATTTCACTTTGGAGTGAGGTTTTCTTTAAAAAAATAAATCTCAATTGACCTAGAAAATCCAACCTTTCTTTATGAACGACAAAAGTTGCCTTTTCATAAATATCATTTTCATCAAAATAGAAGCAGCCGTTCCAGTTTGAACGTCATTACTTTTTCAGAAAAGACGTTTAAAATCCGTTACATCCTATCCTAAATATGCCTGATCTATCTATACTTTAGCCGCATTTACTTCTTGCAATGAAATTGAGCGTCACTTAATGAAATTGTTAAATTTAATGAAGAAAAGTTAGGGATTGAAACAGGATAATTATTTTCAGACATAAGAATTATTGTGCAGACATTTTGCTTTTGGAATAATGCGATTTGCTTTGCACTGAAAATGTAAAACATTCCCAAAATTTGCTTCCGAATAATGTGATCTTTTCAACATATTAGAGCTTTAGGCCTCCTACGAAAACTTGGAAGATGAGTAACGCAAATTTAAATGGATTTATTCATTAGTTAAGGTGACAATCATTATTAGCAACTAGCAGTATTTAGCCTTTAATTAAATAATGCATTTATTTAATTATTCGAACACATATGCATTTATTTAATCATTCCATTTGTGTCTGTTAACGACTTTTTTTACCTGTAGTGTATCTCGAATTCGTTAAAAGTTATCGATCGCTACGCTTGATTACTTTTGAGATAGTAAGAAACTGTAAGGTTAGTTGGTTGGTTATTTGTTACGGCCGATTATCTGCGCTATAGTGATATAGGTCGGCGGCGGGGGGAATGCCCTCTGTGGGGGGGGGGGGGGGTCTTTCTAATAGAAACTGTAAGAACATGTAGCGTCGATGCATTATGGCAAAGCTACTAGAAAACTGCATTTTTGAATCGTAGACCAAAATTGGATACAGTTTCAACAATGGTTCCTTATTTAGAATTAACACTTCTACGACAGGAAATTTAAAATTTTTGAATAGAAGTTTTGTCTATTTCCATCTTATAACAACAGTTTGTTGTTAGTCGACTATAGCGATATTTTCTAAATCCAGCTGATCAAAACATGTTTTAATTTCAGGAAGCTGATTAACATTAATGTGAAACTGTGTACCGCTCTTTGATCATTAAGGGGCCGCTTCACTGAAACTCTTCGATTGCGAAATCCCATATTAACCTATCGGAAAACTGCGAAGCGCGATTACTCATTACCTAACATAGTAGTTATTAAAATACGCTTTTCACCATCAGAAAGTAGATGTCAGATACCAACTTTGTGCGTTTTAAAAAACAGTATCTTTAAATTTTAAGTATTTAAAAAAATCCTTATTAACTTCGCAATTTTTACTTGATGAAAGTTTATCATCTTCTTAAAAATACTTAAAATTTTCGTAGAATTAAAAAAAAAAAAAAAAAAAAAACCCACGACGTCGGCATCTGACGTCTATTTTTTGATGGTGAAAATTGTATTTAAATAATTATATTAGTTAATGAGTAATCGCGCCTCGCAGTTTTTCCTTAGGTTAACATGGGATTTCGCGATTGGGGAGTTTCAGTGAAGACAGCTCATGTCTCATGTGGGCGTGATCCTTGAGCACACCATCAACAATCAGCTGTAGTTAGAAAGATTTATAAAAGAGTAACAATATACGTTGAGAGCGCATACGCAGATTGAAAGCTTGTATTCAAACTATGGCAACCCACCTTACAGAACTTGTCGATGCTCGTTTAAACGAATCCACTTGTGTATAAACCTTCATTGGCTTGGGACAATTTCTGGAACGCCTAGTATGTTTCTTTTTTCCAAAAGACTCTCGACTAATCAAATTCGATTATCCATATGTAGATGTTATCTTAAACTAAAGCACTCTAGCTGAGTTAGGAAGAAATATATTGAAACTATTTAATTTTTAGAGAGGAAATTGGGAAAATCCAGACTTGGGGATAATAAGAGATCTGTCATTATTGCTTTTAGACCATTGGCCTAATCGGTCTTATGTCCCAAGTACACAAGGCTTCATGTTTGACTGTTGTTAAAATAGGCAAAATTATTGCCACGCATCGCCTAGTTCTAAGTAGTTTAAGGTGCCATCCGCTGTCACATATGTAATAATATATTTTTCAAATCCGATGACATACCAAATTGCGATTAATGTGTAAAGCATTCAAAAAAATGTATAAAGCAAAGAAAAAAGAAATTTTGCAAAGCGATAATTTTCATCATGAAATACAGAAATGTAATGCGCCAAATAAAAAATCATATTAAAATTGAACCTAATTTTTTAAAGTTCAAAAGCAAAAAACTTTTATTGCATATTTTAAGTTTTCCACGCAAAAAAAAAAAAAAAAAAAAAAAAAAATTCAGATATATAAATTGACATCAACTTTGAATGATAAGTTAGCGAGGTATGAATTATTTAAAATGAACAAACGACAGATATTCGCAATATATTCTTATTGGGATTTTAAAATTTCGTAATATATATATATATTTATATATATTACGGAGCTTCAAGAAAATTTCTCCATAACAGGATTGTGGAAAATCATAAACAAAGTACTTCAGTGCAAACAGCTTTATTCTGCGACTTTTAGAAACAAGTTTAAACGATCCAGACAGTTATTTTCGTAGTATATTTATTTAACATGTGCAATGGCATACTACTAGGAAAATTTTATTTTGAAACTAGTGGTAGTAAATAATTAAAAAATATAGGATGCTGCTACACCTGTTTATGCCATTGAAATTAAAGGTATGGAATCGGGAAAAAAATTACTTAAAACTGGTCAGCTTCGATAAGACTTTACCACATAAAATATAAAATTAAGCATATATTTTAGAGGTATTTTATCAACTTAAAAAAAAGAGATTCTTCAAGAAGAGTATAGAGCAAAAATAGGGAGAGGTTGCTAAACATTTACCCACTACTGTTACGCTATTAACGACCTGTTCAATGCAAGATTTGATGGAAAAAATACTTTTTTTATTATTATTATTTATTTATTTTATTTTTTATTTTTTATTTTTTTTTGCAATGGAAGAAATCTAAGTTCAGAATATTTTCGGTATGGAAAATGAGTTTTATTGAGAAGTAGTATATCTTGAAGGGCAAAAGTTGTTACTTCTTATGTTTGGCATTAGGGCTACACAACGAAACAATATAAAGTTATACTAATGTGTTTCATATGAAATAAATAAAAATATGCTCCTGTGATGTGTCAAATTCTCGATAAAAGCAAACTGGATGAAAATAAAGAAGAAGAAATGTCTGGAAATTAAGTAAATATATCTAATTTCAATAGAAATCCAAAAGTCTTTCTTCAGACGTTCAAGGCAAAAATTATTTCCGTCAACAAAAAGAAATATGTTCGACTGATTTTAGACACATGTTCTCAACGATTATACATTTTGAAACAGTCAATCAAAAATAAAATATTTACCACTTCGTGAAGAAACGTTGTCCACGCAGTTTTCGTCGGAGTCACAAAAAATGAATTTAATCATATTTTCGAGGGTGTGCTGATAAGTTTTCGGCCTGGCATTGAAAGCACAAAATTTTTGACAAAATTTCATATTATTTTTCAGTGTAGTCTCCTTGCAACTTAATACATTTAAGAGACACTCTTGCGTGCGAATTCTTTAGCGCAGTCCTGTACGAGGGTGGTTCGAAAAGTTCTCGACATGACAAAGGAAATACAAGATTTTTGACAATATTTCATTTTTCAACTTACAGCACAATACAATTCAGAAGGCTGCTAAGAAATGTTCTTTCTTTGGCGTTTTCGGTCGACGTTCAACAAACGCGGCACGCATCGAGCGGAAAGCTTGTTCATACCCAAAAAACGTGTAAAATGTAGTGGACACGGTCAATCGAGATGTCTGCAATGTCTGCAAGTTTTCGTATCTCAATCGGCGATCATTCAATACGGCATTGTGAAGTTTTGAGACGATTTCATCGGTCGTAGCGGTTTTTGGACATCCTGAACGTTCATCATCATGAATTGATTTCCTACCATGTTCAAATTCAGCAGCCCACTTTTTTATCGTCGAATATGAAGGAAAAGAATCCTTTAAGGTGTAATGTAACTCTTTTTGTATGTCAGTGGACAAAGTATTTTATGACAGCTCGAATTTAACTTTTTTCCATTTTTAGAAAATGTCAAAACTTTTTTACTTTACTTTATCGCCAAGCAATAACCAATAAACTCACGCGTCTGAAACTCGGCAGCATGTCATCTAAAGGATCATACTTTACAAACATCATTGTCATTTGGTCATACTTGTTCCATCTCTGTGTCAGGCCGAGAACTTATCAGCTCATCCTCGTACTACAAAATAAGATTAAGGGATTTGAAAGAAAAATTTAGATGGAATTTTGAATTTTTGGATCAAAACAATATATGTTAAAATGTTATACTTGTAAGTAAAAATCCGGGTTTTTCAAAATTCTTTTTTCTTTTTCGATTATTCCATTTTTTGACTTGGACCTGTCCATGAAAACTAGAGTCACGTTATTTTCATATAATTAAATAATATTACTATCATTGCTGAATACAATAATACAAATATTTTGTTAAATTGAATTATTATGTTGAAATTATGGTACAATTATGTAGAATATTATAGGGATGTAGAAGGCATCTGAACCCCTTCTGTCGCCCTAAGCCAGGGCCTAATGGTAAATCTGGTAGTGAGTATAGCCTAGAAACAGCGTATTTTCCGATTAAAACAAAATTATCTAACAAAGTAACAAGATTATATATGAAATAACTTAGAAAATATTTCCCGCAATCCCATAACGCATTCGAGATAGCCAAAGCTTTAGAATCTAGATACATAATGTACGGGAGACAGTTGAACAAACAAAAGAAGTGAACTCAAATTTTTGCCATAACAATCAGGCGTGTCATTCGGCTTGCGCAAAGGTAATTACATAACTGATCGTCAGGGTTCAAAATCATTACTCAAATTTAAACTAATTAGGACAATAGATTTTAAGGTTTTTTTAATTTAAGTATTATTTATTATTACACTTTCAAAATTCAAATTTAGTAGTTAAAAAAAATTACATTTCTAGTCTTTTTATTTAGCGATTTAAAAACAGTTTTGAAATAACTTGCCCTACTGCACTTTTTTTATTTTTTATGAAAGCTCAGCAAGTAACTATGTTTGATTCTATAAATGTTCTGCAGTATATGTTGTCCAATAAGTAATATAGGAACTATATACCTGATATGAACAATACAAGTACGACAGCAATTATACAAGTACTAGCCGCCACTGGCGACCAGATTGGTCGCCCTTAAATGTATGTTAAGCATTGTAACAAATTATTTTTATTCAGAATTTATTTTTTTCCTTAATCCTTCGCCAAACCGGAAAAATCTAATAGACAAATCAAGAACTTTTGCGATCGTGGTAGCATTTCGCATATTTTTTGTTGTTATGTATTTCATCTTTCTTGGCAAAAACCGCCTAACCCACTTTATAATAAATTAATCATTGTGTGTGTTTTATAATAAAATTGTGTGTTTTTTAATATAAAATAAGCTATTTCATAATAAAATAAAAGTACATGCTGTTTTAGTAATATCTAATAGGTACCTGAAAATGGGATTTTCTTGCCAAAATGGCACAAAACAAAAAATCGCGCCAACTCCGCTGCGTCCGTGACAGCTGTTCCAATTTACGATACATGACGTTCACATTTTTCTTTAAAATAGAAAATAAATAAATAAGAAAAAATATCATAAATCAAAACATTTTATTTCAAAATTAAAGTATCGTTTCTAATTTTCACACGCGAAAAATAAAAGCTGACAATTCGTTTCGAAATTTGATCCATTAAATATTATTACATGAGTTCAACTTACGTCAAGAAAAGATAGTGAAGGAAGTTGAGTTGTATAGAACAGAATTATGGTATACATTGACTGTCTCACTGGTGCGGATTATTTTTTTTACACCAGGCAGCGGTCCAAAAATTCATGGTTTAATATTTTAAACGTTCACAACGAATGAATCTTTTTTTTTTTTTTCACTTTCATGGATAGAGAATTTGAACTGCGAACCTAATTTAAACTGAAGTTATTGCAGAATGTATACATAATTGAAGGTAAATCATCTCTCAAATATTAATTTTTTTTGAACGATCTTTCTAAAAATGTAACTTTTATGCAGTTTTATTCGAAAAAATAATTTTGAATAAAAATGGCCGCCTGACATATGAAAACGTGAAGCGGGCATTCCGGAACTGTTGATGACAGTCACATGACTTACGGTTTTATTATAGAGATTCTTAAAAAAAACTAGAGAGCAGTAATATTTAATAGCAGTGCATTTTTTTTTCTTTTTCTAAAAGAATATTTAGGGATTTTCACAGTTTGCCTTTAAAAAATACTATTTTAGCGATCTGCTTTTGAGCGATTACAGCTCTGTTTGTAGCTGAAGACTTTTATTTGCATTTTTCAGGTACCAAACGATATCGGATTATGCAAGCGAACTCAGCTACATACGCATGTTCAATACTTCAAAATGTTCCATTCTTTAAAAAACAAATAACGCTCATAGTGACTTTAGAAATAAATATATTTGTTGCCAACAAACTAAACTTATCAAATCACTTAAATATCCACAGTACCTTTGAAGCTAGTTTAGCAGAAATTTCTAAATATATATTTTTTTCCTCTCACTAAATTATAGGTTTCTAACTTAACCGAGTATGAAGGACTGACACTTTTTTCGTATAGTAATTCACCTTATTTAGTTGCTGACATTTTTTTCAAACTCTGTGATTAAATAAGGTAAAGATTACCATAAGAAATTATTTGTATCACTGCGCCCCGCGGTTGAGTTGTTGGTAATCCCTGCGCTAGATTCACAAAAGATTTGGGGCATGCGTCTCCCTGCATACCCCCCCCCCCCACACACACACACACAGAAAAAATTCACTGTTTAATATTGAAAGAAAATCGAATAAATATACAAATAAAAATTTTATTCTCTTGCGACCAAAGAGTAATTAACAAAAGAAAGGAGAAAAGAAAAAAAAATTCGTTTGATATAATTGTTAATTATATAAATTCCTTAAGAATATTAACTTTTATAGCTTTTCATGTATTAAAATCTCGCTGCCTTAAAGATATATATATATATATACTAAAAGTTAAAAAAAAAATCAAAGAAAATAACCTTTGTAAACGACTATAGAAATAGAATAACTTTTAGATATAATGAATAAGAATAGGAAAAAGAAAGTCCTAGAAAATAAAGCTTTTTCAAATTAGGAGCGCATTTCTTTTTCAAACATGTAGTTTTTCAAATTATTTGTGTGATGCTCTACTATCAACTCCAATACAGATCATAAATATCTTAAGTAGAAATATTTACTACATGCTGTTAAAAAAAAATGCTTTAGATAGATGAAAGTAAACAGTAACTTTGTGATAAATCATTATATTTGAGATTCTGAAAGTTTTTGTGTACGTTGCTGTTAAACTGGATATTTAAAAAATATTAAAATAAAAAATAAATTTTTAGTGACAATTTTTAACATTTAATACATTGTGATAGAGGTAAGTCCAACTGTATTTTAAACTAGTAATAAAAAAAAGAAGCTGTAATGTTTACTTTTCAACTGCCCCAGACTTAAGAAATAATATATATATTTTTTTAATCCTGTACAAGAGGGCCGTGACATCAGCTGTGATGCTTTAGCGTGTATTCTTGAAAAGCTCCTTTCAAAAGGTCTAGGTTGATGTCGTAAAAATGTGTTAGCTTTTTATTTTAAAAAAAAAGAGATAGAGAGAGGAAGAAAAAGATTGTTACGTTTTGTTTTAATACTAGGGGGGCTCTGCCCCCTACCAGCTACGCTCGCCAACCCCCGTTCTGACACCACAAACTGTAAAAACACTCTGATTTGATCAACCTTAAAACGATTGCGGAAGATTGAATTATAATTAAACGACCTGCTGTAATCGGCTGCTATAATCGGCCTTGTGTAATCGGCTGCTCGCTGTAATATCCGCTATAATCGGGTTTCCATTCATTTTTTTGACCAAGGGATTTTAAAGCCGAATCAACTGTGCTGTCGAGACAGCTAACAACTGTTGATAAAATAAGGTTAATTAAACATTTGAAAATCAACCTGTGCAAAATGGTTAAGTAAGCAATGTCATTGCATCGCGAAATTTTATAACGATGTTAATAGAAAATTGGGTATTACTTCATTATCCCGACTACTACTTTCTATAAAAGAAAAAAACTGTCGCCAAAATATAGGATTTAAAGCCAAAAGTGCATATCTGTGGCGTCGCATTCAATTGATACCAGATGCGTAATTCAACGTTTATCTGTATTTTTAATTATGTTTTACCAATTTATTAGTTATTTCGTTGATTTAAACGTAATTATTAAGCGTAAAAATATACTTATAAACAATGTAAAAATTATTTTAAATTATTTAATGTAAAAATATACTAATTTAATTGAAGGGAAATATTATTAATTACACTGTTTTAAAATTTGCAATAATAGATAAAATATTTTGTCGAAATAAATCAATCTTACTCTATTTAATGCTTTGAAAACGCGGAATAATTTAATTATTTTCTTTTTAATATTCACGTGCAAGCATATTTTTTATTCCGTCATTTTCTACATTTATTGCTTTTAACACGTGATCATTTAATTATTATTTTAAAGTTTTATTTCTGTTTTTAATAGTCTCGTGTAAATACATTTCTTAATTGAAAGGGAATATTATTACATGCGCTATTTTACAAATTGGCAACGATTCAAATAATGGAATTTATGAAATATAAAATAAATCTTCGTCAAAATAATGAAAATTTTGAATAAAAAATTTAAATATAACCTCAAAAAATGAGTCAAATTGAAAAAATAATTGCAGTCTGCACACCCCAACCTTGTCAACTATATCCTTACAAATTATGTTTAAATTCTTGTGCATAGTTTTCGTTTCTATAAAACTTTTATAAGAAAACTATTTTGACCATTTTTTATTTTAAATATCTCTTAAAATAATTCTTCGATTTAAAAACTGTCTACTTCAGCGTGTTTATCGAACATTTCTTTATAAAACCACCAATTTTTAAATTTTTATTTGCAATAGTTTTCTGGATATTAGTCCAGAAAGACTTCAAGGCACAAAATCTTAATTGACAGCGGCGGCCGCGGCGGTGGTTACTTTTTTTAATATAGAGAGATACATACTTACTTATAGATAATAAATTTTATTGGTTTTGTTGGAAATATTTCCAATGTAAAATGAATATTTAGCCAATATTGACGTTTCGCTGGAAATATTTGCAATTTAAAGCCAATGATTGTGCAATATTGGCATTTCAATGGAAATATTTACAATGTTAAAACAAGTATGTATAACAATGAATTACTTCGCACTCCAAACACAGCGACGTCTGTACACAAATCTCCAAACGTCATTTACGGAAACTGTACATTTTTTCTGCATTTTAATGGATTTGTAATCTCAAAATGTCAACTGAAATTGTACTTTTACTTTATTTTTTTCAGAAAAAAATGAAACTATTTTCCAATATTTTATGTAAAATGTCCTGTATTTTTACGAATTTTTTTACAGTGTATATTTTACGGATTTTCTAAATATTACATAAATAAAAATAAATATACAAAAAACTCATATCCGATTATGCTGATTTTTAAAATAAAATTCATATAGGGTGAAATCCCCAGTAATTTACACTTTAAGGATTCTTTCTTGTTCAAATCACTATTACAAAAATTTAAATCAATTTTATACTTACCTTTGCTTTTGAAAGGATTGTAAAGATATATTAAAAAAATTATTGTTGGTAAAATTTTGAAAAATTATATATTTTATTATTAAAAATTAATTTTATTCATAAATATGGTTAAAAACTCCAGTAACTGACACTATCCCTGTTTGGAAGCACCAATAACTGACACAAAGTGAACCAGTGACTGGCACTTTATTTTAAAAGATTAAAATACTTTAATAAATTTATTCTTTATTATATAAACAAAATACATTAATATGTATCATAAAAAGCGGGATTTAGTAAGCTGTACTGCATTATTAGTAATGCAGAGTATATAGCAGTAATATTTCGTACTTGCATTATTAGTAATGCAGATATCCAATAACTGACAGTTATGAACCAGTAACTGACATCTGGTGTCAGACACTGGTAAAACAACTTAAATTTTAATGGTGTTTACTACAAGATAAATTTAATTTATTATTATACATTTTTAAACAGTTCAAATATCAAATTTCAATTTTCTTTCATATAACCAATAACTAACATCTATGTCAGAGACTGCTGGTAAAATGAAATTCTAGGTACCAATAACTGGCACTGCCCCATTAAGCTAAATTAAATAATTATAAACCTTAAATCATGGCTCTATATCATATGCATCTTTAAACTAATTTCTACTAGTATAACTTTAAGAAAAAAGTTTAGGATGGTTGCATTACAAACATATTAGAAAAAACACTTCCTTAAATTTAGAAATAAGATGGTTGCTTCAAAATGGCACTTTTTGTATTCTTAAATGTTTTTTCCTCATTGAATTTCGTCTAGTGGTGAATAAATTGACTTCAAAATAAAAATAAGTGTCTAATTCACCACTAGATGACATTATTTTGTAGAATTTTTACAACAAAATGCTTATTTGAGTTAGATTTTTGCTCAAGTGTCAGTTACTGGTTAGGTGTCAATAACTGGGGGTTTCACCCTATATTTTATTTTCTTCTGCTTTGCTTTTTTTATTTGATGTAGTCGTGAGCAACAATCCTTAATTATCGAAATCTTGTATCAATTTATCAATCATTTCAGAATAAGGGATTTATCTTTCATTTATTTTACTTACTTCTCGATTATTCAACAGCTGTGCATGATCTTTCATGATTCTGCCGTAAGACCAATATCATCTTTATCCTTTTTCTTTCATTTAAGTAGCTTTACTGATTCCATTTTCGTTTCAGGCCCTATATGTTGAAAGCAACACAGTACATATACATAATCCTCCTGAATCAACTGAATTGGCTTTATAAGTTAACCCTGTTCTTGTCTTATAAATAAGCTTGATGCAAATGCATTTACATCTGGCGATGATCTATAAATAAGATCATCGCCTGATGTACCAGTTCTTAATATAGAAGACTATGTCGAGCGAGTGACATGTTTTAATTGCTAAAAAAAGTTTAAGCAAAGTTGTTTTATTGATTAATTGGTCGATGCAAAATTAAGAAATATACAGTATCTTCATTATTCTATCAGTAAAATAATCATCTGCATTCTGAAAAAATTCTTAAAAATACGGAAATTATTTTTCTTTCGTGAAAATGGTTAATTAACTAGACTTTTAGTATTGTTATCGTCAAAGATATTCTCAAATTCATGTTCGCTTTCTGGCCCATTCACAAAATGGTTTTCATCGGTAAAATATACTGAAATCGTACTTGAAAATCAAATTGCCTGTACAACTACCATATTTTTATGAAATATACCCTTGAAATAAAAATGAAGTATTCACTAATCTTACTAGGGAAGGTCCCCAACTGCCAGATCGGGATTTTGTCGAGAGTGGTGTCGTTGGAAAGCTCTTACCATGGAGATCAAGGAAATGTATACAACTACCCATCCGAATGCAAAATGGTGAAGATTTATAGGCCGATGTATTTCTGTCATTTATTGATTTCTCCAGCTCACTAGCTATGCAGGAAAGACACCTTACAGTACAGTTATGCAACCTGTTGTTTCCAGTGTAAAGTTGGTGAAGGTTCCATGTTTCCTCTAGTAAGGGACAGAAGATTGTGACCACATTTTCACAATCATTATAACTAACTGAACTGCACTGACTTGGAGTATGCTTTAAAGAATACCAGGAACTAACTCCTCGCCTGATCTTATGGGATGAAAAGAAGGTATGGTCAAGGCCTATAGCGGCAGTTCCTGAGGCGCTCAACCATGAAAAATTTTAGCAGTACTTGTGGCTCGCGTTCCAGACACGCTGATTCAGGGAGGTGGCACGCATCCCTGGGGCATGCGAAGTCGGGCCCAGTTCTGAATATGTCGTCGGCGAGTCTTCAGACTGTAATTTTATCGCCAACAAAGCGAAGATCACAAAACTCCTAAGTTTGCAACATCTACAATATTTTGGGTGATCCGAGAAAAAGGAGCCAGTGACTGAAGAGAGGACCATTAGTCAGCGACTATTCAAGACAGTGAAGGGGATGATCGAAAACGAATTTTTCCGGTCGCTTGAAATTCTGTATGACAGCAGCATCGACGAAAATGAGCTGACAATTAATTTGGAAATAAATGCGAAACCCACTTTCGAATATGAAGAATCTGCGAAAAAAAAGCTGACAGGAAGTGAAGGAGTATCCGTAGAAATAATGGCGAAAGCAGTAGAAACGTATAAGAAGGCAAATTAAAATAAACTAAAGGCTGTGCAACATATATGTAGGCAGGTAAAAGACCACAAGATGATTCAACGGTGGGTACAATACGTAGGGAAAGGTGGGAACATGAAGAGCAAAATGAAATTAATTTCCAAACACGTGTGATCGCAATTTTTTCATCATCGCAGACAGTTAAAAGCCAGCATTCATGACTTGGACCTCAAAATGTGGGCCATTGACAAATCATTGGAGTTTGGAATTCCTGCATTCACAGCAAGCTCACACTTCATCACGAATTTCAAACGGGCACATAAAATAACAAGTCGAAAGGTGACACAAATCGTAACAGAAAGATATTTGTTTACGGAAGTGTCTTTGCAAACTGTGATTGACGAATTCTGGGAAAACGTGAAAAAAACGATTGAGCAGCGAAAGTGTCCACTGCCCAACATCCTGAACACCGATCAAAGTTGCTTCCAATACGGGATTGTATCTAACAGAACTCTCGATGTGAAGGGATCTAAACACGTGGATGCATCGGTAATCAATAAAAACAAAACGACTCACTCCTAGACCGTGTAAATGTGTATTAACGTTGCTGGAAAATTTATGGGACCTTTACTACTTGTAACACAAGAATGTCAGGCGAAATTTGGTCCCAAAGTTATTGAAAATGTGCAACGAATATCATTCTCAAATTTACTCATTACATGCTCCAAGTCAAGAAAAAACACAAAACAAATAACTGGGCATACTTCTATAAACTAAAAGAATCGATTAGTGATCAGGAAACAATCATGGTGCTGGATAGTGGGAGTGGCCAAACGGATCTACGTTTCTGCATTGAGAAATTTAGATTCAGTGTGGAGCTTGTTTTTTTCCCACTGGGCACGACAAAATTTCTTCAGTCGTTAGACGTTTATTTCTTTCAACAATACAAGTACTTAATAAAGAGAATAGTGAAATATTCAAAAACTCATCAGAGTGTTTGTGGAGATGTCGACATGATCACTAGAGAAAGCATAATAAAATTGCAGAAGTTGGCCTATAACCAATTCTCCTCGCCCACTTTCAATGACATACGTCGGTATGCCTTTCAAAAGGCTTTAAGAGACATGGATCCCGCCAACAGGCATACTTTAACTTAACTAGTAACATCTTCGACAGCTGCGAAACACCCCTTTCATTGTGTGTACCTGGTGTTGGGAACACGCGTACTTCAGCCATTTCTATTCAGAAATGCACTACCATCTGTTAAGTTACCTTTTCCACCTAGCATAAACTGTCTTCTATGAATCTGTATAATCCGTCAACTGCGTTTTCTACCACACAGAGTGTTTTTCCCGCATAGCTAGTGACCTGGAGAAGTCAATAAATGACAGAAATACATCGGCCTATAACTCTTCACCAGTTGCATTCGGACGGGTAGTTGTATACATTTCCTTGATCCCTATGGTAAGACACCTTATTTGTATTTCATTACACGCATTCTTTATTTAATTAACGGTGTTGGAAAAATCAACTGCATTAATAAGAAAAATAATTATAATATACATTTTAAGACAGGTAAAATATACGTACAGTTGAAGCACTTTATAACGAATTACGATATAACGAAAAGCACGATATAACGAAATGCTCATAATCATTTAGTTGGTCTCTGTGTTAAAGAATAATGAATTCGAAACGATATAACGAAATATTTATAACGAAAAGCACGATACAACGAAAGGAATTTGAGCATTAAAAGTGAAATAAAAACGATATAGCGAATTGTTCATTTTTTTTCTTTTACTTAACGCGGGAAATATAATTTTATTTCTTAAATACCAGTTTTTTCCATGACATAACATTCAATCTTTTTCTCTACGGTCATTCACATATTTTCAATGCTTCCAAGAGAGATTTGGGGGAGGGGCAGTGTTTTAAGACACACAGACAGAGGGGCGACAGATTAGCTGAACTGAATTATGTTTTCTTTTTTATTTGATGACTGATTTAATTGACATTTGCTTTTCCTGTAAATTTATCACGTGTTAATTTTTAAAACTCCTTGTACGCGCGTAAGAGAGTATGTCTGGTAAGAGAATTTGAGGGAGGGGCAGTGTTTTAAGACAGACAGACAGAGGGGCGACAGATTAGCTGAACTGAATTATGTTTTCTTTTTTATTTGATGACTGATTTCATTGACATTTGCTTTTCCTGTAAATTTATCACGTGTTAATTTTTAAAACTCCTTGTACGCGCGTAAGAGAGTATGTCTGGTAAGAGAATCTGGTAAGAGTATTTGAGTTTAGAAGAGAAAGTCGAAATTATAAAAGGCGTAGAGAATAATGTTAAAAATGCGATACAGGGAAAAAAATTGGAATTCCAAGTAGCAGTCTCAGCACAATGTCGAAAAATCGAGAAAAATTCTTAAAATTTTAGAAAAGAGTGCAGTTTCTTCATCGTTTAAACGCTACGCACAGCGAAATATGCAGATGTGGAGGAAGTATATTATTGTTATTGTTATGCTTTAAAGATACAAGATCGCCATGTACGCTAATGGGGCCTGTTACATGTAAAATCCGTCGTGGGTGCAAAGTCCTACAAGTTCCCTGTGAATTATACCTCTGGAGGTGCCTAGTCAGGTGAAGGTCTCGTCACCTGATCAAGGCTCTAAATTACGAGATCGATTCCTTTATCTTTTTTAATTTTTGTATTTTTTTAAATCTGCTAATTCAACAATGTTAAATAAAAACCATGAACCGGCAAACAAAGAAAACTGGCAGAGCACTGCAGCGATGCCAACAAGACTTTTGTCAGGTGGATCACAGCCATGCTGTGATCAGACGGATATCGCCCTGCGTACAGTTACTAAATCGTCACGTTAGGCACTCATGCCCGGTAGGTAGGGTTAGCGGTATAAAAAAATAAATAAAAAAGAAGATGCAAGATCCAAAACCATACCTATTAGTGGAAGTATTTTGCAAGAAAAAGCATATGCGTTTGCCGAAACACTTTGATATAAAAAAAATCATGTTAGTAATGGTTGCTGAGTAAATTAAAAAATATATATTAAATTGTGTGTAAAAAATTATGTGGGGAAGCAGCCTCTGTTTCAGAAGAAACAGTTGAAGAATGGAAGAACGAAAACTCAAAAATATTTGAGGATTATAATCGAAAAGATAATATTTAATATGGATGAAACTGGATTGCTTTTCCGTTTATGCCTAACTTAAAAAAAAGAACTTGCCACGGTGGGAAAAAGAGTAAAGGTCGACTTTCATTAGAATTATGCTGCAATGCCGTCGGATCGGAAAGGCGAAAACTTCTTGTAATTGGAAAGCAAAGAATCCATGCTGTCCCAAAAAAGTAAAATAAACTTTGCCTGTAACGTACAGGCATAACCGTAAAGCGTGGATGATGAAATGTCTTTTCGAAGAATGTTTTTTAGATTTTTAACAAAGAGATGCAAAAAGCCAAAAAGAAGTTCTGCTTAATTTTAGACAAGGTCTCTTCGCGTGTGCTTTCTGTTCGTCTTAAATGTATAACATTACTTTTTTTTTGCCAAGTAACACTACATCTAGAGTTGCCAAAAACCGGTTTATTCCCAGGTTTATTTCCAATAGACCCGGTTTATTCCCAGGTTTATTGCCAAAAAACCTGGTTTATTCCCAAATCAACAAGTTTATTGCCAAAAAACCCTGGTTTATTGCCATGTTTAAACAGGGTTTTTTCAAGCCTTTGCAACTCTAACTACATCCAAAATTCAACCATTAGACCAATGAATTATTTGTTCGTTTAAAACTAAATACCGGAAGGTGCTTGTGAAAAAAATAATTGTATATTCAGATGACAAGAAAGAAACAGAAATAGACTTGCTGAAAGCAATTTAAATGACAAATAAAGCTTGGTGCGATGTTTCGAAAGAAACTTTTGTTAACGCTTTTTTAGTTTCGGTAATATTTCCATCACATTCAAATAATAATGATACTAATTCTTTTTACCTGAATTGGAAGATACAGATGAACTGATTTCATCCTTCAACCCGACTTCAGACTTTAACTTTGATCAATACGTTAATGTTGATGAACACATAATAACAAATGAAGAATTCAATAAAGAGCATATCGTCAAAAAAGTACAGAACATGAGTCGTCCGATGGCAGAGTCAGTGAGGAAGATGAATTTATAGAAGCTAGCGAGAGACTTTTACCATCTGATGCACTCAAGTATTAACAGAAAATCGTGTGTTATATGCATAATGAAAACTTGTTAACGAATGAAATTAACATGTATGTTTACAAAAAAGAGCGTGCAATGTTAGACAATGCTTTCAAGAAAAAAAAAAGCAGAACTTGTTAATTTCATTCTTCAAACCTATATAGGTATGTAAAACCCCCCTTTAAAAAAATATAATTATCTTGAAATTCCTTTTTAAATCAACGTTTTTCTTCTTTTCACTGATTGTAGTAAAAGTGACCATTCCTAAGAAGGTTTAATTTAATATGAATACATAAATCCCAACTTTTTTTTTATTAAACAAAAGCAATTTTAAGAGATATCTTTATGTAAAAAACCACCCTTTTTTATCATTGTTTCCATTATCCGGACTTCTGCATACTCAGATTCAGTGATGTAAAATACCCGGGTATTTATTTTTAAGGGTAAATACCCAGGGTAAATACCCAATTTGGGTATTTACCTGGGTATTTATTTTCAATTATATATATTTGGGAAATTACATTAATTTTACTTTTAGTTATGATAAAAGAGTATAAAAGAAAGAAAATTATAGAACTTTAGACTTCTTACAATCCTTTAATTAAAAAAAAATCAACTTTTTACACTTAAGTATTGAATTTAAATGTAATTTTTAAAAATGAAGCATATAAAAAAGTTAATGTGTTTATAGAGAATTGTTTTTTCAATAAATTTAAGGGATAATATTGATATAAAAATAATATACAAATATATAATACACAAATTAAGCACATATTAAATATAAAAGTGAAAAATATAAATAAAAAATATACAAATTATGTAAAGATATAATATAAAAGTGAAAAATATAATTTTCTTAATTCAATATTTGTATGTTGAAGAGAACCATTTAGCATCCGCAATAGCTTGACTTTAAGGAAATAAAACTCAGTAATTTTGGATTGAGAAAGCAGCCTAATATTAAACACAATTTAACATTTATATATAAATAATATGCAAAGCTATAGATATAGATAACAAAATAGAAAATGAAAAATATAATTTTATCATATCGACACAATTTTTCTCTCAGTTTAAAATCAGTCAGACTTCAGACACAACAACTTCGGAATCTGAATTTTCAAAGTCCTCAATTTCTAAGCTGTCGTCACTTGAAAGTAATTCTTCTATACGATTTATTGTTTCTGAAACATTTTCATTTGTTTCCTGTTTCTTTATTTTGGGTGTATTCTGTTTATTTACTTCATTGTGTAGCAGCTTCCAATTATACGATAGGTAGGTTAGCTTAGCTGCTCTTTCTGATGTCAAGCGGTTTCTTTTTTTACTGTGAATCCAGCTAAAGGTGCTAAAGGTTCTTTCCGTCGCGGCAGACGTAATAGGTGCACTTAATATGCGCAAAGCTACTTCAGCTAATATATTAGTGCCCCGTAAGCTTTTCCACCATAGTAGAGGAGGCATATTCTCTAGCCCTTCCCACAAGATTTTTCTTTCCCAGAGACCTTCTTTTTCTCTGTAATGAACAAGATCCATTTTAAGTTGTGTGCTCTCTAATTTCATGTGATGGCCAACATCATAAATGAATGTTAAACCATCAAGCAAATCTGAAGGTTCTAAGGTACTTCCTTGCATTATAGGATTTAAAATGTCTGCTGCAAGATGGAGAGGACCAACACCAGATTCTTTTCTTTTTCTAAATTGCTCCATAATATGCTTTTCTTCATTTTTTTCCAATAAAGATACAGGAAGTAATTCTAGCAATACTTTTTCTAAGTTGTTTATTTTGTTATACACCAAATGAATCTGAGGTTCATTTGATTCAAAAGATTCTATAAGTTCTACAATCAGAGTAAAGATATCAATCATATTTTCAATACGAATCCAAAAAATATCATCTAAAAGTTTTTTTTTTAACTGAGAAGACAATTGAGCTTCTTCACAAACTGCCATAGTTTGCAGCGTAAACTTGTTATCTTTTAAGCTTTTAAGACTGTGTAAGTAGCTTCCCCACCTAGTTTTACCTGGCAATTTCAAGGAAATATTTTTCTTGCTTTCTTGATCTTGAATCCGGTTAAACAATGCACTTAAACGGTTGCTACGTTTGATAGTTTTCACTATATCAATTACATTTGTAAAAAATTGTTTAACTGACTTGCATCCTGAAATATCAGAACACAATAAGTGTAAAAGATGGGCAAGGCAACCTAATGGAACAACATGCGGATATTTTTCTTTTACTAATCTAAACGCTGCTATCATATTTTTAGCATTGTCACCTATAATAACAAAAATTTTTTCAGGATCATGATCTTTCATAACTTTTTCAATTTGCTCAGCCAAATAACAAGCATCATGCTTGTTTTCCTTTGACATGATAAAATCAACAAATAGAGGTTGTGGTTTTGAAATCACAAAATTTATTATTGACTCATTTCTTATGTTACTCCAACCATCACATTGCAAATGGAAGTGTTTTGATTCAGTTAGTTGTCTCTTAACTTCACATTGCATTTCAGAATATTGAGAATCTAAGTAAATTGAGGCAAGACGAAAACGTGAAGGTAAATTGTAAGAAGGTCGAACTTTCTTAAAAAATTCAATCCACAAAGGATGTTCAACCAATGACAATGGACTTGTAGTTTTATTTTTCCAAAATAAAAATATACAAGGCATAGAATTTTTACATTTTTAATCCAGACTTCTATAGCATCTGTAATCTTGTAATTCAGATATTCCAAAACCTTTTATTATTATTTTATTATTTCTTTTCTTTCATGAAATGATAATAGATGCCACCACTAGCATACAAGAATACATTTCAGAAAACACTATTTTATGCAGCTATATATATTTTCCTTTTTCAAAATTTTGAATTTATGCTTGAAATTGATATTTTTAAGTATTAATTACTTAGTTTCTCCTAGTTCCTTCCGCCTTGCGTGTTTAACCATTGTTCAGTATGGTAAAGTAATAATAATTTTTTTTTTATTTATTAATGGCAAGTCCTATTTTAATTATTTAACTGTAAATCTTATTTAAATGTTTTATATTGTTTTATTTTTTAAATTTATATTTATCAGTTTCGTGATTTGTGTTATTTATTATTCAATAATATAAAATTCCAAGTTAAAAAGAAAAAAATCTTATTGTTTCCCACAACTAACAACAGATGGCGACACCATACAAAATATACATATTTTTGAATTTTGAGATATTTTTAAGTGGAACTCTTTAGTATTATTTATTTATAAATTGCCTTAGTGTTTTGTATTATCATAATAATGCCTGTTGTTATTATCATTTACCTAAATGCATTCTAGTTTCTAATTTTCTCTAATTCGCTATTGCCGTGGTTCAAATGATTCCGGATTAAAGATATAGGATTCAGCATATGATATTTTGTCAGGTATATGATATTTAATTACATTATTTAATTGTTTTGAATTGCAATACTGCAAACCAACCGATTTATACTTTAAAAACTTCGGCAGCTAAGGATAAAGTTAAAAAATGGGGGAGACCCTTATATGGATTTACATAAGGGAAGGGGATTTTAGAAGGTATTAACAATATTTATTATACTTATTATTTGTAAGTTAAATTAATTTATCAGGAATTTATGTGTCTATAACTATCTTTTAGAATAAACAATATTTTCAATTCAGTCAAATTATTATCAGTCAAATTTACATTTAATTAAAATGTAGTATTTGACTTTTATCCAAAATGTTCTTTAAATAATAAATGCATATATCCTGTAACGTTATTTTTTATATGGAATGTTTTTTGAAAGCCTATAGAAACTATGAATCTTGAAAGCAGACTGTTTTCATTACAAATAAATTTATAAACTTGTGGCTTTAAGCAATCTATTTTTGCTTTGCTATTCTATATAAAAATAGGATTACATTGAAACTGCCAAAAAATATTTGTCTTATAAAATTGTATAATGGCAAGGGGATGGGTTCCTTGGGGATATGACGATTTTTCCCCAACTGCCCCCCCCCCCCCTGAACACATACACTCATTCCATGCCACTGCTTATAGGTCTGTATTATTTCAATCACAAAGTGAATTCTTGCTTTTAAATTATATATTTTTCACATCAGTGTTTAACAGTGTTTCTTTATCTACACTTCAAAACAAATTAAACGATTTTTTTTATTAAAAGAAAAAATATATTAAAATGCAAAGGCTTATTTCAATGAATCTTTTAAATTTTAAAATAAACAATTTATTAATTTATTAAAAATTGTAATATTAAAAATCAGAGACATATACTAGAGAAAAGCTTCAAATAATTTATTTCAATTAATATCAGTTCTAATATAAGTATTTACTTTTAAAAGAACAAAATTGTATTTATTTTTGTTTATTAATATGTAAATGTACTTACATTTGTTATTTCATCCATCTGATCCAAAAATGCTGTCATAGATATCTGTGACTTCGAAAATTTTTTATTTGTCAAAAAACTAGATGTTCCATCTCCAGCATTTTTTAGAAGCGAAGGTACACTTGTTATCGGTATCGATGAAGTGTTAGAAGATGTACTGGACATTTGACCAGTATTAGGTTCATCTGTATCACTAATTGTTATATTTTCTTCTACATTTGAAGTTGAAGGCATAGTAGAAATAGATTCCTTATGATATTTTTTGCATTTAGAATCACTGTCAAAAACCTTTTTCAAACCTGCAGGACATTTGAAACATTTCTTAATATGATTTTCCATTTTGTTTACATTAGCATGCTTGTAATCCTTATTACAATATTTGCACTGCACACTTTTTCCTTTCACATTAAAAAAATTCCATGCAAGTCCTTTTTTTCCTCCCATTTTTACTTCTAACTCTTTCAAACGCACACCATAGACATCTAAAAGCAAGTGAAGAACAGTTTATAGAATCAAAATCCAAACCAAAACTAGCATGGTTTTGGTTTGTAAAATCTAGCATAGTTTTACTTTGTAAAATCTAGTTTAGTTTTGGTTCATACTTATGCAATGATTGGGCGCCAGCGCCATCTATTGCTTCTGGTGGAAATTTCTAATTGAAATTTAAAGGAATTGCAGATTATAAACAAAGCAAGAAAAGAGTGTGTATTACTAAATTTTTAGAAAATGGGAATGATATTTTAAAACTTAAAAGATGATTCATAGAGGTTTATAATTAAGTTGATGATCAAACACATAATATTTGAATAGTGTTTTGTATTGAGGCAAAATATTTTAAATTTTTGGGCAGCTTTTTAATTCAGCAAGAAATAATCACAACTCATAAAATTGGAAATGAAAATATTTATTTAGAAAGTGAATACTTTGAAATTGCAATTCCTTTAAACTACTGTTAATATTTAGAGAAAATCAGTAAATTCCTATTTAATCTTTATACATGTCTGCAATATTAGGAAAAGATAATTAAATTTCTAAAACCAAAATTTTGTAGTTCAGCTGACAATTGTGAATATTTATAGACTGTAAAATAATAAAAATTGTTTAATAAACATAAATCAATAAATTGTTTGTTAAATTATTTATTTAAATGCTTGATTGTGTAATTTATCTTTTTTTTTATTATTAGCAATCTAAATTTCTCTTAAGTATGGATTATTATTATTATTTTCTTAATAAATAGATGTGACATGTAATCTGTATAATGCTCTGCAATAAACTGTGCAGATAGGTAGTCTTATATTTTCTTTTTAAAAAATGTAATAGAGCTTCACATTATTTACTTTGAAAAATTCCTACAAATTCAATTCACTTACTTTGCAGCTGAAGCAACACTAGCAGTAAAATTAAGCAATTTTGCGATGTAAGTTTCGACTTCTCTTTAATTGTGGCTGAAGCCATACAACTTTCATAATTTGAATATCTCATTCTATGATTTTGGACTTCATAAATATTTAAGTTTCAAATAAAAATAAATTTTACTTTAAATATCCTTTTTCAAGCTGAAATATGAAAATACCCAGTTTTTGGGTATTTACCCGAGGCTTGGGTAAATACCCAAAAAATATTTACCTACCCACTGGGTATTTACCCGCCCCACATCACTGCTCAGATTACATTCAGACCACATTAGTCCGGATAATTCGAGTTCTTACTCTATAACGAAATAATTCGTTATAACGTTTTAACGAAAGTACGTTACAACGAGCAAATGTTTGGTGCACTTTCGATTTCGTTATAAGGTGCTTTGACTGTACTACTATTTTCTATGAGAAGTATGCTGCTTATCTTTTGCTATTATATGTGCAGCATGTCGTTCAATGTTTAAGTAAGTCTTGTTCGACATTCTGTCGATTTCTACAGTTGTTCTTTATGTGTACAAGGTTGAAGAAAATTCTATTCACACAAATATGTGGTGCAGAAGAGAAATATTTCTTCAATGGCTTGAAAGCAATTTTCATGGAACCATCGCATGATAATTCCGCATCGTATTCTTGTTCCATATCAAGGTTTTTATTTCACTAATTTCTTGGAAATTAGTGAATTAATTGCGCCATCCACTCACTTTCTGACTTGGAGGAAGGAAAATAAAGTCCAAAAGATTTTTTCATATGTTTCAGGTATTCCTAACTTAAACTCAACTTATTTTCGATAACAGCAGGAGAAATTGTATCGCTAAGACATTTGTAAGCAATCGAATAATGTTGAGAATGATTCAAATATTACTTTCAAATTCATTTGCCCACAAATACTTTTTTTGTTGTTGATTTTACTTTGTTCCGGACTTTGAAAACGTGTACCAAAGTTCTTTGTAAGTTTAAATTCAGCTCATTCAAAAAATTAAAAATAACCGTCAAATGCGCCAACTTGACGTGCCAGGAGAATTCATTGAAACGATCACTCAAATGAAATTTGGAGTCCATTAAAAGTACGTAAGTGCAAAAATTGAAATTTAACCATCGTGACAGCCACCTAATTTCTGTATGCAAAACTACCTGTTTACTCATACTCCAATTTCTTCGCACATTATTTTAAAAATTCTTGATATAATTTACTACTGAAACAATTTCACTGAATGTAGTTTTCAAATCTCCAGACATTGTTTGACAACCAGCGACTCTCGGTCAACAGTGTGTCCAAACAACATGTGGTGCTTTAACTTTAACCAAGCTGTTCAAACCATTAACAGTTTCACTCATAGCTAGAGCCTCATCTGTACTTTTGCCCAACATGTCTTGGAGGCCTAAATTCTTTTTTTTGTATGAAACTGTTTAAACGTGTGAATAGCGCTACACTTGTTGTGTGAGTTGCAAAGGATTTGTAAAAGAAGAAATTGTCACATATCTTACCACCAAATTCATAATGAACAAAAACAGTTAACTTACTGTATTACAAATGTTTAAACTTTCATCTAGATGCCATGCGAAAAAAGGACTGGCTATTTACATGCTGAATCAATGGGGTCTTAATATTTTCTCACAGATTCCGCCTCCAGAGCATTGAAATGTCTCCGCCGACAGATTTGACGTTTTTTGCTTATTTAATGTTCTTATACTAAAATACTCCTAATCCTTTCCGGAACCACAGAAATTCCGTCCGAAGAAAAAACCTGAATTCAACACTGGGCTTGAGGACCCCCAGGGGTCCGCGGACCACAGTTTAAGAAACGCTGCACTAGGTAATGAGCAATCCAGTTTAAAAATTTGTCGATCGGCGGGATCACTGAAGCCCTAATCTATAATTTAGATATCAATAATTAATTATTATCGACGGATTTCAATTTTCGATAGCTCTATATTTTGATAATAAAAGGTGTCCCAAAAATATTGAAATACAGGAAATTTCGGAGCTTTCCATGACTAAAAACAGAAAAACATGTTTTTAATGCCCGAAAGTTCCAAAATTTCATGAAATTAAAAGTATCTTAAGTAATTTATGTTAAGTATTTTGGTCGTAGAGGAATGAAATTTTTACCATTATACTTGTCAGAGTATGGAGAATGTTTTTCTAAATATAACTCGAGGACAATATAAAAATTTTAAATTGTAACTTTTAAAAATTAATGGTAGGACTATTTTATCAACATAATGTTAAGTCCTATCTTATTTTGAATAAATTTCAATCTACATTGCCTGTATTTCCAACAGGTAAAAAATTAAAGCGCATTTCAATCTTTTTGAGATACCCTGTACAGTAAATGTCATCTGAGTAAACGTCTTTAGAGGCACTTTTCAAATGCTGAGCGGATTCTTGCCCGTTTAACATTTGTTTTATCTATTTTTCTACGTATATACCTGAATCATTCACATCAGTTTATTTGAAAACTTTGTAAGCTTTCCCTTGGGCATTTTTTCTCCTTTCAATCTTTAGTTCTCTTGTTCAACTAACTTACATCAATAATTAATTTTCTTACTTATCGCATTCTGTCGTTTTATTAATGAAAACTTTGGCATCCTATCTGATATTAACAGGAAAAGTGTGAAACATGCACTGTGAAAGAAAAAAAAAATCCGTTAATTACCAGTAAATCTTTAATAGGATACAAATGAGTACGAGTGTTTGCGTGTAAAAATACTAAGCAATATTCATCTTGAGAAAGAGAAAGGAGTTAGAAAATCAGCTTATTAGACACTCATGCTTATCACACTTTAACATTAAATATACCAACAATCGGTCATTTGATCGGCACGAAATGAAAATATGTAGTTTTGAACCAGAAATTTCTTCATAAAATAAGTAAAATATTATAAATCACATACATGTAAGTTAAATAAAAAAAGTTAAAAAGTTTTAAATAAAAATTCTGGTGTGAACACTGCAAATAGAGGCGTCTTAAATTCAGACACATATGTGTCTGAAAAAGCAATTCAGACACCTTAAGTGTCTGAATGCAAAATTTCAGACATCATGTATGTCTGAATTTAAGACGCATAAGTGTCTTATTTTGATCATGGTATAAACGAATTGCGAAAAATGTCTGAATATTAAGCATATGTCTGAAATTAAGACATCTATATATTCAGACACTTAAGTGTCTGGGTGTGATTTCATATATGTGATGACCGTGACAAAATTGTATAATTCATTATATAAGCCATCACTATCAGAGAATGTTTGCGAAAACATATGAAAATTAAAATCTGAACAGATGAAAATTAAACAGATTAATATATTTTTCCATCCACTAAATTTTGTATTATTTTTAAAAAGAAATAACTTGATTAGACCATAGGACGTGTGTAATTATTATACAAGTGTTGAAACTAAGATATTTTTGGACCATTAAGTAAGTAAAGAATTGTTTTTGAAAAAAATTACAAAGTTATTTAAAAATTATTTGCACTTAGGCGTAAGCAGGGGAAGGGGGAGCAGGAGTTCAGAGAATAGCGCACCCCTCCTAAATTGTTGAAAATGGTATAAGCTTGAAATACTCATAGGTATGAATGCCGGAAGAAAGAAGTGAACAAAGGGGTAATATTTTGAAATAGATAAGCCTGTGGTCCACAGCCAAGTGCGTTTTTTTTTTTTTAAATATAAACATGAAATAAGCTAAGATTTTTATTTTTGTCAGAACTCATCCTGCAAGAAAATTCTTAAACGTACAAGAAATACAAAAATTTAACAATTAAGAAATATTAAATATTGAAAGATAAGTTTCTAAGAACATTTTCAAAATAATTAACTGACTGAAACTGTTTATTTTGTTGTTATTGTTATTGTCAAATGCATGAACATTTAAAAGAAAATAGAATTAAAAAATTTCTTTTACAATAATTTAACAATTAGGAAATATTAAAAATTCATAAATAAGATTCTAACAACATTTTTTAAAATACAGAACTTGAACAGTTTTTTTTTTTTTTTTTTTTTTGGTCAGCCGGCCCTGCTCACCTGCTCCCTCCCCTCCTCCACACACGCACATTTAAGATGAATAAGAAACACATGAATGTTTAAAAGAAAACAGAATTTAAAATTGTCTTCTACGAAGGATTCAGGGGGGGGAGGGGGGGGGGCGTCACCTGACAAAAAAAAGAGTTTTATTTTTTATTAGCCGTTAATTATACTGAAATCTCTTGAAAGATTTCTTTCTTTTTTTTTAATTATCAGACAAAAGCATTTAAGTTTCAAGATTCAGGATGGGGCAATGACCTTCCTCTACTCTCCCCCCCCCCCCCCCCCCACTACCTGCGCTTATGCTAAGAGAATGTACCAAGTAGGTGTCATCCTCCCTTCCCGACTAAAAAGTAGCGTGGGTTTTGTGCACCCAGTGCGATTTCAATCCACATTTTTATTATAATATATATGCTATAATTTGCGGTAGCAATTTTTCGGAATCCCTAAAAATTTTGTGTCTGGGACAAACGCCCCTGCCCCCTCCTCCTCTATGCCCTCTATGCGCACCCTATCGTCGCGTGTACGCGAAGCTTGTCGCCAAGGGGTTAAAGTGATAATTACCATGAGATTTCGAGTAAATCAATGTGAATATATAATTCAGCTCAATATCTCTTTATTCGTTATTAATCATTTTCTTCTTGATGTATTAATTTTTAAAAAAAATAAGTTACTCTAAATAATTATTATTTTATAATTTATTAAATTCGAATCTCAGACGAAAATAAGGGCGGTGCAGCACAATGCGCACTCGACAACAACTCCTTGAAGAATGAGTACACAATAGTGTAAATATATGCGTAGGTTTTATAAAAGTGCAGTGGTCGTTAACGTTTCCTCTCAAATTTCAGCAAAAAAAATTATTCATGTGAGTAAGCAAAATAGAAAATTAACCTTTTTAACTTTGATCTCTCTACTCTGTTAGCGCTTGAAACAGAAAAAGAAAGGGGAAAGAAAGACGTTCTAAATTATCGCTAATCACGTTGTTGAATAATAAAAACTAGTATGAGCTTGAGCATACTAAATATGGAATCTTCTGGGGGAAAATACTAAATCTGCCGTTTAAATTAATTCGCTACTCTAAGTTAATGAGTGAAGCTAAACATCCTTTCTTCGGCATCATTATCCCCCTCCCCCCCCCCCCCACCCGCCAAGTCACATTCATCCAATCAGTCCGATATGTGACGCGGTAAAAAGGGTTCTATATTCTCTGTGCGACAATGCCCGAATAATAAAAAAACTGATTTATTTATTTTTAAATTTCGGGCGGGACGGTTCACGCAGCACACGTTACAGCGCATTACATGGAGCACTCGTAATACTTAATTTTAGACGTCGCACCGCATTCGACAAATATCAGTAAAGTTGTAAAATGGCACAGCGTAGCACCGCGCTAAATGTATCTAGAGAACAATTACAGCGGTGCAAACATAAAAACACTCTAACCGTTGAAAAATTCTCAAAAACAAAAATTCCAGCGGAGAGTTTTATTGACATAATTAACTGAAACAGCTTCTGTCTTCTCTATCTGAACTAATTTTTGATAATCGCATTGCTGAAAGGAAAAACACGCAATAAAAACGACTAAATATTCTTTAAAGAATAAATACTAAATCTGCTGCTCAAATAAATTCGCGACAACGTAAATTAATCTGTGAAACTAAATAGCTTTTCTTCGGCATCATTATTCCCCAACAAACATCCATCCAATCAGTCCCGTATGTCACGCGGTAGAAAGGGCTCCATCCTCCGTCCGACAATGTCCAAAGAATAATAAAGCCGGCGGTAAAAGAAAATAAAAAGGGACAGCCAAAAATCAGTCAAAGACGCAGAAAAGAGTCGTCAGAGATTATGAAAGGGCCTCACCTGCCGTGATAAATGGGGCCCGAGCCGTGGGTGTGGCCGTCGCACGTGCCTCTTAGTGACGTCACAGGCGTCCACGCCTTTCCTCTAGGGCCCTGAAATTCCGGTATACATCCAACACTGCGGTGTCTGTCGAGGTGCAGGCGGTCAGGTTGGCAGGGCGGAAGAAATTGAAGATTACGGCACAGCACACGGCAGGTAGGCTTTTGAGTCAGGTAATGGATAGTTATTTTAAATGGAGGATTATGTATTAGGCTTTTTTTTTATGCGCGCTTACTTTTTTTTTATTGTGTTTATATTTTATTTTAGTTTTTCCGGTATTACGCAAGCTGTGAATTACTTTTTCTATTTTTGGGACAAAAATTATTCACATTAAAAAGTTGTATTGAGTCATTATAAATCTAATTAATTTTTAGAAGGGAAATTTTGCTATGTAAAAAATATTATGAGTTAAACATTTTATTAATTTTGCTTTGTACTTATTTATGGAATTTAATTTAAATTAATTAAATTTTTAATTTCAATTTAAAACTTTTAAAATTTTCTGATTTAAAAATAAATAGAACGGAGAAATTTTTTTAATGTAACAATTTATAAAACAAAAAATTTATTAGCGGAAAATGTAAATTACATTTAACTATATTTTTAAAAATGATAAAAATTATTATCATTTAACATTTTAATTTTATTTTGCGATCATTTTGAGGATTTTCCAGCGCAGTTCCAAATTAAAAAGAACAATTTCTCATTTTCAAATTTTATAAGGTAATTTTTTTTTATTGTAATGATTCATACAACAAAAGTTATATTAAAACTTTTTTTAAATTTAATTTTATTTATTTATATATTTTGTAGCAATTTTTTTAGAAGTATATGTCATAATTTTCCTAATCCCTCTTTCCTTGACTTTATTGAATGACTGCGATTTCTCTTCCAATTCTAATTTCTTTTTTCTCTCCGAAAACAAAGCAGATATTATTTAATTATAAAAAATATTTAAAGTATTTAGAGATTATGAGACTTGTCTAAGTTACATCTTATAAATGAAATAATCGGAGCCAGTATTTTGTATGGTTTCCTTTTCGATTTTAAAGATAATCAAACTGGAGCATTTATTTCCACTTTGGATTGACAAATGAAAATTATAATTAAAGATCTCTCAAATTAAATAAAACAAATACAGATATTAAACCGAAATAAAAAATAAATTATACAATCGAAATTTGACCATAAAGTTTATTTAAACATATATAAAATAATAGTTTCAACTATTTTATTTTTTCCAATGTTCTTAATTCACATACCTGAAACAGCCTCCAACTTTATACTTTAAATTAGATTTAGTTTGATTTTGTAAAAAATAGATTAAAAATATCTTTTTCCTCCTTTAATTGTGTTATTCTTATTTATATTTAAACTTTTTCTTTGTTTACTTTAATTTCTCTTTTGTTTATTTTATTAATTTTTTAATATTTAAAGTTACACAAAATACTGTAGATTAAACATACATTCACCTGTTATAATAGATTGAACTTCTGCGCTTTAACCATTTATGAGCTGAATTCAAATCAAAGTATATTTTAAGTACTATTCTTTTTCCATATTCTCCCTTCAAATGCTTACAATGTTCATACATCTGAAACAGCCTTCAAATTTATACTTTAAATTAGATTTAGTTTGATTTTGTAAAAATAGATTAAGAATATCTTTGTCCTCCTTTAATTGTGTTATTCTTATTTATATTTTAAATTTTTCTTTGTTTGCTTTAATTTCTCTTTTGTTTATTTTATTAATTTTTTTAATATTTAAAGTTACACAAAATACTGTAGATTAAACATACATTCACCTGTTATAATAGATTTAACTTCTGCGCTTTAACCTTTTACAAGCTTAAAATGCAGATATTTAATTCTTTTTTTTTTTTTCTCTCTCTTAATATAGGAATTTTTATGATTTACCATATCGAATAGGAATTTTATTTTGCATCAATCGATCAAATCAATTGAAGTATATTTTCAGTATTCTTTTTTCCATATTTTGTCTTCAAATGCTGCTCAAAGATATCAATCATTAAAATACGGATATTTTTTCTTTCTTTTCTTTTTCTTTTCTTTTCTTTTCTTTTCTTTTTTTTTTTTTTTTTTCGTATAGAATTAAAATTGTATTTTGTATCACTCAATCAAATCTATCTATGTATATTATAAGTAATCTTTTTCCCGAATTTTTCTTTCAAATGCTTTAGTTCAAAGAAATCAATCATTTAAAATGTAGATATTTCATTCTCTATTTTATCTTTTTTTTTTTTTTTATATGATTGTTATGCTTTATTTTCCTCTCTGAGAGCATATAGTTTAAGGAATTACTGCATTTATTATTAATATTACTAAATTCCATATTCTTTTGATAATGTGTATTATTTTAAGTATGTCCACCGATTTTTGGAATTTATTAATTATTTGGAATTCAATTTTATAGGAAGTTTTAAGTTGCACAATGTGAAAAATGGCTAAAATGGGTACCTTTGGGTTAGCCGGGCGCCAGTGATATATATACATACATATATATACACATATATCTACATATACATATATATACATACATTTATATGTACACATATATGCATGAATATATATATATGTATATACATATATATATTTATATATGTACATATATCACTGGCGCCCGGCTAACCGAAAAGTACCCAAAGATGCCTGTTTTTATAATTTTCTGTGCATTTCCGTTTTTATGACCGAAACGTAATTTCTATCTCAACCATCTTTCCATACGGTAACTGCTGTTTTTTTTTTTTTTTTTTTTTTTTTTTTTCCCCTAAATGAATACGAAAAAAAAAATTCAATTTTAATTGATTTTTCAAATTGTTGTTCCAAATTGAGAACATTGAACTGTAAAAGATTAACACAGAAATTAACAAAGTTGAATTACAATTCCTGAAATATATATATATATATATTTAACTTGGAAAGTTTAGAAAATACTGTCGTTTTTTATTAAACACATTGCCAGATCAACTTTCTTAAATTATTTTTTGTTGTTGTTGTTCTTGTTAAATGTATATGTTCATAATTTTATTTTCTCCAAACAGAAATAAAGTGGACACAGAAATAAAGTGGACTTTCAAATGAAGTACAGTTGAGAAAGAAAGTGGATTTCTTGAACTAAGGTAAGTTAGATTTTTAATTATTACTCACATATCTAAATGTTAAGTAATAATAAATAAAGGAAATTAAAAAAAGAAAAATACTTTGGAAAGAAAAATACTTTTTTTTTCAAGAAATCTCATCTAAAAAAACTGAAATTTTACTTCAGCGCACTAATATATAATGAAATGCGAAATAAAATTATATTATTATATTTTGATGATGTTAATTACGCCTTTAGTTATGCTATTGACCTTTTCAGTCGCAGAATAATTCTATTCGTAAAATGGTGAAATAATTTATTCACACCAGATTTTACAAACGAATTTCTTAGTAAACAAAAATTTGCTTTTCTTCACATACATTATGAAAGCAAAATTACATTAAAATATTCTGGATGCCGTTTGACAGTTTAGAATTTAAATTAAGTGGTCAGATATGTGACTATGCACCTCCCTTGAAAGGGTTAAAATTTAGAAAAACAACAATAACTCTGAAACTCTATGTTAAAACAGCTGATAATGGCGTGCCTTTTTATGTTATAATTAGCTATATTTCAATCTTTTTTTTTGTTGGAGGGAGAGGGAGGGATAAATGTTTTTTAAGTAACGTTAATTTAAAAAAATCCTGCATTTTTAGATCGTGTAACTATTGCATTTTTTATTATCATTATTTCTTGCCGAACGATCAGTCCATAGATTAGCTCTGCTGCAAAAACTAAGAATTTTTGAAGTAGTTTCCGAGAAAAAGGTGCTTTAATATCTGCTGTTTTTCATAAAATCTTGCAAGAAAACATCCGCTTGCTAATGTTAATCCTATGGGACAGTTACTTTATAATATCTCGTTTGCATTTCAATATTTTTAAACGATTTTTTTAGCATTGAATAGCTGAGATCAATCTCTACTATCGCCGTTTTATACTTTTTCGATTTTGTTTGCAGGTGTTTTTTATACTTTCATTTTCGAAACCGGTTTCGATAGTCAAAATATTAAAGAAAAAACTGTAGACAAAATCGAAAAAGAAAAAAACTGCGGTTATAGAGATTGATATCAGCTATCCAAGGCAAAGAAGTCGTTTAAAAATGTTGAAATGCAAACGAGATATTATAAAATAACTGTCCCATAGGATTAACATTAACGAGCGGATGTTTCAGCGCGAGTGAACGGGAGCTCGGTACTTTCTTTTTTATACTCCCCCCCCCCCCTCTTTTTTTTAACCTCTTTTACACACTACAAAAAAAAAAAAAAAAAAAAAAAATGAAAATGGGTTAAATAGTGCCCAAAATGGATACACAGTAGTAACCAAAACAGGCATGGTCCAATTTGGGCACATATCTAAGAATCTTTCGACCCAAATTGTGTTTTATTTTTTTTCTGTGTACTTTTTGTATTTATACGATTAAGCGTGAATCTTGTGGCAGTCTTGTTCTAAAACTGAATTATAGTAGAACTTCTGTTATCGGAAGCAGCTGTATTTGTAACAAGCTCCGATATGCACAACGCAACGCATATTTTGTCCTCTAAATCAAACTAGATGCTTTTAATGTATATTTGACTCAAATTCACAAATCTGACCGTTAATCGGTTGATCAAGACATGGTTAATATATATATATATATATATATATATATATATAATATACTGTAATGAATCAAAAATAAATTTTTAATTCGACATTCTCAAGTTTAAAAAAAAGCGGATAAAGAAATTAATAGTTACCTGTGGTTATAAATAGAATGTTTCACCACTAGAACTCATAGCAATGAATTAGGATCAAATCTCAAAAATGCATAAGCGAGAAATATATAAAGAATTTAGAAAAAAATAAAAGGGGGGTGGGGGTAAAAGAAATCAAAAGTTACTTGTGTCGAATAAATGGAACAGTTTATCACGAGAACGCATAGTAATTAATTGAGATCAAAGCATAAATGATACACGTATGAATTTTAAACTCCACATTCTTAGATGAAAAAAAAAAAAAAAAAAAAAAACGAATAAAAGAAATTAAGATAAACTTGTGTCGTATAAACGGAACATTTTATACCTTAGAACGCATGGGAAACAATTATGATTTAAGCTCAAAAATCCATAAATGAAAAACGTTAAATGATGCTCAACAGAGCAAAAGTTCTGAAACAGTTGTGTTGTTTTACATGTCACATTTTAAGTAATGTTGATTGCTGAATATAAAGCCTCTTTTTCATGACGCGATGGAGGATTTATATATGCAGCGCAGTCATTGACCTTTATATTTATATGAGTTAATATGTTTGAATTACGATATAATTTTCATGGTGTTTCATTCGCTACAATAAAGTACGGGATGTATGAAAATTGCCGATAACTACTTTGACACTCAATAATCTTGAAAGAAATGATATAGCAAAGTAATCTTGTGCTGAGACCTGTATAAGAAAAATGCGAGACGTGAGACGTACGTTGCAAATATTTTATCCAGTTCCCAGATTACTTTTACAATCGGACTATCTCGAGGGAAAAATCCTTATAAAACATAACGAAAAAGTAATAATTTACTTGTGTAATGTAAACGAAGCATTTTATCACTAGAATGCTTTAGAAATAAGTTGGGATCATAACTCCAAAACACACAAATAAAAACATCATAAACAGTGCCTCAATCTACAAAAGTTCAGAATTTTTTATATTGTTGTTTTATATGTCATCTGTTAAGTAATGATAAATGCTGCATATAAATCTTCTATTTTTTGGCTTGATCGAGGCTTCATACGGAGCGCCGTCATTACCCTTTATATGAGTTAACCCTTTCAGGGGCAAAGCACTTACATTGCTATAATGTTGAAATGAATGAATGATACCGGAATTTAAGAACAAATTAATTTGCAAATAAGAAAATGGTATATTTCACATACATAGTTAATGGAAATTTTATACCGAAATTCTGGTGTTATTGTTGCATTTGGGAATTAAAATTAAGTGGTTTCATAAACATACCACCGCCCTTGAAAGGGTTAATGTGTTTGAGTCACGATAAAATTTCCATAGTCTTTCACTTGCTACAATAAAGTACGGGATGTATGAGAATTGTCTGTACTACTTTGAGACTCAATAAATCTTGAAAGAAATGCAATAGAAAAGTTATTTACAAGTCCTGTATCAGTAACATGCGAGAGGAGGGGAGAGGGGGGGGGAGGGGCTTACGTCGCAAACATTTTAATCAATTTTCTAACTATTTTCAGAAGTCTACATTCTAGGGCAGCCATGCGTATAACACTCTTTTTTTTTCTTTCGGAGGGCCGCAAACATGTGTTTACTACGTTAGATGGGCTGCAATATACTATATTTATATAATTAAAGTAAAATTGCGAGGGTTGTACCAAAAGGAATGCTAAGGCATTAAAATGTTATGCCAATTTTTGCATCCCTTACAGTACAACCCTCGTAATAACTATATAATCACAAAGACAATTAAAATAGTGAAATAACAAAAGTAGTATAACTAGTCAATATAACAAAATTTATGCAATCAATATCAGCTATTCAATAAACCTAAAACATAATATAATAATGCAGAATTTCTGTAAATAAAAAAAACAGGAAATATTCTTTAATTAAATCAAATATTTTCTTAATGAAAAAAACATTTTGTTTTTATTTTTTAATGTAAAAATTTATAGTGCAAATTTAATTCATTTTAAACAAGGTTTTATTAGTGTTGAAAATTTAAAAATATTTTATCACTGTAGCGTAAATAGGTCTAAAGTGTAAAAAAAAAAACTTTTGAGTAAGCAAATGACAATTTGTCAGGATGTTTAAATTTAATTTTTAAATAATATAAGTAACAAAGCAGATTTCGTGTTCCCATAAAAGATATAAAATGAAAGTAAAGATCTTGAAAACATTTTAGATAATAGAGACAAACTATTAATAATAATTAAAAAAAAACACATTGATTACATTATTCAACATAAATGTCAGTAATTAAAAAATAATAATAATAATAATAACACAAAGATAGAAATTGCAGCCTCGAACACATTTAATCAATTTTCAGGTGCAATTAAAAATTTTATAAATATGGATTAATAATTGCAATCTGGAACCACACAAAAGAGGTCGGTGAGGCGCAGATTGATCATAGTTGTTCTAAAGCAGCTATACTCAACCTGCGGCCCGTGGGCCGCATGTGGCCCGGCGACCTATTATGTGCGGCCCGAGACACATAATCTTTAAACCATATTTATAAAAAAACATCTTAAATCCATTTTCTAAGTCAAAATTTCTTTTTACATGTAGTTCTATTTGTGCTACAGTGGATTGTACATTTATCAATCTTCCAATTAAACATTGTGCCAAATTAAATAAATTTGCGTTATATATACATTTAAAAAAAGTTTGTCGCGAGAAAAAAGTGGCACCAAAAACTTTTTACACCACTTTTCCAATTTCACGGAATATTTCTACAACATTTGCAATAGAAATCTATCATTAAGTAAATTATTTGGAAATAGTGATATTAAAATTTTTCGTAACATTTCTTTCTCGACAAACTTTCAATCCTACTAATAATATTAACTTCGTTACAATACTTTGTTATCTTATTAATTTAATTACCCCCTTTTTACATTATTAAATAAGTGTGTTGTGGCCCGCCTAACCTCGCTAACATATGTTTGCGGCACGCGAGTAAAAAAGGTTGAGTATGGCTGTCTAGAGTGAAAAAAAAATATTATAAAAAATTAACGAGAAATTAAGAAATTACTTGTATGGTATAAACGAAACATTTTATCCTTAGAACGCCTTTAGGACTAAATTAGGATTTAAGCTCAAAAAACACATAAATGAAAACGCTATAAAAGGTGTTCCACAGTACAAAAGTTTTGCATGTTATATATTTTGTTGCTTTACATATCATCTGTTAAATAACGGTAACGGCAAATTAAGAGATTACTTGCAGCTTATAAACAAAACATTTTAACCCTAGGATGCATTTAGGAATGAATTAGAATCTAAGCTCAAAATCCACATAAATGAAAACGCTATAAAATGGTTCTTCAGAGTACAAAAGTTTTGCATGTTATATTTTGTTGTTTTACATGTTATCTGTTGAATAACGGTAACAGCAAATTAAGAGATTACTTGTAGCTTATAAACAAAACATTTTATCCGGAAAACGAATTTAAGAATGAATTAGGATGTAAGCACAAAAATCACATAAATGAAAACGCTTATAAATGATGCTCCACAGTACAAAAGTTTTGCATGTTATGTTTTACATGTCTTGTGTTAAATAACATAATTGTTTGATATTAAGCCTCTTTTTCTTGACTTGGCCTTATCAGAAACGCAGTCATTACCCTTTATATGAGTTAATGCGCTTGAGTCACGTTATAATTTTCATGGTCTTTCACTTGGTGCAATAAAGTACAGGATGTATGAGAATTGTCTGTACTACTTTTACACTCAATAAAACTTGAAAGAAATGAAATAACAAAGTCAAGTTGCATGTCCTGTAGCAGGAAAATGAGAGACGGGAGACTTACGTCGCAATTTTCTTTAAATCAATTTGCAATTTTTTCAAGAGAAAAACTAATTTATTCATTTATTTTTGATTATAGTATTTTTTAACATGTCGAAAAGTAGATTGAAGAAACCATACTTAATATTTATCATTTAGATTCGCTTGCATTTTTAAAATTGTAATAGTTTTTGAAAAGACCCATCAATTTTAACTCGTTAAAAGTTGAGATTTTCTTGATGCACAGGTATATGTTATATACAATGTTAAGGAAAATTTCAAAAATTTATAATTTACTCTGTTTTGATTCAAAACGTCTTTGCACGCACTATAAAACAAAGCACTAAATTGCGAATTTCGTAGGACTGAAACCTTCTTCTTCAAGCCAAAGCACGGAATAATTTTTTACCATTATGAAAGCTGAAAAGTTTTGTTATATATATATAATTCTCATACATTTTCATACATTCAAAGTAACAGGATGTATGAATATTAGCTTTACAACTTTTTTAAGTGCAATTTTTTTTGTTCAATGGTATCTGCAATTTATAATTCAATCTTTTTTTTAATACATCAAATTTACATTAATTTTATTATTCATATAAATAAGCAAGATATATTTTGATGCTTTTAAAGTTCAATGAGCTCAAATCTAAAATTATAAAATGAAACTTTTATTCTAAAATTTTGAAATTATTGTTGCAATATTACTACATTACTAATCAAATTTCCCGCTGAATTATTAGGTTCGGGTTTAGATGTAAAAATGCAAGGAATTAATTAATTGTTGTTATCAATGCTTATATTCGCCATAACAGAGTTTTGTAAAGTTAGTGTAATTACACAATATATGATGGAAAAAAAATGTATATGTGAAGTCACGCGACCAGTGTAGAACCTGCTGTAAATATTGCTATTATTCTAAAACTTACAGTTACAATCCTGTGATTATAAATTGCAGTGACTCTAAAGATCCCATAGTTTAATAATAGGATATTTTCATTTTTATATTACATTTATATAAAAAGATTATAGTTTTTATCACTTTTTCTTTACCACTTTTTTCATCGAAATACATTGTATTTTCTATCCTTTATGGTGACCTTGAGATACTTTCTACTACATATATATATATACATATATATAAATATTGTACAATAGTAATATATTTTATAACATTTTATTATTCATTATTTTCATATATATATATATATATATATATATATATATATATATATATATATATATATATATATATATATATATATATATATACATATTAAAATTATATGTGAAATAAAAAAAAATAAAATAAAATACACTATTCAAACATATAACTATGATTTTAACCAAAATTAAATTTCAATTAATAATCAATTTAACATAGTGTGAATGATGATATTATTGCAAATTAAACAGCTTGAAGGACATATACATATATAAGTTTTATTATAAAATAAACTAAAAATATTTACAAAAATGTTTACGCTTTTTGCTGAACAAAACACACTAATTTTATTTTAAGACGAAATATGATAGAACTACAAAATTAAAATGAATAATGCTTGCATCAGCATAGATATAAGAAAATATTGTTCTCTGTTGGATATTTTTTAAACTATAATTAAAAATTACAGAGTAAATAAAGTCAGTGTTTCGGCTAATATCGCATTTTTCGAAAAATGTGAAAAGACTATCCAAAATTCAAAGATAAAACTATATTTGTTGTTGTTGTTGTTGTTAAAACATTTCAAATAAACTGAACTAACGTGAAGAAAAGAAAATATATAAAATGTAAAACAAAAGGTATTGAAACAGTTAAAAATTTTTTAATCGCGTTATTTTTCATTATTTATTGATAATTAACGATTTGTTTTACGTATTAGAATTAATTCATCTAATAATTATTTTTTATAAAAGTGTCTGAATTCAACACTGGTTAAGAAAGTTTAACTATGGGTTCAAATGCGCCTTGACATAAAGAAAAGGTTGAAAAACACTCTTGTACATTGTTACAAAATGCTTAAATTTCTGTTCTCATTACTCTTGCTGCTGAGAAAGTAATTTTACTGGAATAACTGTTATTATTGTGTGACGCCGGAGCTTAATTATGAGTTGACTATGGGTTCAAATGCGCCATGAAAAAAAAAAGAAAAAAAGGTTGAAAAACAATGTTGTTTGCCTTATTACTCATACTGTTAAGAAAGTTATTTTACAGGAATAAAAGTTATTGTGTGACGATGAATCTTAATTATGAGTTCAAGTTAGTTCAGAAAGTTGAACTACGGGTTCAAATGCGCCATGCCTTTGAAAAAATGTTTTAAAAACACTATTATACATTGTGAAAAATTGTCGAAATTTTTGGCCACATTACTCTTACTGCTAAAAAAGTTATTTTACAGGAATAACAGTTATTATTGTGTGATGCCGAAGCTGAATTATGGATTCAAGTGTGTAGATAAAGTTTAACTATAGGTTCAAATGCACCTTGAGGAAAAAAAAAAAGTTGAAAAACACTGCTGAGTATTGTCACAAAATGTCGAATTTTTTACTTCATTACTTTTACTGCTAAGAAAGTTATTTTACAGGAATAAAAGTTATTGTGTGACGCCGAAGCTTAATTAGGAGTTCCAGTATGTCGAGATAATTTAACCATAGGTTCAAATGCGCCGTGAGATAAGAAAAAGGTTCAAAAACAATGTAGTACAATGTTACAAAATGTCGAAATTTTTAGCCTCAGTACCTTTACTGCTGAGAAAGTTATTTTGCTGGAATAAAAGCTATTATTGTGTCTGTGTGACGTCGAAGCTTAATTTTGAGTTTAAGTATGTCGCGAGTGTTTAACTTGGGTTCAAATGCGCTTTGACATAAAAATGGTTGAAAAATACTTTTATACATTGTTACAAAATGTCTAAATTTTTGTTCTGCTCGGGTTATAATCAAGAAAAGTAGCTATCTAGATATTTTAAGGGTAATATAAAAAATTCTAAGTATTTTTTTAGAAACCAACTTTATTATTATTATCTGGTTTTTATATAAGTATTAAAGTGTATATTTATAGCAAAAATAAACGAGATATGCTCTAATTATTTCTTATTCATTTGTTGAAAATAAAGGCAAACTATGCGAATTCATGCGCATATAATGCAAATACGTATAATCCGGGCTCTATATACCGCTATTAATAACGTTTTTATTTATTTTCTAAATTTAGATCAGAACATTTTGAAGCTTTACCATGAAGAGAATCGCCGTTAAACAAAGAGTAGCAGTGGTAGAAAGTTATCTTCTTACTTATAATAAAATCCGAAGGCAAGAAAGTGTCTGTAACCAATCCGGGCTGGACCACTCTGGTCTGCGAGTCGACAGTAGTTAAGCGCCATGTTTGGCTTACTGAAAAACATATACTAACACATGACCACTAAATGATAATTTCTTCTACTTGAAATAATATCTGTTCAGCATATTTTCGTATAAAACATGTATATTATATCCAGTTATAATGTTTTAAGTTTTAAATTAAAAATAACAGATTAAACATCGCATTACCTGATGTAAACAAACAAATATTGTTGCCATTCAGAATCATAAATCCCATATCTAGAAAAACAAATGAATGACTCTTTGAACGTTTCATTAAAATATCCGATTATGCTCTTAAAATATTTGTAAAAGCATATTAAAGTCTTTAAATATATTAAAGGATTTCTTTAATTTATTTCTGTAAGCATTTTTTTTTCCCTGTAAATACTTTTTCAGAAATAGCCCTGATAGCTTTTATAGAGAGGCTTTTTTTGCAGGAGTGGATCAAGACAGAGGATATTTGGAGCTCATCGATTACGTTTGTTGTTTTATCGCCATCTACTGGCGAATTATATAGATATATTCTATTTTTTATATTATTTGTTATTATTATTATAGATTCATTCATTGTTGCTTTCCTATTTTACATTTTTCTCAGTTTTTAAAAATAATTATCGTTCTTTACTTACCCCCTTAACAGTTTTTTTTTTTTTTTTTTTGACACTATAAACTAAAAATATCCTGATTTAAATCCTGAGTTTCTCCTATTTTAAAAAAATTCCTAAAGAAAACTACATGAAGTTTTTATCATTAAAAATCATAATTTTATTCCATAAGTAAATTGCAACTATTAATTGTTCTATTATGGCTTAAAATTACTTTTTTCACATTATTTTATTAAATTACAATTGTTTTTCTATCTCAAAGTTAAATTCAAGTATTATATTAAAATTATAATTTTATCTGCATTAATAAATCTGAAAATGTTTTTATATATTTCTTATATTTTTTAATTACATTTAAAAAATACTTATTTTATTTATAATGGAAACATAATGAAAAAAATTAAATGGATTAAAAGGTAAAAGTTGAAAAAAAAATAACAATTTGGATTTTTCATAGTTAATGAATATAATTTGTAAATATATTCATAAACTATGAAAAATTCAAATTGTGATATTTTTTTTTTCAACTTTCCCCTTTTAATCTAATTTTTTTTTTTCATTATGTTTCCATTATAAATAAAATGAGTATTCTTTAAAGGTAATTCAGAAATATAAGGAAAATAAGGAGTCTATATATTCCTTATATTTTTTATATTACATTTAAAAAATACTTATTTTATTTATCATAAAAACATACTGAAAAAAAAATGGATTAAAAGGTGAAAGTTGAAAAAAAAAAATAATTTTCACAATTTGGATTTTTTATAGTTAGTGAATATATATTTACAATAATAATAATAATATTTTTCATTATATTTCATTTTATATAAATTTATATAATTTAAACTTATAGCAGTTTATCCCTAAATAAATCTTGAATTTTTTTCTTTATTTTTTTTTCTTATTATGCCTAATTTAAAGAAAACTGTATTAAGTTATTATCATAAAAATATTTTTTTATTCCATAACTAAATTATTAATTACAACTATTAATTACATTAGTATGGCTGAAAATTATTTTACACATTACAAAATTTAATATTTATTATTTAATATTTTAATTACATTTGAAAAGAAATATTCATTTTTATTTACAATGCAAGCAAAATTTAAGTGGATATAAGCTAAATTTTTAAAAATTGATAACACTAAATTAAAATTTTATGAAAAATAATAATAATTTTCATGTTATTTACATTGAATAAAATGATACCAAAGTTATATGGCTTTTTTTTAAATAAATGATCCTAAAATAATACAATTTCGAGAGAAAGGGTTCTTAATATCAATTACCAATAGATGGCGCTACAATGATATTTAAAAAATTAAGTATAATCGATTATAGGAAGGATGTGTAATCGATGACGATTAGCTCTAAATATCCGCTGTCTTGATCCACTCTTTTTTTTTTTTTTTTTTTTTTTTTTTTTTTTTTTTTTTTTTGCAATGATCTATCAGCAATTACATTCCGTTCTGAAGTACTTTTCTGGCGCCATCTATTGGCAAAAAAATATAAACGAAGGAGGTTTCTGTTGTTTTTTATTTGATAATTGATAGTTGATAGTTGATATTTTATGTAACATAATAATACAGTTGTAAAATAATATAAAATGCATGTAAGCATATTTTTAAACTAAGAAAAATTCAGGGTGTATTGATTTATTTTAAGATCAACTTTTAAAAGCTTCAGCTTAATATAATTCCTTTCTTAAAAATTTAACTTGTTTAAATCAAATTTTAATCGCCTAGCTTATATCCAATTACATCTGAAATTTTGCTTGCATTGTAAAATGAATATTTCTTATGAAACACAATTAAAATATAAGGAATATATAGTACCGCATACCACATCATATGTTAATTGTATCAATGCAAATCAAATTTTGATTTTTAACATAGTAACATTTAAACATAACTTTGTAGAGAAAAAAAAAAATTATAATTTAATAAGAGAATGTGAAAAGATATTTTTCAGTTATACTAATGCATTTAATAATTTCAATTTACTTATGAAATAAAATAAGCAGATTTTTAATGATCAAAATTTATTACAGATTTTTCAGGCATATTTTTACAATAAGACAAAATCGGGTTTTACTTTGATGAATACTTTTAAAAGTTAAAGTTATATAATCTACTTTCATCGGTGTATTTCTTTTAAGTATTTCTTCATTATTGGAAAACTTTGTTTTTTTCTGTTATTTTAAATGGGATATTTTCCTACCGTGAATTAAGAAGCTAACATCCATAAACATGAAATTTTCTGTCTCTCTTTATGTCTTTCTGCTATGTAGTTGTTTCTTCACGACTGGAAAACTTTGTTCTTGAAGAAATATTAAAATTCAACTCTATTAACTTATATTATACTATTAACTTAGACAATTTAAAACGAACAAAATTTTAATGTTTTGTGCAATCGTTAAACCATTTCAGAATTTGCATTTAATTTTTCTTATGTAACCAAACAATGAGCTGTAAGTCAAGTTCTTTAGAAACTCATTAATATATATATATATATTTAAAAACCTTTCGCACATGGATTATTTTTTAAATATTTTTGAGTGTTTTGTCTAATTGTTGAACTATTTCAGAATTTGCATTTAATTTTTCTTATGTAACCAAACAATGAGCTGTAAGTCAAGTTCTTTAGAAACTCATTAATATATATATATTTTTTAAAAACCTTTCGCACATGGATTATTTTTTAAATATTTTTTAATGTTTTGTCCAATTGTTGAATTATTTCAGAAATTGAATATTGGGTAAAAGAAAATATCCTCATCATTTGTATTTGTAGAAATCATTTGCCATTCTTAAAATGTACTTTTCTACAATACAAACCTTTCAATAACAAAATCTTCATGCTGTTTGTTTGTATGAAGTCTTATGGAAATGAAACGCAGATCAACATTCCGTCATTTTTGACGGGAGTTATATACTAGTTTCAAAATAAAGGCTCAATTATTATATTATAATTATATTATTGCATATTATTACTCCTTAAAATGTTATACGACTTAAAGACAAGGATATACTTATGTCTGGTTAGTCTGTTACAGAAACTTATTTGCTGAAAACGTATAACTAAATCGCGTAGTGTTACACATACGGAAGGATCTTTTACATTAAAACCTCTGTAATATGCTCTTTCAAAGCCCAATAACACTAGGAAGACAAAATAATCTTTAAATACTACATGAAACTTTTGTTGTGAAGCAGGAAAATGGATGAAACGTTACTAAGTGCTTCACAGAAAAATTTTCGTCCCGGGTGAAAACTCAATCAGACAGAGGAAGCAGGCGAAAAATTAACTGGTATGGTAGTCATTTCGAATATTATCGCTTCCACTATTACACGATTGATTAAGTTACGCACAGTACTGAAGCATTTTCCATTTCTAGTAAAAATAGTTGTAGGTAACGCTTCACGTATGGAATCCATATCACACGGTATTTTTTGAGCAAAAAAGTTGCACATTGTGTTGAGTTTAAAGATTCACTCAAAGTGTATTTCTCGAGGCTAACGAAAAAGACAGGCTACCGCGGTGCATTCCACTTATCTTTTTTTACAGACCACTAGAGTGACGTGATGCTCCTTTCGTACACTTGCATTGGTGCATTCGAGCATCACGTGACTCCTGCGGTCTGTAAAAAAAGATACGCGTAAAGCACCGCGGTAGCCTTTCTTTTTCGTTAGCCTCAGTATTTCTATTATGACGTTATTGTCCTAAGTCCCTAGGCGTTTTGCGTTCCTGGCGCTAAATCATAAGCCCCAACCAATCAGCGTGCTTCCTTAGTTGATTACTCCGACACTGATTGGTTGGTTATTATAATTTAACGCCTGGAACTCCAACACTTAGGACGTTATAATGTCATAATGTAAATGCACCTTCAGATAGCAAGTGTGATTGCGCTTTTAGTCTTAATAATTAAGCACTTATTTTGAAAATAATGATCTCTGCATTTAATCATTTATCTCTGTACTGTAAAACTTCCCTAAATTTAAAAGAAACAGAAAAATACTTAACTGTCACAAATTAATAATTAAAAAATTAATAATCAAAAAACCCTAGACACTTTTAGCCCACTCTGTATTTTTATTAATTTTATGAGACGTTTATAATGTATCAAATAAATGTACATTTCAGATGTATCTATCGTACTTTTAATTCTTCTTCTTGAATGCTAGACGTGCCTTACAAAACATAACGTAAGTAAAATAAATTTTAGCAATTTTATTTCAAGAATCAAGAAGCTTCCAGTAGTCTTTCGAAAAAAACCAATTTTACAATAACGGGAAAACATAAAAGAAAAAGTTAATAAATGTTTAAGTTTCATTTGATAAATGAATTTAATAAATAAAAAAAACTTAAGTTTTTGGTACATCTTGTCGTTTTCACAGATTCTTTTATACTGTTTAGATGGATAAATCCAGAGGTACTCATCTGGAATGCCTTGAAATACGGAACCGCAATCTTTAAAAACAAGGATTTTTTGTAATTTTTAATATAACTTTGACGTTTTAACAGATTTTTTTATGCTATTTTGATTAACAAATGCATAAGGTGCTGTTTTAGAGTGCTTAAAATTTAAAAACCTCGTTTTTAGAGTCATCGGCTGTTTTCTACTGTTCGGGTTCGATTTTCTATTGTGTAAAAACGAAAGCAACGATTTCAATACTTAAAACTATCAAACGGGTCAACTGCCGTACTCAAGTTCTGAGGAACTTATAACGCGCATATCCAGGAGAGCCCTGTTTACGCTACGGCCGATGGCAGCACCGCCACCTGCGCATCACTCCCTTTCTTCAGAGAGATTTACTACAAAGGTAGCTGCGATTTGCAGTAGGGCCCATGCTCTAAGGACACGACTACCTCACACTTGGGGTCATGCCGGAGACTCCCAACAGCTTCGGGAACCAGACACCTATAGGGGCGCTGGGCCTTAAGCTTTAAATCAAGTTTCCCCGACACGCACTTACTGTACCAATGTCTTCGGTCATGAAAAATTCTACTTAAAACCATAAGTGAAATCAGTGACCACTTATTTTATCAAAAGCAATGAGGCAGATTTGAAAAATAATGTAAGCTTAGAAAAATAGAGGGCCATTTGTCTTTGAAAGGCAGAGACGGAATCTATTTCAATGTTGAGTAATGTGACCAGAGATGCACTTTTTCAGAGGATAGTAATAATTTTAAAATACTTTTCTCAGTTTTGAAAAACTGAATTGAAGAAGTGGCGCAGACAGAGTGGGGGTTTTGGATAACGCTCTGTCCATATAGTAGTCTTATTTAATCGCAGAATTGTATGATTAAATAAGGAGATGATTACTATATAAAAATAGTGATATCCATAACTCATCCCCTTATCCTCTTTTTTCGTCAATGAAATGAAGCTTACTTTTGACTTAATAACATTGATTTTTAACAGTTTGCTGCTCGTTTTCTGTGGATCGGAAAATATTTCCGTAACTGGATATTTGTAATAATTTTTCGAGCGACTGTCTTTGGAATGAACCCATTTTATCTTATACATACTTAATAATCTATATATAAAAAAAATCTATGCATAAAAAATCGATATACATAAAAATCGATATATATATATATATATATATATATATATATATATATATATATATATATATTTTTTTTTTTTTTTCTGCCAAGGTCTTGATATAATGTTTGAGAGTTTTACATAATATCTTAATGACATAACGTTGTCATCAATAGAATAATATTTCTGAAGTAATATTTTCTGTAGTACATAATAAATGATTCACCTTCATTTGCTTCAAATCTCCAAGAATTCGAACCCAGACAGACAACAAACAAAGTTAAATAAAAGCGTGTAAAAAGAAAAGTCACTCCCTAATTCTCATGAAAATCTAATTACTTTCAGGGTGTTAGAAAAAGACGCCGAAACTTTAAAATTCAATAATTATAATATATTTAAATATAAAATAAGTGACATATTTATCAGTGAACTCATAAATATGTGCATCGTAATTTAAAAGTAATTCAAATTTTCGCCAAAAGATGGGGCTGCTCAGTCTCAGATTTTAAGAATGCTAAAAATACTAATAAACATGTAAAACTGCCTCAAATGTTTCTAAATTTTTACTATTTATTCTTTTTAAACATTAAAACGAAAAAACCATAATATTCAAATTTTAATTGCTTAATAGGCGTATACCCAACATAGTGAAAAAGTATCCAAGCCGGGACGCGAACCCGGTTCACCAGTATAGCGCACTGACGTTCTATCAACTGAACCACTTGGGAACGATACTCAGTCTGGAACTTTTTCACCATAACATGTTGGCAAGGCTACAAATGCAGCACAAAATGGAATATTTTCCGTGAGCCGCCAACCCTGGGGCAAACACGAAATCAAAGAAAATCCAGCATCGACAATTGAATAAATTCCTATTTAATACTTGGAAATTAAATAAATAAATAAATAAATAAAATAAAATAAAATAAAATAATGCTGGATTTTCTTTGATTTCGTGTTTGCCCCAGGGTTGGCGGCTCACGGAAAATATTCCATCTTGTGCTGCGTTTGTAGCCTTGCCAACATGTTATGGTGAAAAAGTTCCAGGCTGAGTACCGTTCCCAAGTGGTTCAGTTGGTAGAACGTCAGTGCGCTATACTGATGAACCGGGTTCGAGTCCCGGCTTGGGTACTTTTTCACTATGTTGGCTATACGCCTATTAAGCAATTAAAATTTGAATATTATAAATGCAAAGCGTGAGAAATTTTCTCTGAAAAAAAAATGCAAGTATTAAATATGAATTTATTCGAAAAAACCGTTTTGAAATTTTGATGTTAATTTAAACATTCTTATAGTCTGAGACAGAGTACCGCCATCTGTTGATGAAAATGTGCACAATTATTTAAAATACTGTATATAAAATGTATGAGCTATTGATAAATATGTCATTCATTTCATCTTTATATTTATTATAGCTAATGAATTATTGAATTTTAAAATTCGTGTGTCTTTTTTTTAGACGCTCTGTCTGTTTGCAATGCATTCTAAAATTTTCTTACTTTTAGAATGTAAGAGTTCCAGAATTCAGTTTTCATTTTTAATGCATTTTCATTTTAAACTGATAGGAATGTATTTTTGCATTTCCTGTGCCTATAATATTTAGTATTGTAAAACAAAAACATGCCTGGGAATAACGCTGGTGTCATATTGAAGGTGGCGACGACCTAACCAATAAATTTCGTTTTTCCTTCCATTTCTTCTTAAACATCGCACAATTTCAATTTTACACCGTGGAATAGAAAAAAAAATGTACTTTCAAATGCAATTTGTTTGAAAACTGTATCTCAATTTACTGTTTTTTTTACCGTTTTTAAAATAATTTCCAAGCATTATTATTTTTTAAAATCTGCTTCTAACCCAATTACAAAATATAAGCACGTTTGCACTTAAAACAAGATAATTAATTCAGTGTTTGTTTGTTTCCGTGTAATAATCCATAAAGAAATCGTCAAACGAAATTTAAATTTCACAAATAAAAAAAACACGAATTTAACAAATATGTAATCGAACTACGTGCTTAAACAGTGAACTAATCAGAATCATAACAGTTGCTGTAAATAGTGAAATGTTTTATGATTAACCGATGGCATGCAGATGATACGAAAATACCAAAACTGCTTTCAGATGTAGCAGGTGGGAAATTTAAGAAAATATACTAAATGTAAAAATGCCATTAGAGTTTTCAATTAAAAACGATTTTTACCTACATTCAGTACACTTGGTAGTATATCGGCATCTTAAACCCTGGTATCCCGTGAATGATTGCCTGTTATCCCATAAAGGCAAATTATATCAAGGTTTTTTTTTTTTTTTTTTTTTAAGAAGACAAACAAATGCATTCAATATTTCACTCGATGCTTGAATTTAGAACCTCTAAATGGAATAAAGCATTTGCCATTGATTGTGATCATTAGACGAGTTATACATTTAAAATATCAGAATTTCATATTTACAATTGTTGAATGATGATTTGGAGTAAGTTATTTTTGTTTGAATAATATTCAAGCAACAGTAAATTATATAAGTATATTCTAATTCCTTAATGTGGTTTTGTAAAAAAAAGCTGTTAAAAATAAACTGGCCTATAAGAATTACAATATTAAGACATCTTTATCAGGAATCATCTGAAAAATGTGATGCCTCAAAAAAAAAAGCTGGATATGTGGGGAAAAATGCAGTATTTTACAGCAATGTGCACGATCAACATCTGAGTCATTGTTTTAAACAAAATTTATTCTTACCGAACTCAGTTATCAGTGCAACATACATGGATGTTAATTAGCCCATTTTAGATTTAGAAGTCACTTAAAAATGTAAAGAATCTTCGGGAAAATGTGGTTATTTAGATCAGTAAGCACTATCAACATCGTAACACTGATTTAAATTAACAATTGTATCAATCTGAATCAGTGTAGGTGCATCTTAAAGTGTTAAAAAATTTGTGCTGAGTTGAACAAACTTTTGGTGGTGCAGTAGCTGCACCTATAAGATGGTGAAATCTCGTTCCAACATTAGAAGCATTGGCTCAATTTAACTTCCAAATATTGGAACGGGATTTCACCATTTTATGGTTGCAGCTACTTCAGCACCAAAAATTGGTTCAACCAAGCACAGAATTTTAAACAATGTACATGGATGAATGCTTTCAGTTTAATACCATTAATTGAGGTTACTGTGACCTCCCCAAAAAAGCGTTTAAAATCAATCCTGGATCTACTATGTTGAGAATATTAATGTAATTCACATACTCTACAGGTAATAGAACAAACTAGTAATTTCTACCCTTTTTAGTATGACCCAGGACTAATTTGTTTTTTTAAATATTGAGTTCCAAGCAGCCCTCTCCTGTATCGAAGTAACCCCAAGTCACGACAAAAAGAAACAGGAGGTTATGGTGAAATGTGATAATTTAGAACCATTTGGTACGACCAACATCATTTTAGCCATCCTTTTAAAAGTAATTCTACCGAACTCAGCCGTTGTATGTACATTCATGCCTATGTATGTTTTTGCTTTAGTAAACAAGCAAAATGTGCGAGGGAATGTGATAATTTAGCAGTGATGTGATAATTGATATGCAGGACCAATATCAATAGCCTTCGTTTTAAAAATTATTCTACTGAACTCAATTGATGTATGTACATCCATGTCGATGTATGTTTTTGATTCAGTAGTCAGTCAAAAATAAGCATGATGTGCGAAGGAATGTGGCAATTTAGAACCATTTGCACGACCAACATCACTTTAACCATTGTTTTAAAAATCATTTTACCGAACTCAGTCTTTGTATCTGCATCCATACCGATGTATGTTTTTGCTTTAGTAGTCCCCTGAAAAAGCAGAATGTGCGAGGGAATGTGATAATTCAGATCAATGTGCGCGACCAACATCATTTTAGCTAATGTTTTAGATATAACTTATTCTATTATCTATATGCATTAACATTAATGTCACTTTGACATTTCTGGTTCAGGAATTCCATTATATTACTCTCTACTTCTATAAGACACATTCTTGGCATTTTTATTTTCAGTTCCTATATATAGCTAACCTTTTCAAAGAAAATTCATGTTAATTATTCTTATCTTGATAATAAAATAATTGTTCGCTTATTTTCAACGAACAGGTTCCGTTTAAACACTTCACCAACTGCCTAAAAGATATTTATTTGTTACTATCAGATGAATAATCTTTGCAAGTAAAATGCAGCTATCTAAAAGCAATCAACGTCATTTTCAAATAAGAAAGTTTTTGATTTATTTAAACATAATCTTGAAAGTAATTTAACTTGAAAAATATTTTTAGTCATTTCTTATGCAATTATTTTGGGAACAATCTTCCATTCTATTTTTCAAAGTGGAAGATTAATGTTGGACCATCACGCGACAGGACTCGATTCATACGAAACTCTCTTGTACCTAACTGGGAGTAGGTGTTAATGCTGTTAATAATATTTCAAATATGTTAGAGGAATATTAATATTTTGTTAGCAAAAATTAAAAACAAGTTACTTTATGAAAAAAAATATAATGCAAAGTTTCTGACTAACTTGACAAATTATAAATTCTACGCTAATAGATCGTTCTTCTACAAACGTACAATCGGCCAAAAAAAAAAAAAAAAAAAAAAAGTGAGAGAGAAAGAGAGAGCACCCCATGCATATTAATCACCAAATTGACGCAGAAAATAAACGGAAATAGCTATTTGACTGAAAATTATTTCCTTTTTCAATTTATGTTTTGCAAAATCTTAAAGAGTCGTCTTCGTATTAAAATTGCACCAAACTTTGAAATTTTCATTATGACCGCTTAAATTTGACATCATATTTGGATTTTTCAGTACGTCATCCTTAAGGTACCAAACAAAAAGTCATTCGACCAAGTAACTTAGAAATTATAAGCTTTAAAGTTTGAAACTGTTGATATTAAATTCAGTTGCAATAGTTGTAAAACAGATTGCAGTGTGGGTAGTTTTTTTAAAAGTAACTCAAAAAGTACTTGGCGGGACGAGCTTTAATTTTGGATTCGCATATTTGAAGCTTCTAGAAATTGATTTCTGTTAAAAAATGACCAGGTTTCAATTAATATATTTTCTAAAAATTTATTTTGAAAAAATATTGTTTTAATTAATTTTTGAAACAAATATTAATTGTAACCAATAAATTTTTAAACAGAAATGGATTTCAAGCTTCAAATATGGAAATCCAAACTGACAGCTTATTCCGCCAAATAATTTTTGAGCAATGTTGAATTCAGACACTTTTCAGCGGGAGGGATTTCTGGGGCTCCGGGGTGGGGGGGGGAGGATATTATACACTTCCTGGGGGGGAGAGGAAATTGCACTTTATGACCATTGAAAGTATAAAATCTCAAATCTTCCAGGGGGTGGAAAATATCCCCCCGGGCCATCCCCTGAATTCAACACTTGTTTTTGAGTTATGCATAAAAAAATTCCCGCATTCCAATCTGTTTTGCAACGATTAAAAATGAATTTAACGTTAAGCGTTCCAAACATCAAACTTTCATAATTCCCAAACTACTTGACAGAATGACTTCCTTATTTCTGTTTTCTTCTGTGACAAAGTATGGAGATTAAAGTCTATGGAGTGTTCTTCTTCTTTTCTTTTGTTTTTTTATTTTGTTGGCAGACTGTTTTGACTGGCACACATTTCCATTGCTAAGGTAAAATTTATCGAAAAAAGACAAATATGATGTGAAAATTAGATGTTCACGTTTAAAGTTTGGTACAATCTTAATATGAAAACGACCAGCTAAGCTTTTTTTAACATAAATTTAAAAAAAGACATAATTTCCAGTCCAATGACTATTTCTGTTTTCTTCTGTGACAATTTGGAGATTAAAGTTTATGGAGTAGTCTCTTTTCTTTTGTTTCTTTTACTTTGTTGGCAGACCTGTACATTTTCAATGCTAAATTTTCTGATGATTTTTTTTTTTCAAACTATGTGTAGAACATGGTGATTTTATATTGCTTTGAATTTATCTAGCAGCATGCCAGTATTTATTCAAATATTTTTATATTGCGTAGATCCTATGTTCGTAACCATGATGTTCACAGACCCGACCTTTTTTCGTAAACTATTTGTAACACACTAAATACCAGACTGGATAGAATGATGCTGCTCCCATAAGAGGTTGAAATAAGTTTTGTTTAATTAATTATTGCAGGTTATTCTATTTTATTTTACTAGTTTATAATCCGCATCATGTCCACGGTTTCAGGGTTGCCAGTTTGGCTTTTTTTTTATTCAGAAATTCGGAATTTATACCGGAAATTCCGAAAGAAGAATTTTTACTTTTTGTAATATTTAAATGTTTGCCATTACATTAAAAAATATTACTATTCGTAATTTCTGGTATGAATTAGGAATTTCTGAATAAAAATGGAATACAAACTGGCAACCTTGGCAAACTGGAATGACGGTACTGATGCTGTAGTCTTGATGCTCAAGAATTTTTCACAGTTATTAAAATTAAATAAACATTTCACAGAGATAATATTTACAACATATTGCTACAGGTAAATGCTTAACAAGTTTTCTTCTCACGCTTTTTTTTCTCTTACTGCCGTATGTTGCTATTAGAAATTATTATTTTTCTGCCCACGGATATAGTAATTTCTTGTGACAGTATTTATTTACCAAATAAACCTATAAATAACTAAGATTGCTCTTTGAAATGGAACCAGAAATTAGCCCTTATAAAGCATTAAATTAAAAATAAATGATGTGTCATGAAAAAAAAAGTTTTAAATTAAGTTTACACAACACAGCAAGTGGTACGAACTAGGACTGTGACACGCCCGGTCATGATTTGTCTGGCTCTGTAGACGCACTATTTATATGAAACTTTATTTCAGAAATGTTTCTGTAAACCCCGAAAACTTACTGTTTTCTGAGGTTTATTATTGGTCCTTCTCCAAATGTTTCCTGAAGATAAGGGAAAACTTTCCGGAATTGCTGGTAACGATTACATTGAATTTTCGTAAACTTTCCTACTATAGTTTTCAAAATAAAGAACTTTCTCTAAGTTATTGCAAGGAGATAACAAAAAGTTTAACTTTTAGTTGTAATCACTACATATTGATGGTTTCTAGGGAGGGGGGGAGGGGGTTTCGTAATAATAAACGAAAAATATTTTTAAGTATTTATAGGGGCGATAGTTACATGGTTAACTTTCTAGCTATTACAAGATAATGTTGAAATTTCTTTACTTGAATGATTACTGATTGGTTAAACAGGGACCTTCCTCCATACTGGTTACACAGATTGAGATGCATACCTTTATTGTTGGGATTTATTTACAATTTGGAGTTGAGTTTGATTTACGTTTATGAATTTTATTTGACATATAGTATAGTTTTAGAGTCTTTTATAAATGAAAATTTCAGTAACTGTTGGATTCAAGTCTCCTCTTTCTATGGACTTTCTAAGGTTTTCTTCCATATATGAGAAGGTGGGCGATGGCATGGGAGTATCACCGAAATCCGATATTGGACATTCGTCTCTATCGATAAATCCTGTCTGTGTTGCTGCATCTTTGGATATGATCAGTTCAATGTTTGTTTCTCTAGTGGTAGTCGATGAGATGTTCGTCATGGTTTCCTTGTGATCATGCTTTTCTTTTATTTCTTATCTCTCTAGCTCTCGCTTACCGCACTGCCTGCAACTTTGGTTAAAATAAATTAAAAAAGGCCTGATACAAGGACTAGATCGTCACTCTTGGTGATAAATTTGGAATAACTTGTTCATTTCAACTTGCAATACACCAAGACTGTAGCCAGAGGAGTGGCCCAGGACCCAAGTGTCTCCTACCAACCTCCACACCTCCAAATTTTTTTTTAAAAGACCCATTAACATATTTTTATTTAAAAGAAAGTGAATTGTAGCTTTAAATCTATAAGGTCCCTCCCCCCCCCCAATCCACCTACCCTACACCGTAAAATAAACTCTGGCAACGGTCTTGCAAAACATTTACGCTGAAAGTTCATCTAGGTGTAAAATCTTTAATAAATACAATTAGTTATGTTTTTTGAGCAATAACTTCGTATTTAATATTGTTATTTTGATAGATAAATAGTTCCTAGATGTCTGTTTTACTAATATAAGATAATTTATACCGAATAAGCTCATAGAAATAAATATTTTGAAGCATTTAAATGTTCATTTAATTTTTTTCTCATTTTCGTGCTCAAATTACGATTTATTTATCCGGTTTTATCCAACCAGTGGGTGAAGACCGGATGATTTGACTTTTTACAAATAATCATTCATTAAAAAAAAAAAAAAATGTGGTGAACTAGTTATATATTTAAATCATATTATGGCACAAGGATAAGGTATAGTATATAAGTAAAGTTAAATTAAATTATCCGGGAAATTCTGGCTTAATAAGCAACTAATAATAATATGTGCAGTTTTACCCTACTTTCCCCTATATCCTTTTAAAATGATCAGGTTCTGTAATCGTCAATAGATATAAAAACTTTTCAACATTTGAAAAGACTAATGTGGAATCTTCCATAATTAGACTTATCAGACGTCCAGGATTGCCCGGGACAGTCAGGGATTCAGCGCCACGTCTGGGAAGGGACGATGTCTAGGGACGTTCAATAAAAATAAATAAATTTTCTGGCGCAAAACAACAGGTAATTTCTATCCATAAGTCTCAACAATTTTCACTTCTTTCCTCCCTTTCGGTTGTTTCAGGCGTCCGGATTTGGCTATTTTTTCATTTCCGAACGCTTATGGCAGCCAACCCTATCCATAATCCCAATTCAGAACATAATAATCCGTACAATAGTGATTTTTTTTTCGTGATCGGAATGTTTTTATCATAAATGACATGACATTTTCCCAACGGTTGAAAGCAATAAACAAGTCTGTCGCTTAAAAATAAATCCCGATTATCTGTAAAAGCAATGAAGTTATTTTTATCAGACTAAAACAATTTAGCGGATATTCAAAAATTAATATTCCCTATCGTCTCATAGTCAAGATTGTCTGAATAATTTACCATTGGATGTCTGCCAAGAAAAACGTTTATTTTTATGAAAACTCTATTTTTGCTTGCGTGTCTCAGAGAAATTTAAATAATTAAGAATAATTATTTAATGCGTCTCTAACTTTTAAAGGCTTTTGAAAAAATTACAGACAAATTTTAGTCTAAATTTGTTATGTAATTCTTGGCATAAAATAATATTGCGTACTTTTACTACAAATAATAGATTTTACTTTAAAATTTTGAATGTGCACATTTTAACATAATATTACATTACTTACATTTATTAAATGTGAAAATGTTTTGTAAGAAAGATTTAATGAAAATTTAAACATAAAATTTACTTTCGTTCTCATTATTACTTTTACTTTACTTACTTATGTGTGATAAATTTTATGTTACAATTTATTCAGGTAACATTGAAGTATCAAATTTTTGAATGTGATAAGTATTCAAAATATTTGAAAACGAAAACAGCAAAAGATTGGTTATGATTCTGGTAAACAACAAGCATGAATTAGACTTCTTAATCGTTTTTATTCCACGGACCCATTTACCGATTTAAAAAAAAGGGGGTGCACAGACCCTCTTTCCCCTCTTTCCTCCTCTTTCCCCAAGGAATCCCTGAACTCCAGTTTAAGAACCTATAAATTAGTTGTAATGATGACAAAATCTCAAAATTAAAAGTTTTTATTTCTTGTATGAATTGTTTTATGCAAGTTCATTTTTTTTAAATATATATACTAACTATAAAAACGAATATATATTGTTAAAAAATTGACAAAATATGAATAAATTTTAAATTTATATTAATAACTCAAACTATCTAAAGCTACATAATAGTAATTGGTTAAAATTGACGATCAAGTGCATAAATTAAGTCGTAGCATTTAAAAACTATAAATATCCATTCCATTTACATGCATGCAACAAAAATCAATGATTTAACAACAAAAATTTTAGTTAACTTCACTTATTCATGGAAATTAATTTATCTAGTTCAGTAACATTTTGTTTATTTTAGAAACATAAATTAAACTTTACCGTTTAAAACATGCAGTTATCTATGACAATAAATGCACCAAATTTAATAACCAAATGTTTAAATTAAATTTCATCATTTGAAACCTAAGGATCTGCGGGGTATTAAATGCATACGAGACATGAGAATAGGTGGATAAGCATTTATTGTTTTTTATTATTATTATTATTATTATTATTATTATTATTATTTCAATATCTTTTTTTATGTTTATTGACCATTTCGTAAAGAAAGTAACTCATTCACCTCTCAGAGCAAAGTCTGTGAATCACCTATGCCTGTTTGGGAGGGAAGAATTTAAAAGTTGAGTGTTGAAAGGCACTGAGTCTATGACTTGGAAAATTTCAAAAATAGGACTTTGTTCCTTTCAATAATCACCGATTCAAACAGATCTTTCCTTTCCCTCCCATCTCTCAAATATTCATGGAATTGAATCAACTAAATGTTTTACTGGGAATCATCATTATCTTTGTTGTTAGTGTAGAATTCAGATGTTTTTCTTTGGAGAAGATTTCTGCAGCTCCGGCGGGAGAGGACATCTAATTTGCACTTTCATGCCATCAAATACGTAAAAATGCTCTTCTTCTAGGTGTCTTCAACCATTTAGGATCGAAGGCCATATTTATAAATTCTTAAAGTTCCACGGGCTATCCATAATTCAATTAAATAGCATAGACAAGAAAAATATACATGCCTAGGTTTGTCGACCAGTGTCAGGTTGTATATAGGCATTGCAAAACTACAGAATTCTCATTTTCTCCTTGATTCAGTCCGGGTACTACTTATGCATGTTTGGGAGGGAAGAATTTTAAAGTTGAGTGTTGAAAGGCACTATATCTAGTCTATGGCTTGGGAAAATTCAAAACTAGGACTTAGTTCTTTTCATCAATCATTAGTTAAATTATAAAACAATCCTATCAATTATAACATTTTGCAATTATAAATTCTGACGCAATTTTAATTTTATTAACTATTTGAAGTACTCCTAAAGTGTTTAATGCAGGAGTTTTCCCTTTTGTAAACTATTATCTTATCATTTTTTAAGCCCTGTGAAATTATTCAGTAGTTTTCAGCGACCAACATTGATACGAGCTATGTTTGTGGATAGTGAGTGTGTGCATGCTACAAATATTGGAACAGAAGACCCTTAAATAACCTTGTGCTCGACACCACATTTTTTAAATCGCAAGGCATTATGGGTTTCACTTCTAGGAAATTGCACTTCTAGACAATAAAATCCGAAATCTTCCCTTGGGATATTCCCACACTCCCCCTGAGCAACCCATTGAATTCATCACTGCCATATCAGTGGTGCTCCCCCCCCCCCTCCCCGGAACCTCTCGTTGTCTCATTAATTTGAGTATCATAAATTTTTAGAATTCAGTATTTTAAAACTTCTGTCTAAAATAATTAAAATGTTGATAATTGAATTAATAATTATTTTGAACGATTAATTTTTTCATAAATATACATTTCGATGCTTTGAGGGAAGGCACCCCCTCCCCCGGGTCACCCCTTGAATTTATTACTTTTATATCGGTGGTGTCCTGCCCCCTGAACCCCTCGTTGTCTCATTGATTTAACTATCATAAATCTCTAGAATTCCGTATTTTAAAACTTCTGTCTAAAATACCTAAAATGTTGATAATTGTATTAATAATTTTTTTGAACGATTAATTATTTTCATAAATATTTTTTAAACTTTTAATTAATGAAAATTTTAATTCCAAAGTATTTTTTTTTAGGAATTTTTGAAATCCTTTAGAAGATTCGTGCAATCATTTAACAAATTTTATAAAGATTGTGTCCAATAAAATAAGTAAACTAAATCGTTATTTATAAGAGTTATGTGTAATATTCGCAACTCTACCCAAATCATTTATCTAAATAATTCTTTTTAGTATTTTATAGAATTAATAAATGTATAAATATAGAGGCAAACTTCAGAAATATTTCAGAACTGAAACTTTTCATTCTATGTCTTTCAACACTAAGATAGCCGAACAGTTTTAGTTAGAAAAAAAGATTATCCATTTAAAATTATTTTTCCTTTCAACAACGAATAATGCTTTTGAATATGTAACATGATAAAGTAAAGTATCTGAAACTCATCCTATATTGAATCGGTGATTGTTGAAAGGAACAAAGTCCATATTTTGACACATTTCATTTTAAGATGGTTTTCTATGTTTTTTTCATGTTTATTGACCGTTTCGTGAAGAAAAGAACTCAGTCCGTGTATTACCTATGCATGTTTGGGAGGGAGGGATTTAAAAGGTGGGTGTTGAAAGGCACTATGTCCATGACGTGGGAAATTTCAAAACTAGGACTTACTTCCTTTCAACAATCACCGATTCAATTGTATCACTGCCAAACGATTCGTTCAATGACTTGTATTAAACGCCCCGACCCTCTCTAATCCACTGGCCTCTCGCAGAACAGCACTCCATTCAAGATGACTGTTGGGAAGAAGGTAGCCCTGATCACGGAAGATCTCACCCGAAAATTTTAAAACCAATTTTAGTTAATTTAAATACACCGACCAGCGTGTTCAGGGGGGATGGGGCGCTTAATACATCGGACGTCCACAGCAGCTTTCAGCATTATTGTTTATTTTGGCTCATAACATCTTGATGTTCAATATTTTAAAAATTAATTATCTTCACGAGCCACCACGGAATGATTCATTTCATATTTCCTTACGCATCTTTATGGAAAAAGTTTTAAATCGATCCGAATCCATTCGGATTTATAAATGAGAGAAACAGTTTGTAGTCTTGCCTTTACATCATTCATTTTAACTGCTACTTGAGTAAAAATTCGGATTTATTTTTTAATTATTTCCCACAATTTACGAAAGGGCATGAATTTTTCACTGTAGTTCACAAATTTAAACTATATGGTACCTGCGAATTCTAAATTTCATAAAATACAGGACTCCCTTCCCCCTCCTCCGTTATTTAATGACATAATTTTCCATTCTGACTGGAGTTTTCGAAGACGACTCAGATGCGCAGAAAAGATTCGAGTTGTAGCCAAGATTTCGGAGAAATTCGCATAGGGACTGGTATTGGCATGTGTTTCGATTTACGCAGGACGTCCCGAACTTTCAGGGGCTCAAAGCAGCGTACCGCGGAAACTCTGCGCGGGACGCCAAAGGTCTTGGATCTTTCATGATACACAAATTCTTATTAAATTCTTTTAGTACCATGCTATTCATTAGTTTGCATCGATTGGAACTTAATACAGTAAAACACATGTAATGAAAACCTACCTGTGACTAAAAGCTTGTATGTCCCAGCCGAAAAGAATATCGTACAAATCTACCTGCTGAGATGGAAACCTGCCTAAAACGAAATATTATTCCGATTTTTACTTTTTTTTTTTAAACACGTTTTAATGTGCATGGTTCAGTAAAATTTGGTAAAACGGAACCTACTTTAAACGGAATCCTGTCTTACATGTAAAAATTCCATAGTCCCTACTGAAGAAATACCATACAATTATAACTGCTCCATCGGAAACTTCTTCAATACGGAATTTCATTTCAGTCCCTAGCGATTCCGTTTTCACAGATTTTACTGTGTAAGACTGTATTTAGTTATAGTAAGACCTACTAAGAAGAAATCTCAAGTGATGAATAACGATTCCGTTTTAAACAGGTTTCTTTATCAGCGAGTATAATTTTACAATATCCCCCCCCCCCCCCCATAAGGAATATGATATTTTTACGTCGAGGCATGATTCCGTTATAGACAAGTTCCGTTTTCATAGGATTTTTTTTTTAATGTCCGAATTTAGAAACCGCTTGCAGTTTTTTTTTTTTTTTTTTTTTTTTTTTTTTTTTTTTTTTTGTGAAAGTGGAACTGTTAACACTAGTCGGTGCATAAAGAGTTAATTATTAATAATATTATTTGTCCAATTTATTTGAAGATGGCTACTTGAGTTTCTCCCATTATTTTTTAATTGCTACGCCATTGGGTTAGGACGACCTGCATAAAATTCAGTAAACAAATGCTTGCATTAATTTTCAGTATTCGAAAACAACAGACATCGTCGAGCGAAAATAATGTGTCTTTTCGATCCCTGGAAAACACTCGCGTCCAAAGCGGAAGCTACGATAACGGAATTTCAAAATAACGCGACGGAAACACGTGATGAGAGGAGTAGACAAATGAAATCCATTTCTCACCTAAAACCAGGCATATATGTAGCAGCACAAATCACAGGTCATCTCGCAAATATTTCGCTTCGAGAAATTTGACGCCTGAAATTTATTTTGTGGATCACCCTGTGAGCTTTCTCTACAACTGTGGGACTATAGCGATAGAGACATATATGGATACGAAAAGAGGCTGCGCTTTTGTGGAAGGATTAGAGGTATGTAACAAATAGTTTTAGGTATTTTAACCCTTTATCCCGCGAATGTATTTAAAGTACCACTGGAAAAAAACTTAGTATATAATTCATTTAACACATCGATTGTAAATAATACATTTATGAGTTCTACACTTTAAAAAAGACAAATATTTCTTAATCGAGGAATAATATAATATGAACACAAACGAAAATAATACAATAACCTCTTCCGACTTACACACACGGTTTCGAAAAGAGTTCTTTATATTTTGAAACCTTAAAAACAAAGTTTCTTTTACTGCCACTGATTTTCGGAAATGTTTCCGAATAGTTTTTACAGTGTATTAATCAATTTTCTCAAACCAGAATATAGGTTTCTCGAATGCTATCAATTCTCAAGTAAATATTTTCATGTTCATCAAACATGTTTTACAGATAAACATGATAAAATAACAACAGTAACATTAACATATATATATATATATATTACTCCTACATGTATAAATTAAATTACGCAACTGAACATATTTAATTGAGAATTGATAGAATCTTGTCTTTTTTACAGTGTAAATCAGCCAACTCAACCTTTTACTTTCCCGGGCCGCAAACATATATTTGCAACGTTAGGCGCAACACACTTAAAAAAGGGTAAAAAGATAATAATAAAATAACATAAGTTGTTTACCAAAGTTAATATTATTAGTAGGATTAAACGTTCGTCACGAAAAAAAGGCATAAAAAAGTTTAACACCAGTATTTCCAAACAATAAACTTCGTGCTATTTCAAATGTTGTAGAAATATGCCGCAAAGCTTTTTGTTTGGAAATAATGGTGTGAAACAAATATTGGTGCTAATTTTTTCAGCGACAAATGTTTAACCTTAAAAAGCAGTATTAGCTTTATAATAAGTATAAAACTTAATATAACAATGCAGAATTTCCAAGTTTTATAGAAAAAAAAATCAGGGGATTTTCTCTAATAGCTTAGTCTTTTTCTCAATGCAAAACCTTTATATTCATTTATTTTAATTGTAGAAATAGTGCAAATTTAATTAATTGGAATAACGTTTGATTAGTGTTGAATATTAAGAAATGTATACACCCTGTCGCAAAAAAAAACAAGAACGAAAAATCATGCGTCAAGCATAGATTATGTAACACTTTCCAACGCTTCCAAAATAATTTTACAAATCATACCGTTTAATAAGCTAAAAGATAACATCTAAGTAATCCGAATACTTTTCATCAGCCCTGTATAGGATCTATAGATTTGTATATATACTACATAGGATGCTAAATTTTAGTTCAGTTAGGAAACGCGTAGCACAGTTTAAAATTCTCCGTCTGGAGTTAAATAATACGGAAATGTGTTCGCGAACTTTTGTGCTTCCCTGTATAGGATCTACAGAATTTATACACACCATGTAATAGACAAAAAGCGAGTTAAAATTAAAATCGTGTTCAGTAACTTAAAACGCACTTCCAGGAATTATTGTTAACAGACAGTAGAGAATTCTTTTGTGTGTCCCTGTAAATGAACGATGACTGCTATACACACAATATTCTGTAGTAAGCCTCTTGTAATGCACCTTATATAAATTTCAATGCGTTTAAAATAGGGAAACATTATTTAAATAAACCGCAGACGATTTTTCTCCATAGACGTAATGTAACGGAATTCTTTTGACTGTCCCTGTAAAGTAACTATAAGTGCTATGCACACACTATTCCATATTAAGCTTCTTCTAATGCACCTTAGTGATATATATAAATTTCAATGCGTTTAAAATAGTGAAACATTATTTAAATAAACCTCAAGTGATTTTTCCCCATAGACCGCAATGTAATGGAATTCTTTTGAGTGTCCCTGTAAAAAAAGTATAAGTGCTACACACTTCCGTTGAAATAGAAAACATGCTATAGATAACGACTATAACATATAAAAATTGCAGAGCAATCCGAGCATATTTGCGGGAGTTAGAGCACGGACAGACGGCCAGACGGCCATACGGCCAGACAAACCGAAGTCATAAACACTTTTCAACTAGGTTGGAAAGTGTTAAAGAAAGGACTACATGCAAAAAGAACTTCTTACTGAGAAAACGGCAGTTAAAGTGCGTTAACATAGTTTTCAATGAATCATAAATAACAAATCAGTTTTTTTTTTTTTTTTTTTTCTTCCTATGAAAAATCACTGAAGATCTTAAAAACTTTGTATGGACATCTCAATTGGTTTTATAAATATAGATTAGTGATTATGTGTCTCGCGCCGCATTAAAAGGTCACCGGGCGACAGGTTGAGTATAACTGGTGTAGATACTTTACTTTATCACTTCCAAAAGCATTATTCACTTTACAAATCAAAAATATTTTAAAATGGATCATTCCTTTTCTAAATATAACTGTTCGGTTTTATTGATATTAAAAAACGTGCAGTGAAAATGATTCAATTTTGTATATTTATATGCAAGGCATAACATTTTTACATTTCCTCATTCTATAAAATGCAAAATACAATATTTAAAATATATATATATTTGAGTAGATTTGTGAATATTCAACAAAATTCCTATAAATACTGTTTTACTTTATTAATTTTAATAGACGAAACCGTTTAAAATTTATTGAATGACTGCACAAAACTTCCAACGTATTTTTAAAAATTTGAGAAAAATGCTTTGGAAAGTGAAGTTTTCACTAATTTATAATTTGGGAGATAAAGGGTTAGTTATAAGAAGAAATTTTTGTGGGGAATATTTATTTAATAAGGTCGAATAGATCTGTAATGTGCATACCCTCTTACAAATATTAAAGATAAACTTCCATTTAGTATTTTCTCTTAGTTTTATCGCCATTATTATTTACTTATATTTTCTCGGTATCTACCTCTTGTATCTAAAATTACCAAAAACATTTTTTTTATATTTAAGGAATAATTATAAATAAATATGAAATAATTAAAATCACTTCACTGCCAAGATAAAGAATTTTTATAATTCATGCTCTGATTTTTTCTTCTTCTTAATTGTGGGTCTAGGAATCTAGGACATATACGTTTAAAATTATTTTTTATGTTAACAGGCATACTTTTTTCCGTATGAATGCCAAAGTAAAAACTTACATTCATTATCCCCTTTAGTTTTATTATCGTTATTATATATTTATCTTTTTTTCTGCCTATGTATAAAATTTAAAAAAAAAACTAAAAATAATATTTTTAAAGAAATAATTATAAAAAAGTTGAAATCTCATTGCTATAAAGTTTATAGCATTTTCATTCATCCATTACCTGTTTTTTGTTTTCTCTACGTGTCTCGGATATAGAACTAAAATTATCTTTTTTTTAATGTTTAAGAGTGTAAAATATTTAAAAATTAATTTTAAGACATAAAACAATCATATATATATATATATATATATATATATATATATATATATATATATATATATATATCGGACAAATTTTAATGTTTTCGTGAATCTTTTTCTTTTCTTATTAAAAAGGAATTTTAGTTAAACGTTGATTTCAGACGGATTTTGCTACATTTTACTGATTAAAATTATATTCTTTAGAAATATTTTAATCTGTACAATTTAAAAAACATATTTGACAATTTTTTTGATGTAATAATACTTTAATAGTTTTTAGACAAATAATTGAAATCTCGTCATAGAGATTATTCTAACCTTTTCTTAAATCATTCATTTTTCTATTGGAAAAAAAAAAAAAAAAAAAAAAAAAAAAAAAAACTATTTTGTGAGTAAGCTAATGTATTAAAGTAATGATTTTATTAGTTTTAAAATTATTTGGCCAACTAAAAACACCCACACTCTCGCAAATATTTAACTCCGGGCAATTAGAATTTATCCTTGAAATTATTTTTATAGATCGTCCTTGTAAACACTGACTACAACAGTGGGATTATAGTGATAAGTTGTAATATATGGATACGAAGAGGTTGCTCTTTTTGAAAGATATGTAAGAATTAATTTTACGTATTTTAATTATAAAAAGAAATCTTGGTGGAGAATTTTAATTTAGTATGGGTAAATGTTTTTACAACATGTATATTTTTATTTTATTATTTTTATTATATTTTATTTTTAAATTATTTATTTTTGAGAGGAGTTAATGGGGTTAAGAAACGTTAAAGAAGAAACTCTTTTACTATTTCCCTTCAGTTTTTATTTATAAAATATTTAAAAGGACATATTTTTATTTTAAATGATTTTTCTTAGCTTTGAAGAGAAAACAAAAACTCTTATTATACGTAGATTTTTATAAAGATTTTGATTATTATGTTTTTTAAGTTTTCTTATATAATTAATCTATTTCTCTGAAATTATAGATTTTAAAATCATTTAAGAACATGAAATATTTTAAAATGCATTTTTACTTATACAATAACTAAAATAACGTCTTCATAAAAAATTTATAGTGTTCATAAATTAATTCACTTTTATATAATGAAGAAAAAAGCAATTTTAGTTAAACATTGATTCGACAAATCTTTTATTGCTGTTCTTTAGTTTGCTTTTTAATTAGTATGAATTATAATTTACTTTGTAATTTGTCTAAAAATGGCTAAAATTATAATTTTCGAAAATATTATAAAGAGTGAAAGGCTTCAAAATGCATATATTTTATAATTTAGTAATGCGTTTACTAATATTTTTGACAAATATTGAAATAATGTGATCAAGAGTACTTCAACCTCTTCTTAAATCAACATTTTTCATGTATAAGAGAAAGAGAGAAACTCTCTTTATTATGCACTAATTCATAGTACTTTTGTGTGTGTACGTGTTTTAAAATTATTTTTTCAAATGAAAGTTCTAAATATTTCTTAAATTTTGTATTTCGTGTAGCAAAGTTTTATTATTTCTGAAATTTTTTCGTTTTCTATAAAGCAAAGTAGTGGTAATAATTAGCATTCTTTCATTAGTTAATTTCTATTAAAAATTGATGAATAATACTAAATTTCAATTTATAAATAATAAATAAATTAGCATAATTTATAAATAATAAATGAATAATGGAAATAAATATTCATTATAAATTATAATTTATTCGGCAAGTAAATTCCTTCTTATTTCATTTATTTTCCTTTGATCTTATGTTGCCGAATTCTCGCTGACATTATGCCCATATAGTTGTATGCTTTCATAGGCAAAGTAATATTGGTGCTAAAATATTTAAATGATTGAATTTCACCAGAATGTACGAACAAATTAATTTAGAAATACAGAAATTATTTATTTCACGTAAATATTAAGTTTTAGAATAGAAATTAAGTGGTAATAGAAAACAGACATTAAAAAGTTGATCTGACGGCTTTAAACGTCGAAAAATCAATTAATTCTAGATAAAATATGTTTAATGTTTAATAATAAAATATGTTAAATGTATGTTTAATGTTTAATAATAAAATATGTTAAATGTATGTTTAATGTTTAATAATAAAATATGTTTAAATATTTTATTAATGTTGTATGTTACAATACCATACAATCGTACAGTTATTTTGTATTAAAAGATAATATAGCTTTTATTTTTTATTTTTTAAGTCTACATTTAGTTAATTTTTTTAGAGTAGGCAAAAAAGCTAATATAATTTAGTGAAAAGATATTTAACATACGTATATTGAAATGTTTGAAATTGATGATAAAAATACTTTTTAAAACAAAATGCCATCTTACGTCAACTCAGAAAAAATACTTTTATACTTTCAAGCTTTTTTATTTTTATTTTTCAAAATGCCGAATTTTTTTGAAGACTTAATATATATATATATATATCGAACAATAATAAAACATTAAATTTTATATCGTATTTTAAAAAAATGGTCTTAGAGGGAATTTGTAACCTGCCAAAATTACAAAAAGTTATAAGTCATTAAACAAGACTCTACCATGAAATTTGACGTAAAAGTAACATAAATATTAGAGATGAGACGGGCTCAGCTCGGGCTTGGGCTCTATTTTTATACCAGTCTTCGGGCTCGGGGGTGCCCGGACTTAAAAGGGAAATTTTATTTATTAACAAATTGAAAAAAGAAAAAAAAATTTTTGATCATGAACCGTCTTTGCGGAAGAGTATTTAAGATTAATAATTATTTCTGTGTAAGAAGAAATTTTTAAATGTTAAAATCAATCTTGTAGCAATTTTAAAGTGTTATTAGAAAATTTTCATTGCGTACTTTCGGTATTGGTCTCGGTCTCTGATAGCAATTTTTTTTTTCAGGATTGAGATTCGTAAAACGAGCCCACACTCATCTCTGAAAGGGATCTTTTCTATTCTGTTTTAAATCCCGGCGTACTTCTTACAATTGGCTAAAATGTATTTTCTGAAATTTTCAAGTTAATCGGGTAAAAATTGCAAAATGCATGCTGGACATCAATTTGAAAGAATCATTTGTCAAGGAAACGTATTTAAATTTCTGGGCTCGCCACTGTCTGCTTTCACTAAATATTTAGTGTATGAAAAATAAATAGCAAAATTACCATTAGTGAGTCATTCGACTGGAATAAAATTGTCCTCTGCGTCAATATCAACAGTCATTTTATAATAAAAAGTTTTAAAAAACACTATTTCTATTCCCACTAAATCTAACCTTATATCGTACATTTTGAACAATTTATGCAATAAATAAGAAAAATGTTATCCAAACTGTTTAATAATTTGGAATAATACAATTCTAAATCAAATAGTTTTATCATCTTTTGGATATTTGTTTGTTTGTTGTTGGTGGTGATGGTATTTTTAAATGCAATATCACTGTATTAAATAATGTATTCAGCAATTGATATTTGGCTTTATGCAACACAAAGTTTTAATGTCTTTTTTTTTTTTTTCGAATACTTTATTTAAAATAGAGGTGTTCAATCTTATTACCTGAAAGTTGTTTGCCACAACAACTTCCGAAAGATAACTTTCGCATAATTCTATTCTAAAATAGTAGTAGCTTGGTGGCCCGCTGACCACGGATTGAAAACCCCTAATATTAAAGATAGCTGTATTTTAAAATATATTAAGGTTTGTTTATTATTATTATTATTATTATTATTATTATTATTATTATTATTATTATTATTATTATTATTATTATTATTATTATTATTATTTAATCTAATGTATATTTCATTAACTTTCAAAGCAGCTCTTCTATTGTAATACAGTCTCATTACGGAAATATTTTATGCAGCGTAAACATATTATTACGTATGTGTAATAATCAAAGAATCAATTTGAATTATCTGGAAAGTGTAATTTTCAGTTTAAAATCTGGAAAATAACTGTTTATATATTTTGAAAATGAATCCAAACAGAAAATATTTGTTTGCCAATGTTAAATCATATGCGTTGTAAAATGGTTCGAACAAAGAAACTTAATTGTTATACGGAATTCCACATTTAACAAATTATATATACTGGTCTCTTTAAAGCTGCTTCTTTCATATTGCTTTGTAAAGTCGTCTGTCTGCAATAGTAGCTGTAACTAAATTGTCTTGTGAATTACTTATTAAAATATAATTTTCTTTCCATAATTGATACTTTTTAGTTATCAGACGATTGTTTCTGAAATATTTAAAACGTACATGTTTATATATATTATAAAGTAAAAACATGCCCGTGAGTAACAATTTGTACACAATCTAATAAGGAGAAAATATATTTTCAAATGCAATTTGTTTGAAAATAGTATCCTAATTAACTGATTTTTGTATGGTTTTAAAAATAATTTTCAAGCATGATGTTTGCAAAGAAAAATCTATCTCCATCACGTGTGGGTCCGATTATGAAAGATTAACCCATTTGCACTTAAAACTATATAAATCGTTCAGCGTTTGCTTCCGGCAAATATTACGTAATGAAATTAACACTTCATCTATAAATTAAAAAAACTTTAAATAATATAAATAAAACACAAATTTAACAGATATGTAATCAAACTATGCGCTTAAACACTGAAATAATCAGAATAAAAAAAGCTGCTGTAAATAGTGAAATTTTTGTCGATTTCTTCGGCTATTAACTAGTGCCATGCGGCTCATATTAAAGTATCGCTTTGAATAAAGTTTGAAACTTTATTTGAATACATAATTGACATTTTACATATGAATACATATGCTCCTTGGTGTTGTTAGTGGACAAACTAAAAAAATATATTAATTGTAAAAAAATATTTTCAGGTATGTTCTGTATACCGGAAAGCAGGATTGAATCTCTTGATGCAAATAATGATTGTAATTTAAAAGTTTTTATCATACTTTACATATAGAAATATGAAATTTTTATTACTTGAGTTTTTTTCATGCGGAGATAGTCCAGAATGCAAGCAGAAAACGTAATTTAAAAATCGTTTACAAGAAATAAGTATTTAATCAAAAAGAATAAAAAAAGAAACAAACAAACAAAAAGAAAATTTAATCATCTTAATTTTCTGCATTCGAAAACCTTTAGAAACCAAGTAAAAAATATGATATATATCTTAAAGCATTTATTGAAAGATGTATGAATCGCATTTCTCTTTTCAGAAATTTTGACAAAATATAAATCTTTCAAAATCTTTCGCCACTTCATTATTTATAAACATCCATTTATTATCTCTTATAATAGCCTTTTCCGTATTTACAATTATATGTGAATTCCGCCAGTAATGAGCTGTAACTGTATATTTACGAAAATATCTTATATCTTAGGATAAACACATTTTTGTTTGGATCATTTATTTATTTATTTTAACAGAAACTGTAGTTTTACTACTTTTAATATTATTGACCTTTTAATAATATTTAATAATACTTTTAATAATATTTAACTTACATGAATGATAAAATTAGCATGTTTTAATTATTTAATTGACTCTAAAAACAGCTTTTTATTAAATTTTCCACCGCTGATAAATATTAAAAAAATTATCACAAACAAAATTGATAATAACAGTTGTGTTCAATATACCAACAATGAATAAAAACTAAATAATAAATAAAATTGACAAAAATAATTCTGTTGATTTGCAAAGTAATAATGTTTTGAAAATGAATCTGAAACAACATTTCAATATTAAGTTATTCAAAACAACAAGGGGAAAAAAATACATTTTTGTGGAGTAAATTTTTGCAGAATTTTATAGTTTCAGTTGAATCTATCATATTGAATATATCATATACCAAGTTAGTAGTTTTCAACTTAACATCCTGTTTTTGTCTTTTGTCAGTCAATTTTAACTGTATTCTTCTTTCTTTTAAAACCCTTTTCAAAACAATCGTAAATTACTTTTTTTTTTTTGGGGGGGGGGGGGGAGTAAATTTTTGCAGGATTTTATAGTTTTATTTGAATAAAATATCATATATTAATTTAGTCGTTTTCAACTTAACATCCTGTTTTTGTTTTTTCCCAATCAGTTTTAACTGTATTCTTTTTTTTTTTTTACCTTTTTTTTTTTTTTTTTTTTTTAAACCAATAAAATACATTGTTTCTCTGAAAAGCAAAAAATTACACATTTCAGAAGAAACAACTAAGTGTAAAATATTTAGTTATACAAATTATAACCCTCATTACAGAAGGGGTAACAGAAGCATCTAAATATCTTCTACTTAAAGAAGATGAGCCAATATTGTCAGTATAATTACAATGATATTTTTATATTACAGAAAAGCAATTATATAAGAAATACAATATTAGCATTTACATTAGCAATACAATTTTCGTGTACTACAAGAAGGGAAATATAACAATAACATCATTATATTACTTGACTGAATGCAATATATTCACATTATATTGTGAATACAATATTAATAATTATATTAACAATATAACTTTATTTGTAAATGTATAGTTCTGTTTCCTTCATATTTATAAATTATTTATCGATTTTTTTATTACTTTTTGTACTCCATTTAAGTATATTTAACTCTTCTAGTGGAATCACGTCTCACGTGTTACTAAATATTGTATTATTTACAACACACAAAAAACTTCTCCTTTTATTATTATTATTATTATTATTATTATTATTATTATTATTATTATTATTATTATAACATCTATTATCTCATAGATTTTTAAAAAAAATGAATATCTAAACATTTACATAAGATAACAGTCATTAACTATTAAACTATGCATTTTAATATCTTCTATTAATGCTACTATATTGAAATTGCGTACTTTTGTAAATTTATAATATGTATATGAAGACTGACAACAGTGCCTAATTACATTGTCTTTTTTCCATGTCAAGCTTTAAAAAGATACTGTTAATGTTATATATTTTTGGTTAAACTTTGTTTTTTGTTAAACTTAATGTTTGTTAATATTTTTTTGTTAAACTTGATATTAATATCAAAATATTTGGAGATTTTGGTAGTAGTTTAGGCTCGTTTTAGAACTATTGTCATACTATTAAATATAAGTTTTATAAAGAATTTTAAACGGGGTGTTTATTTTTGCAAGGAAAACTGTTTGCTAAAATCTATATTATTAAAAAATTAGATAATTACTATAAATTCGAATAATAAAAATAATAATTGTGACATTGTGCACTAGTCAATAAGTGAAACCTCTGAAAATCTGAAAATACTAGAAGAATGTAAATACGCATTTCAAGAATGCATATTTATTTAATTCTCTACTAAGTATCATGCTAAATTGCACTAAATATTAAAAACATAACCTGAAGCCTTATATAAAAAAAAATCCAATTTTTATTATTTTTTTTTTACTGCTCATATTATTTTTCTGGTTTCTAACAGTAAAAACGTTTTGTTTTTACATTTGACTACTGCCTCTTAAAACCAGTTTATCGACAAACAATGCATTGCCCGATCTTTCGAGATATTTGATAGTTCATCAACATATTGCAACACTTCTTTGTGCTTTATTCGTGTAATCAAAAAGGAGATCAACAGCATTATACGATGAAATTTTCAATATAATGTTCAGTTTTAGATTTATTCAGTGCTAAAACGAGGTGCATGTATAATATCGGCTAGCAGTTAGCTCGACAGAAAGTTAATGAGAAAATAATGACATCTGTAATTTAAAAAACTCTTTTTATGCCTAAGAGAATAGCATATATTTTATTTTCTAATTTCTATTTGAAAAAAGCACTATTTAACATAAGTTTTGATTTATACGACATTTATATTTACACGTCGTTTCATTATGGTTTATATTAACTTCCATTAATTTTAATTAGAATGTATTTCGTTTATACGGTGCATAATTTCGTTTACACGTCATTTTTATTTAGAATAGAAATTAGTCAGTTTGCCTTTTACTTTTCTTTTCAAATCTCTGTTAAACAACGGTTTAGTTATTGATTTTTTTTTTATACATTCTATCGGGTTACGCTGACTTAAATCAAGTTGGTTAAAATCACGATTTAAATCACTCTGACTTTTAAAAAAAATCATTGATTTAAATTAATATTAAAATTTTATACTTTTGGAATATGTAGTTATTTCTTGACTTAGAATATAATAAAATTTAAGTAACTTACATGTTATTTAGATCAAACAATCATAAATAGAAAAAATCGGCCAAGTGAGAGTAAAACTCATACTCAGAGGGTTCCGTACATTAAATTTATTAATTACTATTTATTAATTAATAAACTCCTACTACCCCTAAATTTTTCATAATTTTAGTTTCAGTAGATTCGGAAATAGGAGAAAAGGGGGGGGGGGGTATATTTTTTGCAGTACACATTCGACGATATCTCTGAAAATATAATACCTAAAATTAAAATAAATACATTTTTAAGTTCGGTGTTATGAGATCTTTCGAACAATACCCTACACGATAGATATATATATATAAAATCAAGTAACTTAATTAATATCTCGGCTAATTAAAGATTTTTTTTTTACAAAATCATTATCAACAATCCTTGGATGATTCAGCGTCGATAAGTATCTTGAGCGCCCCTCAACTCCACCGCTGACCGCCCGCAAAGTAAAGTTTGTATGTAACCGAAAAAATGCAATTTTCTCATTTTGGAAGTGCGTTTTCGACGATATCTCTGAAAATATAACGCCTAAAACTAAAATAAATATATATTTGAGTTCGGTGTTACGATCTCTTTCACACGATACCCCACACAATATACAAAAAGATTTTTTTTACAAAAAGATTTTTTTTACAAAAAGATTTTTTTTTTCAAGTTACTTAATTACTCCTCCCCCCCCCACCCCCTTAAATTTTTCTTAGACATATTTGTGAATGGCTAATAATCTATAAATATTTAGGTCAATAGGTTTAAAACTCTCCTAAGTTTGAACTTTCCACGTTCCATAGTTTACGAGAGAAACGACTGTGGCAGACGGACAGACAGACAGACACACGAGTGATCTTATAATGGTTCCGTGTTTAGGTGCGTTCGTAATTATATAAATACGTAGCCCCTGTAGTCGTCGTCTGGTCTGTCCGTCTGTCCGCATATAACAGCGCAAAAACTACCCAACCAAATGGTTTGAAATTTAATACATATTATCGTTGAATTTTGTTGAGCCATTTCAAATTTTATGAAAATCGAGAATCAAAACTTAAAAAGATATTAATAAAAGTTTTTTTTTTATTCTATTAAATCGTATCGTACATAAATCTATAAGCAAAATAATAAGGAAAGCGCAAGTCATGTGACTGAGGCAAACAAATACGGGAAAACCACTTCTTTTTTGATATGCCAGGTGGCCATTTTTATTAAAAATTATTTTTTCGAATAAAATTGCATAAAAGTTATGTTATTAGAAAGATCATTGAAAAAAATTGTTTGTTTGAGAGATGAGTTACATTAAAAAATCTATAGATTCTGAGATAACTTCAGTGGAAATTACGTGAACAGCCAAATATCTCAATCCATTAGAGTAAATAAACACAAGAGATTCGTTCATTATGAATCATAAAAATATTAAACCCTGGACGTAATCATTCGCAAAGCAACACTGCAAAAAATAATTGTTGATTTTACAGTATAAAACTGGCACCCCAGCTGCCAGTATTATACCGTAAAATTAACAGTATTAAACAGTAAAATAAGCAGTAATACGCTGCCGCTCAAGCCGTAATACGCTGCCGCGCATGCGCTGGGATGCCAGTTTTATACAGTAAAATCAACAATTATTTTTTGCAGTGAAGAGAAAGGTGAATTTTACAGTGCAGTCTGGTGTAGACAAAAAATTCGCATTTATAAACATGGCATACGTAATAAGAAAAAAAAGGCATGTTCATTTCGCTCATAGCAGACGATATAATTCATTTCATTGAAATAATAAGGATGATTTTTTTGCATTGTGAAACTAGTTATAAAGCAAGCGCTATTCCTATGTCACGTTTAACGTACAATTTCCAACTTGTTACTTTTTATATACGTAACCCTAAACAAGAAAAAAAAGTGCCTAAGAATGAGGCTTTTACATTCCCAATTGTAGCTATAGCTATCTGTACGTATTGTTTTGTTGTGGTTGTTGTTGTTGTTTGTTTGTTTTTTCTTTGAGAGCACTAACTGAAGAGATAATGGTATTCCTCTTTAGGAGAGATATTCCTGATGACATTTGCAGAACAAAAGTGGATCCAAATTCATTTGACCATTATTATCATTATATGTATTACTTAAATGCTATTTAATATGACATTGTTACAATTTGCTTGATAAATTAATACTTTTATTTATCATTATTTTATTTATCTCGTTTAAACTGAAGATAAAAAAAAAAATTTCTTTGTGTATTCTTTTAAAAAAATTAAATTTATATTAACTAATATTTTTTAATTAAAATTTATATTAACCAATACTTTTTTTTTCGTTATAGAAAAAGAAATTTATTTTTCTGAGTACATTTTGCTACCAGAATCATATTTTCAAAAATTTCTCTCAAAATAACAAAAAATGTGAAGGTAATCTAATAAACATATAACTGAAAATAACTGTACGAAGTTTGATAATTTATTTTTCATAAAAATGTAGACATGTCTATTTAAATAAGACAAATATTTAACAATAAACTCTTATATAAATGCATTTAAGTCTCGGAAAAGAAATTACAGAATAAGAAAGGAATCACAGGATTATATATATATATATATATATATATATATATATATATATATATAATACCTTTGAATTCAAAAAACAAAAAAACAAGTTCTAGCATTTAAACTGACCAAATCTCCAATTTTTTAAACATACATAACTATAAAGTGTATACAGAATACCAGAATACTATAAAATTAATAAATAATTAACCAATTCAAATTTCAAAACATCAAATTACCGAAGATCCAATTCAGAGACGGCATGCAGCCAAACATACATAATAATTTTAAAGAAAAATTAAAAAATAAATATTTAAAATGATAAAAGATGCCAGAAGAACAAAAATGAAATTTAGATATTAACTTATAGTAAAATGGAATTGGGGGGGGGGGGGGGGAGACGTGTGCAATGCATTATATATAATACCTTTGGAAGCAAAATACATCAAACAAGTTCTATAGTTGAATTTTGACCCAAACGCCAATTTTCCAGAGGTCCAAAGGTGGCATGTAGTAAGTGAATAAAGAATATATTTTTAAGTTAATTAAATTAATAAATTAATTAAAGTTAAATTAATAAATTCAATAAACAAATTAACAAAACACCAAATTAGAGATGACATGGGGAAGGGAAAGGAATACATGTGCAATGCATTATATATAATGCCTTTGAAAGCAAAATACATCAAACAAGTTCTATCATTTTTAAGTTAATAAATAAATAATAAATTCAAAAAAGGGAACATCTAAGGGATGCCGTTGTATTCCTTTCCCATACGTAATAAGTTTAGAGAAAAGGAGAAATATAATAAATAAATAAAAGTATAAAAAATGCAATGAAAAGTAAAATAATTAAAATCTAATCACAATTTGAATAAGAAATGGGATTTAGATATCAAATGAATTTGGAAAAAGACATGTGATATATATATTATATATATTTTGATCTAATTATCGTATTTACATGCAGTTTGTGTCATTTTAATCTAAAAACTCTAGCGTACTTTTAAAACCGAATAAATAAATAAATAAAAATGCTATTTCTTTTCGAGATTTTTGTTTCACGAATCATTTTATACATTGATTAAATTGCAGAATTGAATATTATCCCGTTGTTTCCTTAGATAGGCATAGCGGGAAAATACTTTCACCACTCCAGTGGCATAAATGCATGAGGTTTTCTGTCGGATGCTTTTGAATGAAATAACATTTCTTGCGTATGACGCTGCGGAAGTGTGAACGATTACAAGGAATCTCATCGCGTGTTATCCCCATTTGGCTCTTTTTGTTGTTTGCATTCTATGCATTATTGATGTCACTGTTATTTTTTGCATCCAGCACATCTTTTCAACAAAGTATCAGAAATCTCCCACTAATATGATATATTATTAGTGGGACATTTCCTCTTAAAGTAAGTCTTTAATTTCGTTTAATGTGTAAATACAATATGATCAAATTACTAGAAAAACAATGTATTTCGTAAACAAAAAGCTGTTTCATTATTCTATTTACATAACACATTTTGAAATGAAAGAGTTTCTCCATCACTCTGATGCTTTCATATTTTTAACAGATCCAAATATTAATTAAAATTATCATTTAAATAAAACAAATTATAGGTAAAAAAATAAACAAATAAATAAATAAATTCAAGACTTTTTTTTTTTTTTGTAATGTGCTAAAAAGGAAAAAGAAATACTGAAAGACAACTGATTGAAATAAATACCTTAAAAAATTACGAGTGATTTTTTTATCAGTTTTTTTATCAGATATAAAATTTTAAATCCAGCTTGTCATTTTAGAGAGATTCTAGTCAAACTTTAGCTATTTATCTATTATTTTATTTATATCACTACTAGTGAGTAGTATTTATTTTAACTCATTTTTGTGATTTTTAAATTGATGTTGAGCCTTAACAATAAAAGCAGCAAAACAATATTATTTTTATTATCTCTCTCTCTCTCTCTCTCTCTCTCTCTCTCTCTCTCTCTCTCTCTCTCTCTCTCTCAAATTTATGTTGTAATGTATAGATTTTCTTTGTCTTCCTTTGTATTTATTTGTTTATAAATGGATTTATTTTCTTCCGTTTGATTTGTAGTGTTCTATTTTCAAAGGTATCCTTTTTTTTTTTTTTTTTTTTTTTTTTTTTTTTCAATTTTTTTCCAATGATTGTTAGGGCTTGGAATTGTCACAAAATTTTGGCTTTAAGCTTGTGACAGTTACAGATAACAATCATTCTTTGCTTATAATGTGGTTTCCCAGCCCTTGAAAAAGTAAATTACATTATAAGCTTGCATTTGTGTTTTTTTTTTTTTTTTTTACTTATGTTTCACTTTTTGAATAAATACTTCATTTGTTAGGACTATGTTTTATAATGTGTAATTTGACATAGCTATTTGGGATAATAATTTCATTGCATTTGGTCAGTTATTTCTGTTTCAATGGTTAATTTTTGCAATAAGTTTATATATATATATATATATATATATATATATATATATATACAACCAATATTGTCTGCATCTAGGCCAATATTACCATGAAATATTGACCAAACATTGGCTGTTTACATTTTTCCGATTTCGAAAAGAAAAGGTATCACCATTTCATTGCTAACGTTTCCAATGTAAGACCAATATTTCTGCGATATTACTGTTTTGTTTCAAATATTTCTTATTTAAAAGCCACATTTCTATAACAATGGAATTTCATTGAAAATATTTCCAATGTAAACACATTTTGAAGTGAAAGTGATATAAAGTATTTGAAACATCAATATTAAGATTTCATTTTAAATATTTCCTCCGATCAATACAACATTGGTCCCCACCAGGGATCTACAAATTGGGACAAAATCTAGTAGTCAGGAAAATTTTTCGGTCGCCAGTAAAAAATATTTATCCCTACCCACCGTTATCAGTTTTTGCACACTTTTTTTTATTTATTTAATCATGAATTTAAAAAAAACACTAAAATAACTTTATGAATTGATTGAAAAAGTATAATCATGAGCATAAGAATAATGTTTTTTGAAATACTTTAACTCTTCAATTCAACTAATAAATTAATTTTGAAGGTTAATATAAATTAAGTTTCTCGACGAAACTTAAAAAAGTTATAATTCTTTAAAAGAAAAAAAAGAAAAAAGAAAGAAAGAAAGAAAAGAAAAAATAGAAAGAAAAAGGAAATATAGGTATATTATAAAGTTTGACTGAATAAAGTATGAAACATCATAAGAGATATAATTGCTTTTTACTAAAATCATTATTTTTCTTTATAGAAAAATTATTCTGGAAAAAAATAACTTCGGCAAAGGCAAACAACGGACCAATACCCTTAAAGCGTGAGCTTTAGGATATTGTACCTTATATAAGAGTTTTACAAATACTTTTTTGTCATGCTGCTTCAAAATCTCTATCTTTTTAATTCTTGCTTGTTAAATACTGACATATATCCTTGTTTATGTCTGTATTTTATTTTTTAATCCAAAGTACCCCATATCTACAGCTTTCTCTGGTTTATAGTAATTAAGTAAAACGTACAAGGGAATCATCATTAGATCATTCAATGTTGATGGTTCCAGTTGCTAGTTAAAGTATTTTGATCACCAATGGTGACCTAGAAACCGCATTTGTTAATCCTTTGTCTCCACTGTAATCAATATAACCAGCATTATTTTGAGGGATATTTCTGCTATCTACAAAAATTAAATTATAATCAGCAGAACAGTAGAATTGTCTTTCTTTTCTCATTGCTAATTAAGTTTAAAAAAATATATATTTTTTAAATGTTATAACAGTTAATTTTTCTTTTCAGGAGATATTAAGACTTGAGAAGTTTGTGGACTGACTCGAATCCTCCGAACAAAGCCTTCACTTAATGTTTTGTTCGTTCGGCTCGAGTTAGAAAACAGACATAAGCAGCTATGAAACAAGAGTGTTGTCTAAGATCCTGACAAGTTGGCATCTAACCTTTAAAGAATTCCATTACGTTTCGTGCAAGAAGGTGGCTAGCATGACATAAGTGCTGAAGAAGAAATACTATTTAACGAAATACTATGTTCTACTTCTCACTTTATTCAACGGATGGATTCACGTGGCTTACAATGTCGACTAATTGCAACGAATTGTGACAAACTGTTTGCTGAATAAAAGAAATTCTCCAGTACGCAAATCAGAATTTTGCATTCATAAAGAAAATGTAAGTTTATTTTTCTCATTTACATCATCTCGTTTAATTATAGCTAATGGAAAAAAGTTTAAAAATTATTTATATCATACATCAATTCAATATATCTAAAAACTTTCATTATGTACTTAATCAATCAATCTAACTGATAAAATGTTTAATATTATCTAATCGTTCCAATGTATAATGATAAAAGTTTGAAAATTTCTTACAGCAGTTCAGTATATCTAATTGATTAACAGCTTAAAATTATTTACATCACATATCATTTAAATGAATCTGATTGATGAAAATAATGGAAATTATTTTCTTCAAGTATCATTATAGTGTATCTAATTGGTAAACAAATTAAAGTTAGTTACATCATATATTATTCTAATGTGTAATTAATTGTTTAAATTTTTTAAATTGTTTATATCACATATCATTTGAATGTATCTATTTGATATAAATTTCTTAATTTTTTACGTGTAATTAAATTATGTATTTAATTTAATTACATGTAAATTTAATTGTGTATCATTTTAGTGTATTTAACTGATAAAAAATCGAAAATTATTTATATCACAGGATTTTAAAATTGTTTACATCACATATCATTTGGATGTATCTAATTGATAAAAATTCGAAAATTATTTACATAATGTATAATTTCAATATATCTGGTTGATAAAACATTAACAATTATTTATATCACATATCATTTCAATATATTTAATTGGGCAAAATTTTTTAATTTACTTCATATATTCTTTTAGTCTAAATGATAGAAACTTTAAAATTGTATATACTATATATTATTTCAATATGTCTAATTGATCAAACTTTGAAAACCGTTATAATACGTTTATATGAAAAAGCTGTAAAAAGTAACTAATGCAAAATATACTTGTGATAAAACAAATCTTCTTAAATCTACCATAATAGCAATGAGAGAAATACTGTTTCCAAAGAATGAACCCTTCTTCATCGGGCGAAGGCACACATCAAGTTGCCACTACGAGAGCAAAAGCAAGTCTGAAAAAAATATTTTTTGGTGTTAGGTTTAGCCGAAAGAAAATTAATTATTAGTTTCAAACTGCATAAAATGTCTTTGCTTTTATGATTTATATATATATATATATATATATATATATATGCTTTTTTATTTAACTTAATTTTGTTAATGTATCTAAATATGGAATTTTTAATAAATTTTTTACTCATTTCCTGTTATACTAGAAATATAAAAATTATGCACATGTGTGTGTTTCCAATGCCAATACAAAATTTTAATATTTTAAAACTTAATTATAAATTATTAAATTAATTTTATTTCATTTTTCCGTTAACCGCACTAAAAGTGTAAAAAATACCGGAAATTTTGAAAAAAAAAAAAAAAAAAATTCTGAGAAATAAACGCTTTTATAGCAATTATTTCTCATATAAAATATAAAAATAAGATATTTTTGGCTTATGCACACTGCAAAAATTGTTTGACTTTACATAAATATGTTACGAAACAAAAAATAAAACGATTTTTACTATTAAAAATTTAGTCTTTCCGCCTCAGAGTTTCCACAGAAGTTTTTCTTGCTTAAATTAACACCATTTTTTGTAATATGTCATTCAATTGTTAAAATAATTATTTCAGTTGCATTTTCTAGTTTAAAATTGGGATTAACAATAATTTAAAAAATTACAGAAGAGAAAAAAAAACATAACTTTCATCTGTTATCACTAAAGTTTAAAAGAAAAATTTAATTGTATTGTACATGTATATGCCATCAACATCAGTACAGTAAAACCTCCATAATAGTCACTCCTGAATAACAGATACCTCTATTCAGCGAACACTTTTTCAGTCCCGGACACTTCCGAATAGCAAATTTTATAGTCCTGAAGTTAAACTTTCCATACTCTTTATCTGTTTCTCCTCCATCTAGGCATTTAAAAATTCTTTTCCTAGAGTCAGAATATAATTTTATGATCCCGAAGATTAATACTTTTACAGTACTATTAATTAGTATATAAGTGCTGCAAAGTAACCTGATTTAAAAGTATTTATATTTATAAAAATAAGTCTAAAGATCTATACATAAGTTAGAGACAGGCGAAAAGAGCAATTCCAGCTGCATTTCACTAAAAAGAAAAGAAGAAGTTTTTATTTTTCTAAGAATTAAGGGTTGTAAATTTTAAATATTTCTGAGGATTTCTATCTGATTTTCTCAGTAAGACCCCAAACAATGTTTTTGATTAATCGATATGTAACTAAAGCAAAAGTTTTCAGAATCTAGAAATATGCAGTGATGTTTTATTCGGCAGCAAAATTTTAAACTATGAAGCTGGAAAGCACTGTCACAATAATTACTGGTATGTATTAAAACGTTTCAAACGTATTAAGTGCTGAAATGTACAATGCTGTAGACCAGTGGTATCCAATCTTTCCTACTCGCGAAGTCCTTCTTAGAATGAATTTTTATGACGGAGTCCCTTAAGCCTATATTACAGAATATTTTGCAAATTAAGGGTGTTTAGACGTATTGCTAAAGAGTGTAGATAGTAGTCAAAACAATTGTGCATTATGCCTGCAATGACACTATATTTAGAAAACTTTATCACAATATTCAATTTATTCTCAATTACCACCAATACACATGATATTGTCAAAAATTAGTCATACGCAGAAATTCTCCGAAATTTAAAATATAAAAACATTTAACTAATAACAGATTTTACATTGTTAGTGTGACGAACAAAAGCGTATAAATGTTTAATGTGAAACCTGTGTTTGCATTGTTTTCCACAGTTTTTTTATATCCAGTTCAGTTGATGATAATTGCTGAGAAATGCATGATTGTGCATTTGTAAAACTTTTGTAATTCGTGTTGGTAGCTGTCTAAGCGGAGAATCCTGTTTCACAGAGAAATGGTGAGAAAAACAGTAAAAGTTATTTTGCCTTATCAGATAAGGTTATGAATTCAGCTATCAAATGACACCAAAAGTGTGGTAGGCTTTTGTTTTGAAATGCGACTTTTAGTTTTCGGTAAAATTTCAAACCAATGAGAACCCCAATTTCCTATGAAATTAAATTAAGTCGTTTTCTGTTCACATTGAATACATTCATTACGCATTTAAAGTTCTCCAGCGCCTTTTCTTGAGTTGTTGGTAATAGTGTTCAAACGAGTCTTTCAAAGATTCTTGTCATCCCTGAATAGCTTTATGTATTTACTATTAAATCTGGATGTTATATTCCTTCAAGATTTTTTTTCAAAAAGAAAACAATCAGTATCTTCTTTTCCCCCACACAGCAGCTAACATACGTTTCCTCCTAAAAAAAGATACTTTGGCATTTGTATCAAACACTCTCAGTGTTTTGCTTTGATTCATTTCGTTTTTTTCTTTTTGCTAAACATATCCGAAAAATAAGCCAATTTACATACCCAATCTTCATCATATAAAACTTGTGCTAGTTGAGCGTTATGGTCCATCAAAAACTCTGCTACCTCTGCACGAAGTCTAATCAAATGGTAAACGTTCTTTCTCGAGATAAGCATCTTCCTGCAACAGTAAGGACTGGTGGTGGTTTCCCACATCGTTACCATAGCTGCCAAATTTTACACTTTTATCAAACCACTAAAATTTAATAGAATTTTTTGTGTTATTTAATTAAAGATTTAGGCGATTAGAAAAATCAAAATTTATTAAATTTTATTGGTAACATAAAAGCGTAAAAGTCGTCAGCTATGTCTTCACACATTAGTTTGAAAAGTTTGCCTTTAAGAAGTTTTGATTTTATATAGTTTATTTCTTTGGTGGCAAGCTTAGAAGACATTTTTCTAGAGACTAACGTGTGTCTAAGAAGAACCATTAACTGTTTCTATAGTTATTTGTCTTATCTTTAATTTTAGCTATGGCTCAAACAGTCAAACATTTGTAACTCATCATTGGCTTCGCATCATCAATGTAATTTGCACAGTTCTTCCATGGTATTTCATTTGATGATGATAATTTATCCAAACGATTAAACATTTCATCCCCTGATGTGTTAGTTAGTAGTTTTCTACAAAGAAGAGTATCCTCCTAATAGCTTAGTAAATAAAGATGACAGACAAATAAGGTTAAATCTGCGATCCTGTGACGTTAGTTGATTGAGCCATTTGTAGTACATCTGAGGCGAGTGATTTCTTTTAAGTCCTTAGTTAACTTATCTAGTCGGAAGCTTCCAGTACTTTGTTTCAGCAAGTATTGCCATAGTTTTCTCAAAAGAAAATTTTCGATGAATTTTTTTCGAGAAAAGATTATGCTATATTTCAAGTCGTGATGTTTTTCCCCAAAACGACGACGCAGCTTATTAGGAAGAAACGTACAGGTGTTGGTTAACACTTTACCACAAATCACACAGAGTAGCCAATGATACACAAAGTGCGAAATTCAACTTGACAAATTTCCGTTCAGAATACAATTTATCGCTTTCTTATTTTGAATCTACCTATAATATTTAATTTTGAATATGTTGTAGATGGAAGCGTAAAAGTAGTGTAGTAGTAGAAATTAATGATAGCACCGGAAATTTTTACAGAAAATAATAATATGTGTAATCCAAGCGTTAATTTATTAGTAATTTCTAATTTATACTGATTGTTGTAACAACTTCCAATGCAAATTTTAAAATAAAATCAATTATTTGACTGAATTCGATAGGCTAAATAGGCAAAAAATTGTTTTCCGGCTTCACTATTTTATCGATGCCCTCTCATCAGATATAAATTTTGTAGGACTCAACTATTCGGACATTTGAAGCATTCAGCAATCAGCATTTCCCGAACATGACGGTTAATTCAGAATTTACAATATTACCCCCTTTTTTTTTTCTCAAGAGAAATATAATTTTGATGTTTCATTAGAAAACTTAGTTGCCGAAACGTCAGTGAAGGCTCGCTGTTGAGACCCGATAAGTTTTTGGTTTCTGTTTGTCTGTCTGTTCCGCGATAACTGCCGTAAAAAAACGTTCGATTAGGGTTATTTTGGTGGGTATGTTGATGAGGTACCCGGAATTAGCTGTATAGTTTTTGGTTACATTTGGTTCATTCGTTCGGAAAATATAGACCATTTCTTTTTAGCTCATAATGATTTCCTATGGAGATGCAGACGATTTTTCAAATTTCATTTTTATCTGAAATAAAATGGAATATTTGCATAATGGATTTAGACGTAAAATTATGAATGCTAAATTTTTTATATGGATTTCCATTAGTTTTAAAATTTTGCCGATAAATTTAACAAAATTTAGAAATTATTTTCTTAAAATATTTGAAAATGTTTTTGCATCTTTTCGGGAAATATAAACATCTTATTATCATATTTTTCACAATTTTTAAAAACGTTTACTTTTACTAACCACTTTAATTTATTCGTGGCTTAGCAACCGTATTTCAAAGAGTGTAAAATAATAAAATTCAAGGAAATCGCACTATTTTAGTGAAATATCTTTTTTTTTTTTTTTTAATCAAGACGAATGTAAATTTAATGAGACTACGGGGGGATGAATACCTTAAAAGAATAAGCAATTCATCAGAATTTCAAAATATCATTGTATAACACCGTGTTTAATTTAATGATTCTAATTTCTGGAACATTCCAAGTACTATATATACTTATAAATATGCATGCAACTGAAAAAATAATAATTGCGGATTGTACTATGTTAAATTATATCAAAAATAAGATTTAAAAAAAAAATTACTTGCAGAGCTGACGTTGAGGCTCCTGATCTGCAGATTTACTAGTTTTATTAACTTTTTTAATTATTATGTACTATTCTCAACTATATAACTAATAATTCTAAACTATGCTTGTTATTATTTTTTTCTCACTTAATTCATAGAAAACTTTTCTGCTTTTTGAAAATCAATAACGGGGGACGGAGGGGGGGGGACGACAAAGCCCTGACTGTATATGAGTTACAATAATGTAATGGAATAAATTATGCGCCAAAACACGCATGCTAAAATATGCCAACTGGCGGCGAAACTGCAACAATGAAGTATTTTAAACACAAGGTAGAAAATGAACTATAAATAAAAAATAATGCAATCTTTTTTTTTTTTTTTTTTTTTTTTTTTTTTTTTTTTTTTAAGAAATATGCTTTTATCAATAGTCTAATATTAAATTAATTATGATTATACGTTGAAAAAACAATTTAGAAACTTTGGTAAATAGTTGAAAGAATGCTTTTCCCCCTACTTGTTGCCATACTTTTAGAATTATTATTATTATTTTATTTATTTATTTTTTTTTTTTTTTAAAGTTCACGCTTTCTACCAAGCGTAAATCAAAGAGGTCGATCAGCATGAATTGCAGACCAGAAATTATGATTTAACTAAGATAAACATATTGAATGTTTATAAAATATTTTTTTTTTTTTAATTCTTATTAACAACAAATTTTTTGCTTCCACAAAATTTCATCTGAAATAAAACACAAAAGTAAAATAGATTTTTTTTTTTTCAATTGAAAATATAAAATATTCTTGAAAATCGTCCGTATTTAAATATCAGGATGCTTGAATTTTCAGATATTTAAAATAGATTTATATCTAATCTCATTCCAAATTATTTATTTACTTTTCATAAATATATATCTTCAGAAAATCCATGAGATCTATGGTAATTCAGAATCTATAGTAATATTCTCAAGTTTTTATATATTAATATTTTCAACAAATTCAATAGGAAAAAATAAGTTTGCGATAATCAAATTTATGTCAAAAAATATTGTCACAATTTTAATTTGTCATGTGAGTAAATTTTTGTCATTTCTTTAACCCATTCTCGAAGCGCGTCCTTTACAATTTCTTTAATCTCTTATCACCAGAATTTCCAGTTAGAAAATTTTACCCAATTTAATCGCAAAAATTCTGTGATTAAATTAGGAAAAACTTACTATTTAATTTTACTAGTAGAAATAATCAAGGATTCTGAGCACCCTCTGCACCACGTATATAGGACATTCGTCGCGAAAGGGTTAACATATAACGAGAAATTGTCAAGGGAAAATATGAAACTGTAAAATTACAGTTCAAAACTTGTTTTAGACTGTTAAGAAGTTTTAAAATTATTTCGTAATTAATACATTCATTCCCTTAAAGAATTTTTTATAAAAAAATGTTCTAATAAGGAAAAAGCTATTCAATTCAGAAAAAAAAATTATTTTATTTTTTTATATTTTAATCTTTTTTTTTTTTTTTTTTTTTTTTTTTTTTAACAATACAGGCAATTTAACCCGGGTTACAGATGTTCGATAAATTACCCGGTGTACAAAACGTAGATGAAAATCGTTTTTAATTGAAAACTCTAATGTATATTTTACATTTAGCATATTTTCTTAGACTGCCCAACAACTACGCCAAAAAGGATTTTTGGTACTTTCGTTTTAGCCGCGACCAATCGCGAAACACTTCACTATTTCTAGAAACCTTTCGGGTTCTGTTAATTTCAATTTTTAAGCGCGTAGTTCGATTACATATCTGTTAAATTCTTGTTTTAATTAATTAATTATTTATTTATTTGTGAAGTTTAAATTTTGTTTGGCAATTTAGTTATAGAATATTACACGTAACAAACAAGTGCTGAATTAATTATATTGTTTTAAAAGCAAACGTGATAATCTGCCGTAATTGTGTTGCTAGCAGATTTTTAAAAAATCATGCTTGAAAAACATTTGTAAAAACATCAAAAATCTATAAATTGAGATGCAGTTTTCAAACAAATTGCATTTGAAAAAAAAAAAAATTCTATTCTACAGTGTAAAAATTTAAATTGTGTGATGTTTAGAAGTTAAAAGAAAAATTGCAGTAAAACGGATAGTTATTGGTTAGGTCATTGCCACCGTCTCGGTATGACATCAACGTTATTCGCGATCATGTTTTTGCTTTATAATATAGTTGTTATTATACGCAATTATACGTAAATACGTAATATATAAGTAAGAATTTTAAACAAGAGGTCGAAAATAGAATATGATTTCATCCTTTTTTTAATATATTCATTTTGAGTTGTTTTACATTATTTGTGCAATATATTTATTTTGTGTAAGTCATCAATTTTAGTGATTAATTTTATGTTTATGATGAATTATAAATTTTCATATAACGTTGCCCCACCGTGTTTTCTCTTACAGGATAAAACTTCATAAATATAGACAGTATCGGCACATGCTTCTTTGAATGATTCACTTTTTTTTTCTTTTTTTTTTTTTTTTTTTTTTTTTTGGAATAAAATAACAGATGTGCTGATTTCATATAAAAGTGTCATTTGATAAACTACGCTTCATGTAACACATTTGCGAGCGTATGCTGTAATTCAACGGAATGATACATAGAATCAAATAGACAAACTGACAAAAAGTCTGTACTTTTTTTTTAATCATACAAAATGGAAAAACGAACGGATAAAAACCAGATTTATGAGGAAAAGCATTCAGTGCATATCTTAGGCTTTTTTAGTATGGCAAAAAAAAAAAAAAAAAAAATCTGAAGTGATTCCACGAACATGTATATTTAATAACGTGGATTCAGATAAATTTCTGACAGAATGGAATCAGCTGGTTTTGAACACTGGTCCTTCCGTTTCGAAACTGCATACATTACCTCAGTCGCAAAATGGTTTGAAAATGGCTTAAATACCTAATTCATCCGCCGATTGGTAAGATAAAGTTCTTGCAGTAGTAGTCTGTAACATATTCGCCAAATGAGAGCTCAATTAGAAGTACCTGTAGGAAGCTATCGCATTTACTCTCATTCACACACGCACATGCACAGTGCTTGACAAATGCGGTCGCCAAGTCGCCACTGGCGACCAAGTTTTTCTATCTGGCCACCAAGTTATGAAATAATATTCTATAGCAATTTAATCTGGCAGATTTTTTTTTTTATTATTATTGAAATTTTTTGTACAAAAATTGACCTAGCAAATGAGCACAAACGGCATTTTTAATTTAGTAAAAATATGTTCAACAAATGCAAATTTTACAATAATAAAAACAGAATTATTTGACTGACTTCGACAGGAAAAGAGGCAAACTTTTTCCACTGCTACACTATTTCAATGATGCCCCCCCCCCCCCCCCAACCTCTCGTCAGATATAGATTTTGTAGCACTCAACTATCTGGACATTTGAAGCCTTCGGCAATCAGCATTTTCCGAACCTGCCGGTTAATCCAGCCTTTACTGAATTTCTTTTTTTTTTTTCCCCATAGATATATATATAATTTTGATAAATTTCATTAGAAAACTTGGTTTATGTTATCGTTTTAAGTTATGTAACTATTTTAAACTACGTAACTAATAGTCCTAATTTATGTTTATTATTTTTTCTTCTCAATTAATTCATAGAAAACTTTTGTGTTTTTTAACACTTTCCAACCTAGTTGAAAAGTGTTTATGACTTCGGTTTGTCTGGCCGTCAGCCGTCAGCCGTCTGTCCGTGCTCTAACTCCCGTAAATATGCTTGGATTGCCTTGCAATTTTTATATGTTACTAGCAGAACCACCCGGCTTTGCCCGGGTTAACATAAATTAAAATACAATAATACGACAATAACAATGGCGACAATATGATTTGTGCATACTCAACCATAAATCGATAAAAAAGACAATTAGAAAAAAAAAGCGTTACTTTAACTCAGCCATAGTAAAATTTCTCAGCTTTATAAATGAGAATGTGCGTCTTCTTTGCGCATGCAATATAAAAATATACGATTTTCCTGACAATGAAAAAAAATTACCAAATGTCGTAACATTTTGAGAAATTCGCTTTCATATGGCATCTATCTATATTATAAAACAAAAACATATCCGTGAGTAATGTCGACATCATATAGACGGTAGCAACGACCTAACCATTAAATTTTGCTTGTACTGCATATTTGTAACTACTAAATATCGCATAATTTCATTTTTTAAACTATCAATTCGAAAAAAAAATGCACTTTCATATGTAAGTTTGAAAAGTTTATCTCAATTTGCTGATTTTTTATGGATTTTAAAGTAATTTTAAAGCATGTATATGTATATTTTAGGTAGCTTTCAATACAAAAAAGTATAAAGCTACCTATTGCAGCCGTTCGGAGGAAAGCAGTTCCGGAAAATTTCGATATATTTTCACCGATCATGACCCCCAGACCCCAAAACCACCCTCCGTTCAAATGTTGATTTATATATATAGATATATCCATATATATATATATATATATATATATCTGACCTATGTCATACGATAACTCTCGTATTTATAAATCGATTTTGATGAAACTAATTGTGTGTATTAAGCCAACGAATGTCTCGACCGAGTTCGTTGGCCAGCTTGGTCCGCCATTTTGTTTCAAGATGGCGGCCATTTAAAAATTTAAAACTAAAATAAATATACAAAAAAGTTAAAAATTCAAATTTATTTTTTAATTACGTGTTAGGCCTTGATACAAGGGTTCCAGTGCATTTTTTGGTTTACCTCTATCTTAAAAAATGGCTGAGATAGAGCAGTTTGAAATTCTAGGGGGGGGGCTGACATTTTGAAACAAAACAGCACATTAACGCGATTACTCTCATATTATTTTCTTTCATTGTTGTAATAATTTTCCCAATCATACGCATAAAACTATATATTCATATCCGTTAGCGCCAAAATTGGCGACGTTGGCGACAAAATTGGCAAAATTGGTGACATTTGGCGAAATATCGCCAAATTTGGCGACCAAAATAAGTCTTCATAAATGAAGCCAATTTGGCTATTGCTCAATAATTTGGCGAATTTCTTATTCAAATTCAGTATTAACGAATCTTTTGTAAACGTTTCTTTGCATTTTAACTTGCTGTTTTCGTGTAACATTAGCTAAAATTTTAAAACGAAGATATAGGAAAGCTACCTTTTCCTCAAGGTACAGGCCGGAAGGACTTTTTAAATCTGTGTTCAATCCAATTACGAAAGATTAACTTATTTGATCTTTATAAAGTAAAGACATTTACTTCTAAATATAGCACATTCAATTTTTATGCGGTCGGATAAAATAAATGTAATCTCAGTGTTATTCGTTTGAAAAGCGTATCTCAATTTACTGATGTTTTATGGATTTTAAAGTAATTTTAATGTAATTTAATATTCTGGAAAATTGTACGGTAAAAGGATATTAAGCTTATACTTTGGCGACCAATACATTCTGTGGAAATTACGCTACTTTGCTATAAAATACTAATATTTTGTGAATGAAAACCGGCACATGATTTAAAATATGACGACACTTTCAGCGGGGTAGATTTTCCTCTGAACCGATATGTGTCTAAGTAAAATAAATTCTTTCACTTCATGAATCATGTACAAATATGCATTTATATTTATAGATAATGAGCATGTTTGTCAACTTAACGTACGGAAAACGTTGAACTAAATTACTTGAAGTTTCGCAAAGTTTCTCTTAATTTTCAAATAGTTAAAATACATTATATTATGTGTAGTAAATAATACATTATGAATTACTAACTCCGCAAGAACTGTTACTTTCGCCTACAGTTAATTGAGAAAAACGACTTTACTTGAGTGCGCGACGCACTGTGGGAGATTTGTCAAATCTGGCTGGACAAAAGTCGATTTCATAAAGTACAATGCAGGTGCGAATGGATTGATGCATGTTGCAGCTGAATCATTGGAGAATCACGTGACACCCTTTTTATCTCGCTTAAGCGAACAATGACCTCCTGTTATCAGTTGAAACTGAGGCGTTGCGTTGAGTGCATCGGCTTCTGATCGTTGTTCAGTTTGACTTTCCATTTTCGAATGTGAATAACTATATTTCTGGAAATATTTAAAATCTAATTTTTATGGATAGTGACGAGGCAGGTATGTATTCATATCTTTTTAATATTTGAATTGAGAAAAAATAGTTTTAGACGTTGCAAGAGTACTATAAAGTAATGCATATTTTTCCATTATTTTGTTTGTATATTTTCCACTTCACGAAATGTTTAGTTATATTTCCCGGCATTTCCCGGCAGAGTTCCTTTTTGTAACAATAAATATAAGCCTTCGACTTTGTGTTTTTGTTTAAAGTAGCTCCGGAATCGTCCGGTTTTTAAAATGAAGGCACTATAAATATTGCTCTTTCAAATTTCGAAGTAAGCATTGGAAAATAGTATGTATTGATTTTTAATTCATATTTTTAATATGAATTCTAAAATGAAAACAATTGTTATGGATAATTACAAAGCAATCCCATGTTATTATTGTTCAGCCATTTTTATTAGAATAAAAGTTATATAAATTAAAAAAAAAATGTTTTAAAACATTATTAAAAATGTCAATCAATCCAGTTTATCATCTTTTAAGCACTTTTCAAAAAACTGAAGTAATTTCTGGCTCGTTATTAACATTTATCTGTCTAAAAATAAGTCAAGACAATTTTGCTTATGATTTTATTAAAAGTCAGCAAAAACTTGCGTGATTTCTTTAAAAATAAGGGATTGAATGATTTTATCTATCTAAATTGCATAGATCTGTTATGCATTATTTTTGTTCATATTTTGTATTTTTTTTTCTCTAGGAGCTTCGAACGTCAAAATAATGATTCGAAGAGAATTGTTTAACATTATGCAACAACCGAATTTACCAAATATGCATGATAGATTAAACTTTCTGGAAAATTATCTTCTTAACAGTGATACTTTTGATAACGATGAAATTAAAACACTCAAAAACAATTTCTCCCGATTTAAATGTGAGTTGAAAAGCAAATGGATTGCAGCTCATTATAAACCAGATGTATTTGTGAAAAATAATAAATAATGGCTTGAAGGTACAGTAGAAATTCCAAGGAAAATAAATCGCCCAGGGAGGCCAGCAAAAGCTTTCAACGAATCATGTGATAGGTCAAAGCGAAGAAAGTCTGAAAGCTTAAGGAGCTCGACAGATGTGGAGGTACTTACACATGCCGCTCAGGTAAAGTTAGAAACCTCTGTAAAGAGAGATGCTGCCCATGTACTTAAAGAATTAACCCATTCACCAATGAGAGCAACAAAATATAAAAAAGCATATTTGAGAACTCAGCAGAGTGAAAAGAAAACTCAAATGTCCCCTTTGGAAGCATTTTCATTATTTGTTGAAGCTAACCTTTCCAGAAACCAATATGGAATTATAAGAAGATATAAAAAATGTATACCCTTGCTACGGTCTTCTACAACGAGCTAAAATTGACTGCTATCCAGACAAAGAATCTTTTAAAATTACAGAAACTTGCGCCGAAATCAATATTCAAGATTTACTTCATTTAACAGTGACACGATTCTTTATTTATTTGGATGAAGTTTTGGAAATTTTAAATGAAGAAGAAAGATGCGCTGCTTTAATTCTTATATGTAAATGGGGCTGCGATGGGTCGCAACAAGCACAATACAAGCAAAAATTTGAAAATGATTCCTCTTCCGATGCGCACATTTTCCAGAGCTCCTTTGTTCCAATTCAGTTAATTTGCAGCGTAAACAACAAGATTATTTGGCAAAATCTATTGCCTTCATCACCACGTTATTGCAGACCCATGCGGATAAGATTTGAAAAAGAAATAACTGAAATGATTAATGACGAGATTAATTACATAAAAAATGCGTTAAACTCTGTACCGCCCTCAAAAATTACATTAGAGAAAGGTACATTTATTGTAAAACATAAAATGATACTTACTATGGTCGATGGAAAAATATGCAACGCAGCGACAAGTACAAAATCAACAATGCGTTGCTACATTTGTGGACTGTCTTCGAAAGATTTTAATGATCTTTCTAAAAAGAAAAACATCAAACCCGAAACGTTAGAATTCGGACTATCAATTTTACATGCTAGAATTCGATTGTTTGAAAATTTGTTGCATTTTGCGTACAAATTGCCCATAAAAAGGTAGAGATTGAATACAGACGATGAAAATGCTATCGCTAAAGAAAGAAAATTGACCATTCAAGAAAATTTCAAAACAAAATTGGGTTTACTTGTAGATGTATCTAAGGCTGGATATGGTAACACTAACGATGGAAATACAAGCAGGAGATTTTTTACTGATCCCTCTGTAGCATCTGAAATTACAGGCATTGACAAAAATTTAATATACCGTTTTAAAGTTATTCTTGAAAACATATCCAGTGGCCACAAAATTCGCCTAGACAAGTTTAAAGAATATACAGAGAAGACAGCAGAACTCTACATCCAATTATATAAATGGTACCCAATGTCACCCACAATGCACAAAATATTAATACATGGCCCCACTGTACTAGAGAAAGCTAAGCTATACTACCAATAGGTCAATTGTCTGAAGAAGCAGCCGAAGCACGGAACAAACATTTTCGCTCATTTCGTCAAAATTTAGCTCGAAAATTTTCAAGAATTTCTTGAACCGGGATGTTATCAACAGATTGCTTTTGAGTTCAGATCCAGTGTTAACTGGAATGAGACCCACGATAAGAAAAAAATCAAAATCATTTCTTAAAGAAACCTTAGAAATGTTACTTGCCCGTGGAATCTTCTGAAGCTCCTGATGAAGAGAATTCTGATTATGAAGAAACAGATGACGACTCTGAATTATCATCTGATTAAGAAACTCCACCTTATTGGTGATTTATTAACTAATTGTCCATATTATTAATAATTAATGTTTATAATTTATTCAATTATATTTTTATTTTAATCGATTTTTTATCATAATTATCATTTGTTTTATAATACTAATTTTGTAAAATAAAAACCAGTATGAAGTTCCAAAACATCATTGATTTTTAAGTTATAAAGCAGGTTTTATTACAAAAAGTTAATTTATTTGCTAACTAATACATTTTAATTAGTTTAAAACAATAAAATAATTTTGGCCGCCCAGATTCGTCATATCTCCCACTGTGCGACGTCACTTGCACATTTGTATTTAAAACATGAAAGCGATTAAAGAAATCCAATACTATTGTACTCATAGAAAAATTTTAAACAATATTATTAAATACTAAATTTAACTCCGAAATTAGATTTACAATGTAATTTAAACAGAATTTGCTAAATTTGCGTTTTGAAAATATGTGATTTTTTGATGCAAAGCATTATTTTTCAAAAATATAGTGTTCTCTTAAGAATTGGATAATAATTTCGAAGCTGGTGAAATGAAAATGTCGCCATGTTGTCGAACGTATAAAATATATATTATTTTTTTTTAATTAAAATAACTGTTTTATATTTAAAAAATGCATTTAAATTTTTTTCCCCGATAAACCATTTTACTTTTAATCCCATTTGTTTTAACACCCATTTTTGAAGAAAAAATAATGGAAAATACCGTATTGTTTTCTTTAAATTCAATTTTTATTAATAGGACATCTACTGTCCACCTACATCCAAGGAATTTAAATATGCCTCCTTGGTTGAGGCTGAAGCTGAAAAAAGTTACGATGTAATGATTGCTAAATGTCAATATATGACAGACGATTTTTGATTATGTTGAATAAATTGAATCATGAAGTTTGAATGCGCAAAAAATATGTTTTTATTTCTTAGAAAATTTATTTTAATATAAACAAACCAGTGGAAACAATTTGCCTTTGTGAAATTTGGAGGTAAGTCATTTAAATGTAAATATATGTACATTTAAATATATGTACTATGTTGCTTAAAGCACTTATAGTAATCTTTGTAATATGCGAAAAAAATCACAACTGACAAAATTGAATTTCAGTTTCGGATTTCAAATTATAGCGAGTTAATCTGAAATGGGTTTATAAAAATATTGTCCATACGCAGTGCTTTAATGGCAACGGGAAAGAAATTGAATTAGAAATTGAGGGAAAAAATAGATTTCTGTAATGATAAATTATGGGAAATGTTTGAAAAAAGTGGTAAAGAATGGTCTGAGAAATTTTTAAAGTTGACAGTAATTTTACTCGTGTTCTAAAGTATATGTACATCAAATTTCGTTCAAATCGGACGAAAACTGTAGATTTGTATAAGGAACATACATACATACCAAGAACGGCTAGATTGTCGTTATCTATAGCACGTTCCCTATTTCAACTGAAGTGTGTAGCACTTATAGTTTTTTTACAGGTACACTCAAAAGAATTCCGTTACATTACGGTCTATGGGGAAAATCATTTTCGGTTTATTTTAATGATGTTACACAATTGCAAACACATTGTAATTGATATATATCACTAAGGTGTATTACAAGAAGCTTAATATGGAATAGGGTGTGGATAGCACTTATAGTTAATTTACAGGGACAGTCAAAAGGATTCCGTTACATTACGTCTATGGAGAAAAATCGTCTGCGGTTTATTTAAATAATGTTTCACTATTTTAAACGCATTGAAATTTATATATATCACTAAGGTACATTGCAAGAGGCTTACTACAGAATATTGTGTGTATAGCAGTCATCGTTCATTTACAGGGACACACAACAGAATTCTCTACTGTCTGTTAACAATAATTCCTGGAAGTGCGTTTTAAGTTACTGAACGCGATTTTAAATTTAACTCACTTTTTTAGGTGCGTTCGTAATTATATAAATACGTAGCACCTATAGTCGTCGTTTGGTCCGTCCGTCTGTCCGTCCGTCTGTCTGCCTCCTGTCTGTCCGTCCGTCTGTCTGTCTGTCTGTCTGTCCGTCCGTCTGTCTGTCTGTCTGTCCGCATATAACAACGCAAAAACTACCCAACCAAATGGTTTGCAATTTAAAATATATTTTCTTTGCAGAATTTTGTCGAGACATTTCAAATTTTATTAAAATCGAATCAAAACTTTAGGAGATATTAATAAAAATATTTATTAAGAAATTTGAATTTTTTTTTTTAAATCGGTGCTTTTTTGTTATAGGAGCTTCCGAAGTTTAATCGTCAAGCGACCGAGATACTTATTTTATGACAGAAATTAATCTGCAGACGATATAATTCATTTCACAGAATTAAAAATCATCAAGATCTGAATATTTATATAACTAGCTGATACATATATATCTGAATATTTATATAACTAGTTAAGATATTTGTATGAACAGTGTCATAAAATATATACTTAACTAGCTGTTTAACCCGTTCTACGCACGGGATATCATGAATTTAATTCTAAAATGTGCGTACGAACGCACCTCGTTTGTAACGTTTGACGTACAATTTCCAACTTGTTTTATTACGTGGTGTGTATAAATTCTGCAGCTCATATACAGGGAAATACAAAAGTTCGCGAACACATTTCCGTTTATTGACAGAAACTCCAGAAGGAGAATTTTAAACTGTGCTACGTGTTTCTTAACTGAACTAAAATTTAGTATCCTATGTAGTATATATACAAATCTATAGATCCTATACAGGGCGGAATAAAAGTATTCGGATATTTTTCCGAATATTGTATACGTTCGAAATTCCTGAAATTATGTTTTTAAATATGTTATGCGTTTTTCAAATTGTTTACTTAGATGTGTTCTCTCAGCTTATTAAACGGTATGATTTGTAAAATTTTATTTTGGAAGCGTTGGAAAGTGTTACATAATCTATGCTTGACGCATGATTTTTCGTTCTTGTTGAAAATCAGTTAAGGGGTAGGGTAGAGGGGGGATATTTTTTACGGGTGACTAGAATTTTGTGCTGGCTACTAGATTTTATTAAATTTGTAAAGCCCTGCACATGCATAATGATTACAATACTTTTCGTTCGGAAAGTAAAAAACAATTCAAAACCCACCTAACGCAATGGTCCTAATTAGAGATGAGAATGCTCGAAAAAAAACCGGAAACTTTGGGAAAAAACTGTTTTTTCCGTTTTTTTCCGAAGGGATATTTTTTAATTTTTCCGAATTGGAAAAATTGAAATTTAATTTAGAAAATAATAAAGTCAAAATTTTATTATTGCTGCATTCTGATATTTTTTCTTTATATTTTTTCTTGTTCTGTGTCTCCCATGAAAATGTTAACATAGAAAATATTATCTGTAAGCAGTTTAGGAAGAACTTGAGTCCTTTAAAGGATTCTTTACAATTTTTTCCCCATAAAACATAGGACCCTTCAAAAAATTAAAAATATTTTTCAATCTCCATTCTGAATCCTCCAGAAATTTGATGATTTTAGAATAACAAAACATGTCACATAACAGCTGAAATCGCCAATGAATCTCTTATTTAGTAGAGATTTGACGGGCTTAGCCCGAGCCACGAGCCCGGGCCTGACACGGGCTCGGGCTCAATTTGTATACCAGTCTTCGGGCCCGGGCGGGCTCGGGCTCATTCCTTCTGAAACTGACAATTCTATTTATTCTCATATAGAAAAAATAAAAATAACTTTTTCCTCTAAAAAATTACAAATTCCATATCCAATGGTTGGAGTATCATAGTTGAGATTTTTTCCAACAGAGCGAAAATATGCCGGGACCAGGACTCGAACCTGGGTACTTTGGTTTTTATTTTCGCTCTGTTGGAAAAAATCTCAACTATGATACTCCAACCATTGGATATAATTTACCTAGTTTAATTATTATTAATTATTATTACCTTATTTCCTCTATTCATTATGTACAAATTCCATTTTAAGTAATTTTAATGTTATTTTGAGCAGAATGAAAAGAAGGGGAAACAGAAATCTTTTACTTTAAAAGAAAATTTACGATATTTGCGACATGTCCGACGACTGTGTAATACCGCGCCAATGCGAATTGGTGCCAATAATATTTGTTGCTAGATTTTCGTTTGTGAAGTAGGATATTTTTTAATTGGAACGTGTATTTTATTTTATTTTTTTAGAGATCTAATGCGAGATGAATATTTTTTTTTTCGTTTTTAGTCAATCAGCATTAGTTTAGGTTTGCAAATTTTTAGTTTTTTACTGTGTGCGACTTATACTAGCTCTTGATATGAAAACAACGTTAGTGATTCTATTTTTAATTATGAACTCTGCTCATGTTAAAGCTCTGCTCTGCACATTTACGAAGTCACTTTCATTCGTAAGTACATATAATTGTCATGTATTGTTATTCCGATAGAAAACAATCGAACAGTGTTTCAACTTTTTCTATAAAAGCACAGGATCTTTCAGATAACGGTGTAAAATTTTTAATTTAAGCTGTTTTTCAGAAACACGAAATATTGTTTTAATTCGAGAATCAATTATAAGTTACGAAATACACCTTTTATAGGAAATAGAAAAAGTTGTTCGATTCTTCGGCATAGAAATAGTAATTTCTACAAATTTCATTTATTTATTTATAAAACGCACTTCTGTAAAGTGTCCATCAGATTTACTTATTGGGAGAGAAAAATATTTACATCCTTTTAAGGAAGTATATTTTATTTGATACCAAACTTCGCCTTTGATAAGATAGACTGTAAATTTCCGTAAAATTAATTAGGTGTGCGGGATGAGCAGTTTTTTTCGCGTACAAAGTTTTAAAAAATGTTATATTACATTTAAAATAATTTTTAAATATTATGTAATTTTTTTCGGTATCGGGCTCGGGCTCTAATTATACAAAATGTTTCGGGCTCGGGCTGGCTCGGATTTAAAATCATCGGGCTCGGGCGGCCCGGGCTCCGAAAAGAGAGCCCAAACTCATCTCTATTATGTAGCTGTATATACAGTAGTGGCCAAAATTGTGAAACCTTTTGGGAAAAATGTTTTTTTTTAAAGTTTGATTAGTTATAGCATAAAAGCTATATACCACTGGAAAGATAATTTAATCGAAAATATCATGCAATACAGTTTGTTCAATTCTAATTAATTTATCAAACACTATGTCCAAATAATAAGAAAAGGGCAGTAAAATCTGGTTAGGTTGATGATAATGATTTTTCTTTTTCTTGAATGTAGCCAATGCATATGAATATTTGGAATATCAGACAGATACCATTTTATTTGGTAATGTGTCAATCAAAGCTAGGGTAGGATTTCAAATATATATATGTATATATGGCATATTTTGGTACTTATAGGAAGACTTTCATCACTATTTTTTATGATTGCTATCAAGTTGTTAAAGTTCTTGGCACCTTTCAATTTTTGAGCTAGTAAATCATAATAAAATTAACAAAACATCATTAAGAGTTGATTAGTTACTCAGAAATCAATGTGTAACAATATTTTTAAGTGTAGAAAGTATGAAGAAATTTGAAGTAAAATTAGAAATAAATTAACAAAGAATATGTCTAAGTCCAGCACAACACGATTGGTAAAGACAGGAAAAGGTTCAGGAGAGCAATTGGCGGTAGAAGAGTAAGGTCCTTGTGTATAGGTAACAGAAAACATTATCTTGGTGAATGCAACATGAAATGGAGCACTGAAATGTGGAGTTGAATCAAAGTATACAGTTCTGTAGAAAATGCAGCATTTTTGTCTAAATCCTAGAATTTCATGAAAAAAAAAATTATAAATCAAATAAAGGTTGAAAATATTAAATTGGGCTAAAATGCATGTTTACTAGACAGGGAAATAGTAGGGTCATGTTATTTAGATTTTTAAAATGTTTTTTAATGGAATTCTGGCATTTAGACCAAAATACTGCACTCTGCACAGAACTGTAATTTGTTTCAGCTCTCCATTACAGTGCATCATTTCATGTTGCACATACCGAGATGATTGTTTTCTGTGACCTATACACAGGGGCCTTAATCTTCTAATCGCCAATTGCTCTCCTGCCTTTACGTCTTGTTTTGCTTGACTTAGACATCCCTTTGTTTATTTATTTCTAATTTTACTTCAAATTTCTTTATAACCATAGCTTTATACACTTAAAAATATTGTTACGCATTGATTTCTGGATAACTAATCAACTCTTTATGATGTTTTGTTAATTTTATTATGCTTTACTAACTCAAAAACTGAAAGGCGGCAAAGAACTTTAGCAACTTGATAGCAATCATAAAAAAATAGTGATAAAAGTCCTCCTATAAATACCAAAATATGGCATACTTTTTTTTTGAAATCCTACCCTAGCTTTGATTGACACATTATCAAATAAAATGGAATCTGTCTGGACACTCCAAACATTCACATGCATTGGCTACATTCAAGAAAAATAAAAATAATTATCGTCAACGTCAACCTAACCAGGTTTTACAGTCTTTTTCTGATTATTTGGCTCTAACGTTTCATAAAATAATTATAATTGATCAAACTGTATTGCATGATATTCTTGAATAAATTATATTTCTTGGTATATAGCTTTTTGTTGTTGTTATTTTTTTTATTATTATCTCTACTGGTAATTGAACAAATGCAATTGAAAAATCATTTCAACAGAGGCATGATATATTACAAACAATGGTGTTAAATTAAGCAAGAAAAGCTACTGTGAAAATTCAGAGACTAAAAGACTGACTTTTAAAAGATGACTTTTTTTTTTTTTCAATATATTCATGTAAAGTGAAAAACAATATTTTCTTTAATATGTAGAAATTAAAAAAATGTTTATTATTTTATATCTTTTAAGAAAATGTAACTTATTTTTGTGAAACATTTGTAAAAAATCAATTTTTCCAGAAAAAACCCGGAAAAAAAACTGGTTTTTTCCGCCATTTCAAAATTTCCTGAAATTTTACATCTCTAGTCTTAATGTAAAACTATAACTAGAGACCCCACGTCCACCCCTACAGGACGGTTGGGACGCATCCGTTCCATATAGGAGCGCATTATTTAATTTTTTTTTTAGTACCAGAATATTTTAGTCGTAAACTTTACCTTGTCTAATTGAAAAATTATTGGAAAATATTCTTGAAAAATAAAGAGAAAAATACTATATGGAATTATTGACAATAAAAGTTTAAATGACGCCTGTCCTGAAAAGGTTCAGAGAGACTGGGGACTAGAATAATATTTCATTGCTTTTCTCATCTTTGATACTTTGTAACAGCAGCCCAAATATAAACCTTATTCATATTTTGAATCTAACCATTTTTACAAATATTAATTGATAATTAATATAATACAATTTTATGTATATACTAAGAATTCATAAATCGAAACATGTGCTTTTTTGAACCCCGCTAAAATCAGTATGGCTGAAAATTTTCCAAAAATAATCTTTTTATGCATTCTGACTCTTGATAGTAAAAGTGCGAATTTTTTTTCATTCAGCCCTGTATATAATCTATAGAAGTTATACTAACCATGTGATGCACTAAAAAATATATAAGTTTAAAAATGCACACCCCAGGGGAAAACTCACTTCCAGCAATTATCTATCCTAGTTAGTTCTGTAATCGAATTTTTTTGTGCGTCTCTGTAAAATGAACGATAAATTCTACGCACAGCAATAATCTATATAAAACATTTAAGATCTATATAACGTTTCTTTCTTTTTTATAATAAAGATTTTTCAGCTTTAAAATATTCAAAAACTCTTAACAATTACAGGTTAAAATTTTACCTTCATACATTATATGCTAAATTTACCTTCGTGCATTATATGAAATTACATCAGAAAATTTTACTTTCATGCATTATATTTTATCTTGATATTTTCATTGTATGCGAAAATTACTTTTATGCAATATATATGCATTACTTAATAAAGTTTTACCTTCGTACATTCTATTCTAACTTCATACTTCCAGTACAGGTTAACAAATAATTTCATACATTATAGGCTAAAATTACTCTCTCATAGAATATTTACATTATTTTCATGCATTATGTGCTACTTTATTCCCATATATTATATGCACAACTTCATAAAATTTTACTTATCAACATTATATGTAATTTTGACTTCAGCTATTTTGTGTCAAACTTTTGAAGTTGAACCTATAAACAAGCTTCCCTTTTCCAATTTTGAACCAGATAATAAATTTCTTTTATGCTTATAATAAACAGAACAGTATTTAAATTAATCTTATGACTATTTACCTTTAAACTTAATAATAATAAAAAAAGAAAAAAATTTCTATTATTCTTAGATACTCAACAGGGTTTTCATTTTCATCTTTTGCTAGGGAATTTTGAATATTTTTAACCAATGTGTGTGTGTGTTAAATCTAAAAATACTTCTTTATTATTACAAAAATAGGTAGTTATTGCGGTGTGTCACATGTCAAATAGCTGTTATCTACCTCTTCGTTAAATGTTTTATTAGATTTTTAGTTCGAAAAGAATTCAAGCAAATATTCTGACTTTAGGAAAATAATTTCCAACTTTCTAGATGAAGGAGAAGCTGATCAAGAGTATAGAAAGTTTAATTAAAAGAGACCTAAGTTATTAAATTAGTATTATTATAGACATTATTATTATTTAATGGCGACGGAAAATAGAGAATGACGAGAGACTGCATGAAAGCATAGGAATGTAAGTTTTCGATAATTGAGGCGATTAAAGTCACTAGAGGCAAGGCCGTAGCCTATGGAGGTGTAATATCACGACAGCCGATGAAGGAGAATCCTCTTGAAATTTTAATTATGAAGTTTATTAATAAAGAACGGTTATATACAAGAATATTTACACTTGTGGACAACTATATACAGTTTTACTATTGTTTATGAACAACAATACTTCCATATAACACACTCATATTACTTCTTAAAACAAAACCAAAAATTGGGGGGGGGGAGGGGGCTCATACTATTTATCTCTCTCTGACACATGCACACACAAACACAGACATATATGATCACAGTATTATATACAAAGGTAAATTACTGCATATTCATATTGTAGGCACTATGTTTCTTATTAAACTGGTTATAATTTATTCATTGCTAAGAAAAGTAAAGACTGCAAACCGGGATATAATGGAGGATGTACGGTAGATACGCCATATACCTTCTAGGTTATTTTAAGGAATACTGTATACCCTCTTCTCAAAAACATTATAGCATATACTCTTTAGGGTATACCCTCTGCCTACAGCGTATGCCCTCTGGGTTTTTTTATGACTACATTATTGGCTGCAGAATGAAAAATTTCAGTGTATAATTACACTAGTGAAATAATAAGTGATGATGTCAATAAGGAAATAAAAAGCTGACAGTTCGCCTGTTTGAAAAGAGTTGCAACCTTTAATTTTTTTCTAAATATTCCCTGCCCTTAAGGATCCTAAAGTTATGTTTTAACATGATAAAAACATTAGAAAAATCAAGGATGTATTTTGCATTTTAAAATTACTTTTGTGTCTAGTCAAATGATAAAATCACCTGTATTTAAATTGGCTATTAGATTTTTTTCATTAGTATCATTTATAAATCAAGGATCTTATATATATATATATATATATATATATATATATATATTAAACTAGGATTATTCAAATACGAAACATAATGTTTATCATAAGCATCATATTTACTATCAAACTCATAATAATAATTTTGTTTTATGCTAATAATGGAAAACGCTGCAAAATTAAAAATTGCAGCATATAACTAACGCAAAAGTGAATGTTTGCATCATCATAAAGTTGCTAATTCTAAGTATGTGCAGGTAGGATGCATGCCTATTGAAGACCTTATTTCTAGTTTTTAAACAAATACTACAATTTAATAACTATGCAAAACTGTAAAAAGCCCCCAAAACTAAGTTCAATTTTTTAACAGAGTTTCATTTGGATTTTTGAAACAGAATTTCATTTGGTGGTCTTGGCAACTTTCCCAGGGGGGGCTCAAAAATTTTCAGGGGATGCTGAGCCCCCCCCTGGTACCCCTCTAGCTACGGCCGTGATTCCCTTCAATTTCCACCAGGTTGGAGAGTTGGTCTCTTCACTTCAATTCACTCAAGTTAAAAAAGGGGGGAAGGGGGGGGGTGGAAGGAGGTTGGTTGCATTACAAGGAGGATCACAGGGTTTTGATTCCGCTCCGAAATTTATGTCAAGATGTCTATAAATATGCCATTTACTATCAGTCAAGACTCTCAAGATTCGAAAATCAAAATTCTACGCAAGCATATCTTTATTGTTCAATTCCGTTTGTACGTCAAAAAAAAAAAAAAAAAAAAAATGCTTCTAAGAAATTTTTTTTAATTCATTCAAATTTTCTGTAATGGGACTCTGTAAAGACAGAATGTCAAAATAACAGGACTACAACATCCTGATTCAGATAGTCAGACAAAAAGCATTTAACACATGTTATAATTAACACATGTTGGCAGCGTGTAGTAAGAAGAAAAAAAGTTTTAAATATTATCAGCTCAACGAGACGTCGCTGCCAAGCTGTTATCAAGAAAAAAGTTTACTCTAGTAAATATTGAATGCATTAAATTGCCTAATGTCATAATATTAGAAAATTGTAAAAATTCAACGCAACTGCATCGTTTATGGTTAGATTTTACTTGATAAAGGTATTTGTTTTCTGCTTTCTTCCCCTTACAGTTCAGCGTTATATTTCTTTTAAAACGATTTTGCTCCGACTACTGGATTCGTGTGCTTGAAAGTCGAATATAAATAGTCCTCTGGATGACATATTGTTCATTTCAAGTTCAAGACTGTTCCAGAAAAAACATGAATTTACAGAAGTAGATATGCACTATTACGTAATCAATCACAGTGCAATACTACAGAAATTTTAGAAACTTTTCCAAAGGAAATACTGGAAATGCTTCAGACGTACAGTTGCGCAACTATAGTCAAAACCGAGCTCAAACTCTGAAACTCGAGTAAGCTTCTCCTCCAACTTGACTCCTCGTCCTGCGGACGTGGCCCTTTATACTCCCGGCCAAACAGTGCACTTTCTGGTAATTCTGTATCAAGAAACTTCTTCAGAAGCCATGGCCACAGTAGCCTAAGCTCTGCTTCCTGGTCACCATCATTCTCACTACTTAGGCAGAGTCATTTACTCGTATACTTGGCCACTCTTTCTCAGGCCCATTCTAGCCAAATCTAAAACATTTAGCATCGAACAATGAAGTTTAGCTCCACCCATTAAAAGAAAATTAAGCTCTTAGATTGGTAACAGTATCGGCATATTAGCATTACATGAAATATGTAATATTTTATAAGCATACAAAATTGAAAACATAAAAATGTCAAAAAATTTCTACAATTTTGTCATTTTTTGTATGATAAATGAATGATTCCTATGAACAAAAAATGGTACATGTTCAACACATATGAAACTTCAAAAACTTCATATTCAAAAATAAAAGTACTGTGAGCGCAAGAGTATGCAAGTGTAAATTTGTATAGTCTGTAAATAAAACGGACACCCGCCTCCCCCTACTATTTTATCGCAAAATAAATGCAAAGGAAAACAAAATTATCCATTTGATTTGAAACTGTGTCTTTTTTAACACTTTCCAACCTAGTTGAAAAGTGTTTATGACTTCGGTTTGTCTGGCCGTCTGCCGTCTGTCCGTGCTCTAACTCCCGTAAATATGCTCGGATTGCTCAGCAATTTTTATATGTTATTGTCGTTATCTATAGCATGTTCCCTATTTCAACTGAAGTGTGTAGCACTTATAGATTTTTTACAGGGACACTCAAAAGAATTCCGTTACATTACGGTCTATGGGAAAAAATCATTTGCGGTTTATTTTAATGATTTTACACAATTTCAAGCACATTGTAATTGATATATATCACTAAGGTGCATTACAAAAAGCTTAATGTGGAATAGGGTGTGCATAGCACTTATAGTTGCTTTACAGGGACAGTCAAAAGAATTCCGTTACATTATGTCTATGGAGAAAAATCGTTTGCGGTTTAATTAAATAATGTTTCACTATTTTAAACGCATTGAAATTTATATATATCACTAAGGTGCATTACAAGAGGATTACTACAGAATAGTGTGTGTATAGCAGTCATCGTTAATTTACAGGGATACACAAAAGAGTTCTCTACTGTCTGTTAACAATAATTCCTGGAAGTACGTCTTAAGTTGCTGAACGCGATTATAAATTTAACTCACTTTTTGTCTATTACTTGGTGTGTATAAATTCTGTAGATCATATACAAGGCAGCCAGCACAAAAGTTCGCGAACGCATTTCCGTTTATTGACAGAAACTCCAGAAGGAGAATTTTAAACTGTTCTACGCGTTTCCTAACTAAACTAAAATTTAACATCCTATGTTGTATATATACAAATCTATAGATCATATACAGTGATGAATAAAAGTATTCGGATATTTTTCCGAATATTGTATATGTTGGAAATATATGTTGGAAATTCCTGAAATTACGTTTTTAAATATGTTATATGTTTTCCAAATTGTTTACTTAGATGTTATCTTTCAGCTTATTAAACGGTAATGATTTGTAAAATTATTTTGGAAGCGTTGGAAAGTGTTGTATAATCTATGCTTGATGCATGATTTTTCGTTCTTGTTTAAATTTTTGTTAAAAAATAGAAGGGCTTTCTCCATATTAAAATTGTTACAAATTTTGAAATTTCAAAAACGAAAGCCCAATTTCGACATCATATTTGGATCTTTGAGTAAATTTGACTTTAGAGTAGCAAATGGGAAGTCATTGTGTGAAGAAGTTTAGGAATTATAGAGAAGTACAGTTTTGAACTGTTCATGTTAAATTCATTTTTAATAGTTCAAAAACAAACAGGTAGTTTTTTAATCATAACTTAAAATTACTTCGCAGAATGAGCTGAAATTTTGTATTCACATATTTAAAGCTTATAGAAATCCGTTTCTGTTACGATACATATTTTTTAAATATTGATTTCATAATATATATAAATTGCGAAATTAATATCAATACACATATCACAAAAGATAATCTGAACTCGCATATTATAAGCAGATAATGACAGATATGTTAGTGTCCAGCCTCAAGCACTAATCCTAACAACTGACAACCTAAAAAATAAAAAAAATATCCTAAGAAAAAAACTGAACACACTGACCTCAAACACTGATCATGCTATTTTGAAAGTAAGTATCTTTTGTAACGTAGTTGCCCACAAAATAAGGATTTTAAGGAAAAAATTAAAATAATAATAATAATAATAATAATAATAAATACAATGCATTTTTTCTTTTAACCACTCTGTGGTAGAAACAAAATCTGCCAATAAGACAGTGAAGCTTTTTATTTCTCTCTTTCCCTCCCCCCCCTTTTTTTTCTTAAATTTTTAATTTTGACAGATAACGCAAGGTTGGATAATGGATTATGTCTGTATAAAACACTGTCTGTTCACTATTTTGGTAAATTAAAAACAATTATTTCGATTCAGGAAGTAGTACAATCTTTTTTATTTTTAGAATATTTGGCTTTCTGTCTCCGGAAAGATCCTTATATAATTTCCTGTTTGTAATCAGCGGAAGTTTTCCTTCCCAGCACCTATAGCGCCTGATATCTGTCCCTAACTTCTTAAAAATGGACCATAGAACACCTCCCAGCGGAAACTATTGATCCAAGATAAGGACAATGAATATATCTCTTCTTGTAAGGGACATCGATGATTATACGAGCGAATGCCAAGTATCGCTCGTTCTCCTTTTGCGTTCTAAATTTTATCGATCAAGCTTGACGACAAGATTGTTTGAGAATTGGTAGACGAAGATGGTCTAAATAAGGCATAATCCCGATTACATGTGGCAATGTGGACCAGAATCACATAGGATGATCGAAAATTCGGATAAACAAAAAAGGGAAAAGAAAAAGACGTAGAATATAGTTTAGTGTTTAAAAACAAATAATAATAAATAATACACAAACTTTGTTTTTACACGAAAATTTTTTAACACGATTTTTTTTCAACATTTGCTTTTACATGATTAATTTCGAATTAAGGCTGCTCGTCAGTAAACTCCCCGATTCCCCGCGCTAATGTTATTCCTATGGGCGTAGGATGCATTCGTATTTTTAAAATATCTCCTCTGAAAATTAATATTTTTAACTTCTGTTTTCTTTGTACTGTTCTTAAAGAATGTCTCTTTTTTTCTTAGTTGTCAATTTTTTTCTAAAATATATACTGAATTTTATGTGAAATGTTAAAATCTTATTCAGTTTCGCTAAGATTTTAACACATAAAAATATAAATTAAGCACATAGTTTAGAAATATTTTGATAACTAAGAAAAAAAGAGACATTCTTTAAGAACAGTACAAAGAAAACAGAAGTTAAAAATATTAATTTCCAGGGGAGATATTTTAAAAATACGAATGCATCCTGTGCCCATAGGAATAACATTAGCGAGAGGAATCGGGAAGTTTACTGACGAGCAGCCACTTGACCATAATATATATATATATATATATATATAAACTTATTGCAAAAATTAACCATTGAAACAGAAATAACTGACCAAATGCAATGAAATTATTACCCCAAATAGCTATGTCAAATTACACATTATAAAACATAGTCCTAACAAATGAAGTATTTATTCAAAAAGTGAAACATAAGTAAAAAAAAAAAAAAAAACACAAATGCAAGCTTATAATGTAATTTACTTTTTCAAGGGCTGGGAAACCACATTATAAGCAAAGAATGATTGTTTTCTGTAACTGTCACAAGCTTAAAGCCAAAATTTTGTGACAATTCCAAGCCCTAACAATCATTGGAAAGAAATTGAAAAAAAAAAAAAAAAAAAAAAAAGGATACCTTTGAAAATAGAACACTACAAATCAAACGGAAGAAAATAAATCCATTTATAAACAAATAAACACAAAGGAAGACAAAGAAAATCTATACATTACAACATAAATTTGTCCAGAATCCGAAGCCAAAAATGTTTTGTGCTAAGCACATGGTAAAGTGAATAAGTGAATTCAAACGTACAAGTTAAAATTACAGTTAATTTTCTAAAAGTAGCAGTTATTAATTTAACCATTGTGATTTTAACTATTTCTAATTTAAAATATAAAAATACAAATAAATAATATAAAAACTATAAATTCATTTACTAAAAATATTTTTTGACTTAAATAATTTTAATATATATATTATATTATTGGAATATTTAAAAATTTCACTTGTATTCCAAGTTTTCAGTTAAAAGAGAAAAAAAAATTGTGAAAATATATATGGTGCTGCCATCTGGTTTTATAATAAACAATAACTAAAAAATAATACTAAAGAATAATAGTAATAGTTTTTTTAAAATCATTATATGGTGCTGCCATCTAGTTAAAGATTAAAACAATATCTAAATAACTATTAATTATTTTGATTAAGTAAATTTTCCAGTATAAAAATATTTTATCTATTTATTTTTACATATGTCAACATTTAAATAATTTCAAAACATAAATAAACCCATAAAATCTAAAATATTATTGTATATATATATATATATATATTCGTATAAATTTACTACATTTTTACAACAAAAGATTATTAGTACCTCTCTTGTGGTTTAGATGTTTCCATCTTCATTTTCGTAACTGAAATTTAAAAAAAAAGAAAAAATCATTTATTAAAAACTTATAAACGGTTATAATCTTTACAGAAATCTTAAATTTTTTTCCATTACAATCATTTTTAAAGTCTCAATTTAAAGTAAATTCAGACAGCTTTTTGTCTTGTTTTAAGCTTGTAATAAAAAATTACGCAGTCAATTAAATCAATGAAAACCGAAACTGCATAGTGTGGTATCTCAAAAGTTCTTATGAGACAATAGGTTAGTCATATGGCGTACTGTCAAATTATAAAAACATTTTACTAAAAATATTCTACTTCACTATTTCCAGTAATTCTGTAAAAATAAATAAATAAAATGCCTGATTTAAATTTTTATTATTTAAAGATCTGTAACAAAATATCGAAATCGTCGAAAGAAAGACTTATGGTTTAACAATTAACTTTTACAGTTGTTTTTCAATATGGTAATTACAGTGCATGTTTTCAATAAACAAAATCGTAACTTAAATATGGAAGGCACACAGCCATGGTTTAGGCACATAGCCATGAAAGAGTTTCAGAATGTTGGAGCTCTGCCCGAAATTTTAAAAACTCGTTGAACAAACCTTTGATTAAATCGACATTTCCACTTCGCTGAAATTTTCACCAAAATAAAAATTAATTATATTTTGAATTTCAGAAGTATACATATAGATATATTTAATTAATTATTTCATCCTCTTTCGAGTATTTATTTTTAACAAATTTTTTATATAGTTTACTAGCTGTTACCCGTAACTTCGTTCCCATAACATTTAAAGAAAATTAATGCAGTAATTAAGCAACATATACAATTAACAAACTTTTTATCATATTTTACAGTAAATAATACTTCTGATAATCACAGTTTGGGTATTTTTGTTTTTATATATATGATCATTTAAATTTATTTCATGAGCTTGAAATTTCACACTCTTTCACTAAATATTTATTTATTTATTTATTTATTTGTAACGCCTTACATTATTTGGTATTGGAACATTACATTAAAATAGAATAATTAGTTATGTCTTTTATTACAGAACTAGCTGTTTAACCCGTTCTACGCACGGGAGTTCATGAATTTAATTCTAAAACCAAAATTAAAAATAAAAATCAGTACAATGAAATGTATCTATGTAATATGCAGAAAATATTTTTCGACTTCTGTGCATTTTTTTTTTAATGAAATTTAATCTATCATGTTGCTATGGCAGCAAACGATAAAACGATATCTTTGGAATAAGGGAATAAATAGAATAAAAAGTTTTGTTGATGTTTGTGATAAAATGTTTTTCTGTATTTTTTTTAAAACGGTAATAATTAAGCGCACTTAAATAATCTCTAATTATTTGCATGCGAGGTAAAATAATTATCGTAATACCCGCTACAGCTTCTTAGTATTGCAGCGTGGCGTACGTAATAAGTAAAAGTTCTTCCGGCCTGTATCGGGAGGAAAAGGTAGCTTTCCTATATCTTCGTTTTAAAATTTTAGCTAATGTTACACGCAAACAGCAAGCTAAAATGCAAAGAAAACGTTTACAAAAGATTCGTTAATACTGAATTTGAATAAGAAATTCGCCAAATTATTGAGCTATAGCCAAATTGGCTTCATTTGTGAAGACTTATTTTAGTCGCCAAATTTGGCGATATTTCGCCAAATATCGCCAAGTTTAGCGAGAATTTGACGCTAATGGATATGAATATATAGTTTTATGCGTATGATTGGGAAAATGATTACAACAATGAAAATTTTTGCAATGTGCTGTTTTGTTTCAAAATGTCAGCCACCCTAGAATTTCAAACTGCTCTTTCTCAGCCATTTTTTAAGATAGAAGTAAAACAAAAAATGCTCTGGAATCCTTGTATCAAGGCCTAACACTTAATTAAAAAATAAATTTGAAGTTTCAACTTTTTTGTATATTTATTTTAGTTTTAAATTTTTAAATGGCCGCCATCTTGAAACAAAATGGCGAACCAAGCTGGCCAACGAACTCGGTCGAGACATTGGTGAGCTTAATACACACAATTAGTTTCATCACAATTGATTTATAAATACGAGCGTTATCGTATGACATAGGTCAGATATATATATATATATGGATATATATATATATATATATATATATATATATATATATATATCAACATTTGAACGGAGGGTGGTTTTGGGGTCTGGGGGTCATGATCGGTGAAAATATATCGAAATTTTCCGGAACTGCTTTCCTCCGAACGGCTGCAATAGGTAGCTTTATACTTTTTTGTATTGAAAGCTACCTAATATCTCACATTGCAGTAAACATTTAGAACTGGTTAGAACTCGCGCGATTACGTGGGTTAATCATAAAAAGGGCAAAAAGTCGTCAAAAAATAAAAAATAAAAAGAAAGAAAAAAAATCTATTTAAAATTTTCAAATTTTTTGCCCCCATTTGTTCATGGGCCCCCTACCAGAAACCATGTGCCAAATTTCGTGGCACTGCTAACTGTGGTTTCCGAATTTTTGAGGTTACATAGATACGCACACGGATTTTAACCCTTTATATCCTGAATTAATTTTCCAGCTACTTTTTAGATGCTCAGAATCCTCGATTATTCCCACCAGTTATTATTTTTTTTTGTAAAGTTTTCCTTATCTAATCATAGCATTTTTGCGATTCAATTAGGTGAAAATTTCTCATTTGAAAAACTGGTGGTAACAGATTAAAAATTCTGTAAAAGACGCTCGTCGCGAAGGGGTTAAAGTGGTACTTATAAGTACCGTCAGGATAAAAAGGGTTAATAGGGTAGATAAAATGTCTTACAAAAAAAAGGGACATATGTTATGGTTATTTTTCTTTTTTCTATATTGCTAATTTATGTCCTTAAACTGTGAAAATTTTTGAAGTACAATTACCCCCCTTTCCCCGAAATGAAAGTCTGGCTGTATGCGTGCTCCTATCGCGATAACTCTAAAACGACTTTCCCATTTTGTACGGAAAATAATTGACCCTTTTTGAGATTTTTTTTTTTTTCAGAAAGATTTTATTTATATTGAAATTCTTAAACAACTACAATAGTTTAAAGAAATAAATGCTTAATCTTTGATTTATTTCAAATTAGTACGAATAGTATATTTATTTATTCTGAGAAAAGTTTTCATATTATTTGCATTTTGTTGTTTTGATGTTAGAAAGTAAGTGTACTTTTATGTTACGGTTAAAATCTTTTAAAAATTCTTTTTTTTTTCTTTCGGAAGTTACAGGTATGGCCACTAAAAGAGGATTTTATAAATTGTACTTTAGACATTTTATTTTAGTGCTGCCATCTATTGATAAATGTTACAATTGTTTTAAGTGAAACGGAAAATTACACGATCTTAAAATATTTTTTAAATTTTACTAAATAATGGCATGAAAACTACCTTTAACAAATATTTAAGATTTTGAAACGTGAAATTATGATATTTTATTAGGGTTCACAATAAACTCTTCGTACATTAATATTTAGAAGTTGACTGTTAATTCGATTATATATAATTGTTTTCAATTTATAGATTTAAATCACAATTAAAGAAAAAGCATGAAAGTTGGTTACACCTAATTATTATTGTTTCTTAAGAAAGTATTATGTTTTTGGTCAAGTAAAGATTTATTTATATGTAAAAACAAAGATCTTCAAACAGGTTTAATTCTTAAGAGCAAAATATATGTATATTTGTGGTGCTGCCATCTAGTAGTAGCTAACTGAATTTTTATATCTCTATTATTGATTTACACATTAATGACGTGCCAACGTACTAAATGAGAAACACTTTGAAATTTTAATACAATGTTGTTCTCTTCATTTAAATTCTTCTCGAAGAACAATAAACTCCACAAATGTAAGAGTACAAATAATTAACATTAAATTCTGATTTAATTAATAGTATTCAAATCTTCGTTTTTGCTTAGTGCATCAGATTCTGGCGATTGTTTTGTGATTAACCCCTTGAAGGGCACCGGTACATAATATATACCACTTAATTTTAATCCCAAAATACCACAATGACACCAGAATTTTATAACCAAATTTTAAATTTCTGATGTACATGAGGAAAAGCTTTTACTTATTTTTTAAAAAAATCGTTCGTGAATCCTGGTGTCAATCAATCATTTGAATATTTTAGCTACAAGAGTACTTTGCCCCTGAAGGGGTTAAAACTGGAAAGAACAAAAGCATAGAGAATAAAAACGAGAACAAAGTAACACATTTTTATATCTATAAATGACTATGATATTTCAAGGATGTGTGGTATATAATACCACACATAGTTTTATTTAGCAAACAATTTAAAAATTTATTTCACATGAACTACCTACTGAATTTAAACAGTTTAATGTTCAATGTAACGTACTGTTTTGGATCCCAATTATTTTCTATTCTTAAAACATTTAATACAATAAGGTCACCATTCTAAATATAGGGAGCTCATCCAAATATCAATAAAACTCAGGATTTAAAAATCTTTATTATCATGAAAATATTATTATGATGAAAATCTTCATTAAAAAAATAGATTCATTATTGTTAAAATTACGAACAAGAATCCGAGTTCAAATTCAAGTGATGCGCCCTGTATTTTTGACTCAATGAATGAATTATAACCCTTGTTTCATATACACTGCTCAAAACAATTAAAGGATATTTGAAGTTTTATATAAAATAAAGATATAAAGGAAATTTTTTTTGCCGAAAATAGAAGAAGAGAATCACAAATGCAAATTTTTCTGGTTTTCAAACTGTGGAGTATGCAAATTTTGAGTTCGACGTCAAAAACGTCGCTTCAGCGGCAGCGAATGAAATTTGACTTTCAACTGGATAAAAGAGAATGAAGACAAGGATGATAGGCATTCAGTGATTGCTTTGTTTCGATGAGTACGATGTCTCAGCGAAGTCATTTGACAGATTCAGAAGCTTGGAGAATTGTTGGTAGGTTAGAAGGGGGCCAAACTCCAGCCGAAGTAGCGCAAGCCATTGGAGTGTCACAAAGTGTCATTTCCAGGATCTGGAACCGTTTTTTGGAGAGTAGATGTGCAGGCCGAAGACCAGGGCAAGGTCGTAGACGGGCAACAACGCCCAATGAAGATCGGTATTTAGCGTTAACAGCTCGGAGACATCGAAACATGAACGCTACTCTTCTCCAACAACATCTTCGCTCGGCTACAGGTACCACGATTTCAACTCAGACTGTCCGAAACTGGCTCCATGCTGTAGGTCTGTATGCTCGCCGACCGATAGTATGTGTTAGATTAACATCAAGGCATCGTCGCGACCGCAGGGAGTGGGCAACCGAGCATGTCAACTGGAGGAGAAATGAATGGAGCAATATTCTGTTTTCTGACGAGTCCCGTTTTTCTGTGCATCCGGATAATAGGCGTATTTTCATCTGGAGCTGACCGTGGCAATAGGAATAATCCTGCGTTCGTGCACGAAAGTGTCAGATTTGGCGGTGGAGGAGTGTTGGTGTATGGTGGCATCTCCATTGACGGGCGCACTGACCTCTACATCATTCGAGATGGAGCTCTGACTGGTCGCCGATATAGGGATGAGATCCTCAGACCTATTGTAGTCCCTTACGCTGCAGCAATCGGAGATAACTTCATTTTAATGGACGATAACTGCAGGCCACATCGTGCAAACCTGGTGGAGGATTTCCTTTTTGAGGAAGGAATCGTTCGAATGGAATGGCCAGCGTGTTCTCCAGACATGAATCCAATCGAGCACGTTTGGGACGCTCTAGGAAGACGAGTTTCTGGCCACCAACAACCCCCACAAACTCTCCAAGAACTGGAAAGAGCTCTTCTGGAAGAGTGGGGCAGAATACCCCAACTCGTCATTAATAGCCTCATTGAGTCCATGCCTCAAAGGTGTTCAACGTTGCTGGCCGCCCGTGAAAACCATACCCCCTACTGAAAATGATTTTCTTTGAAGAAAACACCTTTTCTTATTCTTTTTTTCTCATATGCACAAATTGTGTTTTTTTCCTTTTGTACACAAATGCGCAAATGCATTTTTTTCTGCCAAACATGTGTAATTTATTCTCATATAACCTACTATGTCTGTCGACCATGTATCAATCAGCTAAAAAGTTTCCCAGATACAAAATCCACCTAAAAATGCAAAATCCTTTAATAGTTTTGAGCAGTGTACAAAAACAGCTTATTGTAGTGGGCTCTAACCCCCTTAAAGTTTGTACGTGGGGTTTCGGCACACTTTGTTGAAAGTTCTAATTCAAATAAAAGAAATTTTCAATTATATCTATTAAAATGCTTTCAAAAATTATTTATTCTTGTGTATGAAGATTGATCGATAATAATCTTTTTAATACCTTTTTTATATATACACTGCAAAAAAAAAGTGCTGATTTTACAGTATAATACTAGCACCCCAGCTGCCAGTATTATACCGTAAAATTAACACTAATAAACAGTAAAATAAGCAGTAATACGCTACCGCGCAGCGCGATAGCGTATTACTGCTTATTTTATATTGTAAAATCAACAATTTTTTTTGTTGTTGTTTTGTTTAGCGTACATTTATTAATTTTTGGATAATATTTTACAAATTTTGATTATTTAATTATTTTTGGTTTATTTTATCATTTTATTATTGCTATTATTTTTTTATTTTTAACTTTTAAGTGAAAATTCTACATTTTCTTTCATTTGATTTAGTCAAGAAGATAAAATGTTTTCACGATATAACCGTTTGAGGAAAGCATTTGTGTGTATGTGCGTATTTTTCCTTAAAATATTTTCTGAACCTAAAATATTTGTCTATGGTTGTCGGAGTGTAATGGTTTCCTTTGTAAAACAAACTTAATAGAATAAAAGAAAAAAGGATTAGATATTGATTATTTAATTATTTTTGGTTTATTTTATCATTTTATTATTGTTATTATTTCTTTATTTTAACTTTTAAGTGAAAATTCTACATTTTCTTTCATTTTATTTAGTCAAGAAGATAAAATGTTTTCATTATATAACCGTTTGAGGAAAACATTTGTGTGTATGTGTGTGTTTTTCCTTAAAATATTTTCTGAACCTAAAATATTTGTCAATGGTTGCCGGAGTGTAATGGTTTCCTTTGTAAAAAAAACTTAATAGAATAAAAGAAAAAAGGATTAGATATTGATTATTTAATTAATTTTGGTTTATTTTATCATTTTATTATTGTTATTATTTTTTTATTTTTAACTTTTAAGTGAAAATTCTACATTTTCTTTCATTTGATTTGTAGACGGCCCCTCAAATAAGCAAAACTGCAGCAAAACATTAAAAATATATAAACCAGAAACTGCTGTACAAACAGCTTGATTCTGTCACTTTCAATTAGAACTGTTTAAAGCTGAAATTCACCAACCCCACGTAGTGCGAGATTTTTTTCGGCTTGTTTGATGTGGCCTCTCTTTTGTCGCTTGACTAAAGTTCCTGACATGTTTAACACCTCGCCTAAGGAGAGTTTCTTTTGTTGATTTTATGCGCGTTGCTTCGAAGCCTTTAAAGAGCAATAAGAAAGGTTACGACTGACCACAGAGTCTTTGGGTGGGAGGGGGGGGGGTGGGGATCATAAAAAATATAAATATGTTTTATGATTCTTTTCGCAGGTTTTGATCTATACGCAACCTTAGATTTTTGGAGGAACGGGAAAGAGGATAATAATGTATAGTCTTCCCACGAAAACTTAGCCAACGATGCTGAAAGAGTTCACGATGTTACGGGGAAATAAAATTGCTAACAGACAAAAACCGTGCAATAAATGCATTATTTAACTAAAAAACAGATTTTACTAATTTCTAGTAGTTATTGTCCCTTAATTAACAAATGAATTCTCCAAAATTTGTGCTACATACCGGGAAAAGATTATCGTGGCAGAGTTGTATCGAGTTTGAAAAAAATATCCTAAAGTAAGTTATTTATTACTCCAGTTCAGAAAGTCGCAGAGTAAAAAAGTTTGCATTTCTCGTCTGCAAGTTATTTTATAATTTTCTGTATTTCAGTTACACATTTTTAACACTTTCCATCACAGTTGAAAAGTGTTTATGATTTCTTTTTGTCTGTCTGTCTGGCCGTGCTCTAACTCGCGTAAATATACTCGGGTTGTCATGCAGTTGATATATGTTATTGAGGTTTACTATGGCATGTTTGGTATTGAAAATGAAGTGTGTAGCACTTATAGTTAATTTACAGGAACACTCAAAAGAATTCCTTTACATTACGGTTTATGAGAAAAAATCGTTTGCGATTTACTTAAATGATGTTTTACTGTTTCAAACATATTGAAATTGATATATATTACAGGGGTGAATTACAAGTGGCTTACTACAGAATATTGTGTGTATAGCATTCATCGCTCATTTATAGGGACACACAAAAGTATTCGGTTAAAGTACTATTAGTCTGTTAATAATCATTGCTGGAAGTTTCGTTTTCAGTTGCGATACGCGTTTTTAAATTTAACTAATTTTTTTACCTATTACTTGGTGTGTATAAATTCTATAAATCATATACAGGACAACACAAAACATCTCGAGTGCATTTCCGTTTATTGACGGAAATTGCAGAAGGGGAATTTTCAACTATGCTATGCGTTTCCTTACTGAACTAAATTTTAGCATTCTATGCAGCGTATATATAAATCTATAGATCGTATACAGTGCTGTACAAAATAATTCGGATATTTTTCCGAATATTGTTCGTAGTGGCTGAAATTGGATTTTTATATGTGTTATGCGTTTTCAAAATTATCTACTTATCAAACATTAGACCTTATTAAATGGAAAAGATTTCTAAAAGTAGTCTGGAAGTGTTGGAAAGTATAATCTATGTTTGGCGCATGATTTTTTTTAAGGGTCTATTTAGATAATTCATTTTTTTTTTTTTTTTTTTTTTTAGTACGAAACCGTAATTTTAACACTTTCCTACATAGTTGATAAGGGTTTATAATTTCGGTAGAATATATATCTCGTATTATATTCTAACTCTCGTAAATATACTCGGATTGCCATGAAATTTTTATATGGTATTCATGTTTATTATAGAATGTTCGGTATTGAAAATGAAATGTGTAGCATTTATAGCTCGATTACAGGGAGGACACACAAAAGTATTCCGTTACATCATGGCCTATGGTGAAAATAGTTTGGGGTGTATTTTAATGATAGTACGCTACTTCAAATATAAAATTACTTACATGCATCGTTCTAGTGGACAAGAACATAATTTCTATAGGATATGGAGCAAGTAGCATTTGTAGTCCACAAAAAAGAATTCCTTTAAATTAAGATGTATAGGGAGGGGGGGAGGGCGTTGCACTGTATTCCACTGACGTTACCCTACTTAAAAGATAATAAAATTGATATAAATCACTGAGGTGCATTACAACATGATTTCTATAGATTCTGAAAGTCGTAGCATTTATCGTTCATTTGAATCACATACAAAATAATTTGGTTACAGGATGAGCGATAATTGTTTGAAGTGCGTTTGAAGATAGTGAAAGATATTGTGTTCCTAAAAGTACCTTAGGCGATACACTCAAAGAAGTTAAAGTGAAAAGAACAAAGTAAAGTCCAAAACAAGAAGAGTGCTAGGCGTGATTCTAAAACCCAGGAAAAACCTCTCGAAGCAAAATCTAGAAAGTCTTTGAACTTTGAGGAAGAATTGTGGGAAGAGGATGAATTGACTCATTGTATTATTTGCAATGAAACTTTTGAAGAAGATTGTATCCAGTACAATATTTGCAAAGGTTGGGCCCATGAAAACTGTGCGTATCTTGAGCTTAACAGCCTTTTCTTATGAGTGTAATACTTGTGTTTATATTTTTAAAAAAACTATAAGTGTCATAATTCAAATACTAAAATGCCTTTTCTTCTTTCTACATCTGATAAGTAATGGCTATGTTTTTTCTTTTATATATTTGTATAAGAATGTATACATGCAGTAATAATAATTTATTTCTAAATCCTAAAATGACGTTTTTTTTTCAAGCGTAGCACCATGTCCGATACAATCCTCCAGAGATCAGAAAGGTCAAAATGTAAGTTTTATAAAAAGTCAAAGAAACCCCAATAAAGATGATTCTAAGGGAAATGAGCTTTTTAAAGTATTGAAGGAACATGTTAAAGTTTTCAGTAGAGTAAAAAAATATTCAAATTTAACCATCATTTTATTTTGGAAATTCGAAATAGCTTAAGCGTCTGATACTACCCGACCTTCCCCTGTCAAATTTTGGTTTTTATCATCAAAAAGTATATAACCGATGCGAGTGTACTGCACTTTTAAAAATAATCTCCTTATATCATAAGAATTTATAAGAAGACGATACATTTTGAGAATTTTGCTCACATAAAGACAAGAGTGGTTCTAGAGAGCTGTTCTGAAAGGAGTAAAGTCATTGAAATTTTCCAAGAACGGGAATAACTTCGAATGATTTACGAATTTTCCTACAACAAATGGGGAAAATTTTCGTGGAATTTCAAAGATCTGGGAGCGCTAATTAACGCCCCTTCCCTATAACTAACAATGAATAACGATTTCAAAGTTTGTTACGATTTTAAATTATTCAACATTTACAAAAACAAGTTTTAAAATCTCTTTAAATCAATATCGGACGTCGATTTTCTGATGGTGAAAACCAAAAATTGATAATTATAGTGTGCAACGAGCAATCCTATGCTTAAATTTCTCCATTGATTAATATGGTATTTCGTAAGTTATTATTTTTTTCTATTCAAGCGTCCGCTCAATTAACGTGTTTTTTTTTTTTCAGTATTAACGTGTATTTCTAAGCAAAAAAAAATAAATATATATACTATTTTGTAAACATGTTATTGGTTCAAGAGAATATCATATACTCCGTGACCTTCCCCCTAGATCCCTCCGCCTTTGATCTCAAAAATCTTCAAAAATCTTAAATCGGTCACTCACAAATACGTTAATTTTTTGGTGCATGGTTAGTTAATTTTTGGCAGAATATATTTTTTGAAAATGTTTTTGAGAATAAAATTTGTGATTTTTTCCCCTTTATGAACGGAGATATATTTGTATACTTCCGTTATATGTTACTGCTCATTTTCTCTATTAGCATTTTCACTTATTTTGTGAGTGTGATAAATATATTATTCATTCAATAATGTTTTTTGTTTTTTTTTCTGAAAATTCCTTGAAAATTAATATTATTATAAGATAAACATTTAAAAATTATGTTTGAATCGCTGTTAAAAGCCTTTTTTGTATCCAACGTTGTACAATAAAATTCCATGCAATAATTTCCAAAATATCGTTGCATTCGTCCCCTAATAAAAATATTTAGAGACAAGAGGCATCCCTTTTTAATTTCAGTTATTAGCCGTCAATGTGCATAGTATCGTTTGTCATTAATTTTGAAATATTCTCACTGAACTAGAAACGGTTCGTAAAATTTATGCATCATCCGTTCTTGATTGTATTTAATAAAATAAGATTTTAATCCATATAAACAAAGTTTTTTTTTTTTGTATATTTATTTCAAGTTTTATATCGTACCTTAAATAAGTATGGCATTATAGAACAAAACACATGGTGTATTTCTATTCTCCGTAAATAAACTATTGCTTCCGACGCGATATGTATTTCAATTATACGTCCGATATACGTATAATACGTTGGTATGAAATACTGATACGTTTAAACGTATCCGGATACGTATAAGCGTATATCGGTTAAACGTATAATTCAAGTATACTTACATTTTAAGTACACGTATTTACTTTTGATGCGAATGAACTTCATCAGTCTTACGTCACTGAACGGAGAACAAGCTGGAAATCGTTAGAGTTACCGTAGCAATCTCATAATATGTTTCATACATAGGATCTTGTAATTTTTCCCTATAAACATTTTAATTAATTTGTGTTACTTCTAATTTTCATTTAAGTAAGTGATAAAGTTTTATATAAATTTGCTGGAATAGTTTAAATTGTTTTATATGCCTTAAATTTGTCATTACGGTTATATTGTATACCATTATGAATGCAGGACTCTAGCGGGTGTTTCTCAATGTCTCTGATCCGCAGGAGAAAAGTATATTTTCTGATCTGCAGGATAAAGTCTATTTTCTCATCCGCAGGAGAAAAGTATATTTTTTCACACAATGAACGAAAACCGTTTAAACTTTTATACGTTTAACCACTGGGATAAGTTCTGTATATACGCTATACCGTATATTTTGTTTCGTATAATACGTATAACCGCCTTGGCCTTATCATACGTATCCAAAATCTCTACCTCGTATAATACGTATTATACATGTACTCGTATGAACGTTTGATAGGGAGCACTAAAATGTACCCACCATTACAAGTTTATAAAGAAAAATTGTCTCCAAATATGAGCTAAAAGATGTTTGGGATCAGCATCAATTTTTGAAAGTTGAGTGAAAGATTAAAAGAAGAATATAACTATTAATTTTTGTCGAAAACAAAGTTGCTGCCTTGAAAATTCATTATCTACGTTTTTACTTATAAATTGTAAATCATGCTATTATTACTTAATAAATAATCTTTCAAAGACAGTTTAGTCCAAAATATACGTATAATTTATGTTTTGATTGCATAAATTGTAGAAATGTTGCCTTATCTTTTATATATCAGCACAAAAAGTTAAGGGTAAAGAAGCGCATACATTAGTATAGTGTGTATGCCTAAATAAACGATGGGTTTCTTTAACATTAATTGGTACAATTTCTAGTAGTTTATATTTCACTAACCACTGTTTTAAAATTGAATAAAATACATATGTATTTTTGTATGTTCTAAACTTAAGTATGTGAAAAAACAAAGTGCTGTTGCGATTGATCCTTTAAAAGGAAAATTCAATTGTCTTATGCAGATACCCACGCTATGACAAAAAAAAAAAAAAAAAAAAAAAAAAAAAAAAAAAAAACCTATACATTTATAAATAACCTTTCTTGAACAAAAACGGTACTTCTCTTTTTTCATCAATTAAGGTTAAAATCACAACCTTCGTTTGATTTTCTTCGTTATTTATTTATTTCTTACACTACTGCACCTTCAATAATGTACATTATTTTATATTTTTTCAAAGATGAGATTTGGTTCAAAAGAAAAATGCACATGCTATTTCAAAAGCATTATTCTCAAAGTTCGTTCAATACTTTTGCAAACTCTCATTTGATTAGCAATTCTTATGGTATTTTTAAAAAAGGCTTTAGTAACATTCTGATTTTTGATACATTTCATATCAGTTACTAGACCAGACCTACTACTTTATATCTTTTTTTATGTAAGTTATGTAACAAGATATAGAAAAATATATTTTATATATATTAAAGATTGGATTCCTGTCATGAAAATTATCATTGTAGGAAACAATGTGTGGCCATGTTAAGAAATTGCAGTAATTTTAAGTAAGTCAGAATCATACACAACGACAAAACCAATTATATATTTTTTTTCTGAACAAATGAATAAATAACAGAGAAATAATAAATTATTCATACATAAATGAATGATTTTTTACATTTTTGGCAACATGTCAAAAATTGTTGTCAGTCTTTAATTTTAAAAGAGATGATGCACTGTGTTGCTAATCCAAAATATTTGTCCAGCACGCACGGGATGTTAATTATTTAAAGTCCGCACTTATGGCAAGCACAAGCTTCAGGTTCTTTCAAATGAATCACCATAGTGCCTTGCTGTCCAAATATCCTCTTTCCATCCTGCGTATAACAATCTGTGAGAAGGATTTCCCGCTGCCTCATCCACGTCTCACGGCAGCAGTGGCAATCCTAAAAGACAATGTTAATAATTAAAGACAAATAATATCATATTAAAAAAGTACTTATTGAAAGCGGGAGGAAATTATCTTCCCTATTTCTTGTTTTTAAGAATTCAGCCAATTTTAGTCATAGGTTAGAGTGCGTGGAACCAGATTATGGTATATTTCCAGTTTTCGTCAATATTGAATTTGAATAGGAATTTCAAAAAATTACTCAAGTTGGCTTCCCTTATGGCGACCTAATTTTGTCGTTAAATTTGGCGGTATTTCGCTTGGCGAGAATTTGACGCTGAATGTATGACTATATAGTTTTAAGTGTATGAGAGTTGGAACAATGGCTACAACAATGAAATAACATTTATGAGAAACCATGTTCAATAAAATTCATAAATTAAACCCGTTTATTGAAGAAGCGCTTATTTTTAATTTGTTTGTCTTGTGCCAAAATGCTGGCCATTCTAGAATTTCAAACTGCTATATCTCAGCCATTTTATTTCAGATAAAGACAAAAAAAATAATCCTCTGGAATCCTTGTATCAAGGCCAAACATTGAATGGAAAAAATTTGTGGTTTATTATTTTATTGTTTGCATTTTCTTGAACTTGAAATCTTTAAGTGGTCGCCCATTTGAAACAAGATGACGAATGAAGCTGACCAACGAACTCGTCTATCTATATATATATAAAACTAAATATCTATCTATATATATTTAGATATAGAAAGCTAGATAGCTAGATAGATAAATATAGATATAGATATAGATATTGATATAAATCAATATTTGAACGGAGAGTGGGGTTGGGGCCAGGGGGTCATGATCGGTGAAAATATACAAAGATTTTCCGGAACTGCTTTCCTCCGGACGGCTGCAATAGATAGCTTCTTAATTTTTGTAATGGAAGCTACTTAAAACAAACACTATCACAAATTTGTGGTTCATTTTTCTATTTTCTCAAGTTATGAAATTTATTTCACAAATCATCTGTAACTAATTGGTGTAATAATTAAATGGGAACATTCACTCATTCTGAGCAAAACTACCTTTCGTAACAATACGCGTATTCGAAATAACGATAAGTGAATTGGCGGTTTTCCTTCATGCGAGATGACCATAGTGATGTATTTATTATGTGTTTGAAATACGTTATCCAGTTATTTAACACTAGCTGACATGCCCGGCGTTGCCCGAGCCCGTGATAATAACCTTAAAAATACCTAAAATGAATACTGAATGATTTTATAATTTAAAATAAAAATCTGTCCAAACGAACTGAAGGACAGTCGTTGTAGTTATTGCCGATTTAATATCGATTTAATTTCTGACGTTTTGATATATTAAATTTTCAATTCTGACCAAAAGTTCCTGAGGAAACCTAAATAATATAAAACGCTCCCCCACCTTTCCTCTTTTAAACTCAAAATAATATACAGTATTGGCCAATTTATTAGTCCTATTCGAAAAAAAATTACCAAACATTGTTTCTAAGATGATTATATTAAAATGAAATAAAAATCATGCACTCGTGGCATCATAATTCACTTTTATATCTTAACAGAATTGTAAGGCTACTATAATTTGTGTCTCGTGCTATAGCCAGTATAAGTCAGGACACATGGCCGTTATCATTATCTTTTTACGCGTGAAGATTTCGCTATGGTACTCCATAGTGAAATTTGGTAATTTTGGAAATTCAATATTTGGAAAACGGCATAAGCATTAGATTTGAAATTTATATCAAGAAAAGTACAATTTTTTACCTTTCTAACGAAGTTTGTCTAATAATTTTCTGACAAATACATTTCGAGCTATTAATTTTGTCAGCAACTTCAAATGTTTCATTTTCCGAGATTAATCTATGGCAACGATTATCGAAAATCCCAGTCGTCAGCTTATTATTAAAGTGGCTAGAATGGATCATGAAAAATCGCTCCCAGGATACGGAATGCTGAAAGCGAAAAGAAGAGGAACATGTTTAAGTGCGGAAATTCGACTTTGTGGAAACTGTGTCTAAATGTGTTTAAATGCTAGTGGTAGCCATTTTTAATATTTACTATAAAAGTACGTATGTATATAACGTTTTATTATTTTTTAAATAGGTTACATCGGCAAATTTTAGAAGGGTCGGTTTTTTTTGTAGCGCACATTTCACTTTACAAACTAGGATAGAAATTGATTTTTATCATTTTAAGTAAAATTATTCTTATTTTTGTATTATTTCAATGTCACACAGTGTATTTACTTGTCGGAAAGTTGTTCAAAATTTTTCGGGAAATTATCTCATTCACTTTTACTATTTCATTTCTTAAAAAGATCCTTCCTTTTGGATCCCAAAGTCCATTATTGACCTATGGGGAAAGTTTAACAAGATTGTAAATGAATTATCTACACATTCAACATCTGGTTGCACATACAACTAAAAACAATCATTAATCATTCATATGCAGCCAGTGGTCTTCGGTTTTCACATATTTGGTAAATATGCGAAAAAAGACACAGGGTCTTTTTATATAAAAAATAATAATGATAGTTGAATATGATATCAAGTTCTGTGATATTATGTAACTTTCTGTGTAACTTTCATTTGTGGAATACAGCGTGACATTGAATTTTAATAAATATCATATTATTAAATATCAATGCACAACACTCTTCGATTTCAATAAATTTCTAAAAATATATTTATAACATAAATAACAATAGAAGTACGTTACTTGAAGATATTTGTTGAACAAAATTTCAAAACTTACTTTCAAAAATCCGGTTGGAGTGACAACACTTGGTTGAATTTGTGAGTTACAGGATCCTTCACACTTCGTCACACCTATCGTGCCCTCACAGGATCGCACTACATTGCCCAGATCGTCGTATTCTTCTTTCGTTACCTGGATCGTCGACGGAAGTGTTTCGCATGTATCCTTCATTGACACAGCAGCCGATACTTCCGCTACTTCGGCAACTTTTTCTACCTTTTGCGTTTTGCACAGCACAGAATTTGATACCATCAAGATGTAAATAATAGAACAAACAGCGATGGATAAAAAGCAGTTCATCTGCAAATTAGAAAAAAAAGCAACATTATTTTTTTGTGTGTGTTTGTGTGCGTGTAATCAAATCAAAATAAGATTTTTTATACACTGGTGACCCTAAACGTAACGACCATCCTCCTGGCACTTTTATGCACGCAAAAAGCTTACGAAATTTACTTTGTGTGTGTGTATCATCAGATCAAAATAAGACTTTTTTATACACTGGTGAGCTAAAACGTTACGACTACTTTCTTAATACTTTTGTACACGCAAAATGGCTGAGGAAATTATTTTTTTCTTTTGTAATGTGTGTGTGGTGTTTCATCAGATTAAAATAAGATTTTTTATACACAGGTGAGCCAAAACATTACGACCACCCAACTAATAATTTTTGTGCAAGCAAAACAGCTTAGGATCATTTACTCAACCAGTCTTTGGTACATATTCGAAGAAATTTTGAACCAGAATTATTGAACCTCAAAAAAGGGGAATGCCTTCTTATTACGATGGAAGGGTTGCTGAGCTCGAATCTTGCGCTCCATGATATTCCGCTTATGCTCAATAGATTAATATTGGGTGATTTAGAAGGCAGCAACTGGAACTCATCAGCCTCTTCCTCAAACCACTGTCTCATAATACGAGCTTAGTGACGAAGAATGTTGTCCTACTGGAATAGACCATTTCCAGTAGAGAAGACAGAAACCATAAAAGGATATTAGTGTGGTTGGAAATAATTTTTGAATTGTCCGTACTTTGTACTCTTCAACAACCCACTATTCCACGACCAACTCATGTTAACCCTATTCAAAGCGTAATACCTTCACCACTGGCCTGTATACGATGTGGGGCAACTGTTTGCTTAGAAGAGGACATACTCTGACACAATTACTGATTTGATCCAAAAGAAACCGTAATTCATCAGACCAGAAAAATCTTTTTTCCGTTGTTGCATGATCTAAAGTTTGATATCTATAAGGCCCATTAGCCGTCGATAATGCTGGATTTATGTTACACGGGTGGGGATCTGCTGTTCCATATATGTTCGATAATGATGATGCATATGTTTATAGGCCTGCATTGAATTCAGTTGTAAGTTGAATCACCTGAATGCACCTATTTGTTTCCAGTATAAGCGGGATAACTTCAAGCTGAGTTAACTCCAGCTAAGGGCACAGACGTTGACGTGGATGTTCAATATATTTTCCGTTGCCCGTCAACTGTTATCCGTTTCATTACCAGATTGACACTTTCAAATATGCTAGCAATAGCAGGTCTAGAACATTCAACGAGCCATGCCGTATCTATGATACAGCAATTTCTGATGCCGTATATCTCTGATGCCGAATATCACTGATGCCGTATCTTTGATACAGCATTTTTTAGGTGCGTTCTTAATTATATAAATACGTAGCACCTATAGTCGTCGTCTGGTCTGTCCGTCCGTCCGTCCGTTTGTTCGCATATGACAGCGCAAAAACTACCCAACCGAATGGTTTGAAATTTAATCTGTATAATCGTTGCAGAATTTTGTCGAGTCGTTTCAAATTTTATGAAAATCGAATCAAAACTTAAAAAATATTAATAAAAGTTTTCTTTATTCTATTAACCCCTTCGCGACGAGCGTCTTTTACAGAATTTTTAATCTTTTACCACAGGTTTTTCAAAACAGAAATTTTCGCCTAATTGAATCGCAGAAATGCTATCATTAAATAAGGCAAATCTTACAATAAAAAGCAACTGGTGGGAATAATCGAGGATTCTGCGCATCTTATGCGTCACGTATACGTGTCGCTCGTCCCCAAGGGGTTAAAATCCTATCATAAGTAATCTGTATGGTAAAAGTGCAAGTCATGTGACTGAGGAAAACAAATACGGGCTAACCACATCTTTTTCCATATGCCAAGTGGCCGTTTTTATTCAAAATTATTTTTTCGAATAAAATTGCATAAACATTACATTTTTAGAAAGATCGTTGAAAAAAATTGTTTGCTTGAGAGATGAGTCCCATTCAGAAATGTATAGATTCTGAGATAACTTCTGTGAAAATCAAGTTAACAGCCGAATATCTCAATCCATTAAAGTAAATAAGCAAAATATTCATTCGTCGTGAGTCATAGAAATATTAAACTATGGAGCTAATCATTCGCAAAGCAAGATCTCCATGGTGAATTTTACAACGCTGTCTGGCGTCGAAAAAAAATCGCATCTGTCAACATGGCATCTCCAACTATAATAAAGAAGAAAGTTTGTGTGTGTATCTGTCTGTTTCTCCGTTGTGTTCTGAAGAGACCGCTGCACGCAGAGCTACAAAATTTGATGAGAAGGTACAGTCGTGGAAAAAAAACTGGACACCCCCACTAACTCTGCAACAAATTATAGTAGAAGGAAGTGACTGGTACCAAACGATTGGAAATAGAGTCTACTTTTAAATTATGTATCTAAAATTTGCTTAAGGGGCCATCTACATATTAAAACCAGCCTAAACTTTATTTATTTCAATGGCAACACCCACTTTTGACATGATATTTTAAATCTTCGGTTCAAACTATGCCTAGATACAAAATTTTAAGTCATTCGGATGATAAGTCTTCGAGTTATAAACATTCAAATTTTAGAGCTTCTAATGTTAAATTACATTTTCATATTTTTATTAATATCTCCTGAAATTAAAATTCTAATGTGCTAACGTTTTGTTTGGTTATAAAACTCAAAAACCCAAACATAACTACGTTAAATTTGTAATTTTTAAAATTTTATAATATGAATTATGAAATTAATATTCGAAAAAATTATGAATTTTAACCTACAATTTTTTTGATGGATTTATATTTATTATGTCCTGCTTTATGTGTATTCAAAATTTCAAATTTTTCTTCCAAGTAGTTTTCAAATTATGCTTAAAAAACGGCAAGATGCTGCTTTAAGGGGCCGTCTATGATGTGCATTAAAGCATAGTTTGAACAGGGATGGGAGCGCTCGTCTCGAAATCCCGATTTACACCACTAAATTTTAATAGTATTTGTTACCTTATTCAAGGACAAAATTTCTGAAATTCATTACGTTGGAGAATACTATTAAAATTTAGTGGTAAGAATCGATATTCGGGTCGGAGCGCTCTCATCCCTGTTTGAGAAAATATTATACTCATAGGCTGGGATTATAGTGACTTGAAAAACTTAGAGATTAAGTCTGCCTTACAATATAAACAATGCGTAAACCGTATTTCAATGCTTCGCGTTCTTACGTTAAATTGAAAGCTAGCTTAAACTGAAGCGTAAGTGAATGATCGCGGGAGCACAACAAACCTGACAACGACCTGTGATTGTAGTAAGATATAAGATAGCGAGGCACCAGAACCCCAGCCTTTATTAGTATATATATATATATATATATATATATATATTTCTTTTACTTTTTCAATGTCTGCTTTAAAATTTTTCATTAAAATTACGTAAAATGTATTTGCATGAGATGTATGTGTACGTCATTTATGGAAAATAGTTTCGCTTTTATTTTTAAATTAATAAAGCTCATTTTTGAAAAATATGGTCAGTTCTACCTTAGAAAAAACTTAATCTCTTTTTTTAGCTGTAAATTTATTTATAGCTTCTTTTCCAGTCTAATAAAGCTATATTGTTTTTTCTGCAGTATATATGTTTGAAGTGAAGTTTCTTATAAATGCATATGCGTAGAGTATTTGCTGAAACAAAATGGCCCCACAATTAACTGAAGCAACGAAAGGCCAAATGATTGGCATGTGGCAAGCTGGAAGAAGTTTTCGTTATATATTTACATATTCTAAAATTATTTTAATGACAAATAATCTTATGGTTTTTTAACCCCTTCGTGACGAGCGTCTATTACAGAATTTTTAATAATTTAGCACCGGTTTTTCAAAACAGAAATTTTCGTCTAATTGAATCGTGGAAATGCTAAGATATAATAAGGCAAAGCTTACAATAAAAAATAACTGGTGGGAAAATCGAGGATTCTGAGCATCTTATGCGTCACGTATACGTTTCGCTCGTCCCCAAGGGATTAAAATCGGATAATTCAACACTTGTTAACATTATTTTACCGCATATAACAATAACCGAAACTTATTAAGTAAGTAAAATGGTCATATCGGTAAAACATAATACATTAAAAGAAGTGACATTCTGCAGCATTTCAACAATCGAGTACCGAACTTCAATTTGGATACAGCCCCTTAAATATGCTCATTATAAAGTAATTAATTTCTCAGAAACTAATCGTAGGAATTTAATGAAATTTGGTATCTAGGCATAGTTTGAACTGCAGATTCCAAATATGTTGTCAAATTTGGGTCTTGCTATTGAAAAAAATAAAGTTTGGGTATGTTTTTATATGTATATGGCCCCCTAAGCAAATTTTATATACATCATTTAAAAGTAGACTTTATTTCCAATCGTTTGGTACCAGTCACTTCCTTCTACTATAATTTGTTGCAGAGTTAGTGGGGGGGGGGGGGGGTGTCCAGTTTTTTTTTTCCACGTCTGTACCTCTATGCATGTAGTTTTGCACCTCGAAGCCAGATTTTGGAATTTTTGAATACATTTTTTAAAATTTTAATTTTAATGCGATTTTTAGCGTTTTTTCACGTTTAGCTGCGATTTTTCCACATTAGTAACGAGAATCCGGTTCCAATCTTTTAGCCCAATATAGTAAATTTTATCCTCTTTTCAATAAAGTTTATGCGAAATTCGTACAGCGATTTTTGATTTTTTGGCGAATTTTTTCCTTTGACTCTAAGTAATTTTACCCAGAATGCTTGATTAATTCGGTGGTTGCTTCGATTTCAGCGTCAGATAAGCTCAAAATCGTCATTTTTTTAAAACTTTTTTTGGCTTGGAGAAAGTTGACAATTCTTTACAGATACAAAATCATAATTTTAAAAAGGAAGGGCGGATTATTTATTATCCCGATTCTTTTATTAGATTTTTTCTTTGAATTTCATTTTTTATGCATTTTTTAAATATTTTTTCCATGTTTTGCAGCGTTTTTTGTTTCAAATAACGTCACAAATCGCCCACTACAAGTCAAACACCATTGGACGGCAGTTGTGATTGGTAGCTGATAGAATTGTAGGCACAGCTGGAAGTCAACCGGGCATTTGTGATTGGCAGATGAAAAGGTTGTCAGCTGATTACAATTCGAACAGCGAGTTATGAATTTTTGCGATTTGTTTTATGCGATTTTTAGAGCTTTCTCAAGTATACGTCATTTATATATTTGATTTCAGAAATTAACAACGGTAACTTACTGTTTTTGTATGTAAAAAAAAGTCATTTTGTTTCTGTTTAGAAAGTTAATGATAATTCCTAATTTTTTAACGTCGTTGGTTAAATTATGTGCGAGGGGGAGATGAGTGTTCGGTTGTAGTTTAAATATCGCGTTAATGCTCTGATCGAAATTCCCTCCTTCCTCCCCTGCCTCCAAAATTAGAACTATTTAATTATTAGTCCGATTCAAACGAAACCTTTTCTCAGGTCCCCAGATACTAGATAAACTTCGGTATCCTTTTTTCAGCCCTTAGTTACCACTATTTCTGAAAATTAATGACCAGGGAGGGGTATTTTCTCGGGTTCTATGGGCCCAATTTCAATGAGAATTAGTTCATTCAACTTAATACGAACTAATTAAATTATAGATAACTAATTAAGATACAGATTTAGCGCCACCTGGCGGTAGAAAATGGAATTAAAAGATTTTGAAGCGCGTGCGCAGCACGACTGCTATACGGTATCATAGGCAGCAGGGACACGTGCCGGAGTTTCGATGGGCAAGACTTTTATTTAGAACTGAGTGCACCCCTAGCGGTGGGAAGTGAAACTAAACAATTTTGCATTTAAAATTTGTCCGATTCAAACAAAGGGCCCGATTTCAACGAGAATTGATTCATTCAACTTTACATGAACTGATTAATATATATAGACAACTAATTAAGACATAGATTTGGCTTCTCCTGTCGGTGGAAAGTAGAACTAAAAGATTTTCTGAGCCTGCGCAGAACGCCTTCTATACGTTGTCATAAGCAGCGGTGACATGTGCCGGAGTTTCGTTCGGAAAGAGGTGTGCTTAGAACAGAGTGCACCCTCTGGCGGTTGACAATGTAACTAAAGGATTTTGCATTTAATCTTTGTCCGATTCAAACGAAATCTTTTCTGATATTCTTCCGAGTTCCCCCAGGTACTAAATAAACTTCGGTATCATTTTTTCAACCGTTGGTTACCACCATTTATGAATATTAATATCCAGGGACTGATTTATTTTCTCGGGTTCTGTGGGTCCGATTTCAACGGGAATCGGTTCATTCAACTTAACATGAACTAATTAAGCTATAACTAATTATTTAAGACATAGATTTGGTAATCCCTGGCGGTGGAAAGTGGAACAGTTTTTTTTTTTTTTTTTTTTTTTTTTTTTCTTTTTTTGAGTGTGCGCGGCACGCCTTCTATACGATGCCGTAAGTAGCAGGAACGATTGCCGGAGTTTCGTTCGGAAATAGGTTTATTTAGAACAGAATGCTCACTTGGTGGTAGAAACTGAAAGTGAAAGATTTTGCCTAAAACGTCTTCTATACACGGTATCGTAGGCAGCAGGGACACGTGTGGGATAATTTGTTGAGAACAAAATGCATCCCCTGGCGGTGGAACTAAAATATTTTCCTGAGCGTGCGCCAAAATTGACTATTTTTATTGAAACCGCAAAAGAAAGTTACCGATTTGATAATCCCAGAAACGAAAAAAATTTTCATTTTCACTCATCCTCGAGTATTAAGAAAAGTAATGGATTATTTGAATCGAAACTCACAGTTTATGCTTCTGATTTCGAAAATGCAAATTTTGTGAAAATCTGATTGTAACTTTTTTAAAATTATAGCCAAAAACTGACGCGTTTGGAATTAAATGATCCAGACACGTGAGGAGGTGTTATTAAATTTGCTTCCGCTTCGGGTAATTCTCTCTATTTAATTTCTGAAGGCAAAGAATTACCAGGGAAAGGTTTCGTGCAGAGCGATTTCGCGTTTCGTATTATTTTTTGACGGACCGGGCAACGCCGGGTGGCTCTGTTAGTATGTATTAAAAAAAAAAACATGCTTCCTCATTTCGCTCATAGCAGACGATATATTATATATATACGACGATTATATATATATAGACGATATATATAGCAGACGATTATTTCACTGAAATAATAACGACGATTTTTTTTTACATTGTAAAACTAGTTATAGCACGAAACGAACGCACCTCATTTGTCAAGTTTAACGTACAATTTCCAACTTGTTTCTAATTCGGCGAGCTGTGCCGTATCAGAGCTACACCTTCCGATGGGCGATTGCTCATTAAATCTACAATCGAAACAATCGCCATCGTAGAAAATAATAATCAAACCAGTATCTGTGCCAAATTATACAATTGAAATGTCCTATTGTTTCACCGAAAAACAGTCGAGATAGCTAAAACCCACAATTGCAAAACTTAGTAATTATTCCGAGAGGAAATGTGATTCGTAGTGATGTCCGATTGCTTGCATATTCTATAATCGAAACAATTTGCTGATAATTGAGGTTTGAGAAGAAAATAAGGCTACGACCATATTTGAGATTTTTTAAGGCTATTTATTTTCTCTGATTCACTGCTGAGGCTACTTCTTGAACTGATGAATCATGTAAAAAGTTTTATTGTTTTTGTTTGGCACTTTTTGGGGAAGAGGAAGGAGTTGGTAATATTTCTCCTTTTGATGGAGTTTGTACGGTCCCGATCTTACATTTTTTCCGCAGATTAGGTCCGGGCAGTGACTAAACTCAATTTTTCCGTATCGTTGGGCCAGCATTTGTTTGTACGTGAAAATAAGTGATAATGTACATTTGTTTAATTGAATCTTTAGAACTTTATTTTAGTTTATTAAATCTGCTTTTTTTTCTTTATTTATATAAACTTTTGATTTATTTTATCTTTTTCTTTCATTACTGAGCTTTCTGTTAAATACTGCTATTTCAGAAGAGTATTGTTCCCCTTATTTAATCACAGAATTGCGTAATTAAATAAGGTGAGTCTATTCACAAGTAAAGAAATTCAAAATTAAGTACTCTTAACATCCTGCATTGATATTTTTAATGAATCTTCATTTGAATGTATTTTTTTTCAGTAATCAATAGTGTTGTTATTCCGTTTTCTGCGGTTTGAGGACATAGCTGATAAATGTATATTTTGCACAAAATTTGTATGAAATATTCTTTTAAAATAATTCATATTGTGAGATAAAGTTGGTTTAGAAATATCGTCTTATTTTTTTAGAAATTGAGTCGGGTCGTGCGGGACCAGATCATAAAGTGTGAAAGAATAAACGGACTGGGTCCTGAAAATTTAGGTCCGTGCAGACTTTTATAAAGAAACTGCCTCGTATAACACGTGCATAGTTTATATCAATAATATGTGATGTACAGTCGACCAAAAGAAATAAAAAGGAAAAAGAAAAGACACCACACAATCCCACCAAATCCCACCACCCCCTTCGAAAAACGTAACTAGCCATTCTACTTGAAATTATGACTACTTCCAATTTACATTAAAAAGATTTGCTTAGGGGGTCGTCTCCATACTGAAATTGTAACTGAAATTTCCAGTACGAACACCTAATTTTGACATCATAGTTAGATTTTATTGAGATTCTAAATGGGAAATATTTCGGTGAAGAAGTTTGGGAATTAAGCAGAAGTAAAAGTTTTAAACTCCTAATGTTAAATTCACTTTTAATAGTTGCAAAACAAACTGCAATTCGTGTAGTTTTTTAAGGATAACTCGATAACTACCTGGCGGAATGAGGTGATATTTTAGACTCGCATATTTGAAGCTTCTAGAAATCAATTTCTATTAACATTCTTATAAGTTACAATAAATCTTTTTCGAATACTAATTTCATAATTTATATGTATTTTAATTAATATTCGAAAAAATACATATTGTAGCTTATAAATTTTTTAATAGAAATCGATTTCTAGAATCTTTAAATATCCCCTCATTCTGCGAAGTAGATTTTGAGTTATACTTAAAAAACAACACACGCATCGCAGTTCGCTTTACAACCATTAATAATGAATTTAACATTTGGAATTCAAAACTTTATGTACATAAGTTCTAAACTCTGTCACAAAATGGCTTCTCGTTTGGTATCCTAAGGTAAAATTTACAGAATAAGCTAAATAGGATGTAAAAATTAGATGTTCGTATTGAAAATTTCAGAGCTCCTTACAATTTCAGTATGACATTACAACATTATTACAATTATTACATTGCACATTGTTATACCATTTTTATAATCTCACATGACTCTCTAAGGTTATTAAAAAAAAAAAACATAAATTAAAAGAACACATAATTTCCAGTCGAATGGCTATTTCTGCGTCTTTTTTATTTATTTATTTATTTTGGTATAATTTGGTAATTAAAATGTATGACGTATTCTTTTTTGGGGGGGGAGGGGGCTGTACATTATCGGTCTCGATTGTTATAAATTATTAAAATTTACTATGTTTAATGATAATATTAACATTTAAACATTCGATTTAATTTAATCGTATATAGTAAAACCCGACGAAACTCAAGAAAGTGTGAAAATTTTTGTTATATACGGGTTTTGTTATAATAAGGTTTTTTAGGGCGTTAATGACTTTACGAAGAATTTTAGACACATCTCTGTTAACACATGTGGAACATCTCAAAGTCCTAATTGTACATAAAAAGTTTAAAATAATATATAATAACAAAAACAATTATTTAATATGCACACTAATTTAAAATTTTTAAATTAAATTTCTTTTATTATGTTTTAAATTATATTATTTAATATTTCTCATAAGCACCACTGTAACCACCGCAAGCAGTGGCGCACCCACTGGTGAGGGAGGAGGCTAAAGGAACAGGAGCCCACTTTCTTAAGGCCCGGAACCCGACAAAAGGTCTAACTTTCCTAAAAATATGAAAGGTTGGTTTTTTTAAAGGTTTTTATTAAAATTGAAGTTTTCGAAAATATTAATTTTATTTCAGAAAAAAGTACTAACATTTTGGTTTGTTGGTTAGCAGAAGGTAATCTCTGTAATTACAGAACCAATTTTAAAAATTCTTTCAATATCGTAATGTTGACAGTCTCTGCCCAAATACTGGCTAGTTTATATTTTGCTATCCCTGTCCCCAAGAGGATAGAAGGACGAAAAACATTCTAAAATTGCTATATCTTTGAAACTTTTAAAACTAAAAACTTGAAATTTAACAAAGTGATTGTTTTTAAGATATAAATGCTTGTTAACAACGGTTCACGGCTAAAATCGAGATTATTCTAAAACTACCGAACCTATATCAAAATTTCTTTCGATCTAATAATGGTGACAATCTCTGCTCAAATACTGGCTAATTTATATTTTGCTATCCCTGTCCCCAAGAGGATGGAAGGCGTGAAACATTCTAAAATTGCAATATCTTTGAAATTGTTCAAACTAAAATCTTGTTAACAACGGTTCAACGGCTAAAATCGAGATTATGCTAAAACTACCGAACCTATATCAAAATTTCTTTCGATTTAATAATGGTGACAATCTCTGCTCAAATGCTGGCTAATTTATATTTTGCTATCCCTGTCCCCAAGAGGATGGAAGGCATGAAACATTCTAAAATTGCGATATCTTTGAAATTGTTCAAACAAAAATCTTGAAATTTAACAAAGTGGTTGCTTTTAAGACATAAATGCTTGTTCACAACGGTTCAACGGCTAAAATCGAGATTATTCTAAAACTACCGAACCTATATCAAAATTTCTTTCGATTTAATAATGGTGATAGTCTTTTCTTACAAATAGACAACTTTTAACCTTTGTACACACACACACGCTTCCAAGAGAGAAAAACATTCTAAAATTACGATTTCCTTTAAATTGACAGCTCTAAGAAACTTGACATTTGACTTGGTTACTTCTATGATAAAAATACTTGCTAAGAACGTATATGTAAAAAGGTGAAATAAGCAGAAAACGTTGTGAAATCATAAATACACTGAAACTAGTGAACCGAATTCAAAATTCTTTCAGTATTGTTTCAGCTTGAACGTAAGTTACTTTTTATATCGGGATTCAAGTTAGGATAATGTTCTAAAATAAAGGTTTGAAACTGTTTAGACTTTCAACTTGAAAGTTGACATGGTGGTTACTTTTAAAACGTAAATTCTCGTTGATGCCGGTTGTTTAAAAATTCGAAATTTAAAATTCTGAAATGATTAGAAAGAGTTCTAAAATCCTGATTATTTTGAAACTGAAAATTTTAAATTTGACATGTAGGTTACTTTTAGGACGCGGGGCTTCCAAAGAACACCAAACACTGCAAATTTTATACATTTCTAAATAAAAATGGCTTCATGAATGTATCAAAAAGGGGAGCTTCTGCGAATTTCCCCACATATACAATTTACATGCAATAAAGTCAAGATTAATAAGTGTATACTTTTGAATGTTAATCAAAAACAAACGCACCTTTCCTATTTAATTAAACTTATGCACTGTTAAACTTAGCTTAATAAGTCTTTTAAACATATACTTAGGATATATTGGGGGTAAATCTCATAAAGCTGATGATAATAATAAATAAATAAATAAATAAATAAATAAATGAGATTAATTCTAAACTCGTCATTCCTTTAAAAAAATATAGAAAGATAACTTTATTTGTACTCCATAATAATGCATTATTATTGACATAAGTAAAATTAAATTAATTATAAAATTTATTAACCAAAAGTAACAATTTACATTTTTATTTATTCTAAACAAAAAACAAATATAAATACAAGTTTATTTATAAATGCAATTGTCTTTATAGTGACACAACTTTTGAAAAAAATATGGTTGAATAAGTGTATTTATTTATTTTCTTCATATGAATAAAAGAAAGTGCATTATATACATCTTTTATACATTTCAACGAAATTTCCCACATATACATACGTCACACAATACGCATTCAAATAGAGACTTTTTTCACAACCAAACATGTAAATAAAATAAATTTAAGCACCAATTTTAAATTTAAATAGCAAAGCAAAATGTAAAATTATTAGCAAATAAGATAATTACTTGGGTGGCATGGATCGGAAAAGTGTTTGGTACTTACAAAATTTTTTACAAGGCCACACTTGAGATTTCGCATACGCTACTGTTTGAGAGCCATAAATTTTTTAAGTACATTTTAATAAAGTTACATAATTTCAAATTCATCGATATTTATGTATATTGTTTGGGTAAAGTGTAACATGTTCCTCCCATTGGTTAGTTGGTTGATTGTATAGGGTTTAAGGACACAATGTCCCTTTAGGACAATAATGTACCAAAAAAAAAAGTTAAAATAAAATAAACACCAAATTATTGCGAAAAACTCATTTTAAAACCTTGTCATAAAAAGAATTTGAACTAAAACAAAAAACAAAGCTGAATGAGAAATGTAATGTGATGACAAATGAACCATTTAAAGTCATACTATAGTGTTTTCAAAAAGACAAATTTTAGAGTTAACATCTGTACATTATGTTAAAAAAGTGAAAATTGGTCTAAAAATAAAGTTTACAAAGTCCAAATTATGCAGCATAATCAAATTTATTTTAAACTGTAGAGAATGAAAAAAATAAACTAAATTAAAATCACGTAGGATAAAACTCCTTGAAAACAGTATTTTCTTCATTTGTGTCAGAGTACTGGCTGTAAGATTTTGATTCCGTAGCACCTTCCGCATAACGGAGCATCAGTCTGGAATCCTTAACATTATCTTGGCGTTGACTTTTCTTTTCATTTTTGTATAAGAAAAACACCGTGTTTATGCAATTTGCATGCCGCGAAAACAGAAATTTGTTCTGGCTCATTCTCAGATGGCATTGGAGAGGGATCTGAGGAGGACGCATAACGGTATGGATTTCATTCAGAGCAGTATTCTATTGTAACAAGCTCTGATGATGGAGGTAAAAGTTTAATTGGGGCATATTTACTGGCTTTGAAAAACAGGTCAAATAACGGTTTGTTTTCTTAATAGTACTGGATGGTAATGTAACAGAAGTATCAACTGGTGATGAGGGGCACAAAGTTTAGGTGCTTATGTGCCTTACAGATTTCGAAGGTCGTTTAAGTAAACTAGACTAGAATATAAAATCCCAACAGATGAAGTTCTGGATTCGACAAGTTAGCGAATTTCGGGGTAAAAAAAGTTGTTGAGTAATTTTAATAGCCAAAATCTCTTTTCCACGGATCCAATTCGGACAGGAATAGAAATATGCTGCGTGGTCACCTTTATAGTTAGAACAACGTTCAGTTTTTAACAAAATTTACCGCCATGGCCAACTTCTGCATGTCATACGTAAGTAATTAAACTATGACAGGAAGTTTTATGCTGACCATGACATTGGCATTGAAAGCATCGAAAAGGGTTAGGGGTGTAATGCCGAACATCTCAGATAAAATATGCAGATTTTGAGTAGAATTGAGCAATTAAAAGTCAAAATGATGTGTTTTGCCGGAAGCATTTGTTGCTTCCAACGAATAGTTATTCGGCGTACATCGATAACATTTCGATCTTTAGATTTTCAAAGATTTTTTATTTTGTAAAGTATAAGAGATCTGTTGCAGAAATTGCATCATAGATAGTATTCAGAATTGGTTGGACACGGACAGATACAGAGAAGGAACCTATTTCTTTACAGTTTGATAGAATCTGTTATTGACTGGCTGTCTAGCTGATGAAACCTTCACCAGCAAATCAACAAATTGCAGATTTTTGATTGAGTGAATTCCTCCAAGAATGGACTGAAAAATTTTTGCTATGAGAAATAGTGAAGTGTTTATATTTATATGAAAATAGAAAAAACTTCTCAGAAACACTTTTGGTGCATTTAATAATAAAGAAGTGAGAAAAAATGTTCTGTAGAGTTTGTTGATCTCTTCATGGGAATGAAGAAACAAGTCAGCTGAGCAACTGATTGATGCATACAGAATCAATATGCACCTCCTGCCTACCAAAAGCAGAGGCCAAAGCAGTGTGTTGGTTTCCCTCATCTACCAGGATCCTCTTTTCCAGGGACACGGATCGCCACGCACGGTAAACATGTGGGTAATTTTAAATTTTCCATAAGTCGACTTAGACAGATTTATATCAGCTTATATATAATCGCCCTCCCACTGAAGAGGGAACCACAACAAGAGTGAAACAAAGGCTTAATGTCTGAAGTGTGTTTGCAACAATGTTACACGTTTTCTTTCTGATTTAAAATGTAGTATGCTATGAAGTGTGTGTTAGATATATAATTCTTATACAAGGCTAAGCAAAAGAATTTGATTGCAGTAAAATCTGTGGGTAACTATCGCTTGTATTGTGTTTCAATAATTTTTCTACTGAACTAAATTTTAGTATGCTATGAGGTATTTTTAAAATCTATAGTTCTTATGCAAGGCAGCACAAATAAGCTCAAATATGTAAAACATTTAAGTGGTTATTGCTTGTTTTTACAGTTTTAAAACTGTATTTAATTTTTGCCACATCAGTATTTTTTTCTTTTACTATAATATAATTTTAATGTTTCTTAAACTTATGTTTAGTAAAAGATAGTATAATGTATTTAATTTATATTATAAATTATATACTCATAAATAACGATAGAAATTGTTTCATAATTCTGTGCGTAATACATGATTTCCCTTTTATGCTTTCTATTATTATTATGTTATATTTTTTATCATAATCAATTAAGATAATTCTCTTTTTAGAATAAACTGAAATATCTTATATATGCTTTAATAATTTCTGTGTTACTTTTATATGACTTTAAAAGCTTCCTAGCAAAGTAAACAGGGACGTTTTTTTTTGTAAGGCATTTCTCAATAATTTCTTAGAATGTATTAGAGTGTTGCACATATCGCGTTAAACCTGAGCCGAACACGAAAATTACATTTCTTGCCAACCAGAAACACGACCCAAACCCAACCAAAAAATCTTCCTTCGCCAGAAACTCGACCTGAACCCGACACACTTCAACTGAAACAAACCGGAACCCGAAATATAAGAAAATTAATCCTTATTTTAAGGCAATTATGGGAAATTAGTCTGTATTTCTATATCTAATAACTGCTTTATTTTACATGTAAAAAAGGAACATATATATATATATATATATATATATATACTCATTAATATGCAAATATACAGTTTTTACCATCAGTAAAATTATTCGAGGTCAACCCGACCCGACCTGTAAGATTCCAAACCCGATGAACCGACCCGAAATGGAAACATTTAAAGTCAAATCAACCCGTTTTTTTACAGGGGCACTCAAAAGAATTCCCTTACATTACGGTCTATGGGGAAAAATCCTTTTCGGTTTATTTTAATGATGTTACACAATTTCAAACACATTGTAATTGATATATATTACTAAGGTGCGTTACAAGAAGCTTAATATGGAATATGGTGTGCATAGAAGAATTCCGTTACATTATGTCTATGGAGAAAAATTGTTTGTGGTTTATTTAAATAATGTTTCACTATTTTAAACGCATTGAAATTTATATATATCACTAAGGTGCATTACAAGAGGCTTACTACAGAATATTGTGTGTATAGCAGTCATCATTCATTTACAGGGACACACAAAAAATTCTCTACTGTCTGTTAACAATAATTCCTGGAAGTGCGTTTTAAGTTGCTAAACGCGATTTTCAATTGAACTCACTTTTTGTCTATAACTGGGTGTGTATAAATTCTGTATTTCATATACAGGGCAGCACAAAAGTTCGAGAACACATTTCTGTTTATTGACAGAAGCTTAAGAAGGAGAATTTTAAACTGCGCTACGCGTTCCCTAACTAAACTAAAATTTATCATCCTATGTAGTATATATACAAATCTATAGATCCTATACAGGGCTGAATAAAAGTATTCAGATATTTTTCCGAATATTGTACATCTTGGAAATTCCTGACATTACGTTTCTTAAATATGTTATGCGTTTTCCAAATTGTTTACTTAGATGTTATCTTTCAGCTTATTAAACGGTAATGATTTGTAAAATTATTTTGGAAACGTTGGAAAGTGTTACATAATCTATGCTTGACGCATGATTTTTCGTTCTTGTTTAATGATTTGAGTTGATAAATATGGATTGCTTATAGTGAATTATACATTTGAGCATTATATTTCTAACGAATTAAATTGTTTAGAAAAATATTGACACAATACGAAATTTTACGGGGGTTTATTTCTTTTTATATTCTTAAAAAGTGTTCAAATCACATATATTTCTTCAAGAAATAATGTCAGGATTTCAATTTCAATTTGAATCGTGGCTGTCTTGAAGTGCAGCCAACGTAATAAACTAGGTAAACTTTAAACGCTTGTTTATTAAAATTCCAGTTTTCCCACAATTTCCAACACAGCTGAAAAAGTGTTTATAACTTCGGTTTCTCTGAGCGTCTGTCCGTTCTCTAACTCGCGTAAATATACTCGGATTGCTATGTTTTTGATATATGTTACTGAGATTTACTATGGCGTGTTCGGTATTGAAAATGAAGAGTGTAGTATTTATAATTCGTTTTACAGGGACACTCAAAATAATTTCGTTACATTATGGTCTATGGTGGGGGGGGGGGGTCTTTTGCAACGTATTTTAATGATGTTACGCTCTTTCAAACATACTGAAACCGATATACATCACAGAGGTGCACTACAAGATGCTTACTGTAGAATATGGTTGGTGTGCATAGCATTTATCGTTCATTACAGGTACATACAAAATAATTCGGTTACGGTACTCTCTATGACCGATAATTTCTGGAAGAGCGTTCAACTGTGGCAACGTTTTAAATTTAAATAATTTTTTTAATGTTACTTGATCGGTATAGATCAAATAAAGAGCTGCACAAAATAATTCGAGTTCATATCCGTTTATTGACGAAAATTGCTGAAGGGGAATTTTTAACTCTATTATGAGTTTCCTAACTCAACAAAATTTTAGTATACTATTTAGTATACATACGAATGTATAGATTACCTATAATGCTGTACATACAAATTCCGATATTTTTCTGACTATAGATGGTAAATGTTGAAATAGGGTTCTTAAATGTGTTATTCGTTTTCCAAATTGTTTATTCAGATATTATTTTATTAAACGGTGAAATTTTTCTACAGTATTCTAAATGTTTTTGACAGTGTTTCATAATCTATGCTGGACGTATATTTTTTTCTTTCTTATTCATATTGTGATAGTCTTCTTCTAAGTGAACGATATATTCATTGGAAATCATTAAAACATGAATATTATATATTTTAAAAATACAATAGCAAATTTTATGCAACTAAATGCTGTCAATGGTAATTTATTTTTTGATCTTATATAAAAAATATAAAAAATATTTGAATTCTGGCATCGAAAAAGCTACTCGTTCGGCTATAATATATTGTAAAGACACATTTATCTTCCATTTAAAAGGAGTTAGTTATTAAAAACAACCATACTGTAGAAAAAACACCACTTAATAATTACATTTTAAAGTAATTTTGATAAATTATCATCATATATTCTTAATTTTAATAATTATTAGTATCTAACAAAATTTCAAGAAAGAATTTTTCTGATGATATGAAATAAATATAACTAAGGGAATTCTTTCATGAAGATATATTTAACAAAACAGTTATGAAAAATATTTTTAATAAAAACCCAATCTAAATTTACTCACCATAATTGCAGCTGAGAAACAAAAATTTATGGATTAAAAAGGAAGAAAAAATTGTTTAAATACTTCGACACTTGATGACTGCAGCCAAGCAAATCCACAAAAGTTTTCTTAACTTTTTCCATAACACTTGGGGGAGGAGCTTGATAAGTGTAGCTGGCAAACCACGAGAAAAGAGGAGGAAAAAGCGCCCCAGGGGGATTTAACAGTGAGAAATGAAATTAATGTAACATTTTTTTGCATTACATTTTATTCCAAGACCGAGTGAATAGAACTTCCAGACTTTCTGTCTATAAACAATCCCTGCATTTTGTTTTTCAATTTTCATCAGAAAAGCGGTGGCTTAGCAATTTAAAAAATATGGAAGAAGTTCTAGTAATCAATTTGAAATAAAATGAACAATTAGGATTATCAGTAACTAATAAAATATATTTATGTTAATAATTAATCGTTCAAACTAATTATTAATGCACTTATAAAAAACATATTTTTTATATTTAAGATAGCAGATTTAATATATTGAATTTTAGTATTATCAAATTAATAAGACAACGGGGAGTTCTGGGGGGCAGATATGTTGAAGATATAATGAGAAATTTTCACATAAAATAAACAATATTACAGTGTCAGTGCATGTGATTGTGTTTCAGAAAATTCAAGAGTTAGATCTCCCAAAATTAATTAGTAATACTAACATGAAAGCAATATTACTGTGGTTGAAAGTTTTAAATATTTAATAACATGAGTTAAAAATAAAAATGCGACTTACAGAACTGACGTTGAGTTCTCAGATCTGAAGATTTATACGTTTGAAATATACTCAATATTTATAGTAAATCTTTGTGCACGAAATTGTTTTGTCATAAATGAATTACCAAACATTGGAGATAGAAAATACTAATCTTTGGATCTTAACTTAAAAAAACAAAAAAAACAAAAATGTATTTTAATGGAGAGAGCTTGAGCCCCATGAGCCTCTTCCTTTCTTACGTTCCAGAAAATTTAAAACAAATCTTAAAATATTCTTTTAACGTCTCTTCTAATTCAAAGCCTCTGTAATTGAGCAGAATGAAATTAATGTAACATTGTTTGCATTTATTACATGTTATTCCAGACTAAATAAAAAGAACTTCCAGATTTTTCTGCCTATAAAAGATCCACCCCCCCCCCCCCCCCCACTTTTTTTTTCAGTTTTTATTAGAAAATGTGTACAACCATTTTGACATCCCGTCAAAACATCGCCAGATGATAAATTTTATGTAAGAAAAACGGAATTTTGTCTCGATCCCTTGTGATTCCATCTTAGTACACTGCAATAAAAAAATTGTTGATTTTACAGTATAATACTGACATCCCAGCTGCCAGTATTATACCGTAAAATTAACAGTAATAAACAGTAAAATAAGCAGTAATACACTGCCGCGCATGCGTCTCCTTTTCAAAACAGCGCTCTTTATTTCTGGCAGAAGCTCCACTCTGAGCCACCTAACTGCGTTGTTAGCATACAAAATTTGAAAAATTGGATAAATCTAATGCGTTTCTCTCAGTATGAAAAAAATTAGTTCTTTTTCATAATCATATATTATAATGCGAGCAAAAATTGTGTGTGTAAATTTAATCTTAAAACTCACATGTTCAACAAACTCACACAACCTTAAAGCTCACATGTTCAAGAAAATTCGATAAGTGTATCATTTTTGGGTCACCGAGGATCAAGCTAATTTTATCTAAAAAACGGCTCTACTGGTTTTGACCAAATTTCGTATCTAATCGTTTTCAGGCACGAGAAGACCCTTGGGCTGGGTCACGCATTCGAGAAAATTCGATAAGTGGGTCAATTTTGGGTCACTACGGGTCAAGTTAATATTATCTAAAAACGGCTCTAACGATTTTGACTAAATTTTGTATCTTATCATTTTCGGGCACGAGAAGATCATTGGGCTACGTCACATGATCGAGAAAATTCTATTAACGGATCATTTTGGGTCACTACGGGTCAGGGTCAAGCTAATTTTATGTAAAAACGGCTGAAACGATTTTGATTAAAATTTTTATCCTATCATTTTCAAGCACAAGAAGACCATTGGGCTAGGTTACATGTTCGAGAAAATTGTATTAGTGGGTTATTTTAGGTCACTAACGGTTCAGGATCAAACTAATTTTATGTAAAAAATGGCTGAAATGATTTTCACGAATTTTTTTTATCCTAACGTTTTCGAGCACGAGAACACGATTGGGTTAGGTCACGTGTTCATGAAATTTCGGTTAGTGGATCATTGTGGATCACTATGGGTCAGGGTCAAGCTAATGTTATGTAAAAGACGGCTGAATCTATTTTCACGAAATTTTGTATCTTACCATTTTGGATTACGAGAAGACCATTTGGCGAAGTCACATGTTCGAGAAAATTCGATTAGTGGATCATTTTGAGGTCACTACGGGTCAAGCTAATTTTATCTAAAAAATGGTTGCAACGATTTTGACTAAATTTTGTATCATATCGTTCTCGGGCAAGAGAAGACAATTGGGCTAGATCACATGATCGAGAAAATTCAATTAATGGGTCATTTTGGGTCACTATGGGTCAGGGTCAAGCTAATTTTATGTAAAGAAAGTCTGAAACGATTTTTAGGAAATTTTGTATCTTACCATTTTGGATTCCGAGAAGACCATTTTGTTAAGACATGTGTTTAAATTTCGATTAGTGAGTTATTTTTGGGTCAACTGCCTGTCAAGCTAATTTTACCTAAAAACTGCTCTAACGATTTTGACTAAATTTTGTATCCTACCATACTGGATTACAAGACCATTGTGCTAAGTCACATTCGAGAAAATTTGATTTTTGGGGTGACTATGGCTCACTGCATTCCAATGTGAATGAAGGTTGAAACAATTATTAAGTTATTGAACAGTTGACAGTAAAGGAAGTCGTAAAGTTGGCAAAGTTAAAAAAAAGGATTTTTAAGATTACCAATGCCAAAACATATGTTTGGTTCCAAATGAAATATTGTGGGTTATTTTGACGATATTTGTCGAAATTTTGACGACTTTTGGTGAAAAAATTTGGTTTTCAGGACTGAAGGCATTTTTAAGAAATTCCCAAGAGGAGCCTAGTTACATGATTCAACCAATAATTCACAATATAATAGAAAGTACGATTCTGACAGCTCAGAGCCGTATGCACTTAATTTATTGTTACATTGAAAGCAAGGCTTAGTTGAACACAAAGCTAATTTTAACGGAACGTAGGTCGGTCTTTCCAACTGGTTTTATCCCTAAAAAAGATCGTAAAAAAGAAATTTATGATGATATTTCTTTTTAATTATCCTAAGTTTTCATACAAAGGCTCTTTAAAAATATTGACGCGCTGATGTATTATCAAATTCAATAAAGGATTTTAATAAATTAGAAAATGTCGTGTATAAACACGGATTTAGAAAAGCAAATCAATATTAACAATTATTATATAAAAGTAGCTTATTCTTATGTTACTCTTAGTGTTTCTTTATGATAAAGTAATGTAATTTAGTATTGGAGCTTTTTTTAATATAAAAAAATTAAATCGTTAAATGTTAATTTTTTAAATATGCTATTACAATCTTATTACTAAAAATATTTACCATGCATAATTTTATGTTCTAATAGCTTCATTTCAGTATTTTATATAATTAATATAATTTTAAAAAATTAAGACACAAGGATATTTTCTTTATGCGTTGCTCTCAGTTATGCGCCGACGTTGTTTTAAATACATCTCTTTAATGGAGCATAATTGAGACGTCACTATATTAAAATTAGTAGAAACAACGATTTAAAAAAAAATATCTTCAGCATTTATAGTGCAAAAAAGCAGAAACATTTACATTAGAACCTGGATTTCGAACGCCCCATTTGTTGAAAAATTAATTCTCGAACAAGAGATTCGAGCAAAATTTTATTTGACTCAAGAACAGTGACAGTGTCGTAGTCAAATCGACCGAATAAAAAACGCAACAAAAGCGATCAAACTGATTGTTTTTCTTGTCGCAAAACGTACATACATCAGGTACAGTTGGTTGCAATGTTATCAAAATTCGTGCATTTTGATATTCTTATAGAGTAATGTTCATAAATCTACTCATTTTTATTTATTTTTATTTATTACATTTTTACCTTTATATTTATTATTTGTTTTTTGTCATGGACGCGAAGCATATATGCATGCGATGTGATCTCCTGCTAACGAATTTCACGAATTTTAAAATTCAAAGACAGCGACTTAACTTAGTGGTCCTAATGATCTAAAAATTAAGTATGAAAACAATTCTTCTCCCCAATACCGTCCAAAGTATTTTACTACACTGCAAAAAACAATTGTTGATTTTACGGTATAATTCTGGCAGCTGGGGTGTCAGAATTATACCGTAAAATCAACAATTCCTTTTTTTTTTCAGTGTAGTAAAAGTAAAGATACGATTTTTGTTAAGATTTTATTAAAATGTCATCAAATTTTCATTATCTCATGTAATGCACAGTATTGTAACGCGTTTATATATTTTATTGTACTGTACGACACAGTGCATTGTTTCGAACAGATAAATTCGGGTAAGAAAATTGGGAGGTGGGGACGAATTAATCGTATTTTCATTATTTCTCATGGTACAATTTAATTAGGTTCTCGACCAATTATTTGGAACGAATTATGTTCGAAAACTGAAGTACCACTGTATATATAATTTTTAATTTCTACTAAAGTAATAATAATAATTGAAAATTGAAAATAGCTAGTTTATTTTTTCTCCTTTCTAAGCATGGATCTGCTATTACTTTCTTGATGCCGCATATTTTAAATACTTTTTTTCGATCAAGTTAAAAGCTAAATATTAAGCATTTTGAAACTGTTTGTTTTTACTATACGAATAACTATAAAGTTAATAATGAATAAATGCCTCAGACTTTTGTTTATAAAATTCTAAGAAATAATTAAATAAAAAATTCTGCTTTTATTGAGAACAAAGAGATGCACATTCACAAATATGTATTAAAAGTGTCTCTGTAGACAGTAATATATGTTTGTGACTGGTTAATTAATAATATTTTTCTATGTATATATATATATGTATATATATATATATATATATATATGTATGTATAACCATTAATGAAACATTACCGTAACACCAACTTAAACTATGAAATTATGATTTAGTATGTAATAATTAATTGACAACAAAAGTATTCCCCAACACTCTGAAATATAGATACCAAAAACTTATTTAAAAGAAGAAGAAATTAAATTAAAAATATATATATATATATAGCATAAAATTTCATTTCAGAGAGTTACGTTTTCATCTTCGTTTTCATCCGAAACTCAAGAAAGGGCCTAAATTCTGTGTCGGTTCAGTTTCGGACTTTAAAACTTATTTCGGTCGATCACTAATTTTAATGAAGTTATACTACACTGGCCTCCAAAAGTACAACCAGTTTTTCGACGCTCACTATTAAAAGAATGATAATAAATGTAAAAAATATGGTTTATCTGAACTATTATAAGCAACTTCAATAAAATCTTGTGAAATATTTTTACCAATCTCTAATTTTTAAAGAATTGTGCATTTATATAACAGTCAAGAGGAAACTGCGAATATCCCAGTTTTGTAATTTGCGGGGAATTTCTTTATGCTTGTTGATCTTGAATTGTTGGTGCCAGCTGTCCATATCTAGGATATGTCGTTTACCTGATTCGCTAAGATGGCGGGCAATCGGATAGATGGAAATGGAGTTATCACAAGCTGGGGCTGCTAGATGCTTTAATGTGTCTCGCAGTGTGGTCCAAAGACTCTGGGATCAATTTGAATCCGAATATTCAGTATCAAGAAGACTTATTTTTGACCTTTCATGGGTTATAACACCTGCTGAAGATCGCTTCATAGCTCTTTTGGCCCAAAGTAGGAGGAACCTACTGTGGTTCAGCTCATTTCAGATCCTCAATGCAGCGTGGATAACAATATTTGCTACTACGGTGCACAGACGTCTTCGCAATTAAGAACTCTATTTAAGACGACCCATTGTATGTGTCCTTCTTAATCAATAACACAGAAGTGCCCGTTTATGTTGGCCAAGAGAGCATGTTACCTGAACAACAATGGGCTTCCGTAATGTTCACAGACGAGTCCCAGTTTGCTTTAGAGAGTTATTCAGTTCGTGTACTGATCTGGATAGAACAAGGCATCAGATTCTACGTATGTAACATTGTTGAAAGACACAGTTATAGAGGAGGTAGAATCATGGTTGGGCTGGAATCTCTCTGGTGGTCACAATAATCTCCATGTGTGCCATGGAAGAACTCTGACTGCTATGAAATATCGGGACGAGATCCTTGCTCCGTTTGCCACACCGTATGGTGGTGCTATTGGTGATGAATTAATCTTACTGAATGATAGTGCCCGATCACATTGAGCGAGAGTCATTGGTGAATATCTTGAGGATCAAGGTTTGGAGCGAATTAAAGGACCGGTTTAATCTTCGGGCCTTAATCCGATAGAGCATCTTTGGGACTATCTCAGCAGACAGGTGACTTCCTCCGAAGTCGTTAAATGAGCTGGAACAAGCGTTTCTCAGAGTATAGTCGGTGTTTCCCATTCCAGGGTCCAGCAACTTAATTGACAGTATGGAAAGTCGATGCCACAAATGCATTAAAAGTAGGGCCGGACACATGCCTTATTAAAACCCGTTTATTTAATTTATTTTTCACATAAAAATACCTTTTGTTTATTTACTTTTTTTTATGAAACAATGGACTTTTGCAAAAAATGCAACTTTTTATTTGAAAAATCATGCTTGATGTTAAAATTAAGTAAAATTCGATAAAATAACTGTTTAAAGCCCAATTCTTCTAAAATTCATGTTTTTATCTTCATTTATTTTCAAAGTAGACACAAAAGACTGGTTGTACCTTAACTTTTGGAGGGCAGTTTATTTCAAGTATAATGGAATTGATAGATATTATCGAGGTGCAATACAACATTCTTTTGGTAGAATATAGAATGCATAGCATTTATCATTCGTTTACAGGGACATACAAAAAAAATTCCGTTACTTTATGGCCTATGGAAAAATACCATCTGCGGTGTATTTAAAAGATATTACCCTATTTCAAACATACTGAAATTGATGTTCATTGCTGAGATGCACTACAAGATTCTTACAGTAATATCATTTATTTGCAAGGTGCTTATTGTAGAATTTAGAGTGTATATCATTTATTTACTAGGAGATTATTGTAGAATATAAAGTGCATAGCAATTATTTGTTCATTTGCACATTTACAAGAATACAAAAATAATTCGGTTATAATATTGTCTATAAACGATAATCGTTAGAAATATATTTTAGATTCGATATGCTCGGTAAAAATCATAGGATGTTTTTAAAAAAAAATAGTTACATTTGTAGGTTTGATTTTATATTAAATCATAATTCGAAAAATATTTGAAAGTCTGCCACGTAGCGAAAGATAAATTAAAAAGTGCATGACCTCAACTTTTCTCTTAAACACTCAAACTCAGCGTGTAACAACTCGATAAAACCATTATTCCTACAGTGAGTCATTTCAGACCATCACCCTTTGAATTCAATTCGCAGCATGAGTTCGTTTAAATAATAAAATAAGTATCGGACACTGATGCTGTGAAATCAGGCCTCTTTCACACTATGGAGAAAGGGGAGGGATTTTAACATTTTAATGGTGGCAGCAATATACTTTGTTTCCCTTGAGCCAGTTTAAGACTTTAAGTCCTTTGGCAACGCAGCATTGCGCACATATAGGTAAGAAATTCCTTTTTACGAAATTTTATTTTATTTAGTTTAATATAATTAGATAAATAATTTAAAGATTTAATTATTCGTAAAACACATAACGGTAATTGAAAAATTCATTCTGTTATTAGCGTATCATAAATGGTGAAACACCATCGTCTGAAAATTATTAATGTATTTATATCATCATATAATTTTTATTTTTATTAAGCGAAATCAAGTACTTTTAAAAGTTCTTATTAAAAATATCTCATGTATAATTAATTAAAATGTTTAAGTAAGCTCTTTTCAGGAAAAATTAAACCTTAAAATTTTATGATATTCTTTAATTTAATACTAGCAAATAATTTTTTTTTTCAGTTAATAAATTTCTAAAATCAAATGTTGCTAAGTATATAAGTAAAGGATATTGGATTCAATAAAGAATTCAAACAAATTGAGGACAATTACCTAGTTTTAATAAATATTAATTTTATTTTGATATTCATTAAACGAAGACAAATAAATAATAATAACATTTAGTATAGTTTCATTAAACAAGTAATAAAAATACATTTAAGCAAGATTATATGTATAGAATATTTGCTCATGTTTTTTATACTTGTAATTTAATTAAAATAATTTAAAGATAATTTATGGCAGATGAAATGTGTGAAAATTCCATAGGTTAATATTATTTTATTTTTTTAGTTATAATATGATTTAAAAGTTCTTAAAACAAAATCAATTAAAACTTATAAAAATAAAATTGCCAGGCATCGGGACAAATTCCATGTTAGCAAGTATAGCTGTATGATATTTCTTCCGTTCGAATCAAGAAAATTATCCATTTAGACAGGTTCTTTTTAACATGTTTTACTTTAAACTTTGTTTAAATTTATTCAAAACTTTTAAAGAAGGCAAAGTGAAAATTCTTAATTAATTTTATAATAAGATTCTAAGTAAAATAATAAGAATTTCAGTATAATTTATTTTACATTTTATCATCATCATTACGAATCATCGGATTCTATGTAACATAACAAGAATTTCGAAATAATATTTTATAATTAAAAAATTATTTACGAATAAACAGATTCTAAATAACAGAATGAGAATTTCGAATTATATATTATAATAAAAAAATTATTTACGATTGCAATAAAGTTATAAAATTAGTCTTCTTGGATCACAGTTGTATGCAAACATGCAGACGTGAATTCATTGTTCATTATGATTAACATTTTTTTTTTATTATTATTAAGATTTAAAAATGAGTATATTTTGAAAATAATTTTTGAATAAATTCTTTTCTGACTATAATAATGTAAAGATCTGTATATTCGAAGAATTGAAAAGGTGATTTCATTATTGTTGTTTTTTAAAAACTGCATCAACTAATGTAATCACGCTTCTGATTTGTAAATGAAACTTAAACTATTACTCTCTCTCTCTCTCTCTCTCTCTCTCTCTCTCTCTCTCTCTCTCTCTCTCTCTCTCTCTCTCTCTCTCTTTTTTTTTTTCTTTTGTAGCTTTAAATAAATGAAAATTTGTTTGTTTTCTATAGATTATAAGAGCACAAGAAAAATGTGTTTTGTATCGATTTCAATTATTGCCTGCACCTGTAAGTAAAAATTATATGAGAGGGTTATTTCAGTAAAATTGACACAGTATAATCGCCTTTATTCTCTATAGTTTTATTAATTTCCTGATACTCAATTTAATAAAATTTCTCAGCTGGGTTTTGAAAGATAAGGGCAAATTTAAATATTTTTGGGCTATGAAAGAGGTGTTTATTTTCCTTACGTAAGAATAAACCCGACTAAGAATTAGAGCAACAGATTATATAATACAAATAATGTGGCTATTTTACAATACCATAGTATCGTTTTCTACTTTTTCCTCTCTCTCTCTCTCTGCAAAAAAAAATTCTATAATGTTTCCTGCATTCAGTTATCTTTTTCTGGGATCTATCGCCGTACTTAAATGTATATTCATCATGGTCATACACTTTCCAAAACGGTTTTTCGTTCGCTTAAAGATTATTAACACTTTCCAACATAGTTGAAAAGTGTTTGTGAATTCGGATTGTCTGTCTGTCTGTCTTTCGTCTGTCGGTCTGTCTGCCTGCCGTCTGTCCGTGCTCTAACTGGCGTACATGTACTCGAATTGCCATGCAATTGATATATGTTATTAAGGTTTACTATGGCAGGTTCGGTATTGAAAATGAAGTATGTAGCACTTTTACTTAGTGTACAGGGGCACTCAAGAGAATGCCGTTACATTATGGTCTATGGAGGAAAATCCTTTGCAGTATATTTTAATGATATTGCACTATTTCAAATATACTGAAATTTATATACATCGCTGAAGGGCCCTACAAGATGCTTACTATCGAATATAGCACTGTAGCACTTATAATTAGCTTAGAGGATAACTCAAAATAATTCGATAACACAATGGTTTGCGGGTGAGTAAAAACTGTTTGCAACATATTTTAATTATGTTACACTATTTTAAATATAATGAAATTGATATACATTGTTGAAGATACTTGTTGTATAATATGATGTGCATAGCATTTATCGTTCATTTACAGGGACACACAAAAGATTTCGGATACAGTACTGAATCTGAAGCATTATCTGTAAGAGATAATTGTTGGAAGTGCGATTTCAGTTAGGCATGCGTTTAACTAAATTTTTACATACTATGTGGTATGTATAAATGCATATACAGGGCTACACAAAAGAATTCGTAAGCATTACTCTGTATCAGCGTAAATTGCTTAAAGGATTTTTTTAAGCGAGTTATGCATGTTGAACGTGAAATATGTTGAGTATACTAAGAGATATTTGTTGAATATAAATAAAATCATATACAGGGCCACGCAAAGAATTTGATACATGGCCGCCTCTGTATGATAATTTCTAGTAAGTGTGATTTCAATAGTTTTTAGCGTGCCTGAATTAAACTTTAGCTTAATATGTGGTTTGTATAAAAATCTTACGGCAGTATACAGAGCTGTACAAAAGAATTCAAATATGTTTTCGTCTATTGGTAGAAACTGTTGAAAATGAATTTTCAACTGTGTTATGTGTTTTCTTATACTAAACTAAATTGCAGTATACTATATTGAGTATATAGAAATCTATAAATTATATACAAGGCTGCACAAAAGAATGGGAGTACATTTCTGACTATGGCCTGTAATTGCTGAAATCTGGTTTTCAAATGGGGTTTGCGTTTTCTAAAATGTTTAATTAAGTATTTTATTTTCCTTATTAAACATAGAAGGTTTGTTAAAGTATTCTATTAGTGTTGGAAAGTGTTTCATAATCTATGCTTAATACATGATTTTTCTTTCTTGTTTTTCGTTTTACTCTAATTATAAACGAATGCCTCCAACTCAATCTTCGTTTCATTTTAAATTGGTACAATGTGATTTTAAAAATTTTATTCATTGGTAGTTTTACACAGGGTGATTCTTAACTCATAGACAAAAGATTTTGAAGAGTAATGGAGCACACTTTAACGAATATACATACAGGGTGTCACAACACTCCAAGCCGAACTTAATTTTCTTTTATAACATTATTAGTACTGAAGCTATTGTAATGATAATTTGATTAGATATACGATGCTTTTGTAAAACGTAATGGCATCACGAGAAGGGATAGAAATAGTCACCATTCCTACTCAAAGGCACTGAAGATAGACGTTCCATAATTCGAAATGTAATATATACTGGACTCGTGATAATTCGAACTCGGTAATGTTGAATTTTCTGTAAATTTGAACGAAGCTAAACACCAAGCTTAGAAAATTATTTGTTAATTGCAACTAATTTTTATCAAAGCTGTTAATTAGCTAAAAAATAATTATCTTCATTTAAAAAAAAAAGATTCGTGATGAAGAAGATAAATGAATTTGCAAGTCTCGTGAATATTTAAACGCAGTGACATATGTCTTGCTCGAGAAATTTAAATCGAGAAAAAATATCTCTTATCAAACTGTATGTAATCATAGTTGATATAAATAAAGACGTTTGTTCAAACTACATCAGAAATTTTCTAAAGCTTCTTTTTTTAACACTTTCCATCATTCTTGAGAAATTTTATGAATTCGGTTTGTCTGGCCACCTGCACGTCCGTAAATAATGTTGGATTGCCATGTAATTGATATCTTATTGAAGTTTATAATTGCATGTTGGTATTGAAAATGAAATGTGTAGAATTTATAGTTCGTTTAGAAAGGCACTCAAATTAGCTATAGTCTACGAGGAAAAATCGTTTGCAATACATTTTTAATGATGTTACACTATTCCCAACATATTGAAATTAGTATGTATCAATGAGGGCCACTACCATACTATAGAAAATGGAGTGCATAGCATTTATCGTTCATTTACAGGGATAAAAAAAATATATATTCGGTTCCAGAACAGTCTATCAGCAATAATTGCTACAAGTTCGTTTTCAATTGTGGTGTCGTTTTTATATTTAACTAATATTTTGGATATGACACATTGTGTATAGATTCCATAGATCATATGCAGGACTGCACAAAAGAATTCGAGTATATCGACGGAAATTGCTGAAAGGGAATTTTCAACTGAATTATGCGTTTCCTAATTGAGCTAAATTTTAGCATACTATGTGACGGTTAATAACTGTTAATTTTTTCAAGAGATGGCGCTGGAAACAAGGTTTGGTTCACAGTCTAACTTCTTATGCTATTTTGTTCTATGAGAATATATTTCAAAACACCACTGATGTTTAAACGGTTTCGAATTAGCGTCTTTTTTTTTGGGGGGGGAGGGGGTAAACGTGTCCAGTTTTGAACCAAATAAAGAGCATGTGCGACACGTACTTCTTTTTTTGTTCAATCAAAAGAAAAACGCTAATGAAAGCCGTAGTATACCAGTGAAAACTTATGGTGACAATGTCACAACGCAAGGCGACTTGAAAGACAAACGATTCCCAGATCAAGTGAAAAAATTTGAAGATGTCGAATTCCAAGCACTGTTGGACGAATACGATACACAAACTCAACACCAAATGTCAGGGAGGTTAAATGGTGGTCGCCGAACCATTTTTGATCGTCTGAATGTCATGGGAAAGATCCAGAAGGCAGGAAAATGGATACCACATCAGCTGAATGACAGACATGGAAAAGCAAAAAAACGGTGCGAGGTTTTGCTTTCTCGGGATAAAAGAGCGTCTTTTTTGCATTGGATCATGACAGGAGACTAAAAATGGATACATTTCGAGAACTCAAAACGCAGAAAATCATGGGTTGACCCAAGACAACCATTCACATCGACCGCAAAACCGAATCGCTTCGGAAAGAAGACAATGCTGTGCATTTGATGGGATCAGAAGGTTGCCGTGTACCATGAGCTTCTGAAGCCAGGTGAAACCGTTAATACCGTTCGCTACCGTCAACAAATGATGAATTTAAACCATGCATTGATCCAAAAGTGATCAGCATGGGCTACAAGACACGGAAATGTGATTTTGGAGTTGTGACAACGCCCCAAGACACACAACGAAAGCGGTCTGAGGCATCATTTCTACATTTGGATGGGAACTCTTGCCCCAATCGTCGTACTCACCAGATTTGGTCTCTTCCAACTACTACTTGTTTTTATCGATATCTCACGTACTATCCATAAAGCACCTTAACAATTATGGAGATATCAAAAGATGGCTTGATAACTGGACCACCCCAAAATTAGCGCGTTTTTTCTGAGAGGGTATCCCCAACTTGTCAGAGAGAGGGGGAGGGGGGGAATGTATAGCTAGCGATGGCGTATATATTGAATAAACCACTTTTTACGTTTCTCCCAAATAAAATGTGTTTTTGTTGTGAAAAAAAACAAATTATTTACCGCCACATCTGGTATATGCAAATATATAGATTAGGGGTGCAGAAAATAATTCGTATATTTTTCCGACTATAGATGGTAATTGTTGAAATTGGGTTTTAAAATTTGTTATGGGTCAAAATTCTTTACTTAGACATCATCTTTCTCCTCATGAAGCAGTGAAGTTTTGTTATAGAATGTGATGGAAAGTGTTTCATAATCTATGCTTGGTGCACAATTTTTCTTTCTTGTTATATCTGCTAAACGTTACTCTCTAGCCTTAATGCGCCTGAAAATGTCTTCTGTATTTCTTCTGCTCATTTCCTTTTGAAGAGAATGCTTCATTTAAATATGTTAGAGTTAATAATATAAGAGGCAGATGGTCACATTTTCATATTTACAAGATGACAATTTCCAGTCACTGAGATCGAAGACTTTATAATCCATTATCTGCTAAGAACATGCCCACTCTTCTAACCTGTTACAACTGTAGGATTACGTTAGAAATCCTACTAATAATTTTGAGAAAAGTTTCTTAATATAGAAGTTACCTTTATTATAATTAATTGTAACTTCGTAAAACTGAGTAGTTACCCACGATTTCAAAAATCTTCTCTTTATCTTTAGAAACCATCTGAGAAGAACCAATCAAAAAACTCAGAAACCAATAGGTTTCATAAATTTGTGGGAAGTTTTCTAAAACAAAAAGACATTTTTGCTTTCCACAGTTTTCGAAAAGGTTACGAAGTAGCCTTTGCACATTATTAAATAATTGCAGGAAACTGTGTTGGTATAGCAGAAACATTTAAGAAAAATCAATGTAACCTAGTCGTTTCTCAGGATTCCAGAAATTATTCCTTTATCTTCGAAATCCATTTGTAGATGAACCAATCATAAACCTCAGAAAATAATGCTTCTGAGGTTTACAGAAGCATTTTTGAAGTAAAAGAGTCTAGAAAAGTTTTTTCCTGCCCGTAAAATTCAGAAAAGACGTTTATGTCAATTTTACATCTCTTGTGGTTTCTGAGATTTCTCATTTATTCCTCTTTTAAAGGTTTTGCTAGAAATGCAAAATGTTTAAAATCGTTGATAACTACAAAGTTGCACTGAACTTTGTAAATATTTCTTCCATATAAGAAAGCTTTCAATATTTTTTAAAGTGCAAATATTCCCAGCATTTCTGGATTTAGAGACTTGGTATATTTAAGGTGTTTTGAATAGCACATAAAAGATTAACGTTAGCGTTTCAGATCTAGGCCTACTGATGTTTTATATTCAATATTTATTTACTGTTTTGTTTTATTTCCGTAAAGAATTTACCAGACATGCTTTCAAGAATACTGCCATTCTTCCACTTAAACATCCTTGTGCTCACCATTTTCGTCATCTGGACCTTAACATTCAGCATACCAGTCGCCATAGCTGGAAGTGAAGAATGTCACCTTCGACCAGTGATCCACGTTCTGCAGCAGCCTGGTTGTATTCCAAAGCCCATACCGTCTTTTGCCTGTCAAGGTAGCTGTACATCGTACGTCCAGGTATAATACACGAGCACGTAAAAGTGCATAATTTTAAATTAAGAATTTCAATCAGTTTGTAAAATATGTTCATGCAGCATGGTCTTATGGCTGTTCTGAAATCCTAACTGGCTACTTTCTTACACATATGTTAATTCAATTTTGTTCGCAAATGTATCAAATAGGCAGGTGCATTTATTACGAAACTGTTTGTAATCGAACCTGTTTTTTTGTTCTCAAATGCAAACTGGCAACTTTCTGCCACATTTTTTTATTCATTTTTGTTCGCAAATGTATCAAATAGGGGCATTTATTAATAAACTATGTAATCGAATTTTTTTTATTATTATTATTTCAAATCCAAAGTGTCTACTTTCTGATATATATATTTAATTCAATTTTTTCGCAGATGTATCAAATATGTAGGTGCATTTATTAAGAAACTATGTATCCAAACAGTTTTTTTGTTCTCAAATGCAAACTGGCTACTTTCTGTTCTCAAATTCAAACAAGCTACTTTCTGACACTTTTTTTTTCGCAAATGTATCAAATAGGCAGGTGTATTTATTAAGAAACTATGTAATCGAAATGCTTTTTTTTAGTTTTGTGGTAAAAGCAGAAGATGTTTCCGGAAATGCTTTTGGCCGGAAAAATGCTTTTTCCGGAAACGCTCAGTTGGAGTTTGAGCCGAATTTCCGGACGCAACAGCGCAAAAAAAGGGGGAAAAAATGTCATCCTTAGAAAATAATCGCTTATAACAAAAGATGTTCATTTATTGACAAAAGAAAAAAAGTATTCGATTACAAATCAGTTCAGTAATCATTTCTGCAAGTACCATTTTTTATCTTTAAAAATGAGTCAAAAAATGTGTCAGAATGTTTCACGTGGGGTAAAATAATTTTTTGAAAACCGCTTCAAGCATGCTTTTAAATTCCTGCCTACAGGCTCTAATTCATTCAATATTTATGTGAATTACTTTTACATATTGCTGTTTATCATTGATAGAGACGAAACAGAAGATAATTTAGGAGTCATTGAATTTTTATACTTTATAAAATACCAAACACGGATCTTATTAATCACTATTATTTTGATTAACTAATTTTTATTTTTGCGATGTAGTAATATACATTGTAATTATTCGCTGAATGAAGGGGGGTATTGGTATGTTAATAAATTTAAATAAGCCGGCAATTTATGTTTTTCTTTTATAAATAGAAAATAGCAATATTAGTATTGATCCCTATATTTTAATTTCATGCATTGAATTTGTGACAATAGAAACATATTATCATATTTTTCATTTATTGATAATGATGCACTGGTCCGTGCAAATCTTTTCAGCTAGTGTTATTCCTATGACATTTATTATTGACAGTTTTCATGTTAAGACGATCTTTTACAAAATTTGGACAAAAGAAAAATATTTATGCTCGAAAGTCATACGAAGAACTGCTGTCCTTCAGCATAGTCCAGTGGTTGGTATGATCAGGAACTGAAAACAAGAATAAAATAACAACTAGCTTCAATCGGATAGATTAATTCTAATGATGATTTTCTATAATGAAACATATTCCACACCGACTAACTCAGACATTCTGTACTTCATCAGCATCTGATAACACCAAGTTTAGGATAAAATCAGTTTTATTTAACTTCAATAGGAATGACTGGGCAGTGAGCTTATTAGTAATAGCAATACTCTTTTCCTCACATAAATCCTTCAATTGAAACTGCCACTAATGTTTGTTCACGTGTAAGATATCTACAAAAAAACAACTTTTAAAAAGAAAAACAAATCTAAGCTTTATAAAAAATTGCATATTTTTTTCAAATTTTAATTTTTAGAAACACGTTATGATGTATTTAGTGCAGGAGAAAAAGATTTCTATCAACATATCGTAAGTAGACACTTGTCAAACATACAGTAACTTAGTATATTGAAAATATTAAATTAAAATTAAAATATAAGCTTGGACATTTTATATCACGCTATTATATTATTAATATATATATTTTTTTTTAATTAGCTTTTTAAAAACTTTTTAAAAGTTGTATTTCGTATATTTCATTATTTCATTTAAACAGTTTATATAATTTAAATAATGTACTCAATGAAATTAAAATAAGCTCCCGTAGAACTTTTTTCAGCAGAGGGCAAACACAATATCTATAAAATTTGTTTGCATATATTCATTTCTTAGAGTGATTAATAATTTAAAAGCAGTGAAAATCAATTTATTTTCTCAAAATATCAGTCTTCTCAATTTATGTTAATTAATTTTTATGATGAATAGAAATTAAGCAAAAAACTGATGGAGTCGAAATAAAATAAAACCGCAAACCAAAGTACCCAGGTTCGAGTCCTGATCCCGCATATTTTCGCTCTGTTGGAAAAAATCTCAACTATGACACTCCAACCATTGGATATAATTTACCTAGTTGAATATACAATCCTCTGTTCATTTTGACCTAAAATAAAGATCTTTGGTTGGTTTGTTAGTTAATTATGCGATATTTTTCCTTTTTTTGCAAAAAAAAAAAAAAAAAAAAAAAAAAAAAAAATGCAGAATTTTTTTGCTGTTGCAAACACTTATGGCTGATTCAAGAATCTATCGCGGCAGACATCCAGAAAATTGCTGCAGAGAGACCGCTTGGGAGCCACTTCGTTCATTTACGATTGATTTCAGTTTCTTTTTTTTCTTTTTTTAGATTACTTAAACATTTAAGTGTAGGTAAATAACTTGTTTTAATGTATATGTGTGAAATTCGAATCTTTTAATGTGACATATAGATTTTTTTTATCTAGAAAAAGTGCGTTTTTCCATGGGTATGGAGCAAATTCTTCACTGATTTTTTCAGTATTTAAGTATGTTTCTACTTCCTACAATTTCCCTGGAGAGAGGATTTTCATCATTCCCATGAGAAAACGCACTATTTCTAGATTTAAAAAAAAAAAATCTATAAATGCCCCACTAAAAATTTAAATTTTACACATATGTCTTAAACTAAGTTATTTATTAACACATAAATGAAGTTATTTCAAAAATTAAACACAATCATAAGTGAAAAACTTCGATGCAAGCATTTAGGACTACTAATGCAAAATAGTTTAACAGAGCCTATATATTGCCCTATATATACGGCAGCATTGCTAATGTCATAGTTAAGATAATTGTGACATCTACAATGTTTCTCGCTATATGTTTGTAAACGGTTAGCATATACTTTCATTTAAAAATAAAAAAGATAAATAATTTTTTACTTAATTACAATTTATTAAAAGAGATACTATCAATTATTGAAAGTGGCTTTATAATATGATAACCCACTATAATATATATTATACGATATAATATGTCTATTCGCATATATAAACTATAAATTAAAAATTTCAGTAAATCTCATACAACTCCCAAGCAACTAAAGTCCTACTCCATTCCACACCTAAAGTATTTACTGCATAAATGCACTAAAAATAAGCAAAACCACGCCATCTTATTCTGAATTACAATACAAGCTCAATTACTGCAGTAACTACTTCCAAATGAGAAAGCAAAGTCGCTACGAGCACCTTCATACTCATTAAAACCTTCTTAAAATACCTATGTTCAGTCCCGCTTTCACAATGCTTGCATAATTTCCAATAATATGCTTTCTCTCTCGTTGATACACATTCGTCGTAAATTAAAGTATAGATAGAATAAAATTATTCACTTGCAAATTTTACATCTAAGTTAAATTTATTCTTTCACGCCAGATTTTCGCATTCTACGATTATAAATTGTTACAGTGTCATTAATCGTTTATGTATATAATCTCAAAAATTGCACTTTTTTAAGCTGCGAAGTCCTCTAGTTAGATAAGTTATCGATAGATAAGTTATCGATAGATAAGTTATCGATAGATAAGTTATTGAAATATGTTATTTATATGCATAAAGAAGAACGTATTACTTAAAGGAATTACTATCTTATTGTAACTTCAGAATTACCTATTATATTTTGTGTAGTTTTAGAGTGACATATCAGACTTCAAAAAGTTATCGTGACAACTATTTAATATTTATCTCGCTTAAAAACATTTATTTTCAGGTCTCAGGCTCTAAATTTTGGCAAGTAGAACGTTCTTGCATGTGCTGCCAAGAGATGGGTGAACGAGAGGCAAGCATCGGTATCTTCTGCCCCAAAGCGACACCTCGTTTTAGGAAAATTGTAACTAGAGCACCCGTCGAGTGTATGTGCCGACCATGCACTGCAGTGGACGAATCTGCAATAAAACCTCAAGAAGTTGCCATGATGGTCGCTGCCGCAGAATCAGAATTGATGGGTGACATGCCCGCCTTAGAGGAATTTCATTTGGTCACTGACATGCAGCATTCTGGAAAAGAAATTCCTGTGATTTAAGGAATGAAAAATCATTTTTTTAAATATTTTGCCTAATTTTAAGTAAATCAATTGATAAGCATTTAAAAGCAATTTGTACAGCTGAATATTTAGTAAAATTGGTTTAGTTTGTAATTGAATTCAATATTTCAATATTTAGAGACTTTGGAGACTCCTCTTCGAAATAATATAATTACAATTGTTTTTCTAAAAGCTGTCTGGGTTTTTTTTTTTTTTTTTTTTTTTTTTTTTTGAGTTTCTTCTTTATAAGTACATCTCGAGGACTTTGAATTAGAAACTATAAGAATACTTTATATTAAACATTTTAAGTTGCTCTTGCTACATAACTTTCTAGGATGGAATATTTTTTTTCCCATTTGTATTTGATTTTCTATTTCTAAAAATTGTGTGATCCAATATGAATACTGACAACAAAAATAGAAATCAATAATTTTGTTAATATAGAATAACGAGAAAAAATATTTATTAATTTTATTCGTTTTAATATTTGTCAAAAGAATATATATATTTGTCAACTGAGCTGTAATATTAGTTTATTTTGTGTTATAATAACATCAATTACAAAGGAACTCATTGTATGTATGAAGAAAATTGTTTTTCTGTGTTAACTTATTGTTTATTGTTCATATTAATATACTTTTTATTTGTATTTAAAAATAACCATTTTTTTGCATTATAAGATAAGATAATAGATTCATAGATAATATTCTAACAAGTACAGTTGTCTGGTTAAGTTGTAATTCTAAATAAAGTGGCACATATTTGTACATCACTATTGATTCTCTTTATTTATTTAATTTGTATAAAATAATGCATAATGTGCAAATCATTTAGATTTCTACAAAATTCCTCTTTTTTTACTGTCATTGGATATTTTATGAAATTTTATTATTTAATCTTAGAAAACTGGTCCCCGGATTATATCTTTAGTGTTTCAGCATTTAGCAATTATATCAAAGACTTACATCATGGGCCTACAATCATGGATTCTATTGAATTTATTAACCTTTTACAGACTAAATTCAGCCCCAGACATAAATACATACACTGTAAAAATCTGTTGCAAACTGTCCAGTCTTTCAACCGTTTTTATAGATAACGGTTACTTGACCATAATTTAAAGCGACTTCCTTGCTCAGAATAAAGATAAATTACGGTTATGTAATCGTTTTCTGTAAAAACTATTGAATGACTGCATATTTTTAACAATGTACGTATTTACATACTTCGCCTTCTAATGCGTCAGTTTAATCCCTTCGCCCCTAAAGTTTGAGATGTCTGTTCTATGCTAAGTGTTGCTTCTTAGCAACGGCCATGATCTGACTCAAGGCCGTAGCCAATGGGGGGATCATCAGGGTTTCATACCCCTCCAAAAAATTTTCAGGATGACTATAAATAAGCCATTGAGTATCAATCAAGAAAGTCAAAATTAAAAAAATCTATCACAATTAAAAATCTTAAACAAAAATTCTATGAGCTAGCATATCTTTTTTTTTCTTTGATTACGTCAGCATGTTGAAAAGATTAATGCAATTTAAGACAATAGAAAATAGGCAATAAACATAGTTCATACATAGTTCAAACATAGGTAATAAACATAATAAACAAAGTTCTATAATTAGATCAATACGATTATGAAGGATTAGCCTTTTTAAAAGATTTTGCTGAATGGATGTCGATAGAACTTGTACTGTTAGCTTGATAATCTTTTAAAAATGATTTTAGTATCTAACATATATCATTCTACGTTGCTTAATTATAGAGCTATGGAGAAAATTCTATAATCAAGTAAATCCGATAATGAAAGATCAACCTTTTTAAAAATAATTAATTATGTTTTTGTTAGTTATTAGAGAAAAAAGAAAAATCTCGGATAACATCTCCACTATTTGACTAACCATCGCCATTTTTCGCTCTAATATTAAACGCCAAACTTGGCTGTAGATCACTAATACAGGCCTTGGAGTGATCACTTTTTTGACCATCACTATTTCCATACAAAATTTTTTGTTTTAGATTTCTCTTGAAAATGTCGTAGAAACCCGCTTCGAGATCAGCTTATTCTTCAATTGCTGTAGTAACCTTCTACAAAAATAATATAAAATTCAAATCGGAATTTCACTCCGAACGCTTATAACGCACATTCTGCTAAACGGATTTTTATGGTACTTACACTGTCAGTTGGGTAATTTTGGGAGGAAGGTTTTAGTATATAACGTATCTTTCTACGTTGCTTAGTTATAGAGATATGATAAATAGTTTCTATAATTATGTGAACCCGATTATGAAAGATTATGATTTAAAAATTGTTCTACGAAACAGATTTTGATGGGATTTGCACTACTAGTTTAGATAAATTATCCAAAACAGTTAAAAATTATATGTAAAATTTGCATTACGAATTTTAAAACTTACATTCTATGTAAGCGGAGTCGCGGGCGAAAGCTAGTATAAATATAAAAGCATTTCTGAACAATTAAGAGATAATAAATATTCAAAAATGTGTCTATACGAGCATTTTTCAAATTGTAAAGTTGAATTTTTTTTTTTTTTTTTTTTTTTTTTTTGTCGGGGAGTGAAGGTGCCTCCCTTCTTCTTAAAAACCTTCTGGACCACTCGTTTAATATACTTTTTAAACGAAGTTATATTAAACGAGAACATGAAAAGAAAAGCGAAACTGAAAATCATCTACCACGGTAAGTGAAATTTGCCGAAAAATCCTTAGTTGTTTTTTCTCTTAGTGCGTATTTATTTTTAATTATTTGAAAAGGAATAGAATATTATTATTATTTTGAAAATCATCAGAGAAGAATAAAATTTTGTTAATTAAATATGAAAATCCAAGGATATGCAATTCCCTCCACAGCCCCTCCCCTGGGCACGCACGATAGTCCAGCAACAATCCAAACTTGAAATGTGATCCATTAGCAGCTTTTGAAATCTAAAAGAGTAAAGGCTTTTCACAAATACTCTTAAAAGTTATTCAAACAATGACGCAAAGTATCACATTTTGGTCAAAGTTACCGATTTGAAAGGAAATGACAATTAAGTTTCATTTGAATTATTCCCAGACTATGCAATTATTTAAAAATCTTTCCAAATCTCTTAGATAGTATTTTCATGCTGCTTTAATGAAATGCTTTATTACTTTAATATAAAGCAGTGTTCCAAAGCAGTGTGTCGTGACACACAAGTAGGTGTGTGTCTTCCCTCCCCCTCAAAAACATTTATATGGATTTTTTTTTTATTATTATTACATTAAATTATTCTTATGATTTTATTAGGTTCTGTTATTAGTTTCATTTAGATTTTATTTTCTCCCATTCTTCAGTCAATGCCAGAAAAAGTTAATAGGGGGAAATTTGGTAATAAGAGACAAAAATAGATGGTTGGTTGTATAGGGTTTAATGGCGCAAGATCCCTTTAGGGATCTTGTCCTACAAATTAATCTCTGCTCCAAAACAGACAAAAATACAAAATAAAAATAAAAATATAATATTTTTAGTAATTAGAAAAGTGTCTTGCACAAAAAAGGAATTACACTCCACAACTTTTATGAAGCTTTGAAATTTTTTCTTCAAAATTTTAAAGACAAATTTTGGTATTTAGTTTTTTTTTTAATTTAATGAAATTTACTGTATTTTACTACCCTCTTTGAGGTAGTAAGAGCATTCATAAAAATGCTTTGTTAAAGTGAATAAGATTATAAAAATACATTAAAGATAAAAACTTTTTTAACACAGTTTGTCAGATTAAAAACATAAGTTTTATTTTTGAGATACAAAACGTTAAAAAGCAATTGAACTACACAACAAGGTTTCTTTATTTGTCCTACAAATTAATGCCGCTCTATATATGGGATTGATGCAAAATATGAATGTACAATACGTAAAAGAATATCTGACGATGGCTATAACTTCAGTTCTAATTTATGCAAGATAAAAAAAAAAGAAAACTGTCATTTTAATTCGCACAAAGCTCTTTAAAATTGTATGTGGTTTATTTTGCCATACGGTATCATCTAAAGATTAAAACTGAACGTAACTTTTAGAAGTTCAGTAGTAACAATAATCAGCGCATAGTAATAATAGTCATAGGGGAAAATAGAAAAAGAGTAAACACATTAAAATTTGACATAATATACTGTTTGAAAAAATTATTGTTGATAAAGCTATATTATATGCGTTTGATGAATAAATATGTCAAATATAAGAATAATAACTACAGTCGAACTCGTTTAATACGAGCATGGCTAAAACAAGCACACGGCTGAAACGAGCAATTTGCACGTTAAAAATGGTTCATCGTTTAAGCTATATTAAGATTTTCATGCTTTTTAAGAGCTACAAAAACAGGATCATGTTTATTTCAATGTGATTTTCGGGTAAAAATAGAAAGAAATTCTTTCTTATCGAACACTATTCTCTCTCAACGAAAATATTTCTACATTACAACTCTCTGTCAAAGTGTAGTAATTTATCAGAATTACCAGACAGTATTTCAATTTTCAAGGAGACCTCCTCCCCCTTGTCCCCCAGAAAAGGCAAAGAAAGGTCCTGAGTCTTGAAAGAATGAAAGAAAGAAGGGACGGATAAGTACGTTTCAAATAAGGCCCTATTCTCAGATTTACAACTGAACCATAGAAAGCAAGGAGCATCAATGAAAACCTTTATTTGTTTTTTCTTTATATCCGAACTCCGAACAATATCAAAATTTTCATGCTTCTTAAAAATGACTAATTAAGATTAATTAATTCTATAAGTAGTTCTCTAAAGTAATTCTCTAATCTGATTAATTCTCTAAAATTAATCATATCTCTCTGTGTTAAAATGAAAAGAACATGGGAAATCAATTACTCAAACACTGTAGTGACTATTGCAATGTTAGACGAGTATTTCGGGGGAAAAGGGAATTAATTGATCGGTTGTTCGTGTCCTTTGGAATTACTAGTTCTTAGATTCTTTGACTTCAGTACTATGATTTGGGCTAAAGAAAAGGATACGCACAAAGATAAGACTGAATGATGTTAACTTTACGAAATTCAATTCATTTTAACATTGAGATAATCTGTGAAAATAATTGTAGTCATTAGTTTACATTATGTGTGTGGTTTTAAGATTTTTATTATCGCCAAGGTTATCACTGGTAACGGTTAATACGAGAACTTTTATATTTGACCTTGCTTCTCGTAGTAACCGAGTACAACTGCATTTAAAATATAAAAATTATTAAAACTTTTCTACATCTACTTTCTATTTATGCGATATGAGATAATCAGCAAGAAAGGAAATTTAAAATAAGGAAAATGAAAGGTTATTTTCTTTGGTAAAGGGACAGAGATTCTTGTCTGATATCCGTTCACGGAATCAATGTTCGTAAATAACTATGCGAACAGATAAAACGTTAGAGAATTTCTAATATATATTGTTTAAATAAATAGATAATTTTATTGTTTAACTATTTTAATATACGCATTATTGAAAAAAATTTCTTATAAAAAATATAAATAAATAAAATGACTTGTGATATCTTACTTGGAAAATGTTATGATGTGTCGCAGAAATAAATGTTACTAACTTCAAAGTACAGGATTAACAAAAAATAAGTTACACACTTCACGGGACTCTGAGGTCGTTCTACTGCTCCAAATGAGACGAAATTTTAACTACAGATAACTCAAATTCTGCGCTTATTATAAGTTAAATAAAAATTTTCCTTGTGAAAATTTGTCGAAAGATAGTAATATATTAATACCCAAAATGCCATCATATAAGTTTTTAATATACTTACAGTAAATACTCAGTATATCCGCTTACATTACCAACAACGTGCTGCAAACGCAAAATCATATTTCTTGCTGCTAAGTGCAGTGAATCTGGTCAAATATTCAAAAACATCAGGATGAATGTTTTCTTATAGTTGGCTTATTTTTTATTAACCCTACATCTCAATGATAGAAAAAATGTAAGGAAAACAGCTATAAAGAAATTGTGTTACTGTTATAATGAATAATGAGCTATTTAAGGGTATTATTTTGAGAAAGACAGTACTATTTTACGAAGTAAATATTACTACTATGATATGTAGTATGACCGAATTTTGTACGAAATTCAAAATTCTAAATGTATTTTGAGGTATTTTGTTAATCCGAATATACTCCTAAAGAGTTCTTTAACATTTAGCAGTATATTCGGAATAAAACAAATGTTTAAAAAAAAACCTCAAACTCATTTAGAACTTTGAATTTTGTATTCGGCTCTTTCAAAATTATGCAATATTTTGCACTTTCTCCAGATTTTACTTCTATTTTTTTATTTCTTTTTGCACTGGGACGGTTGAAAAAGTTATGAGGGAATGGGTGCCTCTTCTAATATCTGAATGTATAAATGAGTATTTACAAAATTATTTAAGATTACTTCTGTTTTTGAGAATATTATTTCTTTGATATATGAATAGTGTTAGCTTAATTCCATTTAACCCTTTAATGCCATCTTTCCTTTCCACGGCATGAATCTAAAGATGCCCTTCTTACTGTTCTAGATTTTTTTATTTATATTACTTCCATTTTTGAGAATATTAATACATTTGTATAGTTCCTGGATAGAGCCTAGTCTAATATAGTCTAATACCATTTAACCCTATGTCATCCTAAATGTAATATTTACTTGCCTTATACCTATTTAACCCCTCCAGTTCCATCTATGTTAAGTTCTAAACTTCAAATGAGCACAAAGGTGCCCCCCTATTTTTTAGTTTTTTATATTTTTATATGGTATAAATTTTCTTCCCTTCCTCCAAATTTTCTATATAAGCATGTTTAAGGTGATTTTACCCCCATTGCACAGGAAATTTATTACTTGGCCCTTGCTATTCCACTTTGCGCTATTTCATCAATGAGAAGGTGTGTATTATAACTTATATCTCGCTTTTTCACCTGTTAACTTATGCATTTCTAATATTCCTACTAATATGTCATATCTTTACTAGAACTACACTAGTGTGCAAAACTTAAGCAACAAACACAAAATGCTAATTTCTGAACACGTAACAGCACAGAGAGTCGATGTGAAGTCTTCTTGACATCACAAATGGTCACAATTGTCACAGTCACTACAATGAACAGAAATGTGATATCTTTCATTCGTCTCATTTTTACTCTCATTTGGTCACTCCACTGAGCAGTCACCATGACTGCTGCTTTTTGACGAGTCACCAGGTGACTTTACAATGAAGTCATCTTGTGACTCTCATGTGACTGTCATTTTGACACTTCATGTCATCATGATAGCTGTTCTATGACGAGTTCCCAAGTGACAGAAAATGAAATCATCTGGTGACTTTTCACAAAGGAGTGCAATGATGACTTCACAATAGAGTGTCGATCACCGGAAAGTCGCCATGCGACTTCATTGTGACATTATTTGGCGACTCGTCACAATGCAATGCTCACAATGACTTCAAAGTTCAGTCTTCAACTGACAGTGACTTGTGAATCACAAGGTGACTTCATTGTAATGTCACCTGGTGACCCATCACAAAGCGACAGTCACAGTGGCTTTTCAGTGTTAACAATCATTTGAGAGTAATAATGAGACAGTGAAATATCCCATATTTTGATTCACCGTAGCGATTGTAACACTTCTAACCATGTGTGACGTCAAGGGGACTTCACATCGACTGGCCGTGCTGTTAGAGTGGTAACTTTTTTCTACACTTTTTTTGCTCGCGTAATTGTTGAAAAATGCCAGGTGGTATTCGTGGGCCTATGTTCATTAGAGGAAATTTTACTGCAACAGATAATTCAAAAATTACTAATTTAGCCACATTTTGAATAACCTTCATTCTTATACTACATTATACTCCGTTCGCTGAAACGAAATAACGAAAGTAAACAAATGCGCGTGCGGATTGGCGATGCTTAAACCTGGCGTTGTGACAAAAGCGCCAAACAGATTTCTTGAAGTGCTGCTTCTGCTTTTTTCCCAAACGTCTGTTTGTTGCTTGTCTTTCACTTTTAAAATTGACGATTTTTTTCGATTGATTTGGTATTTTGTATACACAAATGGAGTGTGAAAATTCTTCTTTGAGCCCGCGTAAGAAGAGAGTAAAAAGAAAAGCTTTGAGTAAGGTGGAGAAAGATATGATTTTAAATGTATATAAAACGGAACTTGAATCGAATCCTGAACTTCCGATTTCTCATATAGGAGATAATGCTGCTCGTATAATGCTGCTTCCGTTTTTCGAGTGTTAAGAGAGTATAAAAAATGTGGTGTGTTAAACTCGCCGAAGAAGATAAAATTACGTAAACGTGTTTTAGAAAATATAGATGATTTTGATAGGAATGCTATTAGGAGAAAAATCCACGAGTTCTTTTTCAGGAATGAATTGCCCACTATAAATAAAGTTTTGGAAGTTGTAAATGATGACCCTGATTTGCCAACCTTTAAAAGGACAAAATTTTATCATCTCCTGAAAGAATTAAACTTTAGATATTCCCGGAGAGGACGAGACAGTACTCTCATTGATAAAAACGAAATAATTGTGTGGCGAAGAAAATATTTAAAGCAAATCAAATCTTTCAGAGAAGAAGGGCGCAAAATATATTATATGGATGAAACTTGGTTGAATGCAGGCCATACAGTTAGTAAAGTTTGGAAAGATACATCAGTAAAATCATCAAAACAAGCATTTTTATCTGGTCTTTCTTCAGGATTAAAATCTCCTTCCGGAAAAGGAAAACGGATGATAATTACCCATATTGGTAGCGATTCTGGTTTCGTGGATGGAGGGCATGACTTATTCGAATCAAATAAAAATAAAGATTATCACGAAGACATGAATTCAGAACGTTTTGAAAAGTGGTTTGGTGATATCTTATTTCGACTGGAAGATAACTGTGTGATAGTAATGGACAATGCTCCTTATCATTCCCGAAAATCAGAAAAAATACCGAATACTTCGTGGAGAAAACAACAGATTGTTGATTGGCTTTTAACAAAAAATATCCCTTTTGAGGACGGAATGTTAAAAGCGGAACTGTTGCAGTTAGTGAAGCAAAATAAAAATAAATATGACAAGTACGCTGTCGATGAAAGGGCAAAAGCACAAAATAAAACTGTCTTACGATTACCCCCTTATCATTGCGAGCTTAATCCTATTGAACTGAATTGGGCACAAATAAAGAACTTCGTTGCGAAAGAAAACAAAACATTCAAAATGAGCCTCATGTAAAAGATATATTCTCTCAAAGTATCAGCAAAATTGGCACTGGAGAATGAAAAAGATGCATTCAACATGTAACAAATACAGTGGAAAAACAAATGTGGGATTTAAATAATGCTATAGATAATATAGTGGATTCCATGGTAATCAATCTAGATTTTAATATTTCCGATACTTTAACTTCATCTTCTGAATGATTTATGAGGTAAGTGGGCTTCAATAATGTAAGATATAAATAGTTTTGTACTATTTTGTATTTAACAAAATTAACTCCTGATGATGGTTTATAACAATGTTGAATTCAGAAGGTTTGCCCCGGGAGGAAATTCCGTTCGGAGCATTAAAATGTCCCCTCTCGGAATATTTCAGATTTTATACTTTTAATGGTCAAAAAGTATAATCCCCCCCCCCCCCCCGAAACTGTATAATGTCTCGCCTGGAGGCACAGAAATCCCACCAGGGAAAAATATGTCTGAATTCAACGCTGTTTAAAATAAATAGAGAATAATTTATATTTTTACGTCTTAAACTTTTACATTTTTGTTTAAAATCTCGATGTAAGTCAGTTAGCAACTTGTGTTGTTTTCATATAGTTATCAAAATAAATGTTCAAAAAATTAACAAATCGAAATAAAAAATAAAATTCGCCAACCTAGGGATTTGTGCCAAATGTGTGGCTCCTTGACGATTTTCCTGCAACCCGTTTGTTTACTTTCGTTATCTCGTTTCCCTGAACAGACTATAGGTGAACATAAGACTTATATGAATAAGAAGAGCTAAAATTATTTCCAAATTAATGGTAATTTAGAATATATTTTGAAGGGATTTTGCTCATTTTATTTTTCATAAGAAATTTAGAAAAATTTCAAAAACGGTTCTAATCGGGTATTTATATCTTAAAAGATCTTATTTATCATCATGCTAAATTCAAATCTTCTAGTTAAGCAAATTTCTGTAATAAATGTATCACAGGAATTGCAATTTTAGAACTTTTTTGCTCCTGCACACATTAACATTTAACATAAAACATTAACGTAACACACACATTAACATAAAACTGTTCTGTGGATGAATTTGTGACTCTAACGTAACAGCCATGTAAAATTTCAAGTTTCTATCCCTAACAATTTCAGATAAATCATAGTTTAGAAGGTTTTTAGAACTTTTCCAACACATTTCAATCTTTTAAATTTAGAGTTCTTTTAGAAACGTTCTTAGAGAGAACTGAAATTTTACAAATAGCCACCATGCCAAATTTCGACTTTCTACACCAGCAGCATCACTAAAATCGCAATTTTAGAAAGTGTTTTGATTCTGCACCTTTCAAATTTCGAATTTTGTAAAAATTGTTCTGTAGAAGCATTTACGTTTAAAAATAACAGGCATGTTAAATTTTAAGTTTCTATCCTTAACAATTTAAAAAAAAAAAAAAAAACATAATTTATAACATTTTCCGCTCATTTTACACCTTTAAATTTCGTTTTTTTTTTTTTTTTTTTTTTTTTAATAAACTGTTTATACCGAGCGTCTGAATCTTAAAAGTTATCACTATACTAAATTCCAAGTTTCTAACCCGAATAAATCCAATTAAATCATTATGCTTAACTGTTTTTACTACGTTTTCCGCTCATTTCACTTTGTTAAATTTCGAATTTTTTACAAACCGGTCTTAGAGAGCATTTTCATTTTAAGAGTAACCACCATGCCAAATACAAAGCTTCTATACCAGCTGTACCTCATAAATTGCCATTGTAGAACGGTTTTTTTTTTCTTTTTTTCGTCCTGCCTTTTTAAATTTCGCCTTTTTAGTAAACACCTCTGGATGATCATTTACGTTAGTTAGTAACAGCCATGCAAAATTTCAAGTTTCTAGTTTTAACAGTTCCAAATAAATCCTAATTTAGAACGTTTTTAGAGCGCTTTTCACGCTTTCACACTTTTAAATTTCAATTTTTTTTTAAACTCTTCTGTGTGACCAGTTACGTCTTAAAAGCAACAGCCATGTCAAACTTAAAGTTTCTATTATTAACAATTCCATAGAAATCTCAATTTAGAACGTTTTTAGAACGCTTTTCGCGCATTTCACTCTTTTAAATTTCGATTTCTTTTCAAATTGTTCTGTGCGACCATTTATGTCTTAAAAGCAACAGTCATGTCCCATTTCAAGTTTCTAACCCTAACAATTCCATAGAATTCGTAATTTAGAAAGCTTTTAAAACGCTTTCCGCTCATTTCACCCTTTGAAATTTTGAATTTCCTTGCAAACCATTGTTAGCGAGCATTTGTATCTTAAAAGTAACCAACCATGCCAAATTTGAAGTTTCTAATCCTGTCAGTATTTAAAAAAATCGTAATTTTGAAAGTTTTCTCCCCTTTCACCCTTTTAAATTTCGATTTTCTTTTAAACTATTCAGTGTGCACCTGCGTCTTAAAAAGTAACATCCATGTCAAATTTCAAGATTCTGTTCTTAACAATTCCATAGAAGTCGTAATTTACAACGTTTGTAGAACATTTTCCTTCATATCACACTTTTTAAATTTCCAATTATTTAGAGACTGTTCTTATAGAGCATATATATCTTATAAGTAACTATATTGCCCAATTTCAAGTTTCTAATCCCTTCAGTATTACAAAAATTGCAATTTTAGAACGTTTTTCGCTGCTGAAACCCTTTGACTGTAGTGGCACTGACATAAAATATAACCTATGTAAGAGCAGAGACTATCACCATAAATTTGCCATTACATTTAAAATCGGTTCTGTTGTTTCAGAGAAGAATGTTTTTAAAACGCGTTTAGTTCATTTCACCCTTTTAAATTTCGAATTTTTTTAGAAACTGTTCTTAGAGCATTTATATTTTATAAGTAACTACCATCATATAAGTTTTTAATATACTTACAGTAAATACTCAGTATATCCGCTTTCATTACCAACAACGTGCTGCAAACGCAAAATCATATTTCTTGCTGCTAAGTGCAGTGAATCTGGTCAAATATTCAAAAACATCAGGATGAATGTTTTCTTATAGTTAGCTTATTTTTTATTAACCCTACATCTCAATGATAGAAAAAATGTAAGGAAAACAGCTATAAAGAAATTGTGTTACTGTTATAATAAATAATGAGCTATTTAAGGGTATTATTTTGAGAAAGACAGTACTATTTTACGAAGTAAATATTACTACTATGATATGTAGTATGACCGAATTTTGTACAAAATTCAAAATTCTAAATGTATTTTGAGGTATTTTGTTAATCCGAATATACTCCTAAAGAGTTCTTTAACATTTAGCAGTATATTCGGAATAAAACAAATGTTTAAAAAAAAACCTCAAACTCATTTAGAACTTTGAATTTTGTATTCGGCTCTTTCAAAATTATGCAATATTTTGCACTTTCTCCAGATTTTACTTCTATTTTTAACACTTTCCAACCTAGTTGAAAAGTGTTTATGACTTCGGTTTGTCTGGCCGTCTGCCGTCTGGCCGTCTGGCCGTCTGCCGTCTGGCCGTCTGGCCGTCTGCCGTCTGCCGTCTGTCCGTGCTCTAACTCCCGTAAATATGCTCGGATTGCCCTGCAATTTTTATATGTTATAATCATTATCTATAGCATGTTCCCTATTTCAACGGAAGTATGTAGCACTTATAGTTTTTTTACAGGGACACTCAAAAGAATTCCGTTACATTGCGGTCTATGGGGAAAAATCATTTGCGGTTTATTTAAATAATTTTTCACTATTTTAAACGCATTGAAATTTATATATATCACTAAGGTGCATTAGAAGAAGCTTAATATGGAATAGGGTGTGCATAGCACTTATACTTACTTTACAGGGACAGTCAAAAGAATTCCGTTACATTACGTCTATGGAGAAAAATCGTCTGCGCTTTATTTAAACAATGTTTCCCTATTTTAAACGCATTGAAATTTATATAAGGTTCATTACAAGAGACTTACTACAGAATATTGTGTGTATAGCAGTCATCGTTCATTTACAGGGACACACAAAAGAATTCTCTACTGTATGTTAACAATAATTCCTGGAAGTGCGTTTTAAGTTACTAAACGCGATTTTAATTTTAAATCGCTTTTTTTCTATTACGTGGTGTGTATAAATTCTGTAGATCCTATACAGGGAAGCACAAAAGTTCGGGAAAACATTTCCGTATTATTTAACTCCAGACGGAGAATTTTAAACTGTGCTACGTGTTTCCTAACTGAACTAAAATTTAGCATCCTATGTAGTATATATACAAATCTATAGATCCTATACAGGGCTGAATAAAAGTATTTGGATTACTTAGATGTTATCTTTTAGCTTATTGAAGAGTATGATTCGTAAAATTATTTTGGAAGCGTTGGAAAGTGTTACATAATCTATGCTTGACGCATGATTTTTCGTTCTTGTTTTTATTTCTTTTTGCACTGGGACGGTTGAAAAAGTTATGAGGGAATGGGTGCCTCTTCTAATATCTGAATGTATAAATGAGTATTTACAAAATTATTTAAGATTACTTCTGTTTTTGAGAATATTATTTCTTTGATATATGAATAGTGTTAGCTTAATTCCATTTAACCCTTTAATGCCATCTTCCCTTTCCACGGCATGAATCTAAAGATGCCCTTCTTACTGTTCTAGATTTTTTTATTTATATTACTTACATTTTTGAGAATATTAATACATTTGTATAGTTCCTGGATAGAGCCTAGTCTAATATAGTCTAATACCATTTAACCCTATGTCATCCTAAATGTAATATTTACTTGCCTTATACCTATTTAACCCCTCCAGTTCCATCTATGTTAAGTTCTAAACTTCAAATGAGCACAAAGGTGCCCCCCCTATTTTTTAGTTTTTTAGCTCACAGGCTATCAAAGCCTGAGAGCTTATGTGCCCGCCCGTTCTGTATGTATGTATGTATGTATGTATGTATGTATGTACGTATGTACGTACGTAACGCGATAACTCTTGACAGAAATAACCGTTTTGCTTCCAATTTTGTTTATAGGTTCCTTGTGATAAAGCGCTTCCCTGATTAGTTTTGGGGATTGATTGTTTAACTATAAAGGGGGGAACGGGGGGGGCTAACCCTCCTTAATTAAGATAAATGGTTTATTCATGCAGAATTGTCCAATTTTCTTCAAATTTTGTATATAGGTTCATTGTGATAAGGTTCTTTCCTGATTAGTTTTGGGGGTTCATAGGTTAAGTATAAAGGGGCTAACGGGGGGGGAATCCTCCCCCTTAATTTAGATAAATGAATTTTTCATGCAGAGTTATCCGATTTTCTTCCACTTTTGTTTATAGGTTCCTTGTGATAAGGCGCTTCCCTGAATAGTTTTGGGGATTGATTGGTTAACTATAAAGGGGGGGGGAACGGGGGGCTAACCCCCTTAATTTGGATAAATGTTTTTTTCATGCAGAATTATCCAATTTTCTTCAAATTTTGTATATAGGTTCATTATGATAAGGTTCTTTCCTGATTAGTTTTGGGGGTTCATAGGTTAAGTATAAAGGGGGTAACGGGGGGGTTAATACTCCCCCCTTATTTTAGATAAATTATTTTTTTTATGCAGAGTTATCCGATTTTCTTCAAATTTTGTATATAGGTTCATTGTGATAAGGTTCTTTCCTGATTAGTTTTGGAGGTTCATAGGTAAAGTATAAAGGGGGTAACGGGGGGGTTAATCCTCCCCCCTTATTTTAGATAAATGATTTTTTTCATGCAGAGTTATCCAATTTTCTTCAAACTTTCTATATGGGCTCATTGTGATAAGGGGCTTCCCTGATTAGTTTTGGGGGTTCATTGGTGAAGTGTAAAGGAGGGAAACGGGGGCTACCCCCCCCCCCTTAATTTTGATAAATGGGTTTTTCATGCAGAATTATCCAATTTACTCCAAATTTTGTATATAGGCTCATTGTGGTAAGGCACTTCCCTGATTAGTTTTGGGGGTTCACTGGTAAAGTATAAAGGGGGGAACGAGGGGGACTAACCCCCCTTGATATAGATAAATGGGTTTTTTAAGCAGAATTATCCGATTTTCTTCAAATTTTATATATATGTTCATTGTGATAAGGCGCTTCTCTGATTAGTTTTTTAAGGGTTCTTTGGTTAAGTATAAAGGGGGGACGGGGGGCTAACCCCCCCCCCTTAATTTAGATAAATGGATTATTTCATGCAGAATTATCCGATTTTTTCAAATTTTGTATATAGGCTCATTGTGGTAAGGCGATTCTCTGATTAGTTTTATAGGTTCATTGGTTAATTATAAGAAGGAGAAACGGGGGATGGTTCCCCCCTCTTAATATATTGTCGATTTCTTCATATTTCGAGGGCTTATTTCAAATTCTTTGAAATAAGAATATAATTTACAGTTAGTGTGAATAGCCTGTGAGCTCAATGCCGCCAGTTTAACTGGGCAGTTTTCTTTTTTATTATATTTTTATATGGTATGAATTTTCTTCCCTTCCTCCAAATTTTCTATATAAGCATGTTTAAGGTGATTTTACCCCCATTGCACAGGAAATTTATTACTTGGCCCTTGCTATTCCACTTTGCGCTATTTCATCAATGAGAAGGTGTGTATTATAACTTATATCTCGCTTTTTCACCTGTTAACTTATGCATTTCTAATATTCCTACTAATATGTCATATCTTTACTAGAACTACACTAGTGTGCAAAACTTAAGCAACAAACACAAAATGCTAATTTCTGAACACGTAACAGCACAGAGAGTCGATGTGAAGTCTTCTTGACATCACAAATGGTCACAATTGTCACAGTCACTACAATGAACAGAAATGTGATATCTTTCATTCGTCTCATTTTTACTCTCATTTGGTCACTCCACTGAGCAGTCACCATGACTGCTGCTTTTTGACGAGTCACCAGGTGACTTTACAATGAAGTCATCTTGTGACTCTCATGTGACTGTCATTTTGACACTTCATGTCATCATGATAGCTGTTCTATGACGAGTTCCCAAGTGACAGAAAATGAAATCATCTGGTGACTTTTCACAAAGGAGTGCAATGATGACTTCACAATAGAGTGTCGATCACCGGAAAGTCGCCATGCGACTTCATTGTGACATTATTTGGCGACTCGTCACAATGCAATGCTCACAATGACTTCAAAGTTCAGTCTTCAACTGACAGTGACTTGTGAATCACAAGGTGACTTCATTGTAATGTCACCTGGTGACCCATCACAAAGCGACAGTCACAGTGGCTTTTCAGTGTTAACAATCATTTGAGAGTAATAATGAGACAGTGAAATATCCCATATTTTGATTCACCGTAGCGATTGTAACACTTCTAACCATGTGTGACGTCAAGGGGACTTCACATCGACTGGCCGTGCTGTTAGAGTGGTAACTTTTTTCTACACTTTTTTTGCTCGCGTAATTGTTGAAAAATGCCAGGTGGTATTCGTGGGCCTATGTTCATTAGAGGAAATTTTACTGCAACAGATAATTCAAAAATTACTAATTTTGAATAACCTTCATTCTTATACTACATTAGGTGAACATAAGACTTATATGAATAAGAAGAGCTAAAATTATTTCCAAATTAATGGTAATTTAGAATATATTTTGAAGGGATTTTGCTCATTTTATTTTTCATAAGAAATTTAGAAAATTTCAAAAACAGTTCTAATCGGGTATTTATATCTTAAAAGATCTTATTTATCATCATGCTAAATTCAAATCTTCTAGTTAAGCAAATTTCTGTAATAAATGTATCACAGGAATTGCAATTTTAGAACTTTTTTGCTCCTGCACACATTAATATTTAACATAAAACATTAACGTAACACACACATTAACATAAAACTGTTCTGTGGATGAATTTGTGACTCTAACGTAACAGCCATGTAAAATTTCAAGTTTCTATCCCTAACAATTTCAGATAAATCATAGTTTAGAAGGTTTTTAGAACTTTTCCAACACATTTCAATCTTTTAAATTTAGAGTTCTTTTAGAAACGTTCTTAGAGAGAACTGAAATTTTACAAATAGCCACCATGCCAAATTTCGACTTTCTACACCAGCAGCATCACTAAAATCGCAATTTTAGAAAGTTTTTTGATTCTGCACCTTTCAAATTTCGAATTTTGTAAAAATTGTTCTGTAGAAGCATTTACGTTTAAAAATAACAGGCATGTTAAATTTTAAGTTTCTATCCTTAACAATTTAAAAAAAAAAAAAAAAAAAACATAATTTATAACATTTTCCGCTCATTTTACACCTTTAAATTTCGTTTTTTTTAATAAACTGTTTATACCGAGCGTCTGCATCTTAAAAGTTATCACTATACTAAATTCCAAGTTTCTAACCCGAATAAATCCAATTAAATCATAATGCTTAACTGTTTTTAGTACGTTTTCCGCTCATTTCAGCTTGTTAAATTTCGAATTTTTTACAAACCGGTCTTAGAGAGCATTTTCATTTTATGAGTAACCACCATGCCAAATACAAAGCTTCTATATCAGCTGTACCTCATAAATTGCAATTGTAGAACAGTTTTTTTTTTCTTTTTTTCGTCCTGCCTTTTTAAATTTCGCCTTTTTAGTAAACTCCTCTGGATGATCATTTACGTTAGTTAGTAACAGCCATGCAAAATTTCAAGTTTCTAGTTTTAACAGTTCCAAATAAATCCTAATTTAGAACGTTTTTAGAGCGCTTTTCACTCTTTCACACTTTTAAATTTCAATTTTTTTTTAAACTCTTCTGTGTGACCAGTTACGTTTTAAAAGCAACAGCCATGTCAAACTTAAAGTTTCTATTATTAACAATTCCATAGAAATCTCAATTTAGAATGTTTTTAGAACGCTTTTCGCGCATTTCACTCTTTTAAATTTCGATTTCTTTTCAAATTGTTCTGTGCGACCATTTATGTCTTAAAAGCAACAGTCATGTCCCATTTCAAGTTTCTAACCCTAACAATTCCATAGAATCGTAATTTAGAAAGCTTTTAAAACGCTTTCCGCTCATTTCACCCTTTGAAATTTTGAATTTCCTTGCAAACCATTGTTAGCGAGCATTTGTATCTTAAAAGTAACCAACCATGCCAAATTTGAAGTTTCTAATCCTGTCAGTATTTAAAAAAATCGTAATTTTGAAAGTTTTCTCCCCTTTCACCCTTTTAAATTTCGATTTTCTTTTAAACTATTCAGTGTGCACCTGCGCCTTAAAAAGTAACATCCATGTCAAATTTCAAGATTCTGTTCTTAACAATTCCATAGAAGTCGTAATTTACAACGTTTGTAGAACATTTTCCTTCATATCACACTTTATAAATTTCCAATTATTTAGAGACTGTTCTTATAGAGCATATATATCTTATAAGAAATTATATTGCCCAATTTTAAGTTTCTAATCCCTTCAGTATTACAAAAATTGCAATTTTAGAACGTTTTTCGCTGCTGAAACCCTTTGACTGTAGTCGCACTGACATAAAATATAACCTATGTAAGAGCAGAGACTATCACCATAAATTTGCCATTACATTTAAAATCGGTTCTGTTGTTTCAGAGAAGAATGTTTTTAAAACGCGTTTAGTTCATTTCACCCTTTTAAATTTCGAATATTTTTAGAAACTGTTCTTAGAGCATTTATATTTTATAAGTAACTACCGTGCCAAATTTCAAATTTCTAGCCCTTTCAGTATTACAAAAATTTCAATTTAAGAACATGTTTCGCTACCCCTCGGGGATAGTGACACTGACATAAAATATATTATATGTTAGAGCACGGATTGTCACCATCAATTTGCCAACATTACGGTTTGGTAGTTCCAGAGATTCAATAGAAATTGTAATTTAGAAGGTTCTTAGAACGCTTTTCGCTAAATTCAGCCTTTTAAATTTCGATTTCTTTTTATTTGTTCTTAGAAAGCATTTACACCTTATAAGTAAGTACCGTGCCAAATTTTAAAATTCTAGCTCCTTCAGTATCGCAAAAATCGCAATTTTAGAACATTTTTTGCTCCTGCACCCTCTGGAGGTAGTGGCACCTACATGAAATATTTCTATGTTACAGCAAGAACTTTCACCATCCATTTGCCACCATCACATTTGAAAACGGTTCCGTAGTTCCAGAGATCCGTAGAGATTGTACTTTAGAATGTTTTTAGAATGCTTTTCGTAGATTTCACCCTTTTAAATTTCGAATTTTTTTAGAATTTGTTCTTGGACAGCTATTACATCTTATAAGTAGCTACCATGCCAAATTTCAAGTTTTTAGCTTCTTCAGTATAAAAAAATACCAATTTTAGAATGTTTTTCGCTCCTGCACCCCCCTCCCCGGGGATAGCGGCACCGACATAAAATATAGCCTATGTTGGAGCAGGGATTGTCACCATCAATTTGCCACCATCACTTTTGAAATCGGTTCGGTAGATTCAGATATTACCCCCTACAAAAAAACAAACAAAAAAACTAAAAACCTAAAAAACAAAAAAACAAGCGTTACTTCTTTATAATATTAGTATAGATTAACTCCTCCAGTTTCAAATACATTAAGTTCTAAGTTTCACATGAGAACAAAGGTGCCCTGTATTTATTAACTTTTGATTTTTTATATGGTATAAAATTTCTCCTCCTTTTTCAAAATTTATATATAAACAGGTCTAAGATCTCAGCTGATTTTACTACCATTGTACAGGAAATTCATTAATCATTACTTAACCTTTGCTATGCCGAATTGAGCTTTGATGACAGTAAAAAAGAGAGCATTATGATTTGAATATCCCTTTCCCACTTTTTAATTTGTAGATTTTTAAAATAGCTGTATTATATGTAATTTGTACTTACTTCAAAATTAATTAACCCTTTCAGTTCCACATATATTAAATTCTAAGTTTCACATGAGAATAAAGGTGCCCTTTATTTTTTTAGTTTTTACACTAGTGTGCAAAACTTAAGCAACAAACACAAAATGCTAATTTCTGAACACGTGAGTATTCAAAAGAAAATTTTATAAACAGCAAGTGTAGAAAATAGATACTACCCTAACAGCACAAGAGAGTCGATGTGAAGTCTTCTTGACAACACAAATGGTCACAATTGTCACAGTCACTACAATGAACAGAAATGTGATATCTTTCATTCGTCTCACTTTTACACTCATTTGGTCACTCCACTGAACAGTGACCATGACTGCTGCTTTTTGACGAATCACCAGGTGACTTTACAATGAAGTCATCTTGTGATTTTCATGTGACTGTCATTTTGATACTCCCTGTCATCATGATAGCTGTTTTGTGACGAGTTCCCAAGTAACAGAAAATGAAATCATCTGGTGACTTTTCCCAAAGGAGTGCAATGATGACTTCACAATAGAGTCTCGATCACCGGAAAGTCGCCATGCGACTTCATTGTGACATTATTTGGCGACTCATCACAATGCAATGCTCACAATGACTTCAAAGTTCAGTCTTCAACTGACAGTGACTTGAGAATCACAAGGTGACTTCACTGTAATGTCACCTGGTGACCCATCACAAAGCGACAGTCACTGTGACTTTTCAGTGTTAACAATCATTTGAGAGTAATAATGAGACAGTAAAATATCCCATATTTTGATTCACCGTAGCGATTGGGACACTTCTAACCATGTGTGACGTCAAGGGGATTTCACATCGACTGGCCGTGCTGTTAGGGTAGTACCGCTTTTCTACACTTGCTCTTTATAGAATTTCCTTTTGAGTACTCATGTGTTCAGAAATTAGCATTTTGTGTTTGTTGCTTAAGTTTTACACACCAGTGTAATATTTTTATATAATATATACAATTTCTTCTTCTTTTCCAAAATTTGTATGTAAGCATTTCTAAGGTCTCAGCTTGTTTTACCACCATTGCACAGGAAATTCGATACATAACTCTTGCTTTCACCTTTCGGGATATTTTACTTGTGAGGGAATTTGCATAAACAATTGTATCTTGCTTCCTCACTTGTAAATTACTGAATCTCTAATATTTCTATTATTATATTTAACACCTACTTGTTTTATTGGATTCCTTTCTCACTTTTTAATCTATAGCTTTTTTAAATATCTACTACTATATGTAATTTCTACACACTTTATAACTAATTAACCCCTTCAGTTCAGAAAAATGAAATTAGTTTTACATGAAAACAAAGGTGGCCTCATATTTTTTTAGCGTTCTATATTTTGCATGGCATAAAATCTCACCTCCCACCTTTTTTCTAATTTTTGTATATAACTATGTATAACATCTCAGCTGATTTCACAACCATCGCATAGGAAATTCAATACTCAAATCTTGCTTTCGTCCTTTCAGGATATTTTACTTGTGAGGGGATATGCATAAAGAGTTGTATCTTGCTTCTTCACTTGTGAAATACCGAATTTCTAATATTTCTATTATTATATTTAATACCTATGACTCGGCTCATTTAGTGGTGGAGATGACCAGGAGTCCGGCATTGCGAGATGTTCTCCGACACGACGCACAGTGTGGCAAAATCACGAAAATCTGGCCAAAAGTCGAAAAATAAAGTTACTATTTCGGGAATTTTGATTATATAGTTGGCTAGAATAATGTTTGGAGGGTCAGAATCTGTATTTAGAAAAAGGTTTTCGTGTTTTCCTGACAATTTAGTTTAGATCATTTCAAAAGTGACGCTTGGGGAAGTATCATCTGAGGTGAACAAAGAGATCAAAACAGCGGTTCCTCTAAACACGTGCTACATTTTTCTATATCAACCAATTTTAATTCTGTAAAATGGATTCATACGATGATGAGGTGTAAATTATTAGCATGCATTAGAAAAATCATATTAAGCGCATAAGAATTTATACTGTCATGATTATTTTTGATTAAAATATTTTTTTTAAATATTTTTTTTTTCAAACATCAGAAAGTTTATAAGTTCCACAGTGTTCCGCGACGAAATTTAAGGAGATAATGTCCTGAACTATTATCTAATGAATTATAAAAAAAACAGCTGCCAAAAACTGCCATTTTACATTTCGTGCAGGATTTTGCAACAACAAGTAGAAATGTCACTGTTTACTTACCCATCATACGTAGTATAGGGCAAATTTTGTAATCGTTTTAAAAATCGAAAAAAAAAATTTTTTGACGGATTTACACGTTTCAGACACTGGACATTCCGAAAAACATATTTTTAGAAAAAAAAAAATTACCATCCGTCTGTGTGTCTGTAAACGCTCTAACTCCCGAACAAATTGGGATAGAGACTTGAAATTTGGTATGTACTTAGTATGTAATAATGGAAAGAAGCTTATTGAATTTCAGTAACATCGATTATCCGGAACTATTTTTTTCGGACTTTCGAAATATTCGTTCTGATAAAAGATATATAAATTTTTTCGAAATTGTTTATTTTAGGGAGTGAATATAAAAGACAATAAAAAACATAAATTTTTGATAAAGAATGAAGTCGATCGAATTATTAGTTGCTGGGATATTTGTAATCCTATTTCCTACACTCTTCGATTTTTCATGACCCTGTATTTCATCCAAATTTCAACTCAAAGATATATTTCAATTGGAAATGAGAAGCTTAATCCGACACAGTAAATTCTTAGTTAACATGATAATCATTTTTAGAGATATGACGATGTTTCTTTTACGCAATTCAGTAACAGAGCATTTAAAGTTTATGACGTCATCAAGCCAGGATTTTATTCAAATTGCAATACATTTTATAAATAGTTTACACATGTTTTATTTTCATATTTTATATTATGCATATCCATGATGGGTAAGTATTACGGTGGCCCCCAACGACTAGTTTTTAGTCGCTTCAAACATTCTGAAATTGTAAAAGAGTAGTGCATGTGTTAGAAGATAATTTTATTGTCAAAGTTGCTGTGGTCTTCTTACAAAGCTGAGTGCCAGCAGTTCTTTGTGCAAAGTTATTTTTCCGAAAATGGCAGCGTTTTAGTTTTATTGACGTGTATAATTATATTCTGAACAGGAATTTTGTAAAAAAAAAAAAAAAAAAAAAAAAGAGGGTTTAATTAAAGTGTGATACAGTTCTCTTTTTTCTCTTTGTAGGGCTCGGGCCCAAAGTAAAAATTTTATTTATTTACAAATTGAAAAAAAAAACCATGCTTCTAAGTTTCTTAAAATGTCTTACAACCCTTTGAAAATCAGTTTGAAACGGGAATGAGTTGTTATTGATAGGAATATAAAGAGAAACATTCTGTGTGATTCTTAAACATTTGCATGGTCGATATTATTAATAATAAAGAAACCGTGGGCTCTCCCTTATCTATCCTTGCTTTTTATTTGACGTTCTTTTCCAGAATTACCAGGAAAAACTGTTCCTGTCTTTCTGCCACAGTTGTACAATGATATTTAAAAAAAAATAAGAATTTTGAGTTTTGTCAGATTTCTGCCAGTGGTTGGGTATAATTAAAAAAGTTGCCAATTTAAACCGATTTTCAGGGACATGAAAATCACGAATCGTTGTCATGAGGGAATGTTTACAATTAATACTATTTCTACATAAGAAGAGATTTTTAAATGAGAAAATTATTCTTGAAACAATTTAAAAATGTTAACAATTTTCTACTGCATACTTTCGGTCTCTATACCAATTTGCTATTTTTGCTTTTAATTTTAACTTTTGAATCGTAATTAGCATTCTTCAAAGCACCTGTATACGAAATTTCATACAAATTGAATAGCTTTCAAAACATTTAAATTTTTAGTCCGACATATTGGATCTCTCTTTTTTTTTTTTTTAACCACGGACTCGTAATCAGCATCCTGAAAAACACATGTGTATGAAGTTTCGTCCAGTTTGAATAACATTTTCATATTTTGGCCAGCTTTTCGGAATTTTGCCCCACTGTGCGACGGGGGAAGGTTAAGTATACAAATCACTACCTCAACGAGGTGTACCGGTGGTAGAGGGGTGTCTGAAAAAGCCGGAGGCGTCGGACAAGAGTGTGACAGTTCTGGACCTCTCCCCCTTAAGCGCTGGTTCTCAGCGGCAAGGGGACTACGCCTATGCTGCGGATTACGGACTCTGCTAGAGGGTGCAAAGCGCCCCATAGGCTAATCCTAGCAGCCCGTCCCGGACTCCCTCGGGTCGGGATGGTGACTCTGGGCAACAGACAAGCCAACGATGATAGGACTATTTCCGAAACTTATCTGGGGCGATGACGGAGGCGATATCGTACTCCGAAAAGCAAGGAGCATGGTGACTCTGTTGTGACGTCTGATTAGAGCGTGCAGCGACCCTCGGTACTGGCAGGCGGCAAAGTGTAGATAACAGAATGTGGGCGTAGCACGCATAGTCCGCATCCATTGGGTTTCGCTCTGCAAAGGAAATTGTTCTTTCTCGACCTCAAGGGTCGATCAGAAAGGGAAGTGCCCGTTTGATCAAGAGTGACTTGTGTCCACTGGGGACCACTCGGTCAACTGCGGCTCGTTCCACATCCTTGGGAGGGGATCTGCACCGCTTCCTGGACTGTCCGATTACGAGGAACCGGACAGGTGGCTCGTCGACTAACGTGGCAGCGATCAGACCAAATCTCAGACCCCGGGTCAAAAACCAATCCAGAGTGTCTACGCGTAGTCGTAGCTTTCTGCGCCCGACGGACGGTTGGATCATCAGGAGTCTAAGAAATAACATCCACGCTACTCACCTCGATCGGGACCCCTTCTTTAGCGCTTTCGAAGGCATGTTCCGCGACCTTCAGAGTCCGATAGCGGCATCTAACATATCCTTTCTTTTACTACCCCTTTTTAGTGTGTGTTTTTATGTGTTTCTGTGTGGTCTTATACGGAATCAATCGCTCTGCCATCGGCCTAAGTCGCAAGGAAAGCCGTCGGGGGTAACACAAGAATAACCTAAGCTAGGACGTATCTGTGCATTCAGGTATGCATTTCCTCGACATCCCGGTCTAGCCCTTCGTCGCTGCCGACGAACTAGTCTTAGCCTTTGTAGGAGCTCGATGATCGAAAGTGGCGTGTCGTTGGGGAAGCTCAGCATAAGGCCTAGGACCCGGTTTCCTCTTTTGGTCTCCGGCACCGAAGCTATCGTGGGACTCCGGCGTACACCCCAAGTGCAATGTGATGGTGACCTAAGATGGTAGGCACCACCGCATGTCGCAGCGACCTTTGTCGTCATTTCCTTGGGAAAATGGAAGTGGTCAGCAGGTGGCGGCGCTCCCACTTACCGTAGCGCATACAGGAACTCTTCTGTTACTTATGCGTTAACTCTTTCATTCCCGAGCAGCCTCAAACTTGCACCTCTTCAGAATCCCAGACAACCACCCGAAATTCTCACCCCCCTCTTTTAAGATAACTTTTTTTCACCTATTCATCAAATATGACACATGCTACACGCCTACGAAGAAGTGGACACCTTCTCCCATTCCTTTTGAATAGATCTGGTCAACCGTGCTAAATATTTTATTGCTTCACTTTTGTTCACAAGAACATTCATATATACACAGTGAAACATGGTATTATAAAGCATTTATATGAAGTAGCTTACTCTATGTCGTCCTACAAAATAATCAGTTATTATACATTTTTCTAAGATAGGCGAAAAAATATTCCCCATTTCAAAATTAATTCAAAATTAGTGCATTCAAAATTAATAATACAAAAGTACCATATAATCTTCAAAGAAAACAAAATCACTACATTTATTTAAGGTAAATTTAAAAATTCTTTTATTTATAGGCTTTCAAATATGTTTTCTGTACAAATTTCCAAAACATGCAATATAAAATGTATTATTTGCAAATAATCAAAAAGAAATTAGCTTTGAAGGCCTGTACACTAGGGTGAGTCGAAAGAACCGAAATTTATATAATCGAAACACAATAGTGCAGGAAAGTTGCCATTGGTAATAAGAAATAAATTCGTAAAATATTACACCAATTAGTTAATATCATTTACAGCCGCAGGGAGGGGGGAGGGGGTGCAGAGTTCCGAAAAATCGCAAAAAACATGGTTTTTGCAACAACAAAAAATTAACTATTCTACCATAGCAATACAATTTCTAATAGAATGCAACAGCTACATCAAGATGTTAGTAATGTTCCATTAAAATTTCATTATGGTGAAATCATTTCTATTACCGCCGTAGAGGCGAGCAAAATTTCGTAAAAGCAGCAAACATTTCATTTTTCCATTTTTTTTTTAATTATCACCATTTTTATTATATGTCAAGAATTAAATAAATATAAATTATATCTAGTAATAACTTATAAATGTCTAGTAATTTTGATCATGGGCGTAGCCAACCAAGGGCGAGAGTGGCCCGGCCTGCCCCCTAAATTTGAAAGATAAGGGCTTTTTGAAGGGATTTTGGAGATTTTCAAGGGATTTTTTTGTAGGGGACCCCCAAAAGTGGAAAATAATGGGGAATTTATGTATGGGCACCCCCCCCCCCTAAAAAAAAACACCAAAATTTATCGGAAAATCCCCAAAATTCCTTATAAAAGCCCCTTTTTCAAATTTAGGGGGAAAGGGGGCTTTCGCCCTTGGTTGGCAATGCCCATGATCAAAATTACTAAACATTTATGAGTTATTACTAGATGTAATGTAAATATATTTAATTGTAGACATATAATAAAAATTGGTAAAATTAGAAAAACGGAAAATTAAAAATTTTGCCTTTTTTTTTTTGTTTTTTTTTTCAAACATTTGGCTGTCCTGGGCCGGTAATAGATATGATTTCACCATAATGAAATTTTAATGGAACATTACTATCATCTTCATCTAGCTGTTGCATTCTATTAGAAAATGTATTGCTATGGTTAGATAAATTATTTTTTTTAACCATTTTTTGCAATTTTTCAAAATTTTGCCCCCCTCCCCCCACCACTTCCCTCCTTCGGCGGTAAAAGACATTATATATTTGTAATTTTTTGCGAATTTATTCTTTATTACCAATGACAATTTTCCCACACTATTATGTTTCAATTACATATATGTTATTACTATTATTTTATATCAGAAACTACGCAAAATTTTAGAATATATTACAAAATGCGAACTGATCTGAGAGTAAACTGATATAGAGCAAGAATATACACTTTTGCAAACAGACAAAATTTTTCCATTGCTATTATACAGTCCTCCCCCTTCCCCCTTCCCCCTACTTGTAGGCGTTCCACAGTGTCAACTAGGAAGCCAGCGTAATTGTTAGATGTCTTCACCTCCCAAGGTGGGGGGGAAGAAACGTTCTTCGGCCGTCAGAGCCGGAATGGGATCTTCTATGTTCGGGCGTCTAAGGCCGGAACGGGAACGAAAGAGTTAAAAGTTCTCGAGAACTTGGGTACGACGGTTGACGTGCTTGACGGGAGTCCCCAGGCGCCTGGAGGCGCAACTCAGTTATACCTACTTGTTTTAATACTATTTAACCCAATCAGATCCACTTATTTTTTTACTGAGTTTCATATGAGAACAAAGGCGCCTTTTATATTTTACGTTTTTAGGTCTTTTTATAAATGAGTTGATGAATGGGAAATACTAAACTCAGCTAAGATTATTTTTTCGTTTCTCATCATAAGAACCTTACTTTGTTTTTCTTCATATAATTCTCATCAATTAGTAATATCACATTCACTGAATCATTCTCATGGACCGATAATTTTTTACACCACTTCTTCCCCTTTCTTTTTCAAAAATATCTTTTTATTTTACTCTCATCCTACATTTTTCCCATGTTTGGCTTCCTTCTTTATTTATAATTTTATCTTAGTCATTTTGGAGGTCTCGATCTCTGTTCTTTCCCCTTTTCTTTTATAGTCATGGACTATTCCTTTCCTTATAATAGATATACCTAGTGGTCTCATCTAGCTTTTTACTTATTCTGATTATAATTATTATTCTATTTTTTCAACATTACCTGTAATTAGTCTCGCAGCTTTACGAGTATAATGTCTGACTCAAGCTCGTCAGATTTTGAATCAGCTTATAAACATGCGTCTCCTACTGCTATCTTTAAACCCCAAAAAGATCAGAAGAATAAATCTAACCAAAGAAATAGAAAATTAAAGCGCTATTTGCCTAGCACTCAGCTGGACACATCAGATGAACGATTACTATTCCAGAAATAGTACAAAAAGCAAATAATTACTCAAAGGACAAGAATCTTTCAACACTTTCTACTGGTAAAATTAAAAGTGTCAGAAAGTTACTTGAAAAAATACAAGAAACTGATTTTTCCACAAGGCATAGGATTAACTCTTTGGAACAATCTCGTCTGGCTGAGGAGTGGCAGTTGGATGAATTCAGGGGTATCATTAGTGACGTCACCGTGAATATCCCTATGTCTCAAGATCTCCGAGCCATTGTCAAAATTTTGCATAATAATGCTAGGCAACTACATTATATGGATCAACAGCTTAAAACCATTGCAGCCCCACATCAGGATACTACACATTGTAGACTCTGAACAACCCAATGCTACTACCATCACGGAAGAAGATACCTCTCTACCAAACACTTCGTCTAACATGTCATCGCAAAATCTCTCTTCTAAGCTTAGGATTCCCCACAGTTCTCATGAATCCGCTTCGTCGACATCTAATAGTACTCTTCAGTAACTACATCCTAATACCGATTCGTCCATGAATTATTAATTGATTAACAAAAAGTGCAGTTAAATCCAGTGACTTCCGCCGAATGTCAGACAAGAAATATATCGAAATATAGCTTCACAAAATATAGTCACAGCAGCAGTAGTTATCGATATCACCTCATTAAAATTCAAAGTAGAAATCACTTGCATATCTGAAGCGGGCGAATACTTTAAAGGATGAATTACAGCATAACCAAACTCAAAATGAAATATTATCCATTTTGTGAGTAAATCAACACAATTGCAAAAGGCAATACTTTTGAGTGTAAATGAATCTATAAACTCTGCTTATATTACTGCAGTTCTTGAAAACTTCAAATCTGAAGAATTCAAAATCAAACAACAGAAGTTTCGGCTACGCTGACTAAATAATTAATTTTACTACTGACTTTTTCACTCCTGAAAGCTAACATTGCTGATAGGGACATTTATATACGGCATAAAAGTTGCAGGCTGAAACTTTTCACTGTTATACAACGCTGTCACGAGTGGCAGCTCTATGGTCATGTCGAAAAGTTTTACCAAAAAAATTATTATTGTGATGCTTGTGATGGTGAGTACCCTTCCATTGGTTGTACGCGCGATCTAATTTGCATCAACTCTCCCTCGCGCAATAAAAAACACAGGACATCTTATGAAACTAACTACAAATCCTCTAATCAATCATGTACAGTTTACAAGCTGCTATATCAAGAAGAAAAAAATCGATTGAATTATCTTTACTCAATTACATTAAAATTAGAGATCAACCGAAACAGGTTTTTAGACCGAAACCGAAACTTAAACCGAATTTCGGTGATCTTCCCACTTTCGGCCGAAACCGAAAGTGTCAAAAATTTAAAAACTGATTAATGCATACATAACTGCATATAATTATTAATTAATAACAAATAATTAATATTTACTTAATAATAACTAATTACGTTACTAATTAATTTATTAATTATAGGTGTATTGAACCACATTTCTAACAAACAAATGTACATATATGTGTGCGTATACGTTTCTAACAAAAATGAAACATGAATAATACAACTTTTATATTTTATTATTTTATAACAACCAATAATTATAGGCATTTATCAATAATTAATTGACAATGTAGTTAAATAATGTAAAACAAATTCAATAATGAATATTTAATTTTTAAATATTCTCATATTTTCAGTTTGTTAATATTTTGCATTTAAATTGTATAAGTAAAGGATTAAGTATTGGTTAAGTAAAAGTTTAAGTAAACGGCACAAAAGCTAAAGTAACTTGTACAATTTGACTAAAAAAGGAAAAATAGCACTAAGACAACATTTTAAGCCTAGAAATTATTAATTATAAACTTTATTTTCCATTTCAATATTCTCAAAATGAGACATGTTTAACATTATTTTGTACTTAAGCTAATTTTAAATATATATATGTGGGAATTGAATGTTTTCCTGCTTAAACTAAAACGACAGAGTCAAAGCCAATCAGTGACTTCATCTTGATATTGCGTCATATAATCTATGTTGAAGCATGCAAGCTCCAAACCACACTTCAAAAGGAAGTCAAAAGAGGTGTTTTGGGTCGAAGGGAAGCTTTGGCAGAGTCGATGAAGTTGGTGAGTTAAGACGGTCATTTTTGAACTATACTGAAGACGTCGACACTGAAATGTTTTAGATTAAATAAGATGTAATGCAGATAATCCAGATGGTTCATTGATATTCATATTCTAACATGTATTTTTTAACTTTCTTTGCAGTTAGTTTTATCAATATAGAGTTCGATTTTAACTTGATGTTTTCTAGTTTATTTGAAGTAAATTGAGTGAATTATTTATTGAGTTGGTGTCAGAGAAAACTAAACCCCATAAGTGGTGTCAGAAGCGGGATCGAATGAATGTTAACGCTCACTATTGAATAGATAGAGTTCTGAATTTTATGAGAGGAATGTACATTTAAAGTGATATTTTCGAACCTATTTTTATCATGTCAAGGTTAATAGATATTCGAGAATTAGTTATTTCTTTAAAAACTGAAAAGACATCCAGTATTAAGAATTTACATCGTTTGATTTTTGGCCATGAAGGTGATAGGAAAAATCGTTCCAGAATTAGAACGTTTACGGGTTTTCCGTTTGAAGTAAATAGTGATGAATATAATGGAAAAGTTCAAAAAATTAAAGATGAATTTTCGGTAAACGAACTAATTACCATTTGTAACGTGTTATGTATTGATAATTCTGGTACTTTCGATGATATAGTTGTCAGGGTTATTTCTTGCCTGTGTAATCTAAACGTATTGAGGTCAAAGATAATTTCCGAAGATAATGAAATTAGTGATGATGAAACTGAGCTAATAAATGAGACCAAAAATAATGCTAGCATTGGTGCTGGTAATGTATCTTGCAATAAAATTAATGATATTGCTTCTGGTTCTGAAATAAATTATTCTGCTAGCAATAAAAATGAAATGACACAACGCTTAACCCCTGACTTTATTTTAAAACCATCTATTGGTATTAGTGATATTGAAAATATGATTGCAACATATAGTGGTAGTCAGTATGAAAGTATCGAAAAATGGATCGCTGATTTTGAGGACGTAATCTCTTTATTCAATTTAAGTGACTTGCATAAATTAATTTTAGCGAAACGCCGTATGACTGGTAAAGCTAAACTATTGATTGAGAGTGAAAGCAAATTGAATTCGTGGCACAGAGTGAAATCGTTACTCGTTTCTGAATTTGGTACAGTTTGTAATTCTGCAGAAATACATCAGTTGTTATGTAAAAGGAAAATGAGGGATGGCGAAACTCTTGATGAATATTTTTTAAATATGAAACGACTATGCTCTCGCGGAAATGTAGAGGATTCTGCTTTAATTCCGTATGTTATCGGTGGTATTAAAGACCCTGTTTTCAAGAAATCATTTTTATATGGTTGTAACGATATTAGCGAATTTAAGCAAAAGCTTAAAGTATATGAAAAAATAAGATCGGATGGCGAAAATGTTAAACCAGAGATTGGTGTTAAGCTAAAATCAAAACCCGAAATGGAATCTGGTAACAGGTCAAAGGTAGTAAAGGCTATTCGTTGCTTTAACTGCGGGGGGGAAAATCACAAAAGCATTCACTGTAGAAACAAGGATAAAGGCCCTCTTTGCTTTTCGTGCAATTCGTATGGTCATAAATCGTTTGAATGCAGTAGGAGAAAGGATGTAAAGACATCAAATGATCGTTCTCAAATAAATATTGTAACGAGTTTCAAGGATTTAATTCTTAAAGAGGTTAAATTGGATTCATTGAAGTTAACTTCATTAATTGATACAGGCAGCCAGAAAACGCTTTTAAAAAAGAGTGTTTATGATAATTTGAGGAATGTGTTCAAATTGGAAGCTACGGATACGTGTTTGACTGGTTTGGGGAAAACATTGATTAGGCCAGCAGGTTATTTCAAGGCAGAAATTGAGGTAGATGATTCGAAATTTGAAGTTGACATTTTTGTCGTTAACGACAGTTCGATTAATTTCGATTTAATTATTGGCATTGATGTTATTCATCAAGGTACTTTAACAATTTCTGGAGATGAAGTAAAAATGTGCAAAACCGAGGATAAATCAAGTAATTTTTTGGTTAATATAGTAAATATTTTAGATGAGCCTAAACTTGATTTTAGTTATGTCACTGATAAGGGCTTGCGTTCAGAATTGTCCTCCCTAATTGAAAGCTATGTGCCTACAAAATTAAAAACGGTTGACGTTAAAATGCAAATTAACCTTACTGATGAAATTCCAATTTGTTCATCCCCTCGAAGATTACCTCTGTGTGAGAAAAAAATTGTTGAAACCCAGATTGAGGAGTGGCTAGCACAGGGAATTATTCGTAGAAGTTCTTCTGATTTTTCATCGCCGGTGGTTTTAGTTAAGAAAAAAGATGGTACAACGAGACTTTGCATTGACTACAGACGTCTTAATAAAAAGACTATACGCGAACACTTTCCATTGCCTGTCATAGATGATGTTATAGATCAATTACATTCGGCTGAGGTGTTCACAACAATCGATTTGAAAAATGGGTTTTTTCATGTAGAAGTTGAGGAAGGTTCTCGAAGGTACACTTCTTTTGTAACTCATAACGGCCAATTTGAATTTTTGAAGTGCCCGTTCGGATTGACCAATTCGCCAAGTGTATTTCAGAAATATATTTATAACGTGTTTCGAAGTTTGTTAAAGGACAATGTAGTGGTTATATACATGGATGATCTAATAATACCTTCTAAAAATGAAACTGAAGGCTTAGAAAAGCTTAAACTTGTTCTGCAGACCGCATCTGATTATGGATTAGAGTAAAATATTAAAAAGTGCATGTTCCTGAGGCGTGAAATTGATTTTTTGGGGTATAGAATTTTGAATGGAAAATTATATCCTTCTCCACTTAAAACAAAGGCAGTGATGAATTTTCCTGAACCAAAAAGTATCAAGGATATTCAAAGTTATTTGGGATTAACTGGATATTTTCGAAAGTTTATAAAGAATTACTCAGTTATCGCTAAACCTCTGAGCGACATGTTGAGGAAAGATTCTAAATTTCGATTTGATGTGGAAGAAAAGAAAGCCTTTAGTGAGCTTAAAAGTATTTTGTCTTCCGAGCCAGTTCTGTCAATATACAATCCCAAAAGTATAACTGAAATTCATTGTGATGCTAGTATTGATGGCTACGGAGCAGTATTAATGCAACAGTCCCCAGTAGATAATAAATTTCATCCTGTGTATTTTTCCAGTAAAAAAACAACTGAATCGGAGCGGAAGTGCACTAGTTACGAACTGGAAGTTTTGTCGGTGATAGAGGCCTTAAAGAAATTTAGAGTGTATGTATTGGGCATTCCATTTAAAATAGTTACCGATTGTAATGCATTTAAAATGACTATGGATAAAAAGGAGATGAGTACGAAAATTGCGAGATGGGCAATACTGTTATCTGATTTCGATTATGAACTAGAACATAGGCCAGGCATTAAAATGAAGCATGTTGATGCATTGAGTAGGAATCCTGTTTGTATGGTAGTTCAGGATAGTTTAACTTTAAAAATTGCTCAGGCTCAAGAGAATGATGATTATATTAAAACAATAAAAGAAATTTTGAAGGTAAGACCTTATGATGATTATTTAGTAAAAAATAACGTTCTTTATAAATGTGTTAACGGAAGTGATTTGTTGGTTGTCCCAGAGGAAATGCAAATGAATATAATCAAAGCTGTTCATGAAAGGGGTCATTATGCAGTTGTTCGAACAGAAAAGAACTTAGAAACTGATTTTTACATTCCTAAGGTAAAACAAAAGATAGAAAAGTGTATTGCAAATTGTGTTCCTTGTATTTTAGTTAATCGAAAGTGTGGTAAACAAGAAGGTTTGTTACACCCTATAGAGAAAGAGGATATTCCGTTACATACATACCATGTTGATCACTTAGGCCCTTTGGAAAGCACTCATAAGAATTATAAACATATTTTCTCAGTTATTGATGCTTTTACAAAATTTGTTTGGCTGTATCCCACGAAATCTACTGATGCTGCCGAAGTGATTTCAAAGTTAGAAATTCAAAAAACTGTTTTTGGAAATCCAACTCGTATAATTTCAGATAAAGGTCCAGCCTTTAAGTCCAAAGCTTTTGATGACTATTGTATCCAGGAAAATATTAAGCATATTCCTATTACCACGGGTCTTCCAAGAGCTAATGGTCAAGTTGAGCGGTTGAATTCCGTTATAATTTCTATTTTGTCTAAGTTGTCTATAGATAATCCTACGAAGTGGTACACACAAGTGAGTAACGTGCAGCAAGTGATAAATTCAACTTTTCAAAGAAGTATTGATACAACCCCTTTTGAGTTATTATTTGGAACTAAAATGAAATTAAAAAATGATGTTGAAATTACTAATCTTTTGAATGCTGAAACACAGTCCGATTTTATAAATAATCGTGAGGAATTGAGAAAAGAAGCGAAAAAACAAATTTTAAGGGTTCAAAATGAGAATCGCAAAACCTACAACCTGAGAAGAAGAAAACCTAATAAATTTAAACTTAATGATATCGTTGCTATAAAGCGTACACAACAAGGTCCGGGTTTAAAGTTAAGACCAAAGTATTTGGGTCCTTACAAGGTTGTAAAATTAAAGAGTGGTGATACCTATGATGTGAAAAGAATTGGAATTATAGAAGGTCCAATGATTACTAGTACTTGCGCTGAATACATGAAGCCATGGACTGATACTGGTGAAGTTTAGTTAAAGAAATCCTGATTGTGACATTATCCTAATTGTGACAGCAGACTGACACAGACTTGTTGATATATTTAGGAATAGTATGAATTGTGTTTTTTTCGTGAACGTTTTGTTAAAGAACTTTAGTTGCTGTTTTTATTTCTTTTGGTAAAAACGTATTATATATCAGTCACCTGAGGGCAGATGACAGTCAGTATGGCCGAATGTGGGAATTGAATGTTTTCCTGCTTAAACTAAAACGACAGAGTCAAAGCCAATCAGCGACTTCATCTTGATATTGCGTCATATAATCTATGTTGAAGCATGCAAGCTCCAAACCACACTTCAAAAGGAAGTCAAAAGAGGTGTTTTGGGTCGAAGGGAAGCTTTGGCAGAGTCGATGAAGTTGGTGAGTTAAGACGGTCATTTTTGAACTATACTGAAGGCGTCGACACTGAAATGTTTTAGATTAAATAAGATGTAATGCAGATAATCCAGATGGTTCATTGATATTCATATTCTAACATGTATTTTTTTAACTTTCTTTGTAGTTAGTTTTATTAATATAGAGTTCGATTTTAACTTGATGTTTTCTAGTTTATTTGAAGTAAATTGAGTGAATTATTTATTGAGTTGGTGTCAGAGAAAACTAAACCCCATATATATATATATAAGGATAAAAATGTAACAGTTGTCAATTTTCTTTTAGAATGTGCACAGTAAGATCAAAATAAATCTTTGCTCAATCATCGCTTCCCTCCCCCCCCCACCCCCCCCCCAAAAAAAAAAAAGCTTTTCCACTCTCTGCCTCCCTAAGAAAGTATTGAAATGGTACCCCTGTTTGAAAATTTTATCTCCGGTGCCAATTTGACTCTCTGTGCCTCTATCCAAAACTATTTATTTTCATATAAAATAAAACGTAATTAATTTATCAATAAGACAGAAATAGTTTCCAATTATACGAATTTTATCTAATAAAAAATATTTTTTTCGTAAATCTTAATGTTTAATAACAACACTTTTAATATTCAGGAAAGTATTCAAAACAATCTGAAGTTTCAAAGTAAACATTTTCTATTACTGTTAAGTTTGCAGCTTCTAAAGATCACGTGATAAGCATCTTTTAAGTTTAGTCATATATGCATTGCTTGCTTTATAATTTACGATCGCATCATGTATCAGTCATGGCCGATAATGATAAACAGTGGCGTTCAAAGCAATAAACAGCATCTCATTTGAGCCGATACAACTCATATCAATGAGCAAAGTTGAAAATTTTCGAAAGAAGAAACGAGATTTTGAAATACAGATAGTTTCGGTCGAGTTTCGGTCAGGCCGAAATTTGGGCAGCAGTTTCGCCGAAACCGAAGTTTTGAAAATGGACTAAATGTTTCCCGTTATTGGGTAAAAAACATTGATTTCGGAGTGAGGGAGGAGCAGCTGTAGCCCCATCAGCCTAATGTATTCACAGTTTTTTTTTAAACACTTTGAAATATATTCAGCGTGTGCCAAATGAATGTACTTGATATTCACATAGTATTTCGGAACTATTAAAGATGTATTTAAGACTTGTGTTTAAATATATAATCATCATTTTTATAAAGTATCGTACCCTTATTAGTACGACCTTCCTCATACAAAATAGTTCTATATTGAAGCATCCCTTTTAGGTAGATTTCGTAAGAAATACTAAATATTACATTCTCCCCTAAGTTAGAATTTTTTAAAAAATTTTGCAGATCTACGCCGATTATGACTCCCAGAATCCAAAACCACCCTCAGTTCAAAACTTTATCTATCTATCTATCTATCTATCTATCTATGTCACTTTTTTATGGACACGATAACTCGAATAATTCTTCACAAATCTCTTCCAAACTGATGCATAAAATCTCGGTCAAGTTCGTTAATGGGCAAAATCGAACCAGGGGGGGGGGGGATTGGGGGCTTTTTGTGAAAACAGAAAAAACCCCATAACGTCTTAATTATGATACGTATCGAATCCGTTTAAAGTTATTATAACTTCTAGGAAAATGACCGACAATTTATGTATAACAGATTTTTGATGTCATTAAAAATGGTCCCAAGGGGGGGAAAAAAGTGGAGTTTTAGAAGAAAAAAATTCATAACTTCGTCAATTTACAAGATATCCAATCCGCTTAAATTTATTATAAATCCTCTTAATATTATCTAAAACTTTTATATTGGCAAGTTTTTTTATAGGACCAACCCTTATGGCAAAAAAAAAAAAATTAAAAACAAAAAAATCCCTGCCGGCTCCGCCTACGAACAAGTTAGATTTCGAAGTGGGCGGTCCCTTATGGAACCCAACTGCGGCATCATGGCAAAAAGGTAATTTCTTCCGCAATTCCCAACAAACAGGGGCCCCACGGTCTGCGTCTTCGAAATCTACTTGTGCCTGTAGGCCGAGCCATCAGAGATTTTTTCTATTAAAAAAGAAAAAAATCCATTTTCAAGAAAATTAAACAGCTTTGTAAAAATTTTAAAGATGATTTTTATACCATAAAAAATACGCCCAATGTTTCTTGATTTACCAAGTACGCACACTCAACAGTACAGCCATGGTAAGATTACCCCCCCCTCCCCAAACTCATCAAGAGGGTGGGGGCAGAAAATATTACGCTCTTTCGTATTAAGCAAGTATTTGATGCAATAATAGCATCAGCGCTATGTTTAAATAATAAATTATAATAATATCTCTAAGACTCTAGGATATATCACTAAGACATCTAATAATATCACTAAAACGTCTAATACTTTATAAACGTCTAGGAAAAGGACGCCTGTTCAGCCGTCCTAGAGAAATATTTAAAATCTTAAGCTTAAAATACTTTTTCTACAACAATTCAGTTATTTATACGCTTTCGTTATTGCCTCTATCATCGTTGCCATTTACATCGTTTTTACCCTGTTGCCATTTTTACCTCTTGCCATTTTTACCTCTTCGATTTTTACCATTGCCTTTTTTACCCGCGTGTGATGCTCGAAACGTGCGTATTACAGTTCTTTTAGATAAAAACAATACGTATAAATGCTTACATACATGTATGTGACTTTTTAGTCCAATAGTTACTCTATTGAACTATTTTTTTTTCTTTTTGCAAAATCCATTTACAATTTATTGGTTACAACTAGTTTTATAAATTTCACTTTAGACATCCGGATGCTTTCAAAACGTTGTTCTGCACATGCACATGCACTCCCACTCACGAAAAAAAACTTCGATTTTCGATAGTATTAAATTTCGATCTTTTAACTTTTTAATTTCGTTGAACTTTATTTCGTATTTCTTAGAAAGAGAATGTCAGAATCTTTAATCTTAACTTCAGTAACGGAAAAATTTCATGATAAAAGCCATTCTCTTTTCTCTTTATCAAAGTAGTTTTGTTATGGTGGGGTTTAAAAAAAAAAAATTGGCTAAATTGTTTATAAAAACGTGCTCAAAATGTATATAAATATATTCTATTAACTATAAGATGTATACATATAATAAAAGTTTTTAAATGTAAATTTGTGCATTTTAAATGCATGCAAAACAAATTATAAACATGTTTTTAAAATTTTACAATTCTTATTTTAAATATTTTATTTCCCCTCACATATTTATATAATGTTTACGAGTTTTCTAAAAACACATAGTAGATTTGATAATAAATTGATAAAAAAATATTAACATTTTTATTTTCTGACAATAAACAGAAAGAAGAAAAGCAGAATATAGATTTGTGCAAAAAAACTTTGAAAATTTTATGATAGCCTTTAAAAATATAATATCTCTATTGAAGAAATTTCTTGCATTGAAAACTTCTTTGTTATAAAGCGAGCAAATATATTTTTATATTAAATTTATATATATATATTATTTAAAACTTTTTATTTTACGGTAGTTTAACAAAATGGAACAAAAGAAAACTAGTAGGACATGCCAATCCCAAAATTTTCTTTCATCTCCTACATGATATTTTATTACACTGGGAGGGAAATGACACTTTCAAATCTGAGTAAATCGATGTTTTCAATTTGTTTTGAAACTTTTGTTTTAAGTATGACGACCCAATGCTTTCAATTCTGAAATACCAGAAATACTCAGAATATTGAAACATGGGCATACTCAAAACTGTTCACATAAAGATCAGTTCATATTCATTTTTGAAACATGGACATCCTCAAAAATGATTACAATCAGTTCAAACTCATTTTTGAAACATGGCAATACTCAAAAATGAGCACATAGAAGTCAGTTCATACTCATTTGAATGAAATGCAATATTTCCATTTTTCAAAAGAAAAATAATTGTGACGTTAATGGGTTAAAATGTGTCAAAAAGAAAATTTAGTCAGTTAAATTTCAATAGCCAGGGAGCGCTTTTTCGTTTAACCCCTTCGCGACGAGCGTCTTTTACAGAATTTTTAATGTTTTGCCACCGGTTTTTCAAAACAGAAATTTTTCCCTAATTGAATCGCAGAAATGCTGTCATTCAGTAAGGCAAAGCTTACAATAAAAAGAAACTGGTGGGAATAATGAAGGATTCTGAGCATCTTATGCGTCACGTATACGTGTCGCTCGTCCCCAAGGCGTTAAGAAGTATACCGATAACAATCGAATTGGAAATTTGTATAATTCATATCTTCCCTTCTCCACATAAATAATAAAGTTGTACGATTTTAACTACCATCTCAAATTGAGCAAATCTATCAGAAATCCTGTTAAAAATTTCCAATTTTCTCAACAACAAATTAATGAATCCCATAAAAATATCAACATGCGACCGAATCATACGATGACTTCCATTTAAAATAACTTTTTCATGTGATCTGGATGGCGAAGGGGATAAGGCAATGGACTTGTAACTAGTAGGACTCGGGTTCGATGCTGGCTCTGGGTAAAAGCGTAAATTTAGTTTTTCCTCCCATAATCGTAAATAGAACCAGAGATGACAACACTAGCGCTTTTTTTCAAGCTCTGTTTACTGTTGTTTGAAACATGGCCATATCAAATATGAACACATGATGTTTTATTCTTGAGTGTGTGCATGTTTTCAGAAATGAGTATATACATGTTTCAAACTTGAGTAATTTTGATTCGGAGCCATTTTGACTATGCGACATACTCAGATTCCAGTATTTTTTGCTCAGTTTTGAAAATGTCGTTTTTAGAATGTATACTTCAAGTTTTTTGTCAATAAATGTTTCAAAACTATGGGGGGAAAATATCAAAACACGTGAAATTTTTTGCTTATTACAAATATACAAATTAAACCTAGATTGGACAACTGGGTAATTCAGTATGATTTTTTTATCCGTCCCGAAAATCAAACTAAATCCGCTATCACAGTTTACCTTCAGGCCGATTTTCTGCAAAATTTTTTGCAAACCTTGGCCTATTACTTTACATCTAAATATAAAATTTCGTCGAAAAATATTCATAAATTCTTCACTTAAACTTAGAATACAGAGAAAATTGCACAAAAATCGCTATCACAGCGCCCCTTTCTAGAAGAATGTCCCCTTTACAACTGGGACCTGACGGCAACAGTCAGAAACATCTATATGAGGTTTTGTTCAATTCCATATCTAACTTCGTACACTTTCTGTTGATACAATAAGGAAAATGGTACGAAAATCGCTATCCCAGAGCCCGTTTACGCCAGGATATCGCCAATTTCAACTGCACCTGGTAAAAACATGCAAATGAAATTTGGTTCAATTCTATGTATAACTTCATACACTTTTCAATGATAGAAAGAGGGCACACGGACAGACAGGCATTTTGTAAAAACGTGTTCTTTAGGGGGATCTCTGACCCCTAAAATGTGTAAATCCCTCGAAAACCGGAGTCGAAAAAAATTTGGGTTAGAATACTTTCTTCTATTATAGATAGAAGAAAGTAAAAAGAGAGGATGAAAGACATAGTTTCATGTAATAAAGTTTTGAAAGTTTTATTATAGCTCTGTCTATAATTTGGATACAGATAGCAATATTCTGTTCTAAACACTCACATAACTAGTAACATGTTATTTAATTAGGTACTTCAGACTTTAGATTACATCACATCCAATTTATTAAGTTACATTGCAGAAGCGATCTTCGAGCAACATCCAGAAGTCAAACACATCGCTGCAAGTCCAGGGGTGACAACAACCAGCCCTGTTGCCTGAATCATAAAAATAAGTTTTAGTTGCCAGATTTTCAAAATTAAATTTTTATAACTAAAGTTCATAGCGTATGTACCGCAAGCTGGTAAGATTAATAGGAGGAGAGTTCACCACAGTACTCCCGCCCTGCCCAAGTGCGTGGCGAAGGTACTGAGATTAGAGGTATCATGTATTGGAGCGAACTCGCCTTCCAGAGCGATTTGTCGTAGGAGCTGGCATGTTAACGGCACCCGTTTTCTCTTTGGTTGAGACACTATCAGCAACGGCAGATGGGGTGACACCTGAGGATTCTGAATAAAATCTTGCACGGATTGACCCAAAACCAGAATTCCTGCTTAACGCCAACCGGAAAAAATCCGACCTAATCTGACAAAAAAAATTCGTCAACCCAACCCTAATCCGACGAGAAATAAATATAATCCATATTTTAATACAATTATGGAAAAATAGTCTATAATTATATGTCTAATATCAATTTTATCTTTTTTGTACAAAAAGGAACACACATACACTTAACTGTATTAATTAATATTTAATTCAACTATATAGATCAATTATGATCTATTATTCAAACTGATTAATATTCAAATATATAGTTTTTTTCACTTGAAAACTATTTAGGTCTTTCTTTTGAAAAATCGGGTCAACCTGAAAGCGCAGACACCGACCCAAACTCGAAATATTTTAAGTCAACCCGACCCACAACGAAAAAAATTAGCGTCAACATGATTCGATTCGATGCAGAACTCTAATTCAGAATCGTCTACTGGAGTGGTCGATGAAATTGTAATGGCATTTGCTAGAAGCGCTATGCCAGTGGTAGATGTGGAAGCAGATGCACTTTCTAGAAGCACTGTACTACTAGCAACAGAAACATGAGTAATAGGTGGCCAACACTAATTACAGTTGGTTTGTTATTGATCATTACAGTGAAGAGTTTAAAAGTACGGTCGGTGGTTTTGAAGGGTCCATCATAAGGTATTTGAAGAAGTTTAATTACACTTCCATGAAAGATAGAACTGGGTGGATGAATGGCATTCACTATGGGGAGATGCTGGTGTTGGATAAAGAGACTGCATGGTAGTTTGTAGATGCTGTACGAACTCTGTTGGCTCCTCAACACACTTTATAGATGGATAAAAAAAAGTTCTGCTGATAGTCTGAGTATCGAGCCACATACTAGGTCAGAGTCTTCTTTGAAGGCAAAACACAGTCTCAAAAGGACCAAAGGTAATGTTTCAGTCCACCAATTATTGTTATAGCATCTCACGACTGTTTTAAAGAACGATTAAATCTTTTCAAAATACCGTTGGTCGCAGGATGATATAGAGTTGCCCTAATATGCTGAATGCCTAGTCATTTGGTAAGAGATGCAAAACAATTCAGATTAAAACTGTCTACCTTCATAGGTGGTGATTACGGAAGGCACACACACGATAAATCTACTGCTGCACAAATGCACGTGCCACTATTTCAGCTGAGATGTCAGACACGGTGATGGCCTCTGATCATCTAGTATATATTTCTACACATGTTATAAGGTAAATAAAACCTTCTGATGGTGGTAAGGGTACCAACAAATCTAGATAGATGTGATCAAATCTGTTAGCCAGAACTGAGCATGGTTGGATAGGAATGCAGCTATGTTTGGTAATCTCCGATTTCTGGCAGTCCAGACAAGAACGTCTCCAATTGACTACATCTTTTGCTTTGGAAGTCAAGCACAAGTTTTATTGGGCGTGTATACCTGGATGAGACAGGTTATGAAGGGAATGGAACAATGCTTTTCTATAGTCAACAGGCACGAATGGTCTCACTTTGTCATTTTCAATATTACACCACAATGTCAGTTTGGGTGGTATTTTTATAGACTTCAGCTGCAAGGAGCAATCAGATTTCGACAACAGGTTATGCAACTCTTGTTCGGTCGCTTGTGCTTTGTTCAGGGCTTACAAAAAGAATGCCTCAGAATTTTTTCACTGAATTCGAGATAATGTGTCAGCTACAACATTATGGGCTTCAGAGACATGTCTAACGTCTGTGCTGGGATATATATTGAAGGTGTCTAAGGTGACGTAAAGAACATGAATCAGAATTTTATGATAATGAAAATGCTAATGGGCAATGATAATCAGTGAATAGTATTACAAAATTTCTGCCTTCCAGATGATGCCTGAAAGGCTTAATTGGCGAATAAATTGCAAGAAGTTCCCCATAAGTACTATATTTTGTTTCTGTTGCACTCACTTTACAAGAAAAAATCCAGCGACTTTAAACCACCACTTGTATTCGAGAAATTCAATGCTGCCGCAACAGTGATGGTAGAAGCGCCAACCATTAAGCAAAGTTGTTGGTCAGGACCAGAGTAAGCAAGAATCACCGCATCAGCTAATTCGAATTTACACAAATAAATGCAGAAATTGTTTCGTCAATCCATGTAACTAGATGTTTGCCATTTTTCTTGCATTCACCAAACTACAAAACGACTTAATTCAGAAAGTGTCTTTGGTTTTGGGAAATTTTTATGCTAGATACTTTTACAGGAAGGGACTATACTTCCTCAATTGTTAACAGACACATTATTTTTATTTACACAGAGTTGTCCAAGTAGACATTTGATGGAATTAATTTTTTGGCCATAAAGTGAAAAGCTTACGTGAACCTGATCAAGATGTTCCATATGTTCTACTTCATTTCTAGACACTTGAGCTCATCATCAATGCAAGAGATACAGATATTGAAATCAGCACGAATTTTGTGTCTGTGTCTTTGAAAAGTCTGACCAGCATTGCACAGACCGAAGGGCATAAAAATGAATATGCCAAATTGAGTTGTGAAAGCAATTTTTTCTATGTCTGTCGGATGTACTGGCATTTGATGGAACACTTTAGTTAAATCGATGATAGAAAAAACAGTTTCGCTATAAATTGCTGTGTACAATCCTGAATATGCGATATAGGCTAGCAATTAGGTGTGGTGATTGAATTAATGAGGGACTCCATTCCCGTTTTGTTCTCTCTACATGTAGAGAGAACTAGCCCATGGGCGTTTTGATGGTTGAATGATGCCGCCTTGTGACATTAGGTATTCAAATTCTTGCCGCGCGGCGCATAACATATCAGAAGCTAAATGCCTTGACTTTGTAAAAATGGACGTCCGGTTGTTCCCATAAGATGGAAAATTGTAGGAGTTGGGGAGGGTTTTACAATGTGTTGCCGTAACGAGTGCTGGGTACTTTTTTTATAATTTTTAAATGGAGAATCTCCTGTTGATAAAAAAAACTTTATTAGAAATTTCAAGGTCAATATAAGCATTGCTGTAACAGTAGAAATTCTAGTGCTGGCATAAATTAGTCAGTTATTTTTGGAACCAACTAATAAGTTAAAATACTTTTGGTTTGTCGCACGTCATGAATAAGGAAAAGCCAGGCAAAGCTCTGGTGAAAGTCAAAGTACATAAAAGCAAATACATTAAAGTTTTTCAAAGAGTGTCAAATTAATACCGAAGATCGAAATGGGGAAGAAATGCAAGGCTACATAACGGGCACGGGCACATATATACACATATACACAACAAGGGCCATAAAAAGATGGGGACACGGTGGGCTGAGTCCCTCCTAGCAACTTCTTGAGCCCCCTCTAGACTTCATAATATTTCAATACGAATAGCATCATTTATTAATTTAAGTTATCATTATTTATTAATTTAATTACATTTAAGAATTTTATAATAAAAAGTTTTATTACAGTGGGGACTTGTTTTCTACTTCTGTCTATATTTATATATCCTTAAAATAGAAGGGGAAAAGACAAGCTGTAAATTAGCTCCATCAAAAAATTTTAAAGCCCCCCCCCCCCCCCCCGTGACTCTGCCGTCAGGTTACAGCCCTTACACACAGACATATAGATACACATTTTGTCTCAAAAGGATTGAAACGAACTTTAACTTTTTAACTGTTTGATATAAGTAGGTAATGTATATTGCAAAAGTGTTCAAAATAAAGTAGAAAATAATATTGTGTCAATAAAGTAGTCCTTCCATTAATTTTAACAAAAATATACAGATTTTAAATGTTAAAACGCTCCCGACATTCAGACGTGTTTAATTCTTTAAATTAATTTAATAATAAGGGCTACCTGTCCATACCAAAAATTTATGATAAGAAAATAAAAAAATACTGAAAAATTGTTATGTCTATTTAATCTTGTTGCAAAACGTATTTTTAGGATTTTGTTCATCACACGAAAGTTTATTCGTCTCACTTCTCTGTATGTCCATCACAGCGTTCGTATTCGGAAACTGTATAAGTTACAGACTTGAAATTTTGTGCACTTACGGCTGAATACCTCCTGCCACACAACAAATCATAAAATTTTGAATACGACGATAATTAGCGGAGATATTAATTAAAAACTCATTGAAGAAACTTAAAAAATACATTCTCGCTTAGATCCGTACCCTCCGTCTCGAGACTATGTAGATATCTTCTTTCACCACGACCTCGAGAGAGGCTATTAATTTCTCACTCAGATTGATAAAAACCGCAAACAAGTAGGGTTGTTTCGGGCTCTACAACATTATTTAAAATATTGCATTTACAGATTTGAATTTTACACATCTATGCATAGATTTGAATGCTTAATACAAATATCTAATTTTTATAAAAATCGGACACTAATTACCAAAGATATCAATTAAAAAATATTATTTTTCAAGTGAAAAATTATTTATTTTTATACACGTGTGCAGATTGCAGACAATCGATAGCAGCCAGGATGGAACAAAGATTTTACCAGTACTGGGTGATTTTAAGATATATAAAAATCTTTAAAACTATATAAAATACCACATTGAAATTTGATATTGATACGCAAAATCATATGCCAATTAAGAATTTTTAAAAATTAAAAAAATTGACCTGTAACTTTTTATTTTACAAAAAAAATTACTTTCTTCTTTTATCTTTCGGATGCGAAATATAAAAAAATAAAATAAACAATGCTGCTAATAATTAAATACCTCACTCACAAATGTTAATCCACGTTCAAATTTTTAAAACTGTATAAGATAGGGATTTGAAAAAATTGGTATATCTATACAAAATCATCTTCTATTTAAGAAATTCGAAAAATCGAAAAAATCGACCAGTAAATTTTTATTTTTAAAAAAACTGATTTTTTTCATGAAAAATGAAATTTATTTGGATTTATTAATTAAAGGTAAAGTGTTTTAAAAGGAATATTAAACGAAACCCTTTGTGCGATCTTCGATCACACTTACCCACTTCTTTTTAACGTCTTCAAACGTTCTTCCTTAGCCTTATTGTCATATTAATAATACGCAAAGTAATTTTATTCGTTAAATTTCAGTAAAGCTTAGTTTTTGTCATTTGGATGTATAATTTAAAATTCTTTAAATATAAAAATTAGTTTTCCCAAAAATTAAAAATAAAATTGTACCCGAAAGGGTTAGTGATACTTAATTATAAAGAACTGTGATTTATCTATACAGAAGGAGACAACTAAGCTCTTAACATTATTAATTACAAAACTAAGAAAAATGAAAAAAATTGCAAGAATACACTAAAATGTAAAAAATAAAATAAAAACGAAAGAAAGAGAAAAGGAAACTGTAAATTAACAGATTTAAAGTTTGCAACGCAAAGATACAAATATTTTAATAGAACTGAACATTAGAGAATAGCCGGATTAAAAGCTTATTACCGATACTGATTAAGATAAACAATTTGATTTTTTATAGTATTGTAAACATGTGCTTGAAATAAGGAATTTTTAATATTTTGTTGTTTCGAATGATTGTAGATAAAACCCATTCTATATTTTACGATACGGCAAAAACTGCACCATTGATTCACTTTCGATCAATCTGCATAAATCGGTCTGCATGTAACTTAACATCATTAAAAGTGTTGTCTATATTCATTAGTTCTGTTACCTCTAAATTACTTACTGGAATAGTTAAATCTAGGACAAGAATTTTGAGATATATTTTTTAAATGATTACCTGAAGTGTAATGTGTTGGGTAGAGTAACATGTGTATTATCTATTCTATAGTCCAATTAATTTCAAATTACAGCGGGAACTAAAACAATGGTGACCTGAAGAATTTAAAAAAAAACGCTTAATATAACATATATTTTACACATATTCAGCATAAAGGAATATTTTTAACTTTATGACAGTTGCTTTTGCATTATTTTTTAATACTCAATTTGAAAATGTTTTTGAGTAAGCATATTCAAAACTGTCGATTTATCATCTGATAGAAAAGTTACAGACACAGGATTACAATAGGAGTTTGGAAACAGTATATTGTATAATTTTATATTGAAAAGTTAGCAAAACTTGCGATCGCTTCAGACAGCAAAATACTCAAATCTTGCTGCGCTAGTTAAATAAATTTTTTGCTCTATAAAATATTACAATATGAGTCAACTAAACCACAAAAACTGTAAGCGCAGGATATTTAAAAAAATATATATTCGAATGCAATATTTTATCTAGTTATTTTAAGAATGAATTTTGAACAATAAGATCTCATTTTGAAACCCAACATAAGTGTTATTGCATTATATTAAACATCCGACTTATTTTTCATCAAAGAAATCGAGTAAATTTTAATGATCATATTAGTAACTGGAGACCTTATAACTCACAGTTTCGATATCGTAAAGAAGTTTTACATTCTACTAAGAGGGAAAAAATATTTTCAGTAACTCAAATTACTTTTATTTTGCACAAGCTCTTCGAGCATGGGTGTCGGTAAGAGAGAGAGAGAGAGGGGGACGGGGGGGGCCATGGTCTCTCGCTGAATTTTGAAATGTTGCATAAATTTTCTATTTGTTTGATGATTTCGAAAAAAAGTAGTAGAATTTATATTTATCAAGCGACTTGAAATTATTAAGCATCAAGAAGAAAACTAATATAATAATTTTTAGTAATAATTTTTTTTATTTAATATAATAAGGTCTAGTAGGCTAAACCTAAAACTTCCTCCAATAATCTTCCTTTTCCCTAGATCTTTTTCTGCTTATGCATATATCTTCGCGTTGCAGAGATAGAAAATATGCGCAAGGCTAGTACAGTTTTTAATTTGAACACAAATGTTTTCTAATAGTAATCTTCACCTTATTTAATGGCAAACATTTTTCTATTAAATAAGACGAAAATTACTAACAGCGAAAAGTGGTACTCGAAAGTTGGAACCATGTGAACCATGTGTATATTTTTCACATCTGGGTTTACCAAAGTTTAACTTATATATATATATATATATATATATATATATATATATATATATATATATATTAGGTCACTTAAATATATTACTTTTTGGAAATTACATTCTAAAATACGTCCGTGAAATTTATTATTAAAGCTTTTATGTTTATTAATACAACTTTCTAATTTTGCTTGATAATTAAATTGGCGCATGTAAATTAAATTGAAAAAAAAATGAAATAAATTTAAATAGAAGGGAAAATGATGAACTCAAATAATAATAATAATAATAATAATAAAAACAGAAGTGATAAATGTGTTTCTGACACTGAAGTCTTTGATAATAAACGTTATAATGCAAACAAGCTATTAGCTTTGAAAGTTTAATAAATCTTACTTTTATGAAAATGAGATTTTAAGTTAATAATCCACTATAAATCATATTTTGATCTAAAACAAACTTTTATATAGCTAAAAAACAGCATTTTTTATTTACTTCAATCTCTTTAACAATATTCTCCTTTTTTAAGTGTTTTAGGGACGTCATGAATGTACCTCACCAGGGGGCGTGTATTGCGCAAGGGGGAGGTAACTATAAAGTTCCCCCTCTATGCATTTCATTTGATTCGAATCCTTTGGAAGCTTTCCGCCGAAAATTCCGGTACCGTTCCGTTTCTCTTTCCTTTACATCTTAAAACGGCAGATATGGAGATTTCGAAATTTAGCTTCGTTCTTCTAATATGTATTATTCTGTTGAAGAGTTTTATTCCTGTAGCAGCAATAGATCACCGGGATCTGGTGAGTTATCCGTAATCAATGACAAAATTATAAAAATATATGTATTTTTAAATGTATTATAGTAATATATTTTTTAACAAGTGTTTCCCTCGGAATAAACATGTGTGTTCTTCTTTCTTCATGCAATAAAAAAATTTAATTAAAAAATTAAATGAACGACAAATGTTTCTTAATCTAGAAAAATATAGTATAACTACGAATGAAAATATACATAAGCCTTTTCCGAGTTAACCAGGATTCTGAAAAGCGTTCTTTATCTTTAGAAAGCTCTGAAACCAATATATTTTCAAGATTTATAGAAACAATTACAAAAACAAAGATCTTTTTGCTTCCATTAATTTTAGGAAATGCTTCCGAGTAGTTTTTTTAGTGTATTAATCAGTTTTTCTCAACCCGGAATATAGCTTTTTCGGATGATAACAATTCTCAAGTTAATATTTCCATTTTCAAAAAACACTTTTTATAGACAAACAGAATAAATTAACAACATTAATATTAAAATTTTAATGTTATTTTGTTACTCTCGCATGTATAAATTCAATTACGCAGCTGAAAATCCTAAAATCGGATATTCCAGTTTCAGAAAATTGATTAATACAGTATAAAAACTACTCGGAAACGTTTCCGAAAATCAGAGACAGCGAAAAGAATTTTCTTTGTATAATTGCTTCTAAATCTCCAAAATATATTAGTTTCTGGGGTTTCTACAGATAAAGAACGCTTTTCGGAATCGTGGATAACAAGTAAAAGGCTATTGTATATTTTCGTTCGTAGTTGTATTATATTTTAGTAAAGTAAGAAACGTTTGACTTTTCTTACAGTGTAAGAAAAATACTTTTCTAAGGGGGGGGGGGGGGATTGTATAAAATTTCAAAGCAATATTTTTCTTAATTTGAAAATAAATGACTAATAAATATCGAATCCCATTTATTGCCGAAACGTCAGTTGATGCTCAGTGTTGAGACCCGAAAAGTTTTTGGTTTCCGTCTGTTTGTTTGTCTGTTTATCTGTCTGTCTGTTCCGCGATAACTGCCGTAAAAAATACATTCGATTAGGTTGATTTTTGGTGAGTATGTTGGTGAGGTACCCGGAATCAGCTGTATAGTTTTTGGTTACATTTGGTTCATTCGTTCGAAAAATATAGAACATTTCTTTTTAGGTCATAATGCTTTCCTATGGGAATGCAGACGATTTTCAAATTTCATTTTTAACTAATATGAAAATCGCATATTTGAATAATGGATTTAAACATAAAATTACGGATACTAAATTTTCGATATGGAGGTCTTAAATATATGCAATAGCTTTGAAAATTTGCCGATACATCTATTAGAATTTAGAAATTAATTGTTTAAATTATTGGAAAAAAATTTTTGCAACTGTTCGGGAAATATAAAACATTTTATTTTCCTATATCTTACAAATTTTAAAATGCATTTCTTTTTCTTTCCTCTTTATTTTATTAGTTGCATAGCAACCATATTTCAAAGAATATCAAAATAAGAAATGCATTTTTTTATCTAAAGAATTACAAGAATAAGAATTTCATAACAATTTCAGAATATCATTGCATAAATCGTGTTTAATTTAACGCTTCTAATTTCTGAATCCTCCTAATTATTTTATATACCTATAAATATGTACGGAATATAAAAAAAATTAAATTGCGGATTGTAAGATGCTAAATAATATAAAAAGTGAAATTAAAAAACAATGACTTTCAGAGCTGAAGTTGAGGCTCCTGATCTGCCGATTTACTAGTATATTTATGACTCACTTTATTTTAAGGGGAAATCTCTCTCATTTGCCCCGTGTAGGTCAATAAAAATTTTAAGATGAGATTTCAAAGTGGGATATTTGATTTTATTTTTTCTAGTACTCAATCTATACTTTTGATTTTTTCTGAACGCAATTTTTTAAGTTATGCTCCATTAGGAACCTTTCCCCTTTTTTTTATTTCTCCCCAAGTCAAATAAAGCCAGAAATTTTATTAAGTAAAACAAATTAATTAATAACCACATAGAAACAAGAAACATTTCATTAAATAATTTTTCTTGTTCAACTTGTGTTTAATCGACTTGAACAAAATCGGAAGCTTAACCGCTATGGCAATATTAAAATACAACATTTTATAAATAACTATCCACATTTACGTATACGTACGTGCATCACTTCAAAATTAAAATGGGATGTCATAATAACTTCATTATGTTTTGTAATTTTGCAAAGGTTTTCCAGTATGCAATTTAAAAATGTTATTTCAATTAATAATAAAATGCAATGACTGATAAATATGCGATTAAGATGTTTGAAAATTTTTATTTATACGTTTAATTTTAGTTTTTTATTGTTAAATTTTATTGCTTATTTTATTTGATGATTCAAGTTTCAAAAATGTCTTAATCTAATTTCAAAACTATATTTCTGTTAATATAAAAATACAATAGTATATGAATATCTAACCGTATTTTTATAACTCCACTTTAAAGTAAAAAGAGTATTTTGTGCATTCCAGACGCAGTGATATGTTATTTAAATGAGATCAATCTTTAGTTAAATTAAAAATTTTGAATTACCCCCATCACGACAAAAAAAACTGGCTATGTACGAAAATGTGGTGCAAGTACATAATAATAGAAAATAACGTTAATTATTAATCTATAATATATTAATATTAACATATTTTTATGTAAAGCGTTGATTATTAATTGTAATCAAAGTTTATTATTATTCCACGAAAAGTACAGGTCTATTTCGGAAAATTCATTTAATCCGTAAGAGAGTACCAATGGAATTTCCTTACAAAATTTGGTTTTCCAGCTATAAAATAATTTTGATTTAAGAAATATCTTCCTTTGCTTTTAATCAACTCACCACATATCTTGCAATTTTCTAGAGCAATACACATGTATCGAAATGTATTCCGCGATTTCTACAGGCCTTTTTCGTTTACATGAAAATTTTGAAAAAGTTGATCTATAGATTTGTATATGTGCTACATAATATGCAAACAAATTTAGTTCAGATAGGAAACGCATAACAGTTGAAAATTCCCCTTTATCGATTACCGTCAATAAGCGGAAATATACACGATTTTTTTTTTATGCAGCCGTGTATATGATCTAATAGAATTTATATGCAACAAGTCAAATGCAAAAAAATAGTTAAATTTAAAAACGCATACCACAATAGAAAACGCATTTTCAACAATTGTTATATTTCACAGACAATACTGTAAAAAAATCCTTTTGTTTACCCCAGTAAATGCACGATAAATGCTATGCACGCCATATCCTACAGTAAGCATCGTGTAGTGCACCTCAGTGATGATATCAATTTCAACATGTTTGAAATAATGTAGCACCGTTAAAATATACTGAAAGCGAGTTTTCCCCATAGACTATACTATAACGGCATTCTTTTGAGTGCCCCCTGTAAAAGAACTATAAATGCTATACACTTCATTTTCAATACCGAACATTTCGTGGTAGACCTCAATAACGTATATAAATTACATGACAATCCGCCTATATTTAAGCGAGCTAGAACTCGGTTGACGGACAGACAAACCAAACAGTTTGAGACCTTACCGAGAAGAACTGAATTTGTTAACACTTTTCAACTATTTGGAAAGTTTTTATAAAGAGTGTAAAAATGAAAGAAAAATTAACATTGTGACAGGATTTGTTAATAATGAGGCTCGTTTTCTCGAATACATTCACAAATGGGTTTTACCGCATATGAGGCTTGAAATCGGTTTAATAAACGCTAAATCATGGTCTTGTTCGGCTCAGGAATATTTGGGTATGTCTCTTTAAACGCTTCCATGGCTTTAATAAAAAATATTGCTGTGAAGTAATGCTCAATTATAAAAATTCTTTGTGCTTGGGAAAATTTTACCTCCATCTTGCACTAAACGGTTCTTACAAATAAACAGCATGAACTGCAACTGATATTTCTTCTGCTATATGACGTTTAAAAGTATGTTGCTCTCATCTATTGGAAAATAATCCCATTTTTATCTATTTCGGATTTTGTATCGAATTAAAGTTTATATTGTGCGATTTTTCGATCACCCTGTATAACTTAAAATTGTTAAGTGGCTTTTATTTCACAACTGGTATAAATTCCCGTGCTAGGACGGTGGGTAGAAATCGTGGTTTTCACTTAAAATTTGAAATAATTGATAAAAAATATTCACGTACTATTCATCGACAATAAGAACAAGTTGGAAATTGTACGTCAAACGTTACAAACGAGGTGCGTTCGTACGCACGTTTTAGAATTAAATTCATGATATCCCGTGCGTAGAACGGGTTAAACAGCTAGTTAAGTATATATTTTATGACACTGTTCATACAAATATCTTAACTAGTTATATAAATATTCAGATATATATGTATCAGCTAGTTATATAAATATTCAGATCTTGATGATTTTTAATTCTGTGAAATGAATTATATCGTCTGCAGATTAATTTCTGTAATAAAATAAGTATCTCGGTCGCTTGACGATTTAACATCCATCGGAAGCTCATATAACAAAAAAGCACCGATTTAAAAAAAAAATCAAATTTCTTAATAAATATTTTTATTAATATCTCCTAAAGTTTTGATTCGATTTTGATAAAATTTGAAATGTCTCGACAAATTTATGCAAAGATAATATATTTCAGATTGCAAACCATTTGGTTGGGTAGTTTTTGCGTTGTTATATGCGGACAGACAGACAGACGGACGGACAGACAGACAGACGGACGGACAGACGGACGGACCAAACGACGACTATAGGTGCTACGTATTTATATAATTACGAACGCACCTAAAAACTAGCATGAAACGTTAAATTCGGGGCCTGATTAATACATGAGTGTCTAGAGTTTTAACAACAGTTTTTAGGTAGCTTTCAATACAAAAAAGTATAAAGCTACCTATTGCAGCCGTTCGGAGGAAAGCAGTTCCGGAAAATTTCGATATATTTTCACTGATCATGACACCCCCCCCCCCCCAGACCCCAAAACCACCCTCCGTTCAATATATATATATCTGACCTATGTCATACGATAACGCTTGTATTTATAAATCAATTTTGATGAAACTAATTGTGTGTATTAAGCTCACCAATGTCTCGACCGAGTTCGTTGGCCAGCTTGGTCCGCCATTTTGTTTCAAGATGGCGGCCACTTAAAAATTTAAAACTAAAATAAATATACAAAAAAGTTAAAAATTCAAATTTATTTTTTAATTAAGTGTTAGGCCTTGATACGAGGATTCCAGAGCATTTTTTGGTTTACCTCTATCTTAAAAAATGGCTGAGATAGAGCAGTTTGAAATTCTAGGGTGGCTGACATTTTGAAACAAAACAGCACATTAACGCGATTACTCGCAAATTATTTTCTTTCATTGTTGTAATAATTTTCCCAATCATACGCATAAAACTATATATTCATATCCGTTAGCGCCAAATTCTCGTCAAAATTGGCGACATTTGGCGAAATATCGCCAAATTTGGCCACCAAAATAAGTCTTCATAAATGAAGCCAATTTGGCTATTGCTCAATAATTTGGCGAATTTCTTATTAAAATTCAGTATTAACGAGTCTTTTGTAAACGTTTTCTTTGCATTTTAACTTGCTGTTTTCGTGTAACATTAGCTAAAATTTTAAAACGAAGATATAGGAAAGCTACCTTTTCGTCCCGGTACAGGCCGGAAGGACTTTTTTTAATTTTATGTATATAAAATGACAGAACAGAGTTGAAATTGCAGATTTTCCTTAATTAGTAAAAGGAAACAGATGTAGATATAGTTTTAATTTGTATTTTATTATGAAAACTTAATTTTTTTATGGTATACACTATATAGTCAATGATGACCGGTCACTTGCGATTTTAGACGTTTTGTTAAATATCTGGAAAGACACATGAGGAATTATCCTGAAACTTCAGGAGTGTAAACAATATAATAGGCGTCATATATTTCCGCCAAGACCTTTTTCCCGAAACCCCATAAGGGGCCGTCAACAAATTGAAGAAAAACGAATATCTTTTGGATAACCCTGTAAAAACTAATTTTGCAAAAGCGTTGAAACGGTAGCACATGCTTAGGAGGCTTGTTTTAATAAACTATGCTCATTTTTATGAGGATATAACGTATACTTGTGGAGAAATTAAGGTTTTTATAAAAACAATCCCAAATGTCACCAGGTGTTTTGCTTATAATATTCAGAGTTCTTAATATAAAAGAATGTTCTTTTCAGGAACAATGACACACAACATTATATATAATACCCTGCAATCAGAATTAAAAAATAATAAATATTGAAAAATGAGCAGGTTTACTAAATATTTTTTCACTGCGCATGCGCGAATTCAATCAAAATATACTGTGCATAATATATTAGCTAAATGTATGGACCAACTTTTGCGAAAGTCTCAAAAACATAGCTTTAAAATTCTGATAGTAATCGTCGATAGAATAAGCTCGAAATTCGCTGTTCCCAAAAGGAAGCAAAAAGATGAGGGGTTGTATCCAAATATACAATGAGAGACACTTTATTCTTATTATGTCAACTTTCATAAGCTAGTATATTTGGATACAACCCCTCGTCTTTTTGCTTCCTTTTGGGAACAGCGAATTTCGAGTTTATTCTATCGACGATTACTATCAGAATTTTCAAGCTATGTTTTTGAGACTTTAACAAAAGTTGGTCCATATATTTAGCTAATATATTATGCACAGTATAATTTTATTGAATACGCGCACGCGCAGTGAAAAAATATTTAGTAAACCTGCTTATTTTTCGTCCAATATTTATTATTTTGTAATTCTGATTGCAGGGTATTATATATAATGTTGTGTGTCATCGTTCCTAAAAAGAACATTCTTTTATATTAAGAACTCTGAATATTATAAGCAAAACACTTGGTGAAATTTGGGATTGTTTTTATAAAAATCTTAATTTCTCCACCAGTATACACGCTATCCTCATAAAAATGAACATAGTTTATTAAAATAAGCCTCCTAAGCATGTGCTACCGTTTCGACGCTTTTGCGATATTAGTTTTTACAGGGTTATCCAAAAAATATTCGTTTTTCTGGAATTTATTGACGGCCTCCTATAGGGTTTCTATGGGGAAAAAAATCTTTGTTGAAATACATGACGTCAACTATGCTGTTTACACGCCTGAAGTTTCAGGATAATTCCTTATGTATTTTTCTAGATATTTAACAAAACGTCTAAAATCGCAAGTGGCCGGTCATCATTGGCCATATAGTGTATTATCCGGAAACAAACGCTGAACTTTTTATATTGTTTTAAATGTAAACTTGTTAATGTTCCGTAATCGTTTCAAGTTTTTTTTTTTTTTTTTTTTTTTTTTTTTTTTTTTTTTTTTTTACTATGACACTATTCGTAATAATTTCATTTTTCTTGAAATCCTCTACTTTTCTGAATAATTTATTAAAAATTTAATTCATCTCACGTATAATTTAGTTTTAAAAAAAAAGCAATCGGTAACATATAAACAATGCATACAATCAAAATGAAATAATCAATAAATGCTCCAATTCTAATTTTTATAATTAACAATTGAAAAATCAATGAAAATTATGTCATGTTGGCAAAATCATATCATTTTTTTTTTAATCAATGTAAAAATACATTTTAAACTAAGCATAATAACATTTTCACAAGCACAAACTATATATATATTTAGGTTGCCCACTGATACCACCAAAAAGCATTTTAGTATGAAAAATATCCATAATGTATTCTAATAAAGTCTTCAAATTTATTAAAAGCGATACTTTCGTATATTATCTGCATGTCAGGTTAATAGCTGAAGACATCGCCAAAGATTTTGCTACTTACAGCAGCCTTTTTTATTCAGATTATGTCAATGTTTAAGCACGTAATTTGATTAGCTATCTGTTAAATTTGTGTTTTATTTATATTATTATATTATTTTATTTATTTATTGATGAAGTTCTAACTTAGATCTGGAATATATATTAGCCGGAAACAAATGCTGAACTATTTATATTGTTTTAAGTGCAAACGGAATAATCCTGCGTAATCAGGTTGCACGCGATAGAGATTTTTTTTTTTTTTTTTTTTTTGGTAATTCAACCTTGAAAATTATTTTAAACACCATAAAAAATCAGTAAACTAAGATACAGTTAAAAAAAATACATTTGAAAAAACATTTTATTCCCTATTTAACGGTGTAAAAGCTAAAATTGTACGATGTTCAATAGTTAAAAAATATGCAGTAAAAGCGAAATTGATTTGTCAGGTCGTTTCCATCGTCAATATGACATCAGCATTACGTTGCTATATAATACAGACAAGGTTTTGTATGTTTTAAAGTTGTTTTGCACAGAGGCAGAAAAGAATTTTTCATAAGAGATGGGGATTTTTGTTTCTTTTAAACGAGAATGAATTATGATGATTAATTACAGAAAATGTATTTATGCAAGTGCATATATATCTTTAAATTCTTTACTCGCAGGATATTTTTTTACGAGTAATATGCCAAAAGTCAAGAATAAAAAATACACAAGTTTAACAGTTAAAGAAATGTAAGATGTGTTTAACTGTATCCGAATATTGTTATAAATTAGATTTTGGGAGAAAGAGTTCATTTTCGGAAACAGGAAGTAAGTGCCGAATCTGAAGAAAGGTGGGAAGAATTTTTAGAAATTAAACTTTTTCATATGAGGAAATGTTGGAAACTTTTTTACTGTTTTTGTATACTTATTTTTCTATTTCATGACATTATATATTTAATTTATAAAATCAAACATATAAGTGAATATTATATTATTTTTTGCAAATAATTAACCATTGAGATAAAACAGGCTCGGATTTCATTACGATAATAATAGTTACAATTTTCATAACGAATTTACTGGAATTGGTTCAGCAAAGCATTAAATTTTGAACTTTGTAAACACGTAGTAGATAGAACTACCTATGATGAATTAACATGGTAATATTTGTTAAAATTCAAAATAAAAATAGCCCTGTTAGTTTAATATTCATTAATGCTTTGAATTTTAGTAAGTGTTGTGAACATTTGTGCTAACAAATTGAGTAATTAAATGTTAGTATATTTCATGTAAATGTCCTAAAATACAGAATTAAATATTAATAATAAATAAGAGCCTTATTCACGGATTTCATTTACACGCCAAAGTGCCCAAAATCAAAGTATATAATATTTCTTTTTGATAACAACGCTTTTTCAATAAAAAGAAAAAAATAGTTACTCAATTAAATATACGTAACATTTTGTTTTAGCTTATAAAGGGTTATTTGTTCTGTTCTTCTTCGTATATTTAAAAACCGGAGCATTTTAAAGAATACTAAGAATATTGTTTCTTGTATCATATCGTGTGCATGTGCAAGTGTATCATTTAACTTAATGTACAATAGGGACCTGCCCCCCCCCCCCCCCACGATAGTCATAACTCCAACTCTAAAATCGTAGAACTACTGTCGTAGAACCAAAGTTCCCCGCTTATTATTTTCTATTCAACCGTTATATTCAATTTTTCTTAAGGGCTATATTTATTTTTATTGTTATATGAACTTTGAAAATCTTAATATAAACCAGCATATTTATTTTCGATCGATTTGCCATGCCTCATTTACACTAAATACAAATTTCCATTGGCCTAGCTTGAAAAACGCGCAAAATATGAGATAAAACGTATTCGGAGGATAATATAAATATTGAGAAACGCATTTTGAAGGTTAAATGATATTCTGGCTAAAACTATTAAAATTATGATATAACAATTATTTGTTAAGGAGCGTAACGTTACTCATCAGGAAATGCTGTACATATTGCTGACTTTCTGTATTTAAAATAATTAAAGAGAGCAACGTTACAATTCGAGAAAACATATTGCTTGACTTCCTGCATTCAACATGTATGAAATGATGGAGAAAGGGGATTTTCAATTTTAATTTGACATAAAGTTGCACAAAGTTGCTTATTTTACATGTGATTTATTTTGTCATGTTTGACATGTGGTTTATTTTGTCATATATGCATCGTGTAACATATTAAAATTTAACCTAATTTATAAAAGATCAAAAGCAACACCATACTTTTCTTCTTTATTTAAGTTCCACATACCAAAACATATAGATATGAATAAATATGAGTGATTAGTTAGTGAGATTAATTGAAAAGTTGTTGAAAAATGAATCACTTAACGTTAAAGGGAAATGGCCGTTATTTAGATCTAAACCAAGAAGTAGTTTTTCTATTTCATTACTTTCATACATTATAAAAGATCAAAGATAGCGCACATGCATTTTTGATTATAAATGTTATTGAAATATTACTCATTAGTTAATAATGTTATGGTTAAAAAGTCATAAATAGAAACTTATATTGTCTGAATGCGTATGGTTGGGAACCTCCCAGAAATAAATTTTCATCTATGTCTGATCATTACTTGTCAAATTATCGGCAAATATGTAAAATCGGCAGCTTTAAAATTGTACTTTTATTTTTTCTTGCATTGATTATAACTAAAATTAAAGCCACCATTCAAATTTATTTTTCTACTGAATATTTGGTAACTTAATCGGTTAACTTAAAGTACTACAATAACTCTTCTCTAATTAAATATGGTATAGTTGTACTATAATAATTTTTAAATTCAATTTTATTAACTTAACTAACGATAGGTGTACATATCTCATTTTTTAGAGATATATTACGTACATAAAAGTTTAAGAAATAGTTCAACAACTGCAAAGTACTACTTGAAGAATTATTAATTTTAACTAAATAGATAATTAATTTGAAAAATAAATAACTAAATAAATTTCAAGTATTTGCCATGTTTTGCTCCAAGTACACGCTAGAACTAGTAAATCTACAGATCAGATGCCTCAACGTCAGCTCTACAAATCATTTTTCATTAATCTCACTAATTTTTAATATAATCTGCATAATATTTGATAGCCTAAAATTAAATCTTTTAATGTTATTTATACATTTATAAGAATATGAGATTTATTGAAAGTTCCAAAAATTTTATAATATCACATTAAACTCAATTTTATGCCGGATAAAGGATAGGATAAACTACTTATTACTGTATGTTTTTTTTTTTCAGAATAAGATTACATATCTTCAGGGGAGCGGATCCCCCTGATCCCCCCGTTGTCACTTTAATTTTATATTATCAATTTCCAGTAATTGTCCGCTTTCATTAATCGAGTATATGTCTGAGTTCATTTACTATTTTAATTTCATTAAATTAACCATCTTTTTGTACAGATCGTTTTATCCTATCCTTAAAAGAATACTTATTTTTCAACCACTAAATATCACATGTTGCTGAAATGGAATAAAATTCCGTGTATTAAGTATGCTTATACAAGTGTAAATTTCTCTTATGAGACTTATATTCCATTTTCACATTCAACGTTTTCATATTTTTCGTTTGGAAAGCCGATTGGGACATCCTTCTTTAGTAGTTAAAATAAATTCTCATCTATTTCATTAGAAAAAGCATATTAAAAAAATAAATCACCCGAAAATTAAGCTATTTTGTTAATAACATTTCGCGTCAAAATAATTCACTTGAATTTTCCTTTGTTGATATTCTTTTAAATACAGTTGCTTAGCAACCATTTAATGAAAGAGAGAAAGAAAATGCATTGGACATTTTTGTAAAAAATGAGAAATTAAAATTTTCATATCTTTCAAATTAGTATGCGTAAAATTTCCCAATAATTTATACAATTAATTTATAAATTCTAATAAATATATTGGGATATTTTCAAAGCGATCAAATTAAATTAAGATATCCATTTCGTAAATTTAATATCCATAATTTAGCATTTACAATTATCCCAATGCGTGATTTTGTTTTCGCGGAATGTTAAAATTAAAAAATCGTCTGACTTCCCATTGAAAAGCATTATGACTTAAAATAAAATGTTCTATATTTTTCGAACTAATGAACCAAATTTAACCAAAAACTATACAGCTCATTCCGGGTACCTCGCCAACATACCCACCAAAAATCAACCTAATCGGACCCTTTTTGCGGCAGTTATCGCGGGACAGACAGACAGACAAACATACAGAAACCAAAAACTTTTCGGGTCTCAAAAGTGAGCCTTCACTGACGTTTCGGCAAAAATAAGTTTATACACAATTTTCAAACACAACATGAGGCATTACATCATATTACATTCACAAAATAATAACATGATACAATGCGAAAGAGAAAATTGTGACTATAAATTCGAAATAGACAAAAGTGTTACTTTCCGTTAATTGGCCCCATCGTTCACTCCTTATAAATATACTAGCAGACTACGCCCGCTGCGCTGGTCGGTTTCTCCAAAAGAACCTTGAATCAAACGAAATATATCGGTGAATTTAACCTTGTAGTTTAAAGTAATCTGTACCTTTACCTGGAATATCCTAAAATAACATAAAAACGGATACTTATTTCACTAAGTTGTGTTTTCTTAAAACGGTTTACTATTACGTTTATAATTTATTACTTACTGTTTTCCATTGATTTATATGTTTTATAGCTACATTTTTTAATAACGTGAATTAACCTATATTATTCACAAATAAAAAGAAATGGCGCATCTAGTATTTGTCGAAAAATTAAATAAAAATCATGCACTCGTGACATCATAATTCACTTTTATATTTTAACAGAATAATATGGCTACTACAATTTGTGACTCGTGCTGACACATTGCTATTGTTATTATTTTTTTACGCGTGAAGTTTTCGCTATATGGTACTCCATTGTGAAATTTGGTAATTTTTTTAATTCAATATTTGAAAAAGTGCATAATCAGTGGATTTGAAATTTATATCAAGAAAAATACAATTTTTTACCTTTCTAACGCAGTTTGTCTAACAATTTTCTGACAAATACTTTTCGAGCAATTAATTTTTTCAGTAACTTCAAACGTTTCATTTTCCGAGATTAATCTGTGGCAACGATTATCGAAAATCCCAGTCGTCAGCAACACGTACCTTTTTATTAAAGAGGATTTTATAAAATATTTCAATTTTAAAATATTATACTTTCTACATTGAAATACCGTGATTTTACCATATGTTAAAACTTAAATACAGACAAAAAAAAATTACCTGCTTTTCAAAACTAAAGAAAAAAACTTTAAAAATATAATATCAATCCAATCAAAGAACAAGACTAATTTGTTGTGTTGCATTTAAAATTGATTTTTCTTAAATATGTTAAATTTAAAAAAAATTATATTTTCATTTCTAAATATCACTACTACTTAAATTTTTACTTATTCTCTCCCTCTGTATGTGTTTAGGAAAAGATTATTCATATAATTTAATATTTTTCTATAAAAATCAATTTAACCCTGCTTACAAAACACAGTAAAATTTTGCTATTGATTGACAAAAGAGGTAGTGGAAAGAGGAATGTAACATTATTAAAATACAGTTAAAGGGCCTTCGAAAAAGCAAATTCTGTAATAATAACTTATCATCAAGATTCCGGTGTTAAAGGATTTTTTTTATTTTTAAATTCTTGTTATGTAAAGCTATTTTTTCTATTTAAAACCATTCAGAAAAAAGACATAGAAACTAATTTTTGGAATTCTTCCTAATAAACTTTTTTTTCTCCTAAGCGAAATGAAAGCAAAAACAGGCTTTGCAAAATGAAGAAAATACTACAAAAGACTGCAAATTCGTCGGTTAAAAAATATAAATTTTAAGTCAAATCACACAAAATATTCTAGATTCAAAAATACTGAAAACTTATGCAAAATTTTAGCGCCTTGTGGACGGATTACGAGAATTTTCATATACATATAATTCGTGTCTCACATAAACATATTTCCAGCCAAAAATTTTATTTAATAAGATGTAACTTGTTTCTGTGCGGCATACATTTTACTTGTTTTATTGAATAAAATATTCGGTTCAAAATATTTTATTTCACCTAAGGTAGCAATAAACTACTGGTCCCCGAGGTATTATGTTAAATGACTCGACGTAAATTGAATAAAAAAAGAAAATATATTTAAGGTATAAGAGCGCATACTAGTAACGCGTAGACACTCTCAAGCTATTGTTCAACCAATAGGAGTGTTCTTTTCAAATTTCTCGTCCGCATTTCTATGTTTTTAAATAATTTCTTTTTCCACAGGATATCTGAGGTCAATGTCTTATCGGGTACTTTCATACTTTTTTTTATTCTACTTTCGTACTTTTTGTTGCATTTTTTTTTCTTTTTTCTGAGGATTTCGGGATTGTTTTTCCCTGAGGACTGGGAAAAAATTGCAACCAAAATCGAAAAAATAACAAGAACGGAAACACATGCGTCAAGTATAGATTATGAAACACTTTCCAACACATTCAGAATACTGTAACACAACTTTACAGTTTACTAAGTGAACAATTTTAGAAAACCCAATTTCAGCAATTACTACCAATAGTTGAACAAAATATCCGAATTATTTTGTGAAGTCCTGTATATGATCTATAGATTTGTATGTATACGACACAGTATGCAAAAAATTATTTCAGTTAGGAAATACATAGCACAATTGAAAATTCCCCGTCAGTAATTTCCATCAATAAACGGAAATGTACGTGAGATTTTTTGTACAGCCCTGTATATGATCTATAGAATTTATATACGTCAATTAATATGCAAAAAAAAATTACATTTAAAAACGCGTACAATAACTGAAAACGAGCTACCAGCAATTATTGTTCTTAAAACAGTACTGTAACTAAATTCTCTTGAGAGTCCCTGTAAATGAACCATACATTCTATGCACGCCATATTCTAGAGTAAGCGCCTTGTAGTGCACCTCAGTGATATTTATCAATTTGATTATGTTTAAAATAGTGTAACATCAGTAAAATACGCTGCAAACGATTTTTCCCGTAGACCGTAATGTAACGGAATTCTTTTGAGTGTCCCTGTAAACGAACCATAAATGTTGCACACCTCATTTTCAATAACAAACATGCCATATTAAACCCCAATAATATATATCAATATCATGACAATCCAAGTTTATTTACGTTAGTTAGAGCACGGACAGGCAGACAGGCAGACAAATCGAATTCATAAACACTTTTCAACTATGTTAGAAAGTGTTAAAAACGTACCCACAAAAAATCATATAAAAATATTGAAATGCGAATGAGGAATTTGAAAAGAACGCTCCCATTCGTTTAACACTGGCTTGCGGGTGTCTTCGCTTACGTAGACTCTTAAGCACTGTAGAGAAATTAATTTAAATAAAACATTTCCTTAATATGAAAATAGTATCAATTTTGTTATAATTTGATAATTTGAAGAACTAAACATTATTTAATTTCTCTAATACATATTCGGTAGCCTGGGGGGTATGGAAAAGGCTATCACAAGAACCTGTGCTTAATGAATAATTTGAAAATCAAAGAAGAAAGAAAAACAAAAATTCTAAGTCAAATCATATGAAATAGTATAATAACTAATAATGCAAAATGCATGTGTAATATTTTAAGTGAATTGACTCAATGAAAATTAAGTGTAAAAAAATCACTTGTGAGATCTAAGCACGGTAGAAAAATCAAAGATGCGTGCGAGTTCGGCTGAAAAAATAAGCGTATTACATGAAGTTTTTTTACGTCTAGGAACGAGGTAGAAATATGTAGGTTTTTGGATTAAAAAACATATTTTGAACTTTAAAAACAAAATTTTTATTGATTTAAAAAGTACGCCTTTTGGACTCGCTTTACCTTGATGTTGCACGGCATGTCGCGTTACGTGGTACCACCACATTCTTTGAAAGGTTTCATCTGAAAACAATAAAACGAAAAGCACGTTAAAATTTATCTAATTGTCTAGTCTTTGACTAAATATTTTTTGAAATTTTGCTCATTTTAAGAAAATGGCGGATTGTCAAATTTAATGTATCAATTTATAAAAAAAAGAAAAGAAAAAGAAACTAATTTTGTTTTGTTTTGTTTATAAGAAACGAATAACCTTTTTCGTTAGATACATTTTTTGACCATGTGCTGGAATTATACTAATGAATATGGGTAAATAATTAATGTAAGTAATATATGATTTTCCTTTACCTTTCTTTTTTTTCCCACTCTTATTCAAATTGTTTGTATGATTTATAATATTCCATTTTAAAAGATTTAATTCTATAGGTTTCCTAAAGGTCTTTTTTTTTTCAATCTTGTTTCAACGATTGTTCGGGCAGGATATGACATGATTTTTGGCATTAAGCTGGTGTCATATACAGAAAACAATCGTTCTATGCTTATAAATGTAATTTCCTTGCCCTTGAAAAAGTTAATTACATTATAAGCTTTTATTTGTGTTTATACTCTTGTTGTTTTTATTTTCTTTTTCTTTTTTTCTTTTTTTTTTTTTCATTTGAATAAATAATGTTTCATTTATTAGGACCACATTTTTTAATTTGTAATTTGACACGGCCCTTTGGTATTGTGATTTCATTGTGTATGGTTAGTTTCTTATGTTTCAATGGTAAAATTTTACATCAAGTTTTATATATATACATACATATATATACACTCTAAAAAAAATCCGTGAAGTTTCATTTTTCCAAAATGTCAGTACAATTTCCGTAAATGACATTAGTTCCGTTAAAGAGACTTCACATCCGTAAATATGCAGAAAGTTTTCCGTAAATTTGATGGATTTTTTCCGTATTTCTTTCAAAACAGTTCAATTTCCGTAAATGACGTGTAAAGGTTGAGTACATAAATCGCCTTTTTTGAAATGCGAATTAAGATTGTTGTATTTACTACAGTTCTTCTAGGATACAGGCCTGGCCCGGCTCGACCCGCTGGCCCATTCTAACCGAGGCCATGTCAATTTATTGTGAAAACAATAGAAATATTTATATTTTTTAATGAAATATTTAGAAACTTATTTTATTTTTATAAATTACAATATATATATATATATATATATATATATAAATCTACTTTTTTTTTCTTGATAGTTCTTCAAATTTATGATTTTTTTTTTCACTATTTTTTTTTTTTTTTTTAATTTATCTTTTTTAATGTGAGGCAATATTGTGTCATTTAAAGGTTTCATAACATAATATCTCTGCAAATTATAGCTATGCAAATTGGTATTAAACTAAACTGTTTTGGCTTACAAATTTATGAATTACGCTAAAATTTATTATTTTATAAATTATAATTTTACTAAGTTTACAATTTTTTCCTTAAATTTATAAAATTAGTTAATGTTTTTTCTTTACTTTTATAAAAATCAAGTTTTTAATTTTATAACGTTTTTAATTTATTTCGTTAGTTCATATTTTTATAAATTAAACTAACTTAATTTAAATTAAATCAGTTAGTCCATATTTAAACTTACCTATCCCAAAGTCATTAATTTAAAAAAAAATTCTCTCGTTTTTTTTTAAATATTTTTAAAATGTAATGTTAAAATCCCCCCCCCCCTTCCCACCGGAGCCACAGAAATCGCTCCCGGAGAAAAATGTCTGAATTCAACACTAGTTAGTGCCGTTGCAAAAAGTAGCAATTATTACTCTTAATACAATTTTTTTTATGCATATAACACATAATAAATTAAAATCTATCTGTTATAAGGCACCAAATAATATAATACAGCAAATTATTGAAAATTATGAAAAGAAAATATTAAAAACATTGGAAAAATCAATCTACAGATGAAACCTAGTTTTTGCATCATAAAAAGCTATTCAAATAAGTTATAGCATTTGAGCGAAAACCCCGACCGGTCATAGCGCTGTTGTCTAGGGCATCAGGTTAGTACGCCGTATATTGTGGGTTCGAATCCGCTTGCAGCAAGGGTTGGTTAAATTCTATAAACTCACTCAGAAAGGAAAAAAACATGCCGAAATGTATCTGTCCCTTGTAAGGTTGTACTCGCGAAGTACCTTGTTTTTCTTTTTTGGTCCTATAAATTTTATTTTAACGACATAAACATTTCTAAAAAATACGGAAGTTATCTGTTATAAAACGGAAAATTAAAAACGGATATTTCAGAAATGACGGAAAATTTCCTGGAATTTACGGAATTTTTTTTCCGTTAAAATACGGAAATAGTACTGGCGTCTCGATTGCCAGTACAACTTCCGTATTTTTCAGGAATTTTTTTTACAGTGTATATATATATATATATATATATATAATTATAATATCTATGAATTTCAAAAAACATATCAAGTTCTATACTACTTAAATCTCCAAAGAGATAATCAATGATACTGTGTATACAGAATACCACATATCTAATAATTAACATGTGCAAACATAATATTACCATAGCTGATGCTTCAATGGTAATTGGCCAAATTTTACTCATACCAAAATAATATTGAAAAAAGAAATAGAGAGAAAGGGAAAAAAAAAAAAAATTATAAATTGGAGTTGCAATTAAGTAAACACAAATGGATTAACAAATTAAATATGAACCATACACAATGGAAAATTGGACCACATGAGAATTAAATATGAATTGGACATGGAAAAACACATGCACATGTACTCATCAGCCTGGATGCACCCACATGTGTTTTAATTAATAATTCAGTGTTTCATAATTCTACTGGCATAATGCTAAGATCAGTAGAATCATCCAGGTACACTGAATTATTACCAGACAACAATTGGAAATATTAAAATTTGGAAATATTAAAATTTGGAAATATTTAAATAGGAAATAAAAAACCATTAAGAAAATACAATATATTTCACTCACATCGATTATCCAAAAAACTGTAATTAACACCTCACTAAATTACCACGAGATAACAGTTTTGAAATAATAAATTTGGAAATATGAACGCGTAAAGTGTAGATAAAATATTTTACTCACAATAATTATACAGAATCCTTAAAATGTCACAACGTCTACATAATATTCACATCCACATGGCAATGCATCATACATGTTAACTAAGTCGAGTTGAGAGAAATGATTTGTAAGACAAGTTGAGAGCACACTTTTTTTTAAAACACAACCCCATAAATGACACTCAATCACAAAATGATTCAAAAACACTCAAAATAATTCTGGTTTTAATACACTTATAACAAATTTATATCCGTGAATATATATTACTCCATCCAATTTTAATTCCTGAAAGTAAAATTAATATACAATCAATAGCTCCCTCTATAGTTAAATTAAATATAATATTAACAATATTATCTACAACTACCTGAAAGGTAAAGTGTCGCCATCTATTGGTATTATAATAGTTCATAATTAATATTTAGTTAAATATCCACTTTATTAGTTACATACTATTCATTAGATTTATTTATATAAATAAACTTTAAAAAACAATACTAACTTGTAATTTTACTCAAAATTCAAATAAAATATAATACTACTATATGAATAAATCTACACAGAATTAATTCAACTTGCACAGCATTTCAGATATTCTTAACAAGAATATATTATGTAAAAGAGATATTATTTTAATTCAAATTATTTTTGCTGCCAGCTGTGTTAATCCACTGATATTATAGACATTTATTAAATAATTAATGTTTTATTTTTACTACTACTTAAATATATATTAGACTTGTTTTTAAATAATTAATGTTTAATTTATACTACATTGTAAATATATTTTATATTTATAGATTAATTTAAATATCTAATTAAATAATTCATAAACAATTCAAAATATCTCAAAATTTATAATGTTGATAATTAATAGTATTACTACTGTTTTTCAATCAAATTAATGCAATGCAGTAATTAAAATACTTGTTAATTTTAATTATTCATAGACAAAAATAAAAACTATATATATTTATTTTTATATATATTGCAAATAGATATATATATATGAGTTATAATCACCAATGTTATCATTGTATAATTTAATTTGTTATTGTATAAGTTAATTTATAAATGTATGAAAACTGCACATCAATAATACCTTAAACATAGGTGATCGGCAACGCACAATCACAACTATACAAAGTATAAATAATGTTCAATCAAATATTAAATTTCCTAATATGTTATAATTGTAATTATGTATGTTATATTTGTAATTTTCTACATAAAGTGTATATAATGTTCAAACAAATATTAAATATTAAATTTCCTAATATGTTATAATTGTAATAATGTATGTTATAATTATTATTTTCTATATCTTTTGTTATGTGTTATCGCACACTAAAACAATAATTTATTACATACCATGTTTATATTTAAATTATATAATAAATGTTATTTAAATGAGTTGATGATTGAATTTATCATAAAAATAGGATATCCATATATTTTTGCTTGATCTCGAATATATCTAATATTTTTGTTTTTATTTATATCTGAGCATAAGTATTTTATACGATGTAGATAATTGATAATTATATTTTTATAAACAGATTTATGTAAACATGAAGCATAATTGGTAAAAATATTTACTTTAAATGGGAAATCAAATCTCTTATCATAAATATCAAAAATTAATTTATAATTATTAGTAATATTAATTTTTAAGTCAAGAAAGTTTATATTATTATTAATTAAATCATTTTCGCTTAATTTAAGCTGAGTAGGATAAAAATTAAGTGGTGATGTGCAATTTTTTTCATTGAAATAAAATATGATAATGTCATCAATATAGCGATAAAATACATAATCATTGTTCGGACTTATATTTCTTTCATAATAATATAAGTAAAGGTCAGAGAGAATACTAGATGCGGTTCCGCCCTGCGGAATTCCCTGGCATTGTTTATAGATAATATTGTCATATATAATGTAATTATTATGCAATGTAAAATTTAGTAAAGTTTTAAAAAAATTTACTGAAATATGTTCTTTTAATTTTAATTGAGATTTAAATTCTTTAAATAATATACACATTGTTTTATGTAAGTCTTTTATATCAATGTTATTAAATAAATCATTAAAATCCAATGTTTTTATGAATTTTACCGGATTGATATTATGTATTTTATTAATGAGTTGAAAACTATTTTTTAGGCAATGTTGGTTATTATGTTTTAGCGTTATATCATATATCTGCTTTAAAATATTAAGTAGTAAATTGCTTGCATTTTTATTATATGTGTTACAACCGATGGTAACAGTGCGAAATTTAATAGGATTTTTATGAAATTTTGGAATTATAACAAGATAAGGATAATTAAAATTATTACATTTGATTTTTAGTAATTTGTGATAATTTAATAATTTTCTGTTATTTATTTCAATATTTAATTTAGTTTTATTAAAAATATTACTTGTGTTGATTGCATTGTGAATTAACACTTTATAGTATTCTTTACAAATGATAGCATAATTATTTGGAGATTTATCTACATAAGTAATTATAAATTTGTTTTGTAATTCTGATATATGTTTATTTATGTTTTTAAAAGCTGCATGTGTAATATGATGATAATTTTTTATAATTTCATTTTTTAATTTATCAATTACAGAAAATCTCCATTCACTGAAATATTCGATTGGTTTATTGTAATCAACAGCAATTTTATATATAAACAAATCAATATCTTGAATAAACTGCAATATTATGGATTTGATATTACACTTATATGGAAGACGAAATTTTGTGCCATTATGCATTAAGTTTTGTAAAATAGGTTGTTCTACAATATTAAGATCACCAGTAATGATATGACCATGTGTTGTATTTATATACTTTTGATATTTTGGGTCATTACAATAACATGGGTAATTCTTTGAAGAGACCAAATTTTTTTGCAAAAGAATTGTAATTAAAAATTTTACGTCCAAGTGTGCGATTATATTTATATGTCTTGTGAATGGTAAAATTTTTTATTGGAAAATTATTATTAATGTTGTTTATTATATTGTGTAAATTTATATTATTAAATACATGATTGGAAAAATTTATAATTAATTGTGTATTATTAGTTTTATATTTAGGTTTATTAGAAAGACTTGTATTTAATAGGTTTGCTCTATAATGTAGAATATCATAAAAGATATCACAAAAATGTGGAGAATATTGATTCTTTTTAAATACCTTGAAATATTGGTTTATATATTTCTTTTTTATACTAAAAACATGTTTTCTTATAGCAAGCCAACAATAATCATTACAAAATTGTGCCTCAAGATTATCAAGCTCTTGTTGAATCACAATATCATCAGTGAATTTTTTGTTATTATGTTTACCTCTACCAGATCTAGAAGTTTTTTTTAAGTTTGAAAAATTTAATCCGGAATAAAGATTTTTATAATTTTCATATTTAGTTAAATCTGAAAATACAGGATGTGATTTTTTGTATACTAATTGATTTAATCCATAAGGATATGTAGTATTAAAATGTCTTATATATTTAGATTCTAGAAAAAGTCGTTCAGTAAAATTTTTTTGTATTTTAAGTATTTTAATAGTAATATTTTTAAAATCATGATTTTTGAAATGAGTATATTCAATATTATGAGTTGTTTGAAATTTAGAATTTTTATATTTATCAATATGAGAACGATGTAAATTTAGCCGCTTATGTAATTTTTGACAAGACTGTCCAATATATTCCATGTTACACGAATTGCATTTCAATGAATAGATTACATTGTATGCTTTGCAAAATTTTACCAAATTAAGATTGTTATTATTTGAAATCTGTGACTTATCAGCTAATGGACATGTAAGACAACGCTTAGATTCACACTCTCGAAAACATAGTACAGGCTTGGGACAATAGAATAGGTTATCTGATAACGATCCAGGAAGATCCCTAATAATCTTCCTGTACCGAGCATTAGTCCTGGATCCACCAAGGCCTAAATTGCCAGTATCTAACATTTTACTAATAACTGCCATATTTGTTTGATAGCAATAAAAATTGCAAGAAATACATATTAAATATATCTATAACATATTTAAAAAAAAAAAAAAATTGTTATGAATCAATCTTAATATTACTTGAATATCCATAAAAAAAAAAAAAAAAAAAAAAAATATTAAGATTGACTGTTTAATACTTGATTAAATATAATAAAGCTATATAATAAAACTATTTACATATATACATAAAGTCCCATTAAGCAAACTAACATCAAAAGACAACAATATAAAAACCCCTAGCAGTCATAAGTCAGTACAAAATTAATGTTGGTAAAAAAAAAAAAAAAAAAAAAAAAAAAAAAAAAAAATCATTAGAACCTGAATAAGATTTTATAAAGATGCCCTTGAAAATTCAATAGATAAACAAATGATACCAGGAAATAATAGTAATACTAAAATATTATTATTATTAAATTATTATTAAATACACCATTAAAAGCGCAATGCAGCTATAATAACTATGTATTTCAAACAGAAGTTAATCAAAGTGATTTGTGAGCCAATTAGGCTAAATTATGGTATCATATAAAAATCAATATTTTAACTAGCTAATTGTTGAAAAGAATATTGAATATATATATATATAAGCATCAATCAAGGACTAGGAAATATAATGATCTTATACTTAAAAAAAAAGCACATAAATTGCTTCATTCGTTGTAGAGATACTTCGGACACCGTTTTAAAATATATTGTTTCGAGAAAATTAAATTTAATATATTCTTTTAATCGTTGTTTACATAGAAAACACCTGACACATATTTATTTTCATAACTAGCAAAATTATGGGAATTTCTTTGTACGATTTTTTTAAGTGACCAGAAAATATCCCTTTCACATATTCTTTTCTCAAAATATCGAATTTTTTGAAGATATAAGTCCTAAGTCGTCTTAAATAAAATAACCTTATTTTGATATAAAAAGAAAACAGCAGTGTATAATTATAGGGGACTGAGGAAGTAAATTCCATGGTCCCGAGAAACAAAAAACCTCCAAGTCTTAAAAAAATAACTGTACACAAAAAGATGCAAATTTAGTGAATTTCTAATTTTCAAAATTGGAAGTTGTAGGAAACTACGACTGATTACATTGCAGAAAAGGCAATTTTTTAGGGTTTCGTTCATCTCACGAAACCCTATTGCTCCCACTCCGTTGTCTGTCTGTCACAGAGCCATTCTCGAAAGCTATGTAACTTACGGAGTTGAAACTTTGTGTATAAATCAAAATATCAGCTGTGAAGAGCTGAAAATATTAAAATTTGAAAAATTCGTATTATTTTAATAAATAGAGATAAAAAACCAAAATTCTAAGAGCCTTTTCCCATTAAATTTAAACATTTTTCGTTATAGCCGATGCCAAAAATTAAAAATCCACGAAAAAATTCTTTCTGCAATAATTAATTTTCTATCAGACGATTACCACATGAAAAATGAAATAAAAAGTTTCACCAAATGAAAAAAAACATTAATATGAAATAAAATTGATTGACGTCATAGTCGTAATAAAACGGAAAATGTCTAAGATTTCTCAATAATACAAGGAGCATGTGTAAGTACACAAAGCAGATTAATATCACGTTATTAGAGACTTATAACGAAAAAGTTTAACTAATTTTTCAAATGTTTCAGAATAATACAAAGCGAGTATCAATATGAGTAATAGAGAATAGTAAATATATAAGTTTGATAAACATATTGAATCATGATAAAAATCCGATTATGGAAATATTCGCATATTTTAACATTTTGAAGGTGTACAACATGTTTAATTTTGAAATTTTTTTTTTTAAATATCGCATTTAAGCCGCATGACAGATATTACAGTGAGAGAATATTTTAGACCTCTATCGGAATGGTTTAGATATTCGAAAAAAAGGAAAAATAGACCGGTAAATTTTTACTTTATAAAAAACATGACTTTTTTTTTTTTTTTTTTTTTTTTTTTTTTTTGCTAAATGAAATTTGTTTGAATTTATTAAAGAAAGGATAAAGTGTTTTGAAAGGAATATTAAACGAAACCCTTTGAGCGATCTTCGATCACACTTACCCACTTGTTTTTTTATGCCATTACTCCTGTATTACGAGGCTCCGGCGTTTTTTTTTTTACTGCATCATCTGAACTATTATATTTATGTAGAATTTAATAGAAGAAATAACGATAATATAATTTTCATTATTACCCTAAATGAAATAAAGTTTTCTCAGTGGCTAATAATTTGTATTCTTATAAAAAATATTATTAACATTATTTATTTACATTATTAGGACGATACAATACCATTTACCATTATTTTCTTTTACGTATACTGTAATGGGTTTGGGGGAAGAGACAAAATTCAGTTTTCTACGAGCCCCCACGAACGTAGTTACGCCACTGCAAAAAAGATATATATACTGTCGTAACGTGTAAATAAAAAAACTTTTTTTTTTTTTTAATTCTACCTGCGGTCATATTTAGCATGAGCTAAAAGTTTCTTAATTTTTCCAACGTACAATAGTGGTAAAAAAGAGAGCAGCTATAACTTCAGTTCTAATAATTGCAAGAAAAAAAGAAAAGTGCCTTTTTTATTCGAATAAAGTTCTTTATAATTGCATGTGATTTATTATTTTATCATTGGGGGTATTTACATATTAAAACTGAACCTAATTTTTAAAAGTTCATTGGCAACACCATAATTTATAACATATTCAAATTCCGTATTCCAGAATGTATGGAAATACAAATTTGGGACATTTTTCAGAAAATAAAAAGTTGTAAACAAAAACTCAAGAAATTAGACAAATTAAAAAAATGATTGGACACTGCACACCACAATCTAGTCAAGTATATGCTTGAAAAAGATGATTAATTTGCTATGAATAATTTTTGAAGATTTCAACATAAAATAGCGCTTAAAATGTTTTTTTCTGCTTCAGCGTGTTTATCATACACTTCTCTATAAAACTAGCAGTTTTTATGTTTCATATGCAATAGTTTTTAGAGCATAAGCCAAGAAAGTGAAAGGTCACAATAAATCCAATTGCAACAGCGTTAGTGACTTTTTTTTTTCTTTACAATAGAAAAATATTTTACAAAATACCAAAAAAAAAAACAAATACCCAAGCATATTTAAGGCTAAAAATGTTTTTAAATATTAATATTTACTTAATAATAATTTAATAAATAATTTAATATTATTATTTTAATAGTTTTAGCCACAATATCACTCAATCTTCAAAACGCGTTCCTAAATATTGACACAGTCCCAAAATACATTTTAACTCGTCTTTTGCAAAATAGAACAAAGAAATTTTGTATTTGGTGTAAATGGGGCATGACAAATCGAATAAAATAAAGAAATACAGAGTTTCATATCGGTATTTTTAAAGTTCTTTTAAAACATATGCATTTTTCAAGAAAGTTTAGCTTATAACAAAATTCACCATAGAAAATCATAAACATAGAACTTTGGAACCTTGACTTTAAATGACTGCGATTTAATGCGACATTTTTTTAAAAATATTCCATTACTCTATATAAAACCTAATTACGGAAGAAACCCTACAGTTTTCACAATGTTTTTGAAATAAGAAATTTAAACGTCGAGAACCCCATAGCAGGAATGCATTTTCATGGTATTTACAGTTAAGTTTTCAGTTAATAAATAGCTCGGGATAATTCGAAAAAGAAAAATCCATTATATTTTCCATTAACTGCACAGCTCGGTGCTCGTTGTATGCATTTGTTCTTCATGATTTTTTTTTTTTACTCTGCATGAATGAATAGTTTCATGCAGTTAGTTTAAAAGAAAAATAAATGAAATCAACGAAATAAGAACATAAGATTACATTAAAAAATATATTCAAACTAAGGAGTTTGTAATATTATTTTATAATAATCCCTCTCAATGGATGAGATTTTTAAGATAGTGAAAATTAATTTTTAGAACTGTCTATTAACTGTAACTGTTTCAAAGTATTGCAATTTAAACAGTTTATAGACATAGAGACGCAAAGAGCAGGTGAGATTATTACCGCAATTATAGGGAGATTCTGATTGTGGTAATAATCATAACGTCCTTAAATTCAAAATTGATTTCAAATTAGGAAACTATCCGGTATTTGAATAGATAATAAGGGGAATAAGACATTCATTTCTCATAAAAAGAATTTGGATTTCTTCAGCAACTGGATAGATTTTTTGTAAATGTGAGACGAAACAAAACCGGGATTAATTTATTATCAACAAGCTATGCATTACGGGTATCCTTCACATCTCATTAAATCAATATTTAAACATATAGTTTTTTTCATAATTTTCGTATTTTTTTCCACACACGAACACACATACACAAACACAACACACACAAATAATAATAATAATAATAAATAAATAAAAAGCAGCTATATTGATCTAAAATATAGAATTAATTAGTATTAGGAAGGTACATTCTGTTGAATGATTATGGAGGTGGGGTGGTACTTAAGGTAAGTTTAGTCAAATACAGCTGCATTCTTTTGAATGATAACAATGGGGTGGTGGTGTTGTATTGGTTAATTTTTATACTTGCCTTATTTAATTATTTTATTTTTAAAAAATGGAAGGTTCAGTTACTGGTTATTAGTTTCTAGTGGATAATATTTGCTGTATTTTATGGTAACGATGGTTATTGTATAGTATAGGAATATCCATTAGGTATTAGCTCTTACAATTAATATCTTATATATATCAATATATTTTAATCTATAAATTATCTAAACTTTTACTAGATCCTAATTAAAGTTATTTACAATATTTTTCTCGCTTTATTATATTATGTTTAATTATAGTTTAATTATAAAGTCTGTGTAATTATAGGAATATGTTTATACAAAAGATTATATAGCAATATACATTTTTAATTTATTTCATTTTACATAAAATATAATCTTATATTTAACTTGCATCCTCAAATTACCAGTATGAACTTAATTTCTAGATTTAAAAGCTGTTATATTACTTGTAAATTGTTTAACATAATTTTTCAATAGGTAACAATAACCTCAATTTTATGTAATTTCTTTTTCACGAGGTCTTAAATTATTAATATTATTAGTTTTATTAACATTTTTATTTTTGTATTCTTAAATTTTATATTTAGTAATATTTAATTTTAATATTAATTCAGTCATTTTATTTTTATTTAAAGATCCTCTCTTTTTTGAAGGATACAACCATTTTTATTTAAATATTATAATTCATTTAAATTACGTAAATGTTGCATATGTTTAATTATAGATGGCAACACAAAATAAACGAGCCTAAAATACTCAATCACAATCTAAAGATTTGGTTTTAATTTACTTTGCAGTATGTTCTAAGATAGATTGGAATTTATCATTTTTCAAGAAAGGGAAATAAATGTAATTATTTCGTATTTTTTTAAACATTTGTTATATTAAATATTTTAATAAAGGAGAAGGCACTTTAAATGCCTCAGAGGAGGACTTAAAGGAATCGACTGGGAGCAGAGACTTAATATCCAATCCGCAACTTCCACCAGTGCAGCCTGTTAGTACTCTTGCCTAGTGCATGGGGAACGAATGCGGATGGGTTTCCTCCAACCCGCTTAGCTAGCGTGGAGGAATTTGGCCACCTCCCCCCTTATTTTACCATGAATTCACAAAACAAATCACGGCCCTCAATTCCTGGCAGTCTGCATGTTCCTGGTTACGGCAGCGATCTGAAAGACATGAAGACAGAGGGTGCCAAGAATCACCGGGCTCGGCTTGGCTGCCATAAGTTGATGACCTTGGCTACGTATAATGGGCGATCCCTATCTTCGGAAAGTCGTTTACAGGAACTTGAAGAAGACTTAGAAAGAATCAACTGGTACATCCTACACTGTAAAAAATATCCAGCTTTTGCTGCATAGTCACTCCACCGATTTTATAGAATATCTATATTTTGACCAATGAAAATGCTCTATAATATAGTAAAGTAACCGTTTTCTCTAAAAGCGGTGGAGTGTGTCTGCAGCAAAAGCTGAAGATTTTTAACAGTGTAGGATTATGTGAAGTAAGAAGAAAAGGTGAAGAGAAGATTGATCTTGCCAGTGGACATGTATTCTACTACAAAGGTACAGAAGATAGAGAAACAAGTGGTGTAGGATTTCGGATTCATAAAATATGGAAGAATCCCATCGTAGAATATGATAGTGCATCAGATAGAGTTGCAAGGTTAGTTATACAAGTGTCAAGACGATACAAGCTGCAAATTACCCAAGTTTATGCACTAACAATTAACTATACTGATGAAGAAATTGGGGATTTCTATGAAGAAGTAGATTCAATGCATCAAAAGGGAAAATGCTATATAAAATTAATATTGGGAGACTAGAATGCTAGAATTGGGGGGGGGAAAAGAAAGGTGAGTTCTCAGTAGGAAATCATGGATATGAGGTGCGTAATGAAAGAGTAAACAGATTGATTGAGTTTGCAGAATGTGAACAGATGTATATCATAAATTCATTTTTCAAGTAAAATCCACAAAGAAAATGGACATGGCGTAGTGCAAATAGCTCAACAAGTGAAATCAACTACATCTTGACAAACAAAAAGCATCTTATTCGGGATTGCAGCGTTCTCAATAACTTCAATACAAGAAGCGATCACAGGTTGGTTAGATGCAAACTGCTTTTAAATACTAAAGTGAAAAGAATGACGCTTTTGCAACGCTCAAAGAAATCAGTCGATATTACAAATGAATTCAATTTAGAACTTAAAAATCGTTTCCAAGTACTTCAATCAATCTTAGAAGAAGAGCAAGATGTTATAGTAGTGAACAAGATAATCCCAGTGATGACAGATGAAGTTGTACAAGCCATTAGATGCATGAAAAAAGGTAAATGTCCTGGCGAAGATGGAACTACAATTGACCTTATCAAAGAAGAAGGAGAAATATTTGCGAAAATGCTAGCCTTACTGTTTCGCAAATGTCTCGAGAAATCAGATGTACCAGAAGATTGGAATAATGCTGTGATGGTGCTACTTTACAAGAAAGGGGAGAAGGAAAGCATTAAAAACTACCGTTAATCAGCTTACTGTCAGTGATTTATAAAATGTTCACCAAAGTTTTAACGACAAGACTTGAATTAGCTCTGGACTCAGCTCAACCTAGAGAACAAGCAGGACTCCGAAGTGGATTTAGCACAATGGATCATATTCAAACAGTAAGGTAACTTATAGAAAAACATAAAGAATAGAATTTACCTCTCTGCCTTGCCTTTATTGATTATGAAAAAGCATTTGATTCGGTCTACACATCTGCAGTAGTTGATTTTCTGAAGGATATTGGTATAGACAAACCTTACATCAATATCATAAAGAAGATTTACAAGAAAGCTGCAGCCACCATCCATTTGGGCAAAGGAAAAGCGAAGATCAAGCTTGGAAGAGGAGTAAGACAAGGAGACACCCTTTCGCGTAAGCTTTTTACTGCTGTCTTAGAAAATATTTTCAAGAAGCTGGATTGGGAAAACAAAGGGATTAGAATAAATGGGGAATATTTAAGACATCTCCGGTTTGCTGATGACATTTTAATTTTCAGTAATAGCCCTGAAGAATTGGAAAATATGCTAAAAGATTTGGCAGAAACTAGCATTAATGTGGGATTAAAACTAAATTTGAAAACGACTAAGGTGATGTTCAATTCATTTGCATCAAACAAGAAAATCGTCTACAATAACACTGAGATTAAAGAAGTGCAAAGTTATGTGTACCTTGGACAATAAATATCATCGGACAACAGTATCATGAATTAAATCAATAGAAGAATAAGAAATGGATGGAGTGCTTTTGGGAAGAACAATATCATTCTGAAGAGTAACATGCCTCTTTGTTTGAAAAGAAAGGTGTTTAACCACACTCTAAAATTGGAAGGAGTGAGAAGTTAACTCTTTGGAAGAGTGAGAGGCATTTTCACTCTTTTAGGAGTGAATTTTATAAATATGCACTCTTTAAAGAGTGGAATTTTCCACTCTCTAGAAAGGAGTGAAATATCTCACTCCGTTGTCGAGAGTGACTGCTCACTCCTTTGACAAGAGTGAAATAGTTCACTCCGTTGAGAGTGAAGATAAACAGTTTTTTTCCAATAAAACCACAAGATGGCGCCAGTTCTCGGACGAAACGAAACGCCTAAAATGAAATCCTTTACATATAGTAGCACGATTTTAAAAAAACTGAAAAAGGCATTGAAATAATAAATGAATCGATTGAATTATGGACAGGAAATATATTTTATGCTTTACAAATTGCAGGATTTGCCAGTGCTAAGAAAAGTGCAGGGAAAACAAATATTTAAAGTAAATTTATGCTTAGCTGCAACACAATTTTGCTTCTATTTTATAAACAGAAATTTAATATCTCTGAATGCTAATTATTTTCCTCTTTATTTAAATAACCTATTCTACATATTTTATATCATTTCTAACCTCTTTATGAATATAAACAAAATATAACAATACAGATTAAATTTTCTGGTATTTTTAGCACGTTTGAAATTAAAATGTAAAACATAAGAGAAATGAAAAACGTTGCATTTAATCACTGATTTTATACCATTTTATTATAGCAAAAAAAAAAAAAAAAAAAAAAAAAAAGTATAAGTGTGTCGGTAATAGTCTTAGGAAAAATTTAACAGCCATAATTTAAGAAAAAAAAATACGTTTTTTACCCTGACTGAAATTTCCCCCCTAAAAATTAGTTTTGAAAAGTAAATTTGGGGGCCCCTTTGTATTTCAGTGGGTAAGCTTCGGCTTCACGGGCCTATTTGGTAAACAGGCCCTGGGCCTCGGACAATCTTAATCGGGCTCTAATTATGGAGACATTATTAGCAAGAAAAAAATGAATGAATAAATAAATAACTGCTTTGTTGTAACGGAATTTTTGTCATTAGCGGAAATGTACAGACGGGTGTTCGCACATTTTTTAGACGATTTCGGCGTTGTTTTTAACGTTTAAAATATGAATATTGCTTTCTGAAATAATCTCTATGATAATCTTGTTTCTTGATTCTAATTCTGCGTAATGCTTTCGATGGTAGAAGGTTTTTTGTAAAATTTACAGGGTTATTGCTTCCCATGCATCTTTAAAAACTTTCCAGATTCGATCAATCGTAGTGGTTTTGCCCTTTGAAAGAGCTCTTTTCAGCAGACCAAATGCACAATAAACCATAAGAGAAACGTCAGGTGACTGGAGGAATATCTTGAAAGAGTATAAATACAATTACCTGTGTGAGTTTTTAATGTTTTCAACGAACACAGTGGTAGTTTTTGAAGAATGAGCAGTAGCTTTGCTTTGATGCAGTTTCACCCTTTAAAAGTCATTGTAATAAAGAAAATGGCATTTTTTCTATAAATATCGGATGTAACACATTCTCTTAATAATATAAAGAATTGATTGTAACATTTTTGTCCAATATTCATATTTTTATTTTCCCATTGTAAGATAAATTTGCGATAGTCATAAATCCTTACCTGAAACTTCGTTTTCCGCCTTAAAATGGGCTCTTTTTTTCCCTGTTTTTTTTCATCTGGTATCTTTTTACTATGTATATGTACTGATTTTTGGAATAGCACTTTCCAATCAATTGTTATGTTTATTTCGCACTAAAAAGTTTTTATATTATGCGTTTTGCAATCATTTTAGACTGTGGAATTAGCATACTTCTGTTCGGAAGAAGAAAAAAAAACGCATCTTGCCATTCACAGCTTTTTTGCATGCGCAATCTTGAAATAAGAATAAATTTGAAAGTATCAGACGATAATATGAATTACACATAATAAGTTGTTGTCAGAATTTTTTCCTCTAAAATAATTCCATTTTTTAAAATAATTTATCAAATTTGTCTAAAAAATGTGCGAACAGTCTCTGTATTATATGATACAAAAAGAAGGTTTCAGTTTTCTTATTTACACAATTGAGAAACACCGTAAATATTTATGATTTCTACACAAATGTAATAAGTGTGCTCAAATATCACAAAAGAAACAAAGGTAAAATAATGTAATAACAGCTTTTTTTAATTGTTAGCGGCTGTAGCATGCTGTAGGTGCTAGTTCTCCTCCGAGCGCAGAATTCAAGCAGCATTGAGCTCGGTTACTACTTGGGAGGGTGACCGCCTACGAACAGGCGTGTGTGTTTCTTTCTCTTTTTTATTCAAGAATTTTAGTCACTCCTGAAAGAGTGACTATTCACTCCTATCAGGGATGAAAAAACTCACTCCTTTTGCAATAGTAGATAGTCACTCTTCTGAAAGAGTGAGTATCCACTCCTGTTCAGAGTGAATATTCACTTCTCAGGAGTGAGTATTCACTCTTTCAGGGAGTCAAGAATTTCACTTTTTGGGCAAATTTTGACTCTGCGATAGAGTGAATATCCACTCCTCCGGAGTGAATAGTTACTCTTTCTTATTTAGAGTGCAATGTGTTTTGACTGCACTAACTTATGGAGCAGAAACATGGACGCTAACAAAACGGATGGTACAAAGGTTACAAACAACACAGCGAAGTATGGAAAGATGTATGTTAGGAATAAACAGAAGAGACAGAAATAGAATAACTTGGATAAGAAGTCAGACGAAAGTTTTTGACATCATTGAGAGAATTAAACCGCTAAAATGAAAATGGGCTGGGCACATTGCAAGAAGGCAAGACAATAGATGGAGCACAAACACCCTACAGTGGTATCCCAGAGATGTAAAACGACCAAGAAGACGACTTCAAGTAAGATGGAGTTACGAAATCAGAAAAGTGGCCTGTGTTAATTGGATGACTAAAGCACTAGACAGGCAACAATGGAAAAATCTGAGGGGGAGGAGACCTACATCCAGCAGTGGATTGAAAACGGTTGATGATGATGATGATGATATGTATGTATGTATTGTATTATAATTATCGGTTTATCTATTGCCAATTATTTATGTGGTTTAATGGTTATTATTAACAAAAGTTTTATTATATATATATATATATATATATATATATATATAAGTATTTCTTGCCATTTTCTTTAGGAAATTAGTTCAAAACTCTTTTTATGTAATATTTTGATGAACTCCAGAAGCAATAATCAAACTTTGAAGAAAACATCTGAAAAGCTGACCCAAATCACAACACTCCTTGGATGCGCAAATTTAGCATTAGAATATCTTAATTTCTCTTGGGTTTTTTGTTGCTGTTGTTTTCCGAAAAATTTCTGTTTCGTTTATTACGGATTTTTCCGCTATAGTCATAAATGTGTTGTGCATTATTTTTTAATGGCTCGAAAAACACAGTTGCTATTTTTTATTTCATGTTTCTCGAGAATTTTTTTTAGCGGCTTAGCGACCATTTAATTCGTGTCGTGAAACTTCTATACGTGGTCTTTCCACGCAACAACAGACCCCCCCCCCCCGCTCCTTCCTCCTATTAGTTTATTTAAGGAGTAATGCCACTTTTGAAACCCTGAACTTTAAAGCTTTTTTTGGAGAAAAAAAAATTAAAAAATTCGAAGTGCTTATAAAACATATTTTATATTTGTATGCCATTTTACATGCATTAAAGTAGAAAACTGTATTTATTGTTAGTTGATTAATTAAAAAGTGATGGCATGAAAGCTGATGGACGGGGATGCTTCGAAAAAAGAGGGTCAAGCTGTAGACACGATAACTCATAGTAGACTTAACCTAGCACAATAATACGAAAAAATAGTATTGTTTGTTCAAAAATTTGTGAAATAGGTAGTCGTTTTAAAAACTAATGCATTTTTATTGAAATGGCATCAATTCAAACTAAAATATAAATTTTTAACCTAAATTTCGTTACTTGAAGTTACACAGAAAATCGAGGTATCAATATCGAAAAAAAACTTACACATTTCACTAGAAGAATATAATCGCGATTCATTTTCAAAAAGATCAAGTTGATTGATTGAAAAGTGGCGGAGCAGCTCACAGAACTTGAAAATGCTGTTCTGAAAAAAAAAAACGCTCTTACAGTTTTCGTTACTGTTTATTCGCTGTGACTCACTGTACCATTATAGCTCCAAAATTTTATTTTCACTTTCGATATCGATTTCTAACTAATAAAATATGATTTGCATGTGTATAAGGAGTACATCACGAAAAAAGCTTCGAAATTTCGAACCGGTCAAAGTGGTGTAATCTTTTAACTCAAATTTTAGTTGAATGTTATTACAGATCTAACGAATACTGTTTCGGACGAATTGAAAAAAAAAATAATAATTTTGAATTATTTTTTTTTTAATATTTGATTGGATTTATAATTGGCTCTCCTTTCAAGCGTTGTCATCATAGATACAATGTCCTTTAAAGTGAATGTGACTTAAAATTTTTAAAAAAGAAAGAAAAGTCATGCGCGTGAAGCATAAATTATGAAACACTTTTCAACACATCCAGAAAAATGTAACAAAACTTCACCTTTTAATAAAGTGAAAAATGGTATCTAAGTAAACAAATGAAATATTTGAAAAACGGATAACACATCTGAATACCCAATTTCGGCAATTACCATTTATAGTCTAAACTGTTTTCGACTTCTTTTGTGAAGCCCTGTATATGATCTATAGATTTATGTATATATTGTAAAGCATGCTAAAATTTAGTTCAGTTAGAAAACGTATAACACATTTGAAAATTTCCCTTTAACAATTTCCCTCAATAAACGGAAATTTACTCCTAAGCATCTTGTAGTGCACCTCAGTGCTGTATATTAGTTTCAATATGTTTGAAACAGTGTAACATCTTTAAAATACACTTCAAACGATTTTCCCTCGTAGACCATAATGTAACGGAATTCTTTTAAGTGCCCCTGTAAACGAACTATAAGTGCTATACACTTCATTTTCAATACAGAACATGTCATAGTAAACTTCAATAATATATATTAATTGCATTGCAATCCGATTCTATTTACGTGAATTAGAGCACGGACAGACAGACGTCCAGACAAACCAAAGTCACACTGAAATAAAAAGTGTTGATTTTACAGTATAATACTGGCACCCCAGCTGCCAGTATTATACCGTAAAATTAACAGTAAAATAAGCAGTAATAAGCTACCGCGCATGCGCTACTTATTCTATACTCCTAGGAAAGCATGTTGTAGTCCATCTCAGTGATCCATATCAATCTCATTGTGTTTGAAACATCGTAACACCAATAAAATGTACCGCAAACGATTTTTCCTACTAGACCATAATGTAACGAAATCCTTGTGTGTATCTCTGCCCTGTAAATGAACTATACATGCTACACACTTAATTTTCAATACCGAACATTCTAAAGTAAACCTCAATATTAAAAATTCATGCAAATTCGAGTGTATTTACTAAAGTTAGAATGCGGAAATGCAGATAGAATGCGTAAGACAGATTCATATAAGAATGCGGAAAGACAGATTCATCGATTCAACTGTGTCGGAAAATGTTAAAAATGTAATAGATTTTTTTGTTTTTTATAATTTTTTGGGTTCCGTTTATAAGGTCCATTATAACCATTATAAGGTCACTCCTGCGTCTGTCTGTCCGTCTGTCAGAGCCCTTTTACTCGTAAACTATAGGGCGCGGAAACTTGGGAATGTTATAAAGCCTATTGATCCAAATATTTTCAGGTATTCACAAATATATTTAGGAATAATTAAGAGGCGCCTATTAAGTTAGGAAAAAACAAGCTTTCTTTTTGTAGATCGTGTGGGATATCATGTGAAAGATCTCTTAATATCGAACTCAAAAATACATTTGTTTTAAATGTAGGTATTACATTTTTAGAGATATCGTCGAAAATGCATTGCAAAAATATGTTCACCCCCCCCCCCCACACACACACACACACCCCTCCCACTCTATTTCCGAGTCTAGTGAAACTAAAATTGTTAAAAAAATTAGAAGTAGTAGGAGATTATTTAAACCTTGCAGAAAAACTACAGCGATTTTCCTAAGTCACATAGTTTTTGAGAAAAACGCGTTTTTCCGTTACACACAAACTATACTTTACTGGCGGTCAGCGAGAAAGTTGACTGGCGCTCGAGACATCTATTGACGTAGAATCACCCAAGGATAGTTGATAATAATTTTCGTTAAAAATTGTCCGTAATTAGCCGAGATATTAATTAAGTTACTTGAAAATAAAAATTTCTTTCTATATATCGTGTATGGTATCGTTCGAAATATCTCGTAACACCGAACTGAAAAATATATTTGTTTTAATTTTGGTATCATATTTTCAGAGATATCGTCGAAAGTGTACTGCAGAAATATGTCCCCCTCATATTTCCGAACCTACTGAAACTAAAATTATGAAAAAATTAGGGGAATTAGGAGTTTGTTAATTAATAAATTTTATGTACGGAACCCTTTGAGTGCGAGTTGTACTCTCACTTGGCCTATATTTGTTCCCATCTAACACCACCAAAAAAGCAATTTTATATGAAAATCATCGGTTATGTATTTAAATAAAGATTTGAAATGTATTAAAAGCGATAAAACTTTTTGTATTAGTCGCATGCCAGGGATTAATAGACGAAGAAATCGACCAAGATTTCACTACTTACCGCAGCTTTTTTTTATTCTGATCATTTCAGTGTTTACGTGCATAGTTCGATTACATATCTGTTAAATCTGCATTTTTATTTATTTATTTATGAAGTTTTAATTTCTTTGTGGAATATTAGCCGAAGACAAATTTTCAACTATTTATATTGTTTTATGTACAAATGGATTAATCTACCGTAATCGGGCTACACGTGATAGAAAGAGATTTTCAAAATATTCATGCTTGAAAATTATTTTTAAAAACATAAAATATCGTTAAATGGAGATACTGTTTTCAAACAAATTGCATTTGAAAGTACATTTTTTTCTCTATTTGACAGTATAAAAATTTAAATTGTGTGATGTTTAGAAACTGAAAAAATTGCAAAGAAAGCGATTGATCAAATCGTTGCCACCATCTATATGACGTCATCGTTACTCAAGGACCTTTTTTTTTTTTTTTTTTTTTTTTTTTTTTTTTTTTTTTTTTTATAATATACATTTTCCCTTTTTAAAGTATTTTTAGAGGAAATTACTGTTATGTGAAATTTTATACATTATTTTTTGTTAATGCTGTATATAATTAACTGGTGGGGAAAAGAGCTAACCCATATTAATATTTAGCTTGTGTTTTAATTGTTTAACACAATTGAGTATAGGGGAAGATCGGGTAGCCCCAAACACTTGGATAAAATGCAAATAAAAAACAAATGAATAAAATTTCTGTCTTTATTTTATACTTAAAATAAAATTACGAACTTCTTTAATGATTTTAATTAAACATTGCTAATATCGAATTATTTAACGAAATATACTGAAAATAGTTTGGCCTTATTTTTTGGCGTCACAAGAAACGGCGGGTATCCCTGGACATATTAATCAATGGTGTCCCAACTGTTTTTTGGCCTTACAAACATCACAATTATAATAAAAATCCGATGCATCTATATAAGCACAATCTTCATGGACCCAGTCTTTACATTCCTGGCACTGAATCCAGTCTTCTTCAAATGTTTCTCCGCATATGATGCATTCTGTCTGAAAGCAACGATAATTTATTGACAAGAACAAAACACTCACTCACGGCTAACTTACTCGGCGCCCACGTTGCAATTAAACTGTATTTGTTTCGACTCTAGAGGGCGTTCATTTACAATAAGTCTTTATTTACGTAAACTTTGAATTTCTTAGAAATTGAAATGTCCGCGGTTATCCGCCGTCAACGGCTACCCGATTTTCCCCTACTTTTTTCAGTCCTGAGAAAAGTAAAATGAAATAAATATAACATAAACATTTTACTGGCTGGATGTCTTAGTATGCAAATAAATCTTGGATTCTTGTAGTGTTTGGGAACAAACTGAGGCGAGAACAGCTTCTTGACAAATCTACTCTTATAAAGGTAAAACTAGTTTCACAGGCTAAGTTGTGCATAGCAAAAATGCTGTGCTTTTAAGACTATTTAAGGATAAATAAATAAATGAATACATTTTTTAAATAAAAAAAGAAAAAAAATCCCACCCTTTAAATTGCTGTAAATTTTCTTTTATGAGTTACTAATATTTAATCTTAACATAATAAAATATCATAGTAAAATATTAAAAAATATATTAAAAATTGAGGTAAAATTGAGGTTATTCAAATAATTCAGCTTTAACAATCCACTTTTATGTGATTCACATTTCTTTTAAATATGAAATTTAAACACTGTTCTGTGTGTGCAAAAAATTTATTACATTTTTTGACTGTATTTACTCTGCTGGAATCTAAAGATAGAAAACTGTAGTAGACCTGCCAGAAGATGACGCATGTTATGAAATTTAATGTATAACGCAGTGAGATTATGGGTGAGATTATATTTCAGCTACCAGAATCATACATATCACCAAGCTGACAAACCCAGAGTTCAAGAATTAACAAACGAAAATGAATAACCCGAACATTATTTAAGTTCAATAGTCAATCTCTACAATGATTGAAATGCTCTCTTTTTTAGTAGTGTGTTTTAGTAGTAGTGTATACTAGAAAACATTTGAATTTCGGTTGGTCATGACAGCCACATTTCTCTACCAAACTCTACTATAAATAATCAAATAAAAAGTTGCTTCTTAACCCTTTCAGGCGCAGAGTAATTATGTTCATAAAATGGTGAAATGGCTCATTGGCACCAGAAATTACAAACTAATTTCTTGTAAAATAAATACTTGCATTTGTTCATGTTTATCAGAAAAGCAGAATTTCATTAAAATATTCTGGGTGTCATTTGGCATTTCGGAATTAAAATTAAGTGGTCACTTTTGTGACCACCGCCTTTGAAAGGGTTAATAGCTCGAATTTTGTCTAACGCATAAGATAATAGAATAGAGCAATGCGTTCGCATTGTATTCAACAATGCGGAAGGATTTTCCAGATAAAGGTCCATATTTCTTTAAAATGCAAGGTCTAATTCACCATTTCGTTGGATTCAATGTTCATTTGGAAAATGGACCAGCGGAGCGGACACAGCCTGCTAGTATATTATAAATTGAAAAGTTATATCTATATATTTAAAACGCTAAACTTTTTTCTTTCGACAATCCGTGAGAACAAACTACTGCATCAAATTACATCATTCTTTTTTTAAATGAAAGATATTTGGACACAGATTTGTTATCGTGCATTCGTTTGTTCGAAACTTTAATTAATTAGCCGTAATTTTCAATTAAACTTTTACATCTGCTAATGACGTCATAATCCGTTAACGCCCACTGTTGCGAGATACAGAGTTTATTCTCTAAGCTCTGTGGTTCCGAGAATAAAAGAGGAATAATAAATATTAAAATCACGTGGCTTTTACTCCGAATTTTTTAATTTGCAAGTTAAATTTCGGTAAAAATATTTATCCGCGTGTTTTATAAGCGAATAAAAATTCATATTAATTGTGACGTCACGGGTATATTGTCCATTGGGTTTATTTTATCATTATACATTATAACTTTGTTGATGCCATTTTTTCATTACCATTAAATACAAAATCTATATATTTAAAACGCTAAGCGTTTTGTTTCGGCAATCCGTGAGAACAAACTACTACATCAAATTACATCATTCTTTTTTTAAATGAAAGATATTTGGTCACAGATTTGTTATCGTACATTCGTTTGTTCGAAAATTTAATTAATTAGCCGTAATCTTAAATTAAAATTTTACTTCTGCTTATGACGTCATAAAGTCGGCAATCGGATTAACGCCCACTGTTGCGACGTACAGAGTTTATTTTCTGAACTCAATGATTGCGAGCATAAAAAATAAATATTAAATATTAAAAGCACGTGACTTTTAGGCCGAATTTTTTAATTTGTAAGTTAAAATATAGTTAAAATGTTTAAGTATTTCGGTAAAAATATTTATCCGTGTGTTTTATAAGCAAATAAAAATTCATATTTACTGTGACGTCACGGAAATATTGTTCATTGGGTTCATTATATCATTAAGCATTATAACTTTGTTGATGCCATTTTTTTCATTACAATTAAATGCAAAATATATTTTTATTTGTATGCATGGTGCTTAAGCATAAATGTACGTGTGAAAAGTTTGTACCGGTGAAAATGACGTTATGCTTAGCTTGAAATGCATTTTAACATTGATAAAACTAAAAAGCAAAATTTATATGATTATGTCAACATGGCGTAATATTAACTGATATTTCAATTTTTAATTTTAATGATTAGAACTGGGGCCTTTATTGGTTGCTTCATCTTGATTGCATACCTTGATTACATGTTACCAATTACTTTTTTTTTATTATAGGATTAAGTTATAGGAATTATAGGATTTAAATTATTAAGATTTCCTTTTTTAATAAAAAAATTCACAAAAGTAAAGAATTTCATAAAAAAAAAAACTTGAAATAATGATTGTATTTTTAGCTAGAATAAACAATGTAAGGCTAATATTTTATAGGAATTATTTTGGTAGGTTTGTTATAAGTTCATTTAGCAGTTCCTTATTAGCGGCAAAGTCTTATTTCTTTCACTGTGAATTTTTCTTTCGATGTCAAAAAATGGTAGTCTACTTTTGGACGCCAACCAAAACACAGTGGCAATATTTAGAAATGCATAACGGTTGTGACAACAAACGGCACTATCGCTTTAGCTTTCATCGCGCTTACATCATTTCTAAATACTAAAAATTTAATTTTTTTACCACATTTTACAATTTCAATTCTTACATCCTCAATTAGCAAAAAAAATTAGCTTTCGATTGAAATTTATTTGAAATCTGCCGCTTAATTTAACGACTTTTTAAATATTTTTCAAACATGAAATATTTTTCAATTCTATCACAACAATGACCATCCGTTTGTTTTAATAATGTAAAATAGCTCCTTGGAAAGTTGCAACAATTGAAAATAGGTATCCCTACCCTAACCTTCATGAAAAGTGAAAAAAAAAATAATAATAATAAAAACCTGATAAATCATAAGATCAGATTATCCATAAGATAGAGTATTTTGGCGCTAATATAAAATCTGTCAAAAGAAAAAAAAACTATTTTTAGTTTATGATTAACATAAAATTGATATGTTGAATTCGTTGATGTATATGTTGAATCAGAATATGCTAGGAACTGTTATTTATTATTTTTTTAAAGATTCATTGGATATTTAACTGTATAAGAGACCGACTGTGATGGAAAAGAAATAATCATCATGATTATGTAAAGGGATAAAAGAAACCATACAAATAAATTACAATTGAAAACATTAAAATTCTCCCTCATCTGCATATTAATTTATTATTTTTAACAAAAATTCTTTATTTTTACATAAAAATTGATTAGCTTAAAACAATGGATGCGTTTTAGAAGATATGGATTTGAAACGAACAATGATTAAAGAGGACATTTTAAAACTTTTAATTTAAACATTTTAAAACTTTTTTTAACGTCGAATTTCAACGGTGCCTTTGGGCAGATGCAATACATATGCGCATAAGAGCTCATTCGATTGTATTATCACAGGGGGGGGGGGGGGGCTTATACTATGTTCTTTTATTTACTGAATATGAGATGAAAGTAGGAAATTTGTATGATACTTTATGATAGGACTATTTGTATAATACTTTATAAGTCCATGACATTTTTTTTTTTTTTTTTTTTTTTGTCGTGGGGAATATGGTGGTAATGTCAAACTGATTTACATTACACATTTGTTTACGGAGTGTTCATTTGGAGTTTGTATCGGAAATAGCATTTCACTGGGGGGGGGGGGGGAGGGGATTTTTTAAAATAAAATATTTGAAAGACTGTTTCATACGAAGCCCTACTTAAATAATAAAGAAGCTTATTTTACTGATATTGTTATAGTATTTTTTTTCCGTCACGTTTTGACGGGTTCCATCTAGTATATTTTTATATTTGTTAACATGGTGTTTAAGCATAAAAGTAACGTATACAAAGGAAAATACGTAAAGTTTGCGCTTGTGAAAATGATTTTATTGAAATGCATTTTAACATTGATAAAAGTAAAAAGAAAAATTTATATGATTGTGTCAACATGACGTATTTTTAACTGATTTTTCAATTTTTTATTTTAAAGATTAGAACTGGAGCCTTTATTGGTTGCTTCATCTTGATTGCATATCTTGATTAGATGTTACCAATTACTTTTTTTAAATTATAGATTAGAAAACTTCATTTTTTAATTAAAAAAAATTCGCAAAAGTAAAGGATTTCAGGAAAATTAAAATTATTAAAAATAATGTTATGGTAGAAAAAAAAACTTGAAATAATGATTGTATTTTTAGGTAGAATAGACAATGTAAGACTAATATTTCATAGGAATTATTTTGGTAGATTTATTATAAATCATTTAACAGTTCCTTATTAGAGCAAAGTCCTATTTCTTTCACTGTGAATTCCTCTTTCGATGTCAAAAAATGGTTTTCTACTTTTGGTCGCCAGCCAAAATACAGTGGCAATTTTTTAGAAATGTACAACGGTTGTGACAACAAACGACGCTATCGCTTTAGCTTTCATCGCACTTACATCACTTCTAAGTACTACAAATTTCTATTTTTTACTACATTTGACTACATTTTATAATTTCAATTCTTACATCATCAATTAGAAAAAAAATAGCTTTCGAATGAAATTTATTTGAAAACTGCCGCTTAATTTAAGGACTTTTTAAAATTTTCAAGCATGAAAAGTTTTTTAATTCTATCTTATCAGTGACCACCAGTTTACTTCAATAATGTAAAATAGCCCCTGGGAAAGTTGCCACAATTGAAAATAGATTTCCCTAACCATCATAAAAAGTGAATAATAATAATAATAATAATAATAACTGCGATAAATCATAAGATCAGATTATCCATAAGATAGAACATTTTGGCGCTAAACGAAAATCTGTCACAAAAAAAAAACTAATTTTAGTTTATGTTGAACATAAAATTGATATGCTGAATTCGTTAATGTATATATTCCAGCAAATATCAGAATATGTTAGAAATTGCATTTTTTTTTTTTTTTTTTAGATCCATTTGCAAATTGTATAAGAGCGAAAATATCCCCGGCTATGATGGAAAAGGAATAATTATCTTGATTATGTAAAGGAACCGAAGAAACCATACAAACAAATTACACTTGAAAACTTAGCTTAAAATAATGGATGCGTTTTAGAGGATATGAATTTGTAACGAACAATGATTAAAGAGGAAATTTTAAAACTTTTGATTTACACATTTTAAAACGTTTTTAACATCGAATTTCGATGGTGCTGTTGGGTAGATGCAATGCTCATGCGCATAGGAGCTCATTCGGCTGCATTATCACAGGGGGAGGTGGGGGAGAGAGATGTGTGCTTTATTTACTATGTTCTTTTATTTACTGAATATGAAATGAACGTAGGAATATACTATTTGTATTATTCTTCATAGGTCCATGATTTTTTTTTTTTTTTTTTGCCGTGGGGAATATGGCGATAATGTCACAGTTGTTTACGGATTGTTTGTTTGCAGTTTGCCTCGGAAATAGTTCTGTATTTGACTGGGAAAAAAAACATGTAAAATATAATATTTGAAAGACTGTTTCATACGCACCCCTTCTTAAATAATAAAGAAGCTTATTTTACTGATATTGTTATAATATTTTTTTTTCGTCAAGTTTTGACGGGTTCCATCTAGTAGTATTTTAAGTACTTAAATTAAAGAAATTAAAGCAGCAGCATTATTAATGATTCGAGGTGGAATGTAAATACGTTTAATTGACATTTACCTCACAACACAACATCGAACATAATACAGGTTACAGATACATTTTACATATAACAGTAAACAAACGTTTTACCGGTAATTGACAAAATTTCCGCAGTGGTGCTGCCATCTAGTAATTAGATTAATAACTAAACACCATAATTTTCCCCTCCTTAATTGGGAAATTTACAAGGAACTTTTCTTTTCCTGGTGGATCTTCTAGGTTCCTGTTGGGAAAAAGAAGAATTAAAGTATCTTTAGCATCATCAATAGAAGTATTGGACACTATGGGTTTTGGAGCTGAAGGTATCCCTTTAGAGTCTACTGGAGCAGGACTTGGAGTATTTGGGAGGACACAGTCATCTGGTTTAGGATTTGGAGTAGATGGAACAACAGAGTCATCTGGTTGAGGATTTGGAGCAGATGAGACAACTGAGTCAGCTGGTCGAGGATCTGGAGTACTAGGAGGCATTAGCTGAGAATCACGTTGATTAACAACTGCAGTATCACTTTTGTGACTTTCTGTACCACTCTCTTCAGAATTTGAATCATTAGTTTGATGTATCTTCGAACCGACATTAGTTATCTGATCAACATGCCTTTTCCAAATATTCGAACCAACTTGAATTCTATAATGCAACTTGCCCTCTCTTGCAATAATGCGACCAATTTTCCACTTGGCTTCTGGAGCATAATTTCTTACAGCCACTTTCTGGTTGATTTGAAATTCTTTTACTTTAGAATTGGCCTTTCTCGCATTTTGTTTATCATGCACAAAATTTGTAACGCTTGGAATTATCAAATCTATTTTCGTTCTTATATTTCTCTTTAGAAATAGAGATGCAGGACTTTCCCCCGTAGTAACATGAGGCATCTTTCTATACTGTAAAAGAAAGATATTTATTTTCATCTGTAAAGTACCAGCTTCAGAAGATAAGGCTTTTAACCCTTTTTTAAGAATCTGCACATATCTCTCTGCCTGACCATTTGTAGCTGGATGGTATGGAGCACTAAACCTATGTTTAACCCCATGATTCTTCAAAAATGTCTCAAATTCTTCAGAAGTAAATTGTTTTGCGTTATCAGATACCAGAGATAAAGGATACCCGTATCTGGCAAAAAGAGAAGAAAGACAAGTAATTGTATATTCTGACGTTGTATTAGGAACAATAAAAACTTCAGGCCATTTGCTATGAGCATCAACCACAAGCAAAAGCATTTTACCCATCACAGGACCAAAATAATCTATGTGAATTCTTTGCCATGGAGCTGTAGGCCATTCCCAATGATGAGTATCTAACTTAGGAGGATTATTTTTTAAATTGACACAAGTAGTGCAATTTCGTGAAAGATCTTCAATATCTTGGTCAATCCCTGGCCACCGAACAAAACTGCGAGCTAAGGACTTCATTTTCACTATACCAAAATGTCCATAGTGCAAATCACGTAAAATTAGTTTACGGTGAACTTCTGGGAAAATTACTCTACATCCTTTTAAAATACAACTATGTTGAAGACTAAATTTTTCTTGTTTGCCACCAAAAAGTAAATTTTTAGGAATTGGAAAACCAGAAATTGCATGATGAAAAAGTTGACGTAATAAAGGATCAGATTTTGTAGCTACAGCAATTGATTTGGCGTTTAAAGGCAATGTAGAAATTTGGTTAATTTGAAAAAATTCAGATTCATCAATTACATTACTTGAATTTAACTGTGGGGAGTAGTAGGAGAATGTACGTTAGACCCCAGCAGGATCAATGATTGTGGTGGAGGTGGGACCGGAAGTGATCCTGGCAGTGGAAGCGGTAGTGATCCTGCAACTAGAAGCGGAAGTGCGAGCGGAAGTGTAAGAAGATAAGAGACAGGAAGTAAGACAGGAAGTGAATGCGATAAGGGAGAGAGAGGGAGGGCTTATTTTTAGGGGGTCTTCTAGAAGAGGGGAACTGAAAGGGTGGGAGGCTTAATTTATTTTTGCAGGAAAATAAAGGGAGATGAAAGGATTGGGCTGACCTGTAGGTGAACTGAGATTGAAGAAAATCCACGTCATTTTTGTTTAATAACAGAATGCTAGTGGAGTTGAGGGGTAGAAATCCTGCTTTAATTCTTTAAAGTAATTGAATGCCAACAGTGCTTTCAGTCGAGTAGAGTTGAGGGGTAGGAATCCTGCTTTAAAAATAATAATATTAACAGAATGCACATTTTTTTTTTTTGCATAAAAGTTTCTTATGGTTGGTGGGAAATGTTAAAGTAACAGAATGTCAACAGTGCTAGTAGAGTTGAGTGGTAGGAACCTTGCTATAAAAAATAAACCTGTAAAACAAATATATATGTGCTACCTTTCGCGCTCGTCGACCTAACTGTTCAGAGTTTAACATGAAATTTACTTATAATTCACCTGTAAAAGAAATTTTTTCCCTTCTTTAAACATTAACTTAAATGTGAATGAGATTAAAATAGATGTGAAGGCTAAATTTTAGAGAGTTAAAATGAAAATCCACTGAGGGTTGTGTTAAATAAAAGGAGATGATCGACTTTGACAGCATTTTTCTAAAAGTCTATTTATCGAAAAAGGAATCATACGTTTCGATCATATTTGTTAACTATCATAGTTTAACATCAAAAAGCAGGTAGACATTCATATCTCTAGCGCTCGTCGACCTAACTGTTTGGAATTTTCTTCGAACCCATTATTTTTGACTTTATAAAACTTTAATATAAAAAATTATTCTTTAAGTATTAACTGAAATGAGATTAAAATAGATGTAATGGCTAAATTTTTAAGGATTTAAAACGAAAATTGTGATAGCCATGTAAATGAAAGTAATGCGATTACTTTGCTTTATAAAAATCTAACACGAAAAAAGCTGGTAGACGTTTACCTTTCGCACTCGTCGACCTAACCGTTCGGAATTTTGTTTAAACTTCTCTCGAGTTCGTCGACCTAACCGTTCAGATTTTTCGTCGAAATCCAGATATATATTAACTTACAATAGCTAACATTTTTAAGGGAAGTTTAAATAACATATTTCCCAAAGTGTCTTAGAAACATTTCAGAATTTATACACACACACATAAGAACCTCACCTATAGGTGTAAGGTTCTGATTTTAAAGCTACTAGACGTTGAAATTTAAACTTTTTGCGCTCGGCGACCTAACCGTTCAGAGTTTTCTTCGAACATTGTGTCAATACGAGTTAGGATCCCTTAGAAAGACCTAACATGGAGACACTTATCCCTAACGTAGATAATCAACCCTATATTTAACTAACCAGTTTCAACACACAAGACATAATCATTACATTCAGTTAATAAGTGATTTGACATGCAAAATATTAGATATAAAAACATATAATATGATATATACAACACACAAAACAATTTTAAAGATTTTTTCCCTTTCATATGAACAGTTTTTAACAAGAATTAGCAATGATTTAACTTGAGAGCAGGTATTTTGTTTAGAGTCATACGATTATAATAAATTTTAACCCTATTTTACTTGATACAACCAACATATTAAAAAAAGAGAAAGACATCTAGTTTTTCTAACGTCACGTATTAGAATTATTAACCTGTTTTCGTTAAAAGTATAACACTTATATGATTTCATTTGAAAGATCAATGCAACATTTTAAAAGCAGTCGTTAGATTTTCACTTTTAAAAAATAACTAACAGAATTTTAATTTTTTAAGCAATGGGTAGATTACACTAACTTTAAATTAAATTAATTTTTAATAGGTCACTTTAAATAAAATTTATCTTTTTTATTATTATTTAAGAAATATAAACTACTCACACATTTTTATGCTGCATTTTAACATAACTGAAATACTACAACCTTTCTGCTGACATGTGGTCACAGAGGAAATCTTTTCATATAGAAGGCAAAATAAGATAATGAATTGATAAACATACATGATTCGTTATGCATATTTTGAAACAGGAAATTATTTAAGACATGTGATTAAGACCATTTTACATGGTATTACAGAATAAATCTTTTCATAGGATGCAAGATAAGATAATATCACGTAATGATTTGATAAACGCGATTCGTTACGCATATGTTTAAACAGGAAATTTGTTTAAGAGATAACACTACTTTATTTATATGAAGTGTCCAAATATAAATTTTGCTGATATAATTAATTTTATTTCGAATTTGAAAATAGTATTGACAGAACATTCAAATTTTACTTTTGCACAATATTTAGATAAGGGAAATTGTACACATTACTTAAAAAATTTAATTAGGGAAGTTAGAAAATGTTGTACACGAACCCACACATTTAGGGAAAGTGCTTTAAGGAAAATACGTTATGATTGTTAAACTTTTATCATGTATATTTCGAAACTTTATCGAAAAAGAAAAATACGTTACGATTGTTAATACATTTCAAAGTTTTATCGAAAAAAAGAAAAAAACTTTTTGCGTGTGACTTTTTTAACCAATAAAATGCTAGTATTTTGAAACAAGCGCCCCCTACGTGAGAGTGTTACTTTACGAACAAAGTGTTTAATGCTATACAATACTTTGTGATTGATGTAAAAGGTTGTGATTTTCGTCTAAGTATTAAAATTGATATGGAACGAGTCATGCAGTCTTGTGAAGGTGATAAAACCATTTCACCTAAAGCAATTAAAAAGGTACCCTATTTCTGCAAGTCATGTAACAAAACATTTCCTCGAAAAGTTAACTTAGTGTTTTTTATGAAAAGTAATTTAAAGGAAAAGTGTTTTCGCTGTGAGGTGTGTGCTGAAGTTTTTTCGCGAAAGATTCACAAATCGCCCAAACAATTCAAGTGTAGTGATTGCAACAAACTGTTTTCAAGAAAGACAGACTTATTGAAAGATAAGAAAACTCACAACTTAGGAAAACAACATTCATCTACAAAGTGTTGTGAAATATTTAATTGTGAATCGGATTTTTTTCAACATTGTGATACTTTTCATAAATTTTTACTTAACATTGCGAAATCACCCAGTTTAAAAGATTTGTTATTTGAACTGGTAGTGAAGCTTATAGATTAGTTTGAACTTTTAGTGAATTAAAAGACAAAATGATATACAAAATATGTAAGGTGGAATTAACAGATCAAAACGTGCATGTATATGTTGAGAATGCCTTTTTCAAGTTGTTTAACTTTTTTTTTTTTTTTTTTATACCGCTAACCAGGCCCCTACCTGCCCGGCATGAATGCCTAGCTTAACGGGTTAGTACCTGGGTACGGGGCGGAAATCGCCTGATCACAGCATGGCTGTGATCCACCTGACTATTGATTTGTTCACATCGCTGCTGTGCTTGCTCTCTTGTGATTTGCTACCGCTATCTTTGTTTGCCGGTTCAAGGTTTCTGTTTAACTTTGTTGAATTGACAGATTTAATAGGTCTCGTAATTTAGAACCTTGATCAGGTGACGAGACCCTCACCTGACTAGGCACCCCCAGAGGTATTATTCACAGGTAACTTGGAGGGCTTTGCACCCACGACGGATTTTACATGCACCAGGTGCCATTAGCGTACATAGATTTACATATTTACCATGTCTGTTGGCTTGTCACGTTCATGGTGGGTTGTCGCTGTAGTGTTTATCGCCTCTTTTATGGGCTGATTTCCCTTCTTGTTGTATTTGTCTCTGTCAAGGCTTTTTAGCGTTTTTATAGGCTCGCCCCTGTTGTGGGTTGTTTTTTGTCTATCATTCATTGGTTTTTTGTCTCTTTCTTGATATATTTTTACCTCTAGCTTGTGCTAGAGCTGGTTTTCCCATTTTGAATCTTGGTCTTCTTTCGAGAGTTTCACTGGTTATTATGTCACTATCGTGGGTTTTGTCACGTTGTAACATTTGTTACTGGTGGTTGTCACATTGTAACTTTTGTTACTGGTGGTTGTCACATTGTAACTTTTATTACTGGTGGTTGTCACATTGTAACTTTTGTTACTGGTGGTTGTCACATTGTAACTTTTGTTACTGGTGGTTGTCACATTGTAACTTTTGTTACTGGTGGTTGTCACATTGTAACTTTTGTTACTGGTGGTTGTCACATTGTAACTTCTGTTACTGGTGGTTGTCACATTTCTGGATGTTGCACACTCATTTTTGTTGTCTTTGTCACTTTATCTCACCCAAGCATTGGGGATTTTGATTTTTTTTTTTCCCTTCGTGAATACGCTTTTTGCGATCAGTCCATTGAATCCTAATGGCTGTTATCACTGCTTTTGAATTTTGTGCAACTTGTTGATTTGTTGTTTGAGAAACTTGTCGCACTAATGGAGTGGGGCTTGTTCCGTGGCCGTTAGTCCATCATGTATCTATGAGGCTGTATTCACTTGATTTGACACTGTTTTTTTCCCCATTAACTTTCTTTGGCAGGTGTGCTTTGTGCATTCACCATTTAATTATTTTGTTCACTTTTTGTTGGCTATTTGCCTTCATCAGTTGGTGAAATTCAGTCCGTCACAGATGACTTCCACTTCTCACTAGTGCTGAAAAAAATCGATTTTTTTTTGGCGTAGCAAAGAGGTTCCATTCCTACTTTTTTTTTTTTTTTTTTTTTTTAAATTTTTAATTTTTAAAGATATAAGATTTCACTGAACGAGTGTTTAATATGACAGACTTATTTGATGTGTATTATTTTAAATGATGAATAAAATAGTTTGATTGCGAAAAAAGTGTTTTCTTTAACCTACACTGTTAAAACTGATGTTGTGTATTTTGAATGACTTAGACAAAATGTTAATTTAAAAAAAGATTTTAACATGAGATAAGAGTTTTACAATAAAAATTGACTCACCTAAAATTTTTTCAAGATAGTCTCTCATCGATTCCTATCTAAACTTGTTATCAGCTTGCTACATGCATGTTTGAGTGACTCATTTTACCTGTGTCGAACTGTCTGTTGGGAAAATGATTGCCATATTTAACACATGTAGACGATTTTCACCGGAAGCTGTTTGAACTATCAAATTTCAGATATCACCCATTTTTTTCTGCAACATTTAAATATTTTAATGTATTTTCACTTGTATATTGGATTATCACCTTCATATCGGAACATGGAAGATAGAAAAATAATAACTTTACACTTAGACAATATTTTAATCTTACAAAAATAGACTTAACACATTGTTAGAGGTTTTTTAAACTATCTAGTTGGTTTTAAATTTTAGAAAATTAGCAAGAAATAAACATTTCATTAGATTGACGAAAGAAAATAATTAAATTTAAGTAAACTTTACGCTTAGACAATGTTTCAAACTAAGAAAAATAATAACTTTACACTTATACAACATTTTCAACTATGGAAAATTAATAACTTACACATTGTTAAAGTTTTTTTGAAAACAACACAACATTTTCAAAGCAGTGGAAATAGTATACCTGTACAAAATTCAACTTAGTGGAATTTAATAGTGACATTTTTCAACCTCACTCATTTAAAAAATAAAACTTTATAAAATTTTAAGTACGCAACTGTTAAACATTTCGAATGTCTTAGACAAAGTAGGAATAAATTTGTTGAAATTATATAAAACATGAAAAATTTTATAACTTTTAAAGGAAATTTTATTTATAGTGAAATAAACTCAAGGTATTTATTATATGTTACTTAAACTACAAGAGAATTGATTGAAAATGTACTACTTTTAATCACTCACAAGATAAGACATGATGTTAGGATTTATAGATGGGTTTTTCTCCCACACATGACGTCACTGATAACATATTTACTGATCAAGTAATAAAATCATAATTTAAAGGTAGGTTTTTATGCACGAAGTTTAGTTGAGATTTAAGATATTTGAGAAATATAAACTACAACTTTGACTACTTTTTGAAATTTCCCCATACATAAGAAAAAGAACATAGAAAAATAAAATGAAAAGTCGTATTTGAATGGAATCGATTTATTATCCTTTGGGTTAACAGCTGAATGCGTTGGCAATTACACCACAAAGGTACTGATAACAACTGATTGAATATATTGTGTTTCTTTTTTAAGGTTAAATTGATTTAATATTCAAGTTATTTCTTAATGATACACTTAAAAACAATAAATTTAATTAGCATTCAAAAAGCAAACGATCACATTATTGTGTAAAACAATCAAATGTTTTAAAAGTCACGAGTTAAAATTTGAAATGACTTAGAGTTTAATTAGAATTTAGATGCGAACCTTTTAAAATGAAGTAATAGTTTTTTTGTATTGCCCTCTATCGGTGGGTAATAGAATTAAGAGATAATTAAAAGTTTTAACTTGAATTCGAACCCACAACAAAAATTATTTTTCGGTTTGATAATTTAGGGTAGGTTTAACTGAGCAAGCCATGATATTACAGTATTTATAGACGATTTAAGATATTCAATAAAGGAATTCATCTGAATTTTTAATTTAATTGAATGGTTTACTGCTTAAAGTACTACAAAATGAGTACAACACGATGCATAGTTTTTTAATTAATTATATTTTTCGAAAGGTTAAATTGACTTATTGATAAACTTAGGATTTATGTTTAAAGTGAATAAATTTGATATGTTAGGTTCACTTAATAATAGAGGGTTGAATAAGTTATTTTTAATAAAAATAAAGTTTACTAAAAGTTTTTAAAGTTAAAAAAAATGTAAGTTACGTTAAAAAAGTTAACAAAAATATAGTTTAAAAAAATTTAAAGTTTACAAAAAGTTTAAAAATCTTTAAGTAAATCAAAATTAACTTTTTAATTTTAACTATTGAGAGACTATAATCTAACTGTTTATCCTTGTAACCAACTGGTGCATATCAACTATCTGCACATGTGCAGTAAAAACATACACTTTTAAACTAACTTGAGTTCGATTTTAAATTCTTTGCTAATGTTTATACAGCTCGATTACCTTTCAGAAACAAAACAGAATTAAATACTTACCAAAAAACACGTCAACGTCTTGTACTTGCTTTCACTTAACTAATCTTTCTACATTACCTTTGCTAGGGGGCGCTGCAATCGCCGCTAGAGGCGCTACTAGTCTTCCGGTTTGTGACGTAGTTTCCGGTTTGCCAATATTTATTATTAGTGCTAAAATGTTACAAAATTTGGGGAATTTATCCTAAACTTCGATTTTTAGCTATAAGTAATAATATTTTTACAAAACTTGTATGTATAGGGTGTTTACACTATTTATTATTAGTGCTAAAATGTTACAAAATTTGGGGAATTTATCCTAAACTTCGATTTAAAATCGGGCTTTACCATATTTTTGAACGAAAGTGACTTAGTAAATGTGTTAGAAAAATAAGAATTTGATATAATTTATAAATAAATAATATTTTTATCAAAGTTTAAGTAAGTTGGGACATAACTTTTATATTAAAGTGATTGACATAAAGTACATTCAAGCTATGAGAAAAGACCTGAGATAGTTGACATCAGGCAAGTCCAAACAGTTAAAGCAAGAGATGAGTCAGCAAAACAGGCGTGCAGCACATAAACAAGTCTGGACAAGCGAGTGATAAGTGACCAAGAGAAGGCAAACGGCTTATAACAAGGTACAGGTAAACAACACCAACTGAATGCACGTGGGTTTTATTTTAACCTTGTTCTTATCGCAAACCGGAAGCTACGTCACAAACCGGAAGACTAGTAGCGCCTCTCGTGGCGATTGCAGCGCCCCCTAGCAAAGCTAATGTAGAAAGATTAGTTAAGTGAAAGCAAGTACAAGACGTTGACGTGTTTTTGGTAAGTATTTAATTCTGTTTTGTTTCTCAAAGGTAATCGAGCTGTATAAAAATTAGCAAAGAATTTAAAATCGAACTCAAGTTAGTTTAAAAGTGTATGTTTTTACTGCACATGTGCAGATAGTTGATATGCACCAGTTGGTTACAAGGATAAACAGATTATAGTCTCTCAATAGTTAAAATTAAAAAGTTAATTTTGATTTACTTAAAGATTTTTAAACTTTTTGTAAACTTTAAATTTTTTTTAACTAAATTTTTGTTAACTTTTTTAACGTAACTTACATTTTTTTAACTTTAAAAACTTTTAGTAAACTTTATTTTTATTAAAAATAACTTATTCAACCCTCTGTTATTAAGTGAACCTAACATATCAAATTTATTCACTTTAAACATAAATCCTAAGTTTATCAATAAGTCAATTTAACCTTTCGAAAAATATAATTAATTAAAAAACTATGCATCGTGTTGTACTCATTTTGTAGTACTTTAAGCAGTAAACCCTTCAATTAAATTAAAAATTCAGATGATTTCCTTTATCGAATATCTTAAATCGTCTATAAATACTGTAATATCATGGCTTGCTCAGTTAAACCTACCCTAAATTATCAAACCGAAAAATAATTTTTGTTGTGGGTTCGAATTCAAGTTAAAACTATTAATTATCTCTTAATCCTATTACCCACCGATAGAGGGCGATACAAAAAAACTATTATTTCATTTTAAAAGGTTCGCATCTAAATTCTAATTTAACTCTAAGTCATTTCACATTTTAACTCGTGACTTTTAAAACATTTGATTGTTTTACACAATAATGTGATCGTTTGCTTTTTGAATGCTAATTAAATTTATTGTTTTTAAGTGTATCATTAAGAAATAACTTGAATATTAAATCAATTTAACCTTAAAAAAGAAACACAATATATTCAATCAGTTGTTATCAGTACCTTTTGGTGTAATTGCCAACGCATTCAGCTGTTAACCGAACGGATAATAAATCGATTCCATTCAAATACGACTTTTCATTTTATTTTTCTATGTTCTTTTTCTTATGTATGGGGAAATTTCAAAAAGTAGTCAAAGTTGTAGTTTATATTTCTCAAATATCTTAAATCTCAACTAAATTTCGTGCATAAAAACCTACCTTTAAATTATGATTTTATGACTTGATCAGTAAATATGTTATCAGTGACGTCATGTGTGGGAGAAAAACCCATCTATAATTCCTAACATCATGTCTTATCTTGTGAGTGATTAAAAGTAGCACATTTTCAATCAATTCTCTTGTAGTTTAAGTAACATATAATAAATACCTCGAGTTTATTTCACCATAAATGAAATTTCCTTTGAAAGTTATAAATTTTTTCATGTTTTATATAATTTCAACAAATTTATTCCTACTTTGTCTAAGACATTCGAAATGTTTAACAGTTGCGTACTTAAAATTTTATAAAGTTTTATTTTTTAAATGAGTGAGGTTAAAAAAAATGTCACTATTAAATTCCACTAAGTTGTATTTTGTACAGGTATATACTATTTCCACTGCTTTGAAAATCTTGTGTTGTTTTCAAAAAAAACTTTAACAATGTGTAAGTTATTAATTTTCCTTAGTTGAAAATCTTGTATATGTGTAAAGTTGTTATTTTTCTTAGTTTGAAACATTGTCTAAGAGTAAAGTTTACTTAAATTTAATTATTTTCTTTCGTCAATCTAACGAAATGTTTATTTGTTGCTAATTTTCTAAAATTTATAACCAACTAGATAGTTTAAAAAAACTCTAACAATGTGTTATGTCTAATTTTTCCTTCGTTTAAAATATTGTTTCAGTGTAAAGTTATTTTTTTCAAGTTTGAAGTATTGTCTAAGTGTAAAGTTTACCAAAATTTAATTTTTTTTCTTTCGTCAATCTAATGAAATGTTTATTTGTTGCTAATTTTCTAAAATTTTTAACCAACTAGATAGTTTAAAAAACCTCTAACAATGTGTTAAGTCTATTTTTGTAAGATTAAAATATTGTCTAAGTGTAAAGTTATTATTTTTCTATCTTCCATGTTCCGGTATGAAGGTGATAATCCAATATACAAGTGAAAATACATTAAAATATTTAAATGTTGTAGAAAAAAATGGGTGATATCTGAAATTTGATAGTTCAAACAGCTTCCGGGTAAAAATCGTCTACATGTGTTAAATATGGCAATCATTTTCCCAACAGACAGTTCGACACAGGTAAAATGAGTCACTCAAACATGCATGTAGCAAGCTGATAACAAGTTTAGATATGAATCGATGAGAGACTATCTTGAAAATTTTTTGGTGAGTCAATTTTTATTGTAAAACTCTTATCTCATGTTAAAATCTTTTTTTTAAATTAACATTTTGTCTAAGTCATTCTAAATACACAACATCTGTTTTAACAGTGTAGGTTAAAGAAAACACTTTTTTCGCAATCAAACTATTTTATTCATCATTTAAAATAATACACATCAAATAAGTCTGTCATATTAAACACTCGTTCAGTGAAATTTTAAAATAAGTTAAACAACTTGAAAAAGGCATTCTCAACATATACATGCACGTTTTGATCTGTTAATTCCACTTTACATATTTTGTATATAATTTTGTCTTTTAATTCACTAAAAGTTCAAACTAATCTATAAGCTTCACTACCAGTTCAAATAACAAATCTTTTAAACAGGGTGATTCCGCAATGTTAAGTAAAAATTTATGAAAAGTATCACAATGTTGAAAAAAATCCGATTCACAATTAAATATTTCGAAACACTTTGTACATGAATGTTGTTTTCCTAAGTTGTGAGTTTTCTTATCTTTCAATAAGTCTGTCTTTCTTGAAAACAGTTCGTTGCAATCACTACACTTGAATTGTTTGGGCGATTTGTGAATCTTTCGCGAAAAAACTTCAGCACACACCTCACAGCGAAAACACTTTTCCTTTAAATTACTTTTCATAAAAAACACTAAGTCAACTTCTCGAGGAAATGTTTCGTTACACGACTTGCAGAAATAGGGTACCTTTTTAATTGCTTTAGGTGACATGGTTTTATCACCTTCACGAGACTGCATGACTCGTTCCATATCAACTTTAATACTTAGACGAAAATCACAACCTTTTACATCAATCACAAAGTATTGTATAGCGTTAAACACTTTGTTCGTAAAATAACATTCTCACGTAGAGGGCGCTTGTTTCAAAATACTAGCATTTTATTGGTTAAAAAAGTCACACGCAAAAAGTTTTTTTCTTTTTTTCGATAAAACTATGAAATGTATTAACAATCGTAACGTATTTTTCTTTTTTCGATAAAGTTTTGAAATATACATGATAAAAGTTTAACAATCATAACGTATTTTCCTTAAAGCACTTTCCCTAAATGAGTGGGTTCGTGTACAACATTTTTTAACTTCCCTAATTAATTTTTTTAAGTAATGTATACAATGTCCCTTACTAAATATTGTGCAAAAGTAAAATTTGAATGTTCTGTCAATACTATTTTCAAATTCAAAATAAAATTAATTATATCAGCAAAATTTGTATTTGGACACTTCATATAAATAAAGTAATGTTATCTCTTAAACAAATTTCCTGTTTAAACATATGCGTAACGAATCGCGTTTATCAAATCATTACGTGATATTATCTTATCTTGCAGCCTATGAAAAGATTTATTCTGTAATACCATGTAAAATGGTCTTAATCACATGTCTTAAATAATTTCCTGTTTCAAAATATGTATAACGAATCATGTTTATCAATTCATTATCTTATTTTGCCTTTTATATGAAAAGATTTCCTCTGTGAACACATGTCAGCAGAAAGGTTGTAGTATTTCAGTTATGTTAAAATGCAGCATAATAATGTGTGAGTAGTTTATATTTCTTAAATAATAATAAAAAAAGATAAATTTTATTTAAAATGACCTATTCAAAATTAATTTAATTTAAAGTTAGTGTAATCTACCCATTGCTTAAAAAATTAAAATTCTGTTAGTTATTTTTTAAAAGTGAAAATCTAACGACTGCTTTTAAAATGTTGTATTGATTTTTCAAATGAAATCATATAAGTGTTATACTTTTAACGAAAACAGGTTAATAATTCTAATACGTGACGTTAGAAAAACTAGATGTCTTTCTCTTTTTTTAATATGTTGGTTGTATCAAGTAAAATAGGGTTAAAATTTATTATAATCGTATAACTCTAAACAAAATACCTGCTCTCAAGTTAAATCATTGCTGAATTCTTGTTAAAAATTGTTCATATGAAAGGGAAAAAAATCTTTTAAATTGTTTTGTGTATTGTATATATCATATTGTATGTTTTTATATCTAATATTTTGCATGTCAAATCACTTATTAACTGAATGTAATGATTATGTCTTGTGTGTTGAAACTGGTTAGTTAAATATAGGGTTGATTATCTACGTTAGGGATAAGTGTCTCCAAGTAGGTCTTTCTAAGGGATCCTAACTCGTATTGACACAATGTTCGAAGAAAACTCTGAACGGTTAGGTCGCTGAGCGCAAGAAGTTTAAATTTCAACGTCTAGTAGCTTTAAAATCAGAACCTTACACCTATAGGTGAGGTTCTTATGTGTGTGTGTATAAATTCTGAAATGTTTCTAAGACACTTTGGGAAGTATGTTATTTAAACTTCCCTTAAAAAAGTTAGCTATTGTAAGTTAATATATATCTATATTTCGACGAAAACTCTGAACGGTTAGGTCGACGAACTCGAGAGAAGTTTAAACAAAATTCCGAACGGTTAGGTCGACGAGTGCGAAAGGTAAATGTCTACCAGCTTTTTTCGTGTTAGATTTTTATAAAGCAAAGTAATCGCATTACTTTCATTTACATGGCTATCACAATTTTCATTTTAAATCCTTAAAAATTTAGCCATTACATCTATTTTAATCTCATTTCAGTTAATACTTAAAGAATAATTTTTTATATTAAAGTTTTATAAAGTCAAAAATAATGGGTTCGAAGAAAATTCCGAACAGTTAGGTCGACGAGCGCTAGAGATGTGAATGTCTACCTGCTTTTTGATGTTAAACTATGATAGTTAACAAATATAATCGAAAAGTATGATTCCTTTTTCGATAAATAGACTTTTAGAAAAATGCTGTCAAAGTCGATCATCTCCTTTTATTTAACACAACCCTCAGTGGATTTTCATTTTAACTCTCTAAAAATTTAGTCTTCACATCTATTTTAATCTCATTCACATTTAAGTTAATGTTTAAAGAAGGGAAAAAATTTCTTTTACAGGTGAATTATAAGTGAATTTCATGTTAAACTCTGAACAGTTAGGTCGACGAGCGCGAAAGGTAGCACATATATATTTCTTTTACAGGTGTTATTTTTTATAGCAAGGTTCCTACCACTCAAATCTACTAGCACTGTTGACATTCTGTTACTTTAACATTTCCCACCAACCATAAGAAACTTTTATGAAAAAAAAAATGTGCATTCTGTTAATATTATTATTTTTAAAGAAGGATTCTACCCCTCAACTCTACTCGACTGAAAGCACTGTTGGCATTCAATTACTTTAAAGAATTAAAGCAGGATTTCTACCCCTCAATTCCACTAGCATTCTGTTATTAAACAAAAATGACGTGCATTTTCTTCAATCTCAGTTCACCTACAGGTCGGCCCAATCCTTTCATCTCCCTTTATTTTCCTGCAAAAAAAAAATTAAGCCCCCTACCCTTTCAGTTCCCTTCTTCTAGAAGACCCCCTAAAAATAAGCCCTCCCCCTCTCTCCCTTATCTCATTCACTTCCTGTCTTACTTCCTGTCTCTTATCTTCTTACACTTCCGCTCGCACTTCCGCTTCCAGTTGCAGGATCACTTCCGCTTCTACTGCCAGGATCACTTCCGGTCCCACCTCCACCACAATCATTGATCCTGCTGGGGTCTAACATACATTCTCCTACTACTGTGGGGGTAAATCTTCACTACGTAATGGAAGTCGTGAAAGAGCATCGACATTTCCATGTTCGGATGTTTTCTTATAGCGAATATCATATTTAAATGCTTGTAAGTATAATGCATATCTTTGCATCCGAGCAGCTGAAAGAACAGGAATACTTTTATTTGGAGAAAATATGGACACGGGTGGTTTGCTATCTGTAAATAAAGTAAACCTATTACCATATAAATATTGAAAAAATTTCTTTACTCCAAAGATAATAGCTAGTGCTTCCTTATCCACCTGGCTATACTTTTTTGCTGCATTCGTAAGTGTTGCTGCATCAAGTAACTGGACACAAAATTGGTTTTTCCATGTTATCTGGCATCACATGCGAAAGAACTGCAGAGATACCATATGGAGAAGATCTGTTGCTAACACTAAAGGCAATTTTGGGTTGAAATGAGTGAGAACTCTTTCTGAAATAATTTCATTTTTTATATTTTTAAAAGCTTGTTCACAAACAGGAGACCAAATAAATTTTACATTCTTTTTGAGCAAGTGATTTAAAGGATGAGCAATTGTAGATAAATTTGGTACAAATTTAGAATAATATGTGACTAAGCCTTAAAAAGCTTTAACTTGTGACATATTAATTGGTCTTGGAGCGTTGACAATAGCTTCAATTTTATCTTGCGTTTTATGAATACCTTTCTTATCAATTTTATAACCACAATATGTAATATGGTCAGCCAGAAAAATTGATTTATCTTTATTTATCCTAATATTATATTCACGTAATCTTTCTAAGACTTGTTTTTGCCTTGTTAAATCAATTTCATCTGTTTCCCCTGTAACACCAATATTATCAATGAACACAGTGACACCATCAATGCCACTTAATATTTGTTCAATAGATCTTTGCCAAATTGCTGGAGAGCTAGTAAGACCCATTGGTAACTTTAAAAATTGAAATAAGCCCTTCGGAGTACTTATAGTTAACAATTCCTGTGATTTTTCATCTACAGGTAACTGAAGATAAGCTTGATTTAAATCTATTTTCGTAAAATGTAAACCACCACCTAAAGTAGCTAACATGTCCTCTACCCTAGGTAAAGGATATTTTTCCACCTTCAAAAATTTATTTACTGTAACTTTAAAATCTACGCATAAACGTATTTTCCCATTTGGTTTTACCACTGGAACTATAGGAGTTGCCCACTTACTACTGGTGACAGGTTTAATAATACCCTTATCCTGTAACCTTTGGATTTCATCATTTACTGCATTACGTAGAGCATACGTGACTGTTCTAGCCTTACAAAATATGGGCGTAGAACCTTTTTCTAGGTAAAGTTCTGCTTTCAAACCTTTTATTTCCCCTACTTTATCCGAAAATAAATCAGAAAAATCATTTAATAATGCTTTCAATTTTTCTGTAGAATTTGCAATTTCATTGACATACATAGATTTAAAGTTAGTGGGAAACAAATTAAATGCAGCTACCCAGTCTCTGCCAAATAAAAGTGGGAAATTATCTTCTTTAATTAAATACAATTTAAGCTGTTTAGTAATATTTGCATAAGAAACATCTACTGTTACATACCCCACAGGTGTAAACACCTCACCCGTTGCCGTTCTCAATTGAACGTCTGGTGGAAAAATTTTATTATTCGGAAAAATTCTCCGAAAACGATTTACAGGTACCGCAGAAATTCCGGAGCCCGTGTCTACCTCCATTTCAGCTTTAGCTTTGTTTTCAATTAAAACCCACACTTTTATAGGAGTAGAACTCTTATCTTGACTCACGGATAAAATATCAACCGTCTGCAATACATTTGTTTGTTTCTGAGAATTACTTTTACATACTTTACCAAGATGGCCTCTTTTTTTACAAATTTTACAAATAGTATTGATATGCTTACACTTATTGGCAAGATGACAAGGATTTGCACATCTATAACATTTTAATTTATTTTTATCTACTTAAAAATTCCCTTTATTTATATTGTTACTTTTCGGTTTCTGGAAATTATTTGAAATTTTATTCGGTTGAACATTTTTAGAATATGCCAATTTATTAACATTTACATTTTTGTTTTTCAATTCAGAAATATCATGTTCGTTATTTTGCAAAATAATTGCTTTTTCAATGGCTTTCTCGAATGTTAAATCATCTATTTGTGAGAGTAATTTACTTTGGATAGTTTCATTTTTTAAACCTCGCAGAAATTGTTACAACAAATTTTCATTAAGTGTTTCACCAGTAAAAGCACAGAATGTAGTTAACTTCTTTAATTTTGAAACAAAATCTTGTATCGATTCGTTCTCATTTTGATAAGAATTACGGAATTTAATTCTAGAACAAAATTTATTAGGGGCGGGGCTTAAGTGCTTTAACAGAATTTCAACTATTTCCTCATATTTCACATTTCAGTGCTTCAGGATTTTTTGGAAATGTTAAATCTGACAGCAAATTATACAATGTAGGCCCCATACAGGAAATAATTGCAGGTACCTTTTTTTTCTTCAACATCATATAATAAAAAACTCTGTTCCAATCTCTTAACGTATGATTGGAACGATTCTATTGAATCATTGTATTCCTTAAAATTAGCAAACATTATTAACTTTTATTTACTGCAGAGAAGAAAAAAAAATGTCAGCACTTACCACCCTCGAAATGACGTACGCATTCAAAATATTAATACAGCATATTCTCTTGTAGATGCAAAACACGAAGTGTCGCCATTTCGCTCAGTTGGAATTTCTTGTAATTTAAATTCCAGTAAGAAACTTGATTTTCTCGTCGCCATATTATAGTATTTTAAGTACTTAAATTAAAGAAATTAAAGCAGCAGCATTATTAATGATTCGAGGTGGAATGTAAATACGTTTAATTGACATTTACTTCACAACACAACATCGAACATAATACAGGTTACAGATACATTTTACATATAACAGTAAACAAACGTTTTACCGGTAATTGACAGAATTTCCGCAGTGGTGCTGCCATCTAGTAATTAGATTAATAACTAAACACCATAAGTTACGTAAAAAAAGATACATAATCTTATGAAATCGATTAAAATTTTCAGGGGATTAAATTTGACGAAATACAAAATTTAAATTTTTATACGGCTCACGTAAAAAAAATTTCCCAAAGAGTAAAATGTTACCACATGTTAATGGCTTATGAGATAAAGTCGAAAAAAAGCTAAAGATGAAATTTAAAAGAAATATTTTTAGATGTTGGTGACAAAATATGCTACCTAAAAAATTAGTGATTTTAAGACTTTTGATAACAATGCAGAAGAAGAGCAGTTTATTAAGATAGTGATAATCTTTCATGTCATTTACTGGTGGAATTGTATGATGAAAAACACTAGAGAAGAATAAGCTAGGCATTAGTGAATTTTTATGATTGAGTAGCTTGTACTGATAGTAGTTAGATTAAGATAAGAAAAAATAAACATAAATTTGGTAAATATGCTGTATACGACTATTTCAAAAAGGGTAAGTGCTTATAACATCACATGAATTAAATGCTAGTTTCCTATTAACATGAAGTGTATTAATATTTTGCTATTAAACTACAGGTTAATACCGTAATATTATTTTACTGCATATAATTACATGTATGATATGATAACTAGCATCTAGCGCTGCAAAGCTCCCATTCCTCCCAAAATCGATTTGCGCAACTTCTCGCGCAGGTCTGCTTTTCGTGTATTTTGCGCATGCGTACTTCGTCATTGGCCGCGTCGTCTTGCCTGACGTTCGTTCACCGCGCTCGGCTCATTTCGCCATTTGCTTTTGCTCTGGTAGCGTCATCTTATTCGATCATTATTACTTTTTTAAAAAATCTAATAATCATGTCTTCTGAAATGAAAGAAAACGGGCCCTTTTCAGGGCCAAGTACTTCTGCTTCTTCAGAAGTTTTAGAATTGAGTTTTGATATTAATAATAAAGTTGATCCTCCACATAGTATGATTGTTGGTGCATATGAAATTGTGGATGGTATGTTTGTTTATACGGATGCGAAAGCATGTGAAATTGTGGATGTTTCTTCTAATGATTCTGATGGTATGTCTGTTAGTTTGAATGCAAACATTTGTAATAAAAATGAAAATTCTGGAATTGTGGATGATAGTATGAATGAAACCATTTGTGATTATAATTTAGATTTTGAATGTTTGTCTTGTGCTGAATGTGGAACAAAGTTTACTACTAAATATAACTTAAAACGGCATGTTAAAAATTTCCACCCACATAATGACGCTCTAATGCAATCCTTTAATAAGAACACGAAAACAAAAAAAAAATCTGCTCAGTCCCCTGAATTTAAAAAAATGTATATGTCCTCTATGCCAAAATAATGTAAACAAACAAGAGATGACAGAGCACTTAAAAAATATACATGAAATTGAAATTAATGAGTGCCAGTTACAGTTTGATTCTTATAATGATTTTCTTATGTGGAAAGAAAATACTGAGCACACTACCAAATCAAAATTTGTTGGATATGGCAGTAAATATACAAATCCTGATCAGACCTTTAAAAATTATTATTTTAGATGCCACCGATCAGGAAATTTTGTTTCAAAAGGTAAAGATAAACGTAACTTAAAATATTTTGGCAGTAATAAAATAAATGCTTTTTGCCCAGCTTCATTAAAAGTAACTCAATATATAGATGGTAAATGCTCTGTCCTTTTTCAATCGGTGCATGTGGGTCACCAGAATGATATAGATCATTTGTTTTTAACTGAAAATGAAAGGAAATATATAGCCTCAAAAATAGCAACAAAAGTTCCCTTTGATGATATTCTGGATGAAATTAGAAATAATATATCATATGATGGGCTAGAGCGAATTAATATGTTAACAAAAAAGGATCTTCATAATATTCAAAATTGTTTTAATCTTCAGTGTGGTTCAATTAAAAATGAAAATGATGCAGTCAGTGTAGATATGTGGGTACGTGAGATGCAAAATTCGGAAAAAGCATGTATTTTATTTTATAAGTCTCAGGGATCAGAAGCCCCACCTAACTCAACTCTTACAATAAATGATTTTGTATTGATAATTATGACGGAAGCTCAAGGGGAAATGTTAAAAAAATTTGGATCGGATTGTATTTGTGTTGATGGCACACATGGCTTAAATGGGTATGGTTTTGAGCTTTTCACTTTGCTAGTTCTTGATGAATTACGCCAAGGATTTCCTTGTGCTTTCTTAATTTCAAATCGCAGCGATTACTCAGTAATGTCTCTTTTTTTTTTCGTGTATTAAAGAAAAGGTAGGGGAGATAACACCGAAGGTTTTTATGTCAGATATGGCTGAATCTTTTTTTAATGCATGGACTTTCATAATGGGTGAACCACAAATGAGACTTTTTTGTGCTTGGCATGTTGATAGGGCTTGGAAAAAAAATTTGAAAAAAATTAAAGGTACCGAAAAACAGGCAAGAGCATATAAAATTATACGAGGTCTTTTACAAGAGAGGGACATAAATGCATTTTATATTTCCTTCGAAGCGTCACTCAATATATTGAAAGATGATCCTGACATGTGTAATTTTGGAAATTATTTTGAAACATATTATTCACAAAATGTATCATCCTGGGCTTATTGTTTCAGGTTGCATAGTGGCATTAACACAAACATGCACTTAGAACGCATGCATGGAATCCTGAAATATATTTATCTGCATGGGAAAAGTATTAAGAGATTGGATAAGGCTATCCATGCCATAATGAGATTTGTAAGAGATAAGATGGTGGATAGATTGATTACTGCTCATAAAGGAAAACTGACTAGCAAAATACGAGACATTAGGAACAGACATAAAACAAGTGAAACATTTTCTTCTGAGATTATTGCAAATGAGGATGGGTGGTCAATTTTATCGTCCGATAAAACAGAAATATATGAAATTCAGGAACTAAAAACAGATTGCTCTTGCCAATTAAAATGCACTGACTGCAATATTTGCATACATAAATATATATGCAGTTGTATGGACTCTTCAATTAAGTGGAACATGTGCAAACATATTCATTATTTGCAGAAACAGTTGAACGCCTCTTCCCATACAACTGCTTCAACATCTAGCGAATCTCCCCTCATAATTGATGAAACACCCCGCATAAATGATATAATTCTTAATGAGATTGCCCAAAAAACATCACAGCCTGTCACACTTGAAAACAAAATAGCCAATTTAGATCAACAATGGCAGAAAATACGTCAGTCAATAACGTCTGTTAAACAGTGTGAAATACTGGAAAAAATTCTTAAATCTATACCACCACAATTAGAAGCTGCTGGGGCTTTAGAAAATTCTGATTTAAATTTTTTACCAATAAAGAAAAATGTTCCTCCAAATCAAAATATACTGCCACAACGATTTACACATGTAAAAAAAAAGAGAAAACTTAACAAAAATAATGATGTATCTTCCCAGGATGATACAACAATTTTAAATATAATTATAGATAAAAAGAATTCCCACACTCCTCCCAAATAATTTATTTTAAGTAACTACTGAAGTCCATGCACAACATATAATTTCATATAGTACCTCCATGTTTTAAATAAAAAACAAGTAATAATAAATGCATACATGTAAACTATAAATTTTCTTCAAGCAGTAATTAATGCCCTGCACAGCACCCATCAGTCCTATTTTATAACTTGTGTAAAAAATGCTGTTTGCTAAGTCTTTGGTAGCAATAACTGGTGGTGCTTGTCCATCATAGTGCCACGAGACTGTCCTTACAGCGGCTCTGGTCCAACTTCTGATTTTTTTTCTATAGTCATGGGAGAGGGGGGGGCAGGACTTAATTTCTAAGAAAAAAGTACCGGAGCCCTAATATTCTGCAGTACTAACACCCGTAAGTACCCCTCCGCCGTCACTCCAATCTGCATATTTATATTTCATAAACTATTTTCAAAATTTAAAGCATTGTTTTTTATTTTTGAACAAAATAAAAATTTTAAATATATATCTATCTGCGTATATTTAGCTATCAACTAGTCCACTTTTTAGTTCTTACTACTTCCAAATAGAAACCTTTGCTTAATCTTAATGTTAATTAATCACAGAATTCTGCGATTCAATAAGCTCAGTATTAGGATTCGGAAATTGTGTTAACACAAAAAATGAATAGTTCGCAGCTATGCAGAATAGAAAAAGATTATTTCTGTTTACTGTTTATTTTGATCAAAATAGCATTAAAATAATTTAAAATGGAAATAAATAAAATTTTGAATTTAAGACAGACTGAGCTCGAGGCTGCCCAAACCTGAAAACTGATATGAAAAATCGAGCCTGTTTCATCTCCATCTCTTACGTGAGTGACACATTACGTCACTTATAAGTGTTTTGATACAACAGATTGGAGATGGAAGGGGACGGAAAGGGTGATTTAGGATTAGTTTTTCGGGAGCGTTATTGCACTGTGTTCCGGAGCGCAGTGTCACATTCACAAAAATTTGCAAACATGTGTAAAAAAAAATCGCAAATTCAACAAAATCGACCAGTAACTTTTAAAGATATCAATTAAAACTTATTAATGAAAATGGAAAATGAATTTATTTCTATTTCAACTGGGTAGAAGCAAAATATTTGAAGGTGTTCTCATCAGACATTTGGACGCCTTTTTGCCAAAAGAGATAAATTGATAAAAAGATGCATTTTAAAATGATTTCAGTTTTTATGGGCAATATATATATTTTTTAAATATCGGATTTTCGAATCTGAAAAACTTGCATCCTTGCTCTGAGTGGGCTGGCATTTCAGAGATTCAAAAAATTTTCGAATTCGGGCCATAATTTTTTATTTTAGCAAAATCAAACTTTTGTATAAGAAAAAAAAAGCTAAGGAATTTGCTATTTCTTTTCAAATTATCTCCTGTCGTATGTGTCCCATCGGGAAGTAGTATGGCTCATTTGACTCGACATTAATAGCGCTTACATATTTTAGTTTTGAGTTTCACCACCAGGGGGCGCTTCCATAAATCTGGTTCTATGGGCCCGATTACGACGGGGTTTGGCTCTTTCGACTGGATTTCAATAGCTTTACAGATTTGGGTTATGTTCGTATAGAACAGATTGCGCCCCCTGGTGGTAGAAGGTGTAAGTAAAGAATTTTGCCACTAACTCGGGTTCTATGGGTCACATCACGACGTGGTTTGGCTCATTCTACTCGGCATCGATAGAGCTTATCGATTTTAGTTTGTTTTTCCACCCCCAGGGGGCGTTTTCTTATCTGTGTTTCTATGGGCCAGATCACGATGGGGTATGGCTCATGCGACCCGGCATCGATAGAGGATACTAGAGCTTATCGATTTTTGTTCCGAGTTTCACCACCAGAGGGCACTTTCCTATCTCTGTTTCTATGGGAGGCAGAAAGATACTCAATTTTTTTTGTGCATCCTTGTATATGATCTATAGATTTGTATATACACTAGATAGTATGCTAAAATTTAGCTTTGTAACATAACATAGTCGGAAATTCCCTTTCATCAATTTCCAACAAGAACGAAAAATCATGCATCAAGCATAGATTATCAAACACTCTCCAACACAGCCAGAAAACTGTAACGAAACTTCACCATTAAATAAGGTGAAAGAAGATATGTAAATAAACAGGTTAGAAAACATAACGCATTGAAAAATACAGTTTCTGAAAGTACCTTCCTGAGTCAAAAAAGTAGTCTAATTATTTTGTGTGGCCCTGTATATGATCAATAGATGTGGATATATAGTATGATAAAATTTAGTTCAATTAGAATATTCACATTTAGCAATTTTCGCCAATCGATGGAAATGTACTCGAAATCTTTTGTACAGCCCTGTATATTAGCTGAAGACTTTTGTACACACCATCTATTAAGCTAAAAGGCAACTTAAAACTTACTTGCAGCAATTACCAAACATAAACGACAATGTATCTTTTTTTTCGTAGCCCTGTATATGAATTTATTTATATTCCAGAAACTTCTATTAGTCTATTAAATATAGTTCAGCAGGAAAATGCGTAAGCACAATTAAAAACTACCCTTAAGCAATTCACTCCCATAGTCTGTAGTGCTTACGAATTTCCTTGTGTAGCCCTGTATATGGTCAACCGAGTTTATAAACACATGTACTATGAAAAAAAAAAGTTAAAAATGCAAACCAAAGTTGAAAACGCACTTATCACATATAGACTGTAAATATCGCACATGTACTCTAACCAATATCTTTTGTGTGTCCCTGTAAATAAACGCAATGCACACCACACTTTCAAGAGAGCAATGTATAGTGAACCTCAGTAATGCATATAATTTTCATTATGTTTGAAATAGTGAAATATCACTAAATTACACTGCAAACGATTTTTCCCCATATAATGAAGTGTAAAAGAATTCTTTTGTTTGACCCTGTAAATGAATAATAAATGCTTTGCACCCCATATTCTACAAAAAGCATCTCTTAAAGCGCTTCATAATTATATATCAATTACATTATGTTTTAAATGACGTAGCGTCATCAAAATGCGCTTGAACCGATTATTCCCCATTGACTGTAATGTAACGGGATTCTTTTGACTGTCCCTATAAAAAAACTATCAAGTGCTACACACTTCTGTTGAAATAGAGAACATGCTATAGTAAACGACAATAACATACAAAAATTTAAGGACAATCGAAGCATATTTACGGGAGTTAGAGCACGGACAGACGGTAGACAAACCAAAGTCATAAACACTTTTCAACTAGGTTAGAAAGTGTTAAAAATATACAAAATGCACAATTTTTTACTGCCCTGTATATTATCTACGGATTTTTATACACTCTTCATATTAAGTTGAAATTTAATTTAGTAAAATAACTTAAAACATAACTGAAAACATATTTTCAAAGATTACTATCCATAGATGGCACTGTATCTGTTTCTTGTGTACAGCTTTATATGAATTCGCTTGTATGTTACAAAACTCTGTCAGAATACTAAATATAGTTCAGCTGAAAAATCCATAACTCAATTAAAAACATGCTTAAGTAATTCATGCTCATACAAAGTAATGTTTGTGAATGCCATATTATACAGATCATGTTTTAGCACTCTTCATAAATATATAACGATTTTATTATGTTTGATATAGTGTAACATCATTAAAATACATCACAAATGATTTTTCACCATTAACCATGAAGTAATGGGATTCTTTTGAGTCTCGCTGTCCTCTGTCTCAGTAATCAAATTATAAATGTTATACACTTTATTTTCAATAGCAAACATGCCATAGTAAACTTCAATAACATATATCACTTACATGACAATTAGAGTATATTTACGAGACAAACCAAATTCATAAAAACTATAGTGGAAAAAAATGTAACTTAATTTTTGGGTTTCGTTCATCTCACGAAACCCTATTCGTCTCGTTGTCTGTTTTCAGAAACTGTATAACTTAGAGATGTTGTAGAATATTTCGCAAATTCTAATTTTTTAACTTATATTAACATAACCCTTCATTTCTCTAAATTTTCAGTTAATTTTTCTTTCACTTTCTTTTTTTTTTAAATGTATAACATGGTAAGTAATGCAGTTCTTTCTTCCAAATTCTAGTTAAATGTTCCTTTTTTTTTTCCCTTTTCGTAATATCAACCCCAAGTGTAAATTGTTGTGACCTTGTTGTTCAACCCCACTTATTCCAGGAAAAATACCCGCAAAGTTTAACCTTGTAGGACATGCAGTCAACCTTCCCCCAGGATTTCGGTCAAAAAAGGACCATTAGGTGACCCGTTCCTTCAAATATTTTTCTGTTACCATGTGGTTAGCGCATAGTAACAGAAGCGATAGGCCCCCGTTCCCCTTTTTTTTTAAATGGGTAGGTCCCATATAGGTTCGAGGAGAGAGAGGTGATACGAGAAGGTCAGTCAGTGAGTGGAAAACAGCTAGTGATGTAGGTGCGAGCCAATAAAATTCGGTACGGGCGAGGGGGTGCATTTTTGGCGGGAAGATGCTTTCCCACTCTACCCCTGAGCTCCGAGAAGGGATCGTGTTTAGTAGTTGATATGACACCTAGCTGAAAAGAAGTCGAGATTGAATAATCTCTCATAATTAGATTCTAGAATGAAGCATATCGCTTAGTGTGAGTTGAAAACACTTTTTTGGAAAGTGACAATTTCCTTTCTATGAAATATCTAAGGCGAGTCTTGATGCTGTATGATGTTCAGATGATAGAGGTGAACATGAGACGACAATTACCAAGTTGTCAAAGTATGCATGGGTTGATAAGTTTGGACTGGTAGTGGAGCAGTATTTAGCTGTGCGAATCTCCAAAAAATTAAGTCCCGGAGGTAATATCGGTAAAGCGGAGTCTTGCAGATAGCATAAGAAGGTTCGGCTCCTAAAAAAAATTATGAGAAGGTACTCCCTTTTGAAAGGCGGTTGCTGCTATAAATATGAGAATTCAAGGAGATAACATCGTTGGATGATGAGTGGAAATAGAGAACAGCAGTAGTCTTACCCCATCTTAGTGTAATAGGTATCCTAAACTGCCAACTGGGTAAGTGACCAAGAATACAATGAAAATTGGTTGGTACAAGAAATTTTTGTGTTTGTGCAAAGGTGATTTGCTTTGTCTTCGAGAATGTGAGTAAAATTATTTATTTCTATATGTTTATAATGTTGAATTGTGCTTATCCTATATGTATATAAACTGTTTTTTAAAACTATTTTAAATGATTTCAATATAAGAAATTACAGTATCAATGCCAAATAGAGTGTGCGGATAATTGTTGTCTACATATTATGTGTTAATTAATTAAAAAGAAACGATGATAAAAAAAAAATGTTTCCTTTTCTCATTGTTTATACATTTCTCCTTCTCTAATTATTATAGATAGACTCTCATAAGTAGCAGTATTGATGTTAAATATTTTATTCAAGTAATAAAACCTTAAATGTTAATGTTAAATTTCTACAATAATAACTCTATGCCCGAATATAATAACAGCAATTAAATATGTGTAATGTGAATTTAGAATTCTGTTATTGTTTTATTCAGATGTGTTTATAAATATTATTTAATAAGTAATTCTTTTCTGCACTTTTAGTTTAAAATCTGTAAATTAATAGTAAATTAAACCCCCTTTCCTTGTTATTAGCTTTGTTGCCCTTATATTTTTATTCTGTGAAATAGTCCACCTTCATTGTTTTTTTTTAAAACTGATAACAGAATTCATAGGGAGTGAAATTCAGTCACACATGTTTTCTTTAAATATATTAATTCTGTAAGAAATATATATATGACAAATATAATTTTAAATTAATGTGGATTTAAGATGAAATGTGTAGACCTAATCTAAATATCCAAATGTAAATAGGACTATATAGCTAGACAGATGATAGTAAATTTTATAGATTAAAGTTTATTGATGCACTTAAAATAAATTGTTTATTCTGAATTAAGTTAATTGTGAAATTTTATATATTTTAAAGAGAGTTAATAAATTTATGAAGTATTAAGAGAATCCTATTAAGTGAAATATTATTGTTTAGGTAATTAAAAATGTGTCCTATCATCTTGAATCACAGCTTTTCAAATGATTTATAAAATACGTAGTGTGCTCAACTATACGATTTCATTGGTCCCTAAATTTTAAAAGTATAAATGTATCCATAAAGTAATGTCATTTTGGTTTTAACTTGCAAATTTTCTGGGTTTTATCCTCTCAAATATGAAAGTTTGTCTCCATTCAGTCATTCAAAATTAGTTTAATTTTCACTGTTATTCGTCATCATTTATGAATACTTTGTTTTTGAAATTTAGAAGTATTGGGTGTTTTTCTTTTTTTTTGGTTGTGAAAGATATGAAAATATTGTTACCTCCTTTGATTTTATTTAAAAGTAAAATTTAAAAGTAAATGAATTTATTTTGCCATTCTCTCCCTTTTCTTATATTTTGTATTATGTGTGTTAACTTGTACTAAATTTTGGTGCCCCTTCTTAAATCTAATTACCTGGTGTTTGTAATAAATTTATGGTAACAATATTCAGTTGGTGGTATGTCTTTCTCACCTGGTGTAATGTTAAATTTAAATTCTTGTATAATTGGATTGAAGTTAAATATTGTGAAGTGGTAGAATGTAAGATTATAGTCATAAGATGCATTAAAATAACTTCTTAAAAAAAATAGTAACAAGGAAAACCCCAATAGAGACTTGAAATTTTATGCACTTACAGCTGAATACCTACTGTGACACTGGAAATCATAAAATTTTGAAAATGTCTTCATTAACACAAGATATTAATTAAAACTCTAAAAACCCACTCATTAATGGAAAAAAAAATATTCAGCTAAAGTGTAGAATTTAATCAAACCGCATTCTGAAACTCCAGAAGAGGGGGAAGGATTGCCATAGTCACAGCATTGCAATAGTAATAACAGATTGGACGTTTTCAAAGACACCCCTATCTCATAAACTATTCAGCCGAGGAACGTAAAATTTCAAACACACATGCAAAAAAAAAAAAAAAAGCTTTCAGAACTTCTAAAAAAAAAAAAAAAATAGCTTTCAGAATTTCTAAAGAAAAATTTAATTACTCCCACTGGAAGTATAAATATCAATTAAAATTGATTTGAATAAATTCGTTTAATTTCCTTTCATTAGAAAATCACAGACGAACAATATGACATCTGTTCACATAGATAAAAGATGGCGGACTAGACATTGTTCATACTCTATAGAATTTTTTTTTTGTTCTGTTGCATGTATCAATTTGAAATTAACACATCTCTGTGCATTTTTTACGGTGAACACATAAATCTAATTTTCATAAAGATAGCGTAATTAGAACAGAAATTATGAATAAATTTTGCGTTAATGAAAATAATTTTTATCCAAATCAAAAAAACATTTGCAGCTGGTTGTGAAATTGGAGATTTATGCCATTTATAAGCAAGACATCCAGACTTTTTTCTTTTCGTGTCAACTGTTGAAGGGAGGAAAATAAACCCCCGCAGATTTTGAGGGTTGATTGTGAGAGATTAATAGCTCTATTATTATTTTTTTAATATTTCATTTACCAATTTGAAAATTTTGCATCCGTGCATTTTTTTTTTTACGGTGAATGCAGAAATCTAATTTTTATAAAGATCACATTATTAGAACCAAATTTATATTTTACTACAAATTGCTGATTTTTGTATAGAAAAAAGAAATAAAATGTTAATATACAATGATATAATTAATAATGCAAATAGGGATTATTAATAAAGAAGGGATGGGGAGGGGACTACTTTTTTTTATTCTAAATATCGCATTTAGTCCACATGACAGATATTATTATGACAGAGCAGAATAGCGAGCTTCTCCCGCTATTGGTCTAGTTCAGATATTTGAAAAAATAGACCAGTAAATTTTTACTTTATACAAAACATGATTTTTTTTGGAAAATGAAATTTATTTGGACTTATAAAAGAAAAGATAAAGTGGTTTGAAAGGAATATTAAACAAAACCCTTTGTGCGATCTTCGATCACACATACCCACTTGTTTCAGTTAGGTCCTGTAAGTAGACTAAATTCTGTTGTCTATTTGAAAAATGTACTCCGTCCATTTCAATGATAAATTAATTTTTTTTTCATCAATTTTAAAAGTATATATTGACAAAGCAGGCTATTAACAGATCTTATAAAATTTATGTCTGCTCCTATTACACATAATAAAAAAAAACACATTTTTTTTTTAAATTGTTCATAAAAAGGCATAATTACATGCGAAATAACATTCATATAGATGAAACTCATTATTCAGATTCATTCTCAAAAAGAATTGGATAACACTGGTAATCAGGGTTACATGTTTACTTGCATTTACTAGAAAATTCATAAAATGGGACTCATAATTTTTACAGCAACAAATCAACAACTGACTTGCAAACTGAACATACCTGACACTTCTAAAAAAAATAATTATATATATATATACATACATATATATATATATATATATATATATATATATATATATATATATATATATATATATATTATTACAAATATCCCAATATTTTTGTCTGTTCCTTAAATTCCCATTACTTTAATAGCCCTCCAACATATCAATGTTCCAATGTAAAGATTCTTTCAAAAGCTAGCTTTTCTTAATCAACTCACATTATACACAAATCAAAATATATGTAAATAGCCAAGGAAAAAGTATTGGATTGACTGAGGGGTACATTAGATTCCCTGGATGAGGGTGCAACACCCCTCAGCCAATAGACCAGTCTAAGCCTGGTATGAAATTAAATTTTAAAAAATTATGATAATACATACACTATGTAAATTTGTTTTTATACACTACTTGCATTATAGTCTTTTAAACTTTTAAAAAAATAAAAATAGTTTATTATACTGGAAAGTTACATTTGTAAATTTTTTAAAAAAGCGAAAAATTTCTATATTATAGTAATTAAAGAAAATTACTTTTCTAGATTAGAAATATTTCTAGGGCAATTTTCAAAGAAATGTTTTTACCTGCTCAATAACTCAAAAATGCCTGATATGCTGAGACTTGTTAATAAATAGGAAAGCATGGCATTGCACATATGACTATTGAAAACATTTGGAATAAAATACAGTTTTCATTTTCGATAAATGTACTGCATATTGAGTTATCAGTAGTTGCAATCTCATGATTATATTTCTTGAACTGTCAAGCATTGAACTTGATTCAAAACATGATAATAAAAAAGTATGAGATAGCCATGTATATTTATGGCATTTGGTGTATGTAAAATTGCTTCATATGTGCAAATAAAAGTATGTAGAAGAATGCCCCATCACTTAGACACCCATTTTGTATCAATAAACCTGTCAATGCACTACTCTCAACATAGCGCCACAGACTGGCTTTGAAATGAATACCATTGATTATTCATTTCATAGGAGAATTCTGGAAGAAAACAAAACATTTAAGGATACCCATCCATGATTCAAATATTGCACAAAAATCAGTAAGCTGCAAGAACTGTATATATCAGAGAAAATACAGTATAATATGCTATGAATATCTAAAACTTCTGAGTTAGACAGCTTTTCATCTTAGCAGATATAATTGCATGGTATTCTTTCTACTAGAATCTGTGTTAAAGGTTTTACTGCATAGTTGGATCTATGGTTGCAGTAAAGAATGCTTTTTTCTGACGACACATGGGCTGCGGCATTAGGTGTGTTATACAATATTTTCAAACATATAATGTAGCTTGTAGCACTGCGACTATTTTTTCCACCAGCCACCACATTTTGGTACTTACATATTATCTGGACCATGTAGATTGATCGCCAAAAATGGTTGTCAATTGCCAATTGTGTTCAGAATAGTAATTTAATGTACATTTAATAAATACATAATACTGTTAAAAATGATAAATGAAAGCAAGTTAAAATAATGCAAAACAGTAATTTAGTATATATTTAATAAATACATAACATCAAATTGGCGGCTTTTAGCAATAACTGAAATAACAATAGTAGTTTTATTTCCAGTGATTTGTTTTGTCTACCAGAATTAATATAATATAAATATTATGCAACGTAAATATACTGTATCAATGAATATATTATATCTATGTATATGATATAATATATTCATATTATAATAATATCACTTTATAATAATATCATATTATAATAGTAACAAAGCAGTTAAAATAAAATAATAAATAACGGTTACTGTAAGTAATATTTTCAGTAAGTATGACATGGCCCGGATTAAGTACCCATATTTTTCATAGAATATGTAAAATAATTGGCTGACTGATTTTGCTTTTAACCTGAAGGTGAATTGCCACAAAAACCATTTGTATAGAACACTAAATCAGATTTCATTTGAATTTCTGTAGCTCTTTATGCACAATATTATATTTTTTTCATAAAAAAAAAGAAAAGGCTAGTACCCAAATAAGTTAATACATAATTAGAATAACATTTCAGCAAAGAATTGCAACAATTCTGAATGAATAAAAAATTACTTTCTTTATTAATCAATAAACTACAGAAATATTTATGAAAATCTAATCTTGAGAATGTAACACAAATTACAAGTCTCCAATAAATAAAGTTTACAGATAATAATGTAAATATTTTTGCGATACAAATAAAAGTATATGATGTATTCATTGTTATACAGTGTCTCACATAAGTGATGGGACACTTGTGCTTTACAAAAGGAAACTAATCAAATAAATTAAAAAAACATGTACACATTTTTTTTGTGGGTGTGTTTCATACTTAAATTTAGTAAAGATTATTACATAACATACATTTTGTCAAAATATTAAAATATTAATTTAATAAAAATACAAATGTTTAGAACGGAGCAAAAAATAGCTCACATAAGTGATGGGACACCATTATATATGCAACAAAAATCGCCTGAAATAAGCAATAAAAATATTTTTTGGGGTTTTATTTTTACTTAAAAGCAATTGGCAATAATTTATAAAATCGTCTGCAGTATTTCTCTCCAGTTTGTTTTGGAATTTTTGTGTTTTTTAGCTCTGTGTAGTCATGAATGCTAAACGAAAAGAAACTTCGCCTGAAATTCGAAAATTAGTTATTAATTTGCATATTGAACGTGGAAAATCTATTAGAAAAACTGCTGAAACAGTTAACTTGAGTCGTTCAACAGTTTTCAATATCATTAAACGATATAAAAAGAATCATATGATTCAGGATAAAAGAAGACCTGGCTGACCATCAAAGCTATCCAATGGAATAAAGCGAATTATCGTTCGAAATATTAAAAAAAATCCAAGAATTAGTGCTTCAAAAGTTGCTGCTGATTTACAAGCATTATATGGAATAATTGTTAATCCTGAAACTATTAGAAGGGTAATTCGATCTGCTGGATATCACGGTAGAGTAGCCAGGAAAAAATTCTTCGTAAGTGAAAAGAATAGAAAACTCAGACTAGCTTTCGCAAAATCCAACATAAATAAGAATTCTGATTACTGGAATAAAGTTATATTTGCTGATGAGAGTAAATTTAATATATTTGGTTCTGACGGTAGAATCTTGGTGTGGAGAAAACCCAGGGAAGAACTTCGCAAACAGAACTTGGTACCAACAGTAAAACATGGTGGAGGAGGAGTTATGGTATGGGGGTGTATGTCGTCCGCTGGAGTTGGTAATTTTGTTTTTATTGACAGTATAATGGATCAGTACAAGTATATTGATATTTTAAAGCAAAATTTGAAATCTTCAGCACGAAAATTGAACCTTCATAACGATTTTAAATTCTACCAGGACAATGACCCCAAGCACACTGCTCTGAACGTTAGACTCTGGCTGCTATATAACTGTCCTGAAATAATAAAAACACCACCACAATCTCCAGACTTAAATCCCATAGAGAATATTTGGCAAGAATTGGAATCAAGAATTCGCAAACACACCATTTCTTCAAAACAACAACTAAAATCGGTGCTTCAAGAAGAATGGGGTAAAATCACTCCAGAAATCACAAAAAAAATAGTCGAATCCATCCCAAAAAGATTAAATCATGTTTTAAAAGTAAAAGGAAATCCAACAAAATATTAAAACCTTTTAAAAAGTAAAATTTGTGGATAAATATTTGATGGAAAAGTAAGTGTCCCATCACTTATGTGAGCCATTTTTTGCTCCGTTCTGAACAATTGTATTTTTACTAAATTAATATTTTAATATTTTGACAAAATGTATGTTATGTAATAATTGTTACTAACTTTAAATATGAAACACACCCAAAAAATTTTTGCACATGTTTGTTTATTTATTTTATTGCAGTTTCTTTTTATAAAGCACAAGTGTCCCATCACTTTTGTGAGACACTGTATATATTTTGTTTGATTATTTTAGCTATCATCATATTTTAAAGTCAATTGTTGAAAACTCTTAATACGGAATAAAAATATATAAACTTCAAAGTACGGTTAATCAAAACAAACACTCTACATTAAAAAGTATATTTTCAATGGCGCAAAAAGTATATTTCTTATGAGTTAGCGTCAGATATTTAAAAAGGTAGCCTGTACCCATTACTTTACATCTACGAAAAGATAAAAACAAACTCCCGATGTAAACAAACCTTGTAAAGCAGGAGTATGCGCGAGAAAATGCGCAGATCGATTTTCGGAGGAATTTGGAAAAGTTTTGCAGCGCTAGACGCAAGTTGATATGATACAAAACAATGGAATGCAATGCAATACAAAAAAAATAATACAACATGATACAATAAATATTAATAAAAGTAATCTTTTATTGAATATTTTTTAATTAAATTTTTAACTAACAAGTTTTTTCCAGTTTTTTTTTTTCAATTTTTAAAGAAAGTAACTTAATTATACAGTTTATGGTCATCAGACCTTTTTACCACTGCTGCAACAACAGCAGAACAATTCCTTCAAGCGTTTCTTGAAGCTTCGTTTCTTCTTTGGAGGTTGTACTTCATTTTCGACTGCTAGTGCTTTATTTTCTGGTTCCAGAGATACACTGCTCATTTTCAACTCGAAGGAAACCCATTTCTTCTAAGCATGAGTCTAAAAACATGTCCATAAGATCTTCTGGATAAGGTCTTCTCATTTTAGGTTCATCTGTTTCGCAACCAGTTCCAGTTTCATGACTGTTGGCGCCAGATCTTGAGACAGCATCATAAAAATCTTCGACGAAGCTTGCTTTAGAAAGTGCATCGTAGAAGATGTGTCGTTCTCCTCTTTCTTTCCTCAGCTTCATTCTGTCCTTAACTATGAACTAGATCATAACAATGACACAGCAATAGACGAAGATGAACCACGCAAGTACAGCAACAAATAGTCCCAAAACATGGCGGTTTTTGAAGATGTAGATGTGAAACACTTGAACTAAACAATAAATATATAAAAATCGCTAGAATTGCTCTTATTTTCCGCTAAAAATAAAAGTTTGAAATGAGTTGAATAGCAATCCAAACTACAATTTCAAGCTTTTTTTCTAAGAATGATAAATTTGTTAATTGCATCAATGTTAGTTGTTTCAACAATTGTTTATTGTTGTTCGTTGTTTCAAAAATACAGAACAAACTCATCCGTGTGTTTTGTGGTCGACAATAAAACATTATTTCAGCAATGAAATGTGCAAACATTTCCACCAAACATTTTTGTCTGGAATACTCGAGGTCAATTGTTGTTAAATGACGTAATTGACGTTTGACAGCTTTGTTAAATATATATATATATATAATGTTAAATATATATGTACATTTCATTTTTCATTTGAAATTTAGAAATTTTTAGAAACTGTACTAAGCGAGTATTTCCACTTTAAAAGTCAGCACCATGCCAAATTCCACATTTCTAGTTAAGCAAACTGCTATAACAACTATATGACACTGTAAAAAAATTGTAGCAAAGTAATCCTGTCATTCGACCGTTTTTATAGAAAACGGTTACATAACCGTATTTTAACAGTATTCTGACCATAATATGGGCAATAAACGCGTTATATTACAGTATACCGTTAAATTACGGTTAGGTAACCGTTTTCTGTAAAAAGGGTCGAATGACCGGATACTTTGCTGCAAACTTTTTACAGTGCACAGAAATTGCAATTTGAGAACTCTTTTGTTCCTGCATACATTAAAATTTCTAAATTTTTAAAAACTGTTCTGTGGATGAATTTATGTCTCTTACGTAACAACCATGAAAAATTTCAAGTTTCTATCCCACACAATTTCAGGTAAATGATAGTTTAGAACGTTTTTAGAATATTTCCTGCTCGTTCACCTTTTTAAACTTTGATTTTTTAGAAACCGTTCTTAGCGAGCGCTGAAATATTAAAAATAGCCATCATGCCAAATTTAAAGTTTCTAAGACCAGCAACATCACCAAAATTGCAATTTTAGAACTTCTTTGCTTCTGCAGCTTTTTAAATTTTGAATTTTGTAAAATTCTGTGCGAGCATTTACGTCTAAAAATAACAGACATGTCAATTTTTAAGTTTCTATCGCTAACAATTCTGAATAAACCATATTTTAGAACGTTTTCCGCCCATTTTCTACACCTTTAAATTTCGAATTTTTAATAAACTTACTATACTACACCGAGTATTACTTACTATACCGAGCGTCTGCATCTTAAAAGTTACCACTATACTACATTTCAGGTTTCCAACTCCAATAAATCCAATTAAATCATAATTTAGAACGTTTTCCACTCATGTCACCCTTGTGAATTTCGAAATGTTTAGAAACCGTTAGCGAGCATTTGCATTTTTAAAATAACCACCATGCGAAATGCAAAGCTCCTATAACAACTGTACCACATACATATCGCAATTTCAGAAATTTTTTTGTTCCTGCACCCATTTAAATTTCTCATTTTTAGAAAACTGTTCTGTTCGAGCATTTACGTCTCTAGAATAACAGCCATGCCAAATTTCAAACTCCTTGCCTTAACAGTTCCAAATAAATAGTAATTTAGAGGGTTTTCAGAATGCTTTCCCACTTTTAAATTTCAATATTTTTAAAAACTGTTCTGTGCGATCATTTTTTGTCTTAAAAGTAACACCCATGTCAAATTTCAAGTTCCTATTCCTAACAATTCCAATAAAATCGTAATTTAGAACGTTTTTAGAACGCTTTCCGCTCATTTCACCATTTTAAATTTCGAATTTCTTTACAAACTATTGTTAGCGAGGATTTGTAACTTAAAAGTAACCGCCATGCCAAATTTCAAGTTTCTAGTTCTTTGTCAGTATCACAAAAATAGTAATTTAGAATTTTTTTTTGTTCTCCTTCAAAGTTTCGATTTTTTTTTTTTTTTTTTTTTTGTTTTTTTTAACTGTTCTGTGTGTGCATTTGCATCTTCAAAAGTAGCAACCATGTCAAATTTCAAGTTTCTGTCCGTAACAATTCCATAAAAATCGTAATTTAGAACGTCTTCAGAACAAATTTCCCTCACATCAAACTTTTAAATTTCGATTTTTAAGAAAACTGTTCTTAGAGAGCATTTACATCTTATAAGTAACTATTATGCCGAATTTCAAATTTCTAGCCCTTCATTATCACAAAATTGCAATTCTAGAACGCTTTGAAATACCGTACCCTCTGGGGGTAGTGGCACTGACATAAAATATAGCCTCTTTTGATAAAATATTTTTGAAATCGGTTCGGTAGTTCCAGAGATTCCATAGAAAATGTAATTTAGAATGTTTTTAGAACGCTTTTCGCTCATTTCACCCTTTTAAATTTCTAATATTTAAGAAATTGTTCTTAGAGAGCATTTACACCTTGTAAAGATTCCATGATGTTGTGTGTTTTGAAATGGGGTAGCGTGGAACCGTTTCACAATGGATCAACTTCATTAAATATTTCAGAACAAATTTTAATAAAAAGCGTTCTCGAAATTTCTAGAGGTAAAAATTATTTACAACAATTTGTTTAGCTGAGTTCGCTCGACTTGTAATTTATAGCAAATCACCGAATAGTCCAGTCTTTTACAGTAGTTTTAAAATCTTAAAGTCTAACAAGAGCTACTTTTTCGCTCTCCACGAAAAGTCCAATCCAAGGCTTTTGCGTTGACTTCAGAGAGATCGCACTCTCTCTTCAAAAATCTGTCAGCAAAGCCTTTCCTTCCCCACTTGGTCGGGAATCCATCCAGAGATCAGTGTCTTTTCACCAACACTCCTCTGCTCTCCAAAATTTCACTGTCTGCCCCGATTCTCTTCTCCGGTCCGCTTGCTCGAACAAAAGATTCTCCGATTACCAATCAAAAAAGTTTTAGTTTACGTCATTGGATAAAGCTTTCTTTAGGGAGGTCTTACTGAACTTTTAAATGTTCTCGCAGGAAATTTTCCCACGATCCGAGACCCCACATATAGACGGTCAGATCAGAGAAATATTTGTTGTCTAGCAATTTCAGTTTCACAAGATTGATCGAAGCTTATCTTTTCCTATTGTAGTAGGCGACATTCTTGTAACACCACAGAGAAGGGTGAGAAAAGTTTTCCAACTCTTGGGGACTTCTATCTTTGATTACTCTGCCTAATTAGCAGACTGTGAGGGATTTAATGAATTCATCACAACACCCCCCCTTTTAAAACATTTTCCGGGTTAAAACACGGAAAATCTGCAAAAAAAAAGAGTTAGCTCAACATATTTGAGTGGCTCAAATAACATTACAATTTAACCTCACTATATACATACGTGACCTAATTTCTTATACACTGGTTACCATTGCTTGAAAATCTAGTTTTAGAGACTTTTTTTTTTTTTAAAGATACTTTTTTTTTTACTACACATGCCAAAATAACCATAAAACTAAAAAATATTCAGATATGTACAAAAGATTGAATTCTACTCAAAAACTTACTACTGAATTGCTCTACTTAAGTAGTCAACGTGGGGTATGTCTTTACCCGGTTTGTGTCGGATGGCATATTGAAAGGGTTGCAGGGCTAGCGCCCATCGAAGTAATCTGGGATTGTTACCTGCATTATTTTTCAGAAACACCAAAGGGTTGTGGTCTGTTTCTATACGAAATTCTTGACCATCAATGTAATGTCTTAGTTTCTTGATAGCAAAAATTATAGCAGCGCATTCCTTTTCCGTTGCGCTGAAACTTTTTTCTGGGTCAGTAAACTTCCGGCTGAGGTATATTACGGGATGTTCTTCTGAGCCCTTCCTCTGTGCTAACACTACTCCGATCCCTTTTTCGGATGCGTCTGTTTGCACAACGAATTCCAAATCATAATTTGGGGCATACAGAATCGGTTCCCTGGTGAGTTTAGCTTTTAGGAGATCGAAAGCCTTACTCATTTCGTCGTTCCATGCTATTTTTTCTTTTTTGTGTTTTCCCTTCAGCGCTCGCGTGAGAGGTTCAACTATTCTGGCGTAATTTTCTATGTAACGCGAGTAATACCCTGCCATACCTAGGCATCTCCTAATTTCTGTTTCGGTTTTTGGCGCTCGCAATTCCGTGATGGCGTGGATTTTAGCTTCGGCGGGTTTTCGTTGTCCTTCCCCCACTATGTGGCCTAGATATTTAACCGTCTTCTGTGCGAATTTGCACTTCGCTATTTTAACTTTTAATTTAGCGTCCCTTATTCTGACTAATACCTTTTCAAGATGTTTGATATGTTCCTCCCAATCGTCTGAAAATATGGCCATATCGTCTAGGTAGGGTAAGCAAAATTCTTCTAGACCATATAACAATTTTGCCATGAATTTAGAGAACCTATAAGACGCGTTGAGGAGCCCAAAGGCATTGACAGAGGTAAAAAACTTCCAAAATTAGTCACAAATGCGGCCAATTTCTGCGCCCTGGGGGTCATGGGTATCTGCCAATATCCTTTTATCAAATCAAGCACCGTAATATACTTCGCGGCTGCCACTTTTTCAACCCTTTCCTCTATTTTCGGGAGTGGGAAAAATTCTGCCTTCGTAATTGCGTTTAGTTTTCTATAATCAATGCAGGGGCGCGGATCTTTTCCCGGGGCTTCCACCAATATCATCGGGGAATTAAAATTAGACTCCCCTTCCTTGATTATGTTAAGTTCTAACATGCGCTTAATCTCCTTTTTTAAAATTTCATTTTGTCTGGGCGATACACGGTATGGCCTTATTCTGACCGGTTTTTCTTCTATGAGTTCTATATCGTGTTCCGTGAGATCCGTTAATCCTGGGTCGTTCGAGAACACTTCGCGGAATTCGTCCAATAAATTTTCCAACATACGCAATTGTTCGTTACTGTAGCGATCCCTTAACCCACTATCCTCCACTACTTCGCTAAACTTGTAACTACTAGAGTCTGCTAAGGGGTACACAATCTCTAAGTCTTGGGATGCATCTGGCTCGTGAAATTCGCGGGTTAAAATATTAATTTTTCCCACCCTTTTCACGTATGGTTTTAAGAAATTTACAGGATAGATCTGCGATTTTTCCCGTCTGACCGGAACACTCACTATATAATTTGTCGCGGAAATTTTGGATTCAATCTTTCTGGGACCTATCCACCCTACCGACATTTTATTATTTTTGTTCGTTGCTAAGACCAATACTTCTTCCCCTGACTCAAAGTGCCTTTCGACGGTATTTTTATCGTACCAGATTTTTCTCTTGTCTCTCGCGACCGTCATATTCTGGACTGCTAATTCCTGACAGCGCTTTAACCTATTCATAAGATTAAAAACATATTCAGTGACCAACTCTGGCTCTTGACTTTCCCCTGTCCATTGTTCGAACAATAAGGTTTCCGGGGTCCGTAGATTTCTCCCACGAACTAACTCGGCCGGGCTGAAACCGGTCGACTCATGCGTTACCGTCCTCAAGGCTAACAGTGCATGCGATAGATTTTTCTCCCAGTCACTACCGTTTTCCACACTCAATACCTTTAATAAACGTTTGACAGAGCGGTGCCATCGTTCTATCAAATTGGACGAAGGTCTGCATACACTCGAATGATTTAGTTGCACTCCAAATTTCTCCAGAAAAATGGTGGTTAAACTTGAAGTAAAAGATTTTCCAAGGTCTGTCTGTACTTCAAAGGGGTAGCCTAAACGACTAAAAATTAAGGTTAGGGCCTCGACAACTGTTTCAGAAAGCATGTTTGGTATCGGTATCGCCTCAGGATATCGCGAATAACAACAAATTGCAGTTAGTAAATACCTATTTCCCTTATTAGAGACCGGTAAGGGGCCCACAAGATCCACCGAAAGTTTTGAAAATACCTCTGAAATTATAGGTACTAGCTTCAGCGGGGCCCTTTTCTGCTCCCCCGCCTTTCCCACTTTTTGACATGAGTCACAAGATTTTACGAAATTTTCCGTTTCTTTTATTATGTTCGGCCAAAAGAAATATCTTAAAATTTTGTCTTTTGTTTTCAATTCGCCCATGTGAGCCGCGATTCCCTCATGACATGCATTCAGAAGGCCTATCCTATATTTTGCCGGAACCACTAGTTGAATTCGTTCAAACCCCCGATGGTCTTTAGTTTTCGTATTATCAACGAGTCTTTTATTTCATAATGCGATTTTTTTTCCATTGCCTTTTTCCTGATAATGTCTAAAGAAGGGTCACTGCTTTGTTCCATTCCAAACTCACCCCTCCCTACTTTAGCCAGATCTAAGCATTGATCATTGAGAACTTCGGGGAGTAAATCTTTTTCCCAGGTCTCAACTGTCACCTCATCATCCGCCTCTTTTTCGTTTTCCCCGCCTAGGGGAGAAAGAGTAACTTCTTTGTTCGGTTCGTTTTCTTTTTCTTTCGGATTCGTTTTGGTCTGACTGCGAGTTATTACAGCATGTAGGGTTTTAATTGTTCGGTTTTTAATCTCGTCTATCAACTTCTGCGTTTCGTTACCCAAAATATAATAAGACATATCTGCTTCGCTGTCGGCCACAATTGCTTTAATCCTCACATTTCCAACGTCTTTAATTTCGAGAATTACATCGGCCGTCGGCAGACAATGCAAATCATTTATCAATGATTGTTTTACCCAAACGGTTCCCCCGTCTAATTGATCCGAATTAATGAATTTCCTAGACACTATGTCCGAACAGGAACCCGTATCTCTTAACACGGTAATTTCCCTTCCGTTAATTAGAGCATGACTCAAATATGGTTTAAAACCTTCTTCCAATTCCGGGCTGTTTCGGATGTGACTAACTTTAGAGATGGGTCTTTCGTTTTTTTTTGTATTCTGGGCAATTTGCTTTCAAATGCTGGGTGGATCCACACACGAAACATTTGTTCCATCTCTTTTGTTCAAATACACGCTCTTTCTTTGCCAATTTGTTTTGGTTTCGGGAAATCTCTCATTTCGCGATTTTTCTTCGAACCTTGGTTTTTCGGTTCTTTTTCGGGAGGGGGGCCTTACATTCCAAAATTTTTTCGAAGGGCCTTTAATCGCTTCATATTCGTCGAGACAATTTGCCAAGACTAAAAGGTCTTTGTAGTTTGCCCACGAATCAATGAAATGGTCTTTCAATTCGTTAGAAGTATGGCGCTTGATCTGGTCCGTTATCAATAAATTTTTCAGACTGCTGAAATCCGTAACCTCTAACCCATTTAACCAACCCTCTAAATAACTGTTGAGCTCGAAGATAATGTCCTTCCACGGGGCACCTGGATTGCGTGGATGTTTCATTAATTTTTGACGATACGCTTCGGGACTCATGCGGAAGCGGTCTCGCAAAAATTTCTTGACGTATTCAAAGTTATCCGTCTGCTCTTGCGGTTCCCTCAAAATTAACTCTGCAATTTCGGCCGGCACTAAAGCTAACAAATGCGTCACTAAGTCACCTGTCTCTATTTCCGCTTTGGTCGCCTGTCGTTCGAACAAGTTTAAAAACAAAGTTATGTCAGAGCGTTCCGGATCAAATCGATGCATTATTGTTCGGAGCGGCAGTTTAGGTGGGCGTTCCGACCCGGCACTGTTAGTTGAACTACGTCTATTTGCCTCTTGCGTCAATCTAAGTTGTTCTAACGTAAATTCGCGTTCTTTTTGTTTTACCTCTCTTTCTCTTTCTTCTTTCTCCCTCTCATATTCCCTTTGTTTTTCCTCATATTCCCTTTGTTTTTCAGCCTTTTCCCTTTCTTTATTCTCTTTTTCCCTTTCTTTATCCTCTTTTTCCCTTTCTTTATCCGCGGCTATCTTATCTTCTCGATCTTTTATGATATACGCAGCTTGCGTAAAAGCAAAATCTCTGTCGTAATCATTAGCAGCTTCGATTTTTTGGATAATTACCGGAATCCTGTCATTTTTTCCCTATCTCCACTCCCAATTCTTCCGCTAAATTCTGCAAATCAATTTTCCTGCACTGTTTCAGATCAGTTACTTCTTGCATTTTAAAATTTTAAGCAAATACAATATAAAGATGAAAATAATATTTTCGCTCGCTAACTTATGCAATAGGGATTCTAACACTTTATGAAAAAATTTCTGCTACTACCCACATAATATTAACAATTTTAAATACAATTCAATTTGAGGAATAATAAAAATAGTATACATATAAAAATAAATTTTCAATATTGTAAAATTTTCAATACACTGACACGTTTTTGTGTCGATCATACAAATTTAAAACAAATTTAGAAATTTGAAATTCTGTGTTCATAATTCAACCAATACTTGATATTTCTGACACCGCAGGTAACAATTTTCAGAGTTATAACAAATTGAACACTTTTTGCAACTGCTAAAAATTTTCTTAACATCACATATGCAAAATATTTTAGTATCAAAAACATCTATTCTTTCATAAATAATGGGAAAGTACAATCTTTGAAATCTTTCAATCAGGAATTACTAGACAATCGACTTATATGAAAAGTCGGAATTTTTACCTCTTTTTTTTCAATAAAAAAAAAAAGAAAAATTACACATTTAGCCTGACAGTACCTCCTTATATTATTTTACTGCCAAAAGAAAAATTCACACTATCAAATTTTATGCTGATAACAAATACACACATATTTTTCCAAATATGTTAAAATTTATTAGATTTAAAAATTTATCATAATCTATCATAAATCAATATTCAAATAAAAATTTTCTCAGAAATGAATTTTCCTCACTAAAGAATATATAAACAAAATGAGAGCCACTCAAAAATGAATTGAGCTTACCTTTTCTACAGTCTTTGTCTGCATCATCTGTCGCCGGTTTCGGGTCTGGCCTAGACGTCGTCGATTTCACAGGTTATCTCGGTTTGTCGGCTCCTGATGTTTCCTAGAAAGGGCTTGCTTCGGACTTGTTCTCTGTAAACACGGGCTTGCTTCCAAGACGGAACTGCGGTCTGTCGTGCCAATGCAAGGGCTTGCTTCGGGCTTGTTCTCTGCAAACACGGGCTTGCTTCCAGGACGGAACTGCGGTTTGTCGTGACACTGCAAGGCTTGCTTCGGTCTCTGCTTTCCTCTCCTGAACTGGCGTCAGATCTTGCGCGCTTAGATGCGGGCGGGCGTCACTGCTACTGTCTGGGCTCTCTTCACTAATGCTAATAAATTTTTGTCGAAATATCCGACTCGCTTGCCACCAGCTGTAAAGATTCCATGATGTTGTGTGTTTTGAAATGGGGTAGCGTGGAACCGTTTCACAATGGATCAACTTCATTAAATATTTCAGAACAAATTTTAATAAAAAGCGTTCTCGAAATTTCTAGAGGTAAAAATTATTTACAACAATTTGTTTAGCTGAGTTCGCTCGACTTGTAATTTATAGCAAATCACCGAATAGTCCAGTCTTTTACAGTAGTTTTAAAGTCTAACAAGAGCTACTTTTTCACTCTCCACGAAAAGTCCAATCCAAGGCTTTTGCGTTGACTTCAGAGAGATCGCACTCTCTCTTCAAAAATCTGTCAGCAAAGCCTTTCCTTCCCCACTTGGTCGGGAATCCATCCAGAGATCAGTGTCTTTTCACCAACACTCCTCTGCTCTCCAAAATCTCACTGTCTCCCCCGATTCTCTTCTCCGGTCCGCTTGCTCGAACAAAAGATTCTCCGATCACCAATCAAAAAAGTTTTAGTTTACGTCATTGGATAAAGCTTTCTTTAGGGAGGTCTTACTGAACTTTTAAATGTTCTCGCAGGAAATTTTCCCACGATCCGAGACCCCACATATAGACGGTCAGATCAGAGAAATATTTGCTGTCTAGCAATTTCAGTTTCACAAGATTGATCGAAGCATTATCTTTTCCTATTGTAGTAGGCGATATTCTTGTAACACCACAGAGAAGCGTGAGAAAAGTTTTCCAACTCTTGGGAACTTCTATCTTTGATTACTCTGCCTAATTAGCAGACTGTGAGGGATTTAATGAATTCAACACAACCTTATAAGTAACTACCATGCCAAATTCCAAATTTCTATCCCCTTCCGTATCACAGAAATTGCAATTTTAGAATGTTTGTCGTTCCTGCACCCCTCCTGGGGGGTAGTGGCATCGACATAAATTACACCCTATGATGGAGCAGGGATTATCACCGTCAATTTGCCACCATCACTTTTGAAATTGGTTCGGTAGTTCCATAGATTGCCGCTACAAAAAAAAAAAAAAAAAAAAAAAAAAAAAGTTATTTTTTTATAATATTAGTATAGGTAGGTAGAGAGAGAGCTTGAACCTGATCAACTTTCCTGTGGTTATGAAATCCAGTTCACTAGGGCAGATTGACCATTACAGTCTTATATAGGAATGACAAACAGAAAATTTAAAACGAGAATAAAAGAACATGTGGCAGATATCAAATATGGCAGAAGAACTACAGCGTTGGCCAGACTACAGAAGACAGAGCCTTTTCAGATTGGTTTTAAGAAAAGTAAAATAATTTTCCATCAAGAGGTTATTTCTCATCCATTATCCGTGAATCAATAGAAATATTTCTGTGAAATGGGAACATATGCAATGAATCATCCTCTTTTGAATTACCTAAAATTTGGCACTAGTTAATTTACAAATTAAAAAAGCAATAAGTAAAATAATAATTTTCACGTTTACAGTTTAACCATTTTAAGCATCTGCTTTCATTATACATGTGGTCTCGTGTTTACCATTTTCAAAAACTTTGCGAAAATAGTTTATTTATTAATTTTTATCTTGAAGAAGTCGCCGTTTGAGTGTACGAAACATGTCATCTTTATATTAAAAGGTATTTTAAGCCTTTTTGAGTAATTTTTTTTTATCACTTTAAGCATTAATTACATCTTTAACTTTGTTTTTGTTTACCATTGTTTTTTTTAATTTGTTTTTGTTTACCAGCAACAATAAATAGATCTAACTAGGATCCCTATAAGAGAACGGAATCTATATTGTTGGCGTATTTTAGCGAACGTAGCTTGGCGCAAATTTAATTTCATTATTGTGACTTTTTTTTTCTTTGTGGCAAATATAATAGTATCCTAGCAATAATAGTATCCTTGATGTATTTCCCATATCAAAAATAAATGAATAAATAAATAAATAATTGCAGCCACATTTATTCGCAGATCGTTTACAATAAAATAACAACAAAGGTATCATAATGACCCCATCGGCATAAATTTTTCATATAATTATTGAATTAGGGTTCGTTTACATATTAAACATTGTACTAACTTTAATTTTCCAAATGACAATACCTACGTTTGACACTTTATCAGAATGGACAAGTATATAGTTTATGATTTTCTAAAACTTTTTCATAGAGTTAGAAAGGGTGAAAATTGGAAGATACTAATGTTAAATCAACGTGGTAAACTTTGGTATTTATTTATTATTCCGTTGATCACTTTCTAAAAAAAAAAAAAAAAAAAAAAAAAAATGTCGCCAAACAAGGCGATATAACATCAAAAATGCATAAGCGTGAATTCGTTACATATTCGCGATTTTCGATCAATAACAGAACAAGCGCGAATCCAAGGAGAAGATCATAGGTATCCTGACCCCCCTCCTATCCCCTATCTAAACACAGAACATTTCTATAAAAAAATATATTTTTTATTATAAATACATATTAAAGGCGCTTTCATTTTTTTCTTTAAAAATTCTAATCTTTTTGATACATTCACCATTGTTGATCATTTTTTATACAAAAATGCATGAAAATTGCAGGTATTGTTAAAGCACGAAATAATCGAATAACGTGCTTCATTTTTTTTTTAATGTGGTACATTTTGAATTGTATCCAATTGCTCTCTGGAGACGATATTTCCATGACTGCGAGTCCCGAAAAGCGGCTTAAAATGCGAAGTGTGAGAAAACTTTCTGTAAGATCCTTTGCTTTTATAAGAAAACTAGCGGCCCGTCCCGGCTTTGCAAGGGTAGACAATGTAATTTTTTTAGTACATTTGTTTTCCTGAATTTCGCGCTCCTACCAAAAACTGTTGCTGGGATATGGCGAAATGACCTAAAACTTTCGAATCCCTCTTTAACCACCTTAAGGGGGAAGGGTGATTTCTAAATTCACTGAAATACGTGTTTAATCATTTGTTTAGTAGATTTATTTTTTCCTGAATTTCCCGCACCAACATAAAACAGCTGCTGAGATATGGCGAAATGACCTAAAACATTCGACCACCCCCAATTAAACCCTTCGGGGGGAATTTCTAAAATCACTAAAATGCGTGTTTATCCATTTTTTAGTAGATGTGCTTTCCTGAATTTCACGCTCTTACCTAAATCTGCTGCTGAGATATGGCAAAATGACCCAAAACTTTTGAATACCCCTTTAACCACCTTCTGGGAAGAATTTCCAAAATCGCCGAAATACGTGTTTAATCAATTTTTTAGTAGATTTGTTTTAATTAATTTCGCCCTCCTACATAAAAGCTGAGATATGGCGAGATGACGTAAAAAATTCGACCCCCCCCCCCTCCCTCTCATTTAACCACCTTCTGGGGGGAATTTCTAAAAATGCTAAAATACGTGTTTTATTCATTTTTTTAGTAGATTTGTTTTCCTGATTTTCGCGCTCCTAACTAAAACTACTGCTGAGATGACGAAATGATCTAAAATATTCTACCTCCTCTTTTAACCCATTTTAGGTGGAAATTTCTAAAATCATTGAAATACGTTTTTAACCAATTTTTTAGAAGATTTCTTTTCTTTAATTTCTCGCTCCTACATAAAACTGCTGCTGAGATATGGCAAAATGACCTAAAACATTTGACCACCCCCCTTAACCAACTTCTGGGGGGAATTTCTAAAATCGTTGAAATACGTGTTTAATCATTTTTTAGTAGATTTGTTTTCCGGATTTTCGCCCTTCTACCTATAACTGCAGCTGAGATATGACGAAATGTTCTAAAACATTCGACCACCTCCCTTTAACACCCTCCGGAAGGGCAATTTCTAAAATTGCTGAAATACGTGTTTAACCAATTTTTTAGTAGATTTGTTTCCTTATTTTCGCGCCCTTAACTAAAATTGCTGCTGAGATATAGCGAAATGACCTAAAACATTCGACCACCCCCAATTAACACCTTCGGGGGGGGGGGGGGATTTCTAAAATCGCTGAAATACGTGTTTAACCAATTTCTTTAGTAGATTTGTTTTCCTTAATTTCGCGCTCTTAACTAAAATTGCTGCTGAGATATGGCGAAATGACCTAAAACATTCGACCACCCCCCATTAACGCCTTCGGAGATGGGGGGAGTTTCTAAAATCGTTCAAATACACGTTTAATAATTTTTTGTAGATTTGTTTTCTTGATTTTCGCGCTCCTACCTATAACTGCAGCTGAGATATGGCGAAATGACCTAAAACATTCGACCACCACCCTTTAACCCCCTCCGGGAGGGCAATTTCTAAAGTCGCTGAAATACGTGTTTAACCAATTTTTTAGTAGATTTGTTTTCCTTAATTTCGCGCTCTTACCTATAACTGCTGCTGAGATATGGCGAAATGACCTAAAACATTCGACCACCCCCTTCAACCCCTTACGGGAGGGGGATTTCTAAAATTGCTGAAATACATGTTTAATCATTTTTTAGTTGCTTTGTTTTCCTGATTTTCACGCGTCTACCTATAACTGCAGCTGAGATGTGGTGAAATGGCCTAAAACATTCGACCACCCCCCTTTAACCCCCTTCTGGGGGAATTTCTAAAATCGCGGAAATAGATGTTTAATCATATTTTTAGTAGATTTGTTTTCCTGATTTTCGCGCTCCTACCTATAACTGCTGCTGAGATATGGCGAAATGACCTAAAACATTCGACCACCCCCCCCCCCTTTAACCCCTTCTGGGGGGAATTTCTAACATCGCTGAAATAGGTGTTTAATCATTTTTTTAGTAGATTTGTTTTCTGGAATTTCAAACTCCTACCTATAACTGTTGCTGAGATATGGCAAAATGACCTAAAACATTCGAACCCCTCTTTAACCGCCTTCGGGGGGGGGATTTTCAAAAAGCCCTTCTTATTGCTTGCCTAGGCCATAACAGCAATCTACAGTCCAAATTGCGTGACCCTGACTTTAGTAGTTTCGGCTGGGCGTTGATGAGTATCAGTCAGTCAGTCAATCAGTCAGTCACCGTTTCCTCTTTATATAATAGTATAGATGGGAAACTCTGACTTCTTGGTAGCTTAATAAAACATGAAAATGTTATACATTTATGAATATACCAGTAAATGTCATGCATTTGCGAAAAAAAAATAATTCGGGTACATGTCAGAAAATAGCCAAAGATATAAAAACTGCTAATGTAGACATGTGACAATCCCACCTCCACCCCAAAGAACAGAAATGACCCCCTCCCCTCTAAATGGAAGACTGGATCCCGCTCTTGTTACATGTGGCCGCCCGCATCTTGGTTTTCGATCAAAATTGTTATTTTTAGCAAGTATTCTGTATTATCCCTATCTCTGAACGATTTAATTTTCTAGAAGTTTCAACAGCGGGTTTATTTTTCGATTTCAATTTAAATATCTTTAAAATTTCCTCTTTTGTGATTTCCGCAGCTTTCGGCACCTTAACTAACCAACGGAAATTGAATATTTGCTGCTCATGGAAATACTGCTCAGGGAAAACGGTTCTTTGATCTGAACGGTTAGTTAGTTGGCTTAAACCAATCCAGCATTTGTTAACGTTTGCATATTGTGCCTAACGATTAGATGGCTTAAACCAATCCAGCATTTGTTAACGTTTGCATATTGTGCCTAACGGTTAAATGGCTTAAACCAATCCAGCATTTGTTAACGTTTGCATATTGTGCCTAACGGTTAGTTGGCTGAAACCAATCCAGCATTTGTTAACGTTTGCATAATGCGCCTAAACTTTTGAGACAGTAGGTTTTGTAACAAAAATATAAAAAGGCATATTTTCTAAATAAATAATGCAGCTGAAACCTTTATAATATCTCTACTATGTTTCATTTCAATTACATTTTGAATATTTAACAGCGAGACGAACTGTAGAGTGCGTCTAAGTGAGACACTACTACAACTCCTGCTTCTATCGTACAAGCCCGATGCAAAGTAAACGAGGGCATTGCGACCCATGTAGGCAAGTAAGACTCAACTCGCGTTGACTTTGAATATTTATTATGAAATTATTCCATATATTTCCTGTCGAATTTTATTATCATATTTTAGTGAGTGCCTAAACTTTTGAGACAGACTGTACATTACGTTGGCACTTACGATAAATTTCGATGCAGTAAATAAAAATGTAATAAACAAAACTTAGGATAAATTTCATTTTCTTTATAATTTCAAAACTATACACGATAACTGCTTCACAATATTTAGCATATTTCTAAGTACACAAAAACCCCATTTTCCAATAGAGAAAAAAAAACTTATTTTGTCAAAAATTGTTGCTTACGATAATTTGGCGGAGTAGGATCGATATAATAAAAGTAATTTCTTATCGTCGGGTGTTCTTTCCTTCGGGGCCCTTAGACTTCAGTCTATATGATAATCCGCCTCTACTGTCAGTGTCAAGTATACTCAGTGTTATTGTATCATTTATAAAGCAATTTAACGAAATAAAATTTGAAGTATATATAATACGATTACACAGTCCTTTCGCTGTTACATAGGCCGTTAACCCTTTATCTCCCAAATTATGAATTAATGAAAATTTCACATTCAAAAGCATTTTCCCTGAATTTTTAAAAATACGTTAAACGATTTGTGCAATCGTTAAATAAATTTTAGTATGATTTCATCTATTCAAATTAATGAACTAAGTAGGTATTTATAGGTGTTTTATGTAATACTTATAACTCTACTCAAATCATTTATTTAAAATATTGTTCTTAGTATTTTATAGAATTAGAAAATGTACAAATATAAGGGTACATACAAGGTAATGTACAATATAAATATAGATTTTTTTCAGAACTAAAACCTTCCACTCTATGTCTTTCAAGATCAAGAATTCTGAACAGTTATAATTAGAAAAGAAATTATCGAAGAATTCGAAATTATTAAATGTGCATTTAAGACAATGTTTAAACATGTAATCTTTCATTTTATATACAGCTGTACCCTTATCGGCAAGAGTTTCCTAATACAAAATAGTTCTGTATTGAAAACATCCCTGTTTTATATTACATATATATACACTATATTTCCAATGATGACCGGTCACTTGCGATTTTAGACGTTTTGTTAAATATCTGGAAAGATACATGAGGAATTATCCTGAAACTTCAGGAGTGTAAACAACATGATAGACGTCATGTATTTTCGCGAAGCTTTTTTCCCGAAATCCCATAAGGGGCCGTCAACAAATTGAAGAAAAACGAATATCTTTTGGATAACCCTGTAAAAAAAAATATTGCAAAAGCATTCAAACTATAGATTATGATTAAGTGGCTTATTATAATAATTTGGATTCATTTGTATGAAGATAGCCTGTATACTCGAAGAGAAATTCAGGTTTTTATAAAAACAGTCCCAAATTTTACCAAGTTTTTTGCTTATAATTTGTAGAGTTTTTAATATAAAAACAAGTTATTTTCAGAAAATATGACAAACACAATTGCACACAATACCCTGAAATCAGAATTAAAAAATAATAAAAATTGTATGAAAAATGAGCAGGTTTACTAAATATTGTTTCACTGCGCATGCGCGAATTCAATCAAAATATACTGTGCATAATATATTAGCTAAATGTATAGACCAACTTTTATGAAAGTCTCAAAAACATAGCTTGAAAATTCTGATAGTAATCGTCGATAGAATAAGCTCGAATTTCGCTGTTCCCAAAAGGAAGCAAAAATATGAGGGGTTGTATCCAAATATACTAGCGTATGAAAGTTGACATAATAAGAATGAAGTGTCTCTCATTCTATATTTGATACAACCCCTCATCTTTTTGCTTCCTTTTGGGAACAGCGAATTTCGAGCTTATTCTATCGACGATTACTATCAGAATTTTCAAGCTATGCTTTTGAGACTTTCATAAAAGTTGGTCTATATATTTAGCTAATATATTATGCACAGTATATTTTGATTGAATTCGCGCATGCGCAGTGAAACAATATTTAGTAAACCTGCTCATTTTTCATACAATTTTTATTATTTTTTAATTCTGATTGCAGGATGTTGTGTACAATTTTGTTTGTCATATTTTCGGAAAATAACTTTTTTTTATATTAAAAACTCTGCAAATTATAAGCAATAAACTTGCTAAAATTTGGGACTGTTTTTATAAAAACCTGAATTTCTCTTCGAGTATACATGCTATCTTCATAAAAATGAACCCAAATTATTACAATAATCCACTTAATCATAATCTACAGTTTGAATGCTTTTGCAATATTAGTTTTTACAGGGTTATCCAAAATATATTCGTTTTTCTTCAATTTGTTGACGGCCCTTTATGGGGTTTCGGGAAAAAAGCTTCGCGAAAATACATGACGTCTATCATGTTGTTTACACTCCTTCAGGATAATTCCTCATGTATCTTTCCAGATATTTAACAAAACGTCTAAAATCGCAAGTGACCGGTCATCATTGGAAATATAGTGTATATGCATAATTAATTATTTTTTTTTTACATGTCATTCGTATACCATTAAAACTGCGCACAATGTTTCTGATTTACCAAGCGCGAACACTCAGTAGTACAGTCATGAGGATGGCTTCAGTGTTAACCTCCCTCCCCCTTCTTCCTCCTGCCTCCTCCCAAAGGGAAGAGAAAATATTACTTTTTTCATATTAAGCAAGGTATTCGCTGCAATCATGCTGTTGTTTTTAAGCCGTAACTAGTCGGATGAGCCAATCCCAAAACTTTCTTCTATCTCAGTCATGTTAATACTTCAAAATTCGCTATCACATCGCCAATAAAATCAATATTTTTCGTCATTCTGTTGTACGTCAGCTTTTTGGAAATCGTCGGGTTACCGGGATGCGATCAACTGATGTAAACTAAACTACGAAAAGTCCTTCTGGTCTGTACCGACAGGAACAGATAGCCTCCCTATTCCTTTTTTTCACGATTTTACCTAATTTTACTGGAAAACACGAAGCTAAAATGCGTGGAACCCAATTAAAGAAGATTCATTCCCAGTTCTCGTCAACATTGAGTTTGAATGAGGATACCGCCAAATTAGTCCTCTACAGCCAAGTTGGCTTCATTTATGGCAACCTATTTTTGTCGCCAAATATTTCGCCAACTCTGCCAAGCTTGGCGAGAATTTGACGTTGACGAATATAAATATATAGTGTTAAGCATATAAGAATAGGAACAATGGTTATAACAATGAAAGAGAATTTGCCGAAACCATGTTAACTAAAACTCATAAATTAAACCCGTTTATGCCTGAATTCTGCTGTCTTGTTTGAAAATGTCAGCTACCCTAAAATTTCAAACCGCTATATCTCAGCCATTTTTTAAGATAGAGGCAAAACAAAAATTGCTCCGGATTCTCCGGATCAAGGCTGAACATTTAACGAAAAAAACTTTTAATATTTCTAATTTTTTTGTACATCTTTTTGAATTTGAAATCTTTAAATGACTATCACCGTGCCCCCTTCCGGCGGAATATCCCCAAATTCAAGTAGGGCCTGCTGGCCATAGCCAAAAACAGAAAAAAATTTGTTTTAATTATCTGCATAACATCATACACTTTTCGATGATACAATAGTGAAAATCGGAAAAAATCGAACAAAAATCGCAATCGCAGCGCTCCCTTTCGTCGAAATATCCCCGAATTCAACTTGGACCGGCAGTCTATAGTCAAAAACATATTAAAAAATTTTGGTTCAATTATCTGCATAACTTCATACACTTTTCGATGATACAATAGTGAAAATCGAACAAAAATCGCGATCGCAGCGACCCCTTTCGTCGAAATATCCCCAAATTCAAGTAGGACCTGCTTGCCATAGCCAAAAACATAGAAAAAAAGTGTGGTTCAATTTGAAACATAACTTCATACACTTTTCGATGATACAATGAAGACGGACAGACAGACATTTTGTAAAAACATGTTTTTCGGAATCTCTAATTCCTAAAGCGTGTAAACCGTCCAAAACCGGAAGTCGAAAAAAATTTCGATTACAATACTTTCTTCTATTATAGATAGAAGAAAGTAAAAAATTTTCAGCTCTGTACAAAACTGTCTTTAATGATGCATTGAATTTGAAAATGAAGTTAATTTTGAAAATATGATTATAAGCTCAAAACAATTTTCAAGTATAATCTCCGGCGAAGAAAGGGGGGGATGGATGTATACATGGGGCATCCATGGATCATCCTTGGGGTACATCCCATGTCATGGGATGTATCTGTCAACTATGAGGCATTCTGGTATCACCATAGACCACGTACCTCATCTTAAAGCTATTATTTTATACCGATAGTTTTTAATTCTCATTTTCTCTGATTTCTCTCTTTATACCAACTCAGACTTAAATTCTTTAATTGCAAATGTTGCGGACGGGCGCCCACTTTACAAACCCTATTCCGGAGATTGCGGACGGGCGCCCAGTTTACAAGCCCTATTCCGTAGATTGCAGACAATTATGAAACGCTACATGTTTGCAAATATGGTTCTGTTCACATGCTTGTTCACCAGTAAAAGTTTTATGATGATATTCGTCGATAGGTTCGATAGCTTCTGTTCAAATGGGGTGGGGGAGGGCAAAGGTGCAGAGTCCACCTCTCTCTTCTGACGAAAAAAGAAATTACTGTTTTAATCCTTCTTTTTAAAAAATGCTGGTAGAAATTTATTTTTGAATGTCCAATATTAAATTTCTGTATGGCCTTTATATATTGATATGTTTTAAATATTGTCTTGCCCGGTATTTTCTAACAAAGGATTCTTAGTTTAGCTTATTTCCTGCTTATAGTCTCCATTTTAAATAAATGCGGCCAAGTCTACGAACGACAGGCACATCGGTTTTAAAAATCTTGGCCATCTCTGGATTTCGTTCTTCGTCTTTGTTTTCAAGACATGTTGCAGAACTTTTTCACCAAATTGTACTCAGTAAGATACAGGTGACATACATAGGCTAATTCAAAAAGATGGACTCAATTTGACACGACTACAGCCCCTGAACTAAACATTGTAAGTGAATGTCCTAAAGTTTCAAATAACTAGTCGTTGGGGGCCACCGTAATACTTACCCATCATGGATATGCATAATGTAAAATATTAAAATAAAAATGTGTAAACTACTTATAAAATGCATTGCAATTCAAATAAAATCGTGGCTTGATGACGTCACAAACTTTAAAGGCTCGATTACTGAATTGCTTGAAAGAGGTTTTTCCTTATAACTCCAAAAATAATAATCCTATTAACTAGCGGTTTATTGCATCTGATTAAGCGTCACATTTCCAATTAAAATATCTCTTTGAAGTGAAATTTGGATGAAATACAGGGTCATGAAAAATCGAAGAGTGTGGAAAATAGGATTCCAAATATCTCGGCAACTAATTATCCGATCGACTTCATGCTTTATGTAAAATTTATGTTTTTTTATTGTCTTTTATATTCATTTCTTAAAATAAACAATTTCGAAAATTTTTATATACCTTTTATCAGAACGAATATTTCGAGGGTCCGAATAAAATAGTTCCGGTTAATCGAGGTTAATGAAATGAAATAGGCTTCTTCCCATTATTACATACTAAGTACATACCAAATTGCAAGTCTCTATCTCAATTTTTTCGGGAGATAGAGCGTTTACAGACACACACACACACACAGACACACAGACGGACGGCAAATTTTTTTTTCTAAAAATATGTTTTTCGGAATCTCCAGTGTCTGAAACGTGTAAATCCGTCAAAAAAATTTTTTCGATTTTCAAAACGATTACAAGACTTACCCTATACTACGTATGATGGGTAAGTAATACCGCTTAAGAGCTCTTAAATCTCACCTAGTGCAAAGCAACTTTAATAATGCACATTGCGGATTTTATGCAGCATAAGATGAATTCCTTTTGAATTCCTGAGTTCGCTTAAAACATGATTTTTCTTTTCTCGTGGGAGTTCATAAATGAGGAATTTATGTACTACCTTTATCAAAAACTTTATACGACCTAAAAAACGGAATCAATGTTGCGGTGAATTGAGCGACGCTTGACATTCTTCATCGGGTGTGGAATGAAATCAAGTACCGTCTAGATCAGCGGTTTCCAAACTGTTTGTCACGTCTTACCAGTGGGCCGTAGAATGGTCGATCTGTTCTACAAAAATATCTGCTTTAAAATATAGCGAATACAATATGGTGAAAAATTATTGTTAAGCAACTTCGTGAAATGACAGTGAGTTATTAAGCTTTGTGTTGAGAGCGACTTAACGGCAAAATTAACAAATTTCAACTCTGCAGATGCAGACAACCTTGTTAATAATAAATAATGTTATAAATCTCAATGCTTTTTAAAGGGTATTTTTTTTTTATTATACAATCTATATATACTATTATATAAAGAGGAAACGGTGACTGACTGACTGACTGGGTGACTCATCAACGCCCAGCCGAAACTACTGAAGTCAGGGTCACGCAATTTGGACTGTAGATTGCTGTTATGGCCTAGGCAAGCAATAAGAAGAGATTTTTGAAAATTCCCCCCTCCCCCCCGAAGGGGGTTAAAGGGGGGTTCGAATGTTTTAGGTCATTTTGCCATATCTCAGAAGCAGTTATAGGTAGGAACTTGAAATTACAGAAAACACATCTACTAAAAAATGATTAAACACCTATTTCTGCGATTTTGGAAATTCCCCCCAGAAGGGGGTTAAAGGGGGGTGGTCGAATGTTTTAGGTCATTTCGCCATATCTCAGCAGCAGTTATAGGTAGGAGCTTGAAATTACAGAAAACATATCTACTAAAAAAATGATTAAACACCCATTTCAGCGATTTTAGAAATTCCCCCCAGAAGGGGGCTAAAGGGGGTGGTCGAACGTTTTAGGTCATTTCGCCATATCTCCGCAGCCGTTATAGGTAGGAGCTTGAAATTACAGAAAACACATCTACTAAAAAATGATTAAACACCTATTTCAGTGATTTTGGAAATTCCCCCCAGAAGGGGGTTAAAGGGGGGTGGTCGAATACTTTAGGTCATTTCGCCATATCTCAACAGCAGTTATAGGTAGGAGCTTGAAATTCCAGAAAACACATCTACTAAAAAATGATTAAACACCTATTTCAGCGATTTTGGAAATTCCCCCCAGAAGCGGGTTAAAGGGGGGTGGTCGAATGATTTAGGTCATTTCGCCATATCTCAGCAGCAGTTATAGGTAGGAGTGCGAAAATAGGGAAAACAAAGCTACTAAAAAAATGATTAAACACATATTTTAGTGATTTCAGAAATTCCCCCAGAAAGGGGTTAAAGGGGGTGGTCGAATGTTTTAGGTCATTTTGTCATATCTCAGCAGCAGTTATAGGTAGGAGTGCGAAAATAGGGAAAACAAAGCTACTAAAAAATGATTAAACACGTATTTCAGCAATTTCAGAAATTCCCTCCCCCCCCCCCCCCCCCGAAGGGTGTTAAAGGGGGTGGTCGAATGTTTTAGGTCATTTCGCCGTATCTCAGCAGCAGTTATAGGTGGGAGTGCGAAAATCAGGAAAACAAATCTACTAAAAAAATGATTAAACACCTATTTCAGCGATTTTAGAAATTCCCCCAGAAAGGGGTTAAAGGGGGGGGGGGTTCGAATGTTTTAGGTCATTTCACCGTATCTCAGCAGCAGTTACAGGCAGGAGTGCGAAAATCAGGAAAACAAATCTACTAAAAAAATGATTAAACATGTATTTCAGCGATTTTAGAAATTCCCTTCCAGGAGGGGGTTAAATGGTGGTGGTCGAATGTTTTAGGTGATTTCGCCATATCTCAGCAGCAGTTATAGGTAGGAGCGCGAAAATCAGAAAAACAAAATTACTAAAAAAATGATTAAACACCTATTTCAACGATTTTAGAAATTCCCCCCTGAAGGTGGTTAAAGAGGGTGGTCAAATGTTTTAGGTCATTTCGCCATATCTCAGCAGCAGTTTTATGTAGGAGCGCGAAATTAAGGAAAGCAAATCTACTAAAAAAAATTGGTTAAACACGTATTTCAGCGATTTTAGAAATTTCCCGCACAAAAATCAGGAAAACAAATCTACTAAAAATGAATAAAACACATATTTCAGCAATTTTGGAAATTCCCCCCCCCCCCACCAGAAGGTGGTTAAATGGGAGGGGGTGAATTTTTTAGGTCATTTCGCCATATCTCAGCTATTCTGTAGGAGGTCGAAATTAATTAAAACAAATCTACTGAAAAATTGGTTAAACACGTATTTCGGCGATTTTGGAAATTGCCCCCAGAAGGTGGTTAAAGGGGTATTCAAAAGTTTTGGGTCATTTCGCCGTATCTCAGCAGCAGATTTAGGTAGGAGCGTGAAATTCAGAAAAAACACACCTACTAAAAAATGGATAATTACGCATTTCAGTGATTTTAAAAATTCCCTTCGAAGGGTCTTAAAGGGGGCGGTTTCAAAAGTTTTAGGACATATCGCCATATCTCAGCAGCTGTTTTATATAGGTGCGCGAAATTCAGGAAAACAAATTTACTAAACAAATGATTAAACACGTATTTCACTGAATTTAGAAATCCCCCCCCCCCCCCACCCGAAGATGGTTAAAGGGGATTCGAAAGTTTTAGGTCATTTCGCCATATCTCAGGAACAGTTTTTTGGTAGGAGCGCGAAATTCAGGAAAACAAATGTACTAAAAAAATTACATTGTCTACCCGTGCAAAGCCGGGACGGGCCGCTAGTTATTAATAAACGTATTTTCTCATGCTTTGTAAAATAAGGTTTATATTTTTATTATTATTATACATAATAATTATTGTGATTAAAAATACCTTCACATTAAAAATACCTGTTACTATTTTCGGATATATTGTTGCAAAATTCGGGTTCATGAAGAAGAAAGACAGTTCCTTAAACGTCACACTGTATTTATTTTACGAATATTCCAGAAGAACCAGAAGTTCTCAAAATAAATAAACATAAACATAATCCGTTAAACATATGGCTAGATAGTTACAATCAAACAACGTATAACGCTAGAAATAATCGGATTATTATTACAAAACATTCAAAAGTCTCTAAACACTGCTAAGGCAGCTACAAAACAAACAGGATAAAAATATCTTGCAGCAGACTCGAACTCTCAGTTTACTATGACTTCAACTAATTCTACGCTACCTGACTCATTCATAACTTACATTTATTATTTTTAATCTGAGCACGCGGATTATACAGAAACATCTACAATATGTATGTCCGCATTTCACAATTAGATATTAAACAGTTTCGCCGATCATGTACGCTAATAGCGCCCGGTGTATGTAAAATCCGTCATGGGTGCAAAGTCCTCCAAGCTCCTTGTGGGAGGTACCTATGGAGATGCCTAGTCAAGTGAAGGTCTCGTCACCTGATCAAGGTTCTATATTACGAGACCAACTCGCGTAGCGATAGCATGACGTATGGGTGTGCGGTGCAGCGTGAAATTAGTAAATACTGCAGCATCTCACATCCGTCCAGCATGACTTTGCTACACTGTGCAGTGCTGAATCGACTCATCCAAACATCAATTAGCAACCGGTCAACTAGGAAAAAGCAACTTAGGCAACAAGATGCACTGAAGCCATGTCGGCCTAGAGGCTTATCAAACAGATCTTCTCCATGCGGAGATTAGGCGAATCCGTTGACAGGCATCAACCCGTTAAGCTGGGTAAAAGCCCGGCAGATAGGGTCAGCAGTCTAAAGGAAAAAACAATTCCGCCATCGCAGCAATCTAAACACGCTCACAAATTCCAATTGGGCCTCTGACAGAAAAGAAAAAAATCGTCGTCCTCCTCCTCCTTCTACAATCCGCACACTCAATCGAAATTTGAATTTCGCAACATTATGCTTTGTATGAACGTTTGCATTTTTCCTTGATTAGTTTATACAAAATCCTCTATATACACTGGCCTCCAAAAGTTAAGATACAACATGTTTTTCGAAGCTCACCAGACAAAAAAAAATGGCAGTCAGATTAAACTTTATAGTTTATATGAATGACAATAATAAGCTTTAAAAAAACTTACGCAAAAATTACAGCTACAACTTTTATTTTATAGAAAAGAATAGGTATTTGTGAATGAGAGAAAAATATGCAATTACGAAGCTTTCGTAATTTCGCGTGTAAGTTTTGTTGTATTCGAACTATTGTTGTCAGTTTTGTTCACAACAGCCAGTAGAGTCTAGAAATGTCTAGAAGAAGTCGTTTGCCCGATTCATTAAGGTGGCGGGCGGTAAGATGGATGGAAATGGGGTTGTCACAGACCGATACTGCTAGACGGCTCAATGTGTATCGCAGTGTAGTCCAACGACTCTGGGATCAGTATGAATCCGAAGATTCTGTGTCCAGAAGACATGTTCCAAGCCGCCCACGTGTTACAACACCTGCAGAAGACCGGTTTCTAGCTATTTCGGCCCGAAGGAGAAGACGCACTACTGTGCCGCAACTCATTGCAGACCACTTTGCAGCATCAGGGAGAAGGTTCTCCGCTACTATGGTGCGAAGACGTCTTCACAATGCAGGTCTCTATGCAAGGCGACCAGTTGTGTGTGTCCCCCTCAACAGACGACAGAGAAGGGCCCGCTTATGTTGGGCAAGAGAACATGTTTCCTGGACCAGACAACAGTGGGCTTCTGTACTCTTCACAGACGAGTCCAGATTCACACTGGAGAGCGATTCAGGACGTCTTCTGATCTGGAGAGAACAATGCACTCGATACCATCAATCAAACACTATCGGAACACACAGGTACAGAAACGGTGGAATCATGGTTTGGGTAGGGATCTCACTCGGAGGCCACACTGACCTGCATGTGTTCCATGGAGGAACTGTGACTAGTGCGAGATATCGGGATGAGATCCCTGATTCATATGTGCGCCCATATGCCGGTGCTATTGGCAATGGTTTCATTCTAATGGATGATAATGCGAGACCACCCCGAGCTGTGGTTGTTGAGGATTATCTTGAGGATCACGGTTTGGAGAGAATGGAATGGCCAGCTCACTCTCCAGACTTGAATCCAATAGAACATCTCTGGGACTATCTTGGAAGACAGGTTGCGGCTTTAAGTCCTCCTCCAAGGTCATTAAATGAGCTGGAACAAGGCTTACTCCAAGTCTGGTCAGCGTTACCTATTTCGGTGTCCGACAATTTAATTGAGAGCATGGAAAGTCGATGCCGCCAATTCATTCAAGTCCGGGATGGACATATTCCGTATTAGAACCAGTTTTTTAATGTTTCTGTCACATTTTACTGTATAATACTGCGATGTACTGATTTCTCCAAGAATGGAATTTTCCACCATGAGTGCTTTTTTGTTGTAATTTCATTTATACGTTTAACTTAAGTAAATTTCTATGTCGCATTTAATAAATAACAGTTTAACGCACATTTCCTCCAAATTTGTTGTTTCTATATTCATTCATTTGCAAATTAGACGCAAAAAACCGGTTGTACCTTAACTTTTGGAGGCCAGTGTAGTATACACCTAGATATATTAGATGTACCGCATAAGAATAAATTTGAGAACCACTGGTCTAAATGTTATCTTTGCAGCTGTAGGGGGGGCAGATTGAACGTCTATCAATTTTGATGTGAGTATAATTAAATGTAATTTACATCATTTCCTTTCAATCCATAATTCACTAAATAGTATGAAATTGAGTTCGTCATTTGGAATTACTCCGTGTATCACCGATGTGCAGATTTCTTATATTCTCTAGAGATTGGAAATGTAATGAAACTCACTACACAATTCGGCTGTTAATGCCTTGGATTACAATAATATTTCAGGAGAATGTATGTTGAGACAACAGTGGACCTTCAGTTTGAGGAAAATATGTATCCAATCGTATATATTATTTCTCCTGTCAACATCCCTTTTTCAAAGAAAATACGAAACGTAGAACGACGAATGAGATACCATATGAAAGGATTTTGAACAAGCTTCTGACATAGTACACTTACATTTTCCTAAAACATCTTTTTTGATTAAAATTTGCTGATAATTAAAAATTAAATCGGCATTGATTTCATGAAAGAAATGAAAGGTTTTCCTGAAATTACTATTGCTACAAAAATAAAATACCACATTATACGATGCTCAGCAATGATTAAAAAAAAACACCGCATGAGTTTATTTTATATTTATGATTAAAAAGCGAAGTTGAAATTGAAACGTTTAGATTTATATTTCTATGTCCCATATTTCTCTCGAAGCGGATGACGTCATCCTCTAATGCAGTTAAAATACGATTTACATTAAAATCATTAAAATTACAGACATTACATTACAATTACATAAAACATTAAAATTGGACGATTCGGATTTTTCGATCGATACAATTAATATGTTTTTAATGTTTTATGTAATTGTAATGTAATGTCTGTAATTTTAATGATTTTAATATAAATATAAATATGTTCAGACGTAATATTTTTGTTTACTTCAAAAATAAAATACGATTGTTAATTTTTTTTCTCGCGCGTGCCTTTTGCAATCTTGGATCCGTTTTTACTCTAACTTTGACGAAATAAATTAAATGATATTCTGGCTTGACTAAAAACTAAATGTTGTTTGCAGATATTTTTATCCTCACATTTTCTTTAGAAGTTTGAACCTGCATCTAATAAATATTACATATTGATAAAAAATATTAGATTGTAGTGCGAAGTCCTCGCACTACAATCACTGGTTAATATTTATTATTGTTATGATGATTAGGTACTTTTCGGTTAGCCGGGCGCCAGTGATATATGTACATATATATATATATATATATATATATATATATATATATATACGTACATACATACATATATGTGTATGTATGTATATATGTAGATATATATATATATGTGTGTGTGTGTGTGTATCACTGGCGCCCGGCTAACCGAAAAGTACCAATTATTATTATTATTATCTTGTCTAAGATTTATCAGATTTCTTTTAAATATATATATATATATGTATGATCCTATTGTAATTAAAGTATTGGAGTATAAACTGAACCTTTGATGGTAACATTTTGAATGTTTTCTAAAATAAAAACTTTTAGCGCTATTTTCTGAAAACTAATTTCCGTGTCATTTCAGCAACTTTAAAATGTTCTGACTCTGAGCATCTTAATTTTTGTTGAATCTTTATAACACTTGATAAAATGGTTGAATTGAATGAATGAAATGCATGAACTTACTCCTGTTTCTATCATATGATTTTTTTAACTTAAAAATTTTGCAAATTTGAAATATTTTCGATAATAATTTTCTAAAAATCACCTTTTTTTCCCAAGAATATTTGTTTCTCATAATGATAATCATTGTAAATTAAAAATATCTGCCAACTTTTGTCATAACTGTAACAAGCTGCGAGGGTGGGAGCGAATGGGATCTGAGGCAAAAATTGGTACGTTTGGAGCATTTGTAATTGAATGATTATTTAATAAATTTCAATTAATATTTTAATCTTTAACAGCTGTTAGCAATCTCACAGACAGCTGTTTTTCAATTTTCGCAATTTGACTTGTAGTTTTCAGTTTAACTAGAATCCTAGTGCTTAAAAGCCGTTACAGACTTCTTAAAATGTGAATTGTGATTATAATAGCCCTGTACATAAAGTTCAGTATAGAAACAGCATCGTATGAGATAATCGAGCCTTTTATTCATCCTTCGACCAAGTGGTCTCAGAAAGCTCTCACAGTATCATATTTGTCACAGCAGTTAAGGATTATTTAATTACATTTTGTGCTTTATTTTAAATTTTGTATTTTTCATTTATAACAGTACAATATCAATTTGTCCAGTTTCAAAGCAATTGACTTATAAATTAAAAAGTAAAAGTAAGAAAAAAGTTTATCATACACTTTCGCCTTAAGGAAATGGTAGACTTTGAAGATCAATAAAATTATTTTTTTTTAAATAAATAAAAGTCTTATAAAAATCAGTGTTGGATTTTTTTTTCTTTGATAAATTATCTGGATTCACCTTAAATCAACCTGAGGATGATTTAAATAAGATCGAGATTTTGACTAGTTTTATGGAGATTTAAAATGCTACCTGTAACCAACGATTAAAATGTCCCTTGCGAACTATTTTTCTTTCAATCCCTTTGTAGTTTATCAAATGCAGTCATGGTTTTATATTTCATAAATATGGACATCCGAATGTAAAACAAAACAAAACAAAACAAAAAATTTATAATTTTTTTTTAATCCAATATTAAGCGCAAAAATTCCGAAAGCTCGACCAATATGCGAAGTATATTTCTATAATTTAAGTAATTATTGATGTGTACAAATGTGCGTATTTATAGGAGAAGAACTTAAAGTGCATTAATCATTGGTTTTCAATCATTTATTTAGAAATCACACTAACCCTTTTTAAATATGAATTTCTTATGTATTATTTTCTTTAAAAACCCTCATTTTACTATAAAAAATTTACATATTTTATTTCAAAACATGCTATATACACGTAGAAAATGCTTATTTGATGTCAGTCACAATTTATAATTTTTTTTTATTAATGAAAAAGAAAAATTCTTAATTTACACATCCACCTTAATTTTTTTTTTTTTTTTTTTTTTTTTTTATTTATTTATTTTATTTATTTATTTATTTATTTTTTTTGTCTTACATGATGTAACGTTAATTTTCTGTATTCCCAGAGATATTCGAAGAGATCGACGATGCTTTTGAACCGACTGATGAACGCTCTAAATAAGACATACCACCATGAAAATATGAACGTTTCACAGATGGATTTACACAGGAGAGGAGAAGGCAAAATGTACTGGAAATGCTACTTCAATGCGGTCTCCTGTTTCAGAAGAAAGTAAGCTCACTTCAGCACTGTTGAAAGCTCAGCTTTTTGTCGAAATTTGAACTGTAGATAATGTGTTTATCGTGAAGCAAAATCATGCAATTTCATATTCTAGCACAATTGGCATTGGTATTTAACATAAATTGTACATTTTCTTTCTCTGTTCAAGAAATTTTGAAATTTATTTATAATTCAATAAATAAAAATTAAAATAAAAGATATTTTTTCATCGTGTTGTCGATTTTTCAGTAATGTATTCTAAATGTAAAACAAGACTCCGAAACAAAATAAACGAGAATCAATTTCTAAATTTTGAAAAATGTATTTATTGAAAACAATCATTGGTATAAAGCTGTTTAATTAATGTTAATTTCAGATAAAACAAATACTTTTCTTAGAGAAAAGGATGATTTAATCAATAAGAATATTTTTAATAATCCAGTTTTTCGTTTGCATATATATAGCTGCCATACCTTCCTATTTTTGAGTACTACTATTTTCGAATAGAAATTGTCACTTTATTTAATGACTCAAATTTGTAATTAAATAAGACTTAGATAACTTTTCGAAAATAGCGGTATTCAAAGATCGGAAGGATTGGCAGGTATGAAGTGCGCAATAAGTTCGTTAAAACTTTAAAAAATCATTAAACAGGAACAAATAATACTAAAAAATTGCGGTTTGCAGGATGAAGATTAGAGGAAGATAGAATTTTTTTTAATAACAAAAAAAAAAATTGGTTCAAAAATTACCTATAGATGGAGCTGTATACATAATATGAAGCAGATTTATGCAAATCAGGTTGTCGATAAAACCCCTCAATGCACACAGATTCTTCATTTGATGCCAGCAGTATGTTATCGATACCAGATCAAGCACTGAAAAAAATGGGTACTCAAAATTGAGTAAAAAGTACTCAATTTTGAATACATCACATACTCAAAATAGCTCCGATCCAAATGTACTCAAAATTGAGAAACACATGTACTCATTTTTGATCCCATGGATGTATTCAAATATGAACTGCTATGTACTCATTTTTGATCCCATGGATGTATTCAAGTTTAGAAATTTTTATGTCGTTAAAATAAAATTTATAGGATTAAAAAAAAAAAAAAAAAAAAAAAAAAAAAGTTACTTCGCGAGGACGTATAAGGGATACATACATTTCTGCTCATTTTTTCATTCCTGCGTGAGTTTATAGTAATTAACCAACCCTTGCCCATGAGAGGAATTGAACCCGTGATGTCCTGTGTACTAACCTGACGACTCAGACCAACGCGCCATGAGTGGCCACGCCTCCCTCTCAAATGTTGTTAGTTACTTTGCAAAACTTGCAAAAACTTGAGGTTTCATCTGTAGATGGATTTTTTCAGTTCCAATGTTTTTAATATTTTCTTTTCATAATTTTCAATATTTTGCTGTATGATTTGGTGCCTTATAACAGATAAATTTCAATTTATTATGTATTATATGCGTAAAACATTGCATTAAGAATACTGTTTGCTTCTTTTTGCAACAGTACCAACAATTTCTTTAATCGAAACATATACTTTTTTTAAATTATTTGCCTGATTATCTATTTATCAATTCTAATAAAAACAACAATTATCTTAATCAAACGTGTTTATTACATGCTATTAAAATATTTTTTAATGTCTTATTTAAAAAAAAAATATGTAAATAATTTTTTTATAATAAATTAAATTATTATATTTCAGCTATGCTGAGAGCTTTTGCGTACGGTTCGGTTAAACTAAATAGTTTTTAAAAAAAATGATTTTTAGAGACAAATTTGAAATTAATGACGTTGGGATAGGTAGGTTTAAATCTGGACTTATTGATTTTATTTAAATTAAATTAGTTTAATTTATAAAAATATAAGCTAAAGAAATAAATTAAAAACGTTATAAAGTTAAAAAAATTATTTTTATAAAAGTAAAGAAAAAATATTAACTAATTTTATAAATTTAATTAAAAAAATTATAAACTTTGTAAAATTATAATTTATAAAATAATAAATTTTAGCGTAATTCATAAATTTGTAAGCCAAATCAGCTTAGTTTAATACCAATTTGCATAGCTATAATTTGCAAAGATATTATGTTATGAAACTTTTAAATAACACAATATTGCCTCACGTTAAAAAAGTTAAAATAATTTTTTTTTAAATTAGTGGGGGAAAAAAATCATAATTTTGAAGTACTATCAAGAAAAAAAAAAGTAGATGTGTAAAATGTGACGGGAAAAAAAGAGTAAATGTGTTGTAGTGGATCCACTTTGATGAAAATCCCGAACAACCAGATCCACTTTCATTTCTCTTATTCTTCGTTTTTCCTTCAAATAATAGCTTTTTAGGCTCCGAAATTTCATCATTACACATTCTGAAATATACAAGTATGTTGGGTTTGATCATATGTTCATTTTTGATCCAAAAATACTCATTTCGAAATGAGTACATGAACTTACTCATTTTTGAGAATACATATGTTCATTTTTGATCCAAAAATACTCATTTCGATATGAGTACATGAACTTACTCATTTTTGAGAATGCACATGTTCATTTTTGATCCAAAAATACTCATTTCGATATGAGTACATGAACTTACTCATTTTTGAGAATGCACATGTTCATTTTTGATCCAAAAATACTCATTTCGAAATGAGTACATGGACTTACTCATTTTTGAGTACTTCATTTTTTTCAGTGAGCGCTGTTGATTTAACACTTTTACAAGAACAGGGAATCAGCAACTGGCGCATTGCGATAATTCCGCACGACAAAATGGCTGAAGACGGGAAAAGAGCAAGTTTCATGTGCTGGGATACTGAAGCTTGTCAGACGCTTCGCAGAAATGAGTTTTTTACAATAAGCCTAATTTGCATACATCTTATACATGCCAGCGCCATCTATCGATAATTTTTTAACACAACTTTTTTTGTTATTAAAAAAAATCCGATCTCCCTCTAATCCCATTCCTGTAAACCACAATTTTTGTAGCATCATTAGTTTCTTTTTAATGAATTTTTAAAGTTTTAACGAATTTATAGCGCATCCAGTACTTTTCGCCAAGTGCAATACATTGTCAGAAGTTTTGTACATTACATGTATATGTATAGTACAGAGTAGAAAAAAGAAAACGTAGTTATGGCGATATAAAGTGTAGAAAAATAATCCATTCATTTCAATCACTTAATATTTTCCACTCAAAGTAAAATAAATAAATAAAGAAAATGATGAAGCACGCAGATAAAAACCCAACGATAATTTTTCTCTCATCTCTTAAAACAAGTGACCTAATTTATGACTCTTAAGTTTCAAGTTTATCATGCAATAGAGATTTATTACCTCGTTATAATCGTTCTCTTCTAATAATGTGAAATATGTTTATAATTTGTTATTTGTGATTATGCCATTATAAACTTATTACAGAACTAAAACATTTAAAAGGACAATTATTCAACGTCAATTTGTTTCAAAGAAATGATGCAACTTTACTCGTAACTTTCCAAACTTTGTGAAAATGAGTCAGTGTATTACTATCCTTCATTCTGTAAAGTCACAGGAAAAAATGTTTCCTGATGTTAAAATTAATCTAAATGTAAACCTTTTAAAATTTTAAGTAATGTAAAATATAATTTTTAAAATCAATCCAAACGTGAACTTATTTATTCAATGTGAATTGTGCATTAATATAATTTTTTTTTACAAGTTTTATTTCAGCGGTGGTGCATCTAAATAGAATTATTCAAGAAGTGATTATAATAAGTTATCAATTATTGGAAGTATATAAATCAGTGGATACTACTAAAATTGGATAAACCTTAGAAAAGGTAAGCAATTCCTTTTCTTTCTGCATGTTGAAGACCAGAGTTAATTTTAATTTGAAGAATTTAATATTCTGATGTTACGCGCTTACCTCGTTGGCCTCGCCCCTTCAACAGTGATCATGAGACTGATGAATATATGAACTCAGAATTTATTCTTAAAGATTAATAATTGACTCTAATTGATAAAAATAATACTCAGCTCTTATGCTAGATTAAAAATTCAAGAAAACATAATTGAATTTAATAAACTATTTAAACTAATGAAACTTTAAAAACTGTATAAACAAGTTCTCCGAGATGGCGACAATAAAGGAAATGCAATTAGTAGATAAATTAAACAATAATAATTATTCTATATGGAAGTTTAAAATTAATATGTTGTTAATTAAGGAAGATTTGTACGAACTCGTAACTCAGGAACCCCCTACACCAATTAACGAAGATTGGAGAAAAAAGGATGCAAAAGCTCGCGCTTTAATAAACCTGAGTATAGACGATACGCAAATAGTTCATGTAAAACATTTAGAAACAGCAAAACAGACATGGGATAGTTTAAAAAATATTCATGAGAGAGCCAATTTGTCCAGTAAATTGTATTTGTTACGAAAATTGTATAGTGCAAAACTTCCCGAAAATGGGAACATGCACAAACACATTACTAATATACTGGAAATAAAAGATAAGCTCTCCGCAATAGGAGAGAACATAACCGACTCGCATTTATCTGCACTTCTATTGTGCTCGCTACCTGCGAGTTATAATACTCTAATAACAGCTCTCGAAGCCCGAAATGAAATTGAATTAACTCCCGAATTCATCAAGAGCAAACTTACTGATGAATTTAATAAACGGGTAGAAAATAGTGAGCAAGTTGAAAACTCACAAAAGGTGTTTAAAACACAAAAGAAATACACTCAAGATTATAAAGGGCAAAACAAATATTGTACCTACTGTAAACAATCAAATCACACTTACAAACAATGCTGGCATCTCAAGAACAGAAACACACAGACCACTACACCTAAAACACAATACAAATACAAAAAGTACACATCGTTGTGTTTTGAAAATACAAAAGGTGATAGTAAAAATAAAATGAATGAATCAAAAACAGATGAACAGGTACAAATAAATAAAAGTGAACATAAAGATGCAGCATTCATAATTGTCAATCCCGCTAATAAAACCTGGTTAATTGACTCAGGAGCGTCTTCGCATATAGCGAACGATAGGGATATATTTACAAAATTCAACGATACTGAAAAAACTACAGTAACAATTGCTAATGGGAATACATTAAATTCTTACGGAACCGGCGAAACACAAATAATGACAAAAACATCTGATGGATGTATAAATAGAATTACACTTAAAAATGTGTTATTTGTTCCACAATTGGAATCAAATTTAATTTCCGTAAGTAAAGCCACAGAACATGGCTACAAAGTATTTTTCGAAAATGAAAAATGCATACTATCGTGCAATGGAAATATATACTTAGAAGCATTTAAGAAACATAACTTATATCAAGTTGAAACACTAGAAGAAAGTTCTCAAAATAAAATAAACATTGCACATGATTGCAGAAATAAAGATTGCCTCGAAATTTGGCATAAACGCCTTGGCCACAGAAATAATGAAAGTATAAAAGAATTAGTCAAAAATGACTTGGCCAGTGGGATAAAAATAAATAACTGTAATCATAAAACAAACTGTGAAACCTGTATAAAAACAAAGTCAACAAATGCACCGTACTCTAAATCTATCGAAAATAAAACAACAAAAGTATTAGATTTAGTACATACAGATTTATGTGGGCCTTTTAAAACACCCACAATAGGAGGAAAAAATTACTTCCTTACATTCATAGATGACAGTTCTAGATTCACAGTTATTTACTTATTAAAAAGTAAAGATGAAGTTTATGAAAAAATAAAAGACTATGTACAAATGGTCAAAACCAGACAAGGAAAATATCCGACGGCGATTAGATCGGATAACGGTGGGGAATACATAGGAAATAAAACAGAAGCCTTTCTAAGGGAACATGGTATAAAACATGAATACACAGTTCCATTTTGTCCCAGCCAGAATGGCATTGCTGAGAGAAAAAACAGAAGTTTAATTGAAATGACACGAAGCCTATTATCCGAAGCAAATTTACCTCATAGGTTCTGGGGTGAAGCGATAAATACTGCTAATCACCTCCAAAATAGGCTCCCCACTAAATTGACAAATAAAACGCCATATGAAATTTGGTTCAAAAGAAAACCAAATCTCTATTATTTACGTGTATTTGGCTGTAAAGTATACACTTACATAAACAAACACAAAAGATCTAAACTAGATGACACAGCAGAAGAGGGTATCTTCATGGGCTATGATAATAATACAAAGGGATACCGCGTTTTCACTAAAAATGGTGAAATAATAATCTCCAGATCTGTAAAATTTCTGGAAGAAAAACTGAACAATTTAAACGAGAAAATTAATGATCACGAACAATTAATTGAAGATAAAAAATACATTGAAATAGAAATAGGTGACACACCCTGTACACCTGACGCGCCCAAACAATCAGAAACACATCAACCTCGTAGATCTGAAAGACAAAACAGAGGAGTACCACCTCAAAGATATACTTCCGACAATTTTATTGCTTTAGCAAATGATTGCGATACAACAGAACCTGAAAACTGGAAACAGCTTATCAAAATAAACAATCCACTAGAAAAGAAAAACTGGCTTAAAGCCACTGAAAACGAAATACAATCGTTAATGAAAAATAATACATGGGATCTAGTCGATCCTCCTCTTAATAAAAGAATCATAGGAAGTAGATGGATTTTCAAACGAAAAATTGATAGTTCAGGAAATACACAAAAATATAAAGCACGTTTTGTTGCCAAAGGTTTCAGTCAAAAATATGGGGAAGATTACCAAGAAACATTTTCACCAGTAGCACAACATTGTACCATCAAAACACTTCTTTTAGCAGCAGCTTATAATAATTTGAATGTGCGACATGTAGATATTGACACCGCTTTTCTTCATGGGAACTTAAATGAAGAAATATATATAAATCAACCTGAAGGCTATGTAAACGAACAGTTTCCTGAAAAAGTTTGCAAGCTCAAAAAGGCAATCTATGGCCTCAAACAGGCCGCCAGAGCTTGGCATATTAAAATCGCTGAAACACTAGACAACTTGAACTTTATCCAAAGTACAGCAGACACATGTCTTTTCACTAGAAAAGAAAAAGATCATACATCATACATAATAATATATGTTGATGATATACTCATCGCCAGCAAAGATGAAATAATAGAAGAAATCGTAAATTCTCTAAAACAAGAATACGAATTAAAGGATCTAGGCAATATTAGTAACTATTTAGGTACTCAAATTCAGAAATTACCTAACGGTTATTCTCTTGATCAAAAAATTAAGATTGAAAATTTAGCGAAAAAGTTCAATCTTGAAAACTCCAAACCGTGCAAAACTCCAATGGAACCAGGATATAACAAATTAAATGATGATGATAATTTAATGCCAAATAATATTAAATATCGCCAGGCACTTGGTTCATTGCTTTATATAACAACCATAACGAGACCTGACATTTCAGCAGCAGTAAACATTTTAAGCAGAAGAAATGAGAATCCTCGCGAAAAAGACTGGCAAGCCGTAAAAAGAATAATAAGATATCTATATCATACTAAAGAACTAAAATTAATAATTAACACTAATGAAGAACCAATATTAAAGGTATTCGCTGATGCCGATTGGGCAGGTGATACCAAAACCCGTAGATCAACATCGGGAATATTATATATGTTGGGCAACAACCCAATTCAGTGGACAACGAAAAGGCAAAGTTGCATTGCCTTATCTTCAGCAGAGGCTGAATATGTGTCCGCAGCACATGCTAGCCAAGAAATAATTTGGTTATTGAAGTTACTTGACGATCTAGGCTTTCCACAGCAAAAACCAATCACTTTATATGAAGACAATCAAAGTACCATAAAAATGGTTGAATCAGAAAAATTCACGAAAAGATCAAAGCACATCGACGTCAAATTTAATGCCATTAAACAATATAGCGAAGAAGGCATAATTGAGTTAAGATATCTTCCAACAGAAAAAATGATAGCTGATGCACTTACCAAACCTTTACCCAAGCCTCGATTCATCGAACACAGAAATTCAATGAAAATATTAGTTAATCCCCATGAATGGATTAAGGGGGAAATTGTAGAAAAATAATCCATTCATTTCAATCACTTAATATTTTCCACTCAAAGTAAAATAAATAAATAAAGAAAATGATGAAGCACGCAGATAAAAACCCAACGATAATTTTTCTCTCATCTCTTAAAACAAGTGACCTAATTTATGACTCTTAAGTTTCAAGTTTATCATGCAATAGAGATTTATTACCTCGTTATAATCGTTCTCTTCTAATAATGTGAAATATGTTTATAATTTGTTATTTGTGATTATGCCATTATAAACTTATTACAGAACTAAAACATTTAAAAGGACAATTATTCAACGTCAATTTGTTTCAAAGAAATGATGCAACTTTACTCGTAACTTTCCAAACTTTGTGAAAATGAGTCAGTGTATTACTATCCTTCATTCTGTAAAGTCACAGGAAAAAATGTTTCCTGATGTTAAAATTAATCTAAATGTAAACCTTTTAAAATTTTAAGTAATGTAAAATATAATTTTTAAAATCAATCCAAACGTGAACTTATTTATTCAATGTGAATTGTGCATTAATATAATTTTTTTTTACAAGTTTTATTTCAGCGGTGGTGCATCTAAATAGAATTATTCAAGAAGTGATTATAATAAGTTATCAATTATTGGAAGTATATAAATCAGTGGATACTACTAAAATTGGATAAACCTTAGAAAAGGTAAGCAATTCCTTTTCTTTCTGCATGTTGAAGACCAGAGTTAATTTTAATTTGAAGAATTTAATATTCTGATGTTACGCGCTTACCTCGTTGGCCTCGCCCCTTCAACATAAAGGGCTTAAAGAAAGTAAATATGAGACACAATAGTATTAATAAATCAAAACTAATTTCGGTGGATTTACTAGATCTTGTGTGATGTTTAATGTAGAAAAACTGTCTTGGAGAAAGTATTTGACAAACACTGTATTAACTTTTTAAGGGTAGGTGAGTGGAAAAGGGGGGGGGGTCAATTTTTACATTTAAACTTGTAATTTTCATTTTAACTATACATACTAGAGAAATTTTGTTTCGTTTGGAGCCCTGATTACAGCAGTTAAGCGTTAAATAAAACGTTACTGAGCTAACGTTTTCAAAGTGATTTTGTTGTTTTCTTTAATTGAAGTTTAATGTAGTAAAGAAGACAGATTCCTTTGTCCAAATTGATACAATATTTTCATTTGAAGCAAAATTTTAATAATTTTTTTTTTTATTCTGTTATTTAAATATTACTCTGTTCATCATTTGTACTTAGTATTGACAGTCTAAAAGATTGAAACAATTTTTAAACTGGCGATTTTAAGTCATCGTTTTTGGGGGTTTTTTTATAAAAATATATGTCTAGGAATATAGTATTAACTAGCAAGCTACGCCCGCTACGCTGGTCAATTTCTTATAACGAACTTTTAATCCAACAAAATATTGACATTTCATAATTCACTTTTATATTTTAACAGAATAATAAGGCTACTATAATTTGTGACTCGTGCTATAGCCAATATACACGCCAGGACACGTCGCCCTTATCATTATCTTTTTACGCATGAAGGTTTCGCTATGGTACTCCATTGTGAAATTTGGTAATTTTTCAAATTCAATATTTGAAAAATGGCATAATCATTAGATTTGAAATTTATATCAAGAAAAATACATTTTTTTACCTTTCAAACGCAGTTTGCCCAACAATTTTCAGACAAATACTTTTCGAGCTACTATTTTTTTTTCAGTAACTTCAAATGTTTCATTTTCCGAGATTAATCTGTGGCAACAATTAGCGAAAAACCCAGTCGTCAGAAACGCATAGTTTTTTATTAAAGAGGCTGTTGGAGCAGGGATTGTCACCACCATTTTGCCGCCATCACTTTTGAAATCGGTTCGGTAGTTCTAGAGATTCCATAGAAATTGTAATTTAGAATGTTTTTAGAACGCTTTTCGCTCATTTCACCCTTTTAAATTTGGAATTTTTTTTTATTTTGTTCTTAGAGAGCATTTACATCGTATAAGTAACTACAACGCCAAATTTCAAATCGGTTCGGTAGTTCTAGAGATTCCATAGAAATTGTAATTTAGAATGTTTTTAGAACGCTTTTCGCTGATTTCACCCTTTTAAATTTCGATTTTTTTTTTATTTTGTTTTTAGAGAGCATTTACATCTTAAGTAACTACAACGCCAAATTTCAAATCGGTTCGGTAGTTCTAGAGATTCCATAGAAATTGTAATTTAGAATGTTTTTAGAACGCTTTTCGCTCATTTCACCCTTTTAAATTTCGAATTCTTTTTTGTTTTGTTCTTAGAGAGCATTTACATCTTATAAGTTACTACAACGCCAAATTTCAAATCGGTTCGGTAGTTCTAGAGATTCCATAGAAATTGTAATTTAGAACGCTTTTCGTTCATTTCACCCTTTTAAATTTCGAATTTTTTTTATTTTGTTCTTAGAGAGCATTTACATCTTATAAGTAACTACAACGCCAAATTTCAAATCGGTTCGGTAGTTCTAGGGATTCCATAGAAATTGTAATTTAGAATGTTTTTAGAACGCTTTTCGCTCATTTCACCCTTTTAAATTTCGAATTTTTTTTAATTTTGTTCTTAGAGAGCATCTTATAAGAAACTACAACACCAAATTTCAAATTTCTAGCTGCTTCAGTATAGAAAAGATCGCAATTTTAGAACGTTTTTCGCTCCTGCACCCCCCTGGGGTAGTGGCATCGACATAAAATATAGCCTATGTTGGAGCAGGGGTTGTCACCATCAATTTGCCACCATCACTTTTGAAATCGGTTCGGTAGTTCCAGAGATTACCCCCTACAAACAAACAAAAAAACAATCTTTACTCCTTTATAATATTAGTATAGATAAAATGTTTGAATTGACATTTTACAGTCTTAAATACAGTATTTGAAGAAAAAGACTGTTTCAGAATTATGTTATTCCCATTAACATTAAAATTCACAAATATTTCGAACACTTGATTCAAAAGGGATACAAATCAATAGAGGTAGGTTTTCAGATACAGCGAAAAAAATACGATTGCTTGGTCCTTAAGTTATATTTAGAAAACATTTTCCATGCTCGAACAAATAAAACGAAACAATTCCGTTATTTTAAATAAAAAATTTACGGAGTTGTGATGCTTTGAATTTTATGAATTTTCAGTAATTTCCGGCATTGAAAACGCGTCTTTTCGATCAAATCAGTTCCCCTTTTTATTGATGCATGAAAATCATTTTCTTTGAAGCTGTTCTGAAATTCAAACTGGCTACTTTATGATATATTTTTTTATTCAGTTTTGTTCGGAAACGCATGAAATTGGCAGGTATTCTTATTCAGAAACATTATAATCGAAAGATGTTTTCTATTTTTTGGTAAAGACAGAAGATCCTTTGTCAAAGGCGGAGTTTTGAACCGAATTCTCCGCGCGGGAACCTAAGAAAGGTGAAAAACGCGGAGTCACGTGCCACGAATCATTTATAACTCGATAAGTAATTTATTTATCAAAAAATGGAAAACTCATTTGGATTCCAAATCGCTTCCGTAGTCAGGCTTGCTAATTTTATGCTTTTGCATTTAAAAATGTGTCAGAAAGTTTCGCGTTGTTGAGCAGGTCAGTTGAGAACCATCTTAAACATAAAATTGTAACACATACATAAATTGTTGGGTTTTGTTGTTCTTGTTGTTGGTTTTAGAAAAATTATACATGGATAAAGAAAGTGCTTCTTAAAGAAAAACTATCCCTAAATAGCCGTAAACTCGAAGGAAAATGAAATTAAAAAACGTTTATTAATCGATACAATTTTCGGCAAAATTACGGATTAGAATAACATTTGAACAGAAAACCGGAATAAATATTCTTTTAAAACGGTATGAAAAGTTTAACAGAAAAATAAGCAGAAAATGGATAAAATAAAGTTTCTACCATTCAACCACTTTAATAAAAAATAAATCAAAATCAAATTGGCAAAAAATGTACCTACGCTCTGGAAGAAGAAGAACACTCAGTACGAAGCAATAAATATGATATTTTACATCCTCAATCTTAAAATACAAACCAATATAGAAGCTGAAACTAGATACAGATTTTCAATTTCGAGTGGAATTCGTTTTCAACTTTCTATTAAGAAAACTTGTCCATAAAACTATAACTTTTCCATAAAAAAAAAAAAAAAAAAATCAGAGGAAAGAATTCCTATCTGAATTTTTTATAGAATACTGAAGTCAAAGTTGGTCAAATTATTTGCACGTTTAGTTCAGTTTCCTAGAAATATAGTCTTAAAATGTTACGGTACACAAAAATCTCGAAAAAAGGAATTATTCGCTTTTTTGGCTTAAAAACATACACAATTTTTTTTAAGAATAAAATGATGCAAACCACTAGTAAATGTAATAATTAGATCAAAAGTTGTAAAATTTTCTCTATGACTGCTGCGACATATTACGGAATGCAATGTTTTTAAAGATTTGTCATATTTAAATTTCTATCAAGTATAAAATTATGAAACTTTATACAATGTTTCTCGGTAATATATTCCTTTGATTGTATTCGGAATATTTCGTTTTGAGTGACAAATTTGAATATATGATTCTTGTCGTAAAAAGTACATTTTAAAAAAGGCGTTATATATGTGTGTGTGTGTGTGTGTGTGTGTGTGTGTGTGTGTGTGAAATGTATTAAAATATTAAAATTCCATTTTAAATCTAAAATTTAAATTAATTTCCAATTAAATATTTTCTAACTCTAAATGTCTAATTCTGAAACTGCCCTTTTTCAGTTGTCTTCCCATTCCAATAAATATTACTTTCAGATATTAAATTGTAACCAACTTTAAGTTTCAAAACGCATACTAAGCGCAATTTGCAAAAGTCTGTGGCTTCAGTTGCACCCAGGCCTTGTTCACGTCACAGGCCCAGACATCAATTAAAAGCTATTAAACCAATTAAATTAAAGTGACCTCCAATTGACACCTTTGCCCCCTGCTGGAAAATATTACTGGACCAAAAACCCGAAACGTGCCGAAAAATGACAGATTTTGTAGAGTTTGAGCGGGTCTACTGAACTTATGAGGAATTTAAATTAATATTAACGGCATCCGGGGCCTCCTTTGAAACGTCCCACAACTATGACTGTATTATGGAACTGCTAAATAAATAAATTCCTCAACAGACAGGTCCCGTCCCTAGTCATTATTTCCACCAGCCTAATTATTTTACTGTATTCACCTGCTGGATTTTTTATACACACACATGCATATATTAAATTTTTTTAAATAAATATTTTGCTAATCTTGCAGAAAAATTAATATTTATTCTTTCCTGTAACCAAAATTGTAAAAAGTATACAAAAAGAATTACTATATATATATATATAATGATGTGTAAGGATGCATCAAATTTAAAAATAGCTAAAATTGGATACAAATAAAACTAATTTAAAAATGGATAAAGATAAACGATATATCAAACTTAAAAATAGCTAAAAGTTATTTTATTTAAATTAATTTTTTTTAAAGAGTTTACATATGAAAATGAATGTATATATAAATTAACATTTCAAGGAAAAAATTTGTAAAATTATATTTATAAATAAAATGGTTATAATTTTGTTTCCTGAACCACCTTAACTTTTTTTTTCTTTTTTATAATAGAAGTCTGATTCTGGATCCTGGGCACTAAAGTCAGAACGACATCCACATGCCATAAACGATGTCATGAACATACTTTTTAATTCATAAAATTTTTTAAAAAAAATCTATAACTGAGTCAAAATGGCGTAGTTTTCCATAGACTTTTTATGCTGCCAGTAATGCGATGTTTGTACCAGAAATTTAATTCAATAAAAAATTCATGGGGGAAAAAAAATACTTTAATCGTAGTAAGAGGGTTAAATATGACTCCGATAAAGCAAGCTTGCAAAACCAGATAATCGAATGGCCGGATTTCATAAAACCACTGTCTTACTGCTACTACATTTTCCTTTTTTTTTTTTTTTTTCAATTTTGGGATAAAATGTTTCGTTCTTTTAAACTAGGAAAAAAAGAGTGCGGGGTTTAAAAGACTACTTCAAAAGAAATCGAAAATGTAAAAGTATAAATTTTTTTTGTCAATAAATAAAAATAAAAGCACAAAAATTAAACATATATAATTGCAGATTAGTTTCAATAACATAACAGCTATTGTCATCAGTGTTTCTTTCCTTTTTTTTTTTTCTTTTTAGTGACCAAGTCGTATTTCCTTATTCACATAATCCCCTTATGTGAATAAGGAAATTTAAATTAATATTCACGGAGGTTATAAAGAAAAGTAGGTCAACTTCGAGATTTTTTTTTCTTTCCATAGAAAGAATAAAGTAACACAAAAACTGAATTTACTCACTTAATATTCATAGATTTTACTATAAAAATATTTTTATTACACAATAAATTATTAAAATTGTGGAGATATTGTCAGTTGCATATGGATATGCTGAGCGTGCATCACCCAACGCCGTGTAATATCACAGCTTACTAAAGAACATATTTACTAAAAAACATATTGAATTTGGGGGGGCATGAACGTATTTTTAGTGAAATGGGACGAATTTCGGTAACATTAGTAGTAGTTTGAAAAAAGTTTAATTTTTTTCCCCTTTTTTCTCTAAATTCAACGTGGCTTAAGGAAATATATTATTATTATTACATATGAAAGGCTCATGGCCCGACAAAATAAATCATTAATTTTCAAAAAAAAAAAAAAAAAAAAAAAAAAAACTGAATAGCGCGCCGTGTAGCGTTTATATAAATCTGCCAATCAACTTTTTTTCTTTACGGAAATCATAGATTATTTATTTTGTGGGGCCATGAGCCTTTCATGTGTAGCAATAATAATATTATTAATATTCAATTCCTACTATTAGCTCACACTCTCTATATATTTATATATCTTGTTCGAATTTTCAATCGTTAATAAAATATTTTCTATTCATCCACTCAAGTTCAAATACATTTTTTTAAACTTGTAGTGGATGACACTTAATGTTAATATAGTTTTTTCAAATATTAATTCATTATTTAAATTTAATTAATTAATTTTATTTTTTTATGGGAGAAAAAATTTCTCCCATTGTTTTCATATATCAAATGAAATTTTCCTCAAATTAGTGATGCCACAAAAATAAAATACCGCAACGATGATTATAAAAAAATTTCAATAAAGATAACGTGGGACATTCATGCTGCACGGGTTTATTTTATATATTTATGATTAAAAAGTAGGAATTGACTTAAATTTTTTGTTTTATATTACTTGTTTTAAACCACGTTGAAGTTAGAGAAAAAAATAACAATATTTTTCAAACGACTATCATTTTACCAAATTTCGTTCAATTTCAATAAAATTAGGCCCCACCAGTGGCTGAGAGGTTGTGCTCTCGAAGCTGGTAGACGGGAGGTGCTGGGTTCGATCCCAATCGCGCCCGTCGGCCTAATCGTTCGGAGTTTTCGTGGTTTTCTTCGAGCCGTGGATTTATCCATGCGTAAATACGGATTAGGTTCCCTTAGAAAGACCCCCACGAAGGGCACTCCCCCCGGGCCTATATCCCTAGTGTAGATAATTGGCCGTCAATAATCAACCCAACCCAACCCAATAAAATTAGATTCAATAGCCCCCCCCCCCCCCCCACTCCCCTAAATTCAATGTTTTCTGAAAAAAAATTGATTTCGTTTGTTTCAGATAACATTGACAAGCTGTGCATTATAAGGCGCAGACTGTTGCGCGCACAGCATACCCATATGCAACTGACAATATATCCATCAATAACTAATGTGTAATTAATATATATATATATATATATATATATATATATATATATATATATATATATATATATATATATATATATAGTAAAAACTATGAATGATAAGTGGGTAAATTCAGTTTTTGTGTTATTCTTTTTATGAAAAAAAATCCCGAAGTTGACCTACTTTTCAGGCCAATGAACAGTAACCTCCCTTTAATGAATTAATTTTGAAAAGTAATGTAAAAATACACGGTCGCCCTGCGATTCATTTTTCGAGCTCTGCTTATATATATTACACTGCTCTTTGGAAAATTTATTTGGCAGAAATTAGAATTTAAAGTAGTATTAGATTGTTTTTCCTTTGTTAATTGAAATTCATTATATATATTTTTTTACAGAGTTTTATTATTTCAGAAAAAAAATAAGAGATTTTTTCCCTCCTCCAACATAAAAAACTTCTAGGGGATGTATTTTTTATCTAATAAGATTTAATTAACCTCTGAACTCCCATCCTCTCGAGTATAAGAATAATATGGAAATAGACAAGTATATATTTGTCTATTTGAAAGAAAAAGCGAACTCAGCTCGGTCTTCATGTAAAAGAATTTTAAAAAATGCACAAATCAAATTGCAGTTATGAATAATCACAAATATTAATCATCTGAGAAACATACTCTTGAACGAGCTGAAATCGGGCGATGCTGGTGGGGTTAAAATGGATACTCACTGTGTTCTCCTCCTCCCCCTTTTTTAACACTTTCCAACATAGTTGAAAAGTGTTTATGAATTCGGTTTGTCTGTCCATGCTCTAACCCTCTAACTCGCGTAAATATACTCGAATCGTCATGCAATTGATATATGTTATTGAGGCTTACTGTGGCATGTTCGGTATTGAAAATGAAGTGTGTAGCACTCATAGTTTTTTTACAGGGACACTCAAAAGAATTCCGTTACATTGCGTTCTATGTGGAATAATCATTTGCGGTTTATTTTAATGATGTTACACAATTTTAAACATATTGAAATTGGTATATATCACTGAGATGTACTACAAGAGATTAATTATAGACTGTGATGTGCATAGCACTTATAATTCCGTTACATTACGGTCTATGAAGAAAAATCGTTGCCGTTTATTTTAATCTTTCACTGTTTCAAACATATTGAAATTGATATATATCACTAACGTGGATTACAAGAGGCTTACTATAGAATATTGTGTGTATAGCTTTCATCGTTCATTTACAGGGACACACAAAATAATTCGGTTACAGTACTGCTTATTAATAATAATTGCTGTGAATGCTTTATCAGTTGATGATCGCGTTTTTAAATTTAACTCATTTTCTGTCTATTAGTTGGTGTGTATAAATTGAATAGATTGTATCCAGGGCAGCACAAAAGTTCTCGAGTACAATTTCCGTTTATTGTCAGAAATTCCAGAAGGGAAATTTTAAACTGTGCTACGTGTATCCTAACTGAACTAAAATTTACCATTCTATTTAATATATATACAAATCTATAGATCATATACAGGGCTGCACAAAAGAGCTCGGATATTTTTCCAAATATTGTTGGCAATTCCTAAAATTGGATTTTTAAATATGTTATGCGTTTTCAAAATTGTTTAGTTAGATATCATCTTACACCTTACGGTAAAGATTTGCAAAATTATTTTGGAAGTGTTGGTTGGAAAGTGTTACATAATCTATGCTTGACGCATGATGTTTCGTTCTTGTTTAATGTTTGGATTTACCTCGTGTTTCAAAAAGCATCCTGATGCTATTTTATTTATTTTAGGTGAAGGCTGGAATCTATAGAGAACGATTCAAAATTCCACATACAAACTTTATAAAGGTTGGTACCTACAACAAACAACTTTTGTTAGAAAACCAAGATTATAATCCATTTATTCACTGAAAAATATAGGGCATCTCACTCCAATCCAAACATAACTGTTGTTCAGTACCTTGACAAAAAAAAAAAAGAAAAAGAAAGAAATTTTCAACAGACTTACTTTGCTTTGTGTGAGATGCAATGACAACATTAAAAATGATGGAAGAGTTGAGTATTTCGATATGTGAAACTGTATGATTTGGAAACAGGGAGCATCTAGTTCAATGCTATTTAGATGTAGATGGTGGCTGCTTCTATTATTTCTAGTGATATAATTACATTTTATATAAAGAAAGATACATCCGTTGTAAATTTTCTTAAAATATCTTCATTATTGTTAAAGTTATACAAAAAAAAAAAAATCTGAATTTTGATTAAGATGAGACATTAAGTATTTTTGACTGAACAAATGGCTTGTAACCCTAGTTTTCTATATAAAAGTTGTTTGTTGGTGTGTGCTGTATCACCCCTTAAAGTTTGTTCATGGAATTTTGAAATCCTTTTATATTCTTAGAATATATAGGTTAAGTATTGAAAAGAAAATAGCGCAGAAAAGAATAACACATTAGGGAATAAAAAATTCCATTTAAAACATATTTTATTACATCTTTCCACGGTACACAGCAACATCTAATATATGTTTAGTAACATGTCCTTTTAAATGTTCTTTTTGCCTGAATTTCTTTCCACAGTGATTGCACTGATAAGGTCTTTCACCGGTGTGGATTAATACATGTCGCCGGATATTAGTAAGAACAGCAGTGGAGTATTTGCATGAAAGACAGTAATGCTTTGGCACAGGGTAATTTGTAGATTTTTCAGTTACAAATAAAGCAAGGGATTGATCTCCACTGCTCATTGAACCTATATAATAAAATTTTAAACAATAAGACACAAAGGTGGTTTCAACTAAATCAAATATCTTTTTAAATATTTTTAATGTATTGATAATATATAAAAATGCATTTATTTGGAATAGATACATTTATTTTTTATAAGATAAACTTAATAAATATTTTATCAAGTACAATTAGAAAACAAATTACTAGTAGCAAACCAATATTTAGTTACATTGGGGTCCAATATTGAATTCATTAGAAAGACTTCCAATGAAATACTAATTATGTTAAACATTAGCTTTACATTAGAAATATTTGTAATGAAACACCAATACTGCACAAATATTGACTTTACATTGGAAATATTGGCAATAAAATGTAAATATTTCTTGCCAACATTCGCAAAATGCAAATATCCCAATGTTGTAACAATATTTAGCTATTTTATTATGGTCCAATGTTGTTTTGCTATTAGGGAAGCTTTCATTAATTCTAACACGAACATCTTGAACAGTTTTTCCCTAAATGGCTCAAACATTAATTTATTTATAACTAATTATGCTTGTTTTAATGGGGCGGAAAAAGCATGGAAACTAATAATTTTGGCTTGCATATATCAAAAATAAAACTGATATTTAATATATAGGAACAAATTCACCCTCACCTCCCCTTCGATCACAGCCATAACACAATTGATTAATTAAAGTTTTGTAGATGGTGTTGTAAGCTAGAGTGGTATGATCAATACTCATTTCAATGAAGACATAGATAAATAAGCTTTTGGAAAGCAGTAAATTAAATTTTTGTGGTTCACTCAAATAATATGCAAAAAATCAAATATATATATATATATTAATCAGGGCCGCAACAAGGGTGGTGTGGGTGGTGCCCCCGCACCAGATGCCATATATATTAAAAACTAGAAAAAAGAAAAATTACAGTATCATAGAAGCAGCCATGAAAGATACATATCAATAAAAGTTATCTATATTGATTAAATTTACACCTATAGATTAAATTGACACCTATATTGATTAAATATATTTTTTTGAAGCTTTGTGATTAAAAAAAAAAATAGAAATGTTTTATAATGTTTTAAAAATAAAATATTTCTTTCTCCATGTAAAAATACACTGCATAAATCATATACTTTTTACCAAGCAATGCAGATAAAAGCAGTAGCATCTAATAAACCAAACAGTTTACATTTACTTCAAAAACTGGCAGAAGTGAGAAGGGAGAATCATAAAAGTTTTACATTTTAAAAAGTACTAAATGTTTTTAAAAGAAATTAAGAATAATCTGTTTTATTTTGAAACTCTAACTGAATTGTGACCTCACTAACTTTTTAATTAGCAAACAGTTATGAAGAGCTAAGTTCGGATAATTTTAATTTAAACTTATTAAAAATTTTTATTGGGAAAAATACTGAAATAATTATTCTTCAGGTCTTAATAGAAAATTTTAAGGAAAAAGGTACAGACTAATAGCTTTGAAAACTATCTCCTGGCGTTATAGTCTTAATTTTATACATGTATATTTTTTTAAATATATAAAATAAAAATAAATAGTGCCAGGGAAATGCTCTTATCACAAACTATTTCTAGCTTCCATGAAACAAACATTTTAAATATCGGATGCTACAAAAATATTACTGTATTTTCGGTTTTATTTAAAGAAAAACTGTGAAAACAGTAACCACTGTAATATGATAATACCTTATTCAATTTATTTTGATAAAATAAGTAAGAAATGTTTATTTTAAAAGGATATTTAAAAAAATGTTTCATCATTAAAGGGCTACTTCACTCAGACGAAAACACCTGCTCACTAATGTTAATCCTATGGAGGACATTTTTGAAGATATCTCGTTCGCATTTCAATATTTTTAAATGATTTTTTTTTTTAATTCGATAACTGAGGTCAATCTCTATGCATGCTCCTTTCTACTTTTTCGATTTTTGTTGCCGTTTTTTTTTATTGAGGATACTTTCACTTTCAAAACCGGTTTCGAAAGTGAAAGTATCTTAATAAAAAAAACTTGTAATCAAAATCGAAAAAGTAGAAAGGAGCGTGCATAGAGATTGACCTCAGCTATCGAATTAAAAAAAAAAATCATTTAAAAATATTGAAATGCGAACGAGATATCTTCAAAAATTTCCTCCATAGGATTAACATTAGCGAGCGGGTGTTTTCGTCTGAGTGAAGTAGCCCCTTAATATCTATTATCATGTTTCTTTTCTTTTCTTTTTTTTCCCCCCTTGTTTGTATGAACTGAATAAAATGTAAAATTATTAAAAGAAAACTCCTAAAACACATTCAACACAAAGAATGCTGGTTAGAATTGATCATATTTAGAAATAATCAGCAACTTTCAACAAAAGTGAAAAACTGGTTTAATACAGAGGTCATGAAGAATGAAACGTCACAAGAGTGACATTTGGTAAGCTTACCCGAAAAAATAATCTACAACAGGTTGAAGAATCAGAAGCATTTATGAAAGATATTAGAATTAATGCTTAAGCCCCTTAAAAGTTAATGATGAAATTAATTTATATTTATACCTGTTAACACAAATATCCTATTTAGAATGAATGGATGAGTTTTAAAAGAACAATAAAAAGGTTTAATTCTAAGATCAGGAACAGTCAGATTTCACAAGAATGATATTTGGTAGGCTGCTATGTAATTGTATTTAATTATATATTTAAAAAAAAATAATTTTATAAATACAAGGGAAAAGGTGAAAAATAATCAAAGTTTTATTAAATTAAAAAAATGATTAGCATTGTTGTTAATAACATGAACTTCTTTATTAAAATATAAAAATCAATTTATAGTATAAATTTAGAAAAAATAAATTCACAAACACATGATTGTACTAAAGCTTTAAAAATGTTCAATTAACATGATTATTATAGTTAAAATATTTTCAAATTTTACATGTGATGTACATTAAATTTTAAGATGACACTTTTTGTTTTTTTTATTTATGATTCAGAATCAGAATTTTAATGTAAAGTATTTAAACTGAGGACATAATTTAGCTAGTCCTTTCAATTTTTGTTGAACAAAATCTAATTATTTTTAGTATTCCTGAAATTGATTATTCCTGTAATTTTTCATTTCTTCAAAACCTAAAATATAAACATCTGTTTTCCTAATCAAAGTGTTCTAAATTGCAATGATTTTAAAGAACTCAAACACACATAAAATATTCCAGGCATAATTTTGTTTCAATATACTCTTTATTTAGTTATAATTCTATGTTATTTACAAACATATCATGAATATGCCATAACAGAAAATAAAACTTTATTTATTTATTTTTATTTATAACCATCTTACATAAATATTTCACAATAAAACCCTTTCATCTCACCATACACCCTCTGACTATATTTACATAACTTTAGCAAATCTTTGACAATAATTGCATGGCCTTGGGACCAAAAACAGATATCCTTAAACTTACCTATATCAGTAAAATAACTTGAAGACAACAAATAGAATATTAAGTACTTCCTTTTAATAGGGGCTTTGGAATTTTTTAGAATGGTACTGGCACAGTTTGGATTTAAGAAAGTAAGATTTGTTGCCAAATTGTATAAACAGATATGAACTCAAAACTAATGAACTATTATGCTTGTTTATGTTTAAAAAAATTCTTCTGATTACACAATTACTTCTCTTTATACATAATAATAAATAAATGCCTTCTGTATGCAAATGTATACATTAAATAAATTGCTTCTGTGTATGAAAAACTGTGAAAAGGTTTTCAGAAAATACTTGAATTTTTTTTTTCTCTTTCCAATGCCATTTTGTCAGTCTCACCAAGACTCCATATAAAAGGGAAATACCCAATATTAATTAAAATAAAACTGCAAAATAGTAATTTTTAAAACAAATTACTTTCACAACAAAACAGTACTTTTGAAATTAATTGTCCCATTTAAACCAACTTTATTTATTACTGATAATTATTTAGAAGTAACTAAAAATATATTAACAACAAAAACAATATATTAATAAAAGGGATTATTTCCAATAGTATTTCACTTGTGAAAACATAAAAAAAAAAAAAAGAAAAAAAATCAATTTCTTTTCTGGTCAAGGCTTTCTGGACTGCAGTGTTTCCAAGGATTGCGAGAACAACTGTGTCTCTGTAAATGAGTTTTTTGGTTGAATCGTTTATCACAAAATGAGCATTTGAATGGACGTTCACCAGTATGTAAGCGCACATGACGCTTCATAGTTGTCAGATGATGGGTAGCATATTCACAAAACATACACTGATGCTTCACAATGCTCTGACCATTAATAATTTCCTTATATGAAGAATAAAAGGCAAGATCACTTGTAGGTAAATCTAAATAAAAAAGAAAAGTTAACTAAACAAACAGAGAAAAACATCATAATTTGAGCAACAAGCTGAAGTTTATTATATTAAATCTCTAACAAAAACATTTAATAAAGGCATAAAAACTTTTTAATAACACCATAGAATTAAGAAAGAATGCCATAACAACCATAAAGAAACCATAGAATTAAGATTTTCAAAATAAATTTGTCTTTCTTCTTCAGGCGCAAAGAGAGTCTGAGTTACTGAGTTCTGATAGACCCAATCAGGACACAGAACAGAAGGAGAACTGTGAAGAAAATTGAATAAAAACAGAGTCAAAAAAGTTACAGAAAATTACAAGAAAATATAATATACATATTTTTTATTATTTTCTTGTAATTTTCTGTACTTTGTTTTTATTCAATTTGCTTCACAATTCTCCTTCTGTCCTGTGTCCTTGTGATTGGGTAATATTCTCATGTGATTGGCTGATTCTTTCTGCTTTAATATTGGTTGTTTTCTTTAACTTGTCCCTTTCCCTTCCGTCTTGATCTGGCCTTTTCAAGTGGTAGCATGCCCTCTTTATCCCTGAAGAAGAATGACAAAGCTCCTTCGAAAGGCCTAGCACATTTCTTAATTTTATGGTATTATTAAAAAGGTTTTTTTTTTTTTTTTTTTTTTGTGCCTTTACTGTGTCACACCAGTTTATTCAATTTTTTAATGTGAAAAACATTTAAGTTAATAAAAATTTTAAGAAATGGGACACTTTTTGATTACATTATTTTAGTTTTGTATCTGTATTATTTAAGCTTATATTGACTTTATATATTATCTTAAATAACATTAAAAATTATCACTGTTTCACAGTACAGTTTAAACAAAACACAATACATCACATACTTATTTGTAAAATGACACAACTCAAAAATAAAGTTTTTCACAAAAGGCGAATTTAAGCATGAAAACAAACTGCTTATGTATTTAAAATGGATTGGGAAATAAATTCAAAATTTTTGTATCTAAAACCATAAGCAGTTTATTTACATCAATATGAAACATGTTACATCTGATTATCTGGTGATTTGTAGATAGTAGGGTTGTATAACATTACAGAACTGTTCTAATTTTGTCATTTTTTTAAGATTTTAAATGAGCTTTTATAATAATAGATGAGAGAAACACATTTGTGATTCATCCATGCTACAAATTCAAAAGTTACATTTTTTTTTAGTTATCACTTTACGAATAAATGTGCACTATATATCAATGTTCACAAAATTTTTCTTCAGCTAGGTGGTAGATTGAATCATCTTGGAAGGAACTAGCACTCAGAACTTGGCTTAAAACTTCAGCTAGCCATACATATATAAAACATGATTCATAATAAAATTCTAGGTGAGCAGTTAACTAAAACTGCCATGATGACTGCCTGGTGAACTGACTGTGGGGACAACACAGTAATTTTTTTTAAAAAACAATTTAAAATGGTAAATGCAACAAAATTATAAAATAAAAACATGCATTTTTATTTTGTTTTTTTAAGAATAGGTTAACTTTTTTTCTTTTAAAAACGTAGCATAAAGCTTACAAAATTTGTTTCATTGTCATAAAAAATGTCAAAAATCACACTGAATTTTAAGTTTTCATCACTTTTTAAAAATATATATTCAAAATTATAATAAATGCAATTTTAATATTGAATTTTGAAGGCTGAAATTTTTAAATAGTCTTCACAAAGAGAACAACTAGATATTTTTTATGTTTATTTATCAAGACTTATTATTATAAAAATCTTTGGTGGACAATGCTTGGCAATTTTTTAATTTATTATGTAAAAAAATTAAAAATTAAAAATAGCAACCTAAGATAATATCTCAAGCCAGTCTGCAGACATTAAAGACTTGAAATCAATTAGACAATATCAAAAATTAACTTAAAATCAGTTTTGCTTGGTTAATTCAAAAAAGGTGAAAAGACAGACAACATAAACAGCTGCTGATGAAGAAATAAAAAGCTAAATATGTATTTATCATAAAAATTTTGTAAATAAATTAAGTGTTGAAATAAATAAATAAATAAATAAATAAATAAAGCATTCTCATTCAGAGAATACAATAATAAACATTCTGATCAACATTCAAGATTAAATATAAGAGGAAATTAAATGAAAAAATAAATATAATATAATCATAATAAACATAAGTCTAAAATATATCTAAAAGTATTTATAAATTCAAACTAAGTGTACTGTTATTTCTAATAATATTCCAATCTATTTTTAAATATTGATTTTAAAAAATAATTTAAAAATAAAAAGTATGTACATTTCCACATATTTTTTTTTTTTTTAATTTTTTAATGTAACTTTTTGAAACAGAAAGATACAATATAATGAAGGCTTTAATTTGTAAAAAAATCTGTATTGTATACAATACTAAAAAAATAAAGAATAATGTACAAAGTTATTCACATGATTTTTCCCCGCCATATAGAAGGATATACTTAAAAGTTTGGAGTAACAATAAGTAAATGATTTTTTACCTATATTAATAAAAGAAAGTTTATGTCTGTATGTGTATGTCTGTTTGTTGTTGGTAAAGGCTAGAAAAATATATTGCATGTAGAGGTCTGCAAATTTGATTGTAGAGAGACGAAGACGGGTCAAAATGTGCCTGAGGCTCAAATTTTGAACATTTTATATATATAACAGAATTATGCATGTATTTCCCTAATTATCCAAATTTGCTGACGATTTTTATTCACTCATAAAAGCAATCCAAATTCAGTCTTTTAACCCAATATAGTACATTTTGTTCTCTTTCAGTAAAGTTTATTCAGAATTTGTACAGTGATTTTTTTTAATTAAAAGTATCAATTTCGCTGAAAATGAGAAGGTTTTTTTTTTTTTTTCTTATCAACCAATATCTATTTGGTACTTTATCCATTCAATCTTATATTTTACACCCCTGTATGAAGTAGACTTTCATTAATTGTTTTAATAAGTTTCTCAAAAAATATGAAATAGGTTTTTTTTTTTGTTTATTAATTATTAAAGAAAGTAAAGCCATCTTTTTTTTTTCTGAAACACAGTGAAGAAAGAGAAGGAAAAATTCCAACATTGGTTTCCTAAGTAATCCCTTTACCTTCAAGGGACATCTATGCTCTATAGACTTGGTTTCCTTGTCTGAGCAGTCTATCTTAAGCAATCAAACTATTATTATAATGACGTATGGGACCTCACAGTCAGGAAATGTTTTTTTATTATTATTGAGTGTGAAAAGAGGTAAAGGCTAACCAATGTAGCGAGATATATGTAAAGTAATCCTGGGAAATGGTAAGGTAATTTATTTTAGGTATATTTAAAATTATTATCCCGGGCAACAGCAAGCAAATGTGCTAGTTAATTAATATTATAAACTTAAAAATTCAGTGCTATTAATCTTGCTTGCTTTATATTAAGTTACATAATAGATGAAGGAGTAAGTCGAATTTATGTATTGTAGGTAGTTATGAGAGGGGGGGGGGGGATCTCTATGCCATACAGCAAACTCTGTTTCCATCATAATCTTCCCCACCTCTCTCTCCAAACCAAAAAAAAAAAAAACTATTTTGAAAATATCAACAAATATTCTGCAACATCTCAGAAAAAAACGATTTTTAGCCTATAACCAATTTTCTATTCTTTTCGAAATAATAATAATGTATAATATCCATGAAAACATACATTTTAATTTACAAATACACATTTAAAATTATTATCCCGGGCAACAGCAAGCACACATTCTCTAATTTTCAATCAGAATTCTTAATGTTTGCTAGACGTATCCTGAATTGGATTTAAGCATTGACCAATAAAACTATATTTAGAAGTATTGCTAAGAGGTCATCTATTAATTGCATTACACATTAAGAGGAGAAAAGTGTGAGGGGGGGGGGGGGGGTTAACACATTGTGATGCCATACCTAAAATATGAAAATAATTAGGTAGGCGTTACTTACAAACAACATAATAATGTTAATATATATATATATATGTGTGTGTGTGTGTCTGCTTAATATATATATATTATTTCTGATATCAAGATCCCTTTCCCTATGCACATACAAAAAACATAACATTGAAAGAGGTATCATACAAAACATTTCAGAACAGGCTTTTGACAAAGTACACTCCCATTTTGTTAAAACACATTGTTTAATTAAAAATCATGGTTAATTAAAAATTAATGAAAAACCTATCAGCAAATAATCTGAAAGACTGCAGTGCAAAAGCCTTGCATGGATCCACTGGTTTAAAATCTTCAAGTGGATTTTAAGTAAATCAGTTAATTTTTTCAATAAACAAAATGTGTCAATTTGAATTTCAGATAGAAAAGGAGGAGAAACACATAATATATTCAGAATTTATTTGAACCTTGAATAGAAATTTTTCTGGTACTAACTTATGCATCTTCATTAAGTGTAAAGCACACAACTTGTTTAAAATGTGAAATATCAAATTTAGTAATTTTGAATCAAGTCATTATATCATTAAAATGTGACATATATTTAAATCATTATGAATTAAGTTTCTTATTTTAAAACATTTAAAATGTACTATATTTTAAGGCATTGATATACATATTACAAGCATTCAAGTTGCTGGCAAAATATACTAAAGACATTAAAGTGGAAAATGTGTTTTTAAGATGACGGTACAATGACCATAAAGCATTATGCTTTGCACTACACAAGAATCTGAATAATTAAAAGGGATTTAAATTAATTAAAAGATAAAATTTAAACTAGCAACATTAAAACATTCAAAATATATGCTTGGGCAGAAAAAAAAAATTGTATTTTAAAGACTTTGCCTAGTTGTCAACAACATATAATGTGTGATATCAAGTCAAATAAAATCAAATTGAATTAAATATCAACTCTGTGTGATGAAAAGTATATGAATAAATAGAACACCTACAACTGAATCAGATCAAACTGCAAGAAATATCAAAAAACATTTTCAAGAAGATTTTCAAAATATGGTTTTCTAGTACAAGTCATATTTTTCTTTATGATATATGTACTCATAAGTATCAATGATCTAATATTCAAAATTTTAATATTATCCAACATAGTTAACTTATTCACAAAAACTACAATAAAACTTTTTTCTTTCATTACTACTGCAAATATTTACAAATAAATAGAAAATGATGAATGTGAATGGTACAACTAAAACTGACAAAGAATATTTAAGAGACAATTGAATGATGTACTAAAAGATGTTTCTTCAAACTTGTATTTTGTATAAACCGTTTCTGGCAAATTGAACACTTAAAAGGCCTATCATTAATATGTTTTTGAACATGACGCTTTATTGTAGTTGTATGATGAGTAGAATATTCACACAATAAACATTGGTGCAACATAATGTTAAGATTATTTTCTTTAACTGTTGAATATAACAGCTGGTAGTTACCAGATGATTCTGAAAGATAAACAAAATTAATTATTTTGAGAATGCTTATTTTAATCAAGCATGCAAGCATATATATTTCATATAGAAACAAAAATATTCTAAAATGCCCATTACATGGATAATGAAACTGTGCTAGTTTCCATTAAAAAAAAGAAAGAAAGAAAAATAAACACAAGATGTACAGCTGGTTTAAAAATTATTTCATATAGAAACAAAAATATTCTAAAAATGCCCATTAAATGGATAATGAAACTGTGCTACACTTTTCATTAAAAAAAAAAGAAAAGAAAAAGAAACACAAGATGTACAGCTGGTTTCGAAATTATTTCAATAGTTTCCACTCATATTCATAAATTGTTATAATAACATATAATTTCAAACATATCTAACTGCCTAAGAGATAACTGTTATTGTAAAGTTACATCACAAATGCTCAATGCAAACACTTTTTGTTGTTCTACACATTTCAACTTCATCCAGACTCATTTTAGCAGTTTTCTCATCAATGGTTGCAGTTCATGCACATCTTAAAAAAAGGGGTGGTTTGTAGACAAGTTCACACATTCTAACAGAAAAAAGTCACATGACATAAATCATGCTGAAAGAGGTCTGAATGTAGTTAGTTTTTGAAGATTTGTGAGTTAACTTTACAATGTCTAAAAAAAAAAAGGGTGAATTTTGCAGTGCTAAATCCATAAAGAATCATGGCCAGCAGTGCTCAATTTCTGTCTTTTGACCATAAAAACTGAGATTCTATATACAGCATATGTTCCAGTCAAGTGGTTGTCCCAATATGTCTCAGTGTTTAGTTCCAAAGCTTGCTTGGTCCTCATTTTACCAACCCTGAAGGAATGAAAGGTTGGGTAAACCATCAAAAGTCCATAGGTGAATCTGAGATCTGCAGAGTGACAGCACAATGTGCTAACAACTGGGCTACCGGGCATCTTTTACGATAATCATTGCCACTTAAATTTGGACTGTTACACATCATAGGTATGAAATTATATCTTATTTTGACAATTTATGAATAAAATATGAGTTCAGATTTTTTAAATCATTTTGAAATAAGCTGTATTAATATGTATAAATTTCATTATTACATGAAAAACATGAGAAAGTAGAAATAAAAATAACATAAATCAAAACACAGCTAAACAAACTTAAAACACAAAAAATTTCAATGTGATTAACTTTTGATATTTATATTAATGTTATATATATCGATAAAAGATAATTTAAAAAAACTGTGAATGAAAAAGTGCATACATAAATCAATTTGCATTTATATACAATTCACAAAAAAAAGTGATTTATTTTGACTAAAACATTTGGTGATTTACATAAATTCAAATAATGAATCGTTATATGTGAAAAATTTGATTCTGTTTTGATTAATATATTATTTTTTAACCTTTTCTCAATTAATATAACCATTTAATGATTTTTATTAATGTAACCTTGAACTAATTTCATCAGATATAATTTTTACAAATAATATTAAACTCAGACACACATATTAACAGCTTAACATAAGACCATTGGTTATATGATTGGAGGATTGATCTTTTGAATAATATAGGATTTGTTTCTGGAAAAAGAAGTTTTTTGTCTGTGATTATGGCAGAAATTTTTGAATTGAGAACAGCTGGAACCCAGTAGCAGGATTTTCTGTGTCGATCTGCAGCAAAAGAAAATTTATGTGACCCATCAATGCTGAACCAAGCTTACTATCATAAAAAATTATATTATCCCATAACATAAGCAAAATTTGCATTTACAAAGAAAATATAAAAAGAAGATAGAATAAATCTAGAGACAAGGTAAATTTTAGCAATTCTTTTAAGCTCAGAATTTCTTTTTAGGCTATTAGATTAATTTACAAAGTCTAAAATAATCTGAAGCACTGGCTACTGTGGTGCATTGTTTCTGCTGCTGGGATCCGGGAGACTGAAATTTCTGACTCAAGGGACTTTAAAGGAGCTTTATGACTGTATCATTTTTACACATAATAAACTAAATATAATAGAATTATAGAAATATAACAAATGGCAATGTTGTGTTGAAAAACTAAATTAAAAAATGAATGAAATATTTCAAACAATTTTAAAATTAAATCAATGGAATATTTAAAATTTCACAGAGTAGATTAGTTAAAATAATAACTGTTTCATAAAATTTGATGTTCTAGGGGCAAACAAGATAATAATGTACCACACATCCACATAAAATATCAGCTGTTCATAAATTTTCAATTCTTTATTAAGTAACAACCACTATATTTTACAACAATGACTGTACGTTTTTTTTTTTCGTTTTTTTTTTCCATAGTATTTTTCACATCGTAAGGTTTTAATTTTATAACTGAAGCCTTGCACAATACAGTTTTATTTTATTTATTTTTTTACAAAAATTATAATTTTATTTTTTTAAGAATAAATAAGTGAAACAGTCTTATGAATAAGTAAATGCTTCTTAAAATGTCCTTTTTCGTTAAAACATTTATGACAAACTGGACATTTGAAAGGTCGTTCACCAGTATGTAGCCTAGAATGTCTCTTAATATTTGTTATATAATTCGTAGTATAATTGCAGAGTGTGCAAGAATATTCAATACAACTTCTGTCTTGATAAAACTTCTTGGCAGAATGATATAACGTTGAACTGCAGAAAGAATCTGAAAATAAATAAATAAAACCATTGTAGTAATTATCAATTAATTATGAACAAAATAATGCATATTATTGTGGTTTCCTGACTATTTCGAGACTCTTTGTCGCAGACGATATTTTACGAATTGAACTAAAGAAAGATTTTGAAAATAAATAAATAAAACCATTGTACTAACTATCAATTAATTATGAACAAAATAATGCATAATGTTGCGGTTTCCTGACTCTATTTCGAGACGCTTTGTCGCAGACGATATTTTATGAGTTGAACTGAAGAGACTTTTTGCTTATGAAAGAACTTATTTGATGTTTTATGAGTAAAAAATGATGACGTAGATTAAAAATGATTAGAAAGATTTTTTATGTAAATATTCTGTTTTATGTATTGTGCTAGTGTACGTCTTTGTGAATTAAATGTTAGTTTTCATCTAACCATGCATCTTCCTTTTAAATAAATACTTGTCATCAAGATTCTCTATTTAAAGAAGTTCCTTCGAATCCATGTTCTGAGGAAAGAAAATTTTATGAGATTTAATGAGTTACATAAGATAGGGAGAATTAAATTATACTAGATGGAACCCGTCAAAACTTGACGGTAAACAATTTGATATGAATTACAAATTTCATATGAATATTGCTCGTGCATGTGACAAAAATCTTAGATATGTTTAAAATCAGTGTTGATTTCTGAAAATTTTCTCAGTGCAGGATTTCTGCAGCTATATGTAAAAAATCTAATTCATAAAGTGTGAAAATAAAAATTATTATCACTTGCGATACACCCAAGAGGTGTAGTGAACTCTAACCCTTTATTAACCTTTCAGCGGCTATATGCATTGAAAAGTTTTAGACAAACATTGTTTTTCAAAAAATTTCCGGTACTTTTCCGTTATACGGACACCATGCCAAAATGTATGCTAATACATAATGTATGTTAATGTATGTAAATGTATGTATTACATGTATGTAAATGTATGCTTGGCGACAATGGTGTCCGTATAACGGAAAAGTACCAAATTTCCCCTTACATATTTTTAATTGACGTAGTATGGGAAGAGTTTCATATTCTGTGCTGGTTGGCACTATTGGCCAAAAAATCCAAAATAGCGCCAAAAGGGGTGTGACGTCACGTAGATTAAGTTCACTTCAGTAGTTAAAAATGTAACTCCAAAGACAGAAGATCGCAACAATCACATCAAACACTTATCGCCAAAATCAACTCGCCAAAAAAATCATTACAGGATACGGAACTCTTCCCTAAAAGATTTTCTTACAATCATTTTTCTTAGAAGATATAAAATAAACAATTTTTAGGCTTATGAGGTATGAATTATTTTCACTGTACATAAATATGTTACAAAAAATATATATAATTTTTACTGTTAAAAATTTAGTCTGGCTCTCAGAATTTTCACAGAAGTTTTTCTTGCTTAATTAAACGCCATTGAACCATGAGGCATATTTCCAAGATCAGCAAAAAAAGCGAAAAAATATATAATATATATCCAATACGGTACTTTTATGTTTGCTGGGCGCCAGTGATAACCCGCTTTCTTGTTTCAATTGGTATCATCTGAATTGCAACCGTTTCAATTCAATTATTTCAATTTTGATTTCAATTCAATTCTTGAGATTTTGTTATTTATTTGTATTGATGTGTTTATGGTGGCACAGATATCATATACGCACTACATTGCCGCAATTTTTTTTCCCCCGCCAATCTGGCGAAAACTTTGTTTTTGAATATTAACGTTATAATGTATATTAACGTTATAACATTAATGCCAATGGGGTGCTTATATGACATCTGAGCCTTTGTGGTTACGTATTTCCTCATGATTATATTTTAGCTATTTTTATGTAAGTTTTTAAAGACATTATGCTGCAATGTTAAAATATTGGTTATTTGTTATTAGCTAATGTTAAAAGATTGTCGAGAAAAAAGGGTTGGCGAGATTAAAAAATTTTGGTGATCACTGGCGCTTGACTAACATAAAAGTACCCAAAATACACATATTCAGACATTTCAGTGCCCATCTCGATGTTATGAAAAAACAGTGGAATTTTATTATGTAGTACATCAAAAAATACGGCACAGATGTCCTATGCGCACCACATTTGCGCGATTTTCCCCCGCCAATTTGGCGAAAACTTTGTTTTTGAATATTAGTTACAAATATCACGAAATAATAGCAAGTGATTTTTTATTTCAATATAAAAATAAAATAACATAATAAATGAAACAGCTTCTATTATTTAAAAAAAGGAAATAAAAATAAATAAATGATAATTTGATATAAATAAATATTGATATACATAATAAAAACAATTTATAGAATTAAAATAAAAAATAAAAGTAAATAAACAGCAATACAAACAAAATAACCGGATTACCATGTGAGGCATAAAATTACCAGTTTGTTGCAATCGCGCCAATGTGGTGCGTATATGACATCTGTGCCGAATATTTTTGCTTTGTTTTAATAAATTTTGCTCCACTTCCATGCACTTTTTGCCTCTAATGAAAAAATGTGTCGAAAATTTCAAAAATTCCCAACAAACATATACAGGTAATTTTGGCACAGATGTCATATACACATTGGCACGACTGCAACAAAATGGCAATTTTATGCCTCACATGGTAACCCGGTTATTTTGTTTATATTGCTGTTTATTTACTTTTATTTTTTATTTTAATTCTATAAATTGTTTTTTTTTATGTATATCAATATTTATTTATTTTTATTTCCGCTTTTTAAATAATAGAAGCTATTTCATTTATTACGTTATTTTATTTTTATATTGAAATAAAAAATTGCGTGCTATTATTGCATGCTATTTGTAACTATACTCAAAAACAAAGTTATCGCCAAATTGGTGGGGGAAAAAAATCGCACCATTGTGGTGCGTATATGACATCTGTGCCCAATAATCATGGATTTAATCAATTTTGTAATATGCGGTGCAACCAAAACAATTTTGATTAAATCGGTACAAATATCGCAGACGCACCGGGGTTAATTTTTGGGGCCTAAATGACGATTTTTGCTTTCTATGGCAACATGGTGTTTTATAATAAAATTGAATATGTGTGTAAATAAATAAAATAAAATAGGTACTTTTATGTTAGCTGAGGGTCAGGGATAACTCTCCAAATCTTGTTTCAATTGGAATCATTTATAAATTGCAACATTTAACGTGAGATTTGTTATTCATATTGATATGTTTATGTTTAGATATTTTATTATGATTATATTTTAGCTAATTTTAAGTAAGTTTTTTAAGATTTTATATTACAATGTTAAAATATTACCTAATGTCAAATGATATTAGCCAAATACCAAATGATAATTCCAAATGATATTAGCTAATGTCAAAAGATTGGCGAACCACAGAGTTTAGAGAATAAACTCAATGCCTCGCAACAGTGGGTGTTGCCGACTTTATGACGTCATAAGCAGAAGTAAAAGTTTAATTGAAAATTACGGCTAATTAATTAAATTTTCGAACAAACGAATGTACGATAACAAATCTGTGTCCAAAAATATCTTTAATTAAAAAAAAGAATAGCGTAATTTGATGCAGTAGTTTGTTCTCACGGATTGTCGAAAAAAATCGCTTAGCGTTTTAAATATATAGATGATACATTTTTATTTCACATATAAAATATACAAATATTGGTATTCATATAGCATTATTCTGGTCATAATTTTTTTAAACCTCCCAAAAGACTTTATTTTTAAATCTTGGAGGCATATTTACAAATTGAATGAGAATTTCCAATATAGTTTTTGTCACAGTAGATCACAATAGAGCTTTTTAGTCAACAAAAGAATCTATAAAATAACAATTGGTGTGTGTGCGTGTGTGAAGGAGAGGGGATTACATTTTTTACAACTATTTACTACCAGCAACTCATAAATAAGACAAAATAAAAAATTTATTTGGAAGAAACTTAAAAAAGGAATTACATTGTAACTTTGTCAAACTTAACACATGCATCAACATAATAAATGAATAAATAAATATGTAAAAGATGAATAATTAAATGGATAGAAAAATCTTACAGCTAAAATTTATTTTATTTTTAATTTTATTAAATAAATAATTTTTAATGAAAGAGTTAAATATCTCTGTTTTGTTCTTATTATTATTTTATGATTTCATAAAATATATTTCTTTATTGCTTGTCTAGTGAGAACCAGTCTCGCTTCTATTAAATACATTTATCATATTCTTATGATCTTAAATAAATGGAATTTTGAAAAAACATATTCAAATAAAAAATATATAAATATACAAGGGTAAAAAACACATGCACACGAACATGCACAAACAAACATAAGTCAATAACATTAAAATAAATAAACAAAAATCTGGATTAAAAAGTCCATTCCTTAATCAGGTACTTTCCAAGACATTTAAGTTACACTACCTTAAAAAAAGAAGCAAATCTGAATTTAACCCTCTGAGCATTTAAGGGCTTTCCTGCATTTTTAAATAAATACATATAAAAGCCGGGTTTATTAAAAAAATATTTTTCATTGTTTTGTTCAAAACCACCTGCAAAAATATGCTCTAATAAATTTGCATAATTTTTCCCAGGAAGTCAAGTATTTTCATCATAAATAAATACACGAGAAAGAGGGAATAATAATTGATAATAAATACAAATATCTTCCTTTATTGGGAATAATTTTTGTTAGAACATATAATTATACATTTTCCTAAATTACCCAAGCGAAATTTTGTTTTCAATCATCAATGATGTTTTTTAGAGAGGAAAATGTCCTTTCAACATCCACTGATGTAATAGGACAATATTTAAAGTATTTTACAATAGATGATGTAACTTCTTTTGGCAGGACACATCCTTCCATTAATAAAGCTACTTATCTGTTTAAGCTTGAAAAATGCCTGAATTTTTTATTTAACATTTTTTTGAGTCTTTTTAACACTTTCCAACCCAGTTGAAAAGTGTTTATGACTTCGGTTTGTCTGGCCTTCTGCCGTCTGTTCGTGCTCCAACTCCCGTAAATATGCTCGGATTGCCCTGCAATTTTTATATGTTATTGTCGTTATCTATAGCCTGTTCCCTATTTCAACTGAAGTGTGTAACACTTTTAGTTTTGTTACAGGGACACTCAAAAGAATTCCGTTATATATTACGGTCTATGGGGAAAAATCATTTACGGTTTATTTTAATGATGTTACACAATTTCAAACACATTGTAATTGATATATATCACTAAGGTGCATTACAAGAAGCTTAATATGGAATAGGGTGTGCATAGCACTTATAGTTACTTTACAGGGACAGTCAAAAGAATTCCGTTACATTACGTCTATGGAGAAAAATCTTTTCAGTTTAATTAAATAATGTTTCACTATTTTAAACGCATTGAAATTTATATATATCACTAAGGTTCATTACAAGAGGCTTACTACAGAATATTGTGTGTATAGCAGTCATCGTTCATTTACAGGGACACACAAAAGAATTTTCTACTGTCTGTTAACAATAATTCCTGGAAGTGCGTTTTAAGTTGCTGAACGCGATTTTAAATTTAACTCACTTTTTGTCTATTACTTAGTGTGTATAAATTCTGTAGATCATATACAGGGCAGCACAAAAGTTCGCGAACACATTTCCGTTTATTGACAGAAACTCCAGAAGGAGAATTTAAAACTGTGCTACGTGTTTCCTAACTAAACTAAAATTTAGCATCCTATGTAGCATATATACAAATCGATAGATCATATACAGGGCTGAATAAAAGTATTCGGATATTTTTCCAAATATTGAATATGTTGGAAATTCCTGAAATTACGTTTTTAAATATGTTATGCATTTTCCAAATTGTTTACTTAGATGTTATCTTTCAGCTTATTAAACGGTAATGATTTGTAAAATTATTTTGGAAACGTTGGAAAGTGTTACATAATCTATGCTTGACGCATGATTTTTCGTTCTTGTTTTTTTCTATATTTGATCCCATTTCTCCTAAGACTAATGATATATGATTGGAAACTTTCACTATTATCAAATTGCATCTATGAGAGCCATATCAGGCCTTTCAAATTTTTTAATGTCTCATAATGAAAGAACTTTCAATCATAGATAACATATTTTGAATATTATTGTATGACAAAATATTGTTTGCTATAAAAATTGCATAAGAATCTGAACTGTCAAATATTTTAACCACATTCTGTATAGCATTTCAGTTTTTTCTATAAAATAAAGCTGCATGAATCCAGGTTTCCCATCTCATTACCCTTAACTACTGTTAGTAGCCTCATAGACTGCTGTTTTTATTTTTTAAATTTTCACAGTTTAATTTGTAATTTGCAGTTTAATTATAGATACTAGTGAAATTTTGTTTCATTCGAAGCCCTAATAGTATAGTTAGTGACTTCTGAATAGGTCGATTTTAATTATAATAGTCTTGTACAGAAACAGTATACTACGAATTAATTGAGCCTTTTATTCATCCTTCGATCATGCGGTCTCAGAGACAACTCACATTATCTATGTGACAATTTTTGTCACAGCAGTTAAGGGCTAATACTGGTTCTGGTGGTAAAGGATACAGTTTTACTTGCGTTGATGCTTTAAGATTTTCTTAATGCAGAAAATGATTTTATTTACTAGTTCATAGTTTTCCCTGATTTTTTAGGCTATGTGATGAGGAATGTGACGAGGCGATGGATGTGAGGGTGATGGAGTGTGAGGAATGTGACCTCTTAAGAAAACCTCTTAAGAAATTCAATATTAGCATGTCAAATAGAAAAAAACAATCAGATATACATAATTTAAAATTCATCTTTTACTTTTCTTGCTTAAAGAAAATTGCTTGAATTTCCTCATTGGAAATTTCAATTAGAAAGTCAAAGTTCAGTTTAACGTAGCTTATTTTAGCTAAAGGAAAATTTAAAATATTAAATTTAATCAAATAATAATGTTCTTATATTGTATAATAAGCTTCATGCAGTTTATCAAACCAAATTTATAGTTTTTTCATTATTTGGCGGTTAATATTTATTAACAATGCATAAAACCATAACATTAAAAATAGATAAAATTTAAATAAAAACACAAATCTAGACAAAAAGAAAAAGCAGGACATGGAGGGAAATTCTGACATTAATATTAATCAGCAAAATGAAATACTTATATAAATTTTATATAGAACAACCTACCTCTAACATTTTTTCCTGAGTTTTTCGGCAACTAGTAACATTCCACCTATTTGCAATCACATGAAAGGCAGATTTTATAATTACTCAAAGAAAAAATAATTATAGAATAATTAATTAGGAAAATTAAACATTCCAGTTACTGCTAACCAGCTAAATGCTATAAATTTGTGTGTTATTACTTGGCAATACACATTTTTTATTAGGTTGACTGAGGTGAAATACCTTCAGTGATGATATTTTATAATGAAAGTTATAAAATATTGTTTTCATAAATAGAAAAACCTAAAATCTCTATACGGCTCATGTGAAGAAACAAATAAAATAGATGTAGACAAGCGGTTGTCAGCTGACTGTGAAGGTGACCAACAACTCTCAGACCAAGATTCCTATGAAGAATCGGATACAAATGATGAAGTCAATGATACAGAACAGCATATTTCACATTCTGGAGGAGCAAAAGTACTGGAAGTAATATCGCAATATGTAGAACAGCATCAGAATGCAACGGCGGCAGACGTCATGTTTATGAGACACTGGTTTAAAATTGCATCATCGTCTAAATTTACATCTTTACAACAACAAAAAGTGACTAATTTCATACAATCAAACAGTGAATGTTGTTTTCTGTATTCCAGTAATCAACTGATTGTACTAGTAGTGTTTTTCATATATACGTAGCTATATAATTATGTACATTTTGTGTTATTTTACTAAAACTTTTTAATATTCTTAATAAAATTTGTATCTTTTTAAGCCATTGATGTAGGCACCAGACAACTCATAGCAGGGCAATTCCATATAAGTGTCAACTTTGATTTAAAAAAAAATAATAATAATTTTTATGAATTAAGTTAAAAAATATATTGAAATATATTCAAAGTTTTCAAATTAATGTTTTAGATTCAAAATGTTTAGGTTAGAGCTAAAAAAAAAATATTTGCACTTTTGTACAAATAGTATTCTTTAAAAAAACTGTGAAAAAGAATGTAATTGTTGTTTATTTCGCATTTTCTTAATAAATGAATGCATGTAGTAAAATATTTAATGGTTTACAATAGTCTTAAAGCCATATACTTGATGATAATAATGCATGCAAAATAAACTAGGTAATCCTGCTCAATATGTTTTTGAAAAAGCTGTCACACACGAATAGTTATATAATGTAATTTCTTATAATCATTCTGGATAATAAAAAATTTATGAAATTTATTATTTCAGACTATTTTCTTTTAATAAATGTTTAAGAAACTTTTGGTCATTCCGTCATGTCAAATGACAGTTAATAACTACAACCCTAGGACAGGTAGGTTGCTCTAAATTTTAATTTTATATTGCTTATACATCATATTTAAGATATGTATTAGTTTAAAAACTGAATGGCTTCTTAATTCACAAAAGTTTCCAATTTTAAATAGCAGGTTAGAGTCATGGTAGCAAAAATGTCATGCCGTCACACAATAAGAAATTACTCAAAAATAAAAAAATAAAATAGTTTAAAAAAAAAAAAATTATATACATATATATTTTTTTTAAATCTTTTAATCAATAACAGTCATGTGCAAACTGAAAAGTGAATTTTCATTTGAAAATAGCTTCAGTTTAATTGCTATAAGTTTATTCTACAACTCAAAATGTCATTCCGTCACATATGGAATTGCCCACCAGCAGGCTTACTTCTGGGCTGAGTGGATCCATAAAGTTACATGATCCATGATTTAATATTAACAGGGCTGCCACTGCCAAATGGCATAAAAAATAGTTGCTTTAGTAGCCTACAATGAAAACAATAGTAGCCAAAATAGTAGCATTTGCACAAAAATAGTAGCCAAAATAGTTGCATGTTTACTTAAGAAAAGAGGGGCAAGAATCCTTATTTCCCATAAAAATAAAAACATCATGAAAATCCACATTTTCCCCTACCATCCAATTTTTTTACTTTTTGTAATTTAATTATAAAATCACATACACACAAACGGAAAGAAAGAATGAGGAAATTTTTTAAATTATAATCTGAGATATACGATCAGAATGCAGTTTCGTTTTCCCAAACTAAATTGAATATAATCTTATCTTGTGCTTGAGCATTACTGTGAGGTAACTAAAAACAATACAATTTTTATTGCATGTTATTAGCTGCAATTTTAATTCCATTTTGTAAACAAAAATTAACTGAACCAATAAAAAGTGGTTTTATCAAAAAAGGATGCATTTGATAAAGAAAATACAAAGCATACTAATCTATTCTTTAGAAGAAATTTTTGTAAAATAAAATAGCAAAATCGTCCGAAAAAAATAAAGTTTGATTTTATAGACATCAATGAGCCAAATAAAGCTATCTAAGTAAGAAAGGCAATTGAAAAACTGTGATAGAAAACAAGGTTTTCTTATTTCTAAGTAGCATTTATTTGCTCGTTTATTAATTAAAATTTTTGGAATGAAGCATTTATAGGAGGTTAGAAACAAATATGATTCATGCAGCATAGTGAACAAATCTACAGTTAATCGTTTGTGGTTCATACGACAGTTAAAGGGTTAAATACCTTTAAAAACAATCAAAAATTGGACAAATATACTGTAAAGCATAAGGGTTATGGGTGGTAGCCAAACCAAAAATCAGTAATTAGTTTTCCACAGAAATTTGAATGTTGGTATCTTTGCACTACATTTATATTGAAAAAGTAATTTCTTTTTTAAATTTCAAATAGAAGTTTTACATATTTTAAAAATTGCATAAAAAACTTAAAAAATTTATACGGAAATATTAGATTGGGGTATTAGGTTAAAAAATTTGCAGTGCTGAGATTTTTTTTTTTTTTTTTTTTTTTTTTTTTACAAAAATAGTAGCTGGGACTGGAAAATAGTCTCCTTTTTTCTGGTTTTCCTCTAAATTAGTCGCTTTTGAAGGTTTTTGGGCTAAAATAGTAGCCATAGTTGCCTGATGCTGAAAATAGTCGCTTTTAGTAGCATTTTAGTTGCAAATGGCAGCCCTGTATTAAACAAACAACTGAATAAGCACAACTTTCAATATCAGTTTTTGTTGTTGTTGTTTTCATGTTCTATAAGATACTTTTAATTAATTTTGAACCAAGTCTTATGAACAAAACTTTACTCTATAGCAGGAATATAAAAATGTTTAGTTCAAATAAATTAATTAATTAAATTAAAATATAATGCTAAGTTTTCTGATAGAAAAAAGAATTTTAATGACAAAAAAATATATTCTAATAAATAATCATTCAACAAAATAAAAATAATTTGCTGTAAATTGAAATATTTCAATTCAAAAAAATTAAACTGGAATTTTACAAAAAAGGGAAAGAAAAAACCCACTATAAAGCTTATCAAAGTCATATTTGAAGAAATATTGAGGTTGATTTGTGTACAAAGATGGGTTGGAGCTACTACAAACACTTTGATTGTTATAGGTGATTACTGAAAAAACTTTTTAAAAAATCAAAATAAAATATATATAATTTGACATATTATTTTATTTCTCAGGTATTTTTACAAGTGCTACATAGAGAAATATGTATCAGAATGAACATGAACAATAAGAGTAAATGTACTTGTGAAATGGTTACAAATAATAATGACAATTGAATGTATGTCACATTTAACATGTACACTTGAATACACATAAAGAAATTACAGTTGAAATCCTGATACCAAATAGTTACTTTTATTCAAACACATAAGATTACATAAAATATCTTTAAATATAATCAAATTTTTGTAAATGCATAAATTTCCACTCAAGTTTGTTTAAATAAAAAGTTCATAAATATTATCGTTAAGCACACATTTAGAATATTATGAAATCTCTATAAAAGATAATTATTAGTTTAATTACTTTACTAGAAAAAATGTTTTTCTTCTCTCTCTCTAAGGTCTCCATAAAATAGCATAATAATAATAAGTAAAACCTCTTCTCTTTTTTTCCTAGAAAGACTAATTTTAAGCAACAAGACCAAGCTTAAAAGAATTAAGAACTGTGAATTACAAATTTCCTAAGCATTTTTTTACTTTGTTATTGTTTTTATTGATGAACAAAAAATAAATAAATAAATGTGTCATGTGTGACATAAGAGCATTTCTATAATCTTAAAATGCATAATATCTTATCTAAGAATACAAAAATCAGTGTCAATGCAAAATTGAAACCATGATTTTGCAATGAAAGCTTTCAGTTTTTAATAAGGGGATAAGAAAATCTTTATCAGACTTGATAAAATATTAGAGAGTTAAAACTGGCAGTTCCATGGTTTGCCATGGGCACCAGCAAAACAAAATCTAGGGAGGGACAGGGTTTGGAAATAGTCTGTTGACATTTAAAATGAAGAATATAAACATGAAATAAGCTAATCTGATAAAAAATTTTATCAGAAAACCCCATGCAAGATAGTTTTTAAAGATACTAACATCAAAAGCTATACAGAAATGTAACATTAAAAATCCAAAATTAAGCTTCTACAAGCTTTTATTCAAAATGAAGAATTAAAACTTTATTATCTTTTTTGTCAGGGAGGGGGGCTTCACCCTCCTGAAACTCCTGTTTAAGATAATTTTTTAATACATGGACTAAAAAGAAAACACAGATCTAAAAATATCTCTTTCATGGGAAGGGGGTTCAGCGACAGCGCCAAGGCATGATAAAAAATCTTTAGTTCCTTTTTTTCTTAGTATTTCATAATTTTAAGTCACTTCAGAAGAATAAATTTTGTTTTATGTATTTTTTTAAATAATTAGAGCAAAATAAAATGTAGCTAATTAAATCTGAAAGTCCAGTGGAGCGAAATTAATTGCTGCAGGTGCCCATGTAATTATCCTGTTACAAATGAGTCTTTTGCCAAGCTTTATTTCCATGAACAAGTAACTGGTGAGTTTTTAAAGAAGCTTTTTCATTAAAACGTTTATCACATACCTCACATTTGAAAGGACGCTCACCAGTATGTAAACGAACATGTCGTTTGATATTAGTAATAACACAGGAAGTATAATTACACCAGAAACATGAAAATTCTGTATAACTACTGACAGAAGACTGCTTTTTTACAGATGTATATAATGGTAAATTGCTTGAAGAACCTATAAAGAAAGGAAAAATACATTTTAATGACATAAAGAATGTTTTGCAAAACTAGTGCACTGTTCTAATATGTTTTTATATCAGTATGCAAACCTTCAATAAGGATACAATATAATAAAAAATCATATGTAGACTAGCCACATAAAAGTTTTAATAAAACAATAAAATGTTACATATTTACATTATACAGTATCTCCATTATATTTTTAATTAAAAAACAATATATAAAAGTGACAGAAAACATATTTTTGGAAGTCATTGACTTTCATTCACATTATATACAGAATTTACCATTATAAAGTACAGGATAAAATCAGAAATTTTTAATAGTAGTGTTATCAGCATTAAAACAAAGCTATATAAATATTACAATATAAATCTCTAAAATGAACTCTCTTTGAAAATAACAAAATTATAATTTAATTTGAAATTAGAACTTTTTGTCATGAATATATATGAGATGGTTTTTTAAATCAGACTTTTCATTGAAACTTTTTTTACAAAAATTACATTTAAAAGGACGTTCACCAGTATGAAATCGAACATGTATTTTTATATCATTTAAATGACATGTTGAATATTTACAAATTAAACAGGTGTATTCTGTATAATTTTCTCTGGAATAATACTTTTGTGCAGAAGTATATAAAAGTGTGTTACAGGAAGAACCTGTAAAAGAAATTGAATAAATAAATAAAAACATTAAATATTAAAGAAAGAAAAAGAAAAAAAATATATAAAAGAATGTGTGGGCAGGGGGGGGGGGGATGATAAAGAATCCTTAATAAATCTCATTAGTACATAAAATTTTAAGGATTCTCATTTTAGTCACTAAGATATAAAAATAGTCACAGATGACTGTAACAAGTGAATTAACTTTTCAGTGATGTACTGTAATTTTTTGCAAGAGCAGGCATGTGTCTTTTTTTACGACACAACAGTTATGCTATTACAAATTCAAGGTATATCCCAACAGTAATAAGAAACAAGTTAAAAAAAAACAATTACACATAACAGTACTAAAAATCAAATTTTAATTTATGCACTAAATATGAGAACAAAGTGTAAAAAATACCATGTTTGTCATAAAATTTATGACCCCCCACCCCTGAAAGGTTAAATAACTAAATATATAAACTGAAGAAATATAATAACATAAAATGTGGCAAAAATATTTACTAAACATTTCCCTAAAGAGAATACTGGTAGATAAACACTGATTCTTGGCCTCCCTATAGGGGCAATTTTTTTTAGCTCACAGGCTATCAAAGCCTGAGAGCTTATGTGCCCGCCGGTTCTGTATGTACGTAACGCGATAACTCTTGATAGAACTAACCGTTTTACTTTAAATTTTGTTTATAGGTTCCTTGTGATAAGGCGCTTCCCTGATTAGTTTTGGAGGTTCATTGGTTAAGCATAAAGGGGGGAAACGGGGGGCTAACCCCCCATATTTTAGATAAATGGGTTTTTCATGCAGAATTATCCCATTTTCTTCCAATTTTGTATATAGGTTCATTTTGATAATGCGCTTCTGTTAATAGTTTTGGGGGTTCATTGGATAAGTATAAAGGGGGAAAGGGGGGATACCTCCCCCTCCCTAATTTAGATAAATGAGTTTTTCCTGCAGAATTATCCGATTTTCTTCAAATTTTGTATATAGGTTCATTGTGATGATGCGCTTCTCTGAATAGTTTCGGGGGTTCATTGGTTAAGTACAAAGGGGGAAAGGGGGGCTAATCCCCCCCCTTAATTTAGATAAATGGGTTTTTCATGAAGAATTAACCGAGTTTCTTCAAATTTTGTATATAGGTTCATTTTGATAATGCGCTTCTGTCAATAGTTTTAGGGGTTCATTGGTTAAGTATAAAGGGGGAAAGGGGGGATAACCCCCCTAATTTTGATAAATGAGTTTTTCATGCAGAATTATCCGACTTACTTCAAATTTTGTATATAGGTTCATTGTGATAATGCGCTTCTCTGAATAGTTTTGGGGGTTCATTGGTTAAGTATAAAGGAGGAAAGGGGGGCTAATCCTCTCTTAATTTAGATAAATGGGTTTTTCATGCAGAATTATCCGATTTTCTTCAAATTTTGTATATATATTCATTGTAATTAGAGACTTCCCTGATTAGTTTAAGGGGTTCATTAGTTAACTATGAGGGGCTAACGATGGGATGACCCCCCCCCCTTAATATACTATTGATTTCTTTATTTTTCGAGGGGCATATTTCAAATTCTTTGAAATAAGTGTACAATATACAATTAGTGTGAATAGCCTGTGAGCTCAATGCCCTCAGTTTAACTGGGCAGTTTTCCTTTTTATTTCTTGTTTATCCTAAGACATTTTATAACACATATAAAACTATGATTGTGTTATGAGAGCCTTATACAAAAATAATAATAATAAATTGATATAATTGAAATACATTAAAATCTGCTAAATAAACACAAGTTTCTGATCTTGTATAACGATTTAAAACAATTTTCAAACAAAAATTAATCTAAAACAATTTTCAAACAAAAGTTAATCAAAGTAGCAGTAAATATAGATCCTAATTACATTAACACATTACCATCCGAAGACATAAAAATATGTTTTTATACGTTAATAGTAAACATTTTTGTTAGAGCTGAAAAAATTTTAAAGAGGAGAACACAAGGTGCAATCAAGCGTACTTGCCCTTGTGAACAGGTTTTAATTTATAATGACTTTTGTACACATAAATGTCACACCCGTATTCGAAAAATTGCCAGCATACAATGTGTCAAAAGAATCAAAGTTCTATCAAAGCATCTTAGGAAACAGAATTTTTGTTTTTAAATTATTGGGAGGACCAAAAATCTATGTTTATTTACATATTCCCTTTTTAACACATTTATTAATTTATTTATTTTAGAAAATTCTTTTAATGTCCTGTTGTTTCGCAAGAAGAAATTTTTAGTGTCTCAGATACACTTTTCAGACTTTTTTTTTTTATGTTTATGGCCTAAAGTAATTAGCAAGATAGGAATTAATTTTCAGCAAAAAATTTATTAAGATAAAATAGGATATCATCATTTAGATCTTGTTACAATATTCATTAATAACATCACTTAACAAACTAATATATTAATTTTCTTTTAGTAAAATGTAGTTTGCATCAAAAGTTTTAGCAATAACACATCAAAGATATCTAAAAAATAAAATAATAATACCTCATATGCAAGTATGGTATAAACATAATTACATCTATGTAAAATGTAGCACTAAATAGTTAAAATTTACTCCATATTTTGAGTTAAAAACAAATTGCATTCAGCCAATCTCTCACTAGTATATTTTTAGTTTTTCACATGCTTTAACAGATGATATATTATTTGCATCATTAAAGGGAAAGTGCAAATATAACTGATAATAATGAAATATACATCCACTTTACAGTACAGATGTCATAATTAAAAGTACACAGCATAGTAAATTAATTTAACAATAATATTTGATAAATTCAAATATTACAGAAGAAAAAAAATATATTAAAATCAAATAGCAATGTTACACAAACTCTTTACAGGACTGAAAATAAAAAAGTATAAAATATTTAAAATGCAATGTTAAAAAAAATTACACTTTGATTCAGTAAAAACACTTAAATATTATCTACAGCAACTGTTCTTAAATTTTACTGCTATGCAACCCGCTTTAAAATGTAAAAATATTTTGTGGTCCTAGTAATATCTAGATATATATCAGCCTCTTAAAATAATCTATCTTACAGAAAAGGCAAACTTTAACACAAAGCCAACTCGTGAAAAATTAGGCAGACACAACAAAAAATTAGGCAGAAATATGTAAGAAACAATACCTTAAATTGTGCAAGTTAGTAAAGAAATCAGTTGATTTCATCACTATAAGTTATAAAGTTTAATGAAGCAAAATATGAACATGATATTGTTAGGAAAATAGATATTTATCAAAATTAAAATTAAACTAGATATTTTAAAATAAAATACTATAATATTAATTATATTATTTTATATACAAAATTAATTATTTTACTGTGTATGAATACATGATATCTAAGAAACAAAACAATTTATGTACACACTTAAAATAAATGACAAGAGTTCATTTCTCATGAAATTACAATACTATCTGAATTTCACAAAATACTGTATTGAAATCAAATGATTCTAAATAATTTAAAATTCTAGTTTAGCTTTGATGAATCACAAAGCGTCCAGTTACTACAGAAAAGTGAATATGTAGCATGTTTCTAAAAGCATAATTATTTCATTAAATTTTATTCAATTATACACGAAATTCATTATTATAAACTCTAAGAAACTGCATTTAATTTTTTATTTGTAAATTATTAGAAAATTTAAAATAAAACTTGCATAAAGTCTGTAGAATAAATTCTTTTTAAACATTTTATTATAAAAAAAAAAACTACATTTGTTTCCCATGAATAAACATAACGTGGCTTATTAAACTCTTTTTCTCATTGAAATGTTTACTGCAAAAGTTGCATGTATAAGGAAGTTTACCAGTATGCAATCTAACATGTCTTTTTATATTAAATGCATAAGGTGATGAATATTCACAAATTAAACAAGAATATTCAGTACAACTTTTTGAAGAATTCTTTTTCTTTTTTATACAAGTATATAAAGATGAGCTATAGAAATCCCCTGTAAAAGAAAAACAAATGAATAAATGTAGATTAAATAAACTAAGACATATGAAATAAATAATAATAAGCATAAAAAAATTATTTCACATTAAAAACGAAATCATGAATAAATTTCGTGAGTACATCAAAATTCAAAGATTTGGTTTTCTAAAATTCAAACATCATAATTTGTAAATGTATGTTTATCCAATTCTAAAAGTAGTCACAAATGACTCTAAAAGTAGAAAAAAAAAATCAAACTGAAGAAATATAACATAAATTACTGATAAAAATTGAGAGAAATATTTAAAAATAGATCTTAAAATCTTTTAACAATTTTACCTTATTTCTTTAAATATTTTCTATCTTTTAAAATTTATGAAAAAAAAAAAAATCTGAAATGGTCTTTCTAAGCAAACTTAGTCACAAATCCAGCCAAAAATGACACAAATATAGTTAATTTTTTATATTAAACACAATGAAAATGTATGAAAAATATTTTTTTAATGTGCAGTTGTGGTAATTGAATAATGTCTCAATCCCATATTTAAAGAGAAGATTATATTTATCTCTACAAGCTGCAGCTACAAAATACAAATATAAATACATATTATATATAATAAATTCCCTTATTTTAAAGTTAATAAAAATGAAGGAGATTTGATGACAGGAAGTTTCTCCCTCTAGTGTTATTCATTGGATGCAGTGGCGCAGCCAAGGGGAGGGTTTGGGGGTTAAAACCCCCTCCAGAGCTTAAAAAATATACTATAATTGCCGTTTATATGAATCAAAACTAAAGTTAAAATTATAATTTTTGGCTTTTCTGCCTTGGCAAAATCCGCCGCTTTGTTAAATCAAATTCTATTCAACAATGTGATTCAATTAGACGGCGAAAATTCTACTTAAAACTGTGAAAGCGCATATTACATGCATCGGTTAAGTCAAAATTGGTTATTTTGACTGCGTCATTTTGTCGAGATTCTTATAGTAAAAGGGTCATATACTGCCACACAGATGCTTTGAGTTTTATAGTATACAGTGGGCCGTTTCTTAAATGCATTTCTGTCTTTGTTCCATGTTCGAAACAATAACAGACCATCGAATTCCAGGGAAAAAATAAAACATCACTTTGTAAGTCTGTCTCAGTTTCAAACGGCTTATTTTTTTTTTTTTTTTTTTTTTTTGCGTTTTTGCTCTTATTTATATCTAAGACCAAACTATGTGCATACCCCGGAAATTTTAGAAAAGTAAGAATTGAAAAAAAGTACATACTTTAAATTTATAAAAAGGTATTTTCTGATTGTGAACAGATTTTTGTAATCGTTTCTTTCGAATTATTTGTTTTGTAGGGGGTCTGTACACAAATTTAAAAACTATATTTGTTGGTATGTAGCAACGACGACTTGCTCTCGGAGAGGCACTGCATCCTGTCCCTCGGAGGAAAGAAGCACTGATTGTAATTTCACTGACTTATAGATACATGCCTGTGAGCAGTGCTTAATTTGCATCGCAGCATACTGGAGCTTGGCTCCGATACTTCTTTGTTTTTAGTCAATGTTTAAATATTGGTCAGACTTCACCTGAGCTCATTTGCTTTTTTTCATCGTAAGGGTCTCTCGTTTCATAGTTTTTAAAAAAATAACCCCAGTTGTCTGAATTTTATAAATTTATCACCAGTTATAAATATAATAGTTTTACAGACCGTGGAAAAATATTGATATCTAGCTGTAAAAGAAATGTTTTCTCCTCGCTTTTTTTTTTTTTTGCGACGAGTCTTTTAAAATAACAACAAAAAAAGTTATTGTCCGAACTCTCTAAAATGTTATTCGATTGTAAATATAACTGTATCCAACTCCTCTTTCAAATTCTGTGAAAAAGTCTAAGTCTTTGACTAAAGTTGAAGGAAGTTGTTGAGTTGCACAGAAACACAGAGTCACATCAAAAAAGACTAAGTCACAGACTTAGTCACATTTAATAGTGAAACATGAGCCGAAGACGAGCGAACACACGCTGTAACTCCTAATTTTCTTTTAGCATTTTCATCGAAAAATTCTGAGATATTTTTAAATACTTTTATTCATTGGAGCGTTTCAAAATTTTTGTAGGCGCTGTAAATTTGATCTTCTGAGATGCTTTTAAAAGATTGTGTCGAAATACAGACAATTAGTTACTTTTAGCATAGAAAAAAGATAGTCTTTGAAAAGTGCGATTTGACGTGCGGTTCTAAATAAATCGTAATTTAGAATGCTTTCATCTGTTTCACACCTTTAAATTTACCATTTATAATAAACTCTTTATGCCGAGCATTTTCATCATAAAAGCATCGTTATACGAAATTTCAAGTTTCTAACGCTAACAGTTTCAACTAAATCATAATTTAGAACGCTTTTAGAAAGTTTTCCGCTGATTTCATCCTTTTAAATTTTGATTTTTTTTAAAACGTTTTAAGGAAGCATTTACTACATAAAAGTTATCATCATGCCAAATTCCAACATAAATTGCAATTTTAGAATGCTTCTTACTCTTGCATTCTTTTAAATTTCGAATTGAAAAAATAAATTCTGGGCAAGCATTTACGTCTCTTAAGTAACATCCATATAAAATTTCAAGACTCTTGCCCTAAAAGTTCTAAATATATTATGATTTAGAACATTTTTAGAACGGTTTTTGCTCATTTCACTTTTTTAAATTTTAAAAACCGTTTTGAACGAGTATTTATATCTTAAAAGTAACCACTATGTCAAAAACCAAGCGTTTATACCAACTGTATCACACAAATCGGAATTTTAGAACTTTTTTGTTCTCTCATCCTTTTACATTTTGAATTTTTAGAAAACTGTTCCGAATGATCATTTACATTTCTGGAGTAACAGCCGTGCCAAATTTCATATATCTAGCACAAACAATTCCTAATTAATTATTTTTAGATCATTTTCAGACCGTTTCTCGCTCAGTTGATCCTTTTACATTTAGAATATGTTTAGAAATCGTTCTTAGACAGCATTTACATCCCAAAAGTTACCACCATGCCGAATTCCAAGCTTCTATAACAACTGTATCACACAAATCGCAATTTTAGAACGTTTTTTTACTCCTTGCAAACTGTTCTGGACTAACAAGTCTCTAAAGTAACAACCATGCCAAATTTCATGTTTCTAGCCCCAACTGTACAAATAAATTGTAATTTAGAACGTTTCCTGCTCTTTTCCCCTTTTTAAATTTCGAGCTTTTTAGAAACCATTTTTAGTGAGCATTTACATCTTTTAAAGTAACTGCTAGACCAAATTTCAAATTTCTAGAACCAACAATATCGTAGAAACTGCAAGTTTAGAATGTTTTTTGTTCTTGCACCCCTTTGGAAATTGTTGTACCAAAAAAATTGTTTGGAAATTGTTGTATAAAATATAGTCTATATTAGAGAGGAGATGGTTACCAGAATTTTGAAGCCATTATTAAGGTTCCATGCTCAAAAAGTAAAAGCTGAACTATTATAAGATCACTCATGTGTGTTATTTTTCTGGCGCTCAGTGGGGAGTTGAGGGTTATCGACGCAGAATCATCTGAGGATTGTTGGTAATGATTTCCGAAAAAATGTGTCTGTAATTACCTGAGATATTAATTAAAAACCCATCTAGAAAACAACGGCATGAATCAAAACAGTGTTGCTACTTTGCAACCTCCTTTTGAAGTGCGCTTGGCACAACACTAAGATTAAACTTTGTACAAGATCTTTGCTTTAGGTAAGACGAATCATAGTGATATTCATCCTTTTTCATTCCAACTGAATTCAATTATTGAAGGCAAATATTGAAAAATAATTCGTAGAATAATTCCATGACATTAAGAGTCAGTAATTTTGAGACAACAATCGCTCATAATTCAATATATAATTAATTTATAATGAAAAAACTTTTCGATAACAAATCACTCGAATTATCATGCCTGCATATGCTTTCATTTTTTAAAATGAATCGGAAAGTTTTGCGTTGTTCAGCATACTTTCTTTAAATGCTTTAAAATTGTCTACTATTGCATCAAATATAATTGACAAGTAACTTTTCTTGTGAAACTCAGCAACTTCCGAAGCGTGATTGGTTCTCTGCCAAGTTTAAACTTTGTACAAGGTCTTTGTTTTAGAGGGAGATATATTCATTGTTTTCCATTCCAATAAAATTAAATTATGACATGTGGTATTGTTTTAGGTATGTGAGTATATTGTCTTTGAACAGTTCTGAAATTTTGTGTGGAATCCTTTGTACGCGAATAAAACTCGTATATGACCAATTACCTTTTTTAATCCGTTTTGTAGTTCCAGAATTAACCCCTGCAAAAAGAATAAACGTTGCTGTTTTATAATATTAGTATAGATACGACTTCAATTCAAACTCGGATAGTTTTAGAGAACTTAATATATTTTAACGAAATTTTCATCAAATTTTCATTACTTAAGGCAAAATTCGATGTCATGTAAAGTACTGGAAGGTCACAGTAATTTAGTCTACAATACCGTGTTTAATATCAACTACATTCCAAACCATTGACTACTTAATTGAGTTGTTACATTTGGCAAAAAGCAAGGTAAGTAAGTCTATTGAAAATTTTGTTAAAATTGCTCCATTATTATTAAAGTTAGAATTAGAATTCGTGATTCTCTTGTAATGAAACCTTGTGTATTTTTGATTGAACAAATGGATTGGAACTCTGTTATTTTCTATGTAAAAATTATTTGCTGTACTGTGCTCTTCCATCTTAAAGTTTGCCCCTCATCATTTTTAAACACTTTATAAATCTAACCTAGTTTTGTTTTATTTCATTGGTGCATTTTATAAGTTTGTAACTCTAATATTGTGAACGCTGTTTAAATGAATCATAACCAACGTAATTGCGGAAAAAAAGCATTATGATTTCATTCATTTAAAAGACTGATTCCATTAACCGGTGATTCATATAACCGGAGACAACCTTTATCAGAAACTCAAAACCCCCCCTAGAACCAAATTCTGTCTGCGCCACTGATTGGATGCAATGTTAGACCAGACACTAAGGTGATTCCATAATGAAATGAAGAAAAGAATTGTATAAATAAATGTAAACATATAAATAAAAACATATAAATAAATGTTTAACCCATTCAAACCTGGTATCCATTCTAATCAGCATAATACAGGGTCATCAAACATGGTTGGACAATTTTCCAAAAATCATAACTCCGAAAGTAACTGAGGATACGGAATAATTTTATTTGCAAATTACTTGGCCATTATTTAAAATTTGTTAGATGTAAGTGCTTTACAGCCATGATCTTTATATGATGTGTGGTGAAAGAAGCATTTGTGTTGTTTGACTTTTTTTTTTATGACACAGTATTACCAGGACCAGCTCATATATGGCACCTTTAAATAGATTTGTTCATTAGAGTCTCTTTACACTCTTTATCTATAAAAACATAATCAGAAGAAAATTAATATTTTATTAGAACCATACAGCATTAGACCACCTAGATCAGCCATACTCAACCTGCGGCCCGCGGACCACATGTGGCCCGGTGACCTTTTATGTGCGGCCCGAGACACATAATCATAAATCCAAATTACTTGAGATGTGCATAAAAAGTATTTAAGACCGTTACTGTTGTTTTATATATTTTCATGGGAATACAAAATCTGTTTATAATTAATTTGAAATTATGTTAAAACATCTTAAATACCGTTTTCTTAGTCAACATTTCTTTTTACATGTAAACATACTTGTTCTACAAATGGTGAATACATTTCTAATTCTTCAACATAAATCATACATTATTCCAAATTAATTAAATCTGCCCTATATATTTCTGCAATTAAAAAGAAGACTTTTGACAGTAAGCAAAATATTGATTTATTATAGAAAATCACCTGATTTTTTTTCTTTTACATTTGGGAATTTTGCATTATTGTATTATTACGTTTTATACTTATCACATAATTAATACTGCTTTTTAAGGTTGAAACGTTTGTCGCGGAAAAAAAATTGGCAGCAAAACATTTTTACACCGCTATTTTCCAAACAATAAAAATTCGTAGCATATTTCTACAACATTTGCAACAGAAATCTTTCAAGGAATATTATTGTTTGGAAATAGTGGTGGTAAATTTTTTTGTAACATTTTTTTCGCGACAAACATTTAACCTTACTGATAATTTTAACTTTATTATATTACTTTGACTGATAATTTTAACTTTATTATATTACTTTGTTGAGTTATTGATGTTATCTGACTATTTTAATTACTCTTTATTTTTACCCTTTTATAAGTGTGTTGCGGGCCCGCCTAACGTCACAAACATACATTTGCGGCCCGCGAGAAAAAAAGGTTGAGTATGGCTGACCTAGATTATACCTAATGTGCCTAGGATTACAGCCCCTGGATATAATTCTTTAATTACAAGCTACTAACAAGTTTTACCACCTATCTGAGCTGATGTGTGTGGAAATAGACATCAAGTATTTGTAATGCAAGTCTCCCTGTCAACACTACTGGTGTAATATAGCTGTTAAAAAAAATCTCCTTGGCTAACCAGAAATAAAGATAATGCAGATAGATAAAGTGTTGCTGCAATATACCATATTTTATTTGAGAATGCAAAATTAATATATACTTTTGCATCTTGAATGTTTAAAAAAACATATGAAATAATAAGTGCAGTAGGGACCAAAATTATGGAAACCTTTCAGAAATTTTTTTAAAATTTGATAGCTCATAACAACACTTAAATTTGAAGAACTCCCATAAAAGTACATAGCAAAGGAAAGATACTTTAAACCAGAATATGACGCAATAATTGGTAATAGAATATTTCTACTATAATAGTACTTGTCAAACAGAAAAGTGAAACATATGGAGAAAATCAGCTATACAAAAATTCTCACCAAGTCATTTAATTTTTATTTGTGTAATCGTTAATGTTTATAGCAGCCTTAAAACACCTTCATGGAGCAAACTAAGTTTTTCAGCCTTACAACTGTTTTAATGTGAAACAAAATTCAGTTTTTGCTTTTGTTAATTAGGTTTAATTGAAGTGTTGCATCTGACAAACTGTTGCATCTGACAAACAAGTTTGTCAGATGCAGTTGTCTTTAAAGAATTTCAATTGAGTTAAGGTTTGGACTATTCTCAGGCCATTCCAGTTGTGGAATGTGATTATCTTCGAACTACTTTTTTCATACAACAGCAACAAGAAATGAAGCTGATTTTTGTGGAAGTAGAAATGCTTTATTATCTTGGAAAATATCAAACATAGAAGACTTCAGTTTGGTTTCAAGTGTCTCATTTATGTATTTTTTTCATTTTTATTCACATTAAATACACAAATTCAGTCCTCATTTTTCGATCTCATTCAACACCTGATCATAGCACAACAGGAGGCTACAAGGTAGATGTAAAAAATTTAGAATACAAATATTTTCATATTCCTCTACTTGTGTATTTTATGTCACCACTATCAAAAATGAAATTTTTTATTTCATCATACCAAATAACATGGCTCCACTATTTCTTTGACTATTAAACATGCATTTTAGTCCAGTTTAATCTTTTCAACCTTTGTTTGGGTGATATATATTTTTTTCTTCTTCTTTTTGTGGAATTCTAACTTTTAAACTAAATTACTGCAGTCCGCACAGAACTGACTTTGTCTCCAATTACAATTTGCACCATTTTATTTTCTACATTAAGATGATTTATTTCTGTCATCTAAACATGGGCTCCTTACTCACCTATCATCAGTTACTGTTGTGAACTTTTTTCTGTTTTCATCAGTCGGTTTTTTGTTTGTTTGTTTTTTTCAGTTTATATATCTCTTGGTTAACTTTTTTCATTTGTTTTTTGTATTTCTTTATAACTATGGACCTGTTTATATAATAGTATTATTAGACATCTCTTTTTGGAACAATTAATAATGTGTTCTTAATTTTATTAGGGTTTACTAGCTCACTCATTGAAAAGACACAAAATTTTACCAACTTGATAGCAATAATAAAGCATATTGATAAAAGTCTTCCAATCAGTTTTAATATATATGATATCAATAGTTGAACTCCTATTCTAGGCTTGATTGACTCATTTCTAAACAAAATGACATTTATCTGTTATTCTCCGTATTCGTAAACATTTGATAGCACAACTCTCACTGCCTTTTTCTGATTATTTGGCACACAATAACTTTTCATAAAATATTAATAATTGAACAGACTGTATTGCATTATATTCTTAATTAAATTATCTTTCCATTGATATATATACTTTTATGGTTTTAGCAAAATAAAATGTTGTTTTATTAGCTATCAAATCTCAAAAAAAGGTTTTCATTATTTTGGCCACTAGTGTACATATCTAGCATTCTAATACAGATTGTCATCAATATCTTATAGATGCAAATTGTGATATAAACATTCAATAATATTTAAACAGAAAAAAAATTAACAAAAATGTGCTGCTTATGTGTATCTTAAATTATCTTTTATTTCTCTCAATTAAAAATAAATAAATGAAATACTATAAAAATAAAACAAACAATTCTCAAATCATTAAAAGACAACTTGCCCAATATATATGTTACAGTCAATATGATTAATCCAGTCATTATTAATAATAAGTGGTTATTATTAATAATGACTGGATTAATCATATTGACCATAACATATACATTTTAAAATTTACAAACACACAATGTGAAGTAAAATAACAGATTAAAAATATTTAAACAATTTTTTTTTAAATTCAAATATTAAATGTTTACTTTTTATAAAAACAGGCCTTTTATAATGCTGAACAATCACTACAGTATGAATTTCTCTTAAATATTTGCAATACATGTGTATTTACATACATTATAATGTGTTAAATTTGAATACATGGAAATAATCTTTAAAGCACAAATAGAAGATACAATCTCTCAATGGCTTGTTTGTTTCCCAAGAAGGGATTTGCAATGTCACAGTCAAATCTTTCTTCAATGATTATAATGTACATTAAACAACAATGCAGAAATATTTTAATATGAAATTTAAGCTATAAAAAGATTCCCTCCATTTATACCTGATTACCTTTTTTAGCAACAATATTCAATAAAGTAAAACTGTATTTTACTTTTATAAAATGAACCTTGACATTTTATGTTAAAAGATATAGTTGTAAATTAATGATTTTTTTTTCTCTTAGATTTAAGTTTTTTAATGGAGTAAAAAAGTTTTGCAAACAATTTAGAATCTCTCTAGAAAAGTTTAGAGAGATCTCTCAATTTCTTGAGTGTTTTTTAAAATGAAACTGCAACATCACATCAAAGTCTTTCTTCAATAATTATTATGTACATCTTTGCAGCCTAGGCTTTTTTTTTTAAATACATCACTTAAGATTTTTGAGACATGAATATAAATAGAAAAAATGAACTAAAAATTATCTTCTACAAGTGTTCAGAGAGGCAGAGCATCCATGATGAAATATCCTAATTTCTATTTCTCTTAGTGTTTAATTATTTTAAATCACTTGGGAGGAACACATTTTATTTATTTATTTTTTTATTTTTTTATCATAAGAGAAACAAAACCTTTAGTTAGTAAAATTACAAAATCCAGGGAGAGGCAATGTAAATTTTGTAGTTCAGTGTAACTTTTGCTTTCCTACAGCCAACACCCATGCACCATTTGCTCCTTAACATCAGATAAAAAATTTTTAGATAATCTCATCCACAGAGCTGTTTTCAGCATGCAGTCAATTTGATGATAGAAAATAAATCACAGACGTTTGAACAAAAGCTGATGCAAAAATGGTGACAATTATGAGATACTGATAATTTTTTGTTTTTTATGATACCTCACACTGCTACTTCCTAATTATTTAAAAAAGGATAAATAGTAATCATCCTTAATTTAAAAATATATATACAGTGAAACCTCCTTGAACGGTCACCTCTAAACAAGACAGCTTCCGAATACCAGCCACATATTGATGGAACCAAACACGTTCCATAGCATTAATACTAGTATGAACCTCTAAATTAGGAATTCTGAACAACGGCCGCTCAAAAATCACAAGAAAATTTTTTTATCAGAACCTGGTACAATTACATATTTATTTGTAAATCAAAATGTGAAACAGATCAAACAAAATATACTTGATATGTTAACAAAAAGTCACTTAACCTCTTAAACACTTAATCCTTTACCAAAAACTAGTATCTTAATCATTTTGAAAACCACTTCTGTCTCAAGATATTGTAAATACCCAAGACTCAAGAGGAACACAGTGCACAGAAACAATTTCGTTCCAAAACAGGACAACCGACAACAAAAGATCCGTTAAACAAACAATGTGACCACCCAGTCTTTTTTCTACTTTTTTTTTTGGTGTAGGGGTCTTGAAAATCTCCCTTTGTCCATAGGAATTGCCGTGAAAGTTTCAATGGGGGGAGGGGGGGGGGGAGAAACATTTCCATTTGGGAACAACGGAGAGATGAATTCTGTAAACTTTGTTCTGTAAACATTAAATTTCAGTTTTCTGGAAACTTTCGATTGATCATTCTTTTGTTTAACTTTTTTGCAGACCGTCTTATTTTGGCTTCTTCGTATAACTTGAGCGTACAGTTTTTTCCAGTATTAATGCATTAGTATATTGACACATCCAGTATTAACAATTTCCAGTATTGACACATATACCGAAGTTTTGAAGAAAATTCATGAAATTCAAAATTTTGTATTAAATCATAATGATGATGAATACAACAAAACAACTCATATTGTTATTTCTTTGAGGAAAGATATTTGCAGCAAAAAAACAAAGCAACTGCAAATCACTGATTTTTTTAATGTATTAAAACAATGAAAATTAATTAAAATGACTGTGTATTTCTATTTAAATGTATGTATTTTGGTTTTTTAAAATGAAACCTTTGAATAACACCCACCTCTGAAGAGCGATCACTTTTCACACCAGTCCCACGTGTAACTGTAATTCAGAGGTTACACTGTATATATATCTCAATGTAGTACATTTTTAATAATAAAATAAGAATTGTATATTATATTTAGAATACAGATCACATAGGTAAAAGCATATATATCTGTATTAATAAAAGAAAGATGTTTGTCTCTCTGTGTGTGCCTGTTCATCTGTGATTGGCTAGGGAAATCTATCACAGACGTCTGTAAATTTGATAAGGATGCATGAAAACAGGTCTGAATTCACCTGAGACTCAGATTTTTTCATTTTTTGATAATTAGCCAAGATATCAATTAAAAACCTTAATAAACAAGTTTAAATTTTTGGCTGTTTGTAAGGTGTTAAAATTGCTTCCATGCCTGTCAGGAGAGTCAGCGGTTTTTCAAGCACAAGCATAGTATAGTATAAGTTTCATTTTTCTGCATTTTAAAATCGCTATGGAATTTTATTTTTTTTTAAAAAATGAACGTTTTCAGAGAATTTTTCTGGTTGTGATGGTATCTTTTATTTAAAAAAATACGAATATTTACTATTTCAAAAACTATTTTTGCAGAAGGTTGATTTTGTATTAGTTTCATGTTTTCCATTTTTTCTGCAGTTTAAAACTGTCATCCGTGTGTCCCAAATGAAAAGACAAAAATACTCATTTATTTATGGTACTTTCCTGGTTGTAGTGGCATTTGTTTTAAAAAATATTAATACCTAGTTGAAAAAACTTTCCTCTGTTCATTATGACCTAATTACATGGTACATACAGAAGTTTCCGTGTTATTTCCGATTCATCATGTATAGCTCGGATGAATGAAATTAGCACTGCAGTTCACAGCCTTGTCCAACAAATAAAGAGTGAAATATGCCATCCAGGATATTGCTGGGATAGCTCAGTAGGAAGAGCGTGCACGGCAAACCAAAGTACCCAGGTTCGAGTCCTGGTCAAAAAATTTTTCGCTCTGTTGGAATAAATCTCAACTACGATACTCCAACCATTGGGTACAATTTACCTTGTTGAAAATACTTTCCTCTGTTCATTACGACCTAATTACATGGTATAGAGGAGTTTCCGTGTTATTTCAGATTCATCATGTAAAATGCCATAATTATAGCTCAGATGAATGAAATTAGCGGTGCAGTTCGTAGCCTTGTCCAACAAATAAAGAGTGAAATATGCCTGCCAGGATATCGTTGGGATAGCTCAGTAGGAAGAACGTCGGCACAGAAACCCAAAGTACACAGGTTCGAGTCCTGGTCCTGGCATTTTTCGCTCTGTTGGAATAAATCTCAACTATGACACTCCAACCATTGGATATATATATGTATATATTTATGATATCTTTCCAGTTGTAACTATGTCTCTTGTTTTAAAAAAAAATTAATATTTACTTTTTCAAAAAAAAAGTATTTTCTGAAGATTGATTTGGTATTTGTTTTCATGTTTTCAATTTTTAAATCAAAAAATTAATATTTACTTTTTCAAAAAGAAAAGTATTTTCTGAAGATTAATTTGGTATTTCTTTTCATGTTTTCAATTTTTCTGCAATTTTAAAATCCTGTTTCCTGGATTGAAATACAAAAATTAAATAAATAAATAACCACTTATTCAGGGTACCTTCCTGGTTGTAACTGTTTAAAAAAATATTAATATTTACTATTTCAAAAAAAAAAAAAAAATTCTAAAGGTCATTTTCATAGAAAAAAACCCCTCACTGAATGCTTATGAATGAGCTTGCTATTATGCCAGTGATTGCTTCTGTGCATGTCCGGGGAATCTTCTCTATTTTTAAAATTCAGATATATCATTTCACATTTTAAAAGAGGGAGCAATAATAATGTCTTTTTTTAAATTTTTTAAAACCAAAAAAATGTAAAGAGCTAAAACAAGATATTAGAGAAAAAATGCTTAAGCAGGCCCAAAACTGTAATACGCCAAATAAAAAAATTTCATGAAATATACTGAATTATTAAGTAAAATTACTTAAAATATGCTGTAAAATATATCATATTCTAGGAATGGTAGATTGATAATAATACTCTACAATCAGTTTTAGTTATTAGCTCTTCATAAGTATTAGTATCAATATACAATCATTTTCTCAGAGACCTGAATATTTGATTTTCCCATTTCTCTAAACTTCAATTATGTTAAATTTTTAAACAAAAATTGTTTTGTTATTAAACTTTTGGATATTAATTCGAAATAAAAAGCATGTAATGCTTGTGCAACAGTTTGGGAATAAACAAAAAGATACAGTCAAACAGGCTTACTAACTTACTTCCTGGTATCAAAATGAAAGGAATTCAATGAAAACTAAAAGAATAATTACTAGATAAAGAAGATAAGACTAGAAGTAACACAATCTGAAGGAAAAGAAAATACAGTAACCCCTCGATACATGGCATTACTTGGGAGATAAGAAAAAAGCGTGATATACCAAGTGGAACGATATAACGAGGGAGGCGAGAAGAGTGTTTATAAATTAAAAATAAAAAACCCTAAATTAAGCTAGGAGGTTTTTGATTTAATAATTGTTCAAACAAGCTACAAGTTCAACACAAAAGAGATAATAAACATTAAAAAATATAAAACTGTACATATACAGTATGCATTTTTACTTACATTTTATAGTATTTTCTGAAAATAAGAATCCAGAGTTGTTTGTTTTTGATTTTTTTTTTATTATCTGCTTGCCATTGGAAATTAAAGAACAAAAATGAACTAATTACATTTCAGTTATATGCTTAGATTTGGACATTTCAAAAGTTTTATATGCTTTTTCGAGGAACTAAATTTATCCGTGGACAACTAAAAAAAGAGTGAAATATCCAAATGTGTGATATAACAAGAGGTTACTATATCTGCATAAACTAGAAAATGCTCTGCCTTTCCTTTTAATAAAAAAATTAACTGTTTTACAGATTTCCTGAATGCAAACATTGAATCAATTAGCACTGTTGATTAACATTGCTGATTACCATTTTTTGTTTTGTGAGCCGTTTTCAATACTTCATTATGGAAATTTAAAACCTTTATACGCAAGTAATGGACACTTTGTGGTAGATCTCATTAAATAAATCTTTTCAACTTAAAATGATTTGAACTCTAGAAAATTTTAAACATTCAGTAAATTTAGAAAGTTTGCAATTTAATAAGATTATATATTTTACTTATATAAAAAATAGAAATTGTCCCTAGTAGGGGAAAATATTTAAAAAATATCTCGATTGCCAAACTAAGAAACTTTCACACAACTTTATACTACATACTAATGCAAAATAACACTTTATTATTAAGTAAAAAATTAAATTAATAAAAATAAATTAAAAAAAGTGTTTATAAAACTTATTATTTGACTAATTGCCAGTACAGTACCAGTTGCGAAAATGTGTTTATAAAATTTATTATTTAACTTTATGCCGGTACACAATAATCCAAATAACAAAATATTTGGTACTTTTCGGTTAGCCAGGCACCAGTGATATATATACATGTATAAACACACATACACACACACACATACACATGTATACATACATATATACACATATTTATACACATATGCATGTATATATACACATATTTATGCACATATGCATGTATATATACACATATTTATGCACATATGCATGTATATATATACATATGCATGTATATATATACATATGCATGTATATATATACATATATATGCATATACATATATATTTAGATATGTACATATATCACTGGCGCCCGGCTAACCGAAAAGTACCAAATATTTCATGCACACACTCGAAATTAATCATTTCTCATTAAATATTTTCCAAACTCTGAAAAATTGTAAACCAATTGATCTAAACTATTTAAAATTCCATTCTACGGTCAATGAAACATAAAATATTTAAATATTACAGAAATAAAAGAAATTTTGTGTTTTATTTTCAGTTCTGCTTGCATTTCTATACTGAAAGAATAGTAAAAAGTATTAGACAGACGATCATACAGATCTGTATTCTTACAGTATACAGATATACAAAATATCTTACATAACAATAAAAAAAGAAATTGTAAAACATTTTTAGAAGAGCGATTCATTTTTAATATCCGGTAATTAGTAACCTTAAAAAACACTATATAAATATGATAATGAAAATCTAAACTATAAACTCTCATTAATAACAAAAAAAATTTATTTTAAAATTTTTCATGCATACTACACAGATGAATTTCTAAATTAATTTTTGAATTTAAATATTTGTTGCAAATGCAACATTTGAAAAGACGGCCACCAGTGTGTAACTGAATACTTGCAGAATGTTTTAATGTTTTGCAGGAATCACCTAGAAAAGAAAAAATAAATAAATAAATAAAAGGAGAAAAAAATGATTTATTTTTAAGCATATGAAAAATAAAAGCTTTGGTATTAAAATATCTCATTAAAATATTTCATCAATTCATCTAATTTTGAAGGTACTGATATTGTAATAATCATATACATTATAGTTTTTGTATAACTATTGCTGAAAACGAAAAAATGGTCACAGATCAAGTGATCTAAATAAATAAATACACCAATTTAAGCAATATAACATAAAATATTGGCAAAAATATTAAATAGCATTTTCTAAAATCGTTTAACCCTCTTAACTAGCCTAGAGCAATATGAAGCTCTTAACTTAAATTATAAAATTAATTGATTTAAAATCAATTTTCAACTAAATTTTATTTTGAATACTCCAATTAAATATTCTTGAATGTGATATATAAGGGAAAAGGGGGCATATGTGAACAACATCCATTGCATCTAATTAATATTAAAAAAAATATATTTTAAAAATTGTTAATAGTTGATATTAATCCCGTCAGCTATTAACAATTTAAGGAAAAAAAAATTCTTTGATGTTAATTACATGAAATGGATGCTGTCCGCAGTGCCTTTTTTCCCCTAGTACGTTTTAAAAATATATAGAATAGAACTTTTAACTACGCAAATTTAAAGAATAGTTTTTCAAAATAATTTCTGAGTGAAAGGGTTAATAATTTTGTCTATATAATTAATACTATTTTTAATCTGCTTGTTATCCAGAGAAAAATTCAAATGCCATATACTGTCAGTTATTTACTTTTTTTTTTTCGTGATTATGACAAACAGTAATTAGCAAGACAAATTTTTCTTCAACATAAAATTTATTAAAAATAATAAGTTTGCAATCAATTACATCTTGTTCGAATTTCCAGTAACAACAGCATTTAACAAAACTGTTACAAGATATAAAATAATTTTTAAAAGGGATTTGTATTTCTAAAAATTAGTATACCTATATTTGTTACTTTTTAGAATATTTACACATGCAGTCGAACCTCGTTAACACGAAATTGAAGGGACTGTGAATTTATTTCGTGTTAACCATCATAATAGTGGGGCCATCTATGTTAGATATAAAAAATAAATAAATTAACCTACAAATATGTTCCTGCTCATAAAATCTTAAATTAATAAGAAATAGAAAATTTCATTAACAAATTAGTCATCATTTTTTAGTCTGTTATTGACTTTTGCTTCAATTTTTGTAGAGTAGTTCTTTTAGGAACGTATGGACCTCATTTAATTTGTTCAAAGTTCTGGAAGCATCCTGTTGTTCCAGAAGGAAACGTAGAGTTTTCAATGCTGTGGTAAATTCATTTAATGACACTAAACTTTGCCATTCGGTGTCAATTTCTTCATCCTCGTTCGACACTTCAATGTTGTCATCTTCTTTTTCCAGCAATTATTTCTTTGTATGTCGTCACATCCGAAGTCAGCATATCTTCATCTATGGAAATGTATTCGGAAAAAACAATGTCTAAGAAAGAATTTCCCGTTTTTTGGCTACATATCAATTTGTAGACAATTCTATGACGCTCTTTATATCTTGACAGTCATCCGTTTGAACATGTGAAGTCGCTCTCACCGAGAGCAACAGCAAAAACCTTTGCTTTCTCTTGCAAAACTGCAAAAGTTAAAACATTGTTCTAGATTCTTGCTTCTTTAATCCACCGCAAGAGAGCAATTTCAATTTATTCATCCTTTCTTCTATACATACGTTTTCTTGCTGGTTTGAATTGACTCACAGCATAAGCGGCTTCAATCTTTTCACGATTCTTTAAAATTGTAGAGAGGACCAATTGTAGAAGAAATGCAGGTATCCCATATTTCACTGCATTTTCTGATTTTAAGAACTTTATTGCTAACTTCGTTTCAAATTTTTTGCTTCGTTTCTAAAGATACAGCTTGGTGTTTTTGACTCATTTTTCACAGAATTCTACAGAGCAACTGCGAACAGAGTTTTAATTATGTTAGTCAGGTAGTGAAGTAAGGATTGTCACTTCTTTTACTCACAGATAGGGGAATTCGGAAACTCGGTTTATGTCACTGTCAATACAGTTACCTGGGTAATAGAACAATCACTTTCAAACAAGAAATTCATTCACCCAACCTTTCATTGTGACTGATCTATAGATCATACGGTTAATGTGGGAACACTTGCGCACATCAGAAACCAAAGAAAAGTAGGGTATAGTCAGGAATTCAGTATTTCACGATTTTCCTGAAATCCTTTTCTGCTTTATATGTTTTTCAAACCACAAGAAAATTCCATTTTTAATCAGAGTATGTGAGACGTAAGTTTGAAATATCGAAAACACACACATTGCATAAGATTTTTTTTTTTTTTTTTGCTTTGGAGCAAAAAAAAAATTGTCTTAAGCGGGATTTTCCGAAATTCTATTTCGTGTTAAACGAATTAATTAACATTGATTTTCAGACTCATCTGGTGGGACCTCAGTATTATTTTGTGTTAAGCGAAATTTCGTGTTAAGCGATTTCATGTTAACGAGGTTCGACTGTACTATGTACTTCGAAACTCTTCTTAACATGTGATTAATTTCCTTAGATCAACTTATTGCTCACACAGCTGATTTCTATAAATTTGTAATTTTGATACAGTTTTAATTTCAATAAAAGTATTAAAATCACTTTTTAAGAATAATAATAATATCACAATTGACAGAGAAAAGAAAATTATTACCTCAATGAGATAACAAAATGAAATGAAATAATTGATAGTAATGAAATAATTATAGCTACTTCATAGTATAGATGTTGTAAACTAAAGCAAAGTGCATAATTTTTTTTTTTTTTTTTTTTTTTTACAAAAAGAGATACATTTAAACATAAAAAGGAAAAACCCAAATTGTTAAAAAAAAATATCAATGATATACTTTCAACTTTACAGAATTAAACTTAAAAGTATAACATTTAAAAAATGGCAATATTTAAATAGATCAATAATAAAATTAGAGCAACAATACAAAAAATTATGCATATACTCCAAGTATTACATTGTCTTAAATAAAAAAAAAAAAAACTACCCTCAAATAAAACATTTCTACGATATTAGAAAAATGATTGTAAGTTTCTCTATCTCTCTATCCTTTTAGATTTGCTAGTAAAACTAAACTAGTTTTTAAAATTCCAGTATCTGAAAAAGCCCTCAATTCCATCACTAAACTCCTCAAACTTTCTTTAAAAAAAAAAAAAAGCTGTTTAGTTATATACACATTATATACACGTTAGTCATATACACATATTTTATCTTCATCACAAAAACTACAAGTGTACAGTTTTTTAGTAACAGTGAGATGTAATATTAGGATCCAGTAACATGTAGCCAAAGTGTTCTACTTTGTCTACATGTAGAACACTTGGCAACACTTTCTTTTTTTTTCTTTCTTTTCATAGATAGGGATCCTCCATTGCTGAGTTGGTTCATTTATGACCACTATTACACTTTCACAGCTATTCTTATCATTTAAAATGACAGTTTAAATTCATAGCATGTTATCACAAGTGATTTTGGCTTCCACAGCTACATTAATTATACCTTCTTGAGTTTCTTCTAACTTCTGATTGGATGAAAAAATTACTACTAGTTGTCTACAGGACTGTTTGTTAGACAAATTACACAGTAATAGCAACCCAATGTCATTTATACAAATATGCATTATGCAGTATAAAGTTTTTACATTGTTTTCAACTTTTGATACATATTTAGAGAACAAAATAAACCTTATGTTTTTTTTTTTTTTTTTTTAATGGACTGTTCACTAAAAGGAAAAAAAATTAATAAGAATACTAAACATACTAAATTGTGAAAATTAATGATCCATCAACATAAATTAACCCCTTGGGTACATTTTGCGACTGAGACTCGTCATCAGTATTGTCCAGGGATTTTTTTATTATTATTCAGAAATTTCGAATTTATATCAGAAAATTCAAACAGTACTTCTTGCTTCTTTTTAATCAGGGAATATCTGTCAACAAATACAGAAAAAACACTATTCCAAATTTCTGGTGTGTCTGTTCTGTACGGTTTTTTTTTTTTTTTTTTTTTTTTTTTCATATAAATTTGCACTCAAAGGGTTAAAAAGCTTAATAATGCAAAATATTGTTACGGAAAACTGTACAATTAAAAATATAATTACTATTATTTAACTGCATATCAATAAATGATAATTTATGAAAATACATATATGCACTTAAACTCAAGTAACAAAGTTTTCTTATAAAATTATAATTCTGCCTTAAAAAAAAATCCATATTGCAATCCAATGATTAAAATTAATTTAAAATTTTAGTTCAGTTTCAAGGAATCACAACACATTTAGTTACTACAGAAAAACTGAATCTGTAAGCATACTTATAATTATATCATTTAAGTTCATTCATTTATATACAGAATTCATCATTATAAACTGTAAGAAAGCATAATTAAAATTTTATTTGTAGATTACTAGTAAATTTAAAATAAAAATAACTGTCTAAAGGTTTTATCTTTCTTTTAAAAAACTACAATTAGAACATTTCTTTTTCATGTATGAACATTAGATGGCTTTTTAAGTTCCTCTTTTCATTAAACCTTTTATTGCAAATATTACATTTGTAAGGAAGATCGCCAGTATGCAAACGAACATGTCTTTTTATATTAAACAAATAGCACGATGAATATTTACAAATTATACATGAATATTCTGTATAACTTTTTAGAGATGAATGTTTTTCGATAGAAGTATATAAAGATGAGCTGCAGATAGCACCTGTAAAAGAAAAATAAATAGAGATTAAACACATGTAACATAACATAAAAAAAAAAAAAAAAAAAGCAGTTGAAGATAAATTAATAAGCATATAAAAACTAATAAAGTTATAAGGATTTTTGAATTTCACCTATATTAAAATGCAAGGATTCTGTTTTTTAATAGTCATAAGCCACAACTTCTAAAGGAATGCTGACCGAGTTCTAAAACTATAAGAAGGGTCCATTCAGCCAAATAATTAGCATGCTGGCTACAAAATGAGGTGCTTGGGCCAAAATTCGTGAGTTCAATACTCGCACTGTCCAAGTAGAATGGCTGTGCAAAGTTTTTTAGGCTTTTCTTGTACGAGAACAATAATTTGGACCACTTTTCCTTCAAACGTCCTCTTTAAAGGTATCCTTCTATAGCAATATAGCGAAAACTGACCAATGCTCAACATAATTCATTCCTCCCTCTAAAGCTATAATGAACTGAATATGATGAAATGAATATGAAAACTGAATAAATATAACAACATTAACTGCTGATAAAAACTAGCAGAACTGTTTTAAAATTTTCCATTAAATCTTTTAACACTTTTACTGATTTATTTGTTTTTAATATTTTATGTCTTTTAAAATTCCTAAAAATAAACAAGATGATTTGTCTATACAGATTCAGTCACAAGCTCAATTAAAGTGAAGGAAAGATAATTTTAACATTAAACTAAAGAAAAATGTTATACAGTAAAACCTGGGATAACAGAGCCTGTCTATAATGGAAAAGGAACATTTAAGGCTAAGAAACATGCCTGTTTATGTAAGTATCGTCTGCAGCGAGCTAAAGCTGCATGATCCTTGGTTTCATGTGCTCCGAATTCATGTAAGTTTCTTTTTCTTACTTTCTGCATTTGGCAACACTCAGTGTTCTGTTTTCTTCTTGTTTTTTGGAATGTGAAAAATGATGTTATAGAATAAGCCGTATGATGGCTCGCTTTTCTTTATTTGTGAATAAACTGCTTTTACAGTCTATTATGTTGTTTTATGTAAGAACCAGCAGTGTGTGTGTGTGTACCGTATTTTCGGGAGTAAGCGCCGCGGCGCATACGTCTTTGAAAGTTCAAAATATCGGCGATGCAACGCATATGCAAGGGCGGCGGGTACAATGATTTTTTTTTTTCCTCAACAAATGCAAAATCTGGATATTGTGAAAAACATGCCTTCATTTCATGTTTTTTTAGTCTTATTGCCTTAAACACACTTTTAAACACATGGATTCATAAACATTCATTCATATTTAACCTTTATTTACATTCATTTAATCTCAGTATAAAGTTCATAAACAGTACATATCACAATATATCTTTATTATAAAAATGTAATTACTATAGTCAAAATATATTTAACTTACCCATATTTCTCTACTTTCTGTTCAATATTAATAGCTCACTCTTTAAAAGTATTTATTGTATACTTTACAATAGTTGATAAATTATATTTATTTCATAAGCACACAGCATACGGCGATGTTCGATTAAAACGATAATCGAATAATCGATTGGCGTAGTATGCATATTGGCGTAGTACGTATTTTTTTTTTTCCTATTGTATTTTAAGATAACCTGTGTTTTATTGTTAATTCATATATCTTGTAAGATTTTATCGCTATTCTTGTTACTTTTAATCCAATTTTGCCGATCGTTTTTATCGTGACTATTTCATTTTTACCGATTTTTCAATGATGCAGCGCTTACGATGGGTGCGGAACATATTCCAGAAAATACGGTAGTGAAAAACGTAATAACAATGCCTAAAACAAATTTATCAGGATTAGTGATTCTAGATATTTTATCTTAACAGGTTTTACTGCATATGGTATAAAATGTTATTTATAGGATTTTACTTGAGGTCCCACAAATATATCCACTTTCAATTTGGTTTCAAATATTGCTAAAAATGTTAAATATAAATACGTAAATAATAGTATATTCTTATCAATAAAATTCACATACTGCTTCTTCCAACCGAACTTGAGTTGTGGAATAGGAACAAAACCCTTTTAGTATCAATAAAGTATTTTCCGATAACCTTTTTTATTCTCTAGGTTTTTATTTTTTTAGTGTCCAGTCTTTATCTTGTGTTGCAAATAAAACATAGAAATTTTGTATATACTGATAACTATAAATACTAGATACAGATACAAAAAGTATACATATTATTTTCAGATCACTATAAAGAATGTATTTGATATTTCTTAAAAAGTGTTCAAATTTTCAATTAGATCTCTTTTTAAATGGACTAAGTGAGCATTTTTGAATTATATTTCTTTTAAGTCAAACAAATAAACAGGAAACATTATGTAACCATTATCTTTACCATAATGTAATAAAACATTTTTAAAGTTATTTTTATTGGAGACAATAAGCAGTCTTTAATCTTTTTTATTATAAACTATGTTACATAAGTTTTAAAATGTAGTATATTTTTATAGTACACTGGTGAATTTTATCCCACGAAACATAATCTTCATTTTTTCCAGTTTCTATAGAAAGTTTTGAAGCCCCTAGACATAGTTAATTTTTATCACAAAGGCCAGATACTAGGAATTATAATGAAGATTTGAGGAGATTTAAATTCTCAATTAATTCATTTAATTCAATTTGACGGTAAAAAAAAGACCCCAAACTCCTATACTACTTTATCATTAAATTGTCGCAGAGAGATATAAGAGGTATCATTCAACTGGAAATTGTCTCTTCTATAATTCTGTAAGTATAAAGAAAGTTTAGGGGATATTTCCATATTGAAACAGAGACAAACTTTTAAATTAGCAATACAATCGCCAAGTTTTGATATCATACTTGGACTCTTCAGTACATTTTACCTTTCGGTACAAAATTAAAAGTCATTTGGTGAAGAAGTTTGAAAAAAAGAAACTACAAGGAAAAAAAAAGGATACATACATATATATATATATATTATAAACCACAAGAAATAGGTTTAGAAGAAGTACAATGTGTAACTTAAAATAATAACAATATAAAATTATTATTTCTTATGTTGCAAAGTTTCCCTTTTATAGAAATAGTTAATATCAAAATATTAAGAAAATGTTGAACAAAACTATAACCTGAATTTCTCTTTAGTATCTACATTAATTTTGCAATTAAAAGAAAATCTGATTCAGGTACTAAAAAAATTAATTCATCAAAAAAAATTATTTATTTTTAAATATCTCAAAATCACTTTTGGTATGCTTTATAGAGTTACAGCAAGAAATAAGGCCATTATTCTCAGTATAAAAAAAGGTCATTCACTTTATTTTAGAAAACACAGATCATTTCTTTATTACACTTATAATTCTGTCAGTATTTAAACAGATGAAAGTGTTCATTAAGTCAGAAAAACAGGCTGAAGGTTGTTGAAATAATTCTGTATTTACAACAGAATTGGTGCAAGTTAAATGCATTTTTCTCAAAATGATATATTTTTTTTACGTTGACACACACTGGATCACAGAAACTATTTAGCCAATTCACTTAATGATTTTTCTCAAAAGTCTAAAATTGTATGTTCTACAAAAGAGCAGGTTTATAAATACATATACATACACATATATATATATATGAAAATTGAAAAAAATAAACTAGAATGTAAATGAAAAACAAAATAAGAAAATATAAGAAAAAGAAAATAACCAAAAACGAAAAAAAGATACAGAAGAACCCACTTAAGAAAAAAATAAACTCCCTTCACCCAAGTGGGTGATTATCAAGTTCTTCAATCTCGCCAGAAAAATAAATATATTAAAGAGTAAACAATTAAATATAGACAAATAGAATTGAAGTTAATATAAAAAAGGCAGTCTCATCAGCGGTGGGAGAACAGCCAGTAAGAAAAAAGTAATATATGCCAGAAAATAAAATCATGAAAATATATAAATATAAAAAACACAGAAAAAACATTGAGAACAGCAGTTTCAACCAGCCACAGAACTGGGACAAAAATTGGCATGGAAAAGAAAATATGACTAACAGTAAAAGCCATGTCAACCAGTCTGCAGCCCCCACCGTACCGCGCTCCCAAAATAACCAAAACTACATAATTTCTAAATACATGAAAAGGATATTAAGCAATAACTAGTAAAATAAATGGAACAAAATAATTTATTTATAATATATTACATTTTGAATATATATACAATAAAATCTTTAAACAACCGACTCTTCGGTGCACGGAATTTGCCTGCTATTCAGAGGTATATGTTATTCAGAGATAAGAACATATAAATACAGGGCTGCCCCTGCTGAATGACACTGAAAGTAATAGCTTTAGTAAGATTCAACAAAAAAACAGTAGCCAAAATAGTGGCATTTTTACAAAAATAGTAGCCAAAATAGTTGCATACTTACTGTAAAAAGAGGGAATAAAAAAATGTATCTATAATAACTGAAAGGACTTTATGAATGTCCGCATCTTATTTCAGAACTTATTTTTCTGCTCAAGACAAAAAATAAAAAATATGGTGGTTTCTTCAAATCAGAAAGCAATTTATCCCGAAAATAAGATTTCAGTTATGAAATAAGTAAGCTTGGTTCTTCCAAGATGAAAATTATCAGGTACATGAAACATAGGAGTGAAAACTTCTTGCAGATCACTCCCGTCACTATTTTTCATCAGGCCTTCCATTTCAAGAGTTTCTTTGGGAAATAAGAAGGAGGGGGGAGTTTTCTTTGAGGGGCAGGGTTAGAAACGACGTACAATGTCTCAAATCTCGCACACAATAAAAAAATACCGCACAATAAAAAAAATGTTGTGATATCTTCCACCTTTACTTCTTTCACAAGTACATGATTCGTCCATGAATGATTTTTAATTTTCGTGAAAGCCAGTTTGCCAATCGATAGCAGAAAAAAATCGCATATTTCAAGAATTAATCCTAGAAAAAAAGTTTTCTATCGGTTTCACGAAAAAAATCACAAATTTCGTCAAACTTTCACAGACAAAAAGACCACGAATTTAGTCAAACAATAGTGGGAAAAAAAACGAGAATTTAATCAAATGATCGTGCAAAAAATTAAGAATTTTGTTAGTCGATCATGAAAAAAAAAATCACGAATTTAGATAAACGATCGTGGAAAAGAATGGCGAATTTAATCAAAAGATCTCTGAAACATATAACAAATTTCATCAATCTGTTGCGGAAAAATATATATCGCAAATTTCAACAAATGGGCACAAAAAAAAAAAATCATCAATCTGCTGCAGAAAAATTTGCAAAATTTGGCAAAGTATTGCGGAGAAAAAACGTAAATTCTGTAAAACAATCACTGGGGAAAAAAAAAATTGCAAAATCTCCTCTAAAAACTGTAGAAAAATATTGTAAATTTCAACAAAGATTGCGCGGAAAAAAAATAGCTATTTTCGTTAATCGATTGAAAAAAAATCGTGAATTTTACCAAGTCGTGTTAGAAAAAATCATGAATCTCCTCAAACGACCTAGGAAAAACATATTGAATTTTACGAAAGGACGCGGAAACAAATGGCGATTTTCATCATTCAGTCATGGAAAAAACATCGCAAATCTTGTCAAAAGAATGCACAAAATATTGCAATATTTGTCTAACGATCCCGGACAAAAAAGTGCGAATTTTGTCAAACAATAGCGTTAAAAATTGAGAATTTAATCAAATGATCATGCAAAAAATTAAGAATTTCGTCAGTCGATCATGAAAAGAAAATCACGAATTTTGATAAACGATCATGGAAAAAAATAGTGAATTTCGTCAAAAGATCTCTGAAACAAATAGTGAATTTCGTCAAAAAATCTCTGAAACAAATAGTGAGTTTCATCAAAAGATCTCTGAAACAAATAACGAATTTCATCAATCGGTCACAGAGAAATTCGCAAAACTTGACAAAAGATCATGGGGAAAAAAAAGAAAGAAAAAGAATTCTGTTAAACGATCGGCGAAAAAAAAATCTCAAAATCTGCAATTGGTCAAGGGAAAAATCTTCAATTAACGTAGAAAAATATCGTGAATTTCAACAAAGATCGCAGAAAGAAAAAGCTATTTTCGCCAAACGATTGTGGAAAAAAAAAATCACGAATTTCATCAGTTCATCGCAGAAAAAATTGCTAATCTCCTCAAACAACCATGGAAAAATAGTCGCTGGAATCGGGAAAAAATGTCGCCTTTTTTTGCATTTTTGTTAAAAGTTTAGTCACTTTTTAATGATTTTTTGCTTAAAATAGTCACCATAGTTGCCTTAAGCTGAAAATAATCGCTTTTAGTCGCGAATGGCAGCCCTGAAATAACATATGTGTTGGAGATTGAGAAAGTGCTGACTAAATAGAGGTGTCTGTTAATTGGGAATTCTGTTATGAAGGTTTTACTGTATGTATGTATATATATATATATATATTATGTCTTTGATTTTCTACAAGCAATTAACAATATATATATGCAGAAATTCCCATATATTTATTTTCTTAAATTGAAAAAGAAAAAAAAACTAGCCTGTTTGCAATATTTAGAGTTGCCCTTACATTTAAAAAAGGAAAATAACTCTTGTGACTAAAACCGAGATATAGAATAAAACCATAAAAAAATACATAGTTTTCTATACAAATATAAAAGCAAATAATTGATGCTTCATCTTAAAAAGAGCAGTTAAAAGGTTATGCTCTCAAAGCTGGTAGACAGGAGGAGCTGGGTTCAAACCCATATTACTTTCGCCAGCCTAATCATTCGGAGTTTTTCATGGTTTTCTTCAAACCTAGTGTAAATACTGGTTCGATCCCTTAGAGAGAATCCCAACGGGGGTCACTCCATCCCCTCCCTACCCTAATATCGGCCCATATATACCTTGCACAGATAAGCAGCCAAAACAAACGAACACCTTAAAAAAAAGAGAAATAAATAGACAAAATTTACAATAAAATTCTACATACATTAAAATTTATTATCTTTAAATACATGTAAATCTAAAAACAATTTCTATTAGTAGTGCAATCATAGATGATATGCCACTATCATAGATGTTAAGCCACTGTCAATTTACAGTCTCAATATAATCAACAAATATGAATTATACTCCATACCAATATGAATTACATTACATAATGGAATTAACATTACAAAAAAATATTTGACTCACTGAAACATCATTATAAGGAGAAATATAAGCTAAGAAAATAAATAATGTTGTATGATCTTTTACCTCTATGGGAAAAATTTTTGATAGTACAATGTAGAAAATGACACTACTTAAATTTATGTATACCCACCAAATATTATCACTTTTCAAATGAAAAACCTGTTAGAACCTAATCAGTATATTTCTATGAAACTGTAGGATGACTGCATGTTTCTCATACTTTTCAGACATCCAGAACGGTTAGTAAAACTAAATCAATTATAACAACTTCAACATTAAAATAAAAAAAGCATTCAACTTTATTTTTTAACTCATCAGACTACAATAAACACAGATGAAGAGGCATAAATGGCATCTATACATCGCTGTTACTGGCGACTATTTTTTTATTATTTTGTCTACCATTATTTCGAAACAATAATCTTCATGGTAGATTTTTACTAATCTTCAAGGTAGATTACCTTTTTGTTTAGAAATAAAAGAGAAGAAAATAGTAACAAAATGATCACCAGTGACCATCCCTGTCTATATCATCACTAACAAAACAACTGTGCACAGTTTTCTGTTGACAGAAAAATGTGACATTAGACATTCAGTATTGTTTTGCATATTTACCCACTGTCAGTCATTAGTATATTCTCACATCTAGAACAAGATAGTGGATATTGCTGTAATTCTCATGGTTGGTCACTCTAAGCTTTGAGAGATAGTGATTCAATCACTTGAAATGCCAAAAGTCATGCCATCATTCAGACTTGAAATTTCTCAGCCATTTATAATCACATTTCAACCTTCTTCCGACAAATGAGTAAATTTGTTTATGAAATACTAGGAATACCAATGAACCACACGCTTTTGAAATGGAATATTTAAGAACAATAAACTGAATAAAATCTATAAGAATCCATGTAGTAGATCTAAGAAGGACCTATCACTATAAATTTTAATGCAAAATATTAATATAATATAATCACATAAAGAATTAAAATACTAAAATTTAAAAAAAAGAAAAGAAAGAATTACATAAAGCGCACAATATTTACAAAATAAATTTTTAACATATTTGTCATCATACAAAAATCTTAAAAATGAACTATTTTATGTAGCTATTGGAATTTAAACTACAGAGTTTATTATCTTCAAATAACCGTAATAATATTTTTCAAATTTTAAGAAATGACATGTTACAATCAAATAATTCATTTTTTTTTTTTTTTTAAATTTAGCTTTAATGAACTACAAACATTAAATTATTACAGAAAAAGAAATATGTATTGTAGAAAAAATAATTCACTTTTTTAATTTATTTCCATTCATATACAGAATTCATTATTATAAACCATAAGAAAAATCAATAAAATATTCTTTAAAGTAGATTTCTAATACACTAATTTAAAAAAAAAAAAAAAAAAAAAAAAAACATAAATATTATGATGAAACTAATAAATTCCTTTTCAAAATACAAAAAATTTTATTTTTATAAAATTACAATCAGAACATTTGTTTTTCATGAATAAACATTAAATGGCTTTTCAAATTAGATTTTTCATTAAACAGTTTGTTACATAAATTACATTTGAAAGGCCGTTCACCAGTATGTAAACGAACATGTCTTTTTATATTTGTCAAATGACAAGATGAATATTTACAAATTAAACAGGAATATTCTGTATAATTTTTTGTAGACGAATGCTTTCGTACAGAAGTATACAAAGATGTGTTACAGACAACACCTGCAAAAGAAAAATAAATAAATAAAAAAAAAAGATTAAAAAAAAAAGGCTGAAAAGGAATGTGAAAAAAGTGTATGAGTGCATACGCATAAGTTAAAAAAAGAAACTTTGTAGAGATGATACCACATTACTTACTCTCTGCAGGCATATAAATGTACAAAGTTGCTAATAGAAAATAAAACTAGTTTTTTATGTTCCGATAACTGGGGAAAACAGTAAACAATAGCTGAACTCTACTTGCTACAAAAAATATTTTCTTATACGTTTAAGCATTAAATGGCATAAGTTGTATTGTTGCTAAATAATTTTTTTTTTAAATCCACCAGTGTACACTTTTAAGACAACGGTAAAATTTTACACAGTGCTTCCAGTAAGGTGCAGCATAAAATTATGATTAGAACATTTCTTTTTCATGAATAAACATAAGATGGCTCTTTAAATGATTCTTTTCATTGAAATATTTATTGCAAAAATTACATTTGAAAGGTCGTTCACCAGTATGTAATCGAACATGCCGTTTTATATTCGTTAAATGACATGATGAGTATTTACAAAATATGCAGGAATATTCAGTATAATTTTTGGTAGAAGAATGCTTTCGCGTAGAAGTATAAAATGTTGAGCTACACATAGCACCTGTAAAAGAAAATTAAATAAATAAATAGATTAAATAAAAAATAATAAATAAAATTAATAAAAAAATATGTGAATTAATAAGGTATTAGAAAGTGCTAATACATTAATATGTTAAAATTTAAGAATCTTGATTTTTTTTTTATCATAGTTATTTACCTCTAAAGATTATCATAGATAATAATATATATATTATTTACTTCTTAAAATCATAAATGATTATAAAAAGTAAAGTAATATATACAAATTGGAGAAATATAACATAAATTATGAATAACTGAAAAAAAATACTAATGTTTTATTTTTTATATGTATATTAAAAAGTCAAGCTTTAAAAAATAATGAACAAAACTAATCTTAATTATACATTTAATATATACAATAACTGCGTAAGTAAGAAAAAAAAAGAATCCCCATGACTTTTATTGAAAGAAAACATATAACTCATGCATTCATTTAAATGTGTGTGTGTATATGTATATATATATATGTGTGTGTGTGTGAGATTTTTAACAAGTACATATATCTATTATATATACATATTATCTATATAAATTGCATAACATGCATATAATATATATGTTACGATAAATGTGATTAGACTGGTGATTATGTATAATTACCGGTCACTATTCATAATCATCACCAAAATTTGTAAATGTGATAAATTATTGAATATTTATCAAATTTACTGGTTAGTTTATAAAATACCCAACTCATAAAGGAGAATGTAATAAAAGTGCATAACTTTACCAAAATTCTTTCAGTTTGCGCAGCTGCATTTACTTAAATTTGTGAGAAAGTTGTCAAAAGAAATCAAAGGTACCCAAGAAAGGAATTGTTAGACCAATGGTCTTTCAAGAGATGAAATCAAGATGCCAGATAGACCTAATTGACATATATACATAAAGTACTGACAGCTGCTTGAATGAATTTCATGCATTCTAGAGATTGCTGTACAGCAAGTTTCATGCGTCCAGTGTTTTTTTTTTTTTTTTTTTAATATATTTGCGAAGCATGCATACTATTTGAAAATATTCGTTTTTTGGAATTAAGACCTGGTTACTTCACAAAATAATCTTAATTTATTACATTCCCCATTACAAGTTGGGGGATTTTTTAAACTAACCGGTAAATTTCATAAATATTCAATAATTTATCACATTTACCAAGTTTAGTGGTGATTAAACATAATCACTGGTTTATTGCATTTACCATAACATATGCACATATATAGATAGAGGGGAGAGGGAAAACAAGTTTTTGCATATGCTACAATTTATTAACATTAAATACATGTAAATAATCTTAGAAAAAAAAAATTGAATTTATTTACAGGGGTAGTACTAGCCCAGGAAATATTTCAGGACATACTTTTTACGATATTTCAGGACAATTTCAGGACACATTTGATTGAAAACCGAACCGAAAAAACCCTTAACTCCCTGTTCAATACATTTTATTATCATAAATAGTACACTATATACACAATTTTTTTGTTGTAAAAGTATACATTAAAAAAAAGTAATTTTACCAGAACTCTTTGACCAAGCTGCTAAAAAACTGCAATTTTTGCATTACTAAAAGACAAAAATCTCGATTTTTTTTTCTTCACTGATTGACAAAAATTGCAAAAGACTTTTTTTTTATAACTGACTGATAAAAATTGTAATTTTTTGTGACTGACAGACGAAAATAGCAAACTTTTTAAATGACTAATCGATAAAAAATATGATTTTTGGTAATTGATCACCAAAAATTTTTTTTTTTTTTTTTTTTTGCAAATTGACGAAAATTACTATTTTTAACGATAGACTGAAGAAAATTGTGACTTTCGTGATCGTTTTGCATCAGTAAAAAGGTACACCTACGCCCTATTTGATGATTTCAAATACCGATATAGCACAAAACTTGCAACATTTCAGGAATATTAGGACAGACTACCAAATTTCAGGACTTTTTTTTTTTTTTCAGGAATATCAGGAATTTCAGGACAAGTACAACCCCTGTATTTATAATATTTCAGTATACATTATCTCTTTAACCAACTAATAAAATGGTACATGTTTAAAATGTAGCTTTTAAATTAGATTAAATTTTATTTAGTGACAAATACAGATTTTTATCTTATTTATTTAATGTTATAACAATGTAATCAAATTAATAAAACATTTTCTAACCATATATTAGATCTTTTATTTCACTAATAAATCCTTTCATGAAATAAGACTTTTTTTCTTAACATATTATACTTTAACAGTTTGTTTAATGAAGCAATATAATAAATTTATTTTATTAAAAGTTGAGAATACCTCCCCTTATTTTTTTTTATTCACTATTGTAATCCATTGCAGTTCAGAGACATAGCCTAAAGAAATGGCCACAAATCAATTCTTTAATTTTGTTTTCATTGATTAATCAATTAATAATCTGCATTATGATTCACATAATTTATTTGAACATTTTAATGGACAATTTCTTTGAAGCAAAATTCAAATCTGTCAGCTTTCTACCAATGAAATGTTCAATTTTTTTACAACTCACAAGTACTTCTTGGGATTTCACTGTGTATTAATAAAATGATATATCATCAATACAAAACACAATTTTTACTGTCTCAATATAATGATGAAATAAAAGTTATACATCCAGTTTACAGTGCAGGTCTCGTACAAAACGCATACAGCATAGCATAATAAAATTTATTTTACAAAAAATATTACATTTAAGCGTTAAAAGGTACATAGACTTTTATATGCATAAATTTTTAAATAAGAATGTAAAAGTGGACTTATTTAAATTAATAAAATATGTACATAACATAACAATAAGGTAATGAAACATTTTAAACACAAGATATAAAGTACTAATTCCAATCTTTATGAATTGTCTGGTTTCCTAGCAACTCTCAAATAAATTACATTGATCTATACGTGCTAATAGTTTCATTATAACCAGTGAAAAATCTTAAACATATTATAAAATACAAAAAATATATAATGTATTTTAAAAGTATTTGTCTTTCTTATTCAGGCTCAAAGACTATGTTCTATCACTACAAGAGCAAAAGCAACACTTAAAGAAGCTGAAACAGAAAAGGAAGATAGTGGCAGGTGTTTTTTTCGATTTTCTTTCACTCTTGCTTCTGCTCTCATAGTGACAGCAAGTCAGTTTTTACAAAAGACAAAAAAAAGATAACATTCCTCCAAAATATGTGTGTAAGCTTCAGTTTATATGGTGTATTTAAGGATGTTTTCAGAAAAATTTTCCGCATCTCTTCCCAAAACTTTCTGACATGTTTATGGACTCATTTTTAAATATAAAAGCATAATACTAGCAGGTATGACTGTTGAAGTGATTTTGAATCGAATAGTTTTTTTCATTTTTCAATAAATAAATTACATTTGAGTTATGAGCAACTGTTGTTTCATAATGAACTTTCTCAAGCTGTCGCATCTGGTAATTAGTTTCAAAACAACAGCTTTGAATGCATTTCCTGAAAGATCCTTCATTGAAAAATGGAAAAAACAATTCGATTTTATAGTTTTTGAAAAAGAACATCTGCCACTCTCACACGTTTACGAACAAAAATTAATTCAGGAATGCATCAGAAAGTAGCCAGCTTGAATTTGGGAACAGCCTTAACAAGTTTCTTTTGATGCAATTATGTTTTACACCAGTTTTATAAAAGACTTGCTTGTGTCAGTTTCATGTTTGTGGTTTTCATTAAATTATTACCATAATGCAGCTTTTTAGGCATATTGAATGCTCTTTATTTCAAACAATAATCTTAGAAGACGAAAAAAATCACAAAGAGGGAGCTATCTGCATACACAAATTACAAATGTAAAACAATTTGTATTATATTTGAATTCTAAGAGAATTTTTCATGTATAAGTATATGATGGTTTTTTAAATTGCTCTTTTGATTAAAAAGTTTATTGCAAATGTTACATTTGAAGGGACGCTCTCCAGTATGTAATCGAACATGGCGCTTAATATTTGTTGCAATGCCAGAAGTATAATTGCACATTAAGCAAGAAAATACAGTAGACTTTTCCCCACGATAATTTTTTTTAATAGATGTATATAAAGTCAAACTGTTGAGCAATCCTGCAAAGGAAAAAATATATTAATCAAAAAATACATTAAAAAATAGAGCAATAAGAATGTTTTACATAAACATTCATACTTCAACAGTACTTTTGATGATTTTACACAACAATTATTTTTTTTTCAAAATACAAAATTTCTAGAAATGTTACACACCTTCCCCCCCTCCCCCCCACCAAAGAAATAAAAAATAAATAAATAAAATAAACATCTTTTAGGAGTCAATATATGTATTTTTTAAATTATTCTATGAAAACACACTCAGAAAAAGAATGAATTATAGCAATAATAATAACATAGGAGTAAGTACCCTGGGCATGACTTTTTTCAGCATATCTACCAACATCTTCTAATAAACCTATTAAGTTTTAGCGAAACACAATTTTGCACAATTTCTGACCCTTATTTCTTAGCACCCAACCTCACATATAATAACAAATTATAATCAATATTAATGTAGTCTCACGTTCCAAGGAACAATAATTAATAAAGATATGGTGTTGTGTATTCAGTAGTAAATATTCACAAAATCACAGACAAAAAAGTTATTTAATGATTAATCAATTTTACTACTACTACAATTTTATCCTTTGAAACAGCAACCAGATAAATAGGAATCAATTATAATGTTCAGGGTGAAATTTGAATAATGATACTAATAAGAAGAGAGGGAGGAGGGGATTTAACTGAATTTGATAGATAGCATCTATATATATAATTCAAATCATTAAAGTGAAAAGTGCATTCAAATACACGATCAGTTTTATCAGCAGATTAATTTTTCAATACATACAGAAGCTTCAAACAAAATTTCCAAATTTTTAAAAAACTCAAATTTTATTTTTTGTTATTATATCTTTTACATTTAGTTTAATGAATAATAAAAAAAAAAAAAAAAAAACTTGTACCATATAGATATACATATCCTTAAATAGAGGGGGGGGGTGGGACTTATGTTATGGTAAATTTGAAACTATACAAATTTTAGGTTTGATTATATAATTCCATAAAGTACAATAAGAAACTATTAAGAGCAGGGACATGAGCAGGGTTAGAACCTGCTGTTCTGTTCACATTTATTGTGGAAAAGTAAAATACTATTTCAAAAAATATATAGAGAGTATATAAAAGGAAATAGTTTTTAAAAGAATGACATATCATATCCTCACTAACAAAGACACAAAATGTCAAATATTTATATACTGTCATTTTTTTAAATAATAAGCAGTTGTAAAAAGTCTTGGGTCAGATGAATCATAGACCACAAACAGAATAAAAAGATTAAGGGAATCTTTAGTGAATTTCTGTCAAGAGATTGGTATCTTAAACTGTCTTGAGTAAACCAACAATGGTTCTGCATTTTTACTCCATTTCTATTTTGAATTGCTATATTTTTAGACGTATTACACTTTATATAACTTTTATTAGCACATTTGATGTTAGTACTTGAAAATAGATCAAAAAGGAAATTTTAAATTTTTATTCTAAATAAGAAATTAATATTTTTTCCTCTCCTTCCTGTGATTCAAAGAACTGGGGCTGAAGTGTCAAACTTGTTTTCTTCTTAAATTACGTACTGAAAAAATAGTATTCTATACATCCCCAAAGCAGAATATGCTTAAAAGTGTGACGTACGTCGCAGAACAATGGCTTTCCCTGCAGAACATTTCAAATTATCATTTTCAGGAAAAATATCCATTCAATCGAAGGAAAATTGTGATATTCGTCACTCGATGCCCGGGGAAAAAATATCAAAATCCTTTATTTATCATTCATTTAAAAAGATTGCAGAATTGATCAATGGGTCGTGAAAAAATTTTGCGCAGTACGATAGTCAATCATGGAGAACAAATCATGAAATTCTTCAGCCTGTTGTGCAAAATTATGCAAAATTTGATGAACAGTCACGGAAAAACATCCACGGTTTTTGCCAATCGGTCGCAGGTAAAAAACACTGCAAAATTCACGATTTTTGTTTTTTTTGCGACTGTTTGTCGAAATTTACAATTTGTCTACGAACATTTCAACGAAATTTAAAAAATGGGAAAAATTGGAAATTCATCGATCCAATCACTCGCAAGAAAAACAGTAAAAAATCGCCAGTAAAACAATAAAAAATTGCCTGGAATAATTGTCAATCAGTCGTAGGTAAAAATCACGAAATTCGTGCATCAGTTGCATGAAAAAAACAATGAATTTCACCAATCAGTCCAAGAAAAATATTGCAAAATTCGCCTATCGGTTGAAGCTAAAAAAACCCAAAATTCGTCAGGGAATTGTTGAAAGTATCTCGAAATTCTTCAATCAGTTGCAGGAAAAAAATATTACGAAATTCGACAATTGGGTCCATGAACAAACACGAAATTCGCAAGTTGACATACGGAAAAATCTGCAATATTGCAAAAATCGTCAATCGATTGTTGGAAGAAACCACAAAATTCATTATTCGATCAGGTAAAATCGCAAACTTTGCCATTAGTTTCTTTCGTGTGTGTATGTCAGCATTTTACAAAATGGTTTTTACATTTCTATAAAAGATGCAATTGCACTTCTTCATATATAAGAAAATATCCCTGTGTCTTTATTTTTTATTCCCGCAGAACATTTTTTATCAACTGAAGTTCGTTGCAGAACATTGCAAAGTATTCTGCTTTGGGGCTATACGTATTATGCAAGATCAGGGCAAGACAAAATAACAATAAAGATGCAGATTTAAATGTAACAGAAAAATAAAATGTAATAAGATGTTACAATTTCCTTTTTGAAAAGAAAAAAATGTAACATAGTGCCTAATATACTATACACTGTTTAAAAAATGGCACTTTACTAAAAAATAAAATAAATTTATCAAATTAAATTATAAAGCTGCAGCTCAGTCAGTCATTGCAGAATGTCCTACCTGTCAAGGGGAAGAGGGGTTGCCATGACTATGGAAGTTTCATCAGAAATTTCTTAACTTCTGAGGGTTTCCCATTTAAACTGCAGCAACTTCAGAACTGCAGTAACTCTTTGCTTTTGGTGGCTGAATCAAACTACTAGGCTATATTTTTTACACAGTTACATCACAAAAAAATCTTTTATTGGGTAAACTGTGAGGAACATACATTTTTCGAACAGTTCAGCAGGCTGATTTTATTTTGTTGTTTGATTGTTTCTACTGAAGAATTGGTTAATTTTGAACAGTACAGAAAAAAAAGGTCAAATTGCATGATAAAAAGCAAATTTACAGAAATTCACACTAAACTTTATTTTAAATTAAAATCTTAATCGTGTAACAGGAACAAAAAACAAATGTAGTTTATTTAGTCACAGAACACCAACTACACGCTAACATAAAATTGAAAGAATAATTATTTAAAAATTAAATTTTTAAAAAATCTCAAATTCTCACTTTAAATAATACTGCAATTTAATTTGAAAAAGTTATAAGAAAAAATCAATAATTCATATTGTTTGAAGATGTGCTTGCTCTATCTCGGCATGATAAAATTTATACAAAGTAACAACAAAATCCTGTTTTAAGTAATTTACAGTATTATGTAAAACATGTGTTCATCCAGAAATTCACATATATACATAAACATACAGTGAAATAAAAAGTTTAATTTTTAATTTTGCTACTGAAACAGGATTTTCAGTAGGATTCATAAAAATGATGTTGTAAACACTTTATCCAATCTGAACAAAAGATTTTAACCAAGATTTGGTCAAATAGATTTAGATTTTAGGACATTCTAAAAAGTTACTAAGCTTCATAAAAAAGAAAGAAAACTTGTAAGCAGTAGGTTTAGTTTTATACAAAACTGAAAAATGTTTATAATAAATGATAAAATATTTAGTTTATAAATATTGCCGATGCATAAATTGGTATAAATTACAGTAAAACTTCCCTAAAGTGACCAGCTCCGTTCCCTGAAAAATTGGTTGCTCCAAGAGGTGGTCTCTTAATAGAGGTCACATTTAAATCTATTTTTGACTCTCAGAAATAAGGTAAGAAGTATAATGTTATGAAAATTTATCTTTCACATTATGAAATAAATAAAAATAAATAAATATTAAAATAAAACTAATTTAAATCCATAAGTTAATTACTATAAGGGTTTAAAACGTGTACAAATTGATATTTGCTTCGATTTTACAATTTTATTTTTTACAACTTTTATTTCAAAACCTTTTTGAAGTTCAGTGATTACCATATATACTCGTGTATAAGTCAAAGAATTTTAGACAAAATTTGGGAGTTGAAAATGGGGGGTTGACTTACACACGAGGAAGTAAAAAAAAAAAAAAAATTGTTCATTGTGAAATTCAAAAATTTTAACGAAAGATATAGCTTACTGGAACACGTGCTGTGCAACAATGTATTTTTAGCAGTCTAAGAAGTTGTTTACACTTGTAAATAAGGCTTGAATAGATTTTTCAAAGAATTTTTTTCTTTTTAAGTATGAGTAAATTGATCTGAATAGATTTCAAAATAGTTTAAGCTTCTTCAGTTTTGCATAATTATACAGTTCTGAAACGTTGAATTTAAAAAAAAAGTCTGATTAGAAACGTTTACCAATTTAATGACAATTTATTAATTTTTTTTTTTTTACAAATAATTTTTCACCGTACTACCAGAAATGTGATTTGACTTATACACGAAAATTCAATGTTTTTCAAAATTTTTCGTAAGAATTTGGGAGGTCGACTTATACACGAGTATATATGGTAAATCAAAAACTTTTCTGTTTTGAAAGTTTTGTTTACCTGGGTTTTTCCACAGTTAAACATTTGAGATCATTTTTTTTCCGACTTTCCATTTTTATGTTCATTTATAATGTCTATATGCTCTTTAAAAACACTCTTTTAGCTGTCATTCTTAAAATGCTACTGAAAGAGATCTGCACTAGCAGAACGGCGGAAGCAAGCGGTCACACTCTCAATTGTGTTTTGTAAAACGGCACTTTGATTGCAATAACAAAGGAGATAGGAACTTCTCTACAGCAAGACTTATCTTGCTGGGGTTCATCAAGAATGCTGTTCTAGGAAGTGGGGAGGATTTCATTCCTGGAGGGAGAATATGTGCACATCGGTCAAGCTACAGGTCAAACGATCAGGAAAGAACGGAATTTCATTCAGTTTTTTAAAAAATTGGTCACCCATGGAGGGAGTTCCACTGAGAGTGGTCTCTGAATAGCAGTAAAATTAGCATTGAGCTTATGGGAATAAATTTTGTTTCATAAAAAAGTGGCCATTGAGATAGGTGGTCACTTAATGGAGGTGGTTGCATAGGGAGGTTTCACTGTATAAACTAAAGGATGGAGATAAAAAAAATGCTTTAACATAAGTACTATATTCTGCTTTTGTAAACTTGACTTAAAATAGATCTTAGGATCTGTTAGTCATTCAATACAATTTAAAGAAAATCTGGCCTTGCATATTTAAAAATTATAAATCCCTGATAAGATGGAATTTTCTACATTTTGTATACTTTGGGTGAAAGAAGGATGCCAGTGTGCAGTGCCTATTAAATTAAGATATTTTTTGTAGGTTTAGAAAATAAATAAAATAAAAAATTGACAACTTATTTTCAAATGAAAATAACAATCAGAATAGATGGTGGGTGCTACTGCTTGGTAACAATGGTTTTGAAACAAACAAACAAGGGTTAAAATTTTAAATTGAATTAAATCTGACAAATTCATTTTCACACACACACACACAAAATAAATATATATATATTTATTTATTTATTATTATTATTTTATTTAAAAGTGAAAATTTGAGTGAAAAAGGCAAAAGATTTTCTTAGAAACCATGTTTCTTAAAAAAAAAAAAAATAATAATTATAATAATAATAATAAAAAGAAAAGAAAGAAAAAAAGGAAAAAAAAAAAGAAATTATAAAAGACAGATTAATCATTCACTAGATAAGTAAATGTCTCATACAGCTTCATCCCATATTTTAAGTCAATAACGAACTTTCCCACAATGCCCACCAGTTGAAAAAACACAATTTTGAGAAAAATTTATTTCTACATCTGGGAAGAAATATTGCTACTTTTGCAGATGATGCAAATAGCAGCAAGTTGTAGAAGCATTTTTTTTAACCTTAGCAAAGCAGCATTAAAAATGAAAAAAAAAAAAAAGCCTTTTTTTTGTTTTTACACACATTATGGTTTGACATTTACATACTCTTTGTTTACCTGGGTTTTTCCACAGTTAAACATTTGAGAGCATTTTTTTTCCGACTTTCCATTTTTATGTTCATTTATAATGTCTATATGCTCTTTAAAAACACTCTTTTAGCTGTCATTCTTAAAATGCTACAGAAAGAGATCTCCACTAGCAGAATGGCGGAAGCAAGCGGGCACACTCTCAATTGTGTTTTGTAAAACGGCACTTTGATCGCAATAACAAAGGAGATAGGAACTTCTCTACAGCAAGACTTATCTTGCTGGGGTTCATCAAGAATGCTGTTCTAGGAAGTGGGGAGGATTTCATTCCTGGAGGGAGAATATGTGCACATCGGTCAAGCTACAGGTCAAACGATCAGGAAAGAACGGAATTTCATTCAGTTTTTTAAGAAATTGGTCACCCATGGAGGGAGTTCCACTGAGAGTGGTCTCTGAATAGCAGTAAAATTAGCATTGAGCTTATGGGAATAAATTTTGTTTCATAAAAAAGTGGCCGTTGAGATAGGTGGTCACTTAATGGAGGTGGTTGCATAGGGAGGTTTCACTGTATAAAGTAAAGGATGGAGATAAAAAAATGCTTTAACATAAGTACTATATTCTGCTTTTGTAAACTTGACTTAAAATAGATCTTAGGATCTGTAAGTCATTTAATACAATTTAAAGAAAATCTGGCCTTGCATATTTAAAAATTATAATTCCCTTGATGGAATAAGATGGAATTTTCTACATTTTGTATACTTTGGGTGAAAGAAGGATGCCAGTGTGCAATGCCTATTAAATTAAGATAATTTTTGTAGGTTTAAAAAATAAATAAAATAAAAAATTGACAACTTATTTTCAAATGAAAATAACAATCATCAGAATAGATGGTGGGTGCTACTGCTTGGTAACAATGGTTTTGAAACAAACAAACAAGGGTTAAAATTTTAAATTGAATTAAATCTGGCAAATTCATTTTCACACACACACACACAAAATAAATATATATATATTTATTTATTTATTATTATTATTTTATTTAAAAGTGAAAATTTGAGTGAAAAGGGCAAAAGATTTTCTTAGAAACCATGTTTCTTAAAAGAAATAAATAATAATAATAATAATAATAATAAAGAAAAGAAAGAAAGAAAAAAAGGAAAAAAAAAAGAAATTATAAAAGACAGATTAATCGTTCACTAGATAAGTAAATGTCTCATACAGCTTCATCCCATATTTTAAGTCGATAACGAACTTTCCCACAATGCCCACCAGTTGAAAAAACGCAATTTTGAGAAAAATTTATTTCTACATCTGGGAAGAAATATTGCTACTTTTGCAGATGATGCAAATAGCAGCAAGTTGTAGAAGCATTTTTTTTTTTAACCTTAGCAAAGCAGCATTAAAAATGAAAAAAAAAAAGCCTTTTTTTATGTTTTTACACACATTATGGTTTGACATTTACATACTCCCCCCCCCCCCCATTAATCAAATCATTTGTAGCTATACATGTGAGAAGAACACTACAATAAATCTCTTACTGTAATTATATTATTGAATAAAAATCATACTTTAAAGACATATTAACATACATCACAGTTTGCTGGTAATAAAGACATATCGAAATATACCCATTCAGTCTTGAATGGCTAAAATTAATTCATATATAGAAAAATTACTCACTATATTATATATTCTTTAATTTTTTTAATTACTGCAATAGAAGGTTTTTTTTTTTTTTTAAGATCAATGTTACTTTAAAAATAAAATTAAATAAGGTTAAATTCAAGCAAATAATGCAAAATAACCTGAATATGAAATTCTTGCATACTTTATTAACATCAGAATTTTTTCTGGTGAACAAGTACATGATGGTTTTTCAAATGAGTTTTTTGATTAAAACTCTTATTACAAATATCACATTTGAAAGGACGTTCACCAGTATGTAATCTACAATGTCTCTTAATATTTGTCACATGACATGAGGTATAATCACACATTAAACAGGAATACTCAGTAAATGTTGCATCGGCAGTACACTTCTTAAAAGATGTAAATACAGGTTCATAACTGGAAATACCTGTAAAAAAAATGTTTTAACACTAATTAAAAATTATTGACATATGTTCACACCATAACTGACATAAAGTATAGGCAATATTATCTTTGAAATACAGAATCAGAAAGCATCAGTTGGTCAGTTAAAATTTGACATTTGATGTGCAAAAGACAAACCACATTTTTTTCAATTATATATATTTTTTAATTATTCTTATCTGTGGTTTAATACTATGAAATATACGTCATTACAATATACTTCTTTATAATTACTATTTTTTTTTTTTTGCTGGAAGTAATTGGATTTCATAAATTAAAAAAAGTGTATTCATAGAATCAAACTTAAATGTGATTAAACTGTGAATTTCTGTACTATTTTTAACTTATCATGAGGTGACTTAAGTACTTTTGTAAATATAAACTATTTAATATTTTATAAATACAAGTGCATTTTTATAACATAGGACGAGTGTATTTCCTTTTCCTACAAAATAATTAGAATGAACTATTTTTAATAAAACATGATGCAATATTTATTTTTATTTTTACATATTTATACAGAAATAAAACAGTTTTAAAATACAGTTACACTTTCACTCATTACTTTTTAAATTGATAAATTATTGTTATATTTTTATTTATTTTAAAAGTATGGTTAACTTTAAAACTAACTTCATGCAAAGAGCAACAACTTATTATATATTAAATAGCTGATTTAAAGTTGTTTCAAGCCATAGCAAACCACACATCATAGGAACAACAAAGTAATTCAGGTCTACAAATTTATTACTAAATAAAAATAAAATTGTAAATAGGAAGCATATCATTTAAACAGCACTTCATAAAACAAACACTAGAATAATTCATTTTACAAAAAACCATGATGAAACATATTTCTTAAAGAATGAATTATGAAATAGAGTCAATTAAGCACAATAATATACATCAATTGAGGAGGATCCATTTTTGGTACTTTTAGGTAGTTCATTTTCTTGTTTAAAAAAATTTATCAGAATAAGTACTTTTGGATGTTAATGGTGGAGAACTATGCATAGGTGCATGAAGAACTATATGTGGAAAAAATACTTTTGACTAAACTTTAAAAATTAAAAGGTTGTTATTTTTAATTTTCTAAAAGTTTAAAAAAAAGTTATTTTTTCTTTTTGCAAGCCCTTTAATTTTTATAGTAACAAAAATTATATAAGATATTGTGAACACATTGATAAATAAAACTGCATCATTATAATTATTTTTTATAAATTCATGATTATAAGCAAAAATGAATGAACAAACTCACAATGGAGACTGTTATATACATAAGGCATTAACTCTCTGCATAAAGCGAGATTGTGTACTGAAGAGTTAAATATTTTCTTGACAGAATTTTATATATATATTTTTATAGAACAATAATTACATAGCTACACACACTTAATAAATCATCAAAGATAATAAAAAATATTTAACAGGGTTATAATTAATACAATCAATAATGAATTAACATGGATCATAATATTAGTTCATTGCCTCATTTATAATTAGTTGATTATCTACCACATAAGAAATTCCATCAGATAATAGTGTAATTAACAAAGTTCTTTCCACTTTTAAGCTAATATTCAGCCTAGTAAGTAGAAATGCAATGTCATTTGTATGATATTTAATGACAAGGATTAATTATATGGAATAAATAATGGGGGTGGGAGGGAAACCTCGACCTGAAATCAATGATAATTTTATTCCTAAAAGAAATAAACAAGTAGCATAAGTGTACAGCTAACATTATTCTTAGAAATTAAACAAATGTAAAATTCAGCTTTCACTATTACCTCAAACCTGAAATCATTTTTGATAATAGCCTGCAAATGCCTGAAATTAATGTTACTATGGCAATTATCTGTTATCAGGATGCCATACATTTCACTTTGATTGTACAATGTTGCAGTCCTTAAGGCCGCATCAACTATAATCACAACAGCTGATGGCTGTTTATGCAACTGAAGAAGTACGATCAATTTCATATTTGAAAATCAGCTTTTATGAAATCACTTTAAAAATGTATTGTTACCTCCTGGATTATAAGAGTCTGATCTATCTTCAACTGAGGCCCATGAAGGATCTCAAATAAGTGAATCTACAGAGATGCTACATGAAGCCTTCAATCATTTTTTTTCAATATTACTGTTCTTTAGAAAATATTTATAAATCTAAGGCAAATAGTACTGTGTAATAATGCATTATACATGTTCATTATGCATTACACCAACAAGATAAGAGAACAAAGTGTTTGAATAACACAGCAGAGGTGCAATATAATTTCATTGTTGAGAAGGTAAAACATGCATCCATATTGCAACTGAATGCAGAGTTAAAAATTTAACAACTAAGAAGGGTGCTTCCCCCCCCCCCCTTAGTCATAGGCACTACTGTGTTATTTCTGAATCTGTTGAATGTCAATCTTCATTGTATAAGAATATTACTGTAATATAAATATATGCAATTTATTTCTTTGAAACAATAATACAATAGTTCCTCATTATATTGTGAATGCTGGGAGACAAAAAAAAAAATGATATATCTGAAAGAGTGATACAGCAAGGGCATTATAAAATTAAGAAAGATTATAACCTGCCAGTAAATGTTTTATACTTGTCTACAAAATGTTAGCTTCTAAGCATATTACAATTTTCTTAACAAAAATTAACAACAGATAATTCACTTTTTGTAATTGATGCACATACACATTGGGTGACAAGAAAACAAAAAAAGCAGGTATATCCAAATAAGCAATATATATAGACTTAATGTAACAATTTTTTTAATTGAGTATTAAATTAGTTTACAAAAATAAATAAAAATAAGAAGCATCTTATCGTTTGCATTAAATTTCAATGCTTTCATAAAAAAAAAAATAAATAAAATAAAATACATTTATATTATTACTTTCTCCTATACACATTACAAGAAAGTATCTTAGTCGTAAAAACTTTTGACTTCTGTGATGGACTTGCATGTTTTAGGATGTCTTGAACACGATTTGACTATTTTTAGAAAATGTATATAAATTTTGTGGGTACTCTATCTCAAGAACTAATGCTTGGAGTTTGATAAAACTTCAAATTCTGTTACACGTTGATAAAAACTGGTGCTGGTTAGATTAGGGTAATCGCCAACAAGTGGTACTGCTATGATATATTTTTTATAATTTCTGTGATAGCTATATCTTGGCATCTATGGCATGAAATCTCATCAAGCATCATATTCAGTTACACTGACACATATATGTGCTAATAACATTTTGGCTTAATTTTTTTTATTGAACACACAAAGATTAGGGGGTGAAAGATGACTAAAAAGAATTTTTTAATATAACTTTTCTTTTTATTATTATATGTTATATATTTATTGTTATAACTATTATTATTTATTATGTGTAAATAACATAATATGAAACCGAATATTTTAAAACAGCTAAAGAGTCAAAATTTATTTTAAAAATTCAATAGAAGATTTTATGAAAAATACTTGAAATCTATATTATAAAGCAAAAACATGTCCACGAGTAATGCTGATGTCATGTCGTGGTAACAACCTGACCAATCTGTTGCACATTTTTCACTTATTTATTAACTTCTAGCCTTTTCACAATTTCAATTTTCATGTGATCGAATAGGGGGAAAAAAAGTACTTTCAAATGTCACTTATCCTAATTTACTGATTTTTTATGTTTTTAAAAATAACCAAGCAATCTAAACTGGGCTACCCAGATTAAAGATGCCGATATACAGAATGCAGAGGAAAATAGTTTTTAATTAAAAACAAATAGATTTTTCATATTTGGTATATTTTTATCAGATTGCCTACGTACTATACCAAAAAGCATCCTTGGTACTTTCATATTAGCTACATGCCAGAAGTTAACTGGAAAACATTTCATTATTTATAGCAACCTAAGGGATTCTGATTATTTCAATGTTAAAAGCACATACTTCGATTGCATATCTGTTAAATTCATGTTTTATTTATTTATTCCTGAAGTTTTAATTTTGTTTGGCAATTTAATTATGGAAAATATTACACAGAAACAAACAAGTGCTGAATTATTTACATTGTTTTAAGTGCAAATGGGTTACTTTTCCGCAATTGGGTTGGACACAGATTTAAAAACATTCATGCTTAAAAATTACTTAAACATTTTTTTTAAAATCAGTAAATTGAGATAGTTTAACAGTTTTCAAAAAAAATTCATTAGAAAATGCTTTTTTTTTCTACTTGACAGTGTAAAATCTAAAGTTGTGTGATGTTTAGAAGTTTAAAAAATTGCAGTAAAAGAAAAATTTATTTGTCAAGTCATTGCCACCATTAATATGACATCAAAGTTATTCATGGACATTTTTTGCTGTATAATATAAATTTTCCAGCATTTTTTTTTTTTCTAATCTCTATTGTATGCAGCTCGATTAAAAAAGATTAACCCATTTGCACTTAAACCAATATAAATAGTTTAGAGTTTGTTTCCGGCATATACTATAACAAAATTAAAACTTCATCAATAAACAAACAAATAAATAAAACACAAATTTCACAGATATGTCAAACTTGCATACAATTAAACACTGGAATAATCCAAATCAAAAGCAGTAAATTGTAAAATCTTTGGGGGATTTTTTCAGCTATTAGAAAATGAGGCTAATACTAAAGTATCATTTTTAATAAATTTCAAAACTTTATTTGAATATGTAAGTGATATTTTTCATATAAAAATGCTTTTTGGTGTTGTTAGTAGGCAATCTAAAAAATATATTAAATCTAAATTTATTAGAATATTTAATTAAAAATTGTTTTTATCTATGTTGGATACACTAGGCAGTACATTTTTCAACCCAGGAAGCTCGGGTTGGATTTCCTGGTTTTATTAATAAATTATGTTATTCAAAGATTATTTGTTAAAATTTACTTTTAAAAATGAAATTTGTTCATCTTTATTGCCAAAGAACTGTTCAATACACACAAGTAATGAATCTTTTTAAATCTGCATAAAATGAAGCAAGCTTTCTTTAAAAAAAGTGTATTTTTACTGCTGTATTTTACTAAGCTTATTATAATAACTATACAAAGCAGAGCAATCCAAAATATCGCAAAATACATCGTGCATGTTTGTTTGCATGTGTACTTCTGGAGCTAAAAAATGTGATATAATTAAAAAAATAATAATAAATAGAAACTCTGTTTTAAATTATATATTTTTACAAATTTACAGAGGTTGACTTAAAATAAAATTAAATTCTAGGAAAAAAAAAAGTTTTTAATTTCAAAGATTATATTTTAAAATCATATATTTAGTGTATTTTTTTGTATAATAGCAGAACTGAAATAGTAAGAATTAGATATTGCATATTTTAACTATTTATCATAAAATCGAAAACTTTGGAACTCTATACAAAATAAAAAGCTATTATATCAATTAAAGCACAATGAAACACTAATTTAAAAAAAGGGAGTAACAAAAATGGGATGATGAGGGGTGAATGGGCTGAAAAATAAATAATAAACAGAAAGATGACTTTTGCCAAATTTGTCCGAACATAATTTATATAAAATGAAGGTTTTAAATTTTTGATTCATGTGTCAGAAAGTGTCTCTTCAAATGCTCATTTCTTGTAAAAGTCTTGTAACATATCTGACATTTAAAGGGTCGTTTATTTACATGGATGCGGACATGCCGTCTAATGGTTGACTTACGATTAACTGTGTAATTACAAATTAGACAATGATGTACATGTGCATGTTTGTTTGCATGTGTACTTCTGGAGCTAAAAAATGTGATATAATTAAAAAAAAAAAAAAAAAAAAATAGAAACTCTGTTTTAAATTATATATTTTTACAAATTTACAGAGGTTGACTTAAAATAAAATTAAATTCTAGGGGAAAAAAAAGTTTTTAATTTCAAAGATTATATTTTAAAATCATATATTTAGTGTATTTTTTGGTATAATAGCAGAACTAAAATAGTAAGAATTGGATATTGCATATTTTAACTATTTATCATAAAATCGAAAACTTTGGAACTCTATACAAAATAAAAAGCTATTATATCAATTAAAGTACAATAAAAAACTAATTTAAAAAAAGGGAGTAACAAAAATGGGATGATGAGGGGTGAATGGGCTGAAAAATAAATAATAAACAGAAAGATGACTTTTGCCAAATTTGTCCGAACATAATTTATATAAAATGGTTTTAAATTTTTGATTCATGTGTCAGAAAGTGTCTCTTCAAATGCTCATTTCTTGTAAAAGTCTTGTAACATATCTGACATTTAAAGGGTCGTTTATTTACATGGATGCGGACATGCCGTCTAATGGTTGATTTACGATTAACTGTGTAATTACAAATTAGACAATGATGTACCATACATTTCTCTCCATCTATTACACTCTCAGAGGATATAAACAACTCTTCATAGGGTATGGAGCTTGAATAATCTAGAACAAACAATGAATATAACAATAGTTTAATTAAAATCAAATATTGCTGCATGTATGTTTGTACATATCACGTTTACAAATCATCACATCTTATCCAAAAATGTATCAAAACATAATATACAAGCTACAATGCAAATTACTATATATAGGGGAACTGGGGGATGAATGGGACAAGGGATGGATGGTACATTCTGAATATTTCAGGCAATAAACATTTTTTTTAGTTGATCCCTTTCCTCATAGATGACCCTATCATAGTGTGCTTCAGAACCAAAAGCAAGATCACATAGCTGTTTACAATTTCCTTCAAAGTTGCATTTCCTGAAAACTTTACTTAAAAGTAATTTTTTTTATATATATTTGAAGTTGTTTACATATTTTATGCATTATAAACAATTAAGATATGTTATAGTTATTTATTTCAAGGTTCAATATTGGTAATTAAAATGAATGAATATTAACCATTGTGAAAAAATGGCTGACAATTGAATATATGCATCATAGGGATGATTGGGACATTTCAAATGGGGAATGGAACTGCTTCATTCATCCCTAGAGGATACTGAATTTTTTTTTATTATTAACTAAATAATATTATATAAGTTGATAAATTAATAATTTATGTTAATTATTCCTTTAACATTTCCTCCTCATTGTAGCCACCTTCGTCTTCAGCCATTGGATGTTTCTGCTTATGGGCCTATAAAGGCAAAGCTGAGATCAGTCCAAGATGATTGGCTGACAAATAATCTTGGAGAGTATATTAAAATTTATAACTTCTCAGCTTTTGCCAAGGAGGTATTTTTGTCAGCTTTTAGTACTAGCAACATAAACATAACCAGTGGTTTTAGGAAAACTGCCATTTTCCTTTTTAACAGCAATACATTCACTGAAACTGATTTTATACCAGCTTATGCGACTGACAGACCACATTTAGAACATTTTAGACAGACCACATTTACTGTGTTACTGATATTTGCACATCCGTGCAACTTTAACTTTGTAATTCATTAAAATTTCATTTAAAATATCTATACTAATAAAATAAAGTTTTGCTCTGTGTGTGTGTCTGTTGGCGATGGCTAGGAAAATTTAGCGCACCTAGAAGTCTCTAAATTTAAATATAGGTAGTCCAAACCCTCTCTTAGTGCACCTGACCCTCAGAATTTTAATATTTTGATAATTAGCCTAGATATTAATTAGATTCTCATTAGCCATCGCTTCTAAAATGACATCTTTTAAATCAAAATGGCGAAAGAAACTAACCAGCGCATTGGATTTGGAAGCGGAAATGAACGAATTCGAAATTATTTTACTAATTAGCGAATTTTAAGAAAACTAATTGAGATATCAATTTGAAAATTTCTGAGCATATGTAAAAAAATATTCTGCATCAGACTATATGATTTTTGAAAAATTCAGTCAGTAATTTTTTTTTATTTATGCAAAAAACTGCCAAAAATCTGCCGGCACCAAGTGAAAATGATCCAAGAAAGTTTCAGACAGGGATCTGCTTTTATTAAAAACTGAACTACAAAGAGATCTGTTTCTCAAGCCGATCCCTCCATTTAGTTTGTGAAAATGAAAGGAAATAATTGCTAATTTTTACTAATGAACAAAAATTTAGGTAACTAATTAAGATATAGATTTGAAATTGAGGTCGGGAAGGGGTGTCATCTGCCGGCTATTTTAGCGCAGCGTCTTCGTTATGTTCTAATTATCAGAAAAATGTAATTATTTTTATTATGATCGCGTTAATGTAGGTGACTGTGGTTCTCTTGAACAAATTATTCATTTTATTTGCGGGTATCGGGAAGGAGGGGGTTAACACCTTTCTCTGAGATTGTAATTATCTCGGGCCCGGGCAACGCCGGGCGGGATAGCTAGTATAATATAAATTACAGTTTTTTAATGCATAATTAACTGTGTTTTCACTTCTTAGATTATTAACACTGATATATAACAGCCATATAAGATCGTATATTACAAATATAATTACATATAAGTTTATAATTATAAATTTTAATTTGGTATCATTGAATACAGAGAGGAAAATATTTGTGTCCCATCCATCCCTGCTGTAGGGATGATTGGGACAGAGAGGAACTTTTTTTTAATTTCATAACATATTTCTGTATAATAATAATATTGAATAAATATTGTGCATTAGATGTAGACAAACACCTAATGTATGAAATGTGATATATAATATTAATAATAAATAAAATATTTAAAATAAATATTTTTGTAAAAATGTCCCATTCATCCCCTATCTGAACTCATGAAATGAAATCAAAAGCATTTGTATAAAATATATTACCTTATTTATAAAACATTAAACGTAAAAATATGGAAAACTGGGAGTTACATTGAGTTAAAATTACTGTGAAAAGAATCAATAATTCACTTAAATGTATTGTTCCATTTAATTCACTAGCTGCCATTGACAGACCAATTGTCCACCATACTCAAATACCTCAGGATTAAATAAATCCTCAGCAAAGCTAAGAAGGAGAAAAAAAATCTGTTTTTCTTATTACATGAATAAACATGTGATCTTTCACTTTTTTAAAGAAATACATTAAAGATGTTTATCTTTTAAAAGTCTTTCATTAAACTGAGAATCTCAAAAATTTGTTTAATTAATAGTATTTTATTATTTTTAATCTTAAAAAGGGAGAAAGTATTCATCTTAAATCGTTAATATTTAAAAACGAAAAAGTCAATCAGTGTTGAATTAAAATCTTTTCTCCCAAGGGAAGACATTGTAGAGGTCCAGAGAAAATTTTCCCTCACAAGCAAATTAACATACCTATACTAATAAAAGAAGAGAGTTTGTCTGCCTGTGTGTGTGCGATGGCTAGGAAAATCTATCGCACAGATGTCTAAAAATTTGGATGAGGATAGTCCAAGGCAGGTCTCGATGCACCTGAGGTTCATATTTTTCTTTTTTTGATAATTAGTTGAGATATTAAATAAACCTTGCAATTTAAAAAAAATGACAAAAGCATCGCGCTTGATTCTCGGAGAGCGATCTTTATTTTTGGCTTCTTTCTAATTGTGCATTGACAAAGCCATTCTAAATACAAAAAAACTAAAAAGATATTCTTAAATTTTGTACTTTTTACTTCCGAATGCCACAATCCATTTAAAATACAAATTTTAATCCTTTCAAAAAAATGTTTTTAAATGTTCGATCTTGAGTGTGTGTGTGAGAGGGTGGAGGTGTCCCTTTTTAGGGTTTCGTGAGATGAACGAAACCCTATTACTCCCGCTCCGTTGTCTGTCTGTCACAGAGCTATTCTCAGAAATTATGTAACTTACAGAGTTGAAACTTTGTGTATATAGCTGAATATCAGCAATAAAGAGCTCAAAATATTAAAATTTGAAAAATTTGTATTATTTTAATAAATAGAGATAAAAAAAACCAAAATTCTAACAGCCTTTTCCTATTAAATTTAAACATTTTTCGTTATAGCAGATGCCAAAAATTAAAAATCCACGATGAAATTCTTTCTACAATAATTAATTTTCTATCAGACGATTTCCACATGGAAAATGAAAATGAAATAAAAAGTTTCACCAATTGAAAAAAAGATTAATATGAAATAAAAATGATTGACGTCATAGTGGTAATTAAATGGAAATTTTCAAAGATTTCTCAATAATACAAGGAGTATGAGTATGTGTATGTACACAAAGCAGATTAATATCACGTCATTAGAGAATTAAAAAGAAAACCTGACGTCATATTGGAAGTTTAACGAATTTTTCAGATGTTTGAGAATAATACAAAGCGAGTATCAATATGAGTAATAGAGGATAGTAAATAGTCGAACCCCGCTATAACGAACTTCTAGGGACCGAAGGTTTTGTTCGTTATATCCGAACCGTTAAGAAAAATGTTAGAGTTAATGTATAATATAGTTGCTACGTGTATATTCAATAATGATGTATTTAAAAAAGGTAAAATCTATTAAATATGATCAGTAAAGAATTAAATTGACTAAAATCGATTACATTAAACTGACACAATACTAATTAAATTAACTAACAATGAAGTCAAACAGAAATAAATTAATTTTACCTTTAATTGTTACTCACTGTCTTGATACAGAAATAATCGGTAATCTTCTGCGGACGTGATGCCAATTTCAAAAACATGTTATGAATTTCTTTGTCTAGTACATCAAATGACTCCAATACCCTTTCTTTCACTGTTTGTATAGACAAAAACTTATTAATTACATGCATCGCTGCTGTAGCATCTGAGATTGTGGGAATTTCGTCATTTATGTGCTCCTCTTCATCAGCATCAGATGCAGAATCTTCGATTTCAGAATGATTCACTTTAATTTCTTCCACAATCTCTTCATCAGTCGGATCTTTAGATGTTATGACTTTGTCATCACATGTTTCAAACAATTGCATGTCACAAACTGAGAATGATGAAATTTTGTGCTTTTCTATCCACATCGCGATAGGTAAATTTTCATAATCCTCTTCCTCAACATTCTTTGCTTCTTCAACATTCGTCGTATCTTCAATATTCTTTGTTAGGCCTGCATGTCGAAAACATTTTCTAATTGTAGAATCTGTAACAAACCGCCAAGATTTTTTGAGCATTATAAGTGCATCAAGAAGAGAAACGTCACATTTCACATTTTTATCATATCCCTCTAAAATTCATAAAATGAGCTGCTTCCTGTAATGGCATTTATGACTTCTGATGACACCCTGGTCCATAGGCTGTACTACAGTTGTTGCATTCGGGGGAAAGAGTACAATTCTAATCGATTGAAACTGTGTATCGATTTTGTGTGCACTATAATTGTCAAGCATAAGTAGAATAGTCCGCTTTTTAGCTGACAGTTCATGATTCCACATAAAAAGCTCTTTTTCAAACAGTTCCTTAGTCATCGACGCCTTGTGGTTTGCTTCATAAGCAACAGGAAACCGTGAGATATTTTTAAAGCATCTGGGCTGCTTAGATTTTCCTATCACTAGAAGCTTACGACGATCAGTATCACTCATATTTGCACACACGAGAAATGCAATTCTGTCTTTTGACAATTTTCCGCCATTACATTTCTCTCCATTAAATTTTAATGTCTGGTTTGGTGTCATCTTGTAAAATAGTGCAGCTTTATCAGCATTATATATGTCATTCTCGTCGTATTCACGAGAGATTTCATTCCAAACTTTTTCTTTCCACGTATCGATGTCGGATGTTGAAACACCTCCCGATTCTTCAACAATTTTCCAGGAAGATATGTTGTTCCGTTTTTTAAATCTGTCTAACTATCCATTGGAACACGAAAATTGAATTCCAAATTTACTGGCAAATTCATCAGCTTTTGACTGAAGCATTTGCCCAGAAACTGGTACATTTCGGCTTCTTTGAACGCTAAACCATTTTAATTAAGCCTCTTCCACTTCTTGATGTTCAGCTTTTCTCAATATTTTTTTTCCTTTTTAGAGTTCAAATTTTTCTTGAAAGCATAAAGTATGCTTTCTCTGTTTTTCCATATTGTTCCAACTGTAGATTTCGATAAATCTTATTTTCAGCAAATGTCAGCTTGGCTACCTCCATTTTGTATTTCTCTTATGATGCTTACTTTTTCTTCAATTCAGAATGCTTTACGCTTGCTCGACATGATGGACCTAATGATTTCTAAAAGCGAATTTTTAACTTTGAAGTCTGGAACCAGAGATTATGACGCACAGACTCTCTAGAGAGAAACATTAAAATGAGTGAACGAGATGAAACGACTGGAATACTTGTTCATTCGCGACTCTGAGACGACCTTTTCCCTTGTTCTTGTGATCTGATTTTTACTTTTCCCTCCCCTCTCACATAGCACAGGTGCGTATGTGCTTACTGTTCATGCTTTTACTTGTTCTGTTCGAGCATTCCCTCCTCCCAACAAGTTGGCTGTTTTTTCCTCTTTTTCGCGTCCCCTCCCCCTCATTTTCGGATGTCTCCAGTCTTGCACACAGCTGTGATCAGGAATAAGGGAAAATGACTGACGGGTGGGCGGGTTCACACCTGCAGAGTGGCTATCGTAAAAGAGAAAGAATGCAGTTGGTCCCACCCTTTAATAAAGAGACTTATCGCTGACTTTCCCCATGTTTCACTATCCGGCATACATTTTCTTATGAAATTGGAGTCCAAGTCCTGTTTTCACAACTGCGGAAAAGTTTTTAAAAAAAAATCATAGTCGACTGGAAAAAATGTTCGTTATAGACGATTCTTAAGATTTCGGAGGTTCGCTATAAAAGAATAAATTAGCATTAAATACAATAGGAAAACGATGGGACCAAAAATTTCGTTCGCTATATCCGTGTGTTCGTTATATACCGGGTTCGCTATAACGGGGTTCGACTGTATATGAGTTTGAGAAACATACTGAATCATGATAAAAATCCGATTATGGAAATATTCGCATATTTTAACATTTTGAAGGTGTACAACATGTTTAATTTTGAAATTAATTTTTTATATCGCATTTAGTCCACGTGACAGATATTATTATGACAGAATATAATAGCCGGCTTCGCCCACTATCGGGCTAGCATGGATACTCGAAAAAACTAAACAATAGACCGGTAAATTTTTGCTTTATAAAAAACAAAAAAGTTTTTTTTTTTTTTTTTTTTTTTCTGGTTGCTAAATGAAATTTATTTGGATTTATTAAAGAAAGGATAAAGTGTTTTGAAAGGAATATTAAACGAAACCCTTTGAGCGATCTTCAATCACTCTTACCCACTTGTTTTGAATACCCATCCGCTACATCCAATGAGATTTAGAAAAACTAAAAATACCGACATAATCCAGATACCTTCTTCTCTATGATAGTGCAAACAGTTTCAAAAATATGAATATTAATTCTTTAAAAAAAATTCGCAACTGGAAGTCACTTTGTGCTTCCCGGAGACACACCTTTTTTCTATGCTAAATGTCGTAATTTTAACAAAATCTTTTTAGATGTTCTCTGAATACTTAATTTGCATCAGGTACAAAAATCTTGAAAATTTTGAACAATTAAAGTATTTTTTTTAAATAAAATCTGCAAAATTATTTCTCGGAACGTGAATATGCGGGTGGCTTTTGCTCATGTTTTTACAACTAAATATCAATATTTTTGCATAAAAATTACATGTAGGCTTCCGAAACATTATATTTATAACTCATAAAAATTTCAATGAGTTTGGACAATAAGAACTATTTTGTTTTTAATATTAAATGACTCGATGTGAAAAAAACACTTCTTAGCATGCGTAGCTCACCAGTTATGCACTGCCAAAGGTAGCTGCACCCCCAACTCTAGGTTCATTTGGATAGATTTTCATTTAAAAATATAAAATCATATGCCGAAGGCAATGGAGCCCCTAGCATTAAGTTCATTTGGAAAGATTTTCGTTTAAAAATAAAAAAAATCATTCAACACCGACTTCGGATATGTTTAAAGTTGTTATTGCAGGTCAACGAGTACAACATAATAGAAAATATCAAATCTTTCAAGAGGAAAGGAATATTCTGGCCACCCAAGGACGAAAGATTTTCCCTCGTTTGCTTATAATCTAGCTCACACACAGACGAAAGCACTTTCTCTTTTATTATATATACAGACTAAAAGGAATTTTTTAGAGAATTAATATCACGTCATTAGAGAATTAAAAAGAAAACCTGATGTCATATTTTAAGTTTAACGAATTTTTCAAACGTTTGAGAATAATACAAAGCGAGTATCAATATGAGTAATAGAGGATTGTAAATATATGAGTTTGAGAAACATATTGAATCATGATAAAAATCAGATTATGGAAATATTCACATATTTTAACATTTTGAAGAAAAGTAAATACAGTAAATCATATGTTTATATGTATACAGAGATGCAAGGATTCTGTTTAATATATGTAAAATTTCCAGAAAGATAAATTTTCTTATAAAAAAACAAACAAGATATTTTAATTAATTTTTTTAATTCAAAAAATTACAAGATTGAAAATGAATTAACTTTATTTTACACAACTTTTTGAGATATTTTATGAGTTAGCATATTAAAATAAAATAAAAACAAGTCAGACAACATAAGCAAATAAATTTTGTAGTTGACTTTAAGTTTCTACTTTTTCACTCAGTTTATTTATTTATGTAAATAAGAATTCATAAACTAAGAAATCAATTCTGAAAAAAAAATATGTCAGCTTTCAAGTATGAAAACTTTGTCTAAAGAAATTAATCAATTAACTTAAGTCAACATTCTACATTATAATACAAGATAAAAGAAACTCAAGAAAGAAAATTTCTGGAATGATGTGTCCCAATGTGCTTCTTTAAATCAGCATTCTGAATAAATCTCTTGTTACACACAGTACACTTGATAGGGCGTTCACCACTATGAACTCTAACATGCCGTTTCATTGTAGTTATATGTAAAGTTTTGTAGTTACACACTAAGCACTGATGTTGTAGAAACATTTGACCACTGGTTTTATCTTTTACTGATATGAACAATTCTTGATAATTTGGTGCTTGCTGAGGAGCATCTGTAAAAAATGGCTGATTATTAAAAAAAAATTTGCAAAAAAGAATTTTGAAAGTAAATTTTAAGCAGTGAAATAAACATGTATTTCACAAAATAATGATTTTTTAGTAAACATATTTCATAAGATAATCCACACACCTCTCTCTATATATGCATAAATAAATACTGTAAAATTGCATTTTTAAATTGCCATACTTATATTTTCCTGCAATTTACAACATAGGTAAGATTACACATGTACATGAGACATTGGATTTTATGAAAATATACTAAAAGGTTTTACTTTGTAAAAAGTCCTTCTGGCCTGTACCAGGAGGAAAAGGTAGATTCCCTATTTCTTGTTTTTAAAAATTCAGCTAACTTTACTCAAACACACGATTACGGAAGATTCCCAGTTTTCACCAATACTGAATTTGAATGGGAATTTCATAGAATTAGTTAGCTATTGCTAAGTTGGGTTCATTTACAACTACATATTTTTGTCAGCGTATTTGGTAATATTTAACCAAGTATCGCCATGCTTGGCAAGAATTTGACACTGGTGAATATGACTATGTTGTTTTAAGTGTAAGAGAGTAACAACAATGCTTACAATTAAAGTAAATTTGGGAGAAACCATGTTTCGTAAAGTTTATAAATTAAATCAGACTATGAAAAAATCTCTTATTTTTAATCTGCTGTCTTGTTTCAAAATGGCAGCCATCTTTGAATTTCAAACTGCTCTATCTCAGTCATTTTTTAAGAGAGGAAACAAAAAAAAGCCCCGGAATCCTTGTAACAAGGCCTAACATTTAAGCAGAAAATAAGTTTAGATTTATAACTTTTTTTGCATACATATATATATATATACATATATATATATTTAAGTTTTAAATATTTACGAGGCAGCTATTAGAAACAAGATGGTGAATAAAGCTGGCCAACAAACTTTACTCAGATCTTAGTAAACCCTCTACATATGCTCAGTTCCATCGAAATTGGTTTATAAATAGGAGTGCTATCTCATGACAAAAGCCATATATATATATATATATATATACACACACACACACACATATCATAGTTATTAATCATATATATATAAATCACCATTTGAATGGAGGGTGGTATTGAGGTGTGGGGATCATTGCGCTCTCCTCCTGATGACTGCAATATGTAGCTTCTTACTTATTGTTATAGTAGCTATTTAATATGCATGATTGCACTAGAAACAAAGTGGTAGAAGTGATATTTCCTAAAAAATGTGATAGTGTTGTAATAAAGCTCAGATTATGCTTAAAATGTGGAGACAAACAAATAAAACATTAATAATTGGAAATAAATATGACAAAGAAAGAAATTTCAAGATGATTTACTCAGAACTATAAATGTACCATTTGCACTCCTTAGGTGGTAAATCCTGTGTGTGTTTGCTTAAAAGAAAGAATTTTGCTAGATGTTATATTGTCATCAGCTGAAAAATAGTATAGTGCATTTATACATTGAAGCCATGAAATCATAAAATAAAAAATATTTAAATGACGAAAAGATGATAAAAATAAAATCACTACTGATTTTGAAGAGTAACAAGAAAGAAAAAACTGTGCCAAGAACAGATTATGAAACACTTTCTAACATTACAAGAATATTGTTATGAAACTTCATACTTTCATGCAGTGAAAGGAACTATCTAAATAAACAATTTTAAAAATGCAGTATAGTTCAGTGGGAAAACTGTGTAAAAAAATTACTCTCCGGGGGCAATAATATACACAAAATTTCCTGAAAAATAAATTTTCACCACAAAAAAAAAAAAACAAAATATTCAATAATTTACAACAAGATTATAACTTTATTTAAAACAACTTTATATAACAGATATTTTATGAGTTAGCATATTTTACATTAAAATAAAATAAAAACTTATTTAAAATGAGATAACAAAAACAGATAAATGATGAAATTAACGGGATTTTTTTTTTATCACTCTGTTTATTTGCTTAGCTAAAAATGAATTCATAAACTAAGAAATAAATTCTCCAAAATATATCAGACTACCACTTTGGAAGTATGAAACTTTGTCTCAAAAATAATCAATTAACTTAGTCAGTACTTTACACTATAATACAGTAGTAAATACCACTATAATAAAGTAGTCCAATGTAGTAAAAGCTCAAGAGAGAAAATTTCTAGAATGATGTGACACAATATGTTTCTTTAAATCAGCATTCTGAATAAATCTTTTGTCACACACAATACACTTGATAGGGCGTTCACCGGTATGAACTCTAACATGTCGTTTCATTGTAGTTAGATGAAAAGTTTTGTAGCTGCACACTAAACACTGATGTTGTAGAGCCATATGACCACTGCTTTTATTTCGTTCTGATATGAATAATTCTTGATAATTTGGTGTTTGCCAAGCAACATCTGTAAAAAATATTTTATCATTCAAAAGCAAATTTTCAAAAAAAAATTTTGAAAACAAGTTTCAAACAGTGAAATAAACGTAGTATATATTTCACAAGTTAATGATTTTATATTAAATATATTTCACATGACTAAAACACATCTCTCTCTCTATTACAGTAAAATCCCATTTTAAATTATCAGAATTTTCTTGCAATTTACAATAGCATATGTAAAAAGATTAAATTATGCATGTACATAAAATAAAAACTATATTTTCTCACATTTATTATTATTTTATTATTAAGATTTCATTAAACTTCGGATTTTATGAAAATATATTAAGACGATTCTACTCTAAAATATGTATATATGTATGACTGGGCTAGAACCAAAGAAGTACAAGTGATATTTCCTCAAAAACTGAGATAATGTAATATACATGGATGTAATGCAGGGTATATGGTGGTATACTTTCTGGATTTCTTTGAAAAACTGCATATATCATCTGTTTTTCAAGTAAATCTGTAACATATACTCTTTGCCCATAGCATATACCCTCTTGTTTCTTTATTATGACTACAGCACTGGTAGTAAACGAGTGCTAGGTTATGTATAAAATGTAAAGACAAAAAGATAAAACATTAATAACTAAGGGGAAAAAATTAAGACAAACTTTCAAGATGATTTTCTCAGAACTGTATGTCACTTGCATTTCTTTAGTTCTAACAAAGTTGTATCTGTGTGTGTGCATGTGTTTTAAAGAAAGCTATAATTTAAAATTTTCCTGCATACTGTCATATTGTCATTAGCTGAAAAATATTATATACATTCATTGATGGCATACAACAATAAAATAAAAAAAAATCAAGTGATTAAAAAGATAAAATTGAAATGATTATTGATTTTATAAGTGTCAAGAAAAAAAAATCTTCATCTTGAATAGATTATGAAATACTTTCCAACACTACCAGAATGCTGTTATGAAACTTCATCTTTACATGCAGTAAAAGGACATATCTAAATTTTAAAAAAAAAAGAAAAGAAAAGAAAATGCATAACAAAATAGAAAAACCCCTAACATTAGATTTCTTTTATATACCACACAGTATACTCAAATTTCTTTCAGCTGGCAAATACATAACATTAGTGAAAACACTTCCAGCAATTACAATCCATTGATGTTAATGCATCCAAGTTCTTTTGTGCAGCCCAAATTTATGTATATTACACACAGACACACACCGTAATGTACTCAAATTCAGATGAATTGAAAAAGGCATAATATAGTTGAAAACACACTTTCTCCAATTCCCAAATGTATTCAAATTTCTTTCAGAAATCCTGTATATGATCTATAGAATTTATACACACCACAAACTTTATCAAAATTTAGTTAAGTGTGAAAATGTATCCCAAAACTTAAAGCATGCTTCCAACATTTATCGCTTATCCGTGATAATGTCTTCGAATTCTTTTATGCTGAACTGTAAAAGAACATTAAATGTTACATGAACCATTTATATCTCTCAATAATGATATCAACTTTATGTTAGAAATAGTAATAACATTGTTAAAATGCTCTTCAAAGAATTAATGCTTTTTAGACAGTAATATAACCTAACTCTTGTGTATTCCTGTAAATGAATGATTAATGCTTCACACACCAATTCTCAGAGAAACATGTTATGGTACTTATCAATTTCATAATGTTTGAAGTAGTGTAACATCTTTAAAATAGATTTCAAACCAATATTGCCCAGACTACAATGTATCTGAATTCATTTGGGTGCCCTGTAGATGAACTAGAAACTCCATTTTAAATAGGAAATATGCTATAATAAACCACCTCAATAACAAACATCAATTTTGTGGTAATCCAAGTATATTTACAAAAGTTAGAGCATGGACAGCAGGCCCATGTGCAGGATTTTCAAAAGGCTGGGGGATTAAGTCTGACGCATTTTCTTAAATTTGGATTTTATAAACATTACTATTTATAATTACACACTGGTTATGCCTCAACTTAAGCATTAATTTAACATTAATTATTTAGTTATGTACACTTATTACATCTTAATTTACACTATCTGCATACTATCAAAATATCTGCAAACTACAGACGCTGTTTAAACCTGATAACAAATAAAAATTAATCTAGATTACCATGTGTTAGTTCACCCAGGATTTTACAAATTTCATAAATTCTGGTAGCCAGCAAAAAAGTCTAGTCGGCAGTAACAAAATATTTAACTCCTCCTCTGTTACTGATTTTCAAAGAGCACAAAAGTTTTTTATGAATTAATTGAGTAAAAATAATAACGAGCATAGTTTTAGTCACATACTAGTTTAGAATAGTACATAATTTAGAAAGATAATACAAACTAAGTTTTCTAATGAAACTTATCAAAATTGTATATCTCTGAAAGAAAAAAAAAAAAAAAAAGAAAAAAAATACTGTAAAGGCTTAGTTAACCACAGTGTTCAGGAAATGCTGATTGCTGATTGTTTCTAATGTCCAGATAGTAGAGTACTACAAAATCCATATCTGATAAAGAGAACATCGATGAAATAGTGAAGCAGGAAAATATTTTTGCCTATTTTCCCGTCAAAGTCAGTCAAATAATTATGATTCTATTATTTTAAAATTTGCATTTAATGAACTTATTTTTGCCAAATTAAAAATAAAGGTTAAAAATATTTTTGTTTGAATATAATTTTCAAGTTTACTTTTTAACTTTGCAACTCTATAATGAGACATTTTATGAGGATTTTAATTTTCTTAAATAATTTTTTTAAACAAAAAACTGCCAGATTAAATAACTTGGTTGCCAGATAAAAAGAAAACTTAGTTGCCATTGGCGACTGCATTTGTCAAGCCCTGAGTTCACCTATATAAATGAATTATATCAAAGTGAGAGTTTGTATTTCTTTGAAAATTTAACTACCTAAATAACAAAGTAAATTTATGATAAGTAGTCTCATGAAAAAAAGCACAATTTGGCCAAAAAGTCAAAGCTATTATACCAATAATAAATATTCACAAAATGCACAAAAATAAGGAAAAAATTACTTTTACAAATTTTTCATTATTTCTGTCAAGTTCGGTCAAGCTCAAAATTATTTTAGATTTTGAAAATTATATTAAAAAACCAAAAACAAGCAGAAAAAAAAAGAAAAGAAAAAGAAGAAGGTAAGAAAGAAACCGATTGGAAGAGGTTAAACATCTAAAACCACCCCCTTGTGCTGGGCATATCTTTGGCAGACAAACAAATCGGAAGTCATAAACACTTTTCAAATATGTTGGAAAGTGTTAAAAACCTGATAAATGTATATAAAAGCTGGCATTAAATTAAAAGTTAATACATCAAGCATGAAATTTCAATTAAATAAAAGGTTAATTTTTTAATGAAATCAGCTGTCTTATTTTTTCCTTTCAGTGTATTGCAAAGTTACTCTTAAAACATAATTTTCTTATAAGTATAGTGTCTTATGTTATTACAAAAATAATAAATATCTACATAGCAAAGAAACACTTAAAACATATTCTTAAAAAAAAAAAACAATTTTTAATGCAGGAAAAACACAAATATATTACAGAAAAAAACTCCACCAGTTCAAAAAGAAATATTAACAGTTCTGACAAAACTGCTTTCAACAGAATACCACCTTTCAGTAATATAACACAATAACATATAAAATTTCAAACATGTAGTTTCTGAAACATGGAAAATGGAAATATAAAAAAACTGTTCCTACATCCAACATTAAGATCTGAAGTATAAAAATACACAAATCTTACTTTTGAATAACAATTGGAAATTTTCAGTAGCCTAAAATTATAGTAACAATTATTCTGATATGGTTATTAATACTTCTAACAGAGAATATTAAAATAATAAATAAATTATTATTTTCAATTTAAGTCATAAGGAGTGCGATAAAAAAATAATAATAAAAGAGGAATAAGTGAAAAAAAAAAATAAAGGAAGTGGAAGGAAGTCCTGAATTTTTTTTCAGATTTCTCAGAAAATCTAAGCAACAATTATAAATTTAAATAACACTCATTTAACAAGTTTTAAAAATAAAAAAGTTTAAACAAAGTTTATAGCACTACTTTCTTATGTATCTACAAGATATTTTAAAAAACACTCGTAACTTAGAAAGAAAATAAATTGACAAAGAAATACAAAATGTATAATGCAGAAAATGATGATGAATTATAGAACCCAAAAATTTTAACACATTTAATTTATTTAAGATATTAGTAATTCTTTCTATATAATATGGAATGTTATAACAATAATGTTGACATAAGTCGTAAAAAGTCCCAAATTAATGCAATGACAATAAAAAATAACATTTCAAATAGCAACAACCAGAAGTTTTCAAAACAGAATATAACAACAGAATGCAGCAGCAGATTATTAACCCTCTAGATCCCAATGAACCCTTGAGGGTATGACTCTTTTTTGCTCTAACTTTTGAAAAAATTGTCACAAGAAAAATCGAGCCCATCTATTAGCTTCATTGGGATGTAATTTAAATGTTGATTAACCTGATAATTTTTATAACTTTCCAAAAACTTTTTGGCTCATGACATTTCGACATTGTCTAATTTTTGTGTTTATCAAACTTTTTTTTTTTTTTTTTTAACTTGTATTATTAGAACATTGGCACATAACACATTGCACAAATACTAATAGATGCTGTAATTGGAGACTTTCACAAGTAGCTACTATAAATAAATAAATATTATTATAATGAAAAATGATATATACTTTTGTTATTTTTCATTGTCTCAAAACCTTTAAAATTTTGAAATATAGAAAACTACTAACAGTTTTATCACACTCATTCAACAACATTGACACTGATAAGTTTTTTTCAATAAGCCATATTAGGTTGAGTTAAATAAATTTAGAAAATATGAAAATTGGAACAAGTCAAGGATTTATAAATACAGGTTGCAATTGGATTTTTGGAAGACCATTTTTCAATTGTTCTTATTGTTGGTAAAAGAGAGAATTGTGGTGAGTTTGAGAAAGCAGACAATAACTGATATATTTGGAAGGAGAGGTTGTCGATTTGAGAGTCATTTGTTAACTTGGAATTGTAAAATGTGTATATTTCATTAATTTTCTGGTATTTATGCATAACATATGAGCAAACATGATCCCTAAACTTAGAACTAGTATGTTTAAACACACATTATATGTGAGTGCATACTTATATTCTTTTGTACAAATATGTATATAAATTTTAATTACTGTATACATTGTATATGCTGCAGAAACACTAATAACAAAATAATCCTTTTATGATTAATTTTACATAAGTTAACATTTTCTTTAAATAAAAATTATTAACCTCTTTGCAACAAGCATCACATGTATGTGATATAGAGGATGCTCAGAATCCTTGATGATACCTACCTGTAATTTTAAACAGAAAATTTTGCCTCATTTCTACAGTTAAATTTGACAAAAAATTCTATTTGGAATTATTGTCCAATTAATTAATATTATAAGATAAAAATTCTGTAAAGGATGCTCATCACGAAGAAATTAACTTATCAATCCTTGCGAAATAAACATTTTTAGCTCTTTACAGAACATTTGCTTGTTGTCAATTAAAACATTTGCGAAAAATAACTGTTTGTTATATGCTTGCTATACTTCGAAAATTTTTTATTTTTACGGTGTTGACAGTTTATGTAATTTTCAGAGGTATTAAAACTGTGTTATAATGAACATGGTTGGCATTTAAGCATAAATAGAAGCCATAGAGTGTTTTATCAAATACTAAATTTAGAAAAATACAACAAAGAGTAAGTAAATATTGAATTGTGACATTCATTTATAACAAAGGGGAAATAAAGAGGCAAAATCAAAATAACCATTTAGAGTATATTGCTTTTAAAAAATTCAGAATAAATTGGTTAAAAAGTTATAAATAAAATAATCATTTACAATATTTCTTAAAAATTTCTGTTTGGTAATAATTTTGTATGATGGCTCTGTTAAACCCATTTTTTTTTTAAAATATTTTTTGAAGAATTGTGGTAAAAAAAAAATTAAAAAGCATTATTTTTAAAGGTTATTTTTTTTCCCTCAAACTAATGATAACCGAGAAAATAAAGCATATTATTGACACTATAACCAACTAAAGATAATGGCACTCAAATATTAGAGCATTATATATGCTTCTGTTAAAAGGGAGAAAAAATCTGTTACACTGACAATTTTTAAAATAAAAAACATATTCATATTTTGAAACAGCCTGAACATTTCTACAAAACAACATAAATGAACAAACTGGCCCTAAACAAAATCTAATAAAAACATATCTATAATTTGCAGCACGTCACATGCTGAAAATACAAGCTTGAAACTATGAGAAATTTAGGTACTTTTTGGTTATAGCAGCCCCCAAGAATAAATGTCATGTATGATCAAATTATAGTCATATATATAACATGTGTAACAGACATATATGAGGTATATGCGATATATAAGATGTAATTATTACATATAAATGACATATATATGTAGCGTATATGGTGCATATTTGATTTAAGTATAAGCTCAGTGACAACCTTGGCAAAAGTATAACTACAATCTTGGTGCAATCATAATTGCAAGGGCAGCTATAACAAGAAAGTAGTGAAATTTACAATAAAATTTCAGGATTGCTGAATATTATAGTTCATTAATGAGCACTGTACAGCTGTGCTAGAATATAATTTTAAATGTATTAAGTAATGAAATAATAAGAAAACTTGATAACATTGAAGAAAATATCAAACACACTTTTACCATTAATGAATCTTTAAGGGGAAGAAAATCATTTTCATCATTTTTATAAACACTTGACTGCATTTTTTGTATTGAAAAAAAATTACACTATTAAAAAAAGTTTCACATTAAGATTAAAAATTCACTGAGGCTTTTGCTGATGAGTAGTAAAATGTTTTTTCAAATTTCCTTTCTCATTAAAGCTTTTATTGCAAATTGGGCACATAAAAGGACGTTCACCTGTATGCAAACGCACATGTCTCTTTATGTTAGTAGTATTGTAAGTTATATAATCACAAAGTGAGCACTGATATTCCACAAAGCTTTTATCATAATGCTGTTTCTTTAGTGATGTATACAAAGCTGCAAGAAGGAAAAATAAAAGTTATATTGTGCTAAAAATGTCCAATAAAACCAATTGTATAATTACAAAAAAAAAAAAAAAAAAAAAAAAAAAAAAAAAACTAAACTTATGGACAAAAATTAATAATAATCAATAAAATGATACAAACATATTAATTTTCAGGCACATTAACTTTAATAACTATAAAAAATATCAAAACAATTTATGCCTATTTAAAAGAAAAAAAAAGGCAGATATTAAAAGAAAAAAAAAACATATCTTTTATCAAAAATTACATAGCTTAACTGAAATATGTAATAAGCAGATAGGAACAGTGTCTAAAATATTTGAAAAAAAAAAGTTCAGTAAAAAATAAGTAGTAAGATTTAAAGTGATTCTCAAGAAAATTTTTCTCTCCACTTTATACTATGCTAAACTTTCATGGATTCATTTTTAAGCATAAAAGTAGATACTTGCTGGCATGATTATTGAAATTATTTGGAAACGAATAACATTTTTTGATAAATGAATTACATTTTGAATTATAGGTGATTGTTGTCTTATGAGAACTTTTCTGAAGTTGTTGTTACGTCACAAAGATCCTTCGCCTTAATTGAAAATTTTTTAAATGATATTTAGTTTTATAGTTTCTGAATAATAGCACCTGATAATTTTATGTGTATAAAAGAAAAATGACTTTGTGAATGTGTCAGAAAGTTGTCATTTGTGGTTTAAGAACAGCCTTAAACATGCAACCAAAAGGATAGACTTTAAAGCACTTAGAAGTTAGAAATATTAAAAATACTAATGTGAACCTATAACCTAAAAATACAAACAATCAGCTTCATTAGAAAGATTTTACAATTTAGTTCTTCATAACTTTACATAATAAATACTTCAGTCAAGTTCAAATAATTTTGGTACATTCTTTAAATTTTTCAACTTTGATATTTTGTCATCCTCATATATCATAAAATCAGGATGTAAATGCATGTGTACAATAACTAATTTGCCTCCCCACTCCCCCCAACATCTCTTCACCTAAAAGAAAGATAAATATCTGATTTTTTTTTTTTTTAATAAGATTATTTTTATAAAGTTCACACAAATAAAGTTAATTTTTGTGGAAATTAAGAATATATATAGATTTAAATTTGAAATGCTGAACATCAACTCAAAATAAATAGGCCAAACAGTCTATTAAAATCTAGAAAAATAAAACCACTATGAGTTAAGATTTTTTAAACCCTAGTGTAAAACACAATGCCACAGAAAGAAACTTCTTAAATACATTGTAAAAAAGAAGCTAACACAGCATATTTTGAAAGACTTCATCTTTCTTCATCAGTAGCAAAAAGATGTGCTACCACTTCAAGAACAGAGGAAAGAGTTTTCCTTCTGCTCTCATAGTGATAGAGGATCTTTTTGCAATAGATGACAAACATTTCTTTGGAAACACATTGGCTTCTGGTTATGGTTTATTTAAGACATTTCTTTCCATAGTATTATGAGCAAGATTTTAACACATTCCAAAATAATTTTTAAATGTTTTGACAAATTTTTGTCTATTGAGTGCTATAACTTTTCTAAATATGTTCAAATTCCAATCAGATTTGCACATTATTTGTATGGATTCCAGAAAAGATTATGTATTTCAAATGATCATCAAAATAAGTTTTTTGCATGGATATATATATATATATATATATACCTATAAAAATTTGAATATATCATTGTCAAAAGGCTATCTGTTTTTTTATATATATTTTATCAAATATATATTTCAATATATATATATATATATTGAAAGTTTATAAAATTTTAGTTTCTGAATTAAGAGGTAACACTACGTACAACGCCTGAAAAACTACTGGAATTTTATTTTCATTTAGAAAACTATATATAGGAATTAAAATTGGCTTGGCAGTATTCAACTTCAAGCTTTAACATTTTGTTTTTCTTTTAGAGACAATTTTAAGAAGCATGCATTTGAAGTTGGCTTGCAGCCTAACTTTAACAATTTTTATCGGATCTCCTCTAAACTTTAACCTCATATTCTCAACACTTTCCTCTATAAAAGCACACAAGATTATTATGCTTCATCAAATATTTTTATTTTTCAACAATGTACAAAGTCAAATTTTTATACGAATAATTTTACTCATTTTTTTGCTCGTTTGCTATTTTTATGTATATATCAATATTTTTTAATGATTCCCTTGTAAATTCGATATAGATTAACAGAAAAAGAAATTGTTCCAAGTTCAGTTGGAGAGCACCCATGCACAGAGGGCTACATTTTTGGCAGCACCATATGATCACAGCTTTGGCACTGCCCTTTTAATTTTTAATTTAAAAAATAATAATGATGTTAAAGCTTGATATAATAAATACCGTCATGCCAATTTTCATTCTGATGTATATAGTTTTCTCAAAAGAAATTATCAAAAATCAGTGATCTTTCGGGCACTGTATGTAATGTTATTTCTTATGTAAAATTTTGGAGAAAGTTCTCAATTTACATGGATCAATATAATCATAGTATTTAGGGGGGTGAAAACATAAAAAACAAGCAGAATATATATCCTTAATTGGAAGTAATTTATTGGACTTTTTTTCTTTTCACTCTTAAGAAAATTCAGCATGACATTAAAACAGACTTCGGCAAATCTGCTATAAATAAAAGCATTCAAATTTAAGAAATAAGATTTAACTATGCAATTAACATCATGAAAACCCATGTTTGTGCAGACAGATAACAAAAGCTTTAAAAAAATAAAATGAGAGAAGAGAAGCACAGCTAAATACAATAATCAGTTTAATACACAGTTAGAAAAATACACATGAAGATTATAACAAGACCTGAAAATTACAGATTTGACAGTTTTATAGATTTTACAGTTATAGTGATTATGACAGTGAGAAAGAAATTCTGAATTTGGTAATGAACAAAATAAAGACAATTGGGACAAAACTGCAATTATATATAAAAAAAAAAAAAGAGAGAGAGAGAGAGAGAATCACAGGAATAGCAAAAAACAATGAAATGTGATATAAGGACAAAGACACATTTTGTGAGAGTAATTATTAAATAACTGTACTACATGAAATATGTGGCATCTGCTTTTACAGAAACTGTTGCTATTAGTTATGACATACTTTTTAGAAAATTAATCACAATTATCTAAATTTTATATGTAATGATTAAAATTTATTTGTAACTTATAGAACATTAATATACTACAAAAAATATTATTATCTTGTAATTTCAGAAATTATTATTATTTTTAAAAAACAAAAGTAAAAATCTTACTTGCTAAAAGCATATATATAACCTTAAGAGAATATGAAATACATTTCTAGTTGAATGGGATTATGTACTCATCAGACCAGCAGTTCCCAACCTTTTTACTCTCACGTACCCTTTGCTTAGATTTTTCATTTATGCATACCCCTTCTCACATATACCCGTTCCAAATACTTTTGTTTTTATTCATTGGTAATTTGCTTATGCTATAGTTATCAATGTTAGATGCAGTTCTTTTTAGAATTCCAGTTTTCAACCACTTATCCATTTTGAACCACAACATGGAATCAACATAAAGTCACTCAAAACAATAAATATTAGTTAAAGATCTCAAATTAAGCATTCACAAAGAAGAAATGAAGTTACTCCCATTGATACACATGATTGAGTGTATAATAATACTGCCAAGTCAAACACTAAAAGGATGATTTGCTTTCAAATGAGTTTTACGTAAAATCTCGATAAGATTCATGTTATATCTACATATTTCTTTAATTACTAGAAAGAAAATATTATCAAAAGGAAAGACAGGTGTGGGACATCCAAGATATTAGGAGTAGGCAGATATAATAGCAACATATAATCAACCAATTACTGAGTTTTGGCATTTTCCTTCATTTTATGTGAATAGGCTATATCTTTTACACACGTCTCTCTTAGCAGTTTTGTTTATCTGTTTTCATTTAAAACTTTTTTTTTGCTTTTTCCACCATTACTATCGTAATTTTCCCGTACCCCAAACCAGCCCACTACATACTTTAGGTTGTGAACCACTGCCTTAGACAATGAACTGCAAAAATAAACACCCTTTCTGGTGGATTATGTAAAAAATTGCCCTTCAAACATAAATCTCTATGTAGTGATGCAGCAAGATTTTTATAATCCTGGGCTCAACATTTTCAAAAGTTGGGTCTTTTTTTTACGCATGTGATGTCTTTGTTTTTTGAAATAAGACCAATTCAACATATTAAAACAAAGCATATCTTCCTTTTGAATAGTTAGGAGAATTTTTATTACTTTGAGGAAAAAAAATTATGCATCTTAAAAGGGCCCATCAAAATTTTTTTATGCAACCCTTATCTAACTTTTTTGCATAAATGATACATTGTAACGCATCCACAGCATCAATGTCTGTGTGTGAGTGAAACAGAGGAAGTGGAAGATAAAGAAAATATAATTTATATTTATACATACGAACCCACAGCCAACAAAAGGGACAGGCCACAATAGTCCGATACTTCCACTCCTCTTGGCATTTGTGTGATCAAGATAGGCTGGTTTCCACAAATTGTCAAACTGACATATAATCAAGGTAAGATGAAAAACAATCAAGATTGATGGAGTACAGCAGCCTGTCTCTTTCAATGGCTTCATACGATCCCTATCTATTTTTCTCTCCTTAAAAAGGCGAAATACACTTTCAGAGCCAAAAATATTTTAATATCACCATATGCTAAATATCGGTGATTTTTTTTTTTTAAATAGAGCACTCAGTATCACCATATCAACAAAACTATACAGAAATATAAATAGTTATGTCCTTTCACTTGTACTGAAATAACAATCTCATTCATTTTTTACTTATAATTGCAGGAAATATTTTAAACCATACAAGAAAAAAAATTCTCTCTCATGTAATTTATCTTTAAACAAGCCAGTTTTCTATTCTTTAAACTACTAAAATTTTAAAAATAAGGGGTTGGGGAGAGAAAGATAAAGATCAAGAGAAAAGACTGAAAAGGAAAGAAAGGAATAAATCAAAGTTAAAATAATCTGAAATACAGGTGAAAGTACCATACTTAGATAAAATAACAAATTTTATTTTAATTTTCACTTCAGAAAGCAAACTACAACATATGAACCAAAATCATACATAACTATTAAATAAATATATCAAATGAAGATGTTAACAATTAGAATCTGTGAATAGATACATGTCTTTTCAAATTATTTTGTTGAGTAAAACCTTTGTTACATATATGACATTTAAAAGGTCGTTCACCAGTATGTGCTCTGATATGTCTTTTAATGTTTGCGACATGGCAGGATGAATATTCACAGAGTAAGCACTGAAACTGCATGTATGTCAGATTATTAGTTTGTATTTTAATAGATGAGTAATAAGCAGAGTTTGTTACATTATCTGGAAAAGGAGAAAAATTGTTAGTAAAGAAAAAGAGCATAGGAGATATTTAATTTTTAGTTTGTCTAAACAACTTAATAAATATTAATTTATATTTAGAGAGGAAATCCTAAAAAGAAAAGTTTATTTAAAATGTCCATACAATAAAATATTTATAATAAAATTTAAATTGCATTGAAATATTTTTAAAAAATCTCTAAAGCAGATTTTTTTTTTTTTTTTTTTTAAGAACTATAGAAATTATTAGTCAATGAAAATAAAACAGAAAGAAATTAAAAACGAAAATGAAAAAAATCACAAAAAACAAATAAAATTGTCATCTAATTTTTTACAGTGATTAAAAAACTTCGGTTCAAAATTTGAAACAAAGATGTATTTTTTATGCCTTTTTTCAGGAGTTTTGTTTTTATTTTAAATCTTTTTGAACAACTTCTAACACAAATAAAATAAAAAAATATTTATGAATTCAAAAGTCTTAAATACACAAAAAGGAAAAGAAATAAAATTAAGATATTTTAATGAGATTAAAAAAACTTATGCAATAAATAACTGAATAAAAATCATTATATACAATAAAACTATCAAATTTAAACAAATAGAAATATTTTATTTAACATATTATAAGGTTTTTAAATTATAAAGTCTAATATTTTTAATTTATTTTAATAGTATCGCTTCAATGCTAGAATATCACAGCTACCCACCTCATACAAATGAGAAGGAGGAGAAGAGAGGGGGGGGGAGAAGGGGACAAACAAACAAAAGGAGCCAACAAAAATTAGAGAACAGATGCAGAAGAGCACACTACCATATTATAATTCAAATTTCACTGCATATAACTTTTTTATTAGGTTTATATACATTCTCGTTATTAATGTCACATAAATGGAATGCTTGAAAGCAAGATATACATAATTTATAATACTGGAATATTCTTTACTATGATCAACTACAGCAATGTGAAACAAACAGGCGTAATTGAGATACTTTTAACAAAATATAATATTACAATTATTTACAGACATAGTAATACAGTAAATTACAACTGAAATATTAAAACTTTAAATTTTAATATTGTTAAAATTTTAATAACAGGTGCAGCATTTTCAAAGATTTTAACAATGCTAATAGATATTTAAAAAAAAAAAAAAAAAAAAAAAAAAAACAATATTTTTATTAACACTAATTTTTCCTTATTATTCAAAATAAATAAATATATTTCTTTTCCCTAAAAACTGAAGTTTTACTTTCTCAATCAGAATTACACAAGAATAAGATAAAACAGCTTTGAAAATTTTTAATAATAAGATTTCTCTAATGAAAATCAAAATACTTGGTAGTTTATAAATTAATAAGAACATTGTTTTTAAAAAAGAAAAAATATCATAAAAGAAAACTTCATAATATTTTGAACTGAAGTTCAAAAGTTTTTACAGTACGTAAACTTTCAAGAACTTAGATTTGATTAGATAATAACAACTATTCTTAACAGATTGAGTTAATGTATAAATGAGTCATCTTAAATTCAATTATTTTGCATGCATTTCTATGAAACTAAATAAATAAAATTGTCATTTATCAGAGTTAATGGAAATATTCTTACTTCAGTGGTCTAAATAATTACCTGACCTCTAAACAAGTAGCAGGTTTAAATCTTGTATCTAATTATTAGTATTCAAAATTTAAACTATAGGTTCTAGACATTTTTAATCCTCATGAGAAAGGAAAAAAATGCACTACTAAATCAATTTTACAACCCCTGTGCTTAGGCAGATAAACTACTCTTGTCACGATTAAATGATTGGCTTTGAAAATTTCACATGTCTTTTGCACTCTTAATTTTTTTATTTGTAAAAACTGCTCCAATGTAAAAATAGAAGCTACATAGAATATTTTCAACACTGTACATATAGCAATTTCAACTTTTAAAATAACAAATAATACTTCCAATATTAAAACAATAGTAAACAAACAGTAAATCCAAGACTAAATTAATCTGTCTTCAATACAAAAGTTGTTTTAAACAAGGAATATCCTACTGAATTCTTATACATTCTCAATTCTTTTTGAAATTGTAAGCAGTATGATATAACTTTAATAATATCAGTGGCAAAATCAAACAAAGTAAAAATGAAGCACAGAATTTCCTCTAAAGCTTTTTAATCTGATAATCATATTATATCATATTATCATCATAAAACAGGATGATTCAAGATTGCAGCAATTTAGATTTTAGTAACTGGATTATGTAAACCCAAATATATTAATTTTCATTCTTTGACAAATGGACTATATAAATCTGCATGATTATTATAAATTATCAAATTTTACTTAGTTACATTACAGAAAAAATAAGTAAATCTGCAGTTCTTTAAAAAGTATCATATTAGAAGTATATCATAATTTTTCATCAGTATTTGTTCAAACATTTCTTAATGAAAATTTTGACTAAAATAAAAATATGTTGAAAATGGAATTCAAAGTTCATTATTTGATAATAAAAATTAATACGAAATCTCAACTTCAGAGCACTTAAAAAAAAAAAAAGGAAAGAAAGAAAGAAAATTAATTACAAATCACAGTCTTCATGGCACATTATAGAAATGCCATAATAGTAAAAGTAATTCTAATTAAGTTTCACTGGTAGATTTTATGAGTACTTAAGTGTCTTTTTAGATTATATTGTTGAATAAAACTTTTTTGACATATATGACATTTATAAGGTCGTTCTCCGGTATGAGAGCGTACATGTCTTTTGATGTTAGTGACATGGCAAGAAGTGTAACTACAAAGAAGGCACTGAAACTTCATGTAACTATCTTCATCATTAGATATTTTATGAGATGTATATAACGCTCGAGAATTGGAATCTAAAAAGAGAAGAATGAATAAGTATTTGAAAAATATTTAAATAGATTATTAATACTAGAAAAATTTTATAATAAGAGAAGATGAGAAATAGCCTCAAAAAGGAAGTTAACAAAGATAATTTAAAGTAACAAAATGCCATTTAAATTTGAAATATAATAATGAGAATTACAATCTGGGGCACTATATACAGAATGGCAAAAACGACAGAATGTAAACTCAGTTAAAAATCAGATCATTTGAAGCAATTATAGTAAGTTTTTTTCAGTTTTATGAATGAAAAAGTAGATTTCTACCATCATTTCTCACTGACAAAAGGGCTCTACCATTCTGTATTTAGAGTACTTTGTTAAAAAAAATTATACTGAAAGTCAGTAACAGATATGTAAATATATATATATATATTAATAGATATTTATTGTTCTGTACATTTAAATACTGCTTAAAGTTTTAATTACAGAAGTCAGCTGAAATTCTAACTCAAAATACATGAATTAATTTTTATTTATTTATTTATTAAAGCATGATTACTCTAAAATAGAAAAATGATTAGCATAGACAGTAAAGCTCCAATTATCCAGACAAAGGGTTGGAAAAACTACCTTTTTACTGTAGCGAACTACAACTACTTTATCGATAATGTAGTTAACTAACTGCAACTACTTTATCGATAATGTAGTTAACTAACTACAACTACTCATCATTAAAAGTAGCAACTACAAAGTACTTTTCAAAATTAGTCACTACTTTGCTATTTTCCGATTTTGTCAAATGATTCCATTTACACTCAAAACTGAAGAAACAGATTAAATAATAGTGATTCTCGTTATATCACGTCTGCCAGGATACAATAAATAAGCGTGATATAACCAAGGCATTAAAAAATAAGAAATATATTATGCAACAAAATGTTTTGTCTTTGACTCCAAAATGTTAGTTAATACACATATTACAAATTTCTAAGCAAAATTAAGAGAGATACATAATACAATCGATATTTAAATACAGTTTCTTAAAAAAAATCTGGAGTGACTCCACTTGACTTGCCAAACACTTTACAGAATATCATGGGTTATACTAACAATAAATTAAAACTTGGATCCTAATTTCACAAAGGTGAGACCTGAGAACCTAAAAACATGAGGCAATTTTAATATACACACATACATACGGAATCATTATAAAAATGGCTAAGATGGATTCTGAGCATTTCAAAATGTAAAAATATACAAATATTTCCATTATCGGTTTTTATCATGATTACACTACTTTCCTTTTACTATATGTGTACAAAAAGTATAAATGTGATTAAACTACAGCTTATTTTTTCAGGAAGCAAAAAATGAGCTATATATATATATATATGAATGAGCAATATAACGAGAAAAACTACTTTTGTATATAACATATTTATGCACAATCATACCACAGCATAAATTTTATTTACTATTCTTATAGTAATTATTGCATCAGGATATAAATTTACTGTTGACATATATTTACCAATAGATTTGTTTGCTTAACTCTCCAATACACTCTTAATATGTTAATTGTATTGAGTTTTGTAGTTAGTTAACTATATTGAGTTGTCTAATTTTACAATCTAGAAAATTACAAAAACCTCTAAATGTAAACAATAAATAAATCTGTACATAAAACAATTCCATCTAATAAGAAACTCAGCATTAAAACATGAAGACCTACTAATTAATAAATAGACAAGTGCTGCCAAGAAAAAAAGATAATTCTGGTGAGTAGTCTTTAGTACTTGATCTGAGGAGCAAGTGTAAATGAAAAAATTCTATGACTTCATAAGATTTGTTGTTATACAATGCAGCTGAGATTTTAAAATTGTTGAGCAGAATAAATTTTGTGTAAAAGAAGCAAATTGGAGAATGGTACATTTTTTTCTCTTAAAGTAACATTAAAAAGTGGATCTCGCTACAAACTACTGGTGTTTTCTATTGTGCTACTTCTACACTGTTCAAAATATAGCGCACTACACTACAAACTACTATAAAAAATAGCAACTACTGTAGTTTCGCTACTTGTAACGTGCTGCTTCTGACCCCCCTGATCCAGACTAATGTATTCTAGATATGTAGAAATCTGGATAATTGAGATAATAAAAAAAATGTTTGTCATGAAACAAAAAATTCCCAAAAATCACTTAAATACTGTATAATAAAAACATAAGTCTAATGTATGTTGAAAATAAGATCACTTTTATTACAAAATACAGTACAGTATATACATACACTTAGAGGTGATAATTGAAGATGCCAAACAAAGCTAATTATTTTGCTGCAGTAGGAAAGTAAACACATATTTAAATATTCCCATCAATTTTTCTTACCACATCTGTTAACAATATTTAATACTACCTGCTTTTTACTTAACAGTCCAGTTATAACTCCTCAATTCTTATAATTTTCTTAGAATATCAAAACAGAGGAATGTAGTGTCTTTGAAATTGATGAAATATTGACTTAGAATTATTCGAATGTAGACTCTGAAAATTCCAATTAAATGTAAATTTTAATATTGGTTTAAATAAAAATTTCAAGAAAAGTATTTTTATGAACAAATATAAAAATGTTCAAATTTTAATAAGTTTTTTTTAAATCTTGTAATGTAATTTTTTTTTTGTTTTCTGATATCAATCCAAATATTTAATAATCTGGATGACTGAAATTTGGAAAATTAGAGCTTTACTGTATTTCAACACAAAATTTGCCATACATACTGGGATTAGGTAACACTTATAGCATACTAACACAGTTATAAAATAGCTGTAAAATAACAGGGTAGCTATACAATTAATTAAACTCAAAAATAGTAATAATAATAATAAAACTAAAAAATACTTTTAAAAATTAAATAAATTACTGGAAAATTATTTTTGTCGGCAGTGACTTTGAATTACTTAATTTCTTTTACGGAATTTACGAAAGAAAAATAATGGGATGGGGGGGGGGGGGGGGGGGGAATAAAACATTTAAAAGAAAAATAATCACCAAAATAAAATTTTTCAGACAGACAGATATACAGTCACAGTGTTCCTTTAAGTTTTGTTAAGAATGCAACAATAATAAAATACTAGCAACAAAAATGTATTCTATACAGTAAAATTATACTCTAAGCCATTCTCCCTATTTCCATTTTCTTTATAATAAAAAAAGAAATACTTTTAATTATATTCACAATATTTTTTTAATGGACTATTATATGTTATAAGCGATGTATGTCTGTTACCATTTATTTGAAATAATGAAAATAAGAAGATGGAGAATAATTTGTTTTCAATCCATCTATATAACAAAAATATTTTTCCTCTACATAAATACATTAATTAATGTTTTTCTATAAAATCCCATACAACAAAGTTCCATTAAAACAAAAGCTCAAAACATTTAAGCGGAATAAATTTTAAGTTATGAATTTAAATTTTTATTTAATAATCACAAAACTTTAATTCAAATAAAATGTTTTTTTCTTACTTGAAGGGAGAAAGAAATTAAATATCCATTGTCTCTCATTTTATTTCTAATTTTAATATAAAAGCAGCATCTGTAACACGAATATAAAACTCTACAAAAATTATATTAATACGAATTTTTATGATTATGCAGCTATTTCCAATATGATAATTATCATTGTTTTTACCTTTTCCTCTATGCTAAAAGCTTTTTTCCCCTAAAAAAAATTACATCCATCAGCTATAGTTCATTAAACAATTTAATATTGTTCAAAAGTATTTAAAAAATGATTAAGAGAAAATTATTGATGTAAAATATTTTTAAATAATTTTTTTGACAAAACTTCCTTGTGTTACTAGAACCTCTCAATTAATTTGGAATCAGAATTGCCAAATTTGGGAATTTTAGGTTTAATTGCTTGATTTATGTATATTTTTTGCCAAAAATAATTTAAGACACTGTCCTCCAAATAAAAGGTTAACAAGATCAGCATAAAATATTTAATACTTCATCAATTATTGATAAAAGAGAAAATATATAATTTGTTATGAATGGGGCTTCTGGAAAATGTTTAAATGGGAAATTTTAACATTTTTTAAAACAAAATTTCTTGTGACAAAAACAGCAATACAGATATTTTTAAAAGTTGAACTATTTTTCCTTCCTATTCTAAAAACAGCATAGTAACCCTAATTATATTATTTTAGATAAAACATTATGGAAGAGTCTTGTTATGCATGAAAATAAAATACAGAAGTTTAAAAACCTTTAGTAATATATATAACAAGAAAAGTCAATCATAGTTAATATATTATAATTCAATTTTACAACATTATTCAAAAGTGTAAGAACTTTTGAATTTGTTGCCTTAAAAATATAACTAAATAAATAACAATGAGATAAAATGTTTAAAATAAATAAGCAAGGACATCTTATTTTAAAAAGAGTTAATAAAGTTAATTTATTATATAGCATATCTAAAAAGAATGATTATATGTACATTATATAATATCATGAAATTGAAGATACAGCAGGCTCCATTATGTTGATACTTATTTGTTAATATGAATGACTATTAACCTGAAACAATATAAATTCTCCATCAAAATGTAAGGAATCTAAGCAATACGAATACATCCAAATAAAAATATAATATAACCAGTGAACCCCTGAAAAGCTTTTGCACTGCCATCTTTGTCATTATTTATGGATATGTTTTTTTTCTTAATTTTTAATTAACTGCAATTTTTAATCAAACAACATGTTTTAATGTGAGTGTACTATCTCAAAAATCTGCTCAAAAACCTTTCATATGTTACCTCATTCATCATCATGCATTTTGTATGTGCATAGTAAAAAAGAGGTTGAAGTCAGAAATAATAGATATAATTTTTAGAAGTTGCATTTATTTCATGAATAGGATTATGTTATTAAGACAAAGTTGTATATCTTTACCTGAAGAATTTGTCAACAAGTAGCCACATTCTGCCAATTATGAAGAAACTTGTGAGTTTATAATTAGCATATTAGCAAAAACTTATTGTGCAATTAGAGTTCGACAGACTTCAAGAGTACAACAGGTTTAAATATATATATATATGCGTGTGTGTGTGTGTGTGAAAAAAAAAAGCAAAAATGCACTGCACTTTTTAAAAAGTAAATATATTATAAAAATAAAATTTTTAATACACTTATCACATAAATCATAACATAATCCTAAAAAGTATTTGTTGGAATTCTCAAAATTCCAACACCAAAATTTTTTATTGATTAGAATTATTACTTTCTTTTTTATAAATCCAGTTGGGATATTTCTAGATCTATGAATTCATATTTTTAAATTCCTCCTTTAATTAGAAAAATATAGGCAATGCAATGAACAGTAATTAATCAGAAATTTATAAAGACAGACATGGATACAAGATTACAAATGAGGAATATGCCTCTAATTATGTGCAATATCAAAAAAATAAATTTAATTAGTTTAAAAAAAACTAGTTGAGCTACCAAGAAGATATAAAAAAAAAAAAAATTGGTACTTGTCTATTATTCCGTTGACCACTTTCTTTAAAAAAGAAAAGAAATCTGTTGCCAAACAATGGGATTAAATATAATGGGGCCAATAATACAAAAGCATGATGTCATGTTTGATTTCAAATGCAGCACACATTTTCTCTCGCATGTTGAAAAAAAAAATTATAAAAATACCAGATCAATCCCAGATAAACTATTTTCATTATTATGAAATTCTACCAGCAAATGTGTGCATGGGTACAGTATGAGACCTTTATCTGCAAATGGGTAAACAATGAAGATGTAATTTTAAAAATTGTGATAAACGAATATCTATTAAAAAAGGAACGGGGTTTGATGGTTCCAAAGTCATTTGTAACTGTATTCAAATTTTTTATGGCTGGTCAGATGAATTGATATCAATCAAATGAGAAAAAAGCAGTTGGAATTAAGCAAGAGTATGGCGACTGATTGAAATAGTAATCTCCGAGACATTTGTACATCTAACCTTCTAGAAAGATATTCCAGAAAAATTAGGTGGCCAAGAATTATAGAAATTGATGAAAAGCTTTTTACAAAGCACAAAAATCAATCTAGTATTTTTTAAATTCTCGGTAGTGTACCTACCTGACAATCTGACGTATTACGAGGCACGATCAATTTTAAAAATAAAACTTTAATGTACTTATTTACATTAAGAACAAAATTGTACCTTTATTTTTTAATTCGGCCATAATTATTGGCTGAAAATCACGAACGTGTAACAAGTGTGATGTTGCAATTATGCATTATTGGCATTAAAGCTTACTGTTGGGTGACAGTTTTTTAATAAAATAAACTTTTACAAAAAAAATATTAACCGACTTAAAAAAAAGCACTAAAAAGTATTAAATAATTCTTTAAAATTCTCTAATGACAAAATGTTATCCATTAACCACAAATCTGATATTATGTGTCGGAATAAAAATGATAAATTTAATATGTACAGTTTAATACCCACCAAACATGGATTTTCGAGAGAAAATATTTTACAAGAGATGAATATACAGACATATGATTCAGTTTACGAATATATACATATGAAAAGCAATCAATTACTTTTTGAAGTCGGTGCCAAACAACCCCAATCGATAAATTTTAGTAGATACTAGGTACAATATATTCACAATTCTTACTAAACTTAAGGTAGTTTGGCACCGACTTCAAAAAGTAATTGATTGCTTTTCATATGTATATATTCGTAAACTGAATCATAAGTCTGTATATTCATCTCTTGTAAAATATTTTCTCTTGAAAATCCATGTTTGGTGGGTATTAAACTGTACATATTAAATTTATCATTTTTATTCCGACACATAATATCAGATTTGTGGTTAATGGATAACATTTTGTCATTAGAGAATTTTAAAGAATTATTTAATACTTTTTAGTGCTTTTTTTTAAGTCGGTTAATATTTTTTTTGTAAAAGTTTATTTTATTTCCTACTTTTTAGTTATTAATACAGTAATAGACAATTATCTCGATTTCAACATCTGCTGAATAAATAAGTAATTTGTAATAGTAAATATAATTTACCAAAATTATCCATTAAATAAATATTTTTTAATAAAATCTTTGACAGAATCAAATTCTTGTCAATCTGGACGACAACTGGAGAAATATCGCCAAATTTGGCGATCAAAATATGTTGCCATAAATGAAGCCAACGTGGTTATAGTTGACTAATTTGACGAAATTCTCATTCAGATTGACGAGAATTGGGAATGAATCTTCTGTAATCGGGTTCCACGCATTTTTTAATTTTGAAAAATTTTTAACAACAAAAATGTTCTAATCATCAGAATTTGACGAAATTTAAATGGGACCACCAGGGTGTCTTACACTTTTAAACAAAAAAATATATACATCAAAATCGGTGCACATTTACGGAAGTTATGCGTGAACAGGACTAAAATATACATACATACATACATTAGGTCAAATTATTAAAATCCACCTTTTCTCACCTTCTTCTATCTAAATAGAAGAAAGTATTGTGATCAAAATTTTTTCAACTTCCGGTTTTTGACGGATTTATATGTTTTAGGAGTCAAAGATTCCGAAAAACATGTTTTTACAAAATATATGTCTGTCCATGTGTGCCCTCTTTGTATCAATGAAAAGTGTGTTAAGTTATGAACCAACCTAGAATTGAACGAAATTTCATTTATAAGTTTTTGGCTGTGACCAGCAGGTCCCACTTGAATTTGCAGATATTCTGCCGAAAGCGGGCGCTGTGATAGCGATTTTTGTTCCATTTAAATTATTTATCATCGAAAAGTGTATTAGGTTATCCACAGTACTGAACCAAATGCTTTGTATGTGTTTTTTACTATGGCCTGCAGGTCCCAGTTGAATTTGGGGATATTCGGCAAGAAGGAGGCGCTGTGATAGACAGTTAAAGATTTCAAATTCAAAAAGATGTACAAAGTCGTTAAAAATATTAGAAATCCTAAAGGTTTTTTTCAATTGAATGTTCAGCCTTGATCCAAGGATACCGGAACAATTTTTGTTTTGCCTCTACCTTAAAAAATGCCTGAGATATAGCATTTTGAAATTTTAGAGTGGCTGACATTTTGAAACAAGACAGAAGGATTCCTCCATAAACGGTTTTAATTTAAGAGTTTTAGTGAACATGCTATCTCGCAAGTTTTATTTCATTGTTGTAAACATCGTTCTAACTCTCACATTCTCAACACTATATATTCATGTTCGCCAGCGTTAAATTCTCTCCAAGCTAGGCAATATTTGGCGAAATATCAACAAATTTGGCGACAAAAACAAGTTGCCATAAATGAAGCCAACTTGGCTATAGCTAGCATATTTGGCGAAATTCTGATTCAAATTGATAGCTTGGTGTTTTGCAGTAAAATTAGCTAAAATCTTAAAACCAAGGAATAGGTAGGCTGTCTTTTCCTGCCGGTATAGACCAGAAGGACTTTTCGTAGTTTAGTATACATAATATATCAGCTACAAATAAATTAATCTCTCGTGTAAATATGTTTTTAAGTTGAAACTGTTTGGAAGTAATGTTATTTGAGCATTTTAAATATGACATAAGTTTTCCCATTTAATGTTTTGAATGTGTAATAATTTAATTATTTCTGTTTTTTAATATTCACGCGCAAGTATATTTTTATAACTTATATTTCTACATTTACTGCTTTTAACACGTGATCATTTAATTATTGTTTTAAAGTTTTATTTCTGTTTTTGATAGTCACGTGTAAATACGTTTTTTAATTGAAAGGGAATATTATTATGTGCGCTATTTTACAAATTGGCAACAATTCAAATAATGGACTTTTTGAAATATAAATTAAATTATCAAAATAATGGAAATTTGAATAAAATGATTTGTTCTAATGATCAGATTTTGACGAAATTGAAATGGGACCACCTTGGACCCTTACTCTTTCAAACAAAATAAAAATTATCAAAATCGATGCACATTTACGAGAGTTATGCGTGAACAACATAATACATACATACGGGTCGAATTGATAACCTCCTCCTTTTTTTAAGTCGGTTAAAAATTGAAAACAGTCAATGGGATAATAGAAAAGTATCAAAAATTTAAATAGGAAAAGAACATTAATTTTTTTTTTCTTTATTAATTTTCATAAAGCTATATAAAGTAAAAGTTGGATTATAGGAACATCAAGGGGGAGAGCCTACTGTATTAACTTTCTTATAAAACTACATCTGAATAAATGCAATCTAGAACTAAAGAAACTTATCGTTGCAGTGAAAAATATTTTTCATCATTAAATAAAACAACAACTTGCATTTTTCTATTTTAAAAAAAATGCATTTAAAGAAATCATGTATAGTAACACTTAATTGGTAAATTCACTAAACACATTGTACAAACAAGTCACATTAAAATATATCAATGATAGACATAATTTTAAAAAAATTACTTAATTATTTTAGAAAATATCAATTTAAAAAATAAATCTTTAATGTACTTATTACATTAAGAACAAAATTGTACTTTTTTAAAATTCATAAATCATATAACACTTAAACTTTTTTTAATGATTATTCACTCGATTAAATTAAACAAATGAAATACACTTCCACTAAATTTAAATCTAACTTGAGATTGATTTCATGCTATAAAGTGTTTTCACGTGATTGCAAATAAAAACCGATACCATAATTAGAGATAAAAAATATATAGTATTACATAAAATATGTGTACAATAACTATAAAAATTTACTTTTGTATCAAGTTTCGTTAGAATATTCTTATTATGAAAATAAAAAGGATTGCATTTCTTGTTATGATAAGATGTAAACAAATTATGAATAAGTATAATTGGTTACTTTACACCTAAATATGTGTCAGCGCCAATCACAAGAAATTCACTCTATATTGTTGATATGTTGCATGACTTAATTTTAAAATTCACAATAAAATCCTAAAATTTACTTAAGATTACCTGAGAAATACTAGGTGTCCCACTTGAATGTAGCCCCAGAACAGGGGTCGGAAAAACTACTTTTTTATTGTAGCGAACTACAACTACTTGTTTTAAAAATTAGCAACTACAACTATTTTTCAAAAGTAGTCACTACTTCGCTACTTTCAGATTTTGCCAAAGGAACCAATTTACATTCGAAATGGAAGACATAGATTAAAAAATACAGTGACTCTTCGTTATATTGCGTTTGCCGGAATACAATTAAATAAGTGCGGCATAACCAAGGTCATTAAACAATTTAGAAAGATAACATACAAGAAAATGTTTTATGTTTGTTTCCAAAATGTTAGTTTATACACACATTATATATTTCATAGCAAATTTAAGATATTATAATCTAGAAAATCACAGAAAAACAACTAAATGCAAACAATAAATAAATCTGTAAATAAAACAATTCCGAATAATAAGAAATTTGGCATTAAAACATGAAGACTTAATAACGGGTAAATAGACAAGTGTTGCCAGCAAGAAAATTAATTTCTTACTTGATTTTGGCAGTAAGTGTCAATGGAAAAACGGACTTCCTGCAACGCGTTGCTATTTAGTGCAGCTGAGATTTGTAAATTTTTGAGCAAAACAAACTTTGCACAAAAGAAGAAAGTTTTGGCCGCGTGATTTGAAGAACGATAATTTTTTTTCCCTCTGAAATAGCGGTAAAAGCAGTGTCTGTTCTCGCTACAAACTACTGATTTTTTGTATTGCGCTACTCACTGCACTACATTATTCAAAATGTAGCGTGCTACACTACAAACTACTGTAAAATGTAGCGACTACTGTAGTTTCGCTACTTCCGACCCCTGCCCCAGAAAATGTTTGTTTTACAAAAAGTACAGAAATTAAAGAAAAAAAAAAGAATTACATGTCATACTTGCATGTTGAAGAAATGAAATTGTCACTGGAGATATTGAGTTTCCAAACACAGCTGAACACAATGTTGTAAGTTTCTGAAAATAGCTGACAGAACATGTGGGGTCCCTACTTGGATCTCACACTGACTGTTCTGGAGTAACTCATCTAGTACATACGGTTTATTCATATAGACATGCCTCTTTTAGGTGATGTCATGGGAAGGTGTTGTGAAATCTGGCAACTTTGGGAGCCACTCTTTTGAAATTACTCCTGTAAAAAGAGATTCAACTTCAACCATTCATATTCAGCTGTGTTTAGAAACTCAAAGACGGCATTTCCATCTTCTCCTGTAACACATCTCATTTCTTAAATATACAGGCATGATATGTAATTGCTCTTATTTTTTTAATTTCCTCTTGTACTTATTTCTAAAGCCAATATTTTTATGAGGCTACATTCAAATGAAATATCCTATACAATCTTTCAACAAAAAAAAACACATCAATAAAACTAATGCTTTCCTGTTCTTTTTAAACTGTGTTTTAAGCAATTAACATATTTATAATGATCAGATATAAAATAAAGTCTTACAATAACTGTATTTTTCTAACCTTTTCAGTAAAAGCTTGCATTTAACATTTCTTACAATAGAAATAGTTATAACAATTTTATTAAGTTACTTTGATCACTTGCAAGAATTTTTCAAAATACAGCTGAATATAAACATATTAAATAAACTAGTTCAGAATGCTAAAATTCATCTTTGTAACACAATATAAAAATACACAAATAATGTGATCAATTACCTAAAAAATGACTAATGTTACAAAATTACACAAAAATCACCTAGTACGTTCGGCTATGCAACCAGCCTTCACCAGGTGATGGATGGGGGCTGGGAGCGTAGCCGAACGTACTAGGTGATTTTAGTGTAATTTTTTAGCATCTATTTAAAGTATTTTAGTCATCTTTTAAGTAATTGATCACATTATTTGTGTATTTTTATATTGAATATAAACATTTTAGAAAAACAAAAAAATTTGGAATTTTGTAGAGAAATCTGGAAAATCATACAATTTTATTTGTAAAATTGCATGTAAAAACAGAATTAAAAAAAGAAGAAGCAGCTCAATTAAAATAATTAACTAAAGAAAACTACACTACTTAAAAAATAATAATAATAGTTAGTGTATATATTTTTTTAATTCCTTTTTTTTTTCAGTGCTTTTATGTGTTTATAGATTAGTTTGGTTAGTAAGTTACCATTTTTTAGGGAAATTTGACTACAAAGAGATATATGTAGACTAATTCTTACTGCAATAATAAATAACAAAAACTGGGTAAAAGATTTGTAATTACACAAAAAAATATTTTTTATTTCAGACTAAAATACTTACAATAAAATAGCCAAAAAGAAAAAAAAAATCATAAATGATACTTTTAAACTAAAAAATCTTCAAGAAATCAACACAAATAAACATTGGCATATTTTGACATAAGTACAATATTGATTCTCCATTCTTTCTTTACTGATGACTTAGGTAATGTCTTTTTAAATCTATTTTTTGTCCGAAACTTTTGTGACAAATGTGACATTGATATGGACGTTCACCGGTATGGGTACGCTGATGTCTGCGAATATTCGTTGAAAAATGAGATGAGTATGTACAAAGTTGGCAGCAATACATAACACGTGTTCCAACTTTTTTAGAAGTATAAAATACAGGATAAGATATATCTAAAATAAAAAATAAATAAATGAGAACAGTAAAATTAATAATTTGAAACAATAAATAAAAACAGCTTAAAACAAGTTTTCTAAAATTCTCAAATGAGATTGCAATGAAAAAAAAAAAAAAAAAAAATTAACACAAAATTATGGATAATGCATGCATAAAAAAACAATATTTTCTCTGATATATTAACAGAAATTTTTGTGACTAACTTTAATTTAAATTTTTTCAGTAGATGGCCATAATAGCTAACAACAAGTTACACAGTAAATTTATTTTACTGTTGGGATTTTAATTTTTTTTTTTTTTTTAAGTATTTTTTTCATAAACTTTAGTGTAATATTAGTCTTCTGAATTTAGAGATTAAACCATGTTAGATTAATTTTGACACAATTATTCAAATTGGTAAAGAAAATCATATAAGTTGTAATTTTCCCAACTGGTCGAAAAAGTCCAGGCCAGGATTTGAACCAGGGATCTCTTGGCTGAAGCTGCCAATACTCTACTAACTGAGCAATCCTGGATAAATCTGGCAGATCTGATTCACCCAGTTAACCTTATTCTGTTGAGCTGATTCATATATCAGACCAGATGTTATGATCATTAAGGTTAACTGGGTAAATTAGATACGCCAGATTTGTCCGAGATTACTCAGTTGGTAGAGCATTGGCAGCTTCAGCCAAGAGATACCTTGTTCGAATCGTGGCACGGAATTTTTCGTCCAGTTGGGAAAATTACAACTTACATTAAACCTATAGGTGCAGATTCACTGTCGCCAGTCGCCACGTGGCGGCTAATTTTTTTTCTGTGGCCACTAACTTTCGGCGTTTAAGTCGCCATGTGATTTAAAAGTAATCAATTTCTAGTATTCCCAGTCCCCATCGTGAAATGTTGATATTTTTTTTTTTAAGGATTAAGACCAAAACACATAACAAACATTATTATTATCTTTTAATAACATTTCAGAATGATCTGTTTAACATAGCAAACTATTAAATAAATTCGAATAGCAATGTTATTCGTAACAGTTTGAATCTGGTAATTTTACATAGACTGTGATTTAAATATATATATATATATATAAACAAATGTTTGAAGAGTGTTTTGATTTTTATACTGTAAAATAATCTCACAAATTCGGATTTTCTTTCATATGTACTTTTGTCTGGCAAAATAAAAATAAGAAATATTATTTTTCTGATATTCCTCGCTATCATGATTGCTTAGCTTATACATATTTTTTTTAAACCGTATCTTGCCCAACATTATCTTTTGAATGTACATGATTTAAGATTTAATTAATATTCAAATTTTGTTGTACATGTGTTTATATTAAATAAATTACTTTACACTTTCAATTCCTGAGGTTTTTTTTTTTTTTTAGTTTTTTACTCTATATAAACACTATTGTTTTTATGCATTTGTTTTACAATTGTGGCCACTGGATTTTTTGGGTTTAGGAGCCACTGACTCCTTCCAAATTTTGGAAATCTGCACCTATAATTAAACCATATTGTTTAAAAAAATAATTTTCATGCCTTTATATATGTATTTAACATAGCAAACTATTAAATATATTCGAATAGCAATGTTATTCGTAACAGTTTGAATCTGGTAATTTTACATAGACTGTGATTTATATATATATATATATATATATATATAAACAAATGTTTGAAGAGTGTTTTGATTTTTATACTGTAAGATTTTTGATTTTTGTGTGAGTGTTTTGTGTTTTGAGAGTTTTGATTTTTATACTAAGTGTCATTCTAATAGTTTTAATGAACTTGGCTCAAGTCAACATTCATTAAAGATTATTTTTTAACAAATGATTAAAGATCCAATTTAAGAGAAAAAGGGAAAAAAAATCTTTGTTCGCTGTTCTTTCATAAATTATCATCTCTTCACAGCAAAGTAGACAATGTTACAAATATTATAGAACACTTTTCCTTCAGGGTAAAGTTTTTTTTTTCTTTTCTTTTCATGCATTTGCGTGTTTATTAGGCAAAATCCACTAAAATTATTTCTTTCAAATAAATTCAAGTTATTTAATGCACCCAAAGGTACATTAAATAATTTGAATACATTATCAGCTACTATCTCTTTCAAAATAATAATAGATAAATAAAAAGTTTAAATTGGTTTAAAATTTGAATATATATAAGAACCTTTTTTTTTCCTTTTAAAAATATCATACTATCATGCATACATATATTTTTAACAGAGACAAAAAGAGAAAAAAAACTGATGCATTATCATTTATTGCCAATATAAAAAGACATGAAATCTTAATATAAAATAAACATATTGTTCAAGTAGAGCACAAAATTTTCTAAGTGAAGCATGTGCACATATGAGATACACCTATGGAAGCTCCCAAAAACTTAGAGCAGCATGGTGCATGGGTAAGAGTTCAAATGACACAAATTTGAATTTTCGAGAACACTACTCTAATGGCATTTATAACCATAGCTTACAATATATTTTTTTTTCAAGTGAAATAAACCCAGAAAATTTATTTAATAAAATGAGTTTTACATGTCAATCATGCTTATTTGATTTCCTTTATTAATTAATATTTCTAATTCAAAACATATTTATTTGACTTGAAAAAACATTGAAGTTTGGCAGCTATGTTATTACACATATGGCTGGGTCATCCTTGGCAGATATGCAGGATAGATAATATACAATTGTTTATGATAACAAAGAATAGGAAGAGAAAGCCATTTTCATCTGTTACATTACAAACAATGAAAGTCATAATATCTCAATTTGTTTATACTAAACAAACATTTTTCATATTGATAATAAACAGAAAGAAAAAGTAGTATTTGAAAAGAAAAACAAATGACGCCATTTTTTATTGTTTGTGTATCAATATTACAAAAAATGCACACATCAATTAGTAAAAACTAATAATATAAATAAGCAGGGGTGTAAAAATCTAGGCACCAATGGTCCAAATCTCACCACTAAATTTTATTAGCATTATTTGGCTAAATTTTATTAGTATACTTCGCCTAAATTTTATCAGTATTCTTATTGGGCGAAGAATACTAAAAGTTTAGTGGTGGTAATCTGCCCATTGACGACTAGATTTTTACACCTCTGTAAATAAGATATTGAAATCAAAACTAAATATCATTTCTAATATAAATAAGAAGACTTATAAAATTATTATTCACACATCATTGTTATATTAAAAACAAATAATTAAGTATCAGGTCATCTGGAAAGTTCTGCGGTTTTTCAAAGAGAAGCGCAGTTTTGTCTAGATATTTTGCTACTCCTGATAAGGAGTGACCTTGAATGACCCAGATATGTACATTCGGTCTTTTCTGCTTGTGTTTCATAATTCTTGCTTGGGCTGCGTCATAATTCTTGTTTCAATGCAGTGCTACGAATGGAAAACGAAACAATTAATTTTCATCAATTATGGTGTTTTCTTTCAAGAAAGTTAAAAATGCTAGTCAGACTGCTCGTGAAATTTGTGCCGGATATGGAAAAAGTGTTGTTTCAGATGACACAGTTCGAAGGTGGTTTCAGAAGTTTAAGGGAAGAAATTTCAGCCTCGAAGATGATGCCACTTTGGACGACCACCATCTGTATAGTGAGACCCCTTAAAAAAGCTATCACTGAAAATCCACATTACACAGTTCAGGAGCTATCATACAGACTAAATATTTCAAAAAGTACAGTGCATGATCATTTGATAGCTTCTTTTATAAGAGGTCTTTCTTTACAGATGATGGTCGTCCAGAGCAGACATCATTTTCAAGGCTTAAATTTCTGTCCTTAAACTTTTAAAACCACCTTCGAACTGTGTTATCTGAAATAGCACTTTGCACATAAACAGCACAAATTTTACGAGCAATCTGACTAGCAGTCTTACCTTTCCTGAAATAAAAAAGCATAATTGACGAAAATAAATTTTTTGGTTCTTCATTCATAGCACTGCATTGAAACAAAAATTGTTCCACAATTCAAACAAGAATTATGCAACACAAGCAGGAAAGACCAAATTTACATATATCCAGAGTCAGATAATATAGACGAACACGCGAACGCTGTTCGTAGAAAATTTTCAAAGTTTACAGACAGTTTTGATGTTTTTTTTAACAAATTTCTTTATAATATATATATATATATATATATATCAAGACCCCGGGCGGAGAATCGGTGTGATGCACGTTGCAGACTCTTGAGAAGGTCTGCAGACTATTTTTTCAACTGGAGATAAAAAAAAGTTTGCTAGAAATTATTTGCCATGTACTATGGTACCGTATTTTTTGGAAGAAGCACCGAGGAGCTTATGCCGGAACGGCATGGCGGGTACAATGCTTTTTTATTTATTTCTCCTGCCAGGGCCGGTAGCAGAAACAGTACAGCACCGAAGCAGGGTGCTGCAGATTATTTTAGGCTTTGCAGATTAATTTAACAGATTAAAAATAAATTTTGTGTTAAAAAATAAATGTTTTTATGCACTTGTTTAGCATTTTTCTGCGATTTTTTTACATTCGAAAGGGGAATTCGGTTTTAATATCTTAGAAAATATTATCCTCATTTCAATAAAGTCTAATTCAGAAAACTGGAGGTTGGGTGGAGTGGGGTTGAGTGCATGTAACGTAATGCGAGGGATTGGAAAGAGGACGTTTGTCCTTAAGTTCTGCTGACTGTTTACAAAATTTCTTCTCTTTTTTTATGAGTTTGAGTTTGATGAAGTATTATCCACTATTGTCTGTCATACTTGTGTACCAGTGGGAAATTCCCCACCTGAAAGGACTGGGTTAAACAATCATCCTGCGATTTTCATATATAACACATTATGTCTGTAGAATCTGTGTGTGTCATTAACATCAAAGTATGAGTACCAACATAATAAGAGGCAACCTGTAAGTGAAGAAACAGCCCACCACGAAATGATGGTATATGTAAATGGACCATTGCCTACAAGATGTGATTCTGTCATTAATAATGCTTTGAACCAATTCTTTGTTAAGCAGAGTGACAGGCATTTTTTAAGAAAGAGTCACAATATTAAGGAATGGTGTGTCTCAAAAACAGTAGATAAACTGATGAGTAAGAGTTAATCTATTCCATTCATGGGCTAATAACTTTTTTATTTTAACATTCATTTATTCATATTTCAGTTATTTTATAGATTAATAAAACAACAGTTTTGCTGAGCAATCATAAATTGATATCTTTATATAAGTTAATGATTAAAATATTTCACATTTTAATAAATATATTTTTTAAATTTTCATTAGTTTTTCTTTCATTCATTAGTTGTCTGTATTAAGCATACCATTCAATACTACATTTCATGACTGAGTTTTAATAATGCTTGTAAATTAATATTTTACTTTTAGTGGTGTTGCTTAGTGGCACTCCATTCGCATATAACTTTTCATTTTTGCTGTTAGTAGTGATATAAGACTCGGGAGCGGCGCAGCATTTTTTTGCAAAAATTTTTTAAGAAATTATTTGAGTTCGCAGATATAGTAAAATTCTGGGATTGGAATGCTTATAAAAGGGAATTAATAATGAGATGATTCACCAGCAACCAGTACCGGAGTGAATCAAAACCTAAAAATTATTTTTTGGAAAATTATAAGCAATCTATCCCAAAATTCCACCATATGGCATGATCGAAAATGGAAGTAGCATTACGATGTGAAGTAAAAGTTAAAAGTTATAGATTCAATCTAAAACTTGGAATTACGAAGTTCAATAAATAAAATATTAGGAATCTTGTAAATTGATCTTAACATTTATCTATTAAATGATATAACAATATTAATTCTCAAATACCTGATCAGTTGAATTTATCAACATGAATAAAATAAGATAGAAAAAGAATCACTCGCCAAATTGTAGCATAAATAGTTCATTTTTTATTTATCATAAGTGCACTAAATGATTTGATAAAAATTAGCAATCTTCAAACCTAAAAGATGACATTAATACAGATCTAGCAAGATCTTTCTTCACAATCACTGGAGTATGGGATTATTAGTATTCTATTAATTTTAAAAGGTAATACCTTCAGTTCACAAAAATGAGTTTATAACTTTTGATGTTTAGTTCATATTTGAAGTTAAGTCTATATAATTAATAAGTTCTGATATAAAGGATAGAGTTGATATCTAAAAATTAATTACAGAATGTTCATATGCACTATTTAAGAAATCTTGCCGCTATTGCCGAAGACGATAACGTCAAATACTAAACAGATAAAAATTACTAAGGATAATGCTCAATATAGCTGGAAATGTTAAAGATGACATCAGATATGTAAAAGATGAAATTTGGCTGGTTATTTAAAAATGCATATGAAGATGCTTATACTTGAATCATGAAGAAAATGGCGTTTCTCAGGTGGCTCTGCTAAACTAACTTGCGAATTTGTTATCTCATCGAATTGGCAACTACTCTATAAGCAAAATAGAGGATGAAGAAATATGCTCTTTGGAAGATTGTCGAGCAAGTAATTCAGTTATAATTAAAGAAGCCTTGAAGATCTGCTGGAAGATGATTGAAGTCGGGAAAAATGCTACAGGACGCTAAGTCCAAAAATTTTGTCGGCGAAATATATTCACATAGGGCTGTGTACATAACGGCAAAACTTACACACTCCACTGCCGGGCCGGAGGCCCTGCAGCCTATATAGCTGGAACCTTCTTTGTTAATCCCTGGTCGACAAGTGATTTTCTCCAGATCACCAAAAATACGGTTAAGCTTCGAACTTTTAAACTTCCCTCCAATCAGGTGACAGCATCACGTAATGACGTCAAAAATTGCCGCTGCGCATCTAGCCCCACCTGACGGCATTGAAGTGAAAACTCATCCACACGGTCAAAGTTAGGTATTAACGAGTATAACACCCCTCGACGACACGTCATACTGAATGTTGCAGACGCTTCAAATGCAACCTTGAACTGGCTAAAAATTACCTTGCACGCCGCGAGTCAATGACATTGACCGAAAGAACGTGGGAAACGGTGCAAAAAGTTGTTGTTTACTGACAAGACGCCGGAGAAAGTATCAATGGCCGTCATCTGAAAATTCTCTCATGCTTCAAAACAAAACAGTAGAAAATAAAGAAAAATCCATATCTTACCAAGTTATGGATAAAAATAAAAGAAATTTTAACTACCGAAATAAAATAATTGGTTCTTTCCATAAAACATGTTTTAAAGATAAAATTATTTAATTTAAAGAATTTTGCAAAAGTAATATTGAGGTTCTGAAAAAATACGGACGATCATGATTTTGAATAGAAATTTTGAACATAAAAAGGAAATGCGCTGTATTTTTTAATATTAGCTTTTAAAATGGATATTTATTAAGAGTTAAAAAAGTAGGTCAGAATAGATATTCTTTTAGATATTTTTGAAGTTATGTTAATTTTGGAAAGTTAAATAAAAATGAATTTCGGAAAACATGTGTAATGAAAAGAGATTGATATTAGATTATTTTATCACTAAAGGTTATCAATTTAAGATGAATGTTTGATTTAAAAAGAAATTAATTGATTAAGATTTATTTATTTAAATGAAATTTAATCAACTAATTTAAATAAATGAATAACATAAAGTTAAATATTTAAAAAGACTGAATAATTTATGAATGAATATTTTAAATCATAACAGCAGACAGTTTTACATTTTATCTAAGTCTGCATATATCTGGGTCATTTAAAGTCACTCCTTAGCAGCAGTAGCAAAATAACTAGACAAAACTGCACTTTGCTTTTTGAAAAACCGCAGAACTTTCTGGTTGACTCAATATATACTAAAGAAATGTTGGAGTTACTATTCAATAACTACAGTGAACAATAAATGTTATGAGAATTCTATTTTAAGCAAAGACATATTCATTGTCATAAAAGCATGATCTTGTTCAATTATTTATTCATTTAAAATTAGAAAAATAAGTTAGAATAAAAATCATTTTATAAGCAGCTTGATAAAAGATACCTTCTTTTTCAAAATTACAATGCATAATGCTTACATATATCACAGCTTATGTATATATATACAGTCAGCTCCCTCAAATCCACAACTATAATCCACAAATGCCTATAATCTGCACACTGTATCAGATGTAAACATTGAAAATTCATTTACTGGTAACATTGCATAAGAAATTCAAAATGGCGGCAATTCGATCAATGATAGGTATTTAGTTCCCCCCCCCCCCTTAAACTTTTCATTTCAAAGTAAAACTTTATTTTTCAAATGAAAATATAAAGTCGAAAATCAGGAGACATTTTTTAAATGCAGATGTCTGATTTATCAACTAACATGGAAGAGTACAGAAGGCAATTTACAATTAAGGATTGTATTTTTCTCTTGACTGATGCAAGGAACTCTGTATGCAAAGACTGTTTAGTAGGTTGCATGGCATAATTTGTGGCCAGCATCTTTATTTATAGACAGTGATGGTGATGATGTTGACTTTAGTAGCTTCAGTTTGGATAGTGCAAAACTTTTGTGTTTTGCAAAAAATTCACTAACTGTTGTGTCTGATTTCTTGAATGGAGAAAATATAATTGAATGGATGTCCTCCCAACATGAAGCTCCAATTACACAGAGTTTCACAGATGATGATATTAAAAGTACTGCTCTGTTAAACTCTACTGAAAATCAGCATAATTCTGATCCAAAGTATGATGACGTTAAGGAGTATAATTACCTGGTCACGGAACCATTATTTGTTAAGGAGTATAATTACCCATGGAGAAATTCAATTGCGTTGGAAACCACGTGCGCGATGGATGAGGCCTAAGCATATGAAGTGGTTATAACTATTGAAAAGTATAATGCCGAGGATGAAATCACAAATCCAGGTTCATATTTCACTAATATCACTCAGATGATGATGAACAACATGCAATTAATAAACTGTAAAAGATAACTCTTACCGTGATTGTGAAACATGATGAAACATGGTCAATTCTCAGTTGACGTTTTTAGGTTGAAATTAAGATTTTAGTTTATTTCATACTACTTATATAGAAAAGGGGGGATCCTGGTGACGGCCATAAGAAAAGGCGGATGCGTTCAGAACACCAACTACCTCGTGCACTGAAACTAGCGTAACTGCCAATCATAGATTGAAAACGGTCGGGCTCACCAAAGCTTGATGACGGAAACCAGCAGACTGCCAAACGGTGAATGAGAATGGCAAGTGCACTCCGCGCCAACAAGGGATAAGCTGTTTTGCTGGTATGAGTTGCACGTACAATCCATTGCCGTGTTGGGGAGGAGGACTGGCAACCGTTAGGTTGAATGAAGAGCCAAGATGGCTAAAACGTGGTCACGGAAAACGGGAAAGAAACACGGCGAAATAAATAGAAAAATACGGTTGTCATGACCCAAGGTCCAAACATGAGCGAACTGTTGAAAAAGATTAAATAAGGTGTCAAATGATAGATAAAAATATATGCCGAATAAAAGGAAAAAAAGATTAATTAAATTTTAAGGAAGAACTATTAAAATAGTTAAAATTATTGAATTTAATGTGCGCAACCACGTGCAATCGCAAAAGATCGCAATTTTGAATAAAATATGTCATTTGTAACACGACATATTATGAAGGTGACAAAATAACTCTTAAGCAGAGTTTGGCTATGGGTTATTAAAAATATCTAGATTTTCTTCAGAAACAGAATTTTGTTTCAGAACAAGAAATAATGACTATACATAGACTGCAATAAAAAATACTTGACCAAAAGTCAAAAGTTCTCAAACAAATGACAATTGATACTATGTTTAAAAATTATAAAAACAAACAAAAGAAATTTTATTTAAATAATTTTTCCATAAATATGTGTTTTAATTAAATAACCCAATGTGTTACAATATCTTTCTTTTTTACCAATTAATTTATGCGTTAATTATTAATTTGCTGTAAAATACAATAGAAAAAAATGTAAACAAAGTAATGACCTATAATCCAATAAATTCTATTAATCAGCACAATCTTTGGTCCCAAGCTGAATGGATTTGAGCGAGTTGACTGTGTATATATATAAATATTAATAGAAAAATTAACAAATTTAATTAATTTACTTATGTGTTACAAAATGCACGCAAAAGCTTTTCTACAATAATCTAATATAGTGAATATTCATTATGTTATATTTTTTAAGCCTATTGTGTTGCAATAATGTATTATACTAGGGGGTTCTGCCCCCTATGAGCTATGCTTGCCAACCCCCATTCTGACACCGCAAACTCTAAAAACTCGCTAATTTGATCTGCTTTAAAACGACTATGGAAGATTGAACTATAATTAAATGACCAGTAGCAATCTCCTGTAATTTGGTTTCCATTAATTTCCCTTTGACTGAGGAATTTTAAGGCCGAATCAACTGCTGTCGAAACAGCTAATAACTGTTTTCATGATTGATTAAATAAGATCAATTAAAACATTCGAAAATCAACTTGTATAAAATGGCTAAGTAAACAATGTCAATTTGCTACAATAGATAAATGATTTTGTTGAAATAAATGAATCTCTCATCTAAATATATTTTTTAATTGAAACTATTCGGAAATATTATTTGAGAATTTAAAATATGGCATAAGTTTCCACATTGACTGCTTTTAAGTGTAATAATTTAATTACTAGATGGAACCCGTCAAAACTTGACGGAAAAAAAATACTATAACAATATCAGTAAAATAAGCTTCTTTATTATTTAAGAAGAGGTGCGTATGAAACAGTTTTTCAAATATTATATTTTAAAAGTTTTTTTCCTCAGTCAAATACAGTGCTATTTCCGATGCAAACTCTAAACAAACAATCCATAAACAACTGTGTAATGCTAATCAGTTTGACATTACCGCCATATTCCCCACGGCAAGAAAAAAGTTTCATGGACCTATGAAGTATCATACAAATAGTATATTCCTACGTTCATCTCATATTCAGTAAATAAAAGAACATAGTAAATAAAGCACACATCTCCCCCCTCCCCCTGTGATAATGCAACCGAATGAGCTCCTATGCGCATGTGCATTGTATCTGCCCAAAAGCACTGTCGAAATTCGATGTTAAAAAAAGTTTTAAAATGATTACATTAAAAGTTTTAAAATGTCCTCTTTAATCATTGTTCATTACAAATCCATATCTTCTAAAACACATCCATTATTTTAAGCTAATCAATTTTTATGTAAATATGAAGAACTTTTTTACAGTAATTAATCAATGTGCAGATCAGGGAGATTTTTAATGTTTTCAAGTGTAATTTATTTGTATGGTTTCTTCGGTTCCTTTACATAAACAGGGTGATTATCCCTTTTCCATCACAGTTGAGCATATTTTCCCTCTTATACAGTTGACAAATGGATCTTTAAAAAAAATTTAAAAATGCAATTTCTAGCATATTCTGATATCTGCTGGAACATATACATCAACGAATTCAACATATCAAATTTATGTTCAACATAACTGAAAATAGTTTTTTTTTTTTTTTTTTTTTTTTTTTTTTTTGGGACAGATTTTTATTTAGGGCCAAAATGAAAATGCTCTATCTTATGGATAGTCTGATCTTATGATGTATCACTGTTTTTATTATTATTCAATTTTTATGATGGTTAGGGAAATATATTTTCAATTGTTGCAACTTTCCCAGGGGCTATTTTACATTATTGAAGCAAACTGGTGGTCATTGATAAGATAGAATTGCAAAACGTTTTCATGCTTGAAAATTATTTAAAAAGTCGTTAAATTAAGAGGCAGTTTTCAAATAAACTTCATTCGAAAGCTATTTTTTTTTCTAATTGATGATGTAAGAGTTGAAATTGTAAAATGTAGTAAAAAATAGTAATTTGTAGTATTTAGAAGTGATGTATGCGTGATGAAAGCTAAAGCAATAGCACCGTTTGTTGTCACAACAGTTGTACATTTCTAAAAATTGCCACTGTATTTTGGCTGGCGTCCAAAAGTAGAAAATCCATATTTTAACATCGAAAGCGAAATTCACAGTGAAAGGAATAAGACTTTACGCTAATAAGAAACTGTTAAATGAACTTATAATAAACCTACCAAAATAATTCCTATAAAATATTAGTCTTACATTGTTTATTCTAGCTAAAATACAATCAATATTTCAAGGGGTTTTTTTCTACCATAACACTATTTTTAATAATTTTAAATTTCCTGAAATCCTTTACTTTTGTGATTTTTTTTTTATTAAAAAGGGGAATTTTCTAACCTATAATAATAAAAAAAGTAATTGGTAACATGTAATCAAGGTATGCATTCAAGATGAAGCAATCCATGACGGCTCCAATTCTAATCTTTGTAATTAAGAATTGAAAAATCAGTTAAAATTATGTTATGTTGACGCAATCATATACATTTTTCTCTTTAATTTTATCAATGTTAAAATGCATTTCAAGATAAGCATAACGTCATTTTCACCGGCGCAAACTTTTCACGCGTACTTTATATACATTTCTTTAATGCTTGAACACCATGTATACAAATAAAAAGTATTTTCTGTATTTAATTGTAATGAAAAAAAAACGGCATGAACAATGTTATAATGCATAAAGATAAAATAAACCCAATGGACAATATTCCAGTGACGTCACAATAAATATGAATTTTTATTCGCTTATAAAACACGCGGATAAATATTTTTACCGAAATTTAACTTGCAAATTAAAAAATTTGCCCTAAAAGCCACTTTTTTTAATATTTATTATTTATCTTTTATCCTCACAACCATAGAGTTCAGATAATAAACTCTGTGACTCGCAACAGTAGGCGTTATCCGATTATGACGTCATTTGCAGAAGTAAAAGTTTAATTGAAAATTACGACTAATTAATTAATTTTTCGAACAAACGAATGAACGATAACAAATCTGTGTTTAAATATCTTTCATTTAAAAAAAGAATGATGTAATTTGATGCAGTAGTTTGTTCTCACGGATTGTCGAAAGAAAACACTTAGCGTTTTAAATATATAGATTACTTTAAGTTTTATCTCTCTTTTTAATATTTATGTGCAAGTATATTTTTTATGACGTAATTTTCTCCATTTACTGCTTTTAACACATGATCATTTAATTATGATGTTAAAGTTTTATTTCTATTTTTAATAGTCATTTGTAAATACATCTTTTAATTCAAAGATATTATTATTCTTTGTGCGTTTTACAAATTGGCAACAGTATAAAAAAATGGGCTTTTCGAAATATGAAATAAATCTCAAGTAAAATGATAAAATTTTGAATAAAATATTGAAAAAAACACACTCAAAAGATTAGTCTAATTAAAAAAATAATTACATACTGCACACCGCAAGCTTATCAACTATATCCTTTAAAAATATGATTAAATTCCTATGCATAGTTTTTGTTCCTATAAAACTTTTTTAACGGAACTTTTTTGACCGACTTCAACATTAAATAGCTCTTAAAATAATTCTTCGATTTAAACACTTACTGTTTCAGCATGTTTGTTAAATTTTCATAAAACAAAAAGTATTTTGTTTCTTACAATGGTAAAATTGCAATGCATTGCAGAAATTCCACATAAGCACTACTATTATCCACCAGTTGTCATAAATGGTTGGAGATGTTTGAAAGAGACAAATGCAACAGCAGTGCATTTGCAAGAGCTTGAATAATTCCCTCCCCCCTCCCCCTTTCATCAAGAATTTTAGGTTTTGTGAGACCCACCTCAAGAGGATTATGTCTGGACTCTTTGCTTCCACTCAAGGAGAGTTCAGACATCCAAATTAGACATTTTACATGGGTCGTGTTATACCTATTTGAACCTAAAAATTGTAAAGTCAATCTTCTGTTGTGTTTTAAAACACAACTAAAATTAAAATATAAATTAAATTAATTCAAATCAATTTGTACCATTAATAACTTTTAAAATTAAAGTAATTATGGGATGTTTTGTTTATTTATGATTTGTTGTTATTCGCGGTTAAAGTTACGGTTTGAGGTTGGTTAAAAGCTAAGTTAATTAAAATTTAAATTATTTTCTGGCACAGAATTTTTAATTAAAATTCTCACACTGTCCACCAAAACTGATGCTGAATTAAATATATATTGACCATTTGGTTTTAATAATAAAACAATTGTATTGGTAAAATTGATATTTCATTAATTGGCTCTTGGCAAGATGAAGTTGTGTGTTTTTTCTTCTCAATTGTGAATTTCTCAGGTATTTATATTTTACTAATTAAATTGTGATTTTATTTCCAAATGTAGTGTTTCCGCTAGGCTTTTTTTGAAGGGCGCAGCGCCCTGCCCTTTTTTAAATTGGCAAAATGCACCCTTCCTTTTTTAAAACTAGTCAAAAGTGGGCAAAAAAATCGCGAAAAAACGGCAAACTTCGTCAAAAACATTGCGAAAAGCGGCAAATTACGTCAAAAGATCGCGAAAAAAAGGACAAATTTTGTTAACAAATCGCGGGAAAAACGTGACTTTTGTTAAAGAATCGCGAAAAAATGGCAAATTTCGTCAAAAACATTGCGAAAAACGACAAATTTCGTCAAAAGATCGCGAGAAAATGGCAAATTTCGTCAAAATATCGCAAAATGGCAAATTTCGTCAAAAACATTGCGAAAAACGACAAATTTCGTCAAAAACATTGCAAAAAACAACAAATTTCGTCAAAAGATCGCGAAAAAGCGACAAATTTTGTCAACAGATCGCAGGAAAAACGTGACTTTTGTCAGAGAATCGCAATAAAACAGCTAACTTCGTCAAAAACATTGCGAAAAGTGGAAAATTTCCTCAAAAGATCGCGAAAAAATGGCAAATTTTGTCAACAAATCGCGGGAAAAACGTAACTTTCGTCAGAGAATTGCGAAAAATCGGCAAATTTCGTCAAAAACATTGCGAAAAGCGGCAAATTTCATCAAAAGATCGCGAAAAAACGGTAAATTTTGTCAACAAATCAGTGTTGTCAGAGAATCGCAATAAAACGGCAAATTTTGTCAAAAACATTGTGAAAAACGGCAAATTTCTTCAAAAACATTGCAAAAAACGGCAAATTTCTTCAAAAACATTGCGAAAAAATGACAAATTTCATCAAAAGATCGCGATAAAACGCAAATTTCGTCAAAGGGACGCAAAATTCGACAAAAGATCGCGAAAAAAACGGCAAATTTTGTTAACAAATCACGGGAAAAATGTGACTTTCATTAGAGAATCGCGGAAAAACGGCAAATTTCGTCAAAAACATTGCGAAAAACGACAAATTTCGTCAAAAGATCACGAGAAAATGGCAAATTTCGTCAAAATATCGCAAAACGGCAAATTTCTTCAAAAACATTGCCAAAAACGACAAATTTCGTCAAAAACATTGCAAAAAACGATAAATTTCGTCAAAAGATCGCGAAAAAGCGACAAATTTTATCAAAAGATCTCGAAAAAGCAACAAATTTTGTCAACAGATTGCAGGAAAAACGTGACTTTTGTCCGAGAATCGCAATAAAACGGCAAACTTCGTCAAAAACATTGCGAAAAGTGACAAATTTCGTCAAAAGATCGCAAAAAAATGGCAAATTTTGTCAACAAATCGCGGGAAAAACGTGACTTTCGTCAGAGAATCGCGAAAAATCGGCAAATTTCGTCAAAAACATTGTGAAAAGCGGCAAATTTGGTTAAAAACATTGCGAAAAAACGTCAAATTTTATCAACAGATCGCGAAAAACGACAAATTTTGTCAAAAGATCGCGATAAAACGCAAATTTCGTCAAAGGGACGCAACCAATTAATAATATTGTAATGTAATAAATGAGTAATAAGTTTATTAAGTTAAGATATTAAAGTGAAATATGAAAAATGTTAAAAGCATCAAGTAAATCCTTGAATTTATATAAGGATTGTGTTGTAATTTTTACTGTGGAAATTATGAACATTTTGTAAATTGAAACTAGTCACTCCTCAATAATCAATATCAAATATTTTGTAAATTGATAATTGAAACTAAGTCACTAGAACTATAATAATGTCAATAGATTAATTTACAAACAAGTGCCTTATTATTATGACGATCCTGCAATGTTGTTTTATTTCAACAGTTAGTGGAAATAAATTTTTAATTCAGGGAATACAGACAAGGGCAAAATTTTGTTAATCTTTAATTAGTAAAATTAATTAGTTATCTTTAATTAGGAAAAGATTTACAAGGAAAAGATTTTTATTACAAATGATTCACAGATCACGCACTTAGTGTTATTGCTGGGTATATAAATTTATTTTAACGGGATTATGGGAGACAGAACACAACGCACTTCCATATTTTTTAATTAGAGTTTTCTTAATTTTGTAATTCTGATTCAATATAAATTAGTTTATTAAATGTAAAGTTCCAAAGTAAATAGCCTAAATTTCTAATATAAAATAAAAGGATAAATTTTAATAATTGAGTAAATAAGGTAGATTTTAGAAGACAGTTGTAAAATGTATTAATTCTTTATTATTTGATTGCTTAAATAATTAATTGAGTAAAAATATATTTAGTGTAATAACAATAAGTATTTCTCTGGTTGTGCGTAAAATTAAGTTAAAGTAGGTAAGACACAACACTTCAATTTATTATTTAAAGTCAATCCAACCTGAAACCCAAACTCAAAGAAATGTTATTCACAATTTCAAGTGATTATGGAAAAATAGTCTGTAATCATATCTATAATATCAATTTTATCTTTTATGTAGAAAAATGAATATGTAAAGACTCATTCATATTCAAATATTAGTTTTCATCTAAAACAATATTCTGGATATTTTTTTTTTTTTTTTTTTTTTTTTTTATTAGATTAATCCCAACCCAATAAACAAGAATCAAAACTGATTGCCATAACATGGCTAAATATGAAGTTTTTACTCTCTCTTAGAAATTTAAAATCTGAAAAAGTAAGTGAGACGATGTGTGTAAAAGAAATGACATAACAGTAAAAAAAACTTAAATAAAAACATCTTAAAGCTATGAGCTCAATTTGAGATAAACATTCTATAACTATCGGTTATTCCCGACACAAAACATCGTTCCAATAGGAACTGAATATGGGGAGTCAGCATATTCAAACCCTCACTGTTTCCACTTAAATCTGTGAAATGACAAGCATATATACACAGCTAGAATCATCCTAGAACTAAGATATTTGCATATAAACCGTGAAACAAACAGTTAGTTATCTGCACAAATCACAATGCAGCATATTTCACAAAGCAGCAAGTTGTCACACATCTGTTGAACACCAGCACTACCTATACGCCCTGAAAAAACAACTTATCAAACGCTGAAACAACCGTGAGACAACTAAAGTTACAAAAAAGTGCCAGCAAAAAGGTAAACAAGCCAGCAAGCAATGGCACTGAAACTAGAGAACGTTCTCTGAGGTGGATGAACAAATAAGTTAAGAGACAATATTTAAGCAAATGGTAAGCTAAACTTACCACTAAAAATAAAATATTTTCAACAAACTCAACACGAAACTAATTAGTATCAATCTGACCTGCAGATTGGGTAGGGATAAAATCTGGTTGCCCGACTGCAGCACTCTAATATCCTGGAAAGTTAGTGTCAGCTCCCCTACACACCAACCTCCCAAATACAGGACATGCATACAAAATGAGATAGGCCTTATCTTACACAAAGATAATAAACTATCTTTATAAGGAGCAAATTGTTTTTTGTTTTATGAAAAATCATCAGGGATTAAAAAAGTTATAAACAATTTTTCAATAGGAAGTTAATTCAAGTCTTCACTGTATAAATACAATTCTCTGTATAGCAAAAAATGGTACTTACGTATTATCAGTGCAAGGAGATTGATCGCCAAAAATGGTTGCAGAGTACTTTTTTATCGTTGCCAATCATGTTTTCAAACGCACTAATTTAACATTATCAAATAACATTGTTATAAATGGTAATTAATATAAAATAAATAAAATGTAATACAGACCTGCCAACCTTTGAAAATGAGAAATAGTAGCACATCAAATTCAAATTTATCTGAAGGTTGGTTGGTTGGTGGCTGTTTTTTACACTGTAAATTTTAAGCGAGCAAATACTAATCAATTAAACGCATGTGTATAGTGCGTCTCAAAAGTATATGGACAGGCGATTTTTTGAAATAACAGTTCAAAAAATGAAGCAATAATCACAAAAAAAATAATATGCATATAGTATCATAAGATAAATTTATTACAGCAAAAAAATAAAGTATAAGTTTTACAGATTTTTTGTAAAAAAATAAAAATAAAAATAGGCTGTCCCAAAAATATATGGACTTTTCGAATATTTTGCATTTAAATTCAAATTTTGTATCCATTCCTTTTAATTATCTTGAAAACCCTATCAGGCATGCTTCCAACTAGTGTTTGGAGTATGTGCGGCTGTAAAGAGAACCAATTCTGCTCTACTTGTTGCTGTAATTCTTGAATAGTAGAAAACTGCCGACCATGGGCTTACACATCTCATGCAAGTACTCCCCAAAGGTTTTCAATTAGATTCAAGTCTGGGCTGATGGCTGACCAGACTATAACAGTCAATTGATTCTGTTTAAACCAAGCTGTTGTTGAGTGGGACGCATGAATCGACGCATTGTCCTGTTGGAATTTCCAGTTTCGCCCCCCTAAAATGTTTCCAAATGGAAGTAGATTGCTTTTAAGGACATTTTAATGATCCTCAGAGCACTCTCGACTATTAAGAAAAGCAATATCCGTTGTTCTGTTGAAACAAAATGCGCCCCACACCATTTGTGAACCACCTCTTTTTTGCGGACTAAAGAACTCGCGAGGTTCTTTTCGTAAGTCATGTCAATAGTATGCCCAGCCATCAGGGCCATCCAAATGGAATTTTTTTTGTCTCTGAAGAAAACACTTAACCATTCATCTGTCCAATGCATGTGTTTTTTAGCCCAAAGAATTAGAGCCTTTCTATGGTGCACTTTCAGCATAGGTGCCCGACATATTCTGCGATATTTATGATTTTCGCTTACCTGTATGCGACGGTGAACAGTAGATCAGGAAATAGGAAACACCAAAGTCCTCGCAATTTCATGAACAGACTTCTTTTGGGTTGAAACTACTCGCGAAAAATTCTCTATCTTGTCTTAGAGATGTTTTTCTTGGTCGACCTGAACGCTTTTTTGCAATCGTGTTGTCACTTTTTGATAAAATTGCATAAATTCCAGATCTGCTACGCTTCATTTGTTTTGCAATATCAGAAACTTTAATATTTTGAGCCTTTAAACGCCAAATTTTAGCAATATCAGCAGCAGAGAATTCAACGTTGCGAGGCATTTTCCAAATATTGTGATTTTATATTTCGAAGTGGTTACGTCACAAGTACAGAACGCGGAAAATGCAAATTTTTCTGATACGGTTGTAATAAAAGCAATTCGTTTAATTGTCCATATATTTTTGAGACAGCTTATTTTGAATTTTATTTTTTTACAAACAATCTGTGATATAAACATAACATTTCTGTATCGTAATAAACTTAGGTTATGATTCCATATGCTAGTTATTTTTTTCGTGATTATTGCTTTATTTTCTTAGCTGTTATTTCGAAAAATCGACTGTCCATATAATTTTGAGACGTACCTTATATCCATAAGCACACAAAGATGATTTGTTTTTGCTAATTTTTTTGTTGCGGGTGGGATTGATTAAACTTAATTATTCCTATTCAATTAATGCTCTGTCCACTCCTAAGCCAAATTTCTGAACACAGTGAATTTTCTGAAAGATTCCAAGGCGGTTGGGGGGAGGGGGTGATGGAACTACGGGTATATCTTCCACAGAAAAATGTCTGATTTAGAGTCCTTCATCAGGTCGAGTAAGCTGATACAACCGGGAGTGGGGGTGTCCACTCCCGCCACTTTTTTTTGTGTCCCTTTGACGAAATTTGTGTTTTTTCGCGATCTTTTGACAAAATTTGCAGTTTTTCGCAATGTTTTTGACGAAATTTGCCATTTTTTCGAGATTCTCTGACGAAAGTCACATTTTTCCCGCGATCCTTTGACAAAATTGGCGACTTTTCTTCGAACGAAAGACGAGATTGATTTTTTTCGGCGATCATTTGCCGAAATACCGAAAACATTTAATGTCCGAATTTTCGGATTTATGACCGATATTTTTTTTTTTTTTTTTTTTTTTTTTTTTGGAAATCATTGCCATAATTTTTCGGAAAATTCGGACCAGAATCACCCCTGAACGATCTTTTGACGAAATTCGCATTTTTTCAGCAATCAGTTGAATGAAATTCACGTTTTTTTGGCGATACTTTGGCGAAATTTGCTTTTTCCCGCCAATTTTTTGACGAAATTTGCATTTTTTCAGCGATCCTGTAACGAAATTTGCATTTCTTAGCTTGATCCTGTGACGAAATTCGTGATTTTTCGCGCGATCCTGTGACGAAATTAGTGATTTTTCGAGTGATCCAGTGACAAAATTCGCGTTTTTTTTTTTTTTTTTTTTTTTTTTTTCTTTTTGCAGAAAATTGTAGTTTTAGACAGATTTTTGTAGCATCGTAGTTTGTGGCTCAAAATCGTAGCAACTACGATTTTTTCGTAGCAGTTGGCAGCTCTGGTAATATACGTTTATTAAATTTATAACATTGTTAAAAATAGTAAATAACATTATTTTAGTAAAATTAATAAATGGTAAATAGCATAGTAAATGAGAAAGAATAATATTATAGATTATTCCCAGGCATGTACCATGTAGCAAGAAAAAAAAATATATAATGGTTATTATAATTAGTAATATTGGCTCCGTGCCTGGAGCAGTTGGCTTAAAACTGGCACGGATAATACGTAAGTACCCAAAAAATTTATATTAAACGTAAAACTTGAATTAAATTTAACAGTCTAGCTGCTACTAACAAAAAGAAAAAGACAATACAAATTTATTCAGAAATGATTTTATTTTTTTTGTATAGTCTAATCAAGGTTTATTTTACTCTATAGAAATGAGGAGAAAAATGGGACTAAAGTCAGCAGTAGAAATATACAGAACTAATTAATAAGCTCGGGGAGCATTTTAATAAGAAAATTGTTTGTTGGTGAGTGTCTGTGTTTAGTACTTATATATTATTATGAGATTAATTTTTAAATATTTAATTTTTTTATATTAAAAATATCAGGTTATCCAACTTGGGCTACCTGGATTAACGATGCCTGATATACAGAACGCAGTAAAAATTATTTTAAATTGAAAATTAGCAGATTTTTTGCATTTAGTATACTTTTTTTAGATTGCCCACCAACTACATCAAAAAAACATTTTTGGTATTTTTCTATTAGTTGCGGTGCAGCAGTTAATCATGATTTCTGTATTTATGGCAACTTTTTTGATTTTGATTGTTTCAGTGTTTACATTGATGTCAGAATATAGTTTGATTACATTTCTACTAAATTCATGTTTTATTTATTTATTTGTAAAGTTTTAAATTTGTTCGGCAATTTAGTTATGGAATATTACATGGAAAAAAACAAATGCTGAATTATTTGCATTGTTTTAAACGCAAACAGGTTAATCTTCCATAGTCGGGTTGCATGTGCATTTAGATAAATTTTTAAAAATTTCATGCTTGAAAAATATTTTAAAAGCCATAAAAAAATCTGTACATTGAGATATAGTTATCAAAGAAATTGTCTTTGAAAATACATTTTTTTTGCCCTATTTGACAGTGTAAAAATTGAAATTGCATAATACTTAGAAGTTAAAATACTTGTGATAAAACTAAATATAATTTATCAGGTTGTTGCCACCTTAGATATGACGTCAACATTACTCATAGAATGTTTTTGCTTTAATTTATAATATAAATTTGAATCCAGTTTTTTTTTCTTAGCATAAAAATCCAAGGAATGTTCGCAATTTTGGCCACCACTATAATTACAACATATAGGATCCTTGATAAATACAAGGAAAAAATATGAAAAAGCTATTGCCTAATAATCAGAGTACTCGCTGCTTGTTGGGGACAAAATTAATAGCAAAGTTGTGCAATTTTTTTTTTATTTTCATGTTTTCATCTCATTTTAAAATCTTCAGAATGCTTAATCACCATACATTTGCAAAAATGCCAGATTTGTAATTTTAGAATTATTTAAGATATTTCTCAAAAACAAATATACAGCTTAAGAAAATTCAAATACTAATTAATCTTTAACAAGAATTAAGCAGAAAAATTATGAATGAACATGTTCTAAAATTCCTAAATAAAAACATAATTTATCAAAGTTCAAGTGAAACCCATACTTTATCATTTTAAGAGTGTAGTTATAATCAGCAAGGGTAGAAATTAATTTATCCACAAACATACAGATAAAGTTTATATCATTAACGATACACAAATAACTTCTCAGAAATTTTGACTATTTAACATTATTCTCCTACAAAGCATGAGTAAGAGAATGTCTTTTTAAATCTACTTTTTGCCCAAACCTTTTGTGACATATATGGCACTTATATGGACGTTCACCAGTATGTGAACGCTGATGCCTCCTAATGTTTGTTGAAATGGGAGTTGAATATGAACAAAGCAGGCAGTGATATATTACACGAGATCCATTATTGCATAAATCAATTTTCACAGAAGTGTATAATGCAGATCGTGAAGTATCTGAAAAGAATAAAAATAAATAAAAAATCAAAATACAAAATATAAGGAACACTGCAAATAAAAAACATTAACAAAATATGTATGTTATCAATGTTCCAGTGTAATGAAATGAAATAAAATACAATGCCTAAAATTCAAAATCTAATCCTGTTGTATAAAAATGTTTACCGTAAAATCCCGAAAGTAAGCCCCCCTCCCACTTTTAAGCAATTTGATTTTCTTTTCCATTCCCAAATATAAGACCCCCCCCCCCCCTCACATACACAAAATTTTTATGCAATAAAAATTGATTTTATAAATCCAAGGGAGGGAATTTTTGATCTTTTGACATTTCTGAAGATTTCTACTTATGTTTTCATACGATGTTAATGAAATCCCTCCCCTTGCATGAAATGTCTGTTTCCCTTCTCTGCCCACTCCAACATAAAACGTTTGAAAACTTGAGAATCTTAAATACTTCTGTACTTCTTTCTACTCACTAGTAACGTAACAATTAGTAAAAACATCAATCATCTAAATTACAATCTCCCTTTCCATCCAAAATTTATGCCCCTCCCCCTCAGCATAAAAAGTTTAAATCTTTAAAACTCTTTATAAAAAAAATTATACTCTATTTGTTGCTTTCTACTAACAATAAATAATCAGCCATTTAAATTATCTCTCTACCACCAAGATGTCTGCTTCTGCCCTTTTGCCTCCTCCCGGTGCAAAAAAAAATCTTTAAAACTCTATTTAAAAATATATTCTGTCCTATATGTTGCTCTCTAGTAAAAATAAGTAAATAATCAATCATATAAATTACCCTCCACTCCACTCCTCTCTCCCTCTCTGAAACTTACACTTCTCCATCCTTCCCTCCCTCTCCTCTCCTCTCAGGATATAAAGTTTAAAATCGTTCTTTAAACTCTTTATTAAAAAATTTGCTGTCTAGTAACAATAAATAAATAATAAACCATTTCAGTTACCTCTCTACTCCCAAAATGTCTGCTTCCTCCACTTTGCTAACACGTATAACAAAAAATCTTTAAAACTATTTATTAAAAAAAATCTTCTGTCCTCTTTGTTGCTTTCTATTAACAATAAACTATTTCTATTAACAAATCATCTAAATTACAAACTCCTTCCTTCGAAATCCATAATTACCATAATCACCATAATTTTCATCCATAAAAAAAGTACAGGAATTTATCTCCTATAGTGACCAATTGCTTAATGTACAAAGTGACCAGATAATTTGAAATGAAATAGCAAAATCCTTAGCTTTTTATTTCTTTTTCTATACAAAAATCAGGATTTTGCTAAAATAAAAAAATTACGGACTGAATTAAAATTTTTTGAAACTCTGAAATCCCAGCCCACTTTAAGCATACTTTTCAGATCCAAAAATCCAATACTATTTTCAAAAATTTTATAGGGCCCAAAATTTGGCAGTATAAAATTTTTCAATATTTCTATGAGTAGGCTCAATGTCTCGAGTGAAAGCCAGGTGTTTCACTATAAAAAAGGATGTGTTAAAAAGGCAAATCAATTATTTAAAAAAAAAAATTATATTTCTGCTTCTAATTATCACATCGTAATGAAAATTAGATATTTGTGTTTGTCATTGAAAAATATGTATAAATGTGTAAATTTCAAATCGATAAGTGCAATATTTAAAAAATTTTTAATAGAGCCGGAAATCTTCTAATATAAAAAGAAATGCGATTTGGATTCATTATTTCCTCGGCAGACGGTTGTCTCTTTCACAAGATAAAAATTTATCTTTTTTTTACTTAAAATTTTAAATTTTTGATTGGTATCTCAGGTTTCCCTGGTGTGAATTTTTTGAAATTACGATTTTTTTCTACTCCTGTATCCTGAGTTTCACATGGATCGGGTTATTTTTTCGATCTGTTTGAATAGGAACGCTTGCCCCTGCTACTCATTGGCTAACTAAGTCACGTGTTGTACTCGTTTATCTGAGGAGACGACTTGGCAAATGTTCAGATTTGTTTTAAAAAGGGTTCCTTTGTGATATGTTCTCAGAAATTCTAAGAATAAACCTGCACATGTTCTTTCATTATACTGCTTGCAAGATTTGCAACATTTAACATTACTTGTAGTTTTCTTATTGCTTTGGTAGCTTTTAAAGTTTTTATTTTTAATGAAGTTATATTTCTTCTTAAAGTATGGTGAATAAAGAATCTAAATCTAAAAAATCTAAACAGTATAAAGAGTTGTGTTTAAAAGATAAAATTTAAGTTATTAATTTTCTAAAAAATAATAGTCAGAGAGCAGTAACTGAAAATTTTTAAATCAGTAAAACTTGTGTGAGCAATATTTTAAAAGAAAATCGGAATATCTACAAAGATTTGAAGAAAATGAAAATGAGTCTAGGAGCCAGAAAATTCGAAAAAGTTATTTTGAAGTAAATCAAGCAACTGCTGAATGGTTTTAAAAAATGCGGGAGATGAATGCTCAAGTTTCTGGACCATTGCTACAAGAAGCAGCTTTAGAGTTTTCAAAAAAAAACTCAATGTAGAAAATTTTACTGTTTCTAACAGATGGTTAGAATATTTCAAGAAAATAAATAACATTTCTCAGAAAATTTTGCGTGGAAAAGGTCATAACATTGATATGGAAACAGTAGATTCCTTTAAAAGATGGATTTCTGATTTGCTGGAGAATTACAAGAAAGAAGACATATTCAACGCTGATGAATGTGGTTTGTTTTAATGCCAAACAAAACATTAGCAATGACTGGAGATAAATGGAAAGATTTCCTAAAGAGAGAATTACCATTTTGCTTGCAGTTTAACAGGAGAGAAACTAAAACCTCTTGTGATAGAAAAACCAGAAAACCACGCTGTTTAAAAAAGGTTAACATCAAGAATTTACCACTCTCGTGGTATGGAAATAAAAAATCATAGATGACATCCTCTATTTTTACTGAATGGGTTACACAATGAAACAAGCAGATGAAGCAAAAAAAGAGAAAGATTCTATTGTTTATAGATAACTGTCCTGCCTCTCCGAGTGAATTGTCGTTCTCAAATGTGAAGATAAAGTTTCTACCACCAAATACTACATCGCATTTACAGTCACTAGATCAAGGAATAATTCCAAGCTTTCAAGCTACATTATAGAAAGTTCTTGCTCCAGGCTATAATTTCCAGAGCAGTAGAATACAAATCAGCAAATGAAATTTCTTCATGTATAAACATCCTCAATGCTATAATGTGGGTTAATGATTCATGGAATTTGGTACGTCAAAGTACAATTTCAAAATGCTTTGAAAAATCTGGCTTTTTGCAGCAAATTTCTGAAGATATCAATGATTCACAATCTGCAAATGATGACAATAGCTTTCAAATATTCAAAATCTTATAAATCAATTGCCTTTTGAAGATGAACCAGTGAATGTTAAATTATTCAAGAATTTTGACTGTGATATCCTAACATGCAATGCTTCCTTTGATCAAGTTGAAACAAGAAATTTGAGATATGTTTAAATATGAAAAAGAAAATGAAGATTGTGTTAGTGAAGGTGAAATCGAAGAAAATGATGAAATTTCTGACACAGAAATGTTAAAGATGTGCAAAAAAAATGAAAACATACCCCTCAATAACTGTCCACCAATGCTGTATTTATTGAGGAAACTTGAAGGCATGACTGAAAACATAATTGTTCAAAAAAAGTGTTTTAAGCAATGAAAAATTTCTGACTGTTTTGCTATAAATGAAATTTTATAAAAGTTTGTATAATTTTTTAATGAATAGTTTATTACTGCCAGTTATAGAAACATTATCAATATGCAATTACAATCAAAATAAAAATGTGTATTAATTACAGTACGGGGGGGGGGGGGGGGAGAGAGACTGGTACACAGTGGACCACTTTTTCAATTAAGTTTTTTTTTTCTCTTTAACGGACAAACCGATCTGCATGAAAATATTTTTGAATATTCCTTAAACCTTTATACATTCATCATAATTTTCTCAGAACATAGTTTTCAATACATTTTTCAAAAAAAAAAAAATATAGGCACCTGTAAAGTGGACCAGTGTGCCCCAGAAGTGGGGCACACTGATCCACCCACCGGGGCACAGTGGACCACTATTAGGTATTATCTGAAATACAATATAAATCTATTTTTCATTAATCTAATTTTTTTTTATTTCCCCTTTACTCACAAAATAACATAGTAATATAAATTTACAAGTAACATTTTGAAACCAAAAAAAAAAAAAAAAAAAAAAAAAAATTTAATTATATTTTGAAAATAATAACAGATTAATACAGGAGCAATTGCAATTTCAGGGCTGCCATTCCAAAAAATACTGAAAATAGTTGCTTTAGTAGCCTTCAAAGCCAAAAATAGTAGCAAAAATAGTCGCATAATGGCTGATTTAGTAGCAAAATAGTTGCATATAAAGTATTATCCAAAATGGTCACAGTGTTGAGATCAAGGTAGATAATGATTTCAGTTTTACAACATTTCTGACTTTTCCTTAAAAATGATTACGTTTTTCTGATTACAACCAGGGTTGTTTGATTTAAATCAGCTTGATTTAAATCGTGATTTAAATCACGATTTAAATCAAATGATTTTTTTTTTAAATCTTTGATTTAAATCGGCATTTTTAACATTGATATTTACAAACTGAATAAGGATTAAATTAATCATTCATGTTCAAATAAATGTCATCATTCATGTCCAAATTAAAAAATACCTTTTAATAATGTTAAATAAAACTTTTATAAGTTGAAAATAATTATTTTATGAAAGTAAATGCAACATTACATTCAAAATATTATTTATCCATAGTGCATCACAAAATAAATACTATATATATATAAATGCTCTCTCATTTTTAAACTTTTGTCTGTCTTTCCTAGATGATGACTTCATTTTTGCAAGTTAGATATTGAAGCTAAAGTTAAATATATTCAATATAATAGTATTTTCAGTGAGAGGAGTTACTTCCTCTAAAGTATATTATACATGATTCACAAGTTTGTTTTATGTTTAATTGTTTAGACCTAAAAATTTCAATATCCCATATGTTGATGGGAGATGTATTGATCATATTATTATTATATGGTCAATACAAGGACTAAATTGTAACATAATATTTTACAGGAGAGAGAGAGAGAAAAAAACTATATCTGGAAAATGTGTGAAAGCAATATGCAAACCATGTAGTGTAAGAAATGGTGGAGATTGTGGCCAAAAAACATACAGAAGCTTACAGTCTATGTGATAAAGATGGCATTAGTGAATCTGAATCAGTTGAAATCAGGATTGGCTTTTTGCCGGCAAAAATGTATTTTTGTCAGGACAGTTTAACAGACAAAAATTGGTCAAGATTGTAATTTAAACATTGAAATCATGTAATTAAAATAAAATCCTTAAAACCCTGCTTTAAAATACTAGTAATTTTTGACACTGGCAAAAATTATGGCAAAAAGTATTTTTGCCGGGACAGTTTTTTTCTACTTAGACAAAAATTAGCCAACCCTGGTATATTAGCATTGTTTGCTGCATTTATTATGTGATTAGATATTATTGGAGTAATAACTTAAATTAACTAGAAATTTATACACATAACACACATAGGTATATCTTACTTATAACAATTTAATAGTAAATAATATGATTTTAAGTTTTAAGTAAATCTGAATTTGTTTGCAATAATTTTTTTTAATTTAAATTATGTATTTTTATCTAGGAACTGTAATTAAATTAATAGAAATGTGTAAATCTATGCAGAAAAAATAAAATAAATACATACACAGTACAGAAACAATATTAATAAAAAAAAAAATCTGATTTAAATTAAAAAAATCCGATTTAAATCAAATAAATCAGATTTTTTTTATTTTTTTTAAAAAATCGTGATTTTTATCAACCCTGATTACAACAATACTATACAAAATTTTATATATACAATCTGCAAAAGTTCAGTACTGTTTTTACATATTATCCAATTACTATGTAACAAAATTGTTAAAAGTAACTCCATTCAAGTTTTCATGACATTTGAGTTTAGTTTTCTGAAACTTGTGGATCAATGCATGATATACCTCTTGTTAGTTACAGATGTAATAGTGATATTTCCATCACTTTATTTTTGCTTTCTAAATGAACTTCAAGACATTTTTCTTGGAACTTTTCCTAAACTAAAGATTTAAGGGATTTTAAAGAGTTTGAAACTGCAGCATAAGGGAAGTTTTTATTTCCCCTGTGTTTCTGCTTACTTTTGAAATATTTTTCGTAGAACACTAGAACATAGTTGGCAACCTAATTTAGGGTGATGCACCACACATTATGAAAATCTATCAGAAAAATTATTTACAAACGAAAATTTAAGGGGGTAGGGAATTTAGGTCATTGATATTTATCATTACTACAAAGTATCAAATACAGCAATTTTTTTTATATAAAATCCAAATTTTAAATAATTTATAGAGTTTGAAATTGCAGAAGTGGGACAAAACAGAAGTTGGGCCAGGGAGGGGGAAGGGGGTAATTTTAAATGATTGATTAATTATTTAAACTCTTTATTTAAAAAAAAGTCTGTCATATTCGTTGTTTTCTAGTAAGGATAAATCCTTACTAGAAAACAATGAATATGACAGACTTTTTTTTAAATAGAGTTTTAATTATTTTAAGCCCATATTCCAATACAATTAGGTGAGACTTTTTCTTTAAATAAATATTTTAAACCTCTTTGTACACTATAGGGGAGAAATGTAAATTTGAGAGGGAGAGGTGGATGATTATTTTTTTTTTATTTATTGTTATTAGTTTACAGCAAATAGGGCAGAAATTTTTCTCTTAAAATGAAGTTTTGAAAGATTTGAAAATCCGCATGCTGGAGAGATGGGACAAAGGAAAGAATCAAAAATTTTGGAAGGAAGTTGTTAATTTGTATGCCTGATTATATTTATTGCACTAAAGAGCAATAAGTAGGACAGGAGATTTTTTTAAGTATAAACATATAAAAATACAGATTTTAAATGTCCTTGTATGCTGGGAGGGGGGGGGGGGGTTCTTTTTTCTTTTTATAAAAGAGATTTAAACGATTTGAAACACAGCATACAAGATGAGTAGTGTAAACAATTTTTGGTGCCAATTTTTTCCGCAACAAACATTCAACACTAAAAAGCAGTGTTAGCTATATAATAAGTATAAAATGTTATAACATTACAGAAATTTCAAGTTCTAAAGAAAAAAAATCATGAAATTTTCTCTAATAAATCAATCTTTTCTTCAATGTAAAAACTTTTTCTTTTAATTGTAGAAATATTTAGTGCAAATCTAATTAATTTGGAATAACATTTGATTGCTGTTCAAGATTAAAACACTATAGCACAAATAGGTCTACATGAAATTTGCTAAAAAACTGCATTTAAAATGTTCTAACAAAATTTTAAATTAATTATGAATAAGAGTACAGATTTTGTCTTCCAATGAAAATATATAAAACAACAGTGAAGGTCTTAAATACTTTTTATGCACATCTCAATCAATTTTTAAAATATGGATTAAAGATTATGTGTCTCGGGCTGCACATAAAAAGTCGCGGGGCCGCAGGTTGAGTATGGCTGATCTAGAGTATATAGAGTATGAAAGTGTCAAAGTAATTAAAAATCCCATTATTATTCCAAGATTATAGATTCTAAGATGAAATCTTTTCCACCCCATTCCTCCTGGAAACTGATTTTTCTTTTAAATGTTTCCTTAGACTTTTGTCAACACCTAATATTTTATAAAATTTCTAGTCTTTAGTTTCTATAAATTTCTAGGTCAGGTAGTCAGTTAAGTAACATGATAAAAAAAGCAAATACATAAAAAAGCCTAATAAATCAGAAAATTGGACTTTAAAGTTTTATAAGTTACCTCTGTTGTTACAATACACAATTACAGTTAAAGTACATTTTCTCAGATTATGTACTGCACACACACAATATCTGAAATTATTCCTTATGCTCATGTTTTTCCATAAGGAAACAAAAGGGTTAAGAGGAAAATGAGTGAAATTGACTCTTAGTCAAGAAAAGTGCTGTTTGATGGTGGTATCAAACATATGGAAAAATTGTATACTGAAAAAGTAAAAAAAAAAATTTATTGTTGTTTCATATTTCCTGCAACATGTATTTGAAAAAGCTAGAATAAAATTTTCAAAAAGTCTCTTTTTTCATAAAATAGTTGCCTATTTGTCAGAAATAGTTGCTTTTCAAGCCTTTTTTGCTTTAAAAAGTTGCCTTAGTCTCCTAAAGCTGAAAATAGCAGCAAAAAGTAGCATTTTAGTAACAAATGGCAGCCCTGCAATTTAGTTGAAGTTATTACTTAGTACAAAAAAATCAGCGCACATTAAAATTTGCAAATGAAATTTCAAAATACTTATGAGTAAGATTGAGACTGGAATTTTCCTGAAATACTTTTGGGTCTGGGAGCAACATTATGAAATATCGGGGAAAATAAACTGATTTCCATTCAATTTGCGTCTCAGGAATCTTACTGGAATAGAATCATCACCAATTAGACTACAGTTATATTTATCAAAGGCAGTAATTACAAAAAATATTTCTCACTATGTTAAATAAATTGCTATTTTTCTTTGTTTACTTTATTTTACAGTTAAATAACTACTTTAAAACAATATTTCTCTATAGAAAATAAGCAATTATTAAATATTTTGAACATTTTGCATTACAGGAGCAGAGTGGATTGTGGACCACTGTGCCCCATGTTGAAGTTCAATAAATAATGATATTAATATTGTTTATAGCTTTCCTTTAAATATATTAACTTTAACCCTTCTTTGCATTGTGATGGAAATTTCCATCACTGTTTATTTAACTTTAAATAAATAAATCAACTTCTTCGCCACCACTATATTTATATAGAAATATTAATCCAGTAAATTTCCCGTGAACTATGTTGCTGAACAAAGTTAAAAATCTATCTTAAAATTTCTGGTGTCTAATATTTAATATATGTATAAAAAAACAATTTGTAAAAGAAAAACTCATGCAAAGAAGGGTTAAAGTTAAATAAAAACAAGTATCTTAGCTTTGCAAAAAAACGTTGGGAAAAAAAACGGGATTTTTGCCAATCGGTCGCATGAAAAAGCCACAAAATTTGCCGATCGGCAAAAGGAAGAAATCTCGAAATTCATCAATCAGTCACAAGTAAACAGACATGAAAATCGGCAGTGGGCCGTCAGAAAAAATCCAGAAATTCTTCAATCAGTCACGGGAAAAAATTGTGAAATTCGTCAATTGGTTGCTAGGAAAAAAAAAAAAAAAATGTCGATTGGTTCCTAGAAAAAAAAAAAAAAATGCAAAATTTGTCAATCAGTTGCGAATTTATCAGTTGATCGTGGGGAAAAAATAGTGAAATTCTTTAGCCAGTTGCGGAAAAAATGCAAAATTCGTCAATCAGTCGTGGAAAAAGCACCGCAATTTTTAACAATCGGTAGAAGATAATTATCACAAAATTCACCAACCAGTCGTGGGAAAACACATGCAAAATTCGGCAATGAATCGTCAGAAAAAATCCCAAAATTCTTCAATTAGTCGCAGAAAAAATTTTGTGAAATTGGTCGATCAACCATGAGAAAATATCACAAAATTCGCCAGTTAATTGAGGGAAAATGTTGCGAAATTCGTCTGTAGATCATTGAGAAAATTACGAAAATTTTCAATCAGTTGCAGGAAAAAAACACGAAATTTGTCGATCAGTCGCGAGAAAAAAAAATCACAAAACTCATCAGTTGATAGTGGGGGAAAAATAGTGAAATTATTTAGCCAGTTGCGGAAAAAATGCAAAATTTGTCAACTAGTCTCGGAAATAGCACCTCAATTTGCACCAATAGGTCGTGAAAAAAAGATGAAAATTTTGCCAATCAGTAAATTAAAAAGGTCTCAAAATTTGACAATTGGTGATAGGTAAAAACACCACGAAATACGGCAGTGGATCATCGGAAAAAAATCTCTAAATTCTGCAATTAGTCGCAGGAAAAAATTAGCGAAATTTGTCGATCGGTCACAAGAAAAAATTGTGAAATTCGCTAATCAATTAAGGGGAAAATCTCAAAATTCATCTGCAGATCATGAGGGAAATCGCAAAATTCTTCAATCAGTTGCGGGAAAAAATGTTAAATTCATCGATCAGTTGCAAGAAAAATACGTGAAATTTGCCAATCGGTAGATGAAAAATGCCTTGAATTTTGCCAATAAGTCACAGATAAAAATTTGAGAAATTCGTCGATTGGTCGCAAAAAAAAAAAAAATCGAGAAATTTGCCAGTCAGTTGAGGGAAAAATCTAAAAGATGTTACGAAATTCGTCAATCGTTCCCGAGAAAAGATCGTAAAATTCTTCAGTCGGGGCAAAATTTGTCGATTGGTGCGAGAAAATATTGTGAAATTCTACTGGTAAAGGGGAGCTCTAAACAAACCAGTTCAAAGTATGTCTTTTGAACAGGATGAAAGAGTGTACCTTTTGAAAACAGTGTGCCTTTTTAAAAAAAAATTCCTGCCTGGCAGCCCTTTTGTTCTAGAGTCAACACTATATTCATTACTTACTTGCTGATCTTGACGATCAAATCAAAAATTTGAAATTGCATAGTGCAGTGGAGTTGCCTCCAACAAATGTTACGCATAACCTGTTAAATAACATGTATTCAGTAACAAAAGAAGAGCGCATGGGCCTCTACATGGACATGAATCTGTTAGAAAATTTCTAAAAGCTGAACTTATTGAATGGACTGCATGGACCAAATATCCAAAGTCATTTCACACATAATAGCGATATCTCAAAATATGTCATTTCTGAAATTAACAGAATTGTAAATTCTTTGTTAATGCCATGTTTGTAAAAATAAATCTTACTGCAAAATAATGTTTCTTTTGTGTGTCAGTGCTTTACGAAACATCCTTCGCATTTCTATAATAGATGAAATTTCGCTCCTACATATACAAGAACATCTATCTCCCTGTGTATTTTATTTTTACCCCCACAACATTTTTTATTAGCTGAAGGTTCATTGCAGAACATTGCAAAATATTCTGCTATTGGGATCTGATCAAGGTTCTAAATTATGAGACCAATTCCTTTCCCTTTTTTCATTTTTGCTTTTTTTTTTAATATGCCAATTCAACAAAGTTAAATAGAAACCATGAATTGGCAAACAAAGAAAACTGTAGCAAACCACCAGAGAGCACTGCAGCGATGGCAACAAGGCTCTTGTCAGGTGGATCACAGCCATACTGTGATCAGGCGAATATAGCTCCCGTGCGGCATCCAGGTACTAACTCCAGGTACTACTCTAGGCACTCATGCCCAGTAGGTAGGGGTCTGGTTAATGGTATAAAAAAAAGATCACCAGCTGAGACACACATGACATAATCAGCTAAAAATGAGGTACTTATTTTAATCACATCTTATTAACATAAATACATATAGAAACTGATGTACACTATTCTAACATTCCTATTTATAACAAAGAAATGTGTGAAAATAAAGCTCGTGTTTTGCCAAAATTCTGTATCAGCTTTACATTTTTTTTAAACTAAATAGACACTCCTTATGCATTTTTTAAATATTTTTATTATTACACATGGGTGAAAAAGAAAAAAAGTGTCCTTTTCATGTCCACAATTATAATATTTTTTTCCCCCTGTGTAAAATAGAAAAGAACATTTTTAATTTTTTTCCCAATTAAAATAATCAGTAAAGACTTCATTAGAAAAAAAAAATTCTAAAAAAGATATTTTTTTTAATTGAAAATATCCATTTTTATTCATCTTCACTAACAAAACAGCCTGTCCAGATGACTGTAGGCATAGTTTTCAATTTAAAGTTTTAATTAATAATATTTTAAAATCACATTTTAAACTGGTTTTATGCAATCATAATTTTTAGTATTTTAACTAATTAGGCCCAAAACATCAAAATATTAATTTTTTTAACATATTTAAAAATTAAATTTTGTCCACTGAAATTGTAACCTCTGTTACTGTAACTTTTCTTACCAAAGAAATGACCCCCATTGTCCCCAACAGAGGGTACTACTGAGTAATCTTCTAGGTAAAAGTACTAGAGAAGATATGTTACAGCCATTTTGAATTTGTTCTGCACACATGTGGTTAGTGAGCTCAAACATCTGAATTCCAGGTTAGTGTGTTTTCTGTTTGTAACCTCTGTTACTTAATTTTTTAATTTAAATATTGTAATTTAAATTAAAGTTTTAGTTTTATTATATAAAATTAAGTTTATTTAATTTAAATAGTTACAATAATTACATATTTTTATACAACTATACAAATAAAAAAATTTTCTTTGTTAAATGTAACATCTGTTACCTGTAACTTCTGTTACTGCATATTTGTAACAGAGGTTACATATTTGTAACAGAAGTTACACTTTTCATTAGTAATTAAATAATTTATATATTTTGGTGTAACAGAAAATTTTATTTTAGGAAATGTTTTTAAATATATTTCAGAAGTAAAAATGCCTCTCAAGAAAAAAATTGGTAAAATGTCAAATACTGAGAAGCAACGTTTGTATCGTGAACGTAGGCATATGATAGGCGTACGAAACCTAAAGTACTATTGTTTTTAAAACTTTAAAGAAGTATCGCATTGTAAGGTCTTCATTAAATAAGAAGAGGATTTCGCCAAACTGCTGGTTTAAAAGAGAAGTTAAATTTAAGAAAAAAAACTGTAGAAGCTTTCTTTGGCCGTGATGATAAAAGTTGTGCAACCTCTGGAAAAAAGGAAACTATAACACCAAAGATGGAAAAAAGGCAGAAACGTTTCCTAACCAGTTCCATTAAGGACTTTCATCAGAAATATGTAGCTGAAGGAAATGAAGGTACTTATGAGTCTTTTCGAAATTATCGGCCATTTCACATAAAAAATCCAACAGCGAAAGAAAGAGAATCCTGCCTTTGTAAACTTCATACAAATTTAAAAATTAAAGCTCAGAAGCTAAAGCTTTTAAATTTGTTCTGAGGATAAACTTAGTAAACTTGCTGCTGTAATCGTATGTGATACAAAAAAGTAAAAATTGCATGTATGGAGTATGTGTCAACTGTAAAACCAATGAAGTACCACTAGATAAAAGTGTAAGTGGAAATACTACTGTTACTTTGTTTGAATGGAATAAAATTGTAGAGGAAATAAAAGTAACAAAGAATGGTAAAGAAGAAATTAGAAAAGTAAGTAAGGTAAAAAAAGAAAATATAATTGGAAGAGTAGAAGAATTATCAAAAAATTTTCAACAAGAAATGAAGAAATTTTGTCGGCATAGTTTTAATATTAGCCAGCAATATGCAATCTATACACAGTGTCGTGAAAGTCTGAATGAAAGTGAAGCACTAATTCACATAGACTTTTCAGAAAACTATGCATGCAAAATGGCACAGGAAATACAAAGTTACCACTTCGGCAGTTCTCGGAATCAGGTCACCCTGCATACTGGTGTTGCCTATCTTGGTGGTCAGGATTTGCCTGTTTCCTTTTGCACAGTTTCTTCAGACAGGAGACATAACCCAGCTGCAATATGGGCTCATCTTGAACCTGTTTTCAAGCTGATTAAGAAAACATCACCACAAGTCGAAGTTCATTTTTTTTCAGATGGGCCAACTACACAATGTAGGCAAAAGCAGAACTTTTATTTGTTTAATAACCAGCTTTATTATTTTGGTTTCAAACGAGCAACATGGTCTTTTTTCGAGGCTGGACATGGTAAAGGGACAGCTGGTAGTTTCGGAGCAGCTGTAAAAAAGAAAAGCTGATAATCTCGTTGCTTGCGGGAAAGACATTCTTGATGCCAATAAATTCTTTGAATCTGTGAAGGAATCAACAAACATAAAAGTATTTTTAATTGAAGAACATGACATTGATTTTATGGAACAGTTGATACCAGCTGATCTACCAGGATTAAAAGGGACTATGAAAATTCATCAACTTGCTACATTAAACAAAGCAGGCACCCTTTTATATCGAGATGTAAGTTGTTTTTGTGGTCAGCAGCAGTGTGGTTTATGCTCATGTTTTCAATATCAAAAATTTCAAATGGAAGTCGAAACAAAAAAAAATCTAAGAAAAATGAAAAAGATTTGAGTGATTTAGAGAGTTCTTTTGAGTTTGAGTCCAAAAATGATTCTGATGATGAGAATATGGTAATTGCTGGAAGAGCACTTCAAGAAAACATTGTTGAGACACAAGAAATAACACCAGACAAAATAAAAGGATCGTATTTACTTGTCGAATATCTAGTTGGCAAGCGAAAAAAAAAGAAATATTGCTACATTGCTGTGGCAAAAGATAATTTAGAAGATGATGGAGAAGTTAGAGTAATGTTTCTGAAATTATATGATGACAGAGGAATGCTATATAAGATTGATGATAAAGACATTGCTTATGTATACTATAATCAAATAAAGAAAATTTTGCCTGGTCCAGAAATGGTACAAAGGGGCAACAGATTATTTTACAAGTTCCCTTATTCCATAGATACTTTTGAGCAATAAGTGCAGAAATTTGTAGATAAATTAACAAAAATCTAGTGTAAAATTCATATGCATATTAAATATCCATCAAAGTGCTTTAGTAGTGTCATTGTTTAATAATTTATGTTGCTCAATGTAACTTCTGTTACAAAACTGTAACCTCTGTTACTATTATATAATTTCGGTTACTCACGCCTTTTTGTCATTTTTCTTGTTGTATATGAGTAACTCTTAAAAAATGTTCACAAAACATTAAAAGGTATCTATTCTTTCAATCTACTAAAACTATTTACCACTTAAAAAATATTATAGTACAGGGAATTTAAAATTTTGGCTGTCAATATTGAATACAAGTAACAGAGGTTACATATTGTTATGTAAATTAATCCCTACTATTGTTTTCTTTTGAATATAAAATTATATATTGAAGTTAGGACACTAATGATGATATAATACAATAGAAGTAATATTTTGATAACAATGTAAATGTTGTAAATTGAGTGAATATTGTCCAGTAACAGAGGTTACAATATTTACCTTTAAGACATTTTCAGGGGGCTGTATTTTTATCTCAACTATGAATTTTTCTATGCTGGGGCTAATTTTATATAGAATGTATACATATAAACACAAAAAAATTACATTTGGTAAAAATTTCATACTTTGAAAAAAAAAAAAAAAAAAAATTGGGAAAAAGACAAAAAAAAATTTTTTCACCCACATAGTGTACTATCGAAACAGTACGAAACCAAAGTTTGCCTTCAGTGACTTTATTTGATGAAATACTAGTGTAGGTTTTTTAAGGTAAAAGGTAATATTTCACTAAGTGTTTTTTCTTTTCTTTTTTTAAGGACAATCACAATATACCAGATAATGCATAAGCACTAAGCAGCATCAAGCATAACCTACACAATATGCATACTTGTGATTAAAAACAAAAAAAAAATCATAAACACTTATATAACAAAAGTAATAACTCAATGACAAACTAATAACAAAAACAGTTATCGTTAGTTCTTGCGATAGCCAGCAAATGAATGAAGATAATATAAAAATGACATTCTTGTTATAATTAAAGAAACGTTAAAATCACATGAATCGTTAATATTATTAGTCGAATAGCTATTACTTTAATTAATTTCGATGAAAAAAAGGATTACTAATAGATAAAAAAATGAGTAAAAAATAAATAATCGACCACCAACCAACACAACAAACACAAACAGACACGAAACAAACCAATCGAGCTGAGTAGTTTCTTTTCTTATCGAGTGAAGCAAAGGAAAAAATCATGTTGTTAAAATAGAATTTACTGGAATTTCGGGGAACTACGGGAACAGTTAAATCATAAAATATATATCTGTCACACAGTTTTTAAATAAAAAGTAGTAAATTCTCAAAAATACATTTTTATTTTCCAACAACTCTGCTCTTCTGTACGTCAAGATCTGCAGAAATATGATTGGTCAATGAAATGATGGTATTTGGTAATATTTTGACAATCCCATTGAAAATTTTGATTACTATTGCTTTTTTTTCAATGTTTACGATGTCGATTATTGTAAAAAACGAGTATATTTTTCTTCAATATATGTATATATTTCGTGCAATTTCAAAAGGGTCAATCTTTAAATCAATCGAAGTCGGTACTTCGACTCATCATGATTTGTTTGAGTCTTTTACCTCCATTTTTCCATTCTTTGTTTTCAATAACTATCAAAACTCAAAACCTAAAAAATATCCGTTCTGTGAATCATTTCGAATATTTAGTCTTCCAGAAGTAAAAGAGAAAATATTTTTTTTCGTAGTTAATTTTATCAAATTACTTTTCTATAAAAGTAATGCTGTTTAGAAATTAAAATATAGGGTAGATGTGCCAGTAATGGACCCCCTTCCAGTAATGGGCCACTTTCAAAGTTTTTGATTTATAAAAAAATAACCAATAAAAATTTAGCCTTTTATATATTTTTTCATAATTCCTCCTTGCTTGTTTTATAATCTGGGTTATTGTTGACACTCTTAATCAAACCAATCAGGAAGCAGAAAATAATGTTTCACAGTTCCACAGATTTTCTGTGAAAATCTTAATGAACATGCTAAGAGCTGGCTTCACTTAAACAACTGATATCTTTTTTATTTTCTTGAAAAAATTGCATGTTTTTGTTTAGACAATAATAGAAAACTTTGAATTTTACATACTAATGGCAATTTACAAAATTTCATTTATTTTTCAGGTTTTAGGACCATGGCCCATTACTGGAATGCTTAATTAGTCAATTTCCAGTAATGGACACCCCATGTGGACATTACTGAAAAAGCAATTTCAGTAATGTTCATAGTGCATATATTTTTGTTATTTAACTGAAAAGCTAAGTAGTCAAATTTTAATTTTTTAATTTTACTTACCAGACTGTAATAATACATTTTTTTTTTATTAATTTCATGTAATTAATAATTTTTTTTAGATTGCTATCAAATTATTTTTTTGTAAACCGTACCTTGCATATTTTATAATGTGGCAATTAACACCCATCAGCAACAACACCCATGTGGCAACTAACACCCACAGGAAGCAGACAATAATCTTTAAGGGCATGGGAAAATGAGGGGCTCATGGGGTTCACACTTTCCCCATTTAAAAAAAGACAAATTTTTAAATCATAACGAGTGCTTAAAAATTTATTTTCTGTCTTAAATGTTTCATTATTCAGCTCTGACAAAAGAACTACATACATAAAAAATCCCTATAATATTAAATTTATAGTAGCAATGAAAGTAGTAAATCTGCAGATCAGGGGGCTCAAATGTCAGTTCTGATATTTTATTTTGAAATAATTTTATTTAGTATTTAAAAAACATTCAACCTACACTTTCATTTATTTGATATATTTTATACAAATTGCTAAAAGTAATATATAAAGCAGTTTTAGGAAGTTTAACTGTTAAGAATAAAAAGAAATATGATTCCATGCACTGGTACTTCAAGACACTTAAAAAAAAATCTTTTTCTTTTGTTAAACTAACCCTTCTAAACCCCCCCCCCCCCCTCAATGACTTAATAATTTGATAGATATAATTCTTTGAAAGTTAGTATTTTAAACCTTCTATCTAAAATAATTAAAATATTTATCTTGTGATAGTGACAATAATTAATTTAAACAGTGAATTATTCTCATAAATATTTTATTAATTATTGATATCCTAATTGTTAAATTTATTTTAAAATGACTATTTTATTTCATTAATATGCTTTCATGAAATTCTGGTTTTAAATACAATCATAAAATCAATTACCTATTATTTTTTGTGGGGTGTCCATTACTGGGTGGCCCATTACTGGAAGAGAGGTGGCCCATTACTGGAATTTAGGGTGTTTTGATTTATTTCTGTTATTTACAATTAAATTTTGATCCACATTGGGAAATGTGACTATGAGCATGATTAAATATTGTTGATAGATTAATATAATATTAAAAAAAGTGGACTATAATAATTATAACTATTAATTAAAAAATAATTTTTAAAGAAATTCCTTAAGGGTGTCCATTACTGGCACATCTACCCTATAATAATGTTTTGAGCTCTTTCTTTATATCCATGTGTTTAAATCAGTATTTGATCAGCTGTAAATTAGAATTAATTTTAATTACTTGTAAGAAATTAATGACGATTCTGTAATTTCAACGAAGAAAAAGATCAAAGTTGAATGTTTTACTTATTGTGGACCTTTGAATGAAGCAAATTTAAAATATACTGTTGGTAAGTTAAAAAATTTGTAATTAATCATATTCATCATCCAACCTTTAATATTTAACATTTTATTGCATGCATATTTTCGATTTTTTTTTCATCATATTAAATTATTATTATAAAAAGTCAAATTGTGTAATTTTGTGAACTTGTAACTTTATGATTTGGAAATTTTGTATGTTAATGCCATCCTTTTCTTTTCGTTTTTCTTTGACTAATGATTTATCAACTTTCTGGGAATTTTGAACTCCATTATTTTTTTTAATCGGTTATTTTCGAAATAACAAACATTTTAGTATGAATATAAACTTTCTTTATAGGTCATTTACAAGAGAATCAACTTTAGTTATGTTGCTAACCTTTTATAATTGTCGGCAATATCAATTGGAATATTTTCGAAAGTGTTTTTTTTTTATGGCAACATTTTAGTATCATCCACATTCACTGCAAACTATATTGTTGCCAGAAGATAATTTCATGTACTACTTAATGTCAAATTCAATAGCAGATTGTATCAATCTGCAACAAACCAAAATTTATCTCTGACTCAACAATATCTACTACTATAAAAATTAATAGTAATCCATAAAATGAGGGAAATTTACATTCACAAAGGAAATACAATAATCTACAGACAAAGTAAAATTTAGCAAATTTTTTAAGCCCAGCATTTCTTTTTAAGCTATTAGATTTATCTGCAAGGTCTAAAATAATCTGCAGCACCCGAATTGATAGAGATTAGTAGATAGATATAACAGAGGTATAGATCCTATAGCAGAACTTGAAAATAGTAAAGTGTAGAGGAGACTGGTACACAGTGGACCACCCCCTAATATTTTATTTATTTTTTAAAAAATTAAGCTTCTCTCTTCTATGCTAATAGACAACGGCACTGCACTGACTATTTAGGGGAGACCGGTATACACTGGACCTATGGACACAGTGGACCACCCCCTAATATTTTATTTAATTTTTTTTTAAGCTTCTCTTTTATCCTAATAGACAACAGCACTGCAATGATTATTTATAGCCTTCAGAAAATATGTTTAGCTCAGATTGAACTATTTTATCCTGCTTTGTTGTTTTGAGCTTCTAAAAGTGAAATTTTTCATCATCACATTTTTATTTTTTTAGCAATTAAAGGTTGTAGATAAATAAAACTAGTCGTTGGGGGCCACCGTAATACTTACCCATCATGGATATGCATAATGTAAAATATTAAAATAAAAATGTGTAAACTACTTATAAAATGCATTGCAATTCAAATAAAATCGTGGCTTGATGACGTCATAAAAAGGCTCGATTACTGAATTGCTTGAAAGAGGTTTTTCCTTATAACTCCAAAAATAATAATCCTATTAACTAGCGGTTTATTGCATCTGATTAAGCGTCAAATTTCCAATTAAAATATATCTTTGAAGTGAAATTTGGATGAAATACAGGGTCATGAAAAATCGAAGAGGGTGGAAAATAGGATTCCAAATATCTCGGCAACTAATTATCCGATCGACTTCATGCTTTATTCAAAATTTATGTTTTTTTATTGTCTTTTATAATCATTTCTTAAAATGACCAATTTCGAAAATTTTTATATACCTTTCATCAGAACGAATATTTCGAGAGTCCGAAAAAAATTGTTCCGGTTAATCGAGGTTATTGAAATGAAATAGGCTTCTTCCCATTATTACATACTAAGTACATACCAAATTGCAAGTCTCTATCTCAATTTTTTCGGGAGATAGAGCGTTTACAGACACACACACACACAGACGGACGGCAAATTTTTTTTTCTAAAAGTATGTTTTTCGGAATCTCCAGTGTCTGAAACGTGTAAATCCGCCAAAAAATTTTTTTCGATTTTCAAAACGATTACAAGACTTACCCTATACTACGTATGATGGGTAAGTAATAAAACAGCTTTTTGCAAAGCTAAGATACTTGTTTTTATTTTACTTTAAAGTTAATATGTTTAAAAGAAAGCTATAAACAATATTAATATGATTATTTATTGAACTTCAACATGGGGTACAGTGGACCACCCACTGCTGGGGCACAATGGTCCACAATCCACTCTGCTCCTGTAATGCAGAATGTTCAAAATATTTAATAATTGCTTATTTTCTATAAAGAAAGATTGTTTTAAAGTAGATTTAACTGTAAAATAAGGTAAACAAATAAAAATAACTATTTAACATAGTAAGAAATATTTTGTTTTGTATTTACTGCCTTTGATAAATATAACTGTAGTCTAATTGTTGATGATTCTATTCAAGTAAGATTAATGAGATGCAAATTGAATGGAAATCAGTTTCTTTCTCCCGAAACTGTAGATGAATCTGCTATTGATGTCAATGATTTCATAATGTTGCTCTCAGACCCAAAATTATTTCTTGAAAACTCCAGGCTCAATCTTACTCATAAGCAGAGTTGTATAATATAGACGCACGCCGTGCGCGGAAAATTTTCTGCAAAATTCGGAACTTTGCAGAAAATATTTTTAGGGGGAAATTTTTTTTTTTTTTTTTTTTTTAATACCAAAAAACCCCGTGGCAGAATGTACGCGACGGGCGTCGCAGACTTTTTAGGGCACCAGCAGACAGAAATATACATTCAGCGCTATAGTGAATAATTTACGCGAAAAAACGGCAAACTTCGTCGAAGGATCGCAAAAAAAAATGGCGAATTTCGTCGAAGAATCGTGGAAAAAACGCGAAATTTATTTAAAGATCGCGAAAAATGGCTAATTTCGTTAACAGATCGCGAAAAATGGCTAATTTCGTTAACAGATCGCGAAAAAAACGCAAATTTAGTCAAAAGGCCGTCAAAAGAACTTTAGTTTCGTTGAAAGATCTGCGAAAAATGCTTATTTTACCGAAGGGCTACGGAGAAAACGCCAACTTCGTCAAAGGATCGTGGAAAAGACTGTTAATTTCGTCGAAGGATCACGAAAAAACGGTCAATTTCGTCGTCGGATCGCGAAAAAACGGAGAATTCTGCCGACAGATCACGAAAAAACGGCAAATTTCGTCAAAGAAGCTCGAAAAACGGTAAATTTTGTCGAAGGAACTTGAAAAAATGGTAAATTTCTTTGAATGATCTCGAAAAAATGGCAAATTTCGTCGAAGTATCTCGAAAAGACTGTTAATTTCGTCGAAGGATCACGAAAAAACGGTCAATTTCGTCGAAGAAACGGCAAAGTTCGTCGTCGGATCGCGAAAAAACGGAGAATTCTGCCGACAGATTGCGAAAAACGGCAAATTTCGTCGAAGGCGCTCAAAAAAACGGTAAATTTCGTCGCAGGAACTCGAAAAAATGGTAAATTTCGTTGAATGATATCGAAAAAACGGCAAATTTCGTCGAAGTATCTCAAAAAGACTTAATTTCGTCAAAGGATCACGAAAAAACAGTCAATTTCGTCGAAGAAACGGCAAATTTCGTCGTCGGATCTCGAAAAAACGGAGAATTCTGCCGACAGATCGCGAAAAAATGGCAAATTTCGTCAAAGGATTGCCAAAAAACGGTAAATTTCGTTGAAGGAACTCGGAAAAACGGCAAATTTCGTTGAAGGAACTCGAAAAAACGGTAAATTTCGTTGAAGGATCTCGAAAAAATGGTAAATTTCGTCGAATGATCTCGAAAAAACGGCAAATTTTGTCGAAGTATCTCGAAAAAACGGCAAATTTCGTCGGAGGATCGCGGAAAAAACGCGAATTTTGTATGATATATTGCGTATTGCAGACTATTTTTGAAAACATTATTAGCGTTGCAGACACTTGAAGATAGTTCTGTCACTGTCACTGGGCCAAAAAATTAAAAATATTCCCCAATTTATGTACGTTTATGTACGATTTATTTACTGTTTGCGCACAATTCAAAATTTTAAAGATGCAAAACATTGTTGTGACATTACAGACGCTTGCGAAGAAATCAAAATATTAAGGATTTGGTTGTTTCTAAGTGCATTGAAAAAATTTAATTGATAAGAATTCAGCTCTTCCTATCATGGATTTTTAATTTTATTATTATTTTTAACTAAAATAATAATTCTTTAATTAATATTAATTTTAAATGGTAATTATTTTAAACTACTGTTTTTAATTTATATCGTCCAAATAATATAACACGTAATTTTATTAAACATTAAATTAATTTGCAGAAAGTTTTTGACTCAATATTTATGTGCGCAGAAAGTTTTTGGTTTTATACAAGTCTGCTCATAAGTACTTTAGAATTTCATTTGCAAATTTTAATGTGTGCTGATTTTTTTTTACTTAAGTAATAACTTCAACTAAATTGCAATTGTTCCTGTATTAATCTGTTATTATTTTCAAAATATAATTCATTTTTTGTTTTTGTTTCAAAATTTATAGTACTATGTTATTTTGTGGGTGAAGGAGCAACAAAAAATAATTAGATTAATGAAAAAGAGATTTATATTGTATTTTAGATAATACCTAATAGTGGTCCACTTTACAAGTGTATATAATTTTTTTTTTTTTTTTTTTGAAAAATTTATTGAAAACTATGTTGTGAGAAAATTATGATGGATGTAAGAAGGTTTAAGGAATATTCAAAAATATTTTCATACAGATCGGTCAGTCTGTTAAAGAGAAAAAAAATGTTAACTGAAAAAGTGGTCCACTGTGTACCTGTCTCCCCTATAGCCTTCAGAAAATATGTTTAGCTCAGATTGAACTATTTTATTATCTCGATTGGTTGTTTTGAGCTTCTAAAAGTAAAATATTTCATCATCCTATTTTTATTTTTTTAGTAATTAAAGGTTGTAGATAAATAAGATAAAACAGCTTTTTTGCAAAGCTAAGATACTTGTTTTCATTTAACTTTAAAGTTAATATGTTTAAAAGAAAGCTATAAGCAATATTAATATGATTATTTATTATAGGTAGGTGCAGATTCACGGTCGCCAGTCGCCACGTGGCGACTGGATTTTTTTCTTTGGCCACTAACTTTCCATGTCTAAGTTTCTTATAGGGATTCCCCTTTTCCACCGACTGTTAGATTTCCGCATTATTAAATCAATTCTGCACATTTTCTGCGATATTTACCCCTTTTTTACTTTTTCTGTTGTTCATAATTAAAAAACATGATTAAGCATGGATACCACATTTCCACAGATCTACAAGTTTCCCGTTTTCTTCTTTAAAAAGAAATTATCCCTGAATGTCAAAAATTGTTCAATTTATTTTATTAAAATCTAAAACTTAAAAGAAAATAAATCTCCATATTTTTTCATATATATTTTTTCTTTTGATTTTTATAGACATACTTCAGGGATCTGTTTAGGAAAAAATTGGGTCCTTTAAAAGACTCTTCACAATTTTTTTCATTTCAAAACAGGACCCTTCACAAAATTTTTCAACCCAAAACAGGACCCTTCACAAAACTTTTGATCTTAAAACAGGACCCTTCACAAAATTCTTTGCCATAAAAATAGGCTTTTCACAAAACTTTTCCCTCTTCAAACTGAATCTTTCACAAATTTAATCATTTAAAAGTAAAATCTGACTGTCACTTTACATATATAAAGAAAATATGTGTATTTTACATACATATATCTTCTTAAAAATGTATAAACAAGGACCTAAATATAATGATCATTTCAAATTCACAAAATTATGTCTAGATTTTTCACAAATGTAAAAAGCTGTTCACAATTTCACAAAAACAGGACCCTAGGAGAAAAGTCTGGACAGATCTGTGTACTTTTTGATGCAAATGCCCATGGTGATTTAGCATGGTGATAGCATGCCAACATATATTTTCAGCTATGAAAAACACTTTGGAGGGGGGGGGGGGGCATTTATCTATAGAACAAAAAAGTTACAGAATCGTTTATTTGTGGCCTTACATTATAAATATTTATTCCTACAAAATGTATACAATTATGGTTGGAAGATTCTATAAAATCCTGTTACCCAATTTTAATAAAGAAAAAATAAATCTTTTATTTAAGTTTTGTGTAAATTTTATATTAAAATTTACTGTTTATTACTTTTAAGCTTTACTAGTAAACAATAAATCCCATATAGACATATAAATGCTATTGTTTTTATGCGTTTGTTTCACAATGTGGCTACTGGATTTTTTGGGTTTAGGAGCCACTGGCTCCTTACAGATTTTGGGAATCTGCACCTATATTATTTATTTAACTTCAACATGGGGCACAGGGGTCCACAATCCACTCTGCTCCTGTAATACAGAATGTTCAAAATATTTAATAATTGCTTATTTTCTATCAAGAAATAATTGTTTTAAAGTAGTTATTTAACTGTAAAATAAAGTAAACAAAGAAAAATAACAATTTATTTAACATAGTAAGAAATATTTTGTTTTGTATTTACTGCCTTTGATAAATATAACTGTAGTCTAATTGTTGATGATTCTATTCAAGTAAGATTCATGAGACGCAAATTGAATGGAAATCAGTTTATTTCTCCCGAAACTGTAGATGAATCTGTTGTTGATGTCAATGATTTCATAATGTTATCCCAGACCCAAAAGTAAAATTCCAGGCTCAATCTTACTCATAAGTATTTTGGAATTTTATTTGCAAATTTTAATGTGTGCTGATTCTTTTGTACTTAAGTAATAACTTCAACTAATTGCAACTGTTCCTGTATTAATCTGTTATTATTTTCAAAATATAATTAATTTTTTTTTTTTTTTTTTTTTTTTCAAAATGTTACTTGTAAATTTATATTACTATGTTATTTTCATGTAAAGGGAAAATAAAAAAGAATTAGATTAATGTAAAATAGATATATATTGTATTTCAGATAATACCTAATAGCAGTCTACTGTGCCCCGGTGGGTGGACCAGTATGCCCCACTTCTGGGGCACACTGGTCCACTTTACGGGTGCATATACAGGGGCCGTGCTAAGAATTTCAAAATGTTAGCCAGTAAATTAGCCAAATTTATCTATTATTAGCCAAAAGTATACATATATATGTAATCTTATTTGGCACAGATGTCATATATGACCCACGTTGGCGTGATTTCCCCCCGCCAATTTGGCGAAAACTTTGTTTTTGCATTATATATGTTTATTGTTGTTTAGTTACTTTTATTTTTTTTTTATTTTAATTCTATAAATTATTTTAATTATGTGAATTGTTAGGAATTAAAATAGTTATGCTTCTCCTTGTCTCAAAGACATTAAGTTATCCATACAGAGTCAGTGCTAAGTTTAAATTACGTTTTCTTAATTTCATTTTTACATATGTTTTTAACATTTAAATATTATTGAAATATCGTTTACTTACGTTTTTCTTTTGTTTTTGGCCTTTGTTTAATTTAGAAATTCTTTTTATCTTTCATTTATTTACTTTGACTTAAAGCTAAACTTTTGTTTTCACAGGCATATCGGCACTCACTATCATAAACAACTACCGAAATCTAACATTGGCATTCCGTTCATCTGCGATCATTAATCGATTCACCTAATTTTCTTTCGCAAGTAGAGCTATTGCAAATCGCATCTACTTGCGTTCGATTCGATTACGCTTTAATCGATATCGTGATGACGCATTGCCGTATGTTCTGGAGAGTTTGTTTTGAATGTTTAATTAGCTTTCGCTACTATAAAAGGTCTGTATATCGTGTGTTTGAGCAGATTTTAGTTGTTGTTGAAACAATCATGAACGTGAATGAAGCTTAGGCTTCCTCATAATAAGGAATAGTCATGTCTTTTGTAATTAGTTATTCATTTTAATAGTTTTGTCATCATGCTGTGAAACAAGTCTTAGTGAGTTATTTTTAAGTTGTGCTTATGTTTATTCTGACTTCAGTTACTTCATCTTAAAGCTTGTTTTTCGTTTTTATTATTGACTGGATATATGTTAAAGTGACTCTTCATATACTTGACTTTATTTTGAATAAACTGTTTGAATTGAAAAACCTGCTTCCTTAAATTAGTTTCACTATATTATTTAAACCTCAATTATCTTACAACATACCAGCTCATGCTTCCAGTTGCGTTTTTCTGCTGTGTTAAGTTCTTAAAATGGTCAACATCATTTCATAAGTATGTTAATTAGATGTTGAACCAAATCATGAATCAATATTTATTTATATCAAACTATCATCTATTTATTTTTATTTCCTTCTTTAAAATAATAGAACCTATTTTATTTCATTTATTACAATATTTTATTTTTATATTGAAATAAAAAATCATGTGCGATTATTGCATGCTATTTGTAACTAATATTCAAAAACAAAGTTTTTGCCAAGTTGGCAGGGGGAAAAGATCGCGCCAATGTGGTGTGTGTAGGACATTTAGAGCATTGTAAAGTTTGATAAAACATAACTTTTATTTAAAAAAAAAAAAAATTCCCTCATATTTTTGAAACACCTTTTTAGAATACAAAAAAAAAAAAAAAATATTATACTCAATGAAAAATTGAATATTTAACCAATAAAATTATTACTTGAAAGCTTTGGACCACCTGAACAAATACTGAATAAATTTTTAACACAAACCATAAAGGAACTGCAAACGTGGCGGGGCAGTATTGTCTAACCACAGAATTAGAAAATCCCTTCTATGTTATGGCAAGAAGTATTTGCAGGAGTTAAATTATTTCATCTGCCTTCGGAAAACTGCTGGATTTACCAGTGGTAAATGTATTTGAACGTCCAGCATCAATGCACCAAGTGCAAACTAATATCTGCTTTTCAGAAATATGTTTCAGCCATTTATGCTTTGAAAACCAACTTTGCTGAATTTTTCGTTTTTGTTCCGGACGAATTTCCAAGTCTTCATTACATTTTTTTTCTTTTTACGCCTTTCTCTTCTTCTACACTATCGGAATTATGATCTATTTTTTCAAAATACGAAAGAACTGAAGGTTGTTGAGTTATTTTAACCACCAGTTTTTTACAAACTTAGATTCAGAAACATGCATTTCAAAACGAAACAAACGCAGTTCCGCGGACAGCGCAGCGCCCGTCATCGACACAAATTGTCTGCTCTCCATGCGGTATCAAAGCACATGCGCGCAAGTACGAAAATATTCGCTCCTCTTTCCCTCCAAGTTAGTGAGAAGTGGTCCCGATGCTAAGCCTAACAACTGCCAGAAAGGCGCGAAGGGGAAGGAATACTGCTGTACACGAACTCACAACGAAAACGGAAATTCATTTACGTTTCAAAACATTACAGTACATATATTTGTACTGTGCAAAACATGATTACAACAATAAAAGAGTCTAAAAAAAATCATTCGCCATAATAATTATTTGTTCGCCAATTTCATAATGTATTCGCATTTGGCGCGTAGGCGAATGCTTAGCGCGGGCCCTGCATATAAAAAAAAAATTTTTTTTAAATGTATTGAAAGCTATGTTATGTTATGAGAAAATTATGATGAATGTGTAAAGGTTTAAGGAATATTCAAAAATATTTTCTTGCAGATCGGTTTGTCCATCAAAGAGGAAAAAAATTTTAACTGAAAAAGTGGTCCACTGTGTACCAGTCTTCCCTACCTACTTCTCAAAAAGAAAAAAAAAAAAGATTTTCAAGTCTTACAAAATAATAATAAGAATACAACTACAGTGGGTGATCGGTTAACAAACTTAATCCGTTCCAAAACAGTGTTCGTTAACCAATCATAGATTTAGTATAGATTTGTATGGGAATTCGATTAATTCATTCTTAAAAGTCAAATAGTATATAAAAATTAATATAAATTTTCCCTAAATCTTTCCATATTTAATATGGACAGATTGTATTTTGATGGCTTTGTCCGTGTTGTGTCGTATTTAAAAAATAATAATAAATGACATGCCTTTTGTAAAAACTTTTAGGATCACATTCATTGACTACAGCACTAAATCATATCAATTTATCACTTTGATGTATCAAAAATTCAATTAGTTATCTAAAAGATCGTGTTTACTGCAGGGCTTGATAAAGCTCAAGTGGAGCCTAGAGCCTGTTAATAATTCAGGAACTAAATTTCAATTAAAAACATTTCTTTAAAAAGGAACATAAAATATATAAATTAATGTTTTTAATCTGTTCATTCTAATTTGAAGGCCCTAAAATGTAGGGCTCGAACCCCTGGTAGAACATAAAAATTAATTAGGTCATAAGTATACAACTGTTAAAATATTGTCTAAATCGATAATAGATTCAATTAAATACAGCTCTACAAATCTGAATCACAGCATTGCTTCTTCTTGACTTTGTTTTGTGAGGTGTTCGTAAACCGAACATGTGTTCGTTATCCGAACATAAAAATATCTCGCGGAAGTGTTCGTTAAACTGATCACCCACTGTATTTATACTGTACTGGCACTAAGACTGGTGGCATAGATCAGTAAGTGGGCTTGTGACCAGAAATATTCTGTCTCTACTTGTTTCTTGGTACATGTGGGGATCTGGCATCGCCGAAAACTTAAAACCAGCTAATGAGCTGGGTCCAGAATTTCGGATGTTGGATCATGGTTTTTCATCTGTGCTTAACGGGAAACCGCACGGAACAAGCCTTCGCCGTTGAGCGGGAAGAAACAGTTAGTTGGACTCTGGACTGCCTGTTGAACGCACGTATTTTAGCGTGCTAATGTAACGATTAATGCTGAATTGCCGCACGCTGGTGCGAAGAGTGTATTTTGAGTTTAAATATAATTTATTAAGTTTTAAAGGTATTCTTAATTTGTGAAGTGCAATATTTCATTTAATCGATAATTAGTAATCGGGTTTAGAATGCCCGCAACTAAAGTGGTGACCTCGGTGTTTGAACAGTTCGTCTGATAATCTAAGTGCATCGACCTTATAATGGCCTTAATTACGGCGTGTGTACATCATTAGTGACCCAAGCGGATATATTTCTCATATTTCTTCAAGAGTTTGTGTGAAACACGATTGTGTGCATTATCGGTAAACTGTGTTGTTAATCACCTATTGGCATGTGGAGACATCAGTGCTACGAGGTAAAGAGCTTGAATCCCGAATCCCGGTGAGTCGTATCTATTTTGATGGTGTTCAAATCAGTAATACCCCTGTGTGTGCATATAAATTTTACTTGCCCCTAGATAAATTCGACATTAATTTTTTGCGCATTTTATTTAATTTTTGTATATGTATTTATATTGGTAATAAGCTTTCAGTACAGCATTATTTAAGTGCTTTCAAATTGAATATTTTTTGTTTGTTTTGTAATATATGCTTATTTTGAAATTCGGGATATGACGCGATTTATTTCGACATACTACCGTTAAGGCTCTGCATCAGTAAAATTTGAAATTTCCCCCTGCCATGTTAAACCAATGGTCGCGGATTCCATTCGTTTTTGTCGAAAATCTCATTAGGAAATTAATATTTTTGACTTATTTTTTTAGTATCCTCTTCTTAAAGGATGTCTCTTACTTTCTATGTGGACAAAATATTTCTAAATTACATATATATATTTTTAATTTATTGCTAAAGTCTTAAGAAGTCAGCGAGATGTGAATAAAACTAAACTCCAAAACTATTTGGAGTTTTAAAAACTGGAAAACACTGAAATAAAGTGCATGGTCTCATCTATTCATATAAATAAAAAAAAATCGTTTAAGTTTATTTAAACTCTAGATAATAGACAAATAAGCTGAAAATTGTTGAAAATTTCATCCCCCCACTAAGCTATAAATCAAGGCAGGAGGAGAACCACAGTTGACCTTTGACATCACACGGGTCGGAAGAAGGGTGAGATATTGGAAACGCATGGGATTTCAGTATGCTTGTAATTGTTAATACAGAACAGAGTCTGATATAGTGAAGATCAAATTATTTTGACAAACTAAGAGAATATATATATATATATATATATATATATATATATATATATAAGTATGATTATATATATTTTCTTTTTTCGCGAGGGCTTTATTTAAAACTGATTCATATATAAGTTTAATCTTTATTGTATAGGATTCCCTTCTTTATTAAAAAGTATAAAAAATCTCAACTGAAAACTTTAAAGATCGGCAACATTTTAATTGACGTAATAAATTAAATATCTTTTTAAAATAAAGATAAAAGTACAGAGAGAAGGTATCTTGCATTTGCATAGTAAAAAATATGTTTGAATAAAGGGTTTATCAGATTATAAATTATTTATAATATATTTATAATTATAAATATTTTACAATAATTTAATATAAATTATTATTTATTATATTTATATGTTATATTATAATTTATACTTCCCAATTATGACATGATTATTATAATTCTCTGCCACATTGATGTAAAAATCTATGTTGGTTATATATTCAGTGTCAATTTTCTTGGTATACTGTCGCTTGATGCTGCAGCATACATTTGAAATAGCATATTTAGTTATACACAAATTGCAGTTATACACAAATTACGATGGGGTATCATTCGAAAGGTTTTTGAAGCGGTTTCTGGCATAGTACACTCACATTTCGTTAAAACATGTTTTAACTAATAATAAAATAACGAAAATTTATAGCAAGAATATTTTTTAATGAGAAAAGAAAAAAATACAATTATGAGTTACAGGCTAGAGTACACCGCGAGTAGGGTTGTGCCTGACATCTGACCTCTGCAAGTCAACCCCAACCCAACCAAAAAAAAAAAAAATCATCAACCCAAAACTCAACACAATTTGACCCGAAACTTATCCGATCCGAGCCGGAAGTGAAAGAAAATTAATACACATTGGAATACAGTAATGGAAAAGTAGTCTGAAGTTATGCCTCTAATATCAATATTATCCTATTTGTATAAAAATAGACATATATACACTCATTAATATTCTACTTAGTATTTTTCATTTGGGTTGGGTTGGGTTGATTATTGACGGCCAATTATCTACACTTGGGATATAGGCTCGGGGAGAGTGCCCTTCGTGGGTGTCTTTCTAAGGGAACCTAACCCGTATTTACGCATGGATAAATCCACGGCTTGAAGAAAACCACGAAAACTCCGAACGATTAGGCCGACGGGCGCGATTGGGATCGAACCCAGCACCTCCCGTCTACCAGCTTTGAGAGCAGAACCTCTCAGCCACTGGTGGGGCTATTTTTCATTTGGGAATATATATATATATATATATATATATATATATATATATATATATTGAAAAATCGGATCAACTAGACTTGAACCCGAAACATTTAAAGTCAACCCAAACCGATCCGAAACGACACAAATTAGCGTCAATTCGACCGGAACCACGGGTCGTAAAATCTACTTACCCGACCCGATGCAGGACTCTGCTACGGGCTATTTAATAATTTATGACATGGTACTTTTAATACGTTTTTTTTTTTTTTTTTACTTTTTCCCACAGACACACCAATTTTAAACTCTTGCTCTTTCCTGGATTTCGTTCAACCGGCTTCTCCTCACAGATCGCAAAATTATATATTAAATTATGATGAAATTTAAAAGCATGATTACCTATGTAACACTTTCGAAATTTATTTGAGGATATCGAGGCAAGAGGGTGCCAAGCCACATTTGTGAACTTCTGAGATATTTCAATTTGAAAATTTGATGAAATACTCAAATCAAGATATATAACATAAAGTTTCTTCGCCAATGTCTTAGTAACATTTGAGATATTCTGAGTAACAATATGGCATACTTTCATGATATTACTATTACGTTTTTTGTAAATTAGCTATCTTCATTGGGGGCATAAACATCTGGGGCAAAAACGAAACCTGTCACATAAGGCTGCCATCAAGTGACATTAGAAAAAAAATTATATGTTAGATTTTGTAATTTACAATATTAGGCAACAGATTACAGTGTTAGATTTGTTTCACCAAAAACTGTGGCTTGGCACTTTTTTACCCTGACCCCCTCATTTTCACTATAAAGAAATGTACAGCCACCCCCTACTTTCAAAAACTTTTTTCTTAAACTAAATATTTTTTAAAAGCCAAAATCTTATTTCAAAATTTAATCGCCTACTGGCAGAGTTATAGCAAAAACCCGGATTTTGGGTTTTTTTTTTTTTTTTTTTTTTAAGTTAAAATAAACATAAGTTTTTTTTTTTTTTTTTTTTTTTTTTTTTAAAGTTAAAAAAAATTAATATTTTAAAAAATTTTGTTTTTCTTTCTTTTAAAAAAATAACAATTAATAATAATAAATAGTTAATTATATAGTTTTGCTTTATGAGAGTTTTGTTATTCAATAGAATTTCATAAAATGTTTTAAATTATTATCCTACAACTAATTAGCAGTAGTTTACTGTTAAATTATTAAGATAGTTTTTTATTTGATCTGTTAGTTATATATAAATGTGATAAGTAGTAGATTTGTTCATATAAGTTCAAGTTTTTCCTCATATTCATATTTACTTACATGTAATTGCTATTTACAAATATTTTGTCTGTTTAAAAATGTATGCAATACAAGAAAACTTTAAAATAATTAAATTATTACATGTGAAAAGCATTAAATGGAGAAAATTATGCTATATTTAAAAAGTCCAAATAATAATATTGCCAAACACTTTCAACTGAGTAACATTAAATTAATACTCGTGAATAATAAACGAGAGAAAAAAAAAAATTTAAAATAAGTAAATTATTACAAGCGAAATGCATTAAATAAGAAAAATTATGTCATATTTAAAATGATTTTCTTATAGCGTCTGAAAATAAAACTTTTCTTCTAGACGTTATTATAAAAGTCCGGAGGCAGCGACATGTTTTATTTTCAATTTTGCTGATTTTTAAATGTGTGATAGAACTTACTTAATCAGTCACGAAATAAGGCGTCAATACTGTCATGACCGTGATGAATGCAGTCTTGAGAACCGAAAAATCTTCAGTTAAATGGAAATGAATGGCAACCCGATTACAGAAGATCACCACTGGTCATTCAATCTTATGTAATCGGGTGATACTTTTAAAACAAAGCAAATTAGTACGTATTTAGAATCTGTGGGGTCTGGACGGGGATTTGAGTTACAGTCCAGCGCGGGTCGGGTCTGCAACTCAACGTCTGCAAGTCAACCCCAAGCCCCCCCCCCCCCCCTACACCGTTGCTTACAAAGGCCTTGAATAAAAAATATATATATAATATCGAAAGAAGTACTTTTTAAGATAACCACTGTTGAGTTTAATAATTTCTTTAAAACATCAATTAAAAAAATTAAATTTGATAATCATTAATTTACTTTTAAATAATTGTTTGATAATTATGAATTTATAATTGAATTTTATAATAAACAGTGTGGTGCTAAAAACCTTTCTCTATGCAAGTCCATGTATCTGGAATGATAAAGTATGCAACAACTAATAATAAATTTACAGCAGTAAAAGGTATAATTATATAAAATATTGGCATATCCTATTAATCAAATAACTTTTTTCTTTCAAATGCCCTGTCATAAATCAGGCACTGCAATTATCTCGATCAGATAGTGCTGCTATTATTTTTCAAAAAGTTATTCAATTTTTTCAAATTTAAAGTACCATAACTCGGTGAATTTTGATCGTAACAGAATGGAATTTTTACTGTTGTACTTGTAAGAGCATTATCCCCCCTTCCCCACAGTTATACAATAATTTTGTAAGGAATGTATGAAAAGAAAGTTGCGAAAAGTTACAAATTGCAGGAAAATGTGTTGTTTTAAAATTTTCATTAAACGATTTTCAACTAAATAGTTTTACCACAAGAATAGTGTTTTTGCTTGATTAAATCATAAAACTTCATAAAATCATTTAATAATATCAGTAAAAACTTTATCTTAAAAATTTACAATGGTGCATTCTGTTTGCAAATTTTAATTACCTTAAAATTTTTTCTTTGATTAGCCCAAAGAGAAAGAGACAGATATATTTTTGTCCATTCAGATGAAATTTCATTATTTTTTGTCTCTTTTTCTTTCTTTTAAGCGTGATGGTTTTAATCATGGTTTGAAAAACAATTTAAAATACTATTTACAAACATTATGTGAGCTTGTTCTTTAAAAGTAGCAGCGAACTTCGGTTGTGTCCACGAAACGTATAAAATTGAGGCTATAAAAATATAATATTGTGGCTTAGCCATAAAAAGTATACAGATGATCTCTGCAATAGTATATTTGATTTTTAATAAATCCCGGTTACAAAGAGAGAGAAATTTGATTTCCAGTATAGTAAACCAACAAAAGTTTGGTACATGGTCTGCCGATAGATAGCTTTAATCAATTTTTATTTAATGAAGTTATTTTTAATGAAAGTTTTTATTAATGAAGTTTTGCTCTATTCTAAAAAATATTTCTACAGATCTAATAAAGCATTTTAGTTATAAAATTATCTATACCTTTGGAATGCATCAATTATACTTTTGTTTTTACTCAGGACTGGATTTATCTTGCTGATCACATTCAATTTCATAAGAAAAAGTTTATTTTCTTTCATCTATCTTGACAACCCATTCTCTCGTTATTTTTTCAGTATTATCAGTAAAAGTAATCAGTACAAAAACCCTTAACGGGTTAAAAGTTGTGACGCAGCACTTTCTTTTGGCTCTAAGAATTTCAAATATGGGTCTTAAAAGTAATGATATCAAATTTGAGTGACGCTATGTTAATTTTTTTTAAATCATCATTTTCTTTTTAGTTTTATTTATATTCACAGGTGCAATTATTATCTTAACATGAAAATAATATAAAATTTATTCGCTAAAGCTTTTTCATTCAGATCTCTCAGGAATTCAAAATATGGGTTTTAAAAGAAATTATATCAAAATTTGAGTGACACCTTGACGTGAATTTAATAGGATTGTTTTAAATTTAAATTTAAATTATTTTTCGTTTGTCTTCTAAAGTATATTTACACATACAAACAATACTTTTAATTTTTCAATACACTGTTAAATATATTACTTTCACTGAGCCTATATTATGTATTGAAATGTATTTATTTCAATAGACTGATTCATGTTTTGTGCCACGGTATCCAAAATCATAAGTAAAATTTATGTAAATGATTAATTTGCGTCATAGTATCCACTTGCATACATTTTCCTTTGTTTGGATACTATGACGCAAATTAATCATTTACATAAATTTTACTTATGATTTTGGATACCGTGGCACAAAACATGAATCAGTCTATTGAAATAAATACATTTCAATACATAATATAGGCTCAGTGAAAGTAATATATTTAACAGTGTATTGAAAAATTAAAAGTATTGTTTGTATGTGTAAATATACTTTAGAAGACAAACGAAAAATAATTTAAATTTAAATTTAAAACAATCCTATTAAATTCACGTCAAGGTGTCACTCAAATTTTGATATAATTTCTTTTAAAACCCATATTTTGAATTCCTGAGAGATCTGAATGAAAAAGCTTTAGCGAATAAATTTTATATTATTTTCATGTTAAGATAATAATTGCACCTGTGAATATAAATAAAACTAAAAAGAAAATGATGATTTAAAAAAAATTAACATAGCGTCACTCAAATTTGATATCATTACTTTTAAGACCCATATTTGAAATTCTTAGAGCCAAAAGAAAGTGCTGCGTCACAACTTTTAACCCGTTAAGGGTTTTTGTACTGATATCATTACTTTTAAGCGGTTATTGATGAAAATTTCTTTCAGTCGCAATTAAGCATTAGGGTATAAATTTATAAGAATAAAACTTAGTGGCTTCGCCCGCTAGTGGGCCTTCAATTTACATCAGGGCCTCGAATCTAACTGAATTCTCCATTTGTATGACAATCCCTTAATTTCCACATGGAATAGTATAAACCTATAACCGAACGAACCACCAACCCAGGTCCCTGCTGCCTCCGGCACCGTATACCAGTCGTGCTATGCATGCACCGGATAATACCTTAATTTGCACATCGAATAGTATAAAGCTCTAACCGCACGAACCTCCGGCTCGGGTTCCCGCTGCCTGCGGCACTGTATAGCTGCCGTGCTGAATAATAAGATTAAGTGGTCACAGACCTTTTAAACACTATATCACATGAGGGGTATGTGCAAAATTTTAAAAAGTACCCCCCTTGTGGGAGGGGCAAAGTGGGGGGGATGGATACTGGAGATGCATAATATGACTAAGTGGTCACAGACCTTTCCAACAATATATCACGAGGAGTGTCAGCAAAATTTAAAAAGTGCCCCCCTGGAGGGGGCAAAGTGGAGGGATGGACACCGGAGGTGCATAATCTAACTAAGTGGACACAGACCTTTCCAACGATATATCACATGAGGGGTTGTGCAAAATTTCAAAAAGTACCCCGTTGGGGAGGGGGGCAAAGTGGGGGTACGGACACAGGAGATGCATAATATGATTAAACCGTCACAGACCTTTCCAATAATATATCACATGAAGGGAGTGTGCAAAATTTTAAAAAGTACCCGCCTTGGGGGGCAAAGTGGGGGGATGGACACCAGAGATGCATAATATGACTAAGCAGTCACAGACCTTTCCAACGATATATCACATGAGGGGTTGTGCAAAATTTGAGAAAGTACCCCCTTGGGGGGGCAAAGAGGGGGTGTGGACACAGAAAATGCATAATATGATTAAACAGTCTCGGACATTTCCAACAATATATCACATGAAGGGTGTGTGCAAAATTTTAAAAAGTACCCGCCTTGGGGGGGGGCAAAGTGGGGGGATGGACACCAGAGATGCATAATATGACTAAGCGGTCACAGACCTTTCCAACGATATATCACATGAGGGGTTGTGCAAAATATCAGAAAGTACCCTCTTGAGGAAGCAAAGTGGGGGTGTGGACACAGGAGATGCATAATATGATTAAACTGTCTCGGACATTTCCAACAGTATATCACATGAAGGGTTCTGCAAAATTTTAAAAAGTACCCCCCTTGAGAGGGGGGGGGGGCAAAGTGGGCGGATGGACACCAGAGATGCATAATATGACTAAGCGGTCACAGACCTTTCCAACGATATATCACATGAGGGGTTGTGCAAAATTTCAAAAAGTACCCTCTTGGGGGGACAAAGTGGGGGTGTGAACACAGGAGATGCAGAATATGATTAAACAGTCTTAGACCTTTCCAACAATATATCACATGAAGGGTGTGTGCAAAATTTTAAAAAGTACCCGCCCTGGGGGTCAAAGTGGGGGGATGGACACCAGAGATGCATAATATGACTAAGCAGTCACAGACCTTTCCAACGATATATCACATGAGGGGTTGTGCAAAATTTCAAAAAGTACCCTCTTGGGGGGGCAAAGTGGGGGTGTGAACACAGGAGATGCAGAATATGATTAAACAGTCTCGGACATTTCCAACAGTATATCACATGAAGGGTTGTGCAAAATTTTAAAAAGTACCCCCCTTGAGAGGGGGGGGGGCAAAGTGGGGGATGGACACCAGAGATGCATAATATGACTAAGCGGTCACAGACCTTTCCAACGATATATCACATGAGGGGTTGTGCAAAATTTCAAAAAGTACCCTCTTGAGGGAGCAAAGTGGGGGTGTGAACACAGGAGATGCAGAATATGAATAAACAGTCTCAGACCTTTCCAACAATATATCACATGAAGGGTGTGTGCAAAATTTTAAAAAGTACCCGCCTTGGGGGGGCAAAGTGGGGGGATGGACACCAGAGATGCATAATATGACTAAGCGGTCACAGACCTTTCCAACGATATATCACATGAGGGGTTGTGCAAAATATCAGAAAGTACCCCCTTGGGGGGGGCAAAGTGGGGGTGTGGACACAGGAGATGCATAATATGATTAAACAGTCACAGACCTTTCCAACAATATATCACATGAAGGGTTGTGCAAAATTTCAAAAAGTACCCTCTTGGGGCGGCAAAGTGGGGGGATGGACACCAGAGATGCATAATATGACTAAGCAGTCACAGACCTTTACAACGATATATCACATGAGGGGTTGTGTAAAATTTCAAAAAGTACCCTCTTGGGGGGGCAAAGTGGGGGTGTGAACACAGGAGATGCAGAATATGATTAAACAGTCTCAGACCTTTCCAACAATATATCACATGAAGGGTGTGTGCAAAATTTTAAAAAGTACCCGCCTTGGGGGGGCAAAGTGGGGGGATGGACACAAGAGATGCATAATATGACTAAGCGGTCACAGACCTTTCCAACGATATATCACATGAGGGGTTGTGCAAAATATCAGAAAGTACCCCCTTGGGGGGGCAAAGTGGAGGTGTGGACACAGGAGATGCATAATATGATTAAACAGTCTCGGACATTTCCAACAGTATATCACATGAAGGGTTGTGCAAAATTTTAAAAAGTACCCCCATTGAGAGGGGGGGGGCAAAGTGGGGGGATGGACACCAGAGATGCATAATATGACTAAGCGGTCACAGACCTTTCCAACAATATATCACATGAGGGGTTGTGCAAAATTTCAAAAAGTACCCTCTTGGGGGGGCAAAGTGGGGGTGTGAACACAGGAGATGCAGAATATGATTAAACAGTCTCAGACCTTTCCAACAATATATCACATGAAGGGTGTGTGCAAAATTTTAAAAAGTACCCGCCTTGGGGGGGCAAAGTGGGGGGATGGAACCAGAGATGCATAATATGACTAAGCGGTCACAGACCTTTCCAACGATATATCACATGAGGGGTTGTGCAAAATATCAGAAAGTACCCCCTTGGGTGGGCAAAGTGGGGGTGTGGACACAGGAGATGCATAATATGATTAAACAGTCTCGGACATTTCCAACAATATATCACATGAAGGGTGTGTGCAAAATTTTAAAAAGTACCCGCCTTGGGGGGGTCAAATTGGGGCATGGACATTATCATTAATTTCGTCAATCGGGCATGAAAAAATCATGAATTTCGTTTATAGTGTATTTAAAAATCATGATTTCGTTGATCGGGTATGTAAAAATCTGTGAATTTCATCAATCGAGCACAGAAAAAACATGACTTTTGTCGATCGGGGGAGGGGGGATCATATATTTTGTCAATTGGGCACGTAAAAATCTTGAATTTTGTTTATCGATCGCATAAAAATCACGTATTTCAGCAAATAGATACATAAAAACGAAGAAATTCCTTGATCGGCACATGAAAATCATTAATTTCATCAAACGATGCATAAAAATCAAGAAATTTATGAATCAGGCACATAAAAATCATCAATCGGTGCGTAAAAATTATGAATTTCATCGATTAGGTACGAAAAAATCATGAATTTTGTAGAACGGACGCATAAAAATTACCAATTTGTAGAGTAGTCGCATAGAAATCACGAATTCATCAAGTGGGTGGTTAAAAATCACAAGTTCATCAAGTAGGTGCATAAAATTCACAAATTTCATCAAACGTTTGCATAAAAATCAATAATTTCATCGATCAGGTTCAGAAAAATGAAATTTCGTCAATTGAACATGAAAAAAATCATGAATTTCGGTGATCAAGTGCATAAAAATCTTGAACTTCGTTGATCGGTGTGTAAAAATCATGAATTTTGTCGATCGGGTGTGTAAAAATGATGAGTTTCAATAATCAGGCACAGCAAAAACATGAATTTTGTGGATCATGGAGGGAGAGATCATAAATTTTGTCAATCGGCAACGTAAAAATCTTGAATTTTGTTTATCGATCGCATAAAAATCACGTATTTCATCAAATAGATACATAAAAACCAAGAAATTCCTTGATCGGCACATGAAAATCATTAATTTCATCATACGGATGCATAAAAATCCAAGAAATTTATGAATCAGGCACATAAAAATCATCAATCGGTGCGTAAAAATTATGAATTTCATTGATTAGGCACGAAAAAATCATGAATTTTGTAGAACGGACGCATAAAAATTACCAATTCGTAGAGTAGTCGCATAAAAATCACGAATTCATCAAGTGGGTTGTTAAAAATCACAAGTTCATCAAGTAGGTGCATAAAATTCACAAATTTCATCAAACGTTTGCATAAAAATCAATAATTTCATCGATCGAGCATGAAAAAAATCATGAATTTCGGCGATCAAGTGCATAAAAATCTTGAACTTCGTTGATCGGTGTGTAAAAATCATGAATTTTGTCGATCGGGTGTGTAAAAATGATGAGTTACAATAATCAGGCACAGCAAAAACATGAATTTTGTGGATCAGGGAGGGGGAGATCATAAATTTTGTCGAACACAGATGTAAAAATCATGAATTTTGTTTATCGGTGCATGAAAATCATGAATTTTGTCAAACAGGCACATAAAGATCAAGAAATTCATTGATCTGCATGTAAAAATCATTAATTTCATCCATCGGGCATATAAAAATGATGAATTTAGTCGATCAGGCATGTAAAAATCACAAATTTTGTCAACGGGGCACATAAAGATAAAAAAATTTGTTGAACGGCATGTAAAAATCAGAAATTTTGCTGAACGGGCACATAAAAATCACAAATTTCTTTAATCGGCGCATAAAAATCATAAATTTCGCCAATCTAGTGCAGTAAAATCATTAATTTCATCGATCTGGTGCAGAAAAATCACTATTTTCGTCGATCTGGCGAGGAAAATCATGAATTTTGTCAAACGAACATGGGAAAAAAAGAAAATCAGAAAATCCTGCATTTGGTCGGTTTTCACCATATTTTTCAAGTTTTATTGGCGAGTGCCTATTTTCACCTTTACCCAAAAACGAATAACATCGAATTAAAAGGAGAAAGTTATTAACTATTTACAGGAAAAAAACTTTAACGGCCATGTACTTAGCTGTACAAGGTCTTAACTCGAGCGTAAAAATGAGGAAACGTGTTTCCTTACGGATGCTCAACTACTGTATAAAGCGTCGACAAAAAGGGGTGACAATCCCATGCAAATGAACTACGAAAACTTCCAAAAATGAGTGTTGGAAAAACTTCTTCCAAATTTGCAATCGAATAGTGCCCTATATATGGCCAATGCTCAACATCACATGCCTGTTAAAAACCGCACTCCTGCAAAGAATTCTATAGACTGGCTGAAAAACAACAAAATATACTGTGGCGAACAAATACAAAAAGTAGAACTTTTCTCTCATAGAGAGTAATCGTCCAAAGAAAATCATCTATAAAATTGATAATAAAATTCTAGTTTAGAAGGTATTATTTTTTTTAATATTTTAAATGATAAAATTTTATCCGCCCTTCCAAATTATTTGAAAATACAAGCTGCAATTTATAATAGATAAAATACTCCCCCCCCCCCCCTCCCCCAGGTATTTTGTTTATTTATTTATTGTTTTTTATTTATTTTGAATTGATGGTTCTCCATTTCAAAATTTTCATTTTATTTGATACTTTGATGGTCTATAGCTGTTTGTGAAGCTTCATGCATGTTTTGCTGTTACTGTATATTAATTTTTCAAATTCATTTTTAATAAACTTATGCAAGTAAATAGTTTTAGAGCCCTATGTTGTTTTCAACATATTCAGACAATTTCAAACTTTGCACTCACCAACACTTAATTTATAAGATCTGACTATTAAAAATCATTGCGAAAAAATTAACAGCAGTTTTCTCTAAAAAAAAATTTTTCTTTCTTCTATATGTTTTCAAAATACACCTCTGTACAAGAAACCCTATGTAAAATATGGATATTTATGTAAGTTGTAATCAAAAAATTAAATATATTAGCAGCAGTTTAAATTTAATAATTTTTCAGAATTTACTTTGAAGAACAAACACTTATTACAGTCAACAGTAAACAGTATTTTATACAAAAATTGGGAAATGTTTAAGATGATTAAATTTGTGAAGAGTTAATTTTTGGTAGGAAAAAGTTTTGTGAAGTGTCCTGTTTTAATATGAAAAGAAATGTGAAATAACCTGTTTTAAAATGAAAAAAAAAAATGTGAAGGATACTGTTTTAAGATTTAAAAAAAAATTGTGAAGGATCCTTTAAAGGTGTTCTTAATTCTTCTTAAACAGAGCCCTGCAATATACTTACTAAAGTTGTATTTTTTCTGTGATTTAAGCACATATAAGGTATTTCATACCTCTAAATTAGTAATTTTAAATGATTTTTAAAGTCACAGGTAAATGATAGAAAAATTGAAAGATAAAATAGCTATTTGTTTACTTTTTAAACTCTGAATTTAAAGTAAATAAGAACTTATTTATTCATTGTATAGTTAATATTTTAGAGCTAAAAAAATCTATGTGGGTTAAAATGATTATATTCTTAAGTTTCGCGAGCAAATAGCAATTTTTTTACTGTATTTTTTAACAATTTTTAATGTAACATTTGACATTGAAACAATATAGTGCTTGAAAACTATTTAACAAGCTTATTAAAAAATGAATGTGAAAAATTAATATAAAGTAAATGCAAAACATTCATGAAGATAGAAGTTTGTCACACAACTGTTTGTAAATGTAATGAGAAAAAAAAAATGATAACAATGTAATAATACTGGCAATATGAATGCAATAAGGTAATGCCAGGAGTCGATCCAGGAAAAATTTGGGGCCTATTTAGGGTCCCTTCACAAAAATCTATTTAATAAAATGGGTCCCTTCACAAAAATCAATTTGATAAAATGGGCCACTTCACAAAATTCTATTCCATAAAAACTTACTATTTATTATTTTGTGATGTTTTAAAATGTGTAATTTGTAAACAAACAAGTTTGCCAGAGAGGAAAACTTCCGCAAAAGGATTTAAAACAGGTTTTGTTTATACATGCTTGGTTCGAATTTGATTAAATCGATTTCAACTTTCGTTACAAAATGTTATTTTTCACAAAAATATAATAAATTTCACAAAATGGGCCCACGAAAAAAAACCTGCATCCACCCCTGAATGCAATAAGAAAAAGAAAAAAAAAAACTATTTGTTTACTTTTCAAACTCTGGATTTAAAGTAATTAAGAACTTATTTATCCATTGTATAACATAAAACACTTAATTCAGAACTAACTTTCTGCATTTTCTTTTACAAAATAACATAAAAGTAATATTTTAAAGCCATAAAAACATGTAATTGGCAGTTGCTCTGACAAAGACAAACTAAGCACCTTACCAAAACGAAATTTTTAAAAAGAACCATCAAGTCATATAAAATAAAAAACAATGAATAAATAAACAAAATACCTAATAGTAAGTATAATATCTTTGATTTTCTGTGCCTATCTTTTCCCCAAATGCCTCTCGCTAATTTGTGCTTCGTGCATTGATACGATAATAGTTGGTTGGTTGTCTTCGTTGCGAAAGAAACAAAGAAATGAAAAATATTTTATCATTAGAAAATGAAAGATTTATTATATTTAGCAGTAAAATTGAATACATGTAATTAAAAAATATTTCCTCATTTTGAAAAAGGAATCTAAATAATTTTTCGAATATATGCATGTTTAAAATCTGAAATTATTTCTTTGTAACAAAAAGAGAAAACATATAAACCCCAATTGAATTTAATACATATGTTTTACATGTTTAGAGTATATAATTCATTGTTTTTGCATTTAAAAAATATAAATAATTAGCCCGGTCACAAGCTTTATTGATAACGGCAACCGTACATCAAATTTTAACTGTAATTCCCGGCGGAAGAAGGTAGTGAATACTCTATTGCATTTGTACAGCTTGGCTTAAGAAAATAGTCCCATTTTTTTAAATCGGATTATATAAAAAACTAGAGTTTTCCTATTTAAGCGGATAGGTGGATTCACTTCATATAAAACCGATTAGTATCATATATTAATTTTTAAAAAATCCTTCGGGCGGTTTTCGAGATACGCTGTCTTACACCATGACACCATTACATGCAGAGCGAAAAACTTCCCATTTTACTTAAAAATGGATTTCCAGATCTTAAAATCTACTGCATGTAGAAATCTATAAATTTCAGGATAGAGTTAGACCGGAGATATAAGACAGCTGTCAAAAAATCAAAACGATGTACCTCATATTTGCTGAGATATTAAATGTCGGCTTTTCGCTTTTCCTTTGAACTCAAACTAGCTGTATATATGGAGTGACGGAAATCTTCGGTATTAAGCATTCGGTTTTCGTTTTTTTGCTGCGTCACTCGAGAAACTACCGTCTCTCATGATAGTAAAGTAAGTAGAAAAACTGTATATTTTTATATGAAAACCGATTTAGATTTTAAAATTTGTTTTCGTTTCAAATTAAGCAGTTTTACATTTAAATTCTTTAAAAATTCTGCTTCTTTAAAGTAAACTGAACAGAGTCTTGAATGAAATATGGAAAAATTATCTGATCTTTTGCAGGCGTGCAGCATTGATTTCCATACGATAGTATGTGTTAAAAACTAGGAAATGAAATTCCTTTGGAATGTGTGGAAGAATTAGTGCATTCTGCAATGCATTACCAATTATTTTAATTACAAAATTGAGAATTAAATTAAGACATTATTCCCCTTCAAAATTATTATATGAACATGAAAAAAAAAATATTACTTATTATCGCGAAAAAAAAAAGAGAGTAATGCGAAAAAAAAAACACAGGGACAATTTGAAAGTCAAGGACAGGGTGACGTACTGCAGCGTACTGCCCATCTCCTCGATCGGTCTTTTCCGTGTATTCTATTTACCATGACAAAATCCATCCCATATGAGATGAGACTGGACTTCCCCTGCCCTCAATCCCCCTTACTGCGTTGACAGCCGAAGAAAGACATGGGCGTGTTTAGAAAGGGGGAATGAAAATGCAAGCGAAGAACAGAAATCCGGAAAAAATTTTACTGAAGAAGAGCCTTAAGCCTGGCCAGATCAAATCGCATGTTTAGGTGATCCGAAATATGGTTTATCGTATTATATTATGCTAAAATTTTTGTTTCCATACTTTTCCTTGCATTCTTATTTTTTATTATGTCTTAAATAGCATTTGTGTACATAGTTTTTGGTAGGGTTGTTGAAACCAGTTTTTTCTGTATACAGTATATGTCCTGCATTTATATTTTTTTCGTGGTTTAATTGTGTAGTAAAATTTTAAAAAAATGTCAACAGAAACACCGGATACTGTCGTTCCAGGCATTCATAGGGTTGGGGTAAAGGCGACCCCATTTTGGCATGCAAACCCAAAACTTTGGTTTTTCCATTTGGAATCCCAATTTAAGCTGGCAGGGGTTTCCGACAGTGTTACCCAGTTTCACCATTTAGTTGCAGCAATGCAACCGGAGGAACTGGCGATAGCAGGCGATATCATTAGTGAGCAACCCACGGATCAGCCATACGAAAGGCTCAAAAATCGGCTCGTAAATCAATATTCCATGAGTGAGGATCAGTGCATTCGCGAGTTGGTTTCTGGTTTGCAACTGGGGGATAAAAAACGTTCCCGTTTGCTCCTTGAAATGCGGAGTAAGGCTGGTAGTCAGGTCAAGGATGATTTGCTGAAAACCTTATTTCTCCAGCGCCTACCCACTCATGTGCGACAAATATTAGCAATTTCGAATGACCCACTTGACAAATTGGCCGAAATGGCCGATGGTATCATTGCAGCGAATGGTCCACCCCCCATGGTTCAAAATATCCAATCGGGTAATGAGGAGCTCAAAACATTAATTCTTGCACTCTCCACACGCTTGGAGAAGTTGGAAGTGCAGGGGAATAATAGCAGGCAGAGTCGTTCCAAGTCCCGTGACCGTTTTAGGCATTATAAACGTGATAAAAGTCAAGAAAGGAATGCTGTTGGAAGGAATTTATGTTGGTACTATGCTACTTTTGCTGATAAAGCAAGTAAATGCCGCAAGCCTTGTTCATGGGAGGGAAACTAGTACAGCCGTCACTCAATTCTGGGAGTGACGGCGCAGTTCAGATAAATAGGCTCTATCTCAATGACAGAACTACTCATTTGAAATTTTTAATTGACACGGGGGCGGACGTGTCTGTCTTACCTGTGACAAAAGCTGATAGAACACGTACAGCAGATAAGCTACAACTTTTTGCCGCTAATGGCACGATCATTCCTACGTTTGGTCAGCAGCTCTTAAAGCTAGATTTAGGCCTGCGCAGGGAATTTCATTGGCTATTTATTCTGGTGGATGTTTCGCAACCAATTATAGGGGTTGATTTTCTTCGACATTTTGGTTTACTCATTGATGTGCGTCAGGGAAAGTTACACGACCCCATTACTAATTTGCAGGCGCAGGGTATAATTGATAAGTCAAATAGTAGCAATATACGCACGGTTTCTGAAATGACAACATTCCATACGCTGCTCAACAAATTCCCTAGCCTAACCGATACTTCAGCCTCCTTTAACCCCCCAAAGCATGATGTGCAGCATATTATTGAGACCAAAGGTCCACCTGTGTTTGCTAAGCCTCGCAGACTTCCTCCAGATAAGCTTCGCGCGGCTAAGCAAGAATTTCAGTTTATGATGTCGGCCGGTATTTGCAGACCTTCTAGCAGCTCTTGGGCTAGCCCGCTGCACATGGTACCCAAATCGAAAGGCGATTGGCGCCCGTGCGGGGATTATCGTCATTTAAACGCTGCTACAATTCCGGATCGCTATCCTGTTCCTCATATTCAGGATTGTACACAAGCGCTCCACAGTACAAAGATTTTTTCGACTTTAGATCTGTCTAGAGCATATCATCAAATTCCGGTACGACCTGAGGATGTTCCAAAAACAGCAGTCACAACTCCGTTTGGTCTTTTTGAATTTTTGTATATGCCGTTCGGTTTAGCCAATGCTGCTGCGACGTTTCAGCGATTTATCCATAGAGTGTTATATGGGCTTGAATTTTGCATTCCATATTTTGATGATGTACTAGTAGCATCGGAGAATTACGAGCAGCATGTCAGACATTTACAAATGGTGTTCGAGCGTCTATCTCAATATGGGGTACGTTTAAACCCATCTAAGTGTGTTTTTGGCCAATCTAATGTTAAATTCTTAGGGCATAACATCTCTGCGGATGGTATTAGCCCGCTTCAGGATAAGGTTAACACGATTAAAAATTTTCCCCGTCCCGAAACCATTAAAGAATTGCGACGTTATTTGGCCATGCTTAATTTCTATCGCCGGTTTATCTACCATGCTGCGCACACACAGGGGGTTTTAAACAAATATTTGCAAGGAGCCAAAAAGAATGACAAAAGCATAATTCAGTGGACAGAAGAATCTAATGATGCTTTTGTACGAAGCAAGGAAGAACTTGCAAATGCTGCCACCTTGGCATACTTCATACCTACGGCACCTCTATCTATTGCAGTGGATGCATCAGACTTTGCAATGGGTGCAGCCTTGCAGCAGCAGGTGAATGACAATTGGCAACCTCTAGCATTTTTTTCAAAATCTCTGTCACCGGCTCAACAAAATTATAGTGCTTATGACCGCGAACTTTTGGCGGTGTATTCCGCAGTACAACATTTCAGACATATGATTGAAGGTCGGAACTTTACAATTTTTACTGACCACAAACCACTTATTTTTGCATTCAGACAAAACACAGACAAATGTTCACCGCGGCAAACTCGACAGCTGGACTTTATAGGCCAATTTTCCACGGACATTCAGCATATTAGTGGTGTGGAAAATGTTGTGGCTGATGCTCTCTCCAGGATAAATATCTCCTCCATCAAGTCTTGTGTTATTGATTTGGAGCTGATGGCTAAATTACAAGCGACCGATATTGCTTTACAACATGCGAAGCAAGACAACATTAGCTTAAAACTTCAACCAATGCCAGTAGGTGATTCAGCGGTTGAATTACAGTGTGATATTTCCACGGGTCGCATTAGACCTTTTGTGCCAGCAGACATGCAAAAAACAGTGTTCCAGAAATTGCACGAACTGTCCCATCCTGGTGTCAAAGCGACACAGAAACTGATTGCTGAACGCTATGTTTGGACTGGAATGCAGAAAGATATTGCTTTATGGGTACGATCCTGCATCTCCTGCCAGAGGAGCAAAGTACACCGGCACACGAGAAGTGCTATTGGCATATTTGAACAACCGTCTGCTCGGTTCCAGCATGTTCACATTGATTTGGTTGGACTATTGCCACCGTCTAACGGGTTTTGGTTTTGCTTAACATGTGTTGACAGATTCACCACGTGGCCAGAAGCAATTCCATTGGCTGATACTACTGCTGAGAGTGTGGCGGAGGCCTTCTACGCCAGTTGGATCGCCCGTTTTGGACCACCTTTACGTCTAACAACTGACCAAGGTCCCCAATTCGAATCATCACTATTTTCGGCGCTGAATCGTTACCTGGGCATCTCGAAAGTTCATACTTCCCCATACCATCCGGCAGCGAACGGCCAGGTGGAGAGATTTCATCGACAGCTCAAGGCTGCAATTATGGCCCACAACACCACGGATTGGGCCCGAGTTTTGCCAACTGTACTCCTGGGCATACGAACAGCGTGGAAAGAAGATCTGCAGGCTACAGCAGCGGAAATGGTATATGGTACCACCATCGCCCTTCCAGGAGAGTTCCTTGTTCCAGTAGCCGGTTCACCTAACCCAGTCGATTTTCTTGGCAGGCTACGGGAGGTGATGCGACGATTACAACCAGTCACTTCTCGGTTGACACCTGAGCGTAAAATTTTTGTCAGCAAGGATTTGAAGTCTTGCTCACATGTTTTCTTGCGCAGAGAGGGTATTAAGAAGAGTCTGCAAGCTCCATTCGAGGGGCCTTACCAGGTTCTGCAACGGACCGACAAAAATTTCACTGTTAAGATCAACGACAGAACTGTTACGGTAAATATTGACAGAGTAAAACCTGCCTTCTTCTGCACTGAGGAGCAGCTGTCGAATCCTCAATCCGAAGAAAACCACTCTAAATTAGATTCACCAGCAGCAACAGTCACAGAAGAAGCGGAAATTCCAGCTCCAGGAAGTCCAGTAACTACTCGTGCTGGTCGGCGTGTCAGATTTAACCCTCGCTACCTCTGACAGGGTTGTAAAAAAAACAGGTTTTTTTCAAAATAAACCCAAAAACCGGGTTTTTTTGGTTTAAACCTGGTTTTTTTGGTTTAAATGATTTTATATTTTAGAAGAACGATGAATATTAATATTTTCAAATATTTGAAGTCAAGCATTAAACAAAAATTACTTTAAGTTATTTTGTTGAAATTATATAATAATTTTTTTACTATTTTAATTAAACTATTATAATATTTTTTTTATTATTATAATATTTCAATATACAATAAACAATAAAAATTATCACTACACTTATATATGTATTATATATAAATCAATCACCACTACTATTACTAACACACTAGTCTTTAATCTACATTTTCTTTTAAAGAAAATTAAACTAAGAAATTTTAACTGACACAAATAACAACTATTTGAAAACTATTTGCAAACTGAAGATAAAGAATCACAAACTAATGAAATATATCCAAACATTTTATTAAAGAAAAAAGAAAAAAACTTGACATTTCTTGAATAGATATCTTACAGCAGTATTGAATAATAGGAATAAATAATAAATTTTACCCTCAATCATTGTTCATTTGTTTCATTACGACCACTAATTTTGATGCTTTCTCTACTCCTAATCTGTTTCGCAATTTTGAATGAACTACACCAAATATTGAAAAAATCCTTTCAACACAGGCAGTTGATGCTTTGGCTGTAGTTAGCATGTTCACAAATTCCAAATCATTCTCTGTAATCGAAGATTTACCTGAAACATTATAAAAACTATTCCACTATTCAAAGTCAGACATTGTATCAACAACTTTGGGGTAAAAAAAAAAATTTTGATCATGATTATGAAATGGTTCCAACTTCCGCAAAAATTTTAATGTAAGTGCTAAGAAACCAGAGCCACATTTTTGTTTGATAAATTCAAGACCCTTGTTTTTCTCTTCTTTTGTGATATCAATTCCTAGGTTAGAAATTAAAACTGATGGGCTTAAAATAAATGCAGCAAAATGTGCATCTACTAATGATTGTTCATAGCTCTGTTTATACACTGATGATATGGCCTTTTTATTGTTTGATGTTGATGCTTCTTTTAGCTTCAATTATAGCTTTTTCCATGCTAATACACATTCAGCAAGAGAACAGCTATTCCTCTGTACAAAATCAATAGTTTCGGCGATTGGTTTCAGAATCGCAATCATGTCCTCAACATTTCTTTTTAAACAAATACTTAAGATTTTACTGGAGATGTCACTATCAATCTCAGATCTGTGAACCTCACAAACTTTTGTAAGAATTGACTAATTTTTAACATAAGATTCAAGTGAATCACAATAAGTATTCCATCGTACCTCTAGAGGAAGTACCAACACACTTCCACCTTCTGCATGATACCATGCTTTCGGGAGATGATGATTGCGAAAATATTTTAAAATACTTGTAACATGTTTTGCTACATCACTTTTAACCAAATCTTTGGCTAACAGATTTAAAATGTGGGTACTGCACCCATATGTAAGTCCCGAAAAACCAAGCTCTTCATGCAGAATGTTTCTGGCAGAAACCATATTTGCAGTATTATCTGTGACAAAACTTGATATTTTACATTTGAACTTTTCTTCTGCTGTCTGCACTGAACTCAAAACCAAATTTGCTAAATAATTTCCAGTATGTGATGAGCCGGATGTGTCAATAGTATCAACAAGAGTGACTTTACCACACTCTTTGATAACACTTATACACACAATAGGTTCATTATGGATGTTCGACCATCCATCCATTGCCATGCAAACTGTTTTGTTTTCTAAATCAGCTTTACATCTCTGAAGTTCATCATTGTAAATCTTGGGCAACCATTTTTCTTTTTTAAATAAAAGTTTTAGTATTTCAAAAAAACCAAGTCTGGTTTTTTTAAAAAAACCATTTGGTTTAAACCATGGTTTAAACCAGCGTGGTTTAAACCTAAACAACCCTGACCTCTGATGGTGAAAATTGTTTCGCTATCGCTCAGGGGGGGCTACTGTGGGGATCTGGCATCGCCGAAAACTTAAAACCAGCTAATGAGCTGGGTCCAGAATTTCGGATGTTGGATCATGGTTTTTCATCTGTGCTTAACGGGAAACCGCACGGAACAAGCCTTCGCCGTTGAGCGGGAAGAAACAGTTAGTTGGACTCTGGACTGACTGTTGAACGCACGTATTTTAGCGTGCTAATGTAACGATTAATGCTGAATTGCCGCACGCTGGTGCAAAGAGTGTATTTTGAGTTTAAATATAATTTATTAAGTTTTAAAGGTATTCTTAATTTGTGAAGTGCAATATTTCATTTAATCGATAATTAGTAATCGGGTTTAGAATGCCCGCAACTAAAGTACAGCTATCGCAGATGTATCGTTTTGGTGCCAAAGTGGCAATCTTATACCTGGGCAACCCGGTGATTTTTGCATAATTTTGCTTTGTATTGCAACCCGGTAGAACAGATTCTGTGTGTTTTATGATAAAATAATTTGTGTGTGTTTATAATAAAAATCGTATGTGTTTTATAATAAAATAAACTGTTTCATAATAAAATAAAACTAACATGCTGTTTTAGCAATCTAGGCCTAACAGATGCCCGAAGACTGCTTACCAAAATGGCACAAAACCAAAATCGTGTCAACCCCGGTGCATCTGCGACAGCTGTTCCGTTTCTTTTATTTCAGATTTTCATTTCTATCTATTATCTATACTAATATTATAAAGAAGTAGCGTTTGTTTTTTTTGTTTGTTTGTAAGGGGTAATCTCTGGAACTACCGAACCCATTTCAAAAGTGATGGTGTCAAATTGATGGGGAAAATTCCTGCTCCAACATAGGCTATATTTTATGTCTGTGCCACTACCCCAGGGGAGTGCAGGAGCTAAAAACGTTCTAAAATCGCTAATTTTTTTTTTTATATATATACTATAGGAGCTAGAAAATTGAAATTGGGCATGGTAGTTACTTGATGTAAATGCTCTCTAAGAACAAATTCTTAAAAAAAATCGAAGTTTAAAAGGGTAAAATGAGCAAAAAGTGTTTTAAAATCATTCTAAATTACAATTTCGATGGAATCTCTTGAACTACAGAACCCTTTTCAAAAGTGATGGTGACAATCCCTACTCCAACATAGGCTATATTTTATGTCTGTGCCACTACCCCCAGGGGGGTGCAGGAGCGAAGAACGTTCTAAAATTGCGATTTTTTTTTTTATACTATAGGAGCTAAAAACTTGAAATTTGACATGGTAGTTACTTATAAGGTGTAAATGCTCTCTAAGAACAAATTGTAAAAAAAAAATCGAAGTTTAAAAGGGTGAAATGAGCGAAAAGTGTTCTTGTAGGTGTATGAGGCAAGCAGAGTTTGCAGAATAGCACGACAAAAGACATTTATTTACAATTAAACGAAGACAAAATATATACAGCTCGTATGCGACTGAGCGCCGACATCTTTCTTAAAGTAAACAACTGCTCTCGCTTTCGGAGCATCATCATCGTAACTGTACGCGCATGCGCCATATGTGCGGAGAGGAGAAAATGAACGTTGTATTCCAACAATTCCCCCCTTACAACGTGCATTTTCTTAACAAGGCATTAATTACTCTCCTATTATGCAAATATTATATGCAAATTACAGAGAAACAAAATATAAAATTACAAATACAAACAGTATATACTTTAAACTTATATGGAAAAAGGGTACAGAATAACTTTGAATGTTTTTAAACACTTAGTCCTATTAAATCACAACATTTCTTATGTTTATAGGCACTTAAAGCTTTTGTTAAAATGTCAGCTGCCATATTTTCAGTTTCTAGATATTTAACTTCTATTTCTCCATTCTCATATATTTCGCGCACAAAGTGATGGCGAATATCAATATGTTTTGTGCGAGAATGATAAATTGGATTTCTTACTAATTTTTGAGCAGACTGATTATCGCAGAATATTAAAGTAGGTGCAGACACTATTTCAGGAGAAAGTTCATTTAAGAACCGTCTGAGATGTAAAGTCTCTTTAGCAACCTCTGATAAAGCCATATATTCTGCTTCAGTTGTGGATAATGCAACAGTTCGTTGCTTTCTCGATTCCCAAGATATAGCACCACCAGCATATTTAAAAATGTATCCAGTATAGGACTTTCTATCATTGACATCTGAAGCCCAATCAGCATCAACAAATGCAACTAAGGACTTAGCATCACGTTTAAAGGTCAGTCCTTGATCTTGAGTACCTCTTAGATATCTTAAAACTCTTTTTGCAGCTATCCAATGAGGTTTGCCTGGATTGTTGTTGAATTGACTTAGGAAATTCACAGCATGAGTTATATCAGGTCTAGTTGCTACTGATAAATACATAAGAGAACCAATTAGTTGACGATAAGGAATATTATTCATTTCAGACTTTTCTTCTTCAGTTTTGGGACACATATCTTTAGTAAGCTTCACATTGTTATCAAAAGGTGTAGATATTGATTTTGATTCTTGCATATTAAATTTGCTCAGAATATCTTCAATATACTTCTTTTGAGTAATTTTAATACTGTCCCCGTTTTGCATAAATTCTATGCCCAAACAATAGTGTAACAAACCTAAATCTTTCATTTTAAAAGATTTGGATAATTCATCTCTAATATATTCATAATCTTGTTTACATTTAGTAAGAATTATGAGATCATCAACATAAACAATGATAATTGCTTCAATTGGAGATTTAGAAAAATAAACACATTTATCAGCATTTAGTGATTTAAACTTCATTTGTTTTAATTTTTCATCTAATTTATTGAACCATTGTCGACCTGATTGTTTTAATCCGTAGAGGGATTTTTTTAATAAACAAACTTTGTCAACATTAGATTCATATTTAAAACCATCAGGTAATTCCATGTATACTTCTTCAGTTAAATCACCATTTACATAAGCCATAATAAAATCTAATTGATAAGCTGTAAAACCATTTTGAATACCATAAGCGATCGCCGTTCTGATCGAACTTAATCTGGCTACAGGCGAAAAATTTTCTTCAAAATCAATTCCTGGTTTTTGAGAACACCCCTTTGCAACTATTCTCGCCTTAAACTTTTCGATTGACCCGTCTTGTTTATATTTAGTTTTTAAAACCCATTTACTTCCTATAATTTTCTTATGTTTTGGCCTATCAACTATTTGCCATGCATTTTCTTGCATTAAAGAATTAAATTCTAATTCCATTGCATCTATCCATTCATGTTTAAAAGACCCGTTTAAAGCCTCAGAAAATTCTGGACATGAGTCAGAAAATAAATTTTCCATTACAACTTGGGATTTTTCTTCTTTTGGAATTATTATTTTAAATTCTTTCCTGGGTCTACCTTTCTTACCAGTTTTTATTTTTCTGGGCCGACCGCGAGCTCTTGTAGGGGAAGAAAGGGGGTCAGAAATTTCATCCGATTGCATATCAATATCACTGTCGCCACAGCTGTCTGGTTCATTTTTGACGGGAGGAGAAGATGTTTCTGATTCTTGCGTAATTGTTTTATTTTCATTATTTTGAGAAAAGGGAAAAATTAATTTTATTTCACTGTTTGAAGGTAAATCGTTTTCAAATTCGTTAATAAATCGGACGTCTCGGCTTATAACAATTTTTCTGGAATTCTTATTCCACAGCCTGTACGCTTTTGATTCATTTGAATATCCAACAAAAATATGCTCTTCTGACCTAGGATCAAATTTTCCTTTACTTTGTCTTTTATTTAGTACAAAACATTTTTGCCCAAATATTTTAAAATATGATAAAGTTGGCTTGATGCCAAAAAATACTTCGTAGGGTGTTTTGTTTTCATTTAAACGTCGCGAAGGACAGCGATTACGTATGTATACCGCACAATTAATAGCTTCAGCCCAAAAAGATTGTGGGAGATTGCTTTGTAATAGTAAACACCTCGCCATTTCAGCTAAAGTCCTATTGGCCCTCTCTGATGTTCCGTTCTGTTGCGGAGTTAGTGGTGATGAAAATTCTCGTTTTATACCGCTTTCTTCGATATATTTATTAAATTCTTCTCCGAAATATTCTTTGCCATTATCCGTACGAAGAATTTTTATTTTCTTTCCTACACGATTTTCAACTGCTGCTTTGTATTTAACAAATGCATTTTTAACCTCATCTTTTGTTTTAAGAAAACTGACTTCAATGTAACGTGATTTGTCGTCTATAAAAGTAACGAAATATCGCGATCCTCCGTGGGATGGAACTCTCATAGGACCACACAAATCTGAATGTATAAGAGTCAATAAATCGTCACTTTTAAAGTTCGATTCTTTAGGAAAAGAACGCACAGTTTGTTTACCTTGAATACAAATTTTACAGTCCTTAAGAGACTCATTATCATTGAAATTGAAATTTCTAACCATATTCTTTGATTTAAGTCTTTTTAAATCAGACTCATTTAAATGACCTAATTTAAGATGCCATTTTAGAAATTCACTTACCTCTGCTATCGCAGCTCTCTCGATGCTTGGGTATACGTAATACAAATCCCCATGACGGACAGCATGTACTAATGTAGAACCATTTGGTTCGATGATTTTAGCAAATCGTTCTTTAAAAATCACTGAACGATTATTGGCTGTTGCTTTAGATGTTGAGAGCAAATTACACTTTAATTCTGGAACACATAGAACGTTCTTGAGTGTGAGATTAGTAATTCCACCACCGTTAGGTACTGTAATGCAAACTGTTCCTATTCCTGTAATTTTCGCTGTTTGATCCACTGCAAGCTGTATAGTAGAATTCGTACGAGGTTGAAATTCTGTAAATAAATTTCTATCTTTACACATGTGAGATGTACATCCACTGTCTAAACACCATGCAGAAGGTTCTTGATATGCGTCATTAAATGCCATACTAGTCGGTTTTTCACAATTAGTGGCTATCATCGATCCTTGATTTCCTTTATTTAAAGATGTAAGCTTTTTATCAGCTATTTTCTTTCTACATTCGGAAGCTTTGTGCCCCATTTTCGAACAATAATTGCACTTGAAATTTCGGTAACACCTATCCGAGGAAAAATTTTTGTTTGGATTCATTTTCCATTTTTCATTCTTCTTCTGTTCTTGATTATTTCTTTTATTTTCTATATAATATGCGTTTTGTGAATCTTGAGTGGATTTTTCTTTTCTTGCATCCCATTCTTCTAGCATCTTAATTTTCAAAGATTCGGGTTTAGGTAACTCATCTCTGGATTCTATAGCGCATCTAAAATTTTCGAAGTTCTCAGGAACACTATATAGAAGTAGAATTGATAATAAATCATCCGCGATTTCTATTTCCATATTTTTCAGCTTATCAACTATTTCGAAGAAAATATTTAAATGATCAGCCATCGTTTCATTTATGGACATTTTTCTAAACAGAAGTTGTTTTAACAGAGTTGCTTTTTTCGCGGGTCCCCTCGATTCATAAACATCTTTCAGTTTATTCCATACAGCACTTGAAGTCGTACAATGCTTTATATGACACAATTCACTAGGATTTATTGAAAGAATTATATCTGCACGAGCTTTTTGATCAGCTTGGAGCCACTTCTTTTCTTCGGCGGTTCCTTCAGCCGGTTTAATTTCTTTACCAATTACGTAATCCCAATGATCATTTTTGATTAATACAGCTTCGATTTGAAGCTTCCAGCTATCAAAATTATCTTTTCCGAGCTTTTCAATTGTCGTTACATGAGACATAATTATGCAGAGTCTCTCACAGCCAGAAATAATGCAAATGATAAACAGAATGAAGAACAATTCTTACTTTCGATTAGGCTTAAGAGTTCCAAATCCGAATGTTCGAATTAAAAATAATTTCTGCTAATTATAGCGCAGTGGAAGCGTGCTGGGCCCATAACCATTTGTAGGTGTATGAGGCAAGCAGAGTTTGCAGAATAGCACGACAAAAGACATTTATTTACAATTAAACGAAGACAAAATATATACAGCTCGTATGCGACTGAGCGCCGACATCTTTCTTAAAGTAAACAACTGCTCTCGCTTTCGGAGCATCATCATCGTAACTGTACGCGCATGCGCCATATGTGCGGAGAGGAGAAAATGAACGTTGTATTCCAACAGTTCTAAAAACATTCTAAATTACAATTTATATGGAATCTCTTGAAATACAGAATAGTGATGCAACATATGTCAATTTGGCCGGATACCGGATATCCGGCTGCAGTATATGTTTTGATCTGTCCTTTTTAATTTTTTATTTACTTTTAAAGAAATTAAACATGAGTTTAGATTAGCTAGCACTATGTTATTTTTTTTTTATCTAATTTTTAAATTTTCTATTAACAATTATTTTTATGATAATTTCAGTTTTAGTACCAATATTGCATTATTTTAAAATTTTAGTTATAATAGTATCAGCTAAATGGTTTAGTAATAATAAATTAATTTTACGAGAAAAACTTACTACTGAATACTTTTTGGACAGACAATATTTAATACTTCCCCTTTTCCTTTTTCAGTGTGATGTTCCAGCTGTAAACTCCCCTCGTTATCTTCTGTTGCTTTAATACTTAAAAAAGTTTTGTGTTGTGAAAACAAAAACTTGTTCTTGCTTGTTTCTACTAACATAACAACAAAATTAGTAATTTAATGGTAAACTATTAATTAAGTAATAGTAAATTATTTTCACGAACAAACTTAAAAACTGAATATTTTTGTAGCAAAAATATCGTCTCTTTTTTTTCTTGAACTTCATTCCAATCTATGCACCACTTTACCTTATGAAAACAAGTTTTGTGTCATGGGAACAGAAAACTTCTTGCTTGCTACTAACACAGCAAAAAAAAAGGTTCTTATTTGATAGTCATTCTGCCACTTTTTTTCTTTTAACTGTGTCTGTTGCTTATATATACAGGTACCATGTGTATGAATAGTTATAGTTGTCTGCATGTTTTCTTTTTTATAGAAACACAACTTGCCATAAATATAAGTAAATTATTTTTAGTTTAATAAATTAATGCTTTGTATTTTTCAAGATTAATCTCTAGGACTTATAATCTGGAAGTTTTAAAAACAAGTTCAATGAAATAATTTCAGGCCGGATGTACTGTCGGATAATCATAATATCCAGCATAGTGGCCGGATACATTGTTTGCTAGATATCCGTTGCATCCCTAAAACAGAACCCTTTTCAAAAGTGATGGTGGCAAATTGACCCTGCTGTAACATAGGCTATATTTTATGTCGGTGCCGCTATCCCCAGGGGGTGCAAGAGCGAAAAACGTTCTAAAATTACGATTTTTGCGATACTGAAGGAGTTAGAAACTTGAAATTTGGTATGTTAGTTACTTATAAGATGTAAATGTTCTCTAAGAACAAATTTTATAAAATCGAAATTTAAAATGTCTGAAATGAGCGAAAAACATTCTAAATTACAATTTCTATTGAATATCTGGACTACCGAACCGATTTCAAACTTTTTAAGACGCAAGTGCACACCCAGAACAGTTTTTTTTTTAAATCAAAATTTAAAAGGGAGAAGAAGGAAAAAACGTTGTATACAGTCGAACCTCGTTAACGTGAACACTCAAGGGGAAACTTTTTGTTCATGTTAAAAGTAGTTCATGTTATCCGAACTTAAATACATTACATACAACTGGACGGGGCAATCGAAAACAGTTCGTGCTAAAAGTAATTCAAATTAAGCGTGTTCATGTTAACGAGGTTTGACTGTATTACGATTTTTTTTTTTTTACTGACAGATTAGAAACTTCAAATTTGGCATGGCGGTTACTTTTAAGATACAAATGCTCTTGCTCGCTAACAAAGGTTTGTAAAGAAATTCAAAATTTCAAAGGGCGAAATGAGTAGAAAGCGTTCTAAATTGTGATTTCTATGGAATTGTTAGGGATAGAAACTTGAAATTTGACATAGCTGTTGCTTTTAAGACACAAATGGTCGCACAGAACAATTTTTAAAAAATCGAAATTTAAAAGAGTAAAATGCACAAAAAGCGTTCTAAATTGAGATAGATTTCTATGAAATTGTTAAGGATAGAAACTTTAAGTTTGACATAGTTGTTACTTTTAAGACGTAACTGGTCGCACAGAAGAGTTTTTAAAAAAAATTGAAATTTAGAAGTGTGAAAGTGCAAAAAATTGTTCGAAAATCGTTCTAATCTAAATTACAATTTATTTGGAGCTGTTAAGGCTAGAAACTTGAAATTTTGCATGATTGTTACTCATGAAAATGATCACCCAGAACAGTTTACTAAAAATACGAAATTTAAAAGGGCAGGAGCAAAAATAAAAATGATCTAAAATTGCAATTTATGTGGTACAGCTGGTATAGAAGCTTCATATTTGGCATGGTAGATACTCTTAAAATGCAAATGAAGAGACCGTTTTCTAAAAAAGTCGAAATTTAACAGGCTGAAATGAGCAGAAAACGTTCTACATTATGATTTAATTGGATTTATTCGGGTTAGAAACTTGAAATTTAGTATAGTGGCAACTTTTAAGATGCAGACGCTCGGTATAAACAGTTTATTAAAAAATCCCTGATGGCTCAGCCTACAGGCACAGGTAGATTTCGAAGACGCAGACCGTAGGGCGCCTGTTTGTTAGGAATTGTGTAAGAAATGACCTTTTTACTTCAAAACCTAACTTGTTTGCAGGCGGAGCCAGCAGGGATTGTTTTTGCTATGAGGGTTGATCCTATAAAAAACTTGTCAATATAAAAGTTTTAAATAATATTAAGAGGATTTATAATAAACTTAAGCGGGTTTGATATCTTGTGAATTGACGAAGTTGTGAATTTTGTTCTTCTAAAACCCCCCTTTCCCCTCCCCTCTTGGGACCATTTTTAATGATATCAAAAATCTGTCATACATAATTTTTCGGCCCTTTTCCAAACATAAAAAAAACATCAATTTTTATCTCATGAAAGACACATGTGCGAGAAAAAGACAACCATCTGCTGAAAAAGAATGAATCAAAACCACGTTTCTTTATAGTGGAAGAATTCTGGATCTATTAAATTTTTTTTAAATATTGCATTTAACGATTTGAAAATTATACATCTATACATATTTTTTAACGACAAATCCAGAAATCTAATTAATCAGATCACTTAAAAAGAAATTTTTTTAACATGTCAATTCTAGATCGGACATAGCATCGCTTTCTGTGCAGAAAAGAAAGAATTGATAAAATGAGGCATTTGAAAAGGACTGGAATTTTTTTTGGCTATATAAATTTTTTTTAAATATTGGATTTTTGGATATGAAAATTATCTATCCTTGCTTAAAATGGGCTGGGATTTCAGATTTTCGAATTCGGCCTATAATTTTTTATTTCAACAAAATCCTGATTTTTGTATAGGAAACATCAAAGCGTGCTTCAACCGCTATCGAACCGGTTCAAATTTTTATTTTTTAAAAAAAAGTAAACTCTTACTTTATTAAAAAAAATGACCTTTTTTTTTTTAAAGAAATTTATTTGGATTTATTAGTTAAAACATAAAGTGTTTTGATACTAATATTAAACTAAACTCTTTGTGCGATGTTCGATCACACTTACCCACTTGTTTAAATTTGGGTTTTGTACTGATGTGATCAGGTTCAGATATATACTTGCGTTTACAGAATAAAGACCAGAGTATTGTTTGTGTTGAAAAACTATACACAGTTGAACCTCTCAAATCCAGACATCCAAATTCCGGAAATTTCTAAAATCTGGACATTTTCCCGATTTCAGTTTTATTAATTTTTGAAATAAGACTTAATTGTAATTTTCATATTTCTCGTGGAATGCAGTTAAACACTTTTAACTGAAAATTAAATAAATAAATATGGACATGTTCTGGTATATTTTTATACCGCCTGACCGTTTATTAAGACTTTAATTACTAAAAAAACGGGCGAGTTAAAAAAAAACTTAAAACACAGGAACAGGATTCTCAATAAAGTGAGAGAATTTTGCACTTTTTAACCCTTGAAAACGTTGAAGTGTTTAAAAAAAAATCATCATAAAAAATATTTTGTCAGGTTCCTTATTTTTATTTGAGTATTTTTTTAATGAATTAATAATTTTAGATATATAAAATGGAAATAAAGGAATACATAATTACCTTAATATCCCGTTTTTTTTTCCTCCCCCGCAATTTTGTAAAGAAATTAAAAATTTTCAAATAATCCCAAAAAAGCAGCCTTTCCAATGAATAAATAAATAAAGCACGCTAAGTACAATATTCTGAGAATGGCCTTAAACAACAAAGGAATCCTATCACTTTTCTCTCTTATTCACTCTTTTCTCCACCCTCTCTCATTCGTTTTCTCTCCCAGCTGAATCATGAGGAAACAAATAACGTCTCCCTTTATTCTTTCTCCTGATTTGATCTCTCTGATTGGCCGAATTGTGGATGTGACTTTAGACAACATAGGCTTCCTGTTATCATGAAAATCAGATTTTCTATCTTCAAAAACATGTTTCTAAGAAAGAAGGGGAAGAAGGAAAAAATAAAAAAGCATGACGATGTTTAAAAAATATTTTATTTCAAAGGGTTAAAATTAAAAAAAAAAAAAAAAAAAAAAAAGATTGATTTTGGCTTTTAAGAAAGAAAAGTATGATATTTAAGAATATGTAGTTAGTTCTTCCGTATTTATGCGAAGTTATAAAAATAACCTAAAAAGAAAATATGTCCGACGGTTGCGTTCATTCAACACTTGTATTGTATTCCGCGGAGCATTGTAACTGGGCCACCTCTGATTATTTTGTTTTTTTACTGCATTTGCAAAAGGGGGGGGGGATAACGAGATTTTACGGTATCTTGATATGTATGAGAAAAAGTTAAAAATATTGAATAATAAAGCATGTTCACTCTTCAATAAGATGTGAAAAAGAAATTAAAAATCTACCAATTTCTTTAATTGAAAGTTTCAGTTTCAGATCGTTCAGTATTCCGGTTTTTAGAGCGTTCGGGAAATCAAGACTTCGGATAATAGATCCTATACTGTATTATGTATTGTGTACTATATTTTAATTTATTGTGTTTTAATAATTATATTTAATTTCAGCATAGGTGTTATATTTTACTTTATTATTCCTATTTCATTATTTAATTTGCCAATTTGATCATAGTTTATTTGCAGTGGGAAAAAAATTGCATTTTGTATGTTATTATATACTATCATAAAAAATATTTTTAACAAATCTCCAAAATCCGGAATCGCCATGGTCCAGCCGATTCCGGATTTTCTAGGTTCAACTGTATATACTTTTATAAGAATAAACATATATATATTTTTTTTTCTTCGTTGATTGTTTGTCTCCTTGATAAAATAGTATTAGAGACATTATTTATTACGTAGTATTATAGACAGCAAGCTGTTTCCTCATAGATTTTTTTTCCATAATTTCATTGTAATATGGTACTCCAGTTTAAAACCATTTATCTGGATACCAATTATCCAGAATCATATTTCCAATAAATTAATTTTAGAATGTTTCCAGAAAAAAGTGCCTTACAATGTCAGTTTAACATGTGCATTGTTTGATATATCAACACATGCATGGCATAACTTGATGACTACATCTAGGATTTGAAATGGAACCATTTTGATATAGTGTGATTTTTTATACAGAATTATTGTTTCTAAGGGATTTCCATAATCGGGTTAACCTTTAATCTTGATTGCGTCTGATTCTTAATCTGGTTAATTTAATAATTAATTTGAAATAGAAAATAATGGCACAGTTACATATTATATAAATCTTATCAAATGAGTATTGCTTTGATTCCCAACCAATTTTCCGAAAAAACTTGGTTAGTCCCAACCACTTTGTATAAATGTATTGCACTGCATTGTGTTTTGCTTCTAATTCGAATTTAGATGTTCCAGGTCAACTTAAATTAATTGTATAATAAAATCTTCTCACACATTGTCTTGCAGTAATGAATTTGTTGAGCTAGATTCTTTGTAAATGCTTTTTTTACATAGGTTTAGAAGAAAAACAATTGCATAGGTGCCAACCTCTCATTAATATTCTGTAATATGCATGTTAATTTGACCCAGGTTTAACACGTTTCGCATCGGAAATTTTTTTAAGAAATAAAATTAAATAAATTCCACGTAGAAACCTGGACTTGAATAAATAAAGATTCATCCAATAATTTTTCTGGTTTGAAACGTATTAAACCTGGTTCAAATTAACCCGCGTATTATGGAATATTAATGAGAGGTTGGCACCTATGCAATTGTTATCCAAGACTAGTGAAAGATATTGTTCACAGACATGAAAGCAATTTAAACATTCCTATTAGAAATGAATTTCGGCTCTTTTTTTCAGACCCAACTCCGATGATTTGAAATTGGAGCTTGAAAAATTTTGTATCATCAAAGCCGATATCGAAAGTGCACAGTAAGAAATTGTTAATAATATTTTTAAACTGTTTCAAAAATAATTTTCTCATTTAAAAAATCTTTTCTTAGAATTATTTCTAAATGTCTACTTATTACAATGTTTTGTGATTTTCATGTCCCTTAAAATCTGTTTAAAATACCAATATTTTTATTTAAATCCAGCCACTGGCAGAAATTGGAAAAAGGTCATAATTCTTATTTTTTCAAAATATCCAACTATGGCAGAAAGACATGAGTTCTGTTTTCCAACAATTTGGAAAAACAAATTCACAGGAGATAAGGGACATTCCATAGTTTCTTTGTGGTAGCAACATTGACCATGCAAAGGCTTCAGAATCGGATAGAATATTTCTCATTTTATCCCATCAATAACAATTCAGTTCCATTTCAAACTGATTTTAAAGATTATAAAACCCTTTAAGAAACTTAGGCTGCATTCTTGTTTTTCAAATAGAAAGAGTTTTTTTTTTTTTTTTTTTCCTTTTTTCAATTTGTGAATAAATTTACTTTGAACCCGAGCTCGAAGACTGATATATATATATGATATACCTGAAACACCCCAAGTGAGGGCGTTTCAGGCCCAGGGTCGGGCTGAGCTTGTCTCATCTCTAATTGCTATTAGAGAAAAATTATTTAACTTAACAACTAAATATTTTTTTATATATAAAGAAGAAAAAGGGATGCAACAAGAAGCTGTTACACAATAGGCGCATGAAAATGCGTCCAATGAGAATTAAAACTGTTAGAAATATATAAAAAAGTGGAGAAAAAGAAGTTTAAAAATTTTGTGAAATCATTGAAATACTGTATAAGTCTTATTAAATGAAGGCAACAAACATTCACAAAAAGGACTTGAACAAAACTTTAAAAGGAAAAAAAAAGAAGGAATTGCTTCTTCAATGATTGAGTCTGACATTATTATTCAGCTGGAAAACTTGCTGACGCTGAAGGGAAAAAATCAAAATTAAGTTCTGCTGCATAATTTCTTCCCTTAAACATGATTTGGTCATTTTTCAAGTACATAGTTTTAATTTTATCATTCTCATCATCCATTCTGTTTTTATAATAGCCACATATACATTTTTTTTACTGAATATACAACTTCAATGAACTCTCCAATGAATTGAAATAATAATAAACTTTTTATACCTATAAATATAGAAGTATTGCTTGCTGAGTAAATTGTGCTGTTTAGGTTACTTGTACTTGTAATTTGATCTTTTCTAATTTGAATGAATATTCTTTCTAAGAAATTGATCTCTGTAAAAATGCTTATAATAATTAAATTGATAAGATATTAAAGTATAAGTTGTTTGCATTGTATGTTAATGTGTCCATATTGTATGCACTATAATATTATGTATTTTATCATGTGCATATGTATTTATACACATATAAAAATTCCTATATATATATTTTTTTTTAATTCCTATATTTTCGAAAAATATCACTTCTAGGCCTGCTTTAGTGATTTTTAACTGTGCAGCAAAACTCATTACTGAAATCAGCTGGGAGCAGTAAAATGTAAAAATCATCAATTCTTCTCAAGCTGGACTTTAACAGTTATTTTATTAAGACAATTCTGTGCTGAATTGGTCATAATCAACAAGCTAGTGTGGTAGAGCTGATAATTTTTATCCTGTATCCTTTTCTTTAATTCCTTGATATTGTTTTCTCAAAATAAACTTTTTTATAGTGTACATGTTGTATTTTGAAGACTTCTATATAGTCAGGATGCTGTGATACTTATTTTATTTGTGCTACAAATTCATGAAATGGCTTATATGTAGTTTTTATTACTTTTATAATTACTAAGTGTAAAAATGTAGATTATGCTTCTTAATATCATCTAATTATATGCTTAATAATTATAAAAACTTACCATTCTCGGCATAACTATTAAATACTTTACATGGGGAATATATAATTGATTTTTAATTTTTTTTTTTTAATCATGTTTTTTACATATAATCTAATATATAGATTTTTCAGAGCTGGCGATTTTTTTCTTGTATCCTTTTTTTAATCCATTGGTATTGTTTTTACAAACTGAACATTTCTTTTAGGTGTACATTTTGTATTTTGAAAATCTGCATGTATAATGTAATTTTGTATGTTCAAATTTTATTTTAATATATTTTTCAAACTGTAGTATATTTGAATACTTATTTATTTTTATCTGTATATATATTTATTTATTGTACTGGTGTTTCCTCTAGATCGTTATTTAAAGGGTCAGAGCCAGAGCCCTGCCTTTTTTAAAAGATAGTGAAATGAATCCGTACATATACCCTGAGATCTCTCATAAAAATCTTTCTTGTACCACAGTATTTGTATGTCAAAGTGTCCGAGAGCTTACAAAAATTCCTCGATTTGGGGAGAAACACGTGAGAATATTGAATCATGTTATAATTTAATTATAAATCATTTGAGATTGTTACTTCATTTATCATACCTAAAAAATTACATATTTTTATTTTGTGATTACTATTACTAAACTTAGTAATATTTCTTTTGAATTACACAGGTATAATAAAACTTCAATTTCTAGTGATTTACATCCTGCCTTTTTTCTTTTTAGAATGAACACTATTATAACTAAATTAAAAATAATAATTAGGCTTTTTAAATCAACCTTTTCAAATCCCAAGTCTTTGTCATTGGGCATTTCCTAAAACCCTAATCCATTTTTTTAAAAAGTAGGTTGTCTTTTGTAATAAGAGAAAATTCTTATAATGAAACATATCTCCTCTTGTAAGATTATACCTTGCAGACTGAAACTTCCAGCTTATTGGATTCTGAATGCCCAAGCCAGAATCAAAAATCTTATACACGTGGAGTGAGAATTTTCTGTTTTGCCAGACTTCCACTCTTTTTTTTTAATTTCTAAATTCCTACTCTGAATTTCTACTTCTCTTTTTCTTTCAGCACACACAGTTTAAAATCTTTAACCTACTTAATGTTTTTATGAAGTTTTTTGTCATAATCATTTTCTTACAGAAGATCAAATATTGATTCGTGTACTTTTTCAAGTTGTCTTGTTTAAAGCACTTTTGTTATTACTTACCAGTTTAATTATAATCAGAGTTGTATAATATAGGCGTGCACGGAAAAAATTTTATGCAAAATTCAAAACTTTGCAAAAGAAAAAAAAATTTAAAAAATTTTATAATTTAATATTGAAAAATTAAACATATTCCCCAATTTCATATACAATTTATTTACTGTTTGCGCACAATTCAAAGTTTAAAGACGCAAAACATTGTTGTGACATCACAGACGAGAGGTTGCCGCTGGGCCGATCGGTTTTCCATCGGCAGCTGCAAGGACTTTTTAAGTCCGGCGGCGGTAGTTAAATCGAATACTTTCATAGTGTTAGAAAACATTTTAAATTGAATTTCTTTAAAATGATAAAAAGCTAAATTTAAATATTTCAAAATGCATCAAATTTTAATGAATATCAATGACTGACTGTGGAAGCTACCAAAAATAAATCCATGGATGGAAAATTTTCAAATAGAAATAAAAATAATAATAGAAACAAAAAGTTATCATAAATGACACAGAGGAAATAATGTATTATTTTTAGGTACTTTTTTTTCCCCCCCCTCAAATTAGATTCTACAGAAAATTGTTTATTTTTGAATGGCAACTCACAACTTCAATAACATATCTTAGCACACCATCAAACACAAACACGTGCAACTTGCTCCAAAGTGGTGCTTAGTGTGGCCCTTACGTTCGTTCGATTGAACTTTAGGATTATTCTTCATTTCTTCTTTTTATTTAAAATTAGTTTTAAATATATTGCGATGAGGAAAATTACAGTGTGCATTTACAATGTGTCAGCACAGTCAAGCGAGTTCTGTTGATAAAAGAAGAGCAAATCAAACATCAATAATTGCAGCTTTTGTCAAACCTCAAAATAAGCATGGAAATGGAAATATTGATCACATTTCTGAAAATATTGAAAGTGGGAGTATTTCCTCTGAATCGACTGTTTCCTGGAGTGAGAAAACTCTTAAAGTTGTAGATCATTCTTCTAAGCCTGCTCTCTGAAATGTTGCATTATTTTTTTTTAACCAAAATAATTATTCTTTAAATAATATTAATTATTTTTTTAATATAAATGGTAATTATTTTAAACTACTGTTTTTAATTCATATCGTCAAAATAATATAACACGTAATTTTATTAAACATTAAATTAATTTGCAGAAAGTTTTTGACCCAATATTTATGTGCGCAGAAAGTTTTTGGTTTTATACAAGTCTGATTATAATATGAATTTTTTAAGCTTTTATATTATTTAATAATTTATGAATACTGTGTTAATTTTGTATTTCTTCAACCATACAATACTTTCCTGTTAATTATGCTTTAAAACATAAATATTATACAATATACCAGTTGACTGTTTCAAATTCACTATTGTGTATTCGTTCTGTTTGTAAATAATAAAACTGCAATTACGTTCATAGAAGAAATTAACATTGTTTGATTTCATTAATTATGCTTTTTTAGAATTGAAATGTGATTTCCAAAAAATATATATATATATATATATATATATATATGTATATGTATATATATATTTTTTGCATATTGAATGCTAAAATAAAAATAGTGGTGAAATAAATAAATATGTACATTAAAAGAGTAATTTTAAGCTGTGTTACAATGAAAAAAAAAAAAAAAAAAAAAAAAAAAAATAGTTGTTGAAATCATATTTGTTACAATAACTGAATTAATCTAGACACTGTGTTTATTTGAAAAGTTCTTATATTCAAAATATACAATTTTATTCAGTTAAAACTTGGCAGTTTTTATGCATTATGTATAAAATCATCAACAGGATTTTATCACAGAGCTAGATATAAGCGTAGAATAAATATAAAATGAAGAAAATTTATATTACAAAAGTTTAAACAAACTACTTACTACAGTTAAACTACTTAAATTACAGCTTTTAAGAAATTAAAAAGCAACCAATCAAGTTTGAATTTATATATAATTTTGCATTATGTTTAGAATTAATAAACTATTTTCAGACTATATTACATTTTTTATATATTACTTTTATTTTCATAGATATTTTGCACATTTATAATCAAACTGCAATTTTTTTTTTTTTTTTTTAAATACAATAACTTATTTATTATGTGCCAAACCATCAGTATTAAAATGTATGAAATTCACAAATTTTTACTGTGTTTTACAAGTTTCAATGTAATTGCTATAGTTTGTATACTTGTATTTTTATTTTTTTAAGTATTTTTAAAAGCTTCTTGTTTGAATGTATTTTAATATTTATGTATTGGTCTTTATACTCTTAGTAACAGTTTAATGCTTATAAAAAGAAGCAATGTGTATTTCTGATTTTATTGTTTTTAATATCTTAATTCTGATTTTTTTCTTCTTTTTTTTTTTTTGCCATATATATTTCATGTATTTTATTGCTTTTGTAGTTTTATTTTTTTAAATGTTTCTTAAAAATAACATTTGTACCTTGCATTTTAATTGATTTATTCTGAATAATTTTGTGTTTGAAGTATATAGTCAGTAACATTTTGAAATATTTCATATTAATTATAAATTTGTTAAAAAAAAAAAACTGTGAGAGAGAAGATAATTAATTATATGTAATAATGTAATATTTTTAACAGTATTTCATATTTTCAGGTAAATGTTTTATTAAATTTTCTTTTATTTTTGTATGTAATTTGTTAGTGCTATATGTATAAAAATGATATGATTAATAGTTTTATTATTTTTTCAGGTAAAAACAAAAGCTTCCAGACATGCATACTTCTTTATACTCCTCCCCCCCCCCTTTTCATTTAGAACTTTAAAAAAGAAAAAAACCTAAATATACATTGGTATCATAGCTGCCATTCATGTAGTAAATTCCTGTAATGTTCATAATCTCTCAGGGTGATTTTTATTGTGATAGGTTACTTAATTTTTTTTTTTTTACGTTAAAAAGAGGACTTACTGTTTATATTAATCATTCACCGTTTCATTAGTATTTCATGATGAACTGTTAAATTATTCATTATACTTAGCAGGGTTGGCTTTTTGCCGGCAAAAATGGAAAAAATGAGGGAGAGTGGAAAAATAAAATTAGAATGACATTGTATATTTCAATTTTCACCCTTTACATTTTGCACCTTAATGAACTTTTTCTTTTTTTGGAGATTTTTTAACTTAAAAAGTATTTATAATTAATTAATCAATTAATAATAAACTAGATGGAACCCGTCAAAACTTCACGGAAAAAAATTACAATAACATAATTAGTAAAATAATCTTCTTTATTACATAAGAAGGGGTGCGTATGAAACAGTCTTTCAAATATTTTATTTTAAAAGTTTACCCCCCCCCCCCCCCCCCCGCTGTGATAATGCAACCAAATGAGCTCCTATGCGCATGTGCATTGCATCTCACCAAAGGCACCGTCAAAATTCGACGTTAAGAAAAAGTTTTAAAATGTTTAAATTAAAAGTTTTAAAATATCTTCTTTAATCATTGTTCGTTTCAAATCCATATCTTCTGAAACGCATCCATTGTTTTAAGCTAATCAATTTCTATGTAAAGATGAAGGATTTTTTTTTTTTTTTTACAATAATAAATCAATCTGCAGATAAGGGAGATTTTTAATGTTTTCAAGTGTAATTTATTTGTATGGTTTCTTCGGTTCCTTTACATAATCAGGATGATTATTCCTTTTCCATCACAGTCGGGGATCTTTTCCTTCTTATATAGTTAAATATCCAATGGAACTTTAAAAAAAAATAATAAAATACAGTTCCTAGAATATTATGATGCAACATATACATCAACGAATTCAGCATATCAATTTTATGTTAATCATAAACTATAAATAGTTTTTTTCGCCAAAATGCTCTTTCTTTTGGATAATCTGATCTTATGATTTATCAAGGGTTTTTATTATTTTTCTTTTTCAGTTTTTATGATGGTTAAGAAAATCTATTTTCAATTGGGGCAACTTTCCCAGGGAATATGTTACATTATTAAAGCAAACTGGTGATCATTGTTGAGATAGAATTGAAAAATATTTCATGCTTGAAAATTATTTTAAAAGTCGTTAAATTAAGCGGCAGTTTTCAAATAAATTTCAATCGACAGGTAATTTTTTTCTAATTGATGATGTATGAGCTGAAATTGTGAAGTAAAAAATTGAAATTTGTAGTATTTAGAAGTTATGTAAGCGCGATGAAAGCTAAAGCGATAGGGCCATTTGTTGTCACAACCGTTATACATTTCTAAAAATTGCCGCTGTGTTTTGGCTGGCGTCCAAAAGTAGACTATCATTTTTTGACATCGAAAGAGAAATTCACAGTGGAAGAAATAGGACTTTGCCACTAATAAGAAACTGTTAAATGAACTTATAACAAACCTACCAAAATAATTCCTATAAAATATTAGCCTTACATTATTTATTCTAGCTACAAATACAATCATTATTTCAAGTTTTTTTCCCATAACACTATTTTTAATAATTTTAATTTTCCTGAAATTCTTTACTTTTGCGAATTTTTTTTATAAAAAAATGAAGTCTTCTAACCTATAATTAAAAAAAAAAAGTAATTGGTAACATGTAATCAAGGTATGCAATCAAGATGAAACAACCAATAAAGGCTTAAATTCTGACCTTTAAAATTAAAAATTGAAAAATCAGTTAAAATTACGTCATGTTGACACAATTAATTTTTCTTTTTAGTTTTATCAATGTTAAAATGCATTTCAAGCTAAGCATAAAGTCATTTTCCCCGGCGCAAACTTTTCACACGTACTTTGTATAAGTTACTTTTATGCTTAAACACCATGTTACAAATAAAAATATATTTTGTATTTAATTGTAATGAAAAAATGGCATCAACAAAGTTATAATGCATAATGGTAAAATAAACCTAATGGACAATATTCCGGTGACGTCACAATAAATATGAATTATTATTCGCTTATAAAACACGCGGATAAATATTTTCACCGAAATTTAACTTGCAAATTAAAAAATTCGGCCTAAAAGTTCTCATCAAGTGATTTTTAGTTCGACGTTAAATGTATTTATAATGATGTTTTAACTGATTTATTAGTTATTACGTTAATTAAAATAAAAATTACGTCTTCGAAACCATGATATTAAAATAGAAAAAATGTTGTGATTTGTAGTTTCGTACAATCGATAAAATTCAACTGACGTCACAAACATTTATCCAATAGTCGAAAGGGATAATTAAGAGAAATAATATAAATAAATAAATATTCAAGACTATTTTTTATTCTGTTTTCATTAATATATTGTAAATTCTATTGTTTAAGGTTACTGATAAATGATACTTTAGTAAATTGGGCTTTTCCTAATTATTATTTTATTATTTTTTTTATTTTTGAGATTTAATGGCAACATCTTCTGTTTGTTTACTGGGCGCTACAGTTTGGCGAATAATTTGGGGTACTTTTCGGTTAGCCGGGCGCCAGTGAAGTATATATATATGTCATTCTATAAACATAATGTATTCTAGGCGCTGTAACTGGGGTTAATTTTTGACGCCTAAATGACAAATTTTACTTTGTATGGCAACCTGGTGTTTTATAATAAAATTGAATATGTGTGTAAATAAATAAAATAAAATTGGTACTTTTATGTTAGCTGGGCGTCAGGGATAACTCTCCAAATCTTCTTTCAATTGGAATAATTTAAATTGCAATATTTTACGTGAGATTTGTTATTCATATTGATATGTTTAATTTTATTACGATTATATTTTAGCTAATTTTAAGTAAGTTTTTTAAGATTTAATATTACAATGTTAAAATATTACCTAGTTGATATTAGCTAATGTCAAAAGATTGGCGAACCACGGAGTTCAGAAAATAACTATATGCCTTGCAACAATGGGAGTTGTCGACTTTATGACGTCATAAGCAGCAGTAAAAGTTTAATTGAAAATTACGGCTAATTAATTAAATTTTCGAACAAACGAATGCACGATAACAAATCTGTGTCCAAATATCTCATTTAAAAAAAGAATAGTGTAATTTGATGCAGTAGGTTGTTCTCACGGATTGTCGAAAGAAATCGCTTAGCGTTTTAAATATATAGATGGCATGAGTAACCATAAAAATAAAACTACAAATTTACATTTTATTTTATTAAAGTAAAACATTTAAAGAAAGACATATTTCAAAGTCAAACAGAGCACGAAATTACTGCATTAGTTTTTTTTTAACATTGCATAGCAAATTAAAAGTTTTGTGGAGATTTCCAGAGAAAGTTTGTTTCTGATATCAGAATGAATAAAAGAAAAGAAAAATTTGAAAATGTTCTTTCAACAGCGGCAGAATTTCTTAATGATTTACAAAATAAACAGTTGATCAAGGTTGTAATTTAAATCACTGATCATGTAATTAAAATAAAATTCTTAAAACTCTATTTTAAAATACTAGTAATTTTTGCCAGCGGCAAAAATTGTGGAAAAAAGTGTTTTTTCTGCGGTTTTTTCCACTTTTTCAAAAATTGGCCAACTCTGACGCTTAGTAATAGAAGAATGGAAATTTCCCACTTTTACCCAATTTTCTTTTCTTTTTTGTTTTCAAATATTATTTTTACTCTTACGTTTGTTTTCCTGAAATTTATTTAACCTTTTTATGTATGTTTTATCCATTTTTTTTTCTTTTATTTTATGTATATACATTTGCAATATATAAAAAAAATATCTATACATATTTAAGTTGATACCAAGGAGGGAGGGTGGAGTAAATAAGTGAAAGATGGCACAAAAGATAACATGTCATTTTTATAATAAGAAAACACCAAGCAAAGTTATACCTACACAAATAAATGAAATTTTATAATAAAATAAAAGAAATAATATTAAAAATATCAGTTTAATATCAATTAATTAACAAAAAATGAAAAATCTAAGCCTCAGGTGCATTTGGACTTGCCTTTGCCTATCCTCATCCAACTTTTCATACCTGTATGTGTGGTAGATTTTCCTAGCCGTCGTGGACACACACACACATAAACAAACATATTTCTTTTATTAATTTAGATGTATATATGAAATTGCCTTAGTTGTCTTTTTGGATTATAAAAAACTTAATTATTTTTTTTTTTCATTTTTAGGATGTTAAACAATTATCATCCCTGGTAATTTTTCTTCATAAATTATTTTCTATATTTATACACCAATGCACCATATTAATTATCATTTTTTATTTATTATATTAGAATATTCAAGTTATGAGAAGATATCACCAGATACTCCAGATGTACCTGTTGAATTTTTACCATTCCTTAAACAGAGGCCAGAACTGAGTATATTTGGAACTAAGACGACAAAATCTCAGTCACCTTCTCAAAATGTTGTTTACCGCTGTGAAATATGCCCTTTTGAAACCAATGTTCAACATATGTATCAAAATCACATGGCGGAACACAAATCTCAAAAAGATTTTCCATGCCCAGTTTGTGGTAAAATTTATAAAACTGAAAATAGACTCCATCTTCATATGCAGAGTCATGAACCCCAACCAAATGTTTTTCCTTTTGTTTGCATGTATTGTGAGAAGCGTTTTAAGACTCAGGCTATCTTGAATACTCATGTGAAAACTCATTTTCCTGAGCAAATAGCCTGTGACTTTTGTAACAAACATATGAGTTCTAAATCTGCCCTAAAACGACACATTATGTCGATTCATTCAAATGAAAACTTTCCTAAGTAAATGTTTGTTTTCATTGTAATAAATATACTTTTTTCCTTCTCATGGTATTACTATATTACCCATCTCTTTGTAAACGTTTTATTGTAGAAAACCATATTTATACATCTGTAATAGTAGTATCTAATATCAAAATATCTTGTAAATAACTGGAGAATGTACTGCAAATTTGTGCTTCAGAAATTTGTCTAGAAATATGAAAGTTTTCTTGTAGTCAAGATTTTGTAAAAAAAAATTTAGGATTGAACTTGCTTAATGTAAATAAGAAAAGCTGATAAAATTTAATTTGTAATCAGTATTTATGGTTTTATCTATTTTTTCCCCCTTTCCATAGTTTTTAAATTAAAGTTTGTTTTCATGAACATTTTTTTCATTTCTGATATTTTTGTTTATCTTCAAATCGTGTATTTTCATTGTTTAAAATTTACTAAACATTGTTCTTATCTAGTACATTATGCCACCTTATTAAAAATATTTGCTTTTGTTTTCTTATTTTATGGAAGTATTTACAGTCAAACCTCACTTAAAACCCCTCATTATCTCAGACGTCAAATATTCCTTCTGTATTTTTCAGGATTAAATCAATGTAGGTTTTCACAGTTGTCTTGATACAGTGTCTTTAAAATCTTTGTTATTTTGAACTTCTTATTCCTCTTTCAAAGCATCGACAAAACTGATGCTTTGAACGATGCTCTGATTAAATTCAAAAGAAAAATATCCATTTGTGAAGAGTTTCTAGGAAGTTTAATGTTTAAGAATAGAATGTTCTTTTTTCATGGAAATACTCTGTATTGATCCAAAAGTCTTGCCCAAAAAAAGAAAAAGAAAAAAACGTACTTAATTTTTTTAAAACTAAAATTAAGGATTAATTTTCTTATAAATTCAGCATACTTTATACATACTTTATAATTTTATTGCATGTAATTTAAATACAGTCAACTGTCTAAAAGCCACCATTCATTGTCGAATATAAACAAGAAATAGTGTTTTTTTTTTTTTAAGTTAGGCCTTTTAGAACAAATTTAATGCAGTAGTGATTTCATCAATTATTAATTTTTCAAGAACAGAATTGTATTTTAAAAATTTTGATGTATTTCACATATTGTGTATTAAAGCAATATTTTTTGTTAAGAAAAAGAAACAACCTAGTACAAATAGTAAAAGAATGGTTACAATTTTAAACTATGCGTTAATGCTAACACTAGATGATTGGAGAAATGTAATTTAACAATTATTGAACTAGTCTAAACTATTTCTTTATAAAGTTCTTGCATTCAATACATCTATAAATGAGGATTTCATTTGCATTTTATCTCAGAACTAGAAATAGCAACTATTTGTTGAATACAAAAAATAATAAAAATGTTCATCAGTAATCAAAACTTTAATTATTGTGCTAACGTTTTAAAATTGAATATTGACCAATTAAATTAGCATATAATTCTGTATTAAATATGTTACTTTTGCACTAATTTTCTTTTTTCAATTATATTTTCATGCAAATATTGCTAATTTATACTCAAACTAAAAGAAAATATGTGTAAATAAAATAATGATCTATAATCAGCTAAATTCTATAATCCACCAAACTTTTGGTCCCAAGCTGTGCGTATAACTTTTTATTCATTTTGACATCAAGGGCATCATTTCAAAACTTATTTGGGGGAAGGACAAAAATTTCTTTTGATCTTGTTGTGCACGGCTGAGAAGCAATTCATAGAGTTTTATTCCCACATATATTTTTTTAATTTACCACAGTACTTATTGGTGATTAATCTATCTTTGAGAATGTTGCAATAGTAAGGCTTTAGCAAATATATTTAAAATTAATAATTTCAACTTTATGTGCTTTTAAAGTATGTATTTAATAATGTTGTTTCTGATTTAATCATACCTAACAAGTTATTTTAGCTTTTGTAAAATTTCTGAAAAAAAAAAAGTAATAAGTCTTACTTGTGATAACTGATACACTCTGAAACATCAAATTCCTTAAGAGGGTAACTGCCCCTCACCTCCACTCTCAAATGGCAATCCTGTGTTAGTCTAAAGTTTATTTTAAATTTAACTTTGGTATCTCAAAATTTCTCTCTTCCCTCCACGAGATTCGGGTTATCGAGGTTTGACTGTAGCTACTTAGATACTTTCAGAAATACTTCTGATAGGTTTTAAATTGTACAGACTTTTTTTTTTTTTCATCCATGGGAAACTTTCATAAAAAACATGCCTAACTAATTTTACATTTAAAAAAAAAAAAATGTTTGTAATATGTGTTGTTGATCTTGCATTTAACCATTTTTAAAAAGAATAACATACACTTTTTCTGTTATTTTTTTAATTCATGTTCATAGCTATTAAAGTTGTCTCATTTGTATTTTTATGTCAGGTATATAATAGAAATTTAATAGCAAATTTCACTTCTTTGTTTTATTTTTTTTTTAAATCTTTTTTGACAAGGAGAAATCTTGGGCTTGAAATTTTAGCTTGGGACCAATTCTGTTATAGATTTTTACTCTTTGCGTAATAGCATTATTTAAAAGCATGTTGCACATAATTTGAGTATGAGTAATTGTAAAAACATATGTTCAACCTTTGCTAAAAAAAAAAAAAAAAAAAAAAAAGATGGACATAATTGTTAATGACAGTTTGATATAGATGTTAGAGCCTTTTTTTACATATATATCTATAGTTTTTCCTGTTACGGAAAACAATAATGATGTACCGAAACAGAACAGTTTATTAATAAAAAATAAAAACATGTCTAAATTAGTCTGTTTGTGCAGATATTTTCAGGTGAGTTTAAAATTAAGATTTTTTTATTTTTTACGTAGGTTATTAACTTGATACAAATTTTTACAAATTTTTATTTATTTTTTATTTTATTTTTTTTATTTTTTTTTTTTGCATTTTTTTTGCATTTTTTCAGATTGAGCACACTACAAAATGGGTTATGAGTTGTATATATTTGCAATTTCAAACATAAAATGTTATCTATCAGTAAAAGTTTAAACTTTTTTTTTTTTTTTTTTTGCAAGAAAAAAAAAATCTTGCTCTACAAAAAGTATGTGGATACAAACTACATTCTCAATAACTTGGTGGGTTTCATTTGAAATCTTTCTATAATATTTTTATTGGATTGGCAAAAGGCTGAATTAGGAGAATGTAGGAAGTCCAAAATATTCCTTTTTTCTTTATGTTAATCACATATGAAAAATACCTCTAAAATATGTGATTTTTCTATATACATGTAGGATTGTTTAATATGTATATATATTCCCTAAAACTTAGTACCGTAGAACATTTTTATGTTCTCAAAATTTACTTTTTTTAAATTTCATAATTTATGAAAATATTAGAAAATTTAATTTTCTTCTGCCATTTATGTATTATTTCTTTGGTTCCTACAAAAACTTGTAAATATAGTTCTGTTTTAATTGCAATTGTAGTAAAGTATAAAACTATGATTGTGAATATGTTTTTTGAATATTTTGTAAAGAGAAGCGATAAATGATTTGGTAACTGTTTTAAATATAAGGTTTTTCTTATTTTTTTATTTTTCTTCTCAGTTTTTTGCGATAACTTTGTTTTAAAGAATTCGGTAATTAGTCCTTCAGTTGTTTAATATATCTAATATTTTTTGGAATTTTACTGAGTTGGATTTCTTTAACAATGTATTCATGTCTATTTCTTGAGAAGGTAATTGTGCAATGCTCTTTAGTTGTCAAAAATGTCATTGTTTTCACAGTTTTCCTTTTCCTAAAACAAATGCGTACATATATATATATTTTTTTTTTTTTTTTTTTTTCTCTCCTCTGTGCTGGTTCATGGTATATTGTGAGTATCACAATTAAAAACTGATGTACATAAATTATACAATTGATGTTTGTGAATACATTGCATTATTTGTGTGTGCATGATAAATTTCAATGCTTGCACAAAATCACTTTTTTTTGTTTATGTAATATAATATGCACTGAACACTATGTTCTGCGCAAGAAGTTTATGTTGCTTTTAGTATTGAATGTGTTAGAAATGAAGATGATATCACTGATCTGAAAATAAATATTGCTTATAGATTGAAGAAGTGAGTATATATATTTAATGTGTATTTTGATGGTGGATAAATCTATTTGTAATTTCTTGTAAACAAACGTAGCAGTTTTTATTTGTTAATGTAAAGAAGGATTTTTAAAAAACTTTTAAATTCTTCAAGTATTACAATTACTGTTTTGTAACTAAATTTTCTTTTCTTTGGTGAAAACTTTGTTTTGTAAGCTGCTTGTTGAATGACTAACAAAGTTTCCCTAATTTATGTAAATAGAAAAAAATAAAGTTTTAATTAATTTTATATTGTGTTTTTCATATTATTTATGTTCCAAAAAATAGAAATATTTTTTTCAATTAAAATTATGTAAGAGCCCTGTCATATACCAAAATTATAATGCAGTAGCTACTTGTTATATTGTACCTTGTTACTTGGGGGGGGGGTGCACTTTTTAACTTTATCTTTAATTTGATTACAAAAGAGTGTCTATTGTTATTTTTGTTTAGAATATTTTAATTTATACATGAAAAAACATTTTGGAGTCACATGTACACCAATTACTTGAAGTTTATCATCTATTTTTATTTTTAAACTTTACTACTCTTGGATTCATTGTGTTTTCTCTTATAGCAAGGGGCTACTGTATTTATTTTAATATTTTTTTTAAGTTTCATTTCAACAATTTAACAAGAATATTATCCTTAAATCTTCTGTATAAAATTCTCTTCCTGTTTACAAAAAGGGCAAATTCAAGAACGGAATTTTTATATGTTTTTGACTATGGATTGCAGGTCCGAGTTAAAATTGGAGATATTCCCCCATAAGGGTGATAAGTAGAGCTGTGATAGCGATTTTCTCCTTTTTTTTTTTTCACAGCTTAAAAATATTTTTAGAGTTTATGAATATTTTTCAACGAAATTTTATATTTAGGTGTAATGTAATATGTCGAGGCTTGTATGAAAATTTGCAGAAAATCGGCATGAAGGTGGCACTGTGATAGCGAATTTTGATTGATTTTTCGGCATAGAGTAAAAAAGAAACTTTTGTTACTCTATGATTTTCAGGACAAGCACGGTAGCTGTTGAAAAAAGTTATTCTGAATCACCCATTAATTGTCCAATCTAGGTTTAATTTTCATATTTGTAATAAGTAAAATTTTTCATGTCTTTTGATGTATTAAGTGTTGATTAGACTTAATTATGAATCTCCCCTTCCCCCCCCCCCCCCCCCCCCATAGTTTTGAAACATTTATTGGCAAAAAACTTGAAGTGTAATTAAATAAAATAAATAATAACAAATCTGTTAACCACTCATTTTTTGTTTCTAAAATGTATAATTTTTAAAAAAAATTATGCTTTTTGAAGTATTAACATGTATGAGATAGAAGAAAGTTTTGGGATTGGCACGTTCGACTAGTTTTGTTATGATCATGTTGCAGCGAAATGTAGCATTTTTTAATGGGGAAATTGCACGTTTTTCAATTTAACTTGCATCTGATAGAGTGTAAAAATACGGACATTTTGATACCATTTTTACCTATATTGGAAACTTGTATAATTCCTTAAATTAACTTTTAAAACGAAGTTTTTGCCGTGGCGGGAAAAACCCATGTCACGTGACAAAAGCTGTTCTGACGTCACTACACATGTAAACAAACCCTCGCTGAATTTCTCCCTGTTATTTCCTATGGGGTTGGCTTGCTTTACGCTGGACGATTTCTTTCTTTTCTGAAAAATGATTAGTATAACAAATTAAAAGTATTGTAAATTGCTTTAATGAATAAATAATACTGTGAATTCCAGGTGATATTTTTATTCCATCGCGTTTCTAAGAATTTTCATTTCCAGATCTCGATGTAGAAATAAAGTATAGACTACAATATTGTATTTTATAGAATAAGGTATACTTTATATATATATATATATAATAAACTGGTACAAATAGGATTTATTTCATTAGGGAGAGTGGAGTCAACTTATAAAAGGGTTTTTGTATTTATATTTTATACTTAAATTATGAATTTTGCTTGGTTCCACTATATGTTTTATATCTTTAATTGTTAAATAAACTGTTTTTAATCTTTGAAAAACAGCTAAAGTTATTAGAAAGAGCGAAATGTGCTAAGATAGCTTTAAGACAGGCTTACAGAATTTTTATATAAATATACACGAGAAAAGTTTAATAATTTTTCAAAAAATGTTTCCAGGAACCTATCCAGACTTTTCTCCCAGGGTTCTTTTTTTTTGTGAAATTGCGAAGAGTATTTCATATTTGTGAAAAAACTAATTATAATTTTGTGAATTTGAAATAACTGTTATATTCAGTTTCTTGTTTATGAATTTTTGACAAGATTCTTTATATGTAAAAGCTACATAAATAGATTCTTTGACGGCTTCAGTTGTTTTGTGTCAGGTTAGATTTTTCTTTTAAATAATTAAATTTGTAAAAGATTTAGTTTGGAGATGGAAAAAATTATGAAAGGCCTATTTTTAAGACAAAAAATTTTATGAAGGGTCTTGTTTTAAGGTGGAATGTAATGTGAAGTTCGTGTTTTAATATGAAAAATTTTGTGAAGGGTCCTTTAAGCCTTTGAGGGGCGGTGGTATATATTATATACCACCTAAGTTTAATCCGATTCGAACCAGAAATTTTTAATTAAATTTTACTTTTTTAACTTTCACGGGAAAAGTTGAAAAATTGCCTTTCCTTATTTTGAACTAAATTCTTTCGTAAATACCGGTGTGAATTCGACGTTACAGGAACAGAATTGCTTGCCCCTCAAAAGGTTAAAGGATTCAATTTCTTCCTAAACAGATCTCTGGACTACACTACACACAGGCAAAATAGTCAAGTAATTATTTTAAATACTGTCAGTTTTGTGAAATTTTCAGAATGTGGGATTGAAGGTTTTATGCTTTATAGAACTTTGCAGATTAGAGATGATGTTTAGTTTAAAAATTATCTGTTTTATTTTTGTTATAAATTAACAATATTTCTACGGAAATTAAAAAGGCCAAAAGAGAAATATTATGCAGAAATATAATAATTCTAAATGTATTTGAAGCAATGTTATGTATATTTAAATTTTATTGTTGTTTTTAACATTTTAAACATTAAAAGAATGGTAGTGTGTTTGAATTTTCGTTCATGATCTATAACTATTTTCTTTATTCTTTGGTTCTATGTTAAATTTTTGTTGCTAAATTAATATATAATCCATACCTTCCAAATAATAAAAAAATAATAATCATGCAAATTCATGCCTTACCTGTGAATTGAATTTAAAAACCATTGTGATATTATAGCATAATATCTCTCAACATAATGCCCTGCCCTTATGATACTAATGCATTGTTCAAACAAAGAATAAACCTTGAATGATAATATATCTTTATTTCTTTATATGCCACTATAAAAAGTTTACGTGTAATGAGATGGCTGTTTTCAAAAGTGAAAAGAGTGGGCTCTACTTCAACAACATATTCAAATTCTCAGCACATCTCGCTCTGTTTTAAAAAAGCTTTGTGCAGTATAATGCTTATTTTCAAAATTAAGATACTGCTTTCTTTAACAAGATATTCATTATTTTTATTTTTTATGAAAGTTAGAACATTGAGGAAAATAAAGATATAAAATTTTTAGAACCTGATAAATCTAAAAATAGGACATTCTGAGAAACTATATTTCAATCAAACAAAAAGTACTGCATCCATTCAAAAATTATACGTAAGCAAATAATAATAAAACTATAATTAAACTATTTTTACACTTTTCTATATTAATTGAATTATGGTTATACGTTGAGAAATCAATTTAGCAATCCTAAAAAGATAGTTTAAATAATGCTTCTTTTTCTTTCCTCTTTCCATACCTTAAAACAGAAGAAAAGCAAAGATTATACATTTATTTTAATAAATTTATTAGCTCTCATTTTCTACCAAGCATAAAAAAAAAAAAAAAAAAATCGGTGAATTTTCCCATTAAGTTTCGGTGGTCATGCCAAATTATAGTATTATTGGACATGTTTTGAAAAATCACGAATTCCAATCATAAAAGGAGGCGTGATTATCAAAATAAACATTGGATGCTTATAAAAGATGTGTATTTAAAAAATATATTTAATTTAATACTTATTTTTAAGTTAGTACATAAAAAGAGAAAATAAAAGACAATAGTGATAAATATACTCACGTATGTTGCAGTAATTTTTTTTTTTTTTTTTTTTTTTCTGAAGAGTGAATACACAATTATTATTGTCAGTATTTAATTAAAATTTTTATTCAATAAATCAGTATTAAATAAAGCATTTTTTGTTTGTTTCCTGCATTGTTGCTAAAAATTTCGTTTTCTCATAATTAATTTGAGTACATTTTTTATCCGTAATATAGCCTGCATAACACGAAATTATATTCATATTAAAACGATTTATTAAGCATTAAAATGAATTAAGAAAATAATGCATTTCAAGAACTATATCAATGCGATTTTAGTTAAGATTTCTTTTGTAATAAAAGTATTATTCTTATTTCGTTTAAATAAATCAGAGTATGTGAACAATATACGTGCCTTTTAGCTTTAGCTTCCTGTATGTTTACCCACATGAAATGCAGTTTTTCTGTCCTAAAAGCTAATTGGAATTAAGAAAATAAAAAACTATTTCCAAAAGACATAATTTTGTATTTTACGAATCCGACCAACTTCACTGCTTTTCTAAATGAAAGTTAATGCAAATGCATAAATTATTAGTGCATTATATTTAGATATGATAAAATAGACTTTTGACTTTAATTTTTGTTTTTGTGTAAACGAGTCTTTAAAAGATGTTTATAGTACATAGAAAGCAATATAAAACAGCCTGCGAGCACTCGGCTCTAAGCACAATTCCCCGTTTCATGTGTAGTGACGTCAAACCAATCCCGTCGCGTTTTCCGATCACATGGTTTTGTTTTGCTTTTAACGAAGCTTAAAACTCCAATAACTACATAGTTTAAATTATTTTTGTGATTCCGAGTTAAGTTTTGAGGTATGTAAAGTTGTCTTCATCAATTAAACATAAAATAATGCATAATCTAAAGTGAGTGCAACTTCCCCATTGATCAATTTTGTCTATAAAATTTTTGAAAGTTAATGAGAAGACTGTTTTATTAACATAATTTTTTCCCTACCTTATTTTGAACACTTTTGCAATTGACATTATTTATTTATATCCAACATGTAAAAAATTGATCCACATCTTAACTATTTTTAAAACACCCTGTATCCTGTATAAGTAAGGTGACCAGATATTGAGGTGCAAGGTGGAACTGTTGACAGTCTAATCTATTTCTTCCACTCCTCCTCCCTCCAAAAATATATATACAGTAAACTCTGTGTAAAATGAAAAATTGTCTAACACAGAAGGATTTCCAAGTCCGAGCAAATCCATAGACATAGAGTAAACGTTGTCTATCGCAGAAATTTTTGTTCGTCCCGGTCGATTCTACATTAGACAGAGTTTATTTGGAGCCTGATTAAGGTTGTCTGAGGATCAAGACCAACACCTTTTCGAGACCCCTTCAAATCCAATACTAGTTAGCACTTTTTTTTCCCGAGTATTCAAAGGTTATCATTAGATATTACAATGCAGTTGCCAAATTAACCAGAATTATTTTTGGTTTTGAACAAATCATTGTAGAAAACTGCATTTTTAAGAATTTGTTTCTAAATCATTTTACTCATTTTGAGGCTTCCATGAGCAGTGGGCCCAAGGCCACGGCCTGTGTGATAATCAGGCAAGGCACTGAGTTTACCATATATAAATAAGGAAATGACAGCTGACATCACTGTGGGGTAGCAAGGAACACCTGTCTGTTCTTTGACTCTAGCCATAAAGATTCCTACAATGATGATATTGCAAAAATGGTGTAGTATATTAGTTAAACATGCTCTTTCCTTATATGTGAAGCAGATTTTTTTTTTTTCTTGGGACAGTTTTTGTTCTTGAAAGAAATTTGGAATTTACATTAATGATTTTCACAAACATTTTTTTTCCTAAATTTGTTGCTCATTTATTTTTTAAATAAACATTAAACATAAAAATTCAGATTAAATTTTACACTTTCATTTAATCAAATTTTTCTGCAGACTAGACTTTTTTTAGATAAAGTCGAATATTTCAACAGTTTGTCAGTAAAGAAGTTTAATTTGGTTTCTTTCTTTATAATTCCTTTCAAAGATCTGTAGCTTATCCCTTATCTTTCAGTTGAATTTGTGGAAACTACAATATTTCACGGGTTTCATTAAAAAAATAGGGTCGATTGGTACATTTTCTAAAACTGGTACTGCCTCTATAAAACCGGGCCATTTGACCATATCTCCCTAACATATTCTCTTCGGGAAAATGCATAGCTACCAAACCTTCTGATTCTTGAGTGCCATTATTTTCGAATAGTATTCCTTGTCTTATTTATCACAAATTTATATCATTAAATAAAGCTACTATCATTGTTCTATTTGAAAGTTTGGAAACTGTGAAAATTAGTTTATTTCATCTAAGTTCCACTATTTATGTATAATTATGGACATAGACTGGTAAATTTCTTTACGTTCGTGATTTGAAGTTTTACAATTTGGTGGACAAGCTAATAATTTGACAACTATAATCTTAAGTCGTACGATAGATTTTTAAAATTAGAAAAACAATAATCATTTCACTTGTAATGCCTCTTAGGACTCCAGTTCATTGTACAAGCTACTCTTGCAAGTTTTAGTTTCATGCACCTTTATGCAAAAATAACAAAATAACAGTTTGTCTAATTTGGTGACCATTGAAAACTCCCGCTGTTTTGCCAAGTGCAATATAACAAATAACGAGACAAGAAGATTAGAAAGGGGGGACAGTTCATAGTTCAATCAATCTGAACAATAATATATACAAACACACAAAATGTAACACTTTTCTTTTATCAAATTAAACAAGCAGGGAACGCAGTTTTAAATTAGCAACCTAATATTTTTATCTTTTGAAATGAATAAGAATATGTATAAGTCAATCAATATTCACTATTGAAACTTAAGCCATACTACTTTTAAGAACATATCACTGTGGTAGTTAAAATTCAATGAAAATTAAACTCTTTATTTATATTAAATTATTTTTAACACATTACCCACTGGTGGTGGTGGTACGTTGACGCAACGGTCAAAATTGTGCATGCTTAAATTAATTACCCAGCTATCACTGTTTTAGAATTAAAAAATTTGCCTTTTTTAATGACAGAAACTTTGTGATTAAATAAATCGAAGATTACATTTCGGAATTTGTGGTAGCAAACGATTTTCAACAAAACAGTTGAAAACTCTTAACCTTATAGTTTTGGTGGTTAATGAGTCAAATGATGGGAAAACACTCCATTAATTAACATTTATCTATATTAATAAAAGAAAGTTTCGCTCTGTGTGTCTGTCTGTTGGATATGGCCAGGAATCTACCGTGTGCAGAGATCTGAAAATTTGTATAAGGATCGTCCAAGGAAGATCCTGGCCCAGATTTTTATTTTATTTTTATAATTAGATGAGATATTAATTAAAAAATTCGTCAAAAAAGCGATCTGTTTTTCCAAAATCGGCAGATACGCGCGCGCATGCCCAGAACCCGACTTTCGAGCGTAAAGGAAAGAAGAACTAAATGCTGGCGGTTTTTGCTCTTCTGTTTTGTTTTAACCTCTATCGGCCAAATTGTTCGAGATACGGGAAAACGAAAGCCATATTCTTAAAGTTCGTACGTTTACATCTTAAACGCCGCAATCATTTCGAAAAAATATCGTTGTTAAAATTTTAAAAAAAATTTCAAAAAGGGACGTTTTTCTTCTTACAGAGTGCGCAATTTTAGAGATACCGACAAACAAAATATATGATCTTAAAGCTGAGACCACCTTCTTTTTGACGGTGCAATTGGTTTTCAAAAATTCGAATTTTAACCCTTTCAAAAACATTTGCGACTACAGGTCACTTCGCGCCTCTCGGAGACGATCTTTTTTCTACGGTAAAAGTAAATAAATGTCCGTATTTTAGCACAATCTTTTTAAAGCATGTCGACAGACAAGATATATATCACCCTCAAAAATTTCGATACGTTCGGACGAGTATTTAAAAAAAAAAAAAAAATCGATGCAAACGGCAAAACGCGGACTGTTTCAGCGCGGCTTCGTGTCATGTTTTCACTTATAAATATGCATATTTTTTCACGAAATTTTACTTAGATACAGTTATATTTATAACCGATTAAAATTTCAGAGAGTTCGGAAAATGAGAACTTTTTTGTTTGTTTGTTATGTTAAAGAACCCGACACGAAAAGACAAAATAAACGAGAAAAAAACTTTTATTTTACAACTAGATCACAATGTTTTTTCACGAAATTTTTACACGGGCTGCAAAACCGTTATTTATAACCGATAAAAATTTCAAAGAGTTTGAACAAGAATTTTTTTCTTTTAACTATGAAACTACGTAAAAAAAAAAAAAAAAACAAGAAAATGTCTTCTTATGAGCGCTTTTTACCTTACCACTAAATATCAATATTTTTTCGCGAATTTTTCATTTAAAAATATAAATTCACACGGAATCGGTTAAGATATAAAATCATACAAATTTTATGTTTATTTAAGGTTATTATCACGGGCCCGGGCAACGTCGGGCGGGCAGCTAGTAATAAATAAAACTCAACAATCCTATGAGGATTTTAAACATTAAGTATGTGATCTTAGTTATAGCAGTTTTATTTGTTCATTATACATTAGACTTTAGTTTGCTTTTAAAACATACTCTTAATGAATAATGTGTCATAAAACTTTCACACTAAAACCTAGAAAAAATACTTATTATTTTTGTATTAATTTTTTTTAGTGTTTGCATATTTTTAAGAATAGAGATTCGGGTAATGTAATACGCAAAAAGAAAAGAAAAAATAGCATGGGTATGGGGGGAAATTTAAACAAATTGGTGCATTGTTAAAAAAAAGGGGGGGGGGATTTTCTGCGACCTGCGTGTGAATCTTGGAACCTCTGAAAATTAGCACCTAGGTGTTCCGAATTATGGCTAAACACATGTTACGTTTTTTCATAGTATAAATCTTTTAAGCCCATTACGCATACCACATAATTTCTTTTGGAGCACCCAAAGAGAGAAACTGTTGTACAAGGAATTTAATTTGTTTAAACAATCTGGTAATGTAATTTCGAAAAATTCAGTGGCACGGATATGTAATCAATATTTTAAGATAATCTCAGAAAGTATGCTAGAAATATATAAGTTAATTTCTTTTAAGCATTCTAGCTTCCAATTTCTAGAGAAAATTCTAATTTTCTAAAATAAATGAAAACAATTTAATGTAAAAGAATCGTTCATTAATTACGTCACGCCATTTTTTTTTTTTTTTTATCCCTCACTCTATGTCGCAGGTTGTCACCCTCGAGTGACACCCTCCACCGCCTTTTGTAACGTTACATTTTCTGAAACTTAATTACAAAAAAAAAAAAAAAGTTATATATGATCTAGTATTTCCTAACTGATATCTATATTAACTTAGTAAGATGATTGTGGAACTTTAGGTAAGCAACTAAGGCTGGGGTGACACATCACCCATGTTATCATCGGAAGCTAATAAAACAATAATGTTTGTGACTCTGCCTGTTTGTTGGCGATGCTAGAGAAATCTATCACACGTAGAGGTCAACTATTTTTTTTTTTTTTACATAAGGATAGACGAAGACAGGTTCAGATATTTCTTTTTTTTTTTAACTAACCTTACACTAGGTTCATTTGGATAGATTTTCCTTTAAAAGTATAAAATCATACAAATTCGAAGATGTACGCTGCCGAAGGCAGTGAGACCTCAACAGTAAATCTTTCCCGGAGAAAAATGTCTTAATTTATCTGCCTAAAAGTAATTCGAATTAAAAGGCTACTTCACTCACGGGGAAAATACACGCTCGCTAATATTAATCCTATGGGACAGTTATTTTATAATATCTCGTTTGCATTTCAATACTTTTAAATGATTTTTTTTTTCATTGGATAGTTGAGGTTGATCTCTATGCAGGTCATTTTTTACTTTTTCGGTTTTGGTTGCAGGTTGTTTTTTTTTTTTTTTTTTTTTTATGAGGATACACTACCACTTTTGAAAGTGAAAGTATCCACATTAAAAAAAACCTGTAAACAAAATTTAAAAAGTAAAAAAGACCTGCGTAGAGATCAATCTCAGCTATCCAATACAAAAAAAAAAAAAAAAGAAAGAAAGAAAATGAAATGTAAACGAGATATTATAAAATAACTGTCCCATAGAATTAACATTAACGAGCGGGTGTTTTCCCGTGAGCGAAGTAGCCTTTTAATTAGGGCTATGCATGGGAATTTCTGAAAGTATGTTTTTAATCGTTGCAAATGATGCAATATCTTCTTGTAATTGATTTTAAGTGTATAAGAGAAAGATGTATTTTGTCAAATGTAACCAAGTAATCAAAAGAAACTGTATAAACTTCGTTTTTTCCTGGATACATACATGAATGGAATGAGATAAAACAACAACACACAGCTCACAATTTTATATTTTTTATTCAAAAATTTAAAAAAAAAAATGCAGGCAACAAAAGTCATTTACATTTCAAATACCAGGAACATACGAAAATAGGAAAGCAGGATTAGTTACAGAACACTACCTAATGTACAAATTATGCAAATTAACATCAAAATAAATAATTCAATAAATAAATAAATAAGTGGGGTTTTCCTTCTTTTATATCTAAAAATATAAAATTGAGTACTTGCAGTGTATTTCATTATCACATTTTATTATTTCACATCGTTTAAAAACAGCAGCTCTCAATATGAAAGAACATAGAGCTGTTTTGTTGTAACAGCAGCTCTCAATATGAAAGAACATAGAGATGTTTTGTTGTTGTTGTTGTTTTTTTTTATAACAGCAGGCGAAATATCTCTGCCTTCGATTTCTCTAAAACTAAAGTTTGCTGATAAATGAAAAATATTAAGATTTGAAAGTACTCTAGGTTTAACGGATCCTATACAATCTGCTATTCATTGCCACTGAAAAGAAATAGAAATTCATGTACAGTAGAACTTCCCTTTAACGAAGTCCCTATTTAGCGAAGTTTTCTACTTAACGAAATTTTCTGCAGAACTTTGACTTTGAACACCATTAGCATGTAAATTAATCTCCCTATTACGAAAAATATATTCTATATAACGAAGTTTTTTCCACTTTTGTACGTGTATAGAATTCAATCTAAGAAGTTGCTGTTGCGATATATATGCGAATTTATTTCAGCGGATTGTACGAAAATGAACATATTTAAATAATTTCCATTCTGTTTGGTGGTAAATAAAGCAATTTTTTTCACACCAAGAAAAACACTTGTTATCATTACTCTCTCACACAGACACTGATAGTTGGGGGAAGTCAAAATCCCCTTTTTACATTCAATGATATAGAAGATGCAGTGACGTAATGGCGTCAGATGAATTGAAGCAAAAAATATCAATTAGAATCCGACAGTTACCATTCTGAGCTTCTATTGCTGATAGACAATTACTTTGTACATCCACAAGAATGTGCTTCAAAATGCAAATCGAACAGCATCAAAGTTATTTTTGTTCCTGCTAATACAACTTCTAAACTTCAGACATTAGTCTAAGAAATAATAAAAAATCGTGAAGTACATTATCGAAAAAGATAGAAAAAAGACAATGTAGTGAAAACATGAATTTGAGAACCTGTGTATCAAAACTGATGAAAGATTGAGCCAAATCATGGAAATGTGATGTGATTTCAACGACCGTACACAACTGTTTTATAAAAGACGGTTTCATAATTTAAACCGAATCAAATGCTTATGAATCCAATACCTGTTTGTCATATCTGAAAGGAAAATTTCATGAAATTAAGGTGATTTCTATTTAACGAATTTTCTTCATAACGAAGTTTTTAGGTGTAACGATGAGACTTCGTTAAATGGAAGTTTCACTGTATTTCTCAAGTTACAATATAAAATTTAGCTCTGTATTAAAACGCAATATATGATATATACTAGGGGTACATAACCACTATCCACTATTTTAGAAAAGAAAAAATTGCTTTATGTAATGACTGAGGCTTTGAGATTAAATAATACAAAGATTACATTTTGAAAATTGTGGTGGCAAACGATTTTCAGGTTTAAAAGTTTTGCAGACTTAACCATTGACATCTCATACAAATAGACGCCGGATCAGCAACCCTTTTTTAAAGAAAACATGTCCCTTCCCACCAGCAGGTGCTGGTGGGAGAATATTATGCCAAACAGGTTTTTTTCCGCCAAACTGTCACTGGAATTCCACCGTCTGTTTCTTTTATTACGAGAACGGAAACAGAAAGTTGCCAAGAAAGGGATTACCGCCAGAAAACGGCATCCTTTCGCCGTTTTTTGGCGATGAAAGGTGAAAGATGTTTTCTTCAACTCTCTCGGGAGAGAAGAAAGGGATCCGGTGTCCATTTATATTAGAAGTCAATGGCCTTAACCCATATTGAATTTATTATATTGGTCTATGGAGGATAATGACCAGTGTTGAATCTAGACATTTTTCCGGTGAGTGATTTCTGGAACCCCAACAGACGGGGACGCTAAGCAGTTATAAGGAGTGGGGGCATTTCTATATCATTAATTGGCACAAATGAAATTTCCGCGGTACAATTTTAATGCTCCGGGAATAAAAACGATGTTCTACCCTCAAAATTTGGCCATAAGACAAGTTGTTGATAAGCAGATAACTTGTTCGTATATTAAATTCAGAAAATATTAAAATCAAATAATTAAAAAAAAATTTGAATTTTACTCATTTATGCATAAATAACATTAAGAAAAATCATAATCATACGCATCACCGTAAATAGTGAAGTAAAACAATTTCAAGCATTCAAATATGTTTTAATAATACATACATTAGTCCATCAAATAACCTTTTAAATTATATTAATCACAACTATTAATTAAACGTTGAATGAAGTGAATCGCATGCAACTGAAGTAGTAAACAACGCATATGAGCAAAAAACAAATTTTCCTTAAAATATATATATAATAATAATAAATTGAAATAATTTCGTAAGTCAGTTTGAGCAGTCGTTAAATAAGGATTTGTATTATAAAACAAAAGATGTATATAATGGAATACATTTTATTCATTTTAAAGTAATTAAAAAACAAAAGTTTTTAAAAATGAGTTTTCATTTGATTTTAAATGAGTTTTGAATTTGTAACTCATTATGTACATGTAATGCATTCATACATACAGTTATTATTATTTGTACATTTTCATTATAAATTTGCATAAAATAATGAAACAGGGCATTGCTATTAAAAAAATGCCAAATATGCCAATTGGAATTTATTATATTAAAAATACTCTTGATAATAATTATTAAAAAAAAAAGGTTCAAAAACTTGTCCATCTTTACAGAACCTTAGCAATTAGTTGGTAACAATTTTCTGGGGCACTTTTTCTGTAAAGCAAGTTTCTGAAGCTGTTTTCTTATCTTAATGCCCTTCAAATCCAAAAAACTAAGACGCATCATTCATAAAATATCAAGAAATGTTGTGACGAACATCAGCGATCTTCTTTTTCTCTTCATCCAATACATTTTCTTCGTTGCCGAAAATTGCTGAATTTTACATTTCACCCCTTTTCTGGGGAATTCATATAGATGAGAATCTTCTTTGTTTCTGAAGATCCATTCTGTTTCTGAAAAAATATCAAACCAAATAGCAAAGTCATTTTCTTTATCTGTTAGTTTGCTGGGGAATAGGAAAAACAATCGGTAATATAACAGCAGCCACTGCTATCCAAAACATGATGTTAGGTGGTAAATGGTATGTCTGAAAAAAAAAGGATAAATAAGTATTACTGAAAATTTTCAAAGTTACAAAGGATTCAATGTGGATTTTAATTCAATTATTCGAATGTTTAAAAGATAAGAAAGGACATTCTTAACAAAAGCAACCTTCCTTAACTTTCTTTCTTGAAAATCTTTTCATATACATTCTCCCTCTATTCCTCCTCTTTCTTTCCTTTTTCTTTTTTTTTTTTTTTTAGTCGCATTTAGCAGAATTATTTAGCTATTATTAATTTATTGGAATGAAATGAAAATATAGTGTTTTTTATCATAATTATTGAAAGGTTGAACGAATTATTGATTCAATAGAATTTATTCTCTTTTAAGTTTCGTTTTTCTGCCTGTCTGCTGCAAATCAACGTCAAACCGATTAATTCTGTTCTTTATTACAGCCACAACTATTAACCTTATTATTAGGTGCGTTGGTAATTATACAAATACGTAGCACCTGTAGTCGTCGTCTGGTCCGTCCGTCCGCATATAACAACACAAAAACTATACCCAACCGAATTGTTTGAAATTTAATATATATGATCGTTGCAGAATTTTGTCGAATTATTTCAAATTTCATGAAAATTGAATCACAACTTAAAAAGATATTTATAAAAGTTTTATGTATTATATTCAATCCTATCATTACGCAATCTGTATAATAAAAGCGCAAGTCATATGACTGAGAAACAAATACTGGCTAACCACTTCTTTTTTCATGTGCCAAGCGGCCATTTTTATTAAAAATTATTTTTTCGAATAAAATTGCATGAAAGTTACAATTTTAGAAATATCATTCAAAAAAATTGTTTGTTTGAGAGATGAGTTACATTCAAAAATGTATATATTCTGAGATAACTTCTGTGGAAATTAGGTTAACAGCCGAATATCTCAATCCATGAAAGTAAATAAACACAAGAGATTCGTTCATCGTGAGTCATAGAAATATTAAACCATGAAGATAACCATTCGCAAACCATGATCTCCATGGTGATTTTTTAGCCAATGTATGTATTCGAAAAAAAAATTCGCATCTGTAAACGTGGGGTACGTAATAAGAAAAAAAAAGGCTCGCTCATAACAGATGATATAATTTATTTCACTGAAATAATAACTATATTTTTACACTAGCCGCCACTGGCGACCAGTTTGGTCTCCCTTAAATGTATGTTAAACATTGCAACCCGTTACATTTATTCATAATTTAATTTTCCCTTAATCCTTCGCCAAATCGGAAGATTCTATAATGGACAAATCATGAACTTTTGCGATCATGGTAGCATTTCGCATATTTTTGAGGCACAGGTGTCACATACGCACATCCCCCCCCCCCCCCCCCCCCCCCGCGCGCGCCAATTTGACGAAATTTTTTTATGGAAATTGTTGTTTATTTACTATTATTTTTTTTTTAGTTCTATAAATTATTTTTGATATGTATATCAATATTTATTTACATCAAACTATCATTTATTTATTTTTATTTCCCTTTTTAATTATGAGTATTTTTGAGTATAGCCGGGAGCAGATGATAAATCGCCAAATATTGTTCCCATCACCATCATTCATACTAAATTAATTTAATTTTAAATTATAAACCTGTCACTCATTTCATTTAAAATACTTAACTTTAACCTAAAATGCTTATATTACATAAATTTAAAATACTTCACACTTTTCATTTAAATAGAAAATAAATAAGAAATAATATCATAAATCAAAACATTTGATTTCAAAACCAAAGTATCGTTTCTAATTTGTACACGCGATAAATAAAAGCTGTATTAGCGATTTTAAAAATGCTAAAAATTTGATTCATTAAATATTATTACATGAGTTCAATTTACGTCAAGAAAAGGTTCGGAAGGAAGTTCAGTTGTATAGCACATAATTATGGTAAACTTTGATTGTCTCACTGGTGCGAATTATTTTTTTGACGCGAGGCAGCGGTCCAAAAATTCATTCGCGGAGAACTTGCTTTGCGAATGATTACCTCCATGATTTAATATTTTAAATGTTCACGGCGAATCAATCTTTTTTTTTTTGTTTACTTTCATGAATAGAGAACTTGAACTGGGAACCTAATTTTGACTGAAGTTATTGCAGAATATATACATAATTGAACGTAAGTCATCTCTCAAATATTAATTTATTTTGAACGATCTTTCTTAAAATGGAACTTTTATGCAGTTTTATTCGAAAAAATAATTTTGAATAAAAATGGCCGCCTGGCATATGAAAAAGTGAAACGGCCGTCCCGGAACTGTTGATGACAGTCACATGACTTACGCTTTTATTTTAGAAAATTGTAAAACTTGTCGGAGCAAAGCTCCGGCTTCCCGTGAAAAATTACAATTTTGTTCATACGATAGCGCCCAAAATATCCGTCGCATTAACACCAAAATTGGACTGGAAGTCGGTAGTGTCAAAATCTGTAAAGAGTGTATTGTAATCATGATAAAAAATCTGATTATGGATATATTGGTACATTTTAACATTTTGATATTATCTGAATTTTTTTCTCTGTTTTTAAATTATTCCACATGTATATGTGTGTGTATGCGTGTATCCTAGAAAATCCACGCATCTTTAGGTCTCTTCTTACTGACTGAAGTATAACTGAAGAACTGAAATAAAGACTTTCAGATTTTTTAAAAAGAAAATTCATAGAATTTTTACAGTTGCCATTTTTTTTAATCATGTAAAACTTATTTAAATAACAAAATACTCGGAAACAACTTTTCAACAAAAGGTTTTAATCTCTGTCGCAATCCGGACCACAGATTATTTATTAAGTAAATAGGTAATCATCTGTCGTTCAGATTAAATGACAAGGTAGAGAAAATGACGTAAATTAAAACAAAATCGTTGTAAAAATGTGCAGATTTATAAATGAAAATGCAAGTTAATGACGTCATTTTCACCAGCAGATGTATTTTACTTTTCTCAAATAAGAACACCATAAATTTTAGTCATTAAACACGTGCAATGAAGTTTAAATCGTAATTAGTACATGAATTTAGCTTTTTAGATAGCTTTGATTACAAAAAGCTACCTATTGCAGCCGTTTGGAGGAAAGCAATTCCAGAAATTTTGGTATATTTTCACCGATCATGACCCCAAACCCCAAAAAACCCCCCTCCGTTCAAATGTTGATATATATATATATATAATACTTCATTTGTTAGGACTATGTTTTATAATGTGTAATTTGACATAGCTATTTGGGATAATAATTTCATTGCATTTGGTCAGTTATTTCTGTTTCAATGGTTAATTTTTGCAATAAGTTTTTATATATATATATATATATATACTACTTACCTATCTTTGAAAAAATTGGAGATTTGGTCAGTTTTGTTGCACTATCTTATTTATGAACCGTTTTGGATGTGACTGAGTATGTGTAATAGGACATACCAAGGTTTCGACCAAGTTCGTTGGGCAGCTTCGTCCAACATCTTGTTTCAAAATGGCGGCCACTTATAAAATTTAAAATTTTAAAAAATTCAAAAAGATGCACAAAAAATTATAAAATGAAAGTATTGTTTCCGTTAAGTGTTAGATCGTCATACAAGAATTCCGGAACATTTTTTGTTTTGGCTTTATCTTTAAAAATGGCTGACATTTTGAAACAATCTCATTTTTTCTTATGCTGTAACTCTCGTATTTATGAACCTATATGAATGTGACTGATTATGTGTACAGGACATACCAGGGTCTAGACCGAGTTCGTTGGCCAGCTTCATGCGTCATCTTATTTCAAAATGGCGGCCAGTTAAAATTTTTATATTTTTTTTTAATTCAAAAAGATGGATAAAAAGTTATAAATTTAAAAAGTTGTTTCCGTTAAGTGTTAAAACGTGATACAAGGATTCCGGAGCATTTTTTTGTTTTGGCTTTAAATGGCTGAGATATAGCTGTTTAAAATTCTAGGTTGGCTGATATTTTGAAACAATCTGATTTTTGTTGTGCTGCAACTTTGATGCTGAAATATGCATTCAAATTCAGTATTAACGAAAACTGGGATTGAATCTTCTATAATCAAGTCGGGTTCCAAGCATTTTAGCTTCGGGTGTTTGAGTAAAATGAGTTGAATTTTTAAATAACGCGCAATATGAAAGCTACCTCTTCCTCCCGGTACAGGCCAGAAGGACTTTTCTTATTCGAACTCAGCCATCCGTGCAAACTCTTTGTTTTGCATACGAACATAATTTTTTCTTTTGAATTTTATTATAAACTAGCAAGCTACGCTGGTCAATTTCTCTTATCAAACTTTTAATCAAACAAAATATGGACGTTTCATATTTTAACAGAATAATAAGGCTACTATAATTTGTGACTCGTGCCAATATAACACGTCAGGACACGTCGCCCTTATCATTATCTTTTTACGCATGAATGGTTTCGCTATAGTACTCCATTGTGAAATTTGGTAATTTTTGAAATTCAATATTTGAAAAACGGCACAATCATTAGATTTGAAATTTATATCAACAAAAATACAATTTTTTACCTTTCAAACGACCTGTCTAACAAATGTCAAACGAATTGTCTAACAATTTTCTGACAAATACTTTTCGAGCTATTATTTTTTTCAGTAACTTCGAATGTTTCATTTTCGGAGATTAATCTGTGGCAACAATTACCGAAAAACCCAGTCGTCAGCAACGCATAGCTTTTTATTAAAGAGGCTGTTGGAGCAGGGATTGTCACCATCAATTTGCCACCATCACTTTTGAAATCGGTTCTGTAGTTCCAGAGATTCCATAGAAATTGTAATTTAGAATGATTTTAGAACGCTTTTAGCTCATTTCATCATTTTAAATTTCGATTTTTTTTTTTTTTAATTTGTTCTTATAGAGCATTTACATCTTATAAGTAACTACAATGCCAAATTTCAAATTTCTAACTCTTTCAGTATAAAAAAATTGCAATTTTACAACATTTTTCGCTCTTGCACCCCTCTGGGATTAGTGGCACCGACATAAAATATAGCCTATGTTAGAGCAGGCATTGTCACCATCAATTTGCCACCATCACTTTTGAAATCGGTTCGGTAGTTCCAGAGATTCAATAGAAATTGTAATTTAGAATGTTTTTAGAACGCTTTTCGCTCATTTCACCCCTTTAAATTTCGATTTTTTTTTTTTTTTTGTTCTTAGAGAGCATTTACATCGTATAAGTAACTACAATGCCAAATTTCAAATTTCTAGCTCCTTCAGTATACAAAAAATCGCAATTTTAGAACGTTTTTCGCTCTTGCACCCCCCTAGGGTTAGTGGCACCGACATAAAATATAGCCTATGTTGGAGCAGTGCTTGTCACCATCAATATGCCACCATCACTTTTGAAATCGGTTCGGTAGTTCCAGAGATTACCCCCTACAAACAAACAAACAAACAAAAAAACAATCTTTACTCCTTTATAATATTAGTATAGATAAACTCTGAATTGAATCTGTCTTTTGGAGGCTTATTTGTTTACCTCATTGGAGATATTAAGCAGCTGCAGACTGTAAAAGATACCTCTCTATATAAGATAAAATCTATAAAAAATATTTTGAAAATTTCAGATATAATTGGCTATTCTTATATTTACTCTGTATCTTGCATGTGTGCATGAATGAATAACTCATTTTCATAATTTTTTCATCATACACATACATGTATGTGAATTTAGATTTAGGCGATTAACAATACAATGCAAAACAAGTTGCAAATAATATTTATTTTGTTATTTGTGCTACTAACTTATTTTCTAATTACTTACTGTTCCCTCAAAGCCATTTTTTAAAGGGCGCAGCACCCTACCCTTTATTAAATTGGCAAAATGCATTCTGCTTTTTTTTTTTTTTTTAATAGTTAAATTTATCTTTAGTTGTACCCAGAAATTTCTTGTAAAAAACTTCTGTATACCACAGTATTTATAAATCCGTGTGCTCGTGCCCAAGACCTTGCAAAAATATTGAACTTTATTTATTTACTAAAAACAGGAAGTTATTAAATCATGTTATATTTTAATTATGTTTTTTCAATTTGTCATTCATATAATCATTAAAAATTGTCCTAATTTATCATATCATATATTCTAATACGAGCAAATCTTGTGGGTGGTTATATATATATATATATATATATATATATATATATATATATATATATATATATATATATATATATATATATATATATATATATATATATATATATATATAAACTTATTGCAAAAATTAACCATTATATATATATATGCAAAAATTATCTTAAAAACGGCTCTAACGATTTTGACGAAATTTCGTATCCTACCATTTTGGGGCACCAGAAAACCATTGGGCTAGGTCACATGCTCGAGAAAATTCGATTAGTGGGTCATTTTGGGACATGGTCTAGCTAATTGTATCTAAAAAACGGTTCAAACGATTTTGACGAAATTTTGTATCCGACCATTTTCGGGCATGAGAAGTCAATTGGGCTGGGTCACACGTTCGAGAGCTTTCGATTAGTGGGTCATTTTTGGGTCAACGCGGGTCAAATTAATTTTATCTAAAAAACGGCTCTAACGATTTTGATTAAATTTTGTATCCTACGAGTTTCGAGCACGATAAAAGCATTGGGCTAGGTCGCATGTCCGAGAAAATTCGATTAGTGGGTCATTTCTGGGTCAATGTGGGTCAAGATCTAAAAAGCGGCTCAATTTACACTAAATTTTGCATCCAATGGTTTTCGGGCACGAGAAGACTGTTGGGCTAGGTCACATGTTCGAGAAAATTCAATTAGTGGGTCATCTTGGGTTATTTTGGGTCATGGTCAAGCTAATTGTATCTAAAAAACGGTTCAAACGATTTTGACGAAATTTTGTATCCGACCATTTTCGGGCATGAGAAGTCAATTGGGCTGGGTCACATGTTGGAGAACTTTCGATTAGTGGGTCATTTTTGGGTCAACGCGGGTCCAATTAATTTTATCTAAAAAACGGCTCTAACGATTTTGATTAAATTTTGTGTCCTACGAGTTTCGAGCACGATAAAAGCATTGGGCTAGGTCGCATGTCCGAGAAAATTCGATTAGTAGGTCATTTCTGGGTCATTGTGGGTCAAGATCTAAAAAGCGGGTCAATTTACACTAAATTTTGCATTCAATGGTTTCCGGGCACGAGAAGACTGTTGGGCTAGGTCACATGTTCGAGAAAATTCAATTAGTGGGTCATTTTGAGTCATTTTGGGTCATGGTCAAGCTAATTGTATCTAAAAAACGGTCCAAACGATTTTGTCGAAATTTTGTATCCGACTATTTTCGGGCACGAGAAGACTATTGGGCTGGGTCACATGTTCGAGAACTTTCGATTAGGGGGTCATTTTTGGGTCAAAGCGGGTCAAATTAATTTTATCTAAAAAACGGCTCTAACGATTTTGATTAAATTTTGTATTTTACGAGTTTCGGGCACGCGAAAATCATTAGACTAGGTCACATGTTCGAGAAAATTCGATTAGTGGGTCATTTCTGGGTCATTGTGGGTCAATATCTAAAAAGCGGCTCAATTTACACTAAATTTTGCATCCTTTGGTTTTCCGGCACGAGAAGACTGTTGGGCTAAGTCACATGTTCGAGAAAATTCAATTAGTGGGTCATTTTGGTCATGGGTCATGATATTTGAACTCAAATTTAATTTTGACCGAGCATTACTCGGTCTTCCCTGCTCGTTTTGCTAATAAGAGTTAATTGTTAATAATTATTAATTTTAAGCAGTATTAATTTAATGTTGAAGCATTTATTAATAATTTTAATAAATATAAATATCAATAGTATTTAATGTAGTTTTACATAATTATTATAAAGTATTAATGTACATAACATTAATGTGTGCTACTAACTAATGAAATTACTAATTTTCAGTTTTTATAACTTCTGTAATTACTAACTAATAATTATAATTTTATTAATTGAAGAATAAAAAAAACATAGATAAAGTTACTAATAAGAGAGTTAATTTTTTTAATAAGCTAAAATTCTTGGTAGCTATATTCTGTTTTTTAACACAGGGAAACAGATCATAAAAAATCCGATTTAAATTTTAAAAAATCCGATGTTATTATTTTTTTTTAAATCATGATTTTTTTTACACCTTAGTTCGTCTGCTGGTTTAGAAACTTTTTGAGGTATTAGAAAAATTATATTGGCGTATTCTAAAAACTTTTATGACTTGATATGAAGCCAGAATTCAAAGTATGTTGTCATACGTTAAGAAGAGCGTTTGCTTTTCATGATGAAGTACGCAATCGACAGAGTATATCTAAAAAATAACTTTTAGCTTATTTTATATCATTTAAATATTTAATGCTCGTTGGAATTTTCAATGAAATTATGCTTTTTATCGCATGCAACTACGAGTATTCAGAAATTACTCTAAAAGGGCAAATTCGATATTTCATCATGGTCTAAATTTGAACTATTCATCTGGTATTTGAAGTAATGTTGCTACAGGCTAAATGTATCAAACAAATTTTTGCTGGGAAAAAACTGTTACTGAAAATGAGCTATAAAATATAACTGTAACAGAAATTCGAAGCCTAGTTCCTTTACTGGAATACTGAGAATTCAAGGGTGGGGGAATTTGTTTTATTTTATACAAATTACTTATATAGTGACATGTGATTACATAATTTCTTTGAAGTTATTTTTTAATAATTTTATCAAACTTTAATTCTAAATTCAAGTGATTTAGATATTTTTGGACGGACTCGGGCTGTATTATTGTATGTAATTGAGAAATGCATGCATATTCAAATACATAATATTCTATCAAATATTTTATTTATTATTTATTTTCATTTAGTTTACAATACTTACAGAAAATAGATTCTTTCTAACATTTCTCCTTCTATTAACTTCAAAAGAATCCGCGATATATTTCAAATTCTTGCCTATTTTTTTAAACTGTCGGGAGAACATTTTCTGCCTGTAAAGAATGAAAATAATAATCATGATTAGTAAATGAATCACAAGTACAGAAATACAAAAGTAAAATATTATTACAATAAATAATCTAAGGAAAATTATTAGCTAAATAAGCGTCCTGTGAGAAAATAATAAATAAAAATAATAAATCCTTTGTAAGTCACTTTGATATACATTAATATTGCTGAAATTTACTCATGCGCATATAGCCCTTCCTTTTTCCTTGCTGCTGTTATAAGCATGTCCGGTTTCGCGTGTCGATTTCGCTGGCCGGACATATTCAGACGTTGACAATTTTGGACAAGTCTGGTCATCGATACCAATCTAGATTGGACATACCCAGACGTGGAAGATTTTAAAGTTGGCGATCTCAGTTTTAAGTGGGAATGACGAATTAAGGTGGCAAAAACATTTGCAAAATCCTATGAAAAAGAGCTGATACTGATGTACCCTTTTCTCGAAAATTATTGAAGTGATTTCAGTATATAGTTTTTAAATAGTTTTGGAAATATCTAATCTACAAATTGATCGCTCGTAAAACAAAAATGATGCGTTAAGCAAAATTATGAAACACTTTCCAACACATTGAGAATACTGTTTAATAAGGTTACAGATGATGTCTAAATAAAATATTTGGAAAACGCATAACACATTTGAAAATCCAATTTCAGCAATTACCACCTATAATCGTAAAAAATATCCTTTATCGCCTGTAGAACCCTGTATATGATCTATATTTTTGTAAATATATTACACTGTGATAGCATGCAAAAATTTAGTTCGGTTAGAAAACGCATAAAACATTTAGAAATTTCGCCTTCAGCAATTTTCGCTAATAAGCGGAAATGTACTGAACTCTTTTGTTCAACCCTGTATATTATATACACCACGTAATATACAAAAAATAGTTAAATTTAAAAACACCTACCACAATTGAAAACGCACTTCCAGCAATAAACGCTCATAAACAGTACTGTAACCGAATTATTTTGTGCGTCCCTGTAAATGAACAATAAATGCTATGCACGCCATATTCTGTAGTAAGAATCTTTTACTGCACATCTGTGATGTATAACAATATCAATATGTTTGAAATAGTGTAACATCATTGAAATACACTGAAAATTATTTTTCTCCATAGACCATAATGTAACGAAATTAATTTGAGTGCCCTTGTAAACGAACTAGAAATGCTACACACTCATTTTCAATACCGAACATGCCATGATAAACCCCAATATCGTATATCAATTGCATGACATTCCAAGTATATTTACACGAGTTAGTGAACGACCAGACAGATGGACAGACAAACCGAATTCATAAACAATTTTCCACTATGTTGGGAAATGTTAATAAAAATAAAAAAAATCAATAGTTACAGGATTTCGCAAATAAAAAAAAAAATGTAGGATTTATTATTATTAAGGTAAACGATTGAAGTATAGTTGTTTATAACAGCAATAAATTAAAACAAAATATAGTGAAATAGTTTCAGAAGTTCCCGAAAAAAAGCTACGTAAATATCAGCTGTTTTTCATAGATTTCTATCCCTGTAAGTAAGCAAATTGAATGAATTTCCATTTGAAAATTGCTAGTACTACTTACATTCGTATTTGTAATGAGCAAAAGAGTGTGTTCATTATAAAAATTAATTAATTTTATGAAAGTGCACTTATGTTTTTGAATTGACTTTGCAATTTAATTTCATGTCCAAGAGGTGAAATTTAAAAAGAGCTTTGATAATGCAGTTAACTCTGAGTTATCATTTTTCCTTTTAAAAATATGCTAAAAGCAAAATCCACATGTAAACAAATAAGTGTAAGGTAAAGCCAGGAGAGATGACGCAGTCGGAGAGATTGCGCACATAGAGGTTTGGGGGGAAGGAGTAGAGTGAGCGTGCAGCGACTCCAGGTAGTTGTTAGTTGTACAACAACAGTAATGGAGTGTCTACTTGAAAGTGCACGTTGATTGCTTTGAGCGTTTAAGATAAAGTATTGCTATTTTGTTTTGTTTTCCCAAAGTAAGTGCTTGAAATTGCATAGCTCTTCATCAGAATTTCTATACAATGTCAATAGTACAAAATATTTTAAACTTAAACGATTTCTCATAAGCTACTAATCTAGACTAACAATGTGAACATCAACGGTTCGTTTTAGAAGAGGTCATGTTTAAATAAAAGGCCGCGCAATCTTTCCTACCGAAATTGGAGAGTTTGCGCATTTGGTACTTAGGAGAGATGGCGCAGTATTCCCATTCGTTTCCATGGTAGGAGAGATTACGCAGCTTATTGGTAAATTTGCATTAAAAAAATGAAAAATGAAAATGGACTAATTTTAAGTTAAACGTGTTATTAAGTAACATTATTTTATTTTTTAATCTTATCTGGACTTGCTTTTTCTGATTCTTTAATTTTTTTTCCTTTAATTAAAATTTTTTAATCGTTTTTAAAATTATTTCCTTTTTTTGATTCTTTAATTATTATGTTGAAATATTCACTCATAATACAATAATATTTGTTCACAAAAACCTTACAGCAATGCCATTTAAGTGTAATTATTACTGTTAACAATTTAATTGTAGTTATTATAAGTAACAATCTCTCCTACCCATGTGCGCAATCACACCAACCCTATAAGGAGAGATTGCGCAAAATAACTTTATTGGTTTTATTACAATTGTTCTATTAAATTGCAACATAACAACAAAATAGTAATGGAAATGCATAAAAAAACAAATGAAGTAAAAGTTATTCATGAATAGTTTAGCAAAAAATTAATATTTAGATTTTTTATTGCTATTCTTTTGAATTGTGCGCAGACTATCCTAGCTTTACCTTATAGCTACTGTTTAAAATGGGAATATGCCCGATTCTTTAAAAAAAAAAAAAAAAAAAAAAAAATGTTTCTTTTTTTTTATGAGAATACTACACATTAAGTAAAATCGCGAAGTTATTATTATTTTTTTCTGATTCCTAAAGCATATAAGAAAGAATTCTTAAAGTATTAATTTGACAATAATGCCTTATAGCGAGGAAGAAAGAAAATTCTCAAATAACCGTAGTAAACAAATTTCATTCATTAAAAAATTATTCTTTAAAATAAAAGACCAAACAAAACAATGAAAAAGGAAAAGAAATGAAACAGTGCAATCTTTTCTTTTTCTTTATTTCCAAACGATCTCATTCACTGTGATTCTACTTCCACTGTGGTTTTTAGGTGCCTTCGTAATTATATAAACGAGCAGGGAAGACCGAGCTATGCTCGGTCAAAATTAAATTTGAGTTCAAATATCATGACCTATGACCAAAATGACCCACTAATTGAATTTTCTCGAACATGTGACTTAGCCCAACAGTCTTCTCGTGCCCGAAAACCATAGGAGGCAAAATTTAGTGTAAATTGAGCCGCTTTTTAGATCTTGACCCAGAAATGACCCACTAATCGAATTTTCTCGAACATGTGACCTAGCCCAATGATTTTCGCGTGCCCGAAACTCGTAGGATACAAAATTTAATCAAAATCGTTAGAGCCGTTTTTTAGATAAAATTAATTTGACCCGCGTTGACCCAAAAATGACCCACTAATCGAAAGTTCTCGAACATGTGACCCAGCCCAATAGTTTTCTCGTGCCCGAAAATAGTCGGATACAAAATTTCGTCAAAATCGTTTGAACCGTTTTTTAGGTACAATTAGCTTTGACCATGACCCAAAATGACCCACTAATTGAATTTCCTCGAACATGTGACCTAGCCCAACAGTCTTCTCATGCCCGAAAACCATTGGATGCAAAATTTAGTGTAAATTGAGCCGCTATTTAGATCTTGACCCACAATGACCCATAAATGACCCACTAATCGAATTTTCTCGGACATGTGACCTAGCCCAATGATTTTATCGTGCTCGAAACTCGTAGGACACAAAATTTAATCAAAATCGTTAGAGCCGTTTTTTAGATAAAATTAATTTGACCCGTGTTGACCCAAAAATGACCCACTAATCGAAAGTTCTCGAACATGTGACCCAGTCCAATAGTCTTCTCGTGTCCGAAAATGGTCGGATACAAAATTTCGTCAAAATCGTTTGAACCGTTTTTTAGATACAATTAGCTAGACCATGACCCAAATTGACCCAAAATGACCCACTAATCGAATTTTCTCGAACATGTGACCTAGCCCAATGGTTTTCTGGTGCCCCAAAATGGTAGGATACGAAATTTCGTCAAAATCGTTAGAGCCGTTTTCAAGATAAAATTTGCATATACAGTAAAACCTCTGAATAACGGACACCTCGGGAGCACAGAATTTGTCCGTTATTTGGAGGTGTCCGCTATTGAGAGTTAAAAATGTACAAATATACAGGTTTTGGGGATCACAAAAATGTCCGCTAAATAGAGGTGTCCGCTATTCGGGAGTGTCCGTTATGGAGGTTTTACTGTATATATATATATATATATATAACCACACACAAGATTTGCTCGTATTAGAATATATGATACGTAGCACCTATTATCGTCGTCTGGTCCGTCCGTCCGCATATAACAACGCAAAAACTACCCAGCCGAATGGTTAGAAATTTAAGATATATTATCTTTGCAGAATTTTGTCGAGACATTTCAAATTTTATAAAAATCGAATCAAAACTTTAGAAAATATTAATAAAAAAAATTATTAAGAAATTTGATTTTTTTTTTTTTTTTTAAATCGGTGCTCTCTTGTTATAGGAGCTTCCGAGGTTTAATCGTCAAGCGACCGAGATACTTATTTTATTACAGAAATGAATCTGCAGACGATATAATTCATTTCACAGAATTAAAAATCATCAAGATCTGAATACTTATGTAACTAGCTGTACGAACGCACCTCATTTGTCACGTTTGACGTACAATTTCCAACTTGTTTACAATTCTACTTGGGTCGATTCAGTTATTTCTCTTACTAAGGATTTATGTTTTAAATAGCAGATTCTATTTAAGGCAATACTCTATTTTAATTAAAGATGCATAACGTCACGCATAAGCAGAATTTTAATTAATCGTAGATGAGATAATTTAAGTAATTTTAAGTTTTAATTAAATTTTCTGTGTCAATTCTTAATTGTTTCTATACACGGTCTTCATGAATCCTTGAATTTGAGTACCATTATTTCAGAATAATAATATTCGCCAAAATTTAATGATAGAAATTATGCGATTAAACAAGGCGAAGTACAGGGTGAAAACTATTCGGTATTGAAATTTTCATGCACTGCAAAAATTAATTGTTGATTTTACGGTATAATACTGGCATCCCAGCTGCCAGTATTATACCGTAAAATTAACAGTAATAAACAGTAAAATAAGCAGTAATACACTACCGCGTATGCCCAGCAGCGTATTACTGCGTATTTTACTGTTTATTACTGTTAATTTTACGGTATAATACTGCCAGCTGGAAAGGTAGAATTATACCGTAAAATCAACAATTAATTTTTGCAGTGCTGCTTGAAATGGAGTTTTAAATCTTAAAAAAAAAAAAAAAAAAAAAAAAAAAATGCACGCATTCGTAATTATTAGTGATCACAGTGTTCTTTGTGAAATTTTACAGTACAACAAATGATGAATATAAATGAAGTTATTTGATCTTTAAAAGAACCTTAAACGTGAATAGGGAAATCATTTTGAATTGATCAGGGTTTTTGGTTTTCATTTTGTACCACAACAGGATATTTTTGAAAGAAGAAACAACCTAATAAAAACAAAATCAAAGGTGAACAGAACCAGTTTAAATAAAACATGCCAATGGCCACAATAATAATATTAATAATGATAATAATAATCTTAGATTAGCATTCACATTTTCACTGTTATTGTGTATTTTTTGAATATGATTAAAAATTCTCAGGCAATTCTGTTTTCAGAAATTAATATTATAATGCGGCAAGTAATAGGAGAACATTCTTACGAGTATTTCTAAAGGATGCCACACAACATTGTTACAAGAAACTTTTAAAATTCAGTCATGTTTTGAAAAGTTTATTTATTTATTTTGTTTTTAGTTTATTATTTTTTTTTTCCCCCAAGAAGAGATGTGAAAGTTTGGATTTGTTAGGATTTTAAATCAGCATTTGAATGATTGCTTAAAATATAAAATGCGTGAGTGGGGTACAAAAAAATGCGGTAAAAAAAACTATAAAAGTAGCTGGATAAAAGCAAATTTTTGTTTATTTTAACTGGTAATATTTATAAGTATTTTAGGATGGCAGAATGAATAACAATTAATGTAATTTCGTAATTCAGTAATATTATCTAGTTATTATTCTAATATTCAGTATTCGGCAATTGTAGTATAAAATCAGGTTCGATCAAATAAGGCTATCAACTGTTAAATTTTTAAGTTAACTAGCTGCCCCACTTCCAGCGTAATTAATAAAAGTAGCCCCACATCAAAATTTACGGAATTCTACTGAAAGGGGAAAAAAGGGAGCGAGAGAGGCAAATATTAATGTTTTCAATTGACAGCTTAAAAAGAAATAAAATCTAGTTTCAAATCCACCATAAGCCAACACAAACTTAAAATAATGACATAGTAATTAATTGGTCTTTTTTATTTTTCAGCACTTTGTCTGCAAGAAATGGAAACCATTTTGTTGCTAATGTAATTAGGTTGAGACGATACAATCAGATGATACTAGCAGAAAAGATAGAAATGATCATTTTCTTTTCTTTTCTTTTCGTTTTTTTTTTCGTTCGGCCATTGGACCGCAAACGACAAGGTCATTCTAAATCTTTTGTTTAAAAAAAAAGGAAAATTTAGGCTATCTAGAAAATAGTCGACAAAATAGCAAAACAATTTTTGGTTTTTACTTTCTTCTGTCTATACAAGAAGAAAGTACATAGGCATAGAGTTGCATGGACTCGTTGGGGCTCGAGCCCTACCAATAATTTCTAAAATGGACTCCTTTCTATTTTTTCCTCCTTTTAATATTATTTTTTTTTTTTTTTTTTTTTTTACTTTCTAGTATTTTATAGAATTTTTAAATGTTTCATTATTTCCTATTTTTCTTTTATTATAAGCACAAACGACACTGGAAAAACTTTTTAACTTTATGTTCTTTTTTTTTTTTTTTTTTTTTTTTTTTTTTTTTTTTATCATTATTATTATTATTACCTTACCCATGACCCTAATTCTTTGTGCACCAGTTTAAAAGTGAGGTTTCTCAAAGAAAGAAAATGAAAACTTAATTTCGTCTAAATAAACGATCACATTTTTGAAACGTCAGTCGTCTAAAATGAATTGCAGTGAATAGAAAAATAAAAGAAATTGCACACTTAGATTTGGGTGGGTATGTAAAACATTTTCCCTCTTAAAAATAGAAAGCCCTATTGTTTTGCGCATCATTTAAAGAAAATTTTAGACAGTTGCGATTTTCTTGCTCTTCGCAAGTCCCAACTACGCAAATTATCGCTTCCAGGATTGATGACATTTGTTTTTTAAAAGAAGAACGGCTTCAAATCAATTAATAAGAAGAAATTGGGTAGTAAAAAATTGACGGTAGAGTTGCACAAAAAGATAATCGAAAAACGAAATAGTGGGTGTCTAATGAGGAAAATAGGCAGGGATTTGGTTATTCCTGAATCAACAGTGCGTTATGTTTTGAAAACTTTCGTTGAAACCGGAGATATATAGCCAAGAAACAGTACCGGTCGCCCATCAACAACAACGGCCCGAGAAAATCGGATGTTACGTCGAGTGGTAATGAACAGAAGACGAGGAACGATGACAGAAGCATAAACAGCATAGGGGGACCAGTGACTCGTAAAATGGCTACAAAAAAAATTGCATAAAATGGTCTTCAAATCTTACAAAAGCAAACGTAAGCCGGTGTTAACTCCTGCTCAGAAAAGAAAACGTTTTCTGTGGGCTGCGGACCACTTAAAATGAACAGATCAGCAATGGCAAAGTGTTATATGGTCGGATGAATCCCCTTTTCCAGTTTTGTATGGAAATGTCGGTCTTCAGGTCGTACAGCAAGCAAATGAATCTTTAAACCCAAAATGCGTCAAAGAAGCATGCAAGTTTACATCAGGTGTTCAAATTTGGGGATGTTTCGATTATTCTGGTGTTGGCCAAATTATGCTATATGAGGGGACTATTAATGCACAACGTTATCGAGACATTTTGCAGAATCGGTTGTTGCCTTCAATTCAACAACTTGGTCTTCAATCGGAATCGGGTTATCTTTTTCAACAAGACGTAGCCAAACTGCATACAGCTGGAACAACAAAAGCCTGGCTTCAATAAAATGGTATTCTTGTGCTAAATGGGCTACGAATTTACCGAACATAAATCCTATCGAGGATTTGTTGCAATACTTAAAGAAGGAAGTTCGAAAAAGAAAACCACGTGACAATCAGCAGTTGAAAGGAATTCTTGAAGAATGACAAAAAATTCCAATTTCTGAATGCCAACGACTAGTTTCAATTATGCCGAGAAGAGTGAGAGATGTTTACGCTGCCAAAGGAGGACCAACGAAGTGGTAAGACTTACTCATTTCTTCTCATTTGAACATGCGCAAAACATAAGGGACATAAAAAAATTGCGAGGAAATGGATTTCATTGGCCACAAGGTTTGTGTCGTTTATTATTTTTTTGTTCAATTTCACTATGTAATGGTAAAATGTATCATCTTTCATTAAAAATATAATTTACATAAAATATTTTGTATTATTTTTTATTTTTATTGTTAAAAAAGCATCGATAAATTAATGCGCGAAAATTTAGGGCCACAACTAAGGTAGAATAAATTGCTCAATGTTTGGACTTTTTATATAAAACTAAAAATGGAAAAAAAAAACTATATTCCGAAAAAAAAAAAAAAAAAGGACGTTATTCAAAGTCAACTTTCGTTGTGATTTTATTATAAACGATTCGCGAATATCAACGAGTATCATTTTATAAACTAGTGCAGATATGTTTTATTTAACTTGTGATTATTTATCAGTATACGATTCTGTTTAATTTCTTTAAAAGGGAGTTAGAAAAAGCAACATTAAATTGGTAATCGATCTTTTTTACAGTCACATACACATATTTATGTAAAAAAGAGTTGAGCCCCACCAATAATTTTTAAAACTGTACGCCTATGAAAAAGTATTGGATTCGTGAAAAATTTCGACGGATTTACAAGTTTTAGAAGGTTCTGAATTTGACTTTTAAAAAATGTCTGCCCGTGAGTCTGTGTGTCTTTCTGTATGTGACACACATTTTGTGGACGCTCTAACTCCCGAACTACTGCGTAGAATAGGATGAAATTTCATATAAAGTTCAGTGCTTATGTGAATTGGTGCAGATTAGTTTTGGGGCAAAATACCCCAAGACTGGGTCCCGCAAATCGATGATTTGTTCAATTTATGTTATGCTTATATCTCCAGTTTATATGAGCAGAATTCAATGAAAATCAAATTCAGAATCCTTGTAATAGGGATAGATTGCCATTTAATTTTGGTTGTGGTCATCTAAGAGGAGTTGCCGAAATTCGATGGTTTGTTCGAAAAATATTATACTTATATCACCAGTCTAAATGCACAGAATTCAACGAAACTTCACGCTTAGCATCCTGAAGATAGGAATACATTGTCATTAAATTATGGTTACAGACATCTAAGAGGAGGGGGTGGCAAAATTCAATGATTTGTTCGAAAAATGCGATGCTTATATCTCCAGTTTAAATCTAAACAAATCAACGAACCTTTATCTTTAGAATCCTCATGACAGGAATAGATTGTCAGTTAATTTTGGGTGCCGACTTCTAACAGGGGGTGTCGAAATTCAATGATTTGTTCGAAATATGCGATATTTATATCTCCAGTTTTAATGTCCATCATTAGAAATCTTCATTGTCCACGATTCCATAACAATATTATGCGTTTTTTAAAAAATAAATAAATAAACCTTATTTGCTAAATCGGTGTAATTTCTTGTATACTATTTAAATAATTTAATTGATTTATATAGAAGAAGGTTTTGAGGTGGCCACAACATGCTATAGTATCTTCTTATCTAGAAAGTCTGATTTCGATTTTCTTTTATTTATTTTTTCCTCTCATAAACGCATCATTTACCTCCAGCGAATACTGTTAAATATAATTTGAAAATGTTAACATATTGATTCAGACAATTTAATTTTCTCCTCGCTTTAAATGGCTTATCGGTTACTGTACTAATGATAAAAAATAACGACAGTTACGCTAAAACCGTTAGTTACACGAAAAAACTTACAAATAAAATATATATTAAAATATTTCATTAAAAAAATGTATTATTAACAATCGGCCAATTTTCCGTAAATACAAAGCGTAAAAATTAGTAACTAATATATATATATTTATGTTTTACTGCGTTGCAATTTTACGTCGCGCTAATAGATACTGACGAAATTAAAGTTAGTATATTAATTATTACACGTTTGTGTTTTATGTAAATTTTTAATGTTATTATTATTTCTCTATTTTATGTGAATCCGTAATATGTTGAATCTTTAATATCGTCCATTCAAATTTAAATGTAACATTACATAAATGTTTATTTGCCAATATATTTTTTGTGAAATGATGGAAACAAAGCTTGAATACAAATTATAAACTGGTTAATTATTAATTATGAAATATTACTTAATATACCTTATTTGTACACTTTTTTGGCATGTTTATTTTTGTTAATTTTCTTGATTGATTATTTAGATTATTACAATTTCAAGAAATGGTAATATTTAAATGGAGGGGAGGGGAAGGGGGATGTTAATGAAAATATAATATATAATCTAACAATTTTGTTTTTTATTTGTTATTTATGTTTATGAAAGATATATATATATCATCATCATCATCATCATCATCAACCGTTTTCAATCCACTGCTGGATGTAGGTCTCCCCCAGATTTTTCCATTGTTGCCTGTCTAGTGCTTTAGTCATCCAATTAACACCGGCCACTTTTCTGATTTCGTCACTCCATCTTACTTGAGGTCGTCTTCTTGGTCGTTTTACATCTCTGGGATACCACTGTAGGGTGTTTGTGCTCCATCTATTGTCTTGTCTTCTTGCAATGTGCCCAGCCCATTTCCATTTTAGCCATTTAATTCTCTCGATAATGTCAAAAACTTTCGTCTGACTTCTTATATATATATATATATATATATATATATATATAATTAACTATTTTTGTCAGATAAACTTAATTTTTAAACACTATCTTTTAAATCTACCTGAAGGAAAATATATTCTTTTATAGTATATTATTATTTAATTCAAAATTTTAATATTGTTGTTGAAGTAGACTACAAAATATTCTCTCTCTCTCTCTCTCTCTCTCTCTTTGTTAAAATTTAAATGTATTGTAATGTAGATCTGTTTAAATAATCTGTACAGTATTTAAAATTGAAATTCATTTAAAATAATAATAACATGGTATTAAAAAAAAAAAATGCGAGGTCATGAACGCAGAAGATTAATTAATCCATATTTATAAAAAATTGAGATACGGATAAAAATTATTTAAGACTTTTACTGTCGTTTTATTGCCGAAACGTCAGTGAAGGCTTACTGTTGAGACCCGAAAAGTTTTTGGTTTCTGTCTGTCTGTCTGTCTGTCTGTTTGTCTGTCTGTTTGTCTGTCTGTCTGTTCCGCGATAACTGCCGTAAAAATGATCCGATTAGTTTGATTTTTGGTAGGTATATTGGTGAGATACCCGGAATTAGCTGTATAGTTTTTAGTTACATTTGGTTCATTCGTTCGGAAAATATAGAACATTTCTTTTATGATCATAATGATTTCCTATGGGATTTCAGACGATTTTGAATTTTTTCAGTCGTTGAAAATAAAATGTCGCATTTGATTAATGTATTTAAACGGTAAGCTATGAAGGCTAAAATTTATCAAGTCAGGTCTTAAATTATTCAAATTAATTTGAAATTTTGTTAATACATTCGTCAGATTTTTTAAATTAGCTGTATAATTTTTGGTGCAATTTTATACATCTGTTCTAATAATATAATACATTTTATTCTATCATTTTCTGCAAATTTTAAAATGCATTTATTTTTATTTACCTCTTTAATTTAACCGTAACCTAGCAACTAAATTTTAAAGAATATCAAAATAATAAAATTCAAATAATTCAGACTATTTTGCTACAATATTTTATTGGGTGCTTTTAATATTTTATTGAGAGATTTTAGTATGCTATTGCCATCGAGTTAGATCAAGATGTACGTATGTAAAATAAATATTATAGAATGACCATCAAAACTGTTTTTCCGAAACAAAAATTGTAATAACACTAGATTTCTGCAATAGATATAAGTGAAATACAGTAGATTCAGTTTACATTTCCATAAGTTGCTTTTGTACACGAGATATTATTCAACTTATCTATCAGATGCGAGTGTTTCGTGGTTGGCACGTAAGTAAATATTGCTATTTAGGTACTAGGATAGCATGAAATTATTTTCTGAATTTTTGCTTATCCTAATAAAACCACTGAGTAGAACGAAATCCAAGATATACTAGAATCATTCACACAAACAATAGGAAATCACGAATATAAATTTAATAAGATTACGGAAAACATTTCTTTTTAGGTCATAATGCTTTCCTATGGGAATTCAGACGATTTTGAAAATTTTCATCCATTGAAATAAAATGGCGCATTTGATTAATGTATTTAATGTGTAAGTTATGAAGGCTAAAATTTATCAAGTCAGGTCTTAAATTATTCAAATTAATTTGAAATTTTGTTATTACATTCGTCAGATTTTTTAAATTAGGTGTACAATGTTTGGTGCAATTTTATACATCTTCTCTAATAATATAATACATTTTATTCTATCATTTTTTACAAAAATTTCCAGTGCATTTTTTTTTCTCTCTTTCAATAAATGGTTGCTAAGCAACTATATTTCAAAGAATATCAACAAAGGAAAATTCAAGTGGATCGCATTATTTTTACGCGAAGTTTTATTAAAAATTGCCAATTTTCGGGTTTTAAGTTTTTAATGTGCTTTTTTTTTAATGAAATAGATGAGAATTTATTTTAAGTACTAAAAAATGATTACCAAATCGGTTTTCCAAATGAAAATAATAAAAACGTTGAATGCGTAAATTGAATATAGGTCAAATAAGAGGAATTTAAATTTGTATAAGTATAATTATACACGAAATTGTATTCAACTTCAGAAACATATGATGTTTAGTAGTTGAAATATAATTATTCTTTTAAGGATAGGATAAAATCTCTTGTACAAAGATATGGTTATTCTAATGAAATGAAAATTGCAAATACATTCAGACATATACTCAAGAAATAAAATAGCACAATTACTGGAAATTGAGAATAGAATATTAAAGCGACAACGGGGGGTTCAGGGGGGCGGAGCCCCCCTGAAATAATGTATTGTTATTCTGAAAAAATACAGTAACAAGTAGTTTATCCTATCATTGCATAACATTGTGTTTAAGGGGATACTTCTAAAATTTGCGAAACTTTCGATAAATTATATTCTTATCAATGTATAAATAACTTAAAAAGATTGAATTTTAGTGTGTCAAATATTTTTCAGATAATGTTAAAAATTAGTAAGATTAATGAACAATGATATTTTGAGCTGACGTTGAGGCCTCTGATCTGTAGATTTACTAGTTGCCGAAACGTCAGTTGAGGCTTACTGTGGAGACCCGAAAAGTTTTTGGTTTCTGTCTGTCTGTCTGTTTGTCTGTCTGTCTGTCTGTCTGTTCCGCGATAACTGCCGCAGAAATGATCCGATTAGGTGGATTTTTGGTAGGTATGTTGGTGAGGTACCCGGAATTAGCTGTATAGTTTTTAGTTACGTTTGGTTCATTCGGTCGGAAAATATAAAACATTTCTTTTTAGGTCATAATGCTTTCCTATGGGAAGTCAGACGATTTTGAAAATTTTCATCCATTGAAATAAAATGGTGCATTTGGTTAATGTATTTAATGTGTAAGTTATGAAGGCTAAAATTTATCAAGTCAGGTCTTAAATTATTCAAATTAATTTGAAATTTTGTTAATACATTCGTCAGATTTTTTAAATTAGGTGTACAATGTTTGGTGCAATTTTATACATCTGTTCTAATAATATAATACATTTTATTCTATCATTTTTTGCAAATTTTAAAATGTTTTTATTTTTATTTTCCTCTTTAATTTAATCGTAACCTAGCAACTACATTTTAAAGAGTATCAAAATAATAAAATTCAAATAACTCAAACTATTTTGCTACAATATTTTATTCGCAAAATAAAATAGTTTTGAGTGATTTTAATATTTTATTGAAATAAATGAGAATTTATTTTGAAACAAGTTACCTTTTAACTACTATTGATAACCGAAACATTTTTACATGAGATATTCATTTTCTGGAAGAGATATGGATTTTTCGTGGTTCAAAATTAGTATTACTACTTTTAAAATAGGATATAATATCTCGAACAACGAGATGGTTAATCTAAAGAAATTAGCTTAGTAAAACGCATCTATACAGCCTGAAATAGCACTATTACTGGAAACTGAGATCATACAAAGTTATCACAAAAAATACTTTATAGCGCCAAACCACGGTTGCTATTTAGTGAATTGGCAGTGGGCACGATTATGAATGATTACCCAATAAGTTTAATAGTTTCTAAATAAGCCTATTTTGGGGAGATTTTAGTATGCTATTGCCATCGAGTTAGATCAGGATGTACTTAGGTAAAAAGAAATATTATAGAATGGCCATCAAAACTGTTTTCCGAAACAAAAGTTGTAATAGCACTAGATTTCTGAAATAGATATAAGTGAAAAGATTCAGTTTATATTTCCATAAGTTGCTTTTGTACACGAGATATTATTCAACCTATTTATCAGATGCGAGTTTTTCGTGGTTGTCAGGTAAGTAAATATTGCTATTTAGGCATTAGGATAACATGAAATTATTTTCGAAATTTTTGCTTATTCTAATAAAACCACTGTGTAGAACGAAATCCAAGATATACTAGAATCATTCACACAATCAATAGTAAATCACTAATATAAATTTGTTAAGATTAGGGGGGGGGGGGGGGGGGGGGTCAGGGGTAGCTCTGCTCCCTGAAGAAATGTATTTTTTTTTAATCTAAAACATAGAATAAGAAGTTCATAAGAATGTCAGAATATTATTGCATAAACTGTGTTTAATTAAACGTTTCTAATTTCTGAAACCTTCAAATTATTTTAAAAGCGTATAAATATGTATGTAGTAATTTTAAAAATTTAATTTGCGGATTGTAAGGTGTTAAATATTATGAAAAGTGAGATAAAAAAAAAACATTGACTTTCATTAGCTGACGTTGAGGCTCCTGATCTGTAGATTTACTAGTATATTTTTATGTGACGAAAACTGTCGTGTTAAATTAATTGCCGAAACATCAGTTGAGGCAGACCCAAAAAGTTTTTGGTTTCCGTCTGTTCCGCGATAACTGCCGTAAAAAATATCCGATTAGGTTGATTTTTGATGGGTATGTCAGTGAGTTACCCGGAATTAGCTGTATAGTTTTTGGTTACATTTGGTTCATTCGGTCGAAAAATATAGAACATTTCTTTTTAGGTCACAATGCTTTCCTATGGGAATGCAGACGATTTTCAAATTTCATTTTTAACTGAAATGAAATCGCATATTTGATTAATGGATTTAAACGTAAAATTACGTATACTAAATTTTCGATATGGAGGTCTTAAATATATGCAATAGCTTTGAAAATTTGCCGATACATCCATTAGAATTTAGAAATTAATTGTTTAAATTATTGGAAATTTTTTTGCAACTGTTCGGGAAATATAAAATATTTTATTTTCCTATTTTTTATAAATTTTAAAATGCATTTCTTTTTCTTTCCTCTTTATTTTATTAGTTGCTTAGCAGCCATATTTCAAAGAATATCAAAATAAGAAATGCATTTTTTTTATCTAAAAAATTACAAAAATAAGAAGTTCATAAGAATTTCAGAATATCATTGCATAAATCGTGTTTAATTTAACGCTTCTAAATTCTGAAACCTCCAAAGTATTTTATATGCCTATAAATATGTATGCAATATAAAAAAATAAATTGCGGATTGTAAGATGTTAAATAATATGAAAAAGTGAGATTAAAAAACAATGATTTTCAGAGCTGACGTTGAGACTCCTGATCTGCAGATTCTGCACCCCACCCCTCCTCGCATACACACGCGTGCGGACGCTCCTTACTCTACTTTTCGGCCAAAACCGATTTCACGACCGGACATGTCCGGTACAGTAAGCGCTTTTAAGTTGCCAACCCTACGGTGCGCATGCATACGTGACCGTAACCCGTGACTATAAAAACAAGAACGAAAAATCATGCGTCAAGCATAGATTATATAGCACTTTCCAACGCTTCCAAAATAATTTTACAAATCATACCGTTTAATAAGCTAAAAGCTAACATCTAAGTAAACAATTTAGAAAACGCATAACATATTTAAAAACATAATTTCATGAATTTCCAACATATACAATATTCGGAAAAATATCCGAATACTTTTATTCAGCCCTGTATAGGATCTATAGATTTGTATATATACTACATAGGATGATAATTTTAGTTCAGTTAGGAAACGCGTAGCACAGTTTAAAATTCTCCGTCTGGAGTTTGTCAATAAACAGAAATGTGTTCGCGAACTTTTGTGCTGCCCTGTATAGGATCTACAGAATTTATACACACCACGTAATAGACAAAAAGCAAGTTAAAATTAAAATCGCGTTCAATAACTTAAAACGCACTTCCAGGAATTATTGTTAACAGACAGTAGAGAATTCTTTTGCGTGTCCCTGTAAATGAACGATGACTGCTATACAAACAATATTCCGTAGTAAGTCTCTTGTAATGCACCTTAGTGATCTATTTAATTTCAATGCGTTTAAAATAGTGAAACATTATTTAAATAAACCGCAGACGATTTTTCTCCATAGACGTAATGTAACGGAATTATTTTGACTGTCCCTGTAAAGTAACTATAAGTGCTAGGCACACCCTGTTCCATATTAAGCTTCTTCTAATGCACCTTAGTAATATATATAAATTACAATGCGTTTAAAATAGTGAAACATTATTTAAATAAACCGAAAATGATTTTTCCCCATAGACCGCAATGTAATGGAATTCTTTTGAGTGTCCCTGTAAAAAAACTATAAGTGCTACACACTTCCGTTGAAATAGGGAACATGCTATAGATAACGACTATAACATATAAAAATTGCAGAGCAATCCGAGCATATTTACGGGAGTTAGAGCACGGACAGACGGCAGACGGCAGACGGCCAGACGGCCAGACAAACCGAAGTCATAAGCACTTTTCAACTAGGTTGGAAAGTGCTAAAAAGAAAGGTACTGGAAACGAAATTTTGGGAGTTTGATTCTTTTCAACTTCAGAATCCGATTTGAACATACTAATTTTAAAAGAAATTAAAAAAAGGAAAATCAATTAACTAATTATTATCAATTAATGTTCTATTAAATTCATCTACTATTATCACTAAAGTAACTAATTAATTGATAGGTGTATTAATATGAAATTGATTCTATCAATATAAACTTATCGTGTATTCTTCATGCCAAAGAAAAGGATTTTAAAAGAGAAAAGAAGCAGATTTTAAAAAAATTGACTGACATTTATGCAAATCAAACCAATAAAAAAAAAACACTTTAAAAGATTTTTTTTTTTTCATTTTTAAAAAATTGACATCTTTTTGAAAACATTTTTCTTTTAAAATCTTTTAGCTACCAATTTTTGCTAATAAAAATATTAAAATAATTATGTTTATGAGACATAAGCACAGCAAAGGGCAAACTTAAAAAAATAATAAAGAAAAACATAATAACACTCAGATTAATGTCACCTCACCTCACTTCTAAAACAGCTGCTAACCTCCGTATTTCATTCGTTTAATAAAATGTTGTTAAATTTTAAATTTAAGTCATTTTATTTCATTTTGAAGTTTCGTTAAAAAATAGAAACTTTTTCTAAGTATAGAAATTTACATTTTAAATTTATTTTTTAATTAAAATTTAGTAATTTTGATTTTTTTAATACTAAATCAATATATTTAATTAATTGCGCTAATATATTTTATCCCTCAATGAAGATTTTTTAGGTGCGTTCCTAATTATATAAATACGTAGCACCTATTGTCGTCGCTTGGTCCGTCCGTCTGTCTGTCCGTCTTTCTGTCCGTCCGTCCGCATATAACAACGCAAAAACTACCCAACCTAATGGTTTAAAATTTAAGATATACTATTATCTTTGCAGAATTTTGTCGAGACATTTCAATTTTTTTAAAAATCGAATCAAAACTTTAGGAGATATTAATAAAAATATTTATTAAGAAATTTGATTTTTTTTTTTTTTAATCTGTGCTCTTTGTTATAGGAGCTTCCGAGGTTTAATCGTCAAGCGACCGAGATACTTATTTTATGACAGAAATTAATCTGCAGACGATATAATTCATTTCACAGAATTAAAAATCATCAAGATCTGAATATTTTTATAACTAGCTATAGTACGAACGCACCTCATTTGTCACGTTTGACGTACAATTTCCAACTTGTTTATATTAAACTTCTTTTATATTATTAGTGTTATTATTTATAAGAAATAATCTTTACGGTTACTTTTAACCAGTTGATAACCGCACAGTACTTAAAGAAAAGTAAAAGTAAAAGTAAATAAATGAATAATGAAACGAGATTATAATTTATTTCTGTAGATAAGAATGTCTATTATGTCATTACATAAACGCGCCATTTTGCAATCTGAGCATAAAATTAGGCTTAAGGAGTAACGCTATCCCTTCCTGAAAACGAGTTAAATAAACAGTTTTTACCATTCTCCAGATAAATAAGGTGAGACCTTGAACTCCATCAGGTAGACAATGCACTGCACAACTATGTCCGTTCTCCTCCGCAGCTAATGACGCAATGAGAAAAAAATAAAAAGTGAGTGAATGACTTTAAAACTCTGTAGGTCAACCTGGTGAGGAATGAAAGAATTAAGAGGTGGACATTTCTCTTCTTCCCCCCCGCAGTTTATTAATTTTCCCGTTCTTCCTATTTTTAATTGAAGCAGAAGAAGAAGACGAAAAAGGAAATGGGTCTAATCGGACTCTCCAGAATGACGATATCATAAATGGTTGGGTTTCGAGATTATCGATAATTCTTCCCTTTTTAACACTTTCCAACCTAGTTGAAAAGTGTTTATGACTTCGGTTTGTCTGGCCGTCTGCCGTCTGTCCGTGCTCTAACTCCCGTAAATATGTTCGGATTGCTCTGCAACTTTTATATGTTATAGTCGTTATCTATAGCATGTTCCCTATTTCAGCGGAAGTGTGTAGCACTTATAGTTTTTTTACAGGGACACTCAAAAGAATTCCGTTACATTGCGGTCTATGGGAAAAAATCATTTGCGGTTTATTTAAATAATGTTTCACTATTTTAAACGCATTGAAATTTATATATATCACTACGGTGCATTAGAGGAAGCTTAATATGGAATAGGGTGTGCATAGCACTTATAGTTACTTTACAGGGACAGTCAAAAGAATTCCGTTACATTACGTGTATGGAGAAAAATCGTCTGCGGTTTATTTAAATAATGTTTCACTATTTTAAACGCATTGAAATTTATATACAGTGTCTCACATAAGTGATGGGACACTTGTGCTTTACAAAAGGAAACTAATCAAATAAATTAAAAAAACATGTACACATTTTTTTTTGTGGGTGTGTTTCATACTTAAATTTAGTAAAGATTATTACATAACATACATTTTGTCAAAATATTAAAATATTAATTTAATAAAAATACAAATGTTTAGAACGGAGCAAAAAATAGCTCACATAAGTGATGGGACACCATTATATATGCAACAAAAATCGTCTGAAATAAGCAATAAAAATATTTTTTGGGGTTTTATTTTTACTTAAAAGCAATTGGCAATAATTTATAAAATCGTCTGCAGTATTTCTCTCCAGTTTGTTTTGGAATTTTTGTGTTTTTTAGCTCTGTGTAGTCATGAATGCTAAACGAAAAGAAACTTCGCCTGAAATTCGAAAATTAGTTATTAATTTGCATATTGAACGTGGAAAATCTATTAGAAAAACTGCTGAAACAGTTAACTTGAGTCGTTCAACAGTTTTCAATATCATTAAACGATATAAAAAGAATCATATGATTCAGGATAAAAGAAGACCTGGCTGACCATCAAAGCTATCCAATGGAATAAAGCGAATTATCGTTCGAAATATTAAAAAAAATCCAAGAATTAGTGCTTCAAAAGTTGCTGCTGATTTACAAGCATTATATGGAATAATTGTTAATCCTGAAACTATTAGAAGGGTAATTCGATCTGCTGGATATCACGGTAGAGTAGCCAGGAAAAAATTCTTCGTAAGTGAAAAGAATAGAAAACTCAGACTAGCTTTCGCAAAATCCAACATAAATAAGAATTCTGATTACTGGAATAAAGTTATATTTGCTGATGAGAGTAAATTTAATATATTTGGTTCTGACGGTAGAATCTTGGTGTGGAGAAAACCCAGGGAAGAACTTCGCAAACAGAACTTGGTACCAACAGTAAAACATGGTGGAGGAGGAGTTATGGTATGGGGGTGTATGTCGTCCGCTGGAGTTGGTAATCTTGTTTTTATTGACAGTATAATGGATCAGTACAAGTATATTGATATTTTAAAGCAAAATTTGAAATCTTCAGCACGAAAATTGAACCTTCATAACGATTTTAAATTCTACCAGGACAATGACCCCAAGCACACTGCTCTGAACGTTAGACTCTGGCTGCTATATAACTGTCCTGAAATAATAAAAACACCACCACAATCTCCAGACTTAAATCCCATAGAGAATATTTGGCAAGAATTGGAATCAAGAATTCGCAAACACACCATTTCTTCAAAACAACAACTAAAATCGGTGCTTCAAGAAGAATGGGGTAAAATCACTCCAGAAATCACAAAAAAAATAGTCGAATCCATCCCAAAAAGATTAAATCATGTTTTAAAAGTAAAAGGAAATCCAACAAAATATTAAAACCTTTTAAAAAGTAAAATTTTTGGATAAATATTTGATGGAAAAGTAAGTGTCCCATCACTTATGTGAGCCATTTTTTGCTCCGTTCTGAACAATTGTATTTTTACTAAATTAATATTTTAATATTTTGACAAAATGTATGTTATGTAATAATTGTTACTAACTTTAAATATGAAACACACCCAAAAAATTTTTGCACATGTTTGTTTATTTATTTTATTGCAGTTTCTTTTTATAAAGCACAAGTGTCCCATCACTTTTGTGAGACACTGTATATCACTAAGGTGCATTACAAAAGGCTTACTACAGAATAGTGTGTGTATAGCAGTCATCGTTCATTTACAGGGACACACAAAAGAATTCTCTACTGTATGTTAACAATAATTCCTGGAAGTGCGTTTTAAGTTACTGAACGCGACTTTATTTTAACTCGCTTTTTGTCTATTACGCGGTGTGTATAAATTCTGTAGATCCTATACAGGGAAGCACAAAAGTTCGCGAACTCATTTCCGTATTATTTAACTCCAGACGGAAAATTTTAAACTGTGCTACGCGTTTCCTAACTGAACTAAAATTTAGCATCCTATGTAGTATATATACAAATTTATAGATCCTATACAGGGCTGAATAAAAACATTCGGATTACTCAGATGTTATCTTTTAGCTTATTAAACGGTATGATTTGTAAAATTATTTTGGAAGCGTTGGAAAGTGTTACATAATCTATGCTTGACGCATGATTTTTCGTTCTTGTTTTAATACTCAAAACTAGACAGCAGATTATATGTTAAGGCTTTTTACAATTAAAGCATATAAATGCATAAAATCGATCATAAATGCATGTTTTTTACTGTTTAGTTCCAGTATGTTTAATTCTTTATAAATTTCTATCAACAATGCACTAATCAATTTTAAAAGTTGATTATTTCACGATAACAAGATTTGTAAATGATTCTTTTCCAATATCGTGGCCAGATAAAAACATGTACCAAAATGTTTAAATTTTTGTTACTCGTGTAGCTCTCTATGTGATAAAAGCTGTAACAGCTCTAGAAGTATTTTATCCAAATATGATACGCATATCTTGTTCAGCCTCAGCTGACAGTCTTTAGCGAATAGCAGTAAAAGTTTTAGAGTGTTCATTCATTTTCTCCACCGTAAAGAATTAACAGTTCTTTTCCAGATTAAAATGCATACCAATCTTCCTCCTTCTCCACGACAATTGTTAACAAGAAAATTTTAAGTGGTTAAATGCAGCAATATTTTATGCAAAAAATAAAAATAAATAAATTAGATTCCACAAGAAGTGTTATCATACTTTTGATAGCCTAAAAAGGCTTCTGCTATTTCCTCTACTAAAGCGATACTGATACTGAGTGATACATCTCTTCAGAAAATTCTCTCTGTCACAGAATTTTATTTTTACTTATCTAAATTTCACAAAACTGAAATCGAATAATATTCTGTTAAATGATCTGTGCGTGAAATAAATAAAATTCAGAATATATTTTGTAGTTCCTGAGTCTGCTGCAGGAGGGAAAACCAGACAGAAGTTCATTTTTATTTTAAACTAGCAAGCTACGCCCGCTGCGCTGGTCAGTTTCTACAAATGAACCTTGAAGCAAACAAAATATATCGTTTTATTTGACCTTGTATTTGAAAAAAAACTGTATATTTACCTGGAATATCCTTCCACATTACTGAAAAATGACGTGATTGCGCTATTATATTTTCTAATGTGCAGTCAAAATTTTAGCTGTTAAGGACCAACTCTTTTATTTGGTCATTTACAGTTAAGGTTTGCTAAAGAATGATAAAACTATATGCAATATACTAAAACCATCACTAAAAATTATCGAACTAACAATGCAAACTAATTAACAAAATCCATTCAGTAGAAGTTTTTATAAAGGCTAATCTTTTATAATCGGGTTCATCTGATTATAGAACTTTTCCACGTAATTCTAAAACAGAACAATATAAAATATACTAAAACCATCCTTACACATTATCTACTTAACAATGCAAGTCGCAAAAAATACGCCCAGTAAAAACTTTCAAAAAGGCTAATCTTTCGGAATCGGGTTCTCCTGACTGTATAACCTTCACACAACTGTTTGACTAAGCAGCGTAGAACAATATGTAGTACATTAAAACCATTCCTGAAATAGCATCTGACTAACAATACAATTCTCATCAAAATCCGTCCAGTAGAACTTTTTCAGAAGGCTAATCTTTCATAATCCGAATCAAATACTGAAAAAGCTAATATTTGATAAAAAAAAAAATATCACCTGATTTTCGAATTTCCCCCTATAATTCTAGAACTAAGCAACGTAGAATGATATGTTATATAATAAAACTTTCCCTAGAAAGTTATCTAACAGTGTAGGTTTCATCGAAATCCATTCGGCAAAATCTTTTAAAAAGGCTAATATTTCATAAACGGATTGATCTGATTATAGAACTTCCCAGAATAATTCTATAACTAAGCTACGCAGAACGGTATGTTATACAATAAAACCTTCCCTGAAAAATTATCTTATACATCAGTTTAAGCTCTACGAAAATCCATTCAGCAGAACTCGAGTTATAAGCAGCCGGAACGAAATTTCATATATGTAGAAGTAAATAGAAGTATATTGCCATTAATATAGTTTGCTTTGAATTTAAAAAAAGGTACTTTTCGGTTAGCCGGGCGCCAGTGATCGTACACTTGAAAAAAAAAAGCACCTTTTGGCTTAAAATCTCTCATCAAAACTGTTTTTCTTTTCTTTCTTTTTTTTAAATAAAATTAATAACAGCTTTTTCTTTTATTTTTCCAGCTGTATAGCCATTTCAATTCTTTCTGCATCAAAAAAAAAAAAAAAAAAAAAAAAAAAAAGACACCTTTTGGCTTAAAATCAAATTGTTTAGGATCAAAAGTAAAATCAAAATCGCCAAAAACAAAAGATAAATCGCGAAATATTGTTTCGATAGCAATCTTGCCCCTTGAATAATTTTTTAAGCATTGCGAACATTCCCAATCATGTTTAAATTAAATATTTTCGTTTTATAATATTCTCTCATCAAAACTCTTTTTTCTTTCTTTTTCTTTTTTTTTTTTAATTAATTTAACACAGTTTTTCTTTTATTTTTGGAGATGTATAGCCTTTTCATTTCTTTCTGCAACAATAATGATCGCCAAAAAAATAGCAATGGTAACCTTTTCGGCCAAAATAACAAATGTAAAAAATGAAATTATTTACGACATCACATTAAAAACCTCAAAAATAACAGTATTTCTCCACTGTATTATACATATAAACCTTCCTCTTGAATCACTCTATCTATTAAAAAAAACCGCATCAAAATCCGTTGCGTAGTTTTAAAGATTTAAGCGTACATAGGGATATAGGGACAAAAAAAGCGACTTTGTTTTATACTATGTAGTGATGAAAACTAGTTTTAAGAATGTTAGATTTCTTTTTTTTTTTTTTTTTTTTTTTTTTTTTTTTTTGGAATGGTGATGGAGCTGAACTAGAGATCTGCACGGGCCGGGCTCGGGCCTATTTTTCTTCACGGCACTCGGGCCGGGCCGGGTCCGGGCCATATTTTTTCTGAAGGCTCGGGCCGGGCCGGGCCTTACTTTTTTCCTGAAGAATAAGGCCGTGCCTTAAATTATTTTTTCCGTACAGAGCCGGGACTGGTTTCATTTTTCCTAGTCTTCACGCTTCAAAACTTTTAGTCCTGGTTTTGACCCGTATGAAAATCATTGTCTCGGCATGCCTGGTCCGTTCGAAGGTCAGTAAAATAAGATCTGGCATAAAAATCTTTGCAAAACATGCATACATTTTTAAATCGCCATTATTTTATAATTAAACATTAAAATTTATTCTTTTTAAAGAATAGTAGATTTATACACTTATTAAAATATGGCTAAATTAAAATATAGTAAAACGTGTGAAAAAGAACCTGCTTATGACGGAATCCTGTCTTAAATTGAAAAATGTGTTGATCCATTAAAAATGAATATACTAATACGTAAGAAAAGAATATAATAATACATTTACACCTGATAAGAAGGCAAATTGTCTATAACTCATGTTTTTTTCTTCCCTATGCAATTCCATCTTAGAAGATTTTACTGTATAGCATTTTTCTGATTCTGAACACTTCAATAAATGGAATATGGATTAACAATATTGATGATAAATTAAACACATACATACAACAAATAGAGATTTATTTAAAAAATACACATTCCAGCTTGCGGCACCTCTATAAAAATGTAGATTATAAACATGAAAAAAAAGGCTAAGATAGAAATGTTTGGTTAGATCTCCTCCTACGAGGCAAATTTTTAACCAAATCGACGTAAAAATTATGTTTTGTAGAAATTTACTCGGGCCGAGATTTTAACTTTTTTCCGGGCCGGGCCGGGCCGGGCCGGGCTCGGGCCGAACTTTTAACTTTTAAATCGGGCCGGGCCGGGCCAATATTTTTTTTGTTCGGGCCGGGCCGGGCTCGGGCCGAACTTTTAATTTTTGTATCGGGCCGGGCCGGGCCAAATTTTTTTTGTATGGGTCGGGCCGGGCCCGGGCCTGGAAATTTCGGCCCGTGCAGACCTCTAAGCTGAACTAAAGTGAAGACGATTGTAGTAAAGTATTTCATATACTGACTGCCGAATAATATCAGTTTACGTTGAAAGAACATTTTATGCATTTAAATTTGCTTTAGAAGACGATAAAAAACAAAATCTAACTGTTAAAAATTTAGAAAAATACGTTGGATACTGGAACAAAAGTTATTTGCCATAAGATTAAAATTTATGATAATAGTATGATTAAATATATGATAATATACGATTCGAATACCGACATTTATAATAAAATTTATTTTAAGGAAGTAAAAGATAGAAAGACGGACAGATAAACTAAAAGATTTGCTTTACCAACATTTTTGAAAAAGCATAAAAAAAATTTCATTCTGCTTGAAAAACAATGAAACACCCTCAAACTCAAGTTAATTTTCTGTAATCGAGCTTTGGCGACCAACGCTGGCGTCAAAGTAAATCATTGTCTACGGAACTATTATTACTGAATCGTATAACAAAAAACATAAATGGTTGCAACAATGTAATTAATTTAATTTGCCAATTGAATTTGTTACGAACTATTAGCCAAGTCATAGCGCCCCCTATTTGAAGGGTTTAAAGGCAGAAATTCTATGTTTTCAGATTTTTCTGGTTAACTGTGCTACAAAACCTACTTACTTGTCAAATTTCATGATTCTACGACTGTTAGAAGTACCTTAGTTATTTGATGATCCCCTGTGAGTCAGTGACAAATAAAGAGAAAACTGCCCAGTTAAACTGAGGGCATTAAGCTCACAGGCTATTCACACTAATTGTATATTATTACTCTTATTTCAAAGAATTTGAAATAAGTTCCTCAAAAAATAAGCATTTTGACAATATATTAAGGGGGGCTCATCCCCCCGTTCCCCCTCCTTATAATTAACCAATTAACTCCCATAGCTAATCAGAGAAGCGCCATATTACAATGAACATACATGCAAAATTTGAAGAAAATCGGATAATTCTGCATGAAAAACCCACTTATATAAATTAAGGGGGGACTAGCCCCCCGTATCCTCATTTATACTTAACTAATGAACCCCCAAAACTAATCAGGGAAGCGCCTTATCACAATGAACCTATATACAAAATTTGAAGAAATTCGGATAATTCTACACGAAAACCCCATTTATTAAGGGAGAGATTAGCCCCCCGTATCCGCCTTTATACTTCACCAATGAACCCACAAAACTAATCAGGGAAGCACCTTATAACAATTAACCTATATACAAAATTTGAAAAGAAACGGATATTTCTGCATGATAAAACCCATTTATCTAAATTAAGTGGGGGTTAGCCCGGGGCCTCCGAGATCACGCTGTGTGTTTTCTCAACCGGGCCTGCCACATAAAGCGATTCACATGCGTGACGTCACAAGAGTGATCCACACTACTTAAAATTTTCTATTTACTTTGTTATGTTTGAATATGTATTCAATACATTTTTCTTTGTACCCTGTTTTTCCCAAAGCGGATGATGTCATCCTCTAATGCAGTTAAAATATGATTGTTAATATCCTCTCGCGTGTACCTTTTGCTATCTTTGATCAGTTTTGATTGTAACTTCGATAGAATAAATGAGATTATATTCTGGATTCATCTCATTGAAACCAGGTTCTGACTGTGATCGCTTGACTAGTGTTGTTTGCAGATATTTGTAATCCCTAATTTTTCTTTAAAAGTTTAAATTTACAGCTAAAAAATATTAGACTGCAGTGCATATTATACTTGGGTACTTATATAATAATATAGTATTGGTACTTTTTTATGATGTAAAAGAAAAAAAAAAAAGCAATGCAATCACAAAAGTGACAAAAATAACAAAAATAATACAACAAAGCAATGAAACAAAATGAATATAATAATTTCTAACTATTTAATAAGTAAATAATTGGACTATACGTAAATAGAATTTTTCACTAAGCAAATAACATCTAAGATGTTTTAACATAATTTTAGATTAATTATAAATAACAAATGTATTTCATTTTATTTCGATTTTCAGCTATTCTCTTATGAAGCCGTATTAGAAAACTGGCCATTCTTCTTTTCAAATTTTATTATGACTATTAATTAAAAATTTAGATTAAAAAAAAATTGTCAATGACTTTAAGATGTCAAAAAATTGTTTGCATAAAAGAATAAGAAAACTGCGAAACCCGAGTAAGCATGTGTTCTGCTCAGAATAAGTGATTCAAAGTGAGTCACAGTGATAAACTTCTACCTATATATGCTACTCCATATGTTTATCAGATTCACGTACTTCGAGATTCTATTCTTAGGTTTGGATATTTTAGGGGCATACATTCTGAATCTGTTATATGTAACTGTAATACATGGGGTAAGTCAAAACTTTATTATTTTTTGATGCTGTTATTTAAACAAACTTTGTTTTTATTGACTTAAAAAATTAATTTTCCAAATATTTCTAATGTTTTTCAAACATTTATTATTACAATCCCTATTTGAATTCATTATTTTTATTTTTATTCATCTTATTAAGAATCTATATATACATATATATATTACCACTGACAAAATAAGTATAAAACGTACATTGTTAAAAGTTTGCAGCAAACTGTCCAGTCATTCGACCGTTTTTATTAAAAACGGTTACATAACCGCAATTTAACTCTATTCCGACCATAGTATGTGCAATAATATGGTCAGAATAAAGTTAAATCACGATTATGTAACCGTTTTCTATAAAAACGGTCGAATGACTGGACAGTTTGTTGCAAATTTTTAACAGTGTAATTTAATATAATAATGCAGAATTTCTAAGTTCTAAAGATAACAAAAAAATAAAGCGATTTTCTTTAAGAAATATGACTTTTTCTCAATGCAAAAACTTTCCATCTTTTTAAATGAAAACGAAATACAGTGCAAATTTAATTAATTTTAAATTATATTAGTTTTTTAAAGATTAGAAAAAACATATATGAGTGTAACGCAAATAGGACTAAACGTAAAAAGAATTTTTGTCTAAGCAAATGACATTCAGGATGTTTTAACATAAATCTTACATTAATTTAACACGACAGTTTTCGTCACATAAAAATATATAAAACGACAGTGAAAGTCAAATAATTTTTATCCGTATCTCAAATTTTTATAAATATGGATTAATTAATGGTTATGTATATCGTGCCCCATGTAGAAAAGATCGGCGGGCCGCAGGTTGAGTAATGGCCGATCTAAATTGTTTCAAAATAGTGTATTGTTTCTTTTAATTGTAAAAAGCGTAAAATAAAAGCTTTACAAACAGTAAAATAAGTTTTATTAGACTGTTGACATGTTTCGGTTCCATCCGAGCCATCATCAAAACAAATAAGAATATTCTATAATTGCACGGTCTATGAAGTTCAAATAAGAATATTCTATAATTGCACGGTCTATGAAGTTCAAATAAGAATATTCTATAATTGCACGGTCTATGAAGTTCAAATAAGAATATTCTATAATTGCACGGTCTATGAAGTTATTATTTGAAACGATATCATTTAATATGTCACGTGGTTTTTTTTAATATAGGATATTCTTATTTGTTTTGATAATGGCTCGGATGGAGCCGAAACATGTCGAATATAACTTATTTTACTGTTTAAAATGCTTTTATTTTTCACCTTTTAGCAATTAAAACTAAAAGAAGTATATTATTATACAAGGTATTATAGGAAGTATTATTACAAGGTGTTTATAATTTGTTACATTTTTAGTGTATTGTTATTTTTTGCAATCTAATAATTTCAGCACTATATTTTATTTATTTATTTATTTATTGTGTGTGTGGTGGTGGGGGGTGGGGGTGGGGGGTGGCATATATGCCCGTGCCCAGGATAATCACTATACACATTTTTTTTTTTTTTTTTTAAGTGGTGAATTCCAACATTTTACTCCGGTAAAGGTTTAATGTTTTGTGTTAAATATTTATTCAGGAAATAAAATTTTGAATAAAAAATAAAAAATTTAAAAAAATGAGACAAATTAAAAAATTGATGGGACAATGCATACCACAATCTAGTCAAGTATGCGCCTGTAAAAGATGTTTAAACTGTGCATAGTTTTTGGGTCGTATAAAACTTATGTAACTGAACTTTCTTGGCCGATTTTAACATTAAATAGCGCTTAAACTAATTCCTGGATTTAAAAACAGTATGATTCAGCATATTTATCATACGTTTCTCTATAAAACTACCAGTTTTCTTTTCTTTTCTTTTTTTTTTTATTTTATATGCATTAATTTTTATATAGTATAAGCCAAGAAAGTGAAAAGGTCACAATAAATTCCATTGCATCAGCAGCAGCAACATTAGTTACTTTTTTTAGGTGCGTTCGTAATTATATAAATACGTAGCACCTATAGTCGTCGTTTGGTCCGTCCGTCTGTCCGTCCGTCCGTCTGTCTGTCTGTCCGTCTGTCTGTCCGTCCGTCTGTCTGTCTGTCCGCATATAACAACGCAAAAACTACCCAACCAAATGGTTTGCAATTTAAAATATATTATCTTTGCAGAATTTTGTCGAGACATTTCAAATTTTATTAAAATCGAATCAAAACTTTAGGAGATATTACTAAAAATATTTATTAAGAAATTTGAATTTTTTTTTTTAAATCGGTGCTTTTTTGTTATAGGAGCTTCCGAGGTTTAATCGTCAAGCGACCGAGATACTTATTTTATGACAGAAATTAATCTGCAGACGATATAATTCATTTCACAGAATTAAAAATCATCAAGATCTGAATATTTTTATAACTAGCTGATACATATATATCTGAATATTTATATAACTAGTTAAGATATTTGTATGAACAGTGTCATAAAATATATACTTAACTAGCTGTTTAACCCGTTCTACGCACGGGATATCATGAATTTAATTCTAAAACGTGCGTACGAACGCACCTCGTTTGTAACGTTTGACGTACAATTTCCAACTTGTTTTCTTTAGAATAGAGAGATGTCGTTAGAAAAATGCCCCAAATAAGGGATTTTTATTTTTTTTTTAATTGTATTTTTACCTTTTGAAGGGCAGAAAAAAATAAAATAAATTGTCAGTGACTTTAAGATGTTAAAAAACTATTTATATAAAATAGTAAAAAAATGAAAAATTGCAAAACCCGAGTATAGGCATGTGTTCTGTTCAGAATAGGTGATTCAAAATGAGTCACACTGATAAACTCCTAACCTATATGCTGCTCCATATGCTTATCAGGTTCAAGTAACTTCGAGATTACATTATTAGGATAGTAGGTTTCAGGTTTGGATACTAGTTGCATACATTCTGAATCTGTTATATGTAATTGTAATACACATGGGGTAAGTCAAAAACTTTTTTAATTCTTTTATGCTGTTATTTAAACAAACTTTGTTTTTATTGACTTTAAAAAAATAATTTTCCAAATATTTCTAATGTTTTTTAAACGCCTATTATCACAATCCCTATTTGAATTGTTTATTTTTATTTTTATTTATCTTTTTTTAAGCATTGCTTTGAGAAAAATTGTATAGCAAATAAATATAAAAGCAAAAATAGTTTTTTAAAAACACACTCTTTTATACATCTTGAAAAATCACGCCTAATTTCATGACTGCAATTCATGATTTCTCCAAAAAATTTCCGTTACAATACGTGAATATGACGTGGACATTAAACCCAAAAATTCACGGTTTTGATTTACGCTTGATAGAAAGCGCGAACTCGTGAGTTTATTTTTAAAAATTACAATTTTTGCTCTGTTTCTTTTTAAAGATATGGCTAACAGAAAGAGAGAGCAAACATTATTTAAACTATCTTTTTAGGATTTCTAAATTGATTTCTCAACGTATAATCATAATTTAATTAATATGAAACTTCTAATTGATAAAAGAGTATTTTTCTAATTATTACACGCTAATTTTTAATTTGTTTTTTTATTTTCGCCTTTGCAGTGTTTAAAATTGAATCGTTGCAGTTTCACAGTCATTTGGTCTATTTTGTCGAGCGTGTTTTGGCGCATAATTAAATCCATTATTATTGTAACCCGTATACAATTATAACCCTCAGGAATATTTGGCAATTTATCACTTGCGGCGGATAAAAGAAAAAATGCCGTAAAATTAAGTTATAAATTTATAATTAAGTTCTAAAAATATTAAAATGTTTGATTGTCATCGGAAACACACCTGTGAACACATTTATTATTATTATTATTACACTAGCATATGAGAAAGTTAGTGGAAAATCGATTACAAAACCATCTTTACATACAAAAACCTAGTTGAGTAAAATAAAAGAGTGTAAAAATAGTTTAGATTACTATTGACAACAGTTGAAAAAAATGTATTTATTTTTAAAACGAAATTGGGATTCCAATTTTAATGGGAAAATAATACATAAGCGTCATAGCAAAACTCAAATTTCTTTCACGGAGCAATTGAATCGGTCCTGTCAAAAACCACATAAGCCACACACAGAGAATCAGAACTTTTTAGAAATTTAAAAAAAAAAAAAAATGTATTATTCACAAGTAAACGAATTTTTATGGATTTTTTGGGGCCGATTATAGAGTTTGGACTTTATGTCGCGCAAGCAGTAATACGCTACCGCGCATGCGCGGTAGCGTATTACTGCTTGCGCGGCAGCGTATTACTGCTTATTTTACTATTTAATACTGTTAATTTTACGGTATAATACTAGCAGCTGGGGCGCCAGTTTTATACTGTAAAATCAACAGTTATTTTTTGCAGTGTATCATTATGGTGCGTAATCCTATTTCCTATTCTTCATCATTCCCAATTGGATTATCTTCAACATTGGCATTTGGCCAGCTAAATATCTTTGGATAAAATGGTATTATGCTCTTCCAGAATGATATCCTGAACTCGTTTTAAATTGTCTATTTTTTTACGATTAATTGACACTTTCGATTAGAAATTGGCTTTGGCTGATGGAAGTGACACAGGGTTGAAAGTTTTTTCATCAAGATAAATGAAGAGGAAGGAATACATTGACTTGTGGGGTTATTACCCAGATCATGGCTCTACCAACCTTTGAACTCACAAAATACATGAAAAAGGGACCTCTATAAGATTACAGTAACTCTGTAACCAATTTACTTTGAATTATAAAATTTAAAATACATATTAATAAAGGTTTATTTTATAAAATAAAATTATCCATAAATGTATAGACTCATATAAAGCTTTTAAATTTATTTTAAAACATAACAAAATTTTTACGAAAGAATTATTCTTGCATGTATCGCGCGCATGATTTTTCACATTTGAATTGCTAAAACCAGCCAAAATTTTTTTAATAAGTACATATATAATTTGTTCTCAAAATGACCTACAATAAAAAAAATAAAATGTGTAGATCCTGAGATTAAAATTTTTTTTAGAGAAATTCGAAATATCGAGTTTTTTTTAATACAAAAGCAGTCCTGAATTCTAAACCTGTTACTTGAGAAACATAATAATAGGTCGTTTTCTACATCTGTATGGTTAAGACATTCAATCAAAATTTCATGAAATTCTAACTAACCATTTTTAAGAAATCGTGCGCGCAATGACCAAAATCGCCGTTTTGAGAAAATTGACTTCAAAGATCAAACTACTCCTTGATCATATAAAAAAGCTCTCAGACTGTTTTAGACATAACTCCTCTTCTAAAGTGAATTGTTGCCTGGGGTTTATTTTAAAATGTTCCTGAAGAATCATATTTAATTATAAGCTAATAAAAAAAAATTCAAATTTTTGACACTTTTAAGGTTACTTGACCTCTTAAGGAAGCCTTTGCGACAAAAAAAGTAAATTTGGAAAAAACTTACCTTATGTGGTTTTTTAAATGACCGATTCAGTTGTTATTCGTATCTATATTCTATCTAATTAATATTAATAGTTTATTGGTCTAAAATAATTATCAGCAAAGATTTCATACATACTATTTTTAAATCTATAGCAAAATTATTACTTAACTTCATTGAGATAGGCAGGGGCGTAAATCCTGGGGGGCTACGGGGGGGGTGCAACACCCCCCCCCCCCCCTCGCGAAAAAATCAGTCGGAAAAATTCCCGTTCGATCGGAAAAAAGTACGTTTAGTCGGAATAAAATGGTATTAACTTATAAATTGGAAAAAGAAAAAAAAAAACAATCGGAAAAATCCCCGTTCGATCGGAAAAGACTACGTTGAGTCGAAAAAAAAAATGGTACTAACCTATAAAAACTTATAAATTGGAAAAAGTAAAAAATCAGTCGGAAAAATCTCCGTTCGATCGGAAAAAGTACGTTTAGTCGGAAAAAAATGGTACTAACCTATAAAAACTTATGAATTGGAGAAATGTCTTTGTAGCTTTTAATTAAATAAGAAAAACAAGTTAGATCAAAGAAAACGTATAGAATTTTATTCTTAGTCGGGTTTTTAGAACGAAGAAAACCTATATAAATTTATTCTTAGTCGGAAATATTACGGATTTTCTTTTTCTGATAAAACTATACAGAAAAACTTTGATTTGTCGAATATTGTGATCTGGAGCACCTCGGTATGACGAAAAAAAATATTTATATACCTATTCCAGCAATGTTAATATTATTTGAAACCTTCATATTTTGATCGAAAACCTTGATAATATGAATTTTTTTCTGTGCCCTTTGACTTCGAGATATCGATATCCAGCTGTATTTATTTATAGTCGGAAAGTTTAAGATATACTGATTGAAGTGAAGAAACTTCTATTTTTTATCTAACTTTAAACTTAGTTAGAAATGTGTATCATGGAATTTATGTGATATCCGATGAAAATTCAAAACTGAATTGCAAATATTTAGTACTTTTCCGTATCAAAATCTGGATATTTTCCACTCTACACGAGTTTTATCTTTAATCGAAAATAATTATGGCTTTATTTTTTCTACTAACTAATTTTGTGTTTTATTTTATTTATTTATTTATTTTTATTAAAAAAAAAAAAAAAAAAAAAAAAAAAAAAAAAAAAAAAAAGATTCTGATTTTTTTTTACCTTTTTACTTAATTTTAGATTGATTTAAAAATGTGTTTCAAGAAATTTATATGATACAGGATGAAAATTGAAAACACCCAAATACATTGAATTTTTATCTCGAAGTAATCTCGCACTTTTACAATCTATACGAGTTCTATCAGAAATAATACTTTCGTTTTATTTTTCCTTAACCAATTGTATTAGATATTTTTTTTTTATATTATTATTATTATTACTACTATCTTTTGTTTAGTCGGAAAAAACAGGGATGACACCAAATTTTTTCGCTGCTTTAAAGTATGTCGTTAGAAAGAATTATAAACTTAAATTAAGTAATCCCGTATTTTCGACAAAAGTTTGTCTTTAAAATATTCCCTAAGCAAACAGATTTTAATTTTACTCAGACGAAAACGCTAAAAAGATTTGAAATTACTTATAAGCAAGTTTTCATTTGTGATTAATATTAAACCTGTATTGGTATATTTGTAAAGTACGTTTCTCCAATTAGAAGCAAGACAGATATGTATATATGTACACTATGTCCAAAATTTTAGCATATATGATAAAAACGAAGAAAGGAAATCTTAAATATCTTACGAAATTATTAAATTTTATAGACTAAATTCACAAGATAATTATGATTTCGTGTATCGAGATAGTCAAATAAGTTTTAAAGAGCTGATGTTGATTCCTTTTGAATTATTAATTAATTTATCTAAAAATTAGGGATGAAGGTCTATGATTAACATGTGTAGAAAAATGCAGATTGAAACTCCAAACTGATTTGTTACATAGCGATGCATCTTGTTACTAAACGTACAAAATTTGATTAAAATTTATTGAATTACTAAGAAATGGATATAAGTTTTGTTCATTTGAAAAATTTCAATCTTTTAAATTTTGGCTTTTTTTAATGTTGTAGATGTACACGGGTAGCAGGAGTCCTTATTCTTAACTCAGAACTTTATGAATTCTTATCTGGAGTGGAGTCTATGTGAATAAGTATGCCATACACAGAAAAAGTAAAATGCATTAAACCCTTTATTGGTAAAAACGGGCAACGAATCCGCAGCCCTTCAATCCAGTTTCGTTAAATTTTGTAGATTTAGAAACAAGATATATCCCTATCAAAGAAGTTTGTTTGGAGTTCCAAGTGCAATTTTCTACACGTAATCATAGTACTTCACCACTGATTTTTAGAGACATATATTACAATATAATAAAATATAACACCTTGTAATAGTATATTACTTTTAAATGCTAAAGGTGTAAAATTAACAACTATAATATAAATTAAAATAACTTTTATTAGTTGTTTTACATGTTTCGACTCTTCTGAGTCATTTTCAAAAACAAAATGAGAATATTCTAAAGCTGCACGGGCTTTGAAGTTATTATTTACATGTACTTAAAAAAAAAAAAAAAAAAAAAAAAAAAAAAAAAAAAAAAAAATACGCACGTTATCTATTATTTTTTACTTGATTGTTTATTTTCATATCTTTGAGCATGGAGTAATTCTAGCCACAGTTTCGGTAAATTAAAAGATGCCGCATCGTTACATATTGTATTTTTGCGCGTGAGTATCTCTATGGTTTCTCTTATTATGGATGGATAGTGTAGACTGGAGGGATTGCGGCATCTTTTAATTTACCGAAACTGTGGCTAGAATTACTCCATGCTCAAAGATATGAAAATAAACAATCAAGTAAAAAATAATAGATAACGTGCGTAATTTTTTTTTTTTTTTTAAAGTACATGTAAATAATAACTTCAAAGCCCGTGCAGCTTTAGAATATTCTCATTTTGTTTTTGAAAATGACTCAGAAGAGTCGAAACATGTAAAACAACTAATAAAAGTTATTTTAATTTATATTATAGTTGTTAATTTTACACCTTTAGCATTTAAAAGTGGCATATATTAATAATTCAAAAGGAATCAACATCAGCGCGCTTTAAAACTTATTTGACTATCTCGATACGCTAAGCCATAATTATTTTGTGAATTTCATCTATATAATTTAATAATTTCATAAGATATTTATCATTTCCTTTCTTCGTTTTTATCATATATGCTAGGGCCTCCGTGGCCGAGTGGTTAAGACACCATTCCGCTAATCGCTTGAGAGCGTAGGAGTCAGGTCGACGGGTTCGACTCCCGCCAGTTACATTGCACATACTTTGTGGAGCTCCTGGATGTAACTCTCTGGTGTTATAAATTTCCTTGTGGCTATTTCGTCCCTGTATATTGACCATGACTTATAAGCGGGCACTTGATGTCAAGCACACAAGTCAGATGTATGTTCTCAATAAACAAACAAACAAACATCATATATACTAAACTTTTGGACATTTGTGCGTGTATATATATATATATATATATATATATATATATATATATATATATATTAGTCGGCATTTTGTTTTTCATAGTACTCGGAAATTTTCCTTCTGGGAGTCGGAAATTTATGAGTTTACACCCCCCCCCCCTCCCTACGCGACTAGGGTGGTTTACGCCCCTGGAGATAGGTATTCTCTTCCCATTATAAATTATAATTTGTGAAAATATTACATATTGTGTAACTTAAATGAAAATAAATTATATTAATTAAGATAAGGCTTGTATAATGAAGCCTTGTTTATACCTTTTTCCTTTCTGTGTATTTCTCATTTATCCTTGCTTGTATTTAGGTTCCATTTCATTTATAAGTGTTACTAGCTGAAGTACCCGGCATTTTAAGAATGCTGTGTAGAAAAATCAATTTTAAAATAAAACATGTTATATTGAGAACTACAAAGTGTTAAAATATGCTAATATTTCCATAATTGGGTTTTTATCATGATTCAATACGTTCCTAAAACTCATATGACGTTATGTTCACTTGCTGACATCATATCTACTTGCTTTCTCTATTACTCATATTGATACTGTCTTTGTATGATTCTCAAACATTTGAAAATGTCTGTTAAACTTCCAATATAACGTCATATTAATTTTCTTTTTAATTCTCTTATGACGTCATATTAAACTGCTTTCTGTACTTACACTTACTCAAACTCCTTATACTATTGAGAAATGTTTGAAAATTTCCCTTATATTATCAATATGATGTCATATTAATCTTTTTTTTTTCAATTGTTGAAACTTTTTATTTCATTTTCATTTTTCACGTGGAAATAAATCTTTCAATAGAAAATGAATTATTGTAGAAAGAATGTTATTGTAGAATTTTAATTGTTGGTAACTACTATAACGAAAAATGTTTAAAATTAATAGGAAAAAGCTGTTCGATTTTTTAAAAATTAACTATGCATTATTTCGATTCCGGATTACTTTAGTTGCCTCAGCCGTGTTTTAATACGCCTACCCGTAACATTTCACAATTCTGGCTTTCAAACAGTTGATTTGTACAGAAGTGCAGACAGACAAATTTTTATTTTTATATGTTAAATTTTAATAAAATGTCTCGTTTATACAATACTACGCCCCCCCCCCCCCACTTCCCCGAAAATTTTAGGTTTTAAATTTATCATGCAATAAGTACGTTGTTTAGCAATTTACTCTGAGTCCCCTCCCCCCCATTAACAGGCATTTATTAAAGAAACTCTCATAGCTTTGCATTATAAAACCATCACATTTGTAGCCTTCGTGCTACAGTTTTAAGAAAAAAATAGGTGCTCCAAAATTTACTCTTCGATTATCAAAAGTTTCGTTTTGTTTTTTAATTTTAACATTATCTAGAAAATGAAAGGGATTTTATTTTATCTTTTAAAGATAAAGAAGAAATTTCTTCTCACACGCACTTTCAACAATTTCTACTCACAACAACTTCGAAATATAGTTCAACAATTTTTGACATATGCATTAATCATTTTTTTTCTCTCTTTTTTTTGTTCCTCATTATCGTCTATTGGATGCTTTGTCGAATTTTAGCGGTTATTCATACAGCGGAAATATATTTTTAATAACATTATGCGTTTTTAACACTTTCCAACATAGTTGAAAAGTGTTTATGAATTCGGTTTGTCTCTCTGTCCGTGCTCTAACTCGCGTAAATATACTCGGATTGCCATGCAATTGATATATATTAATGAGGTTTACTAGGGCATGTTCGGTATTGAAAATTAAGTGTAATTTTTACAGTTCACTTACAAGGACAGTCAAAAGAATTCCGTTACATTATGGTGTACTGGGAAAAATCGTTTGCGGTGTTTTTTAATCATGTTACACTATTTCAAACATAATGAAATTGATATATATATATCACTGAGGTGCACTACAAGAGGACTACTGTAGAATATGGTGTGCATAGCATTCATCGTTCATTTACAAGGACACACAAAATAATTCGGTTACAGTACTGTTTAAGAACAATAATTGCTGGAAATGCGTTTTAAGTTGTGGTACACGTTTTTAAATGTGACTATATTTTTACCTATTACTTGATATATGTAAGTTTTATAGATGATATACAGGGCAGAACAAAAGATCTCGAGTATATTTACGTTTATTGACGGAAATTGCTGAAGAAAAAATTTACAACTGTGCTATGCATTTCCTAACTGAACTATACTTTAGCATACTATGTAGTATATATAAAAATCTATAGATCATGTACAAGGCTCCACAAAAGAATTCAGATATTTTTCCGACTATTGATGGTAATTCCTGAAATTGGGTTTTTAAATGGATTATGAGTTTTCCAAATTCTTCGGCGAAGTTTTGTTAAATTAATTTGGAAGTGTTGGAAAATGTTTCATAATCTATGCTTGACACAGGATCGTTCGTTCTTGTTTTTTATATTATGTATTTTTCTTATATAGGACAGCACAAAATAATTGACATACAGCACCATCCATGAGTGGTTATTGCTTGAAATGCTTTTAATTGTTGATACACGCTTTTAAATTGAATGACATTTTATTATTTTTACAAACTATAAAAAAAAAGCTTCTCTGCGCACCCATTATTCTTGCGGTAAAGAGAGTTTTACACGCATTTTTCGAAAATAAGTATGATGCGTATGCCGGTATAGGAGGTCAATTTTAACGACAAACTTGGCAACTTTGGAGGTAAAATTTAGTACCAAACATTGATTTCGCCAATTTCAGAAACCAAGCTCTTACTAACCATGGGAACCGAATTTTCAAGAATGTGCCAGTTTATCTGTGATGAAATCAAACTATTTTTCTCGCCAAATAAGATTGTTTGACAATTAATGAGCTTAGTAAATTGGTAAGCCGTTGCCTTAAATAGCAATATTTTGAACTCTTCGTACATTTAGATTGTTGCTAGCTAACTGGTCAGACAAATTTAGGAACTGAAATCAGTGAGTTGTGGTTGTGAATTTTTTTTCCAAATAAAGCGCATTCTTCTTAGTAGAAAACAACTTGTTCTTTCACAGTATCAAAAAGATGAAGATTTGTAATCATTTTCTTGTAATATTGGAAAGTGTTTCATAATTTATGCACGTGATTTTAATTTTCTGTTTGTTTGTTTTTGGTTTTTATTTCTCTTTCTTTGTTGTATTTTAAACCAACCGAAAAATGTTTATCTAAAAAATGCTTGATTTTCATATACTTTTCGTAATTATGGTGGAAAACTTAAAAAAAAAAAAAAAAAAAGCAAGTAAAATTAATGCAAAGAAAAAAAAGAAAAACAACAACAACAACAACAAAAAATGCCACTAACTACTAATAAAAAACTACATTTTTCTATTTTGGGAAATTATTATTTTCAGGAATATATGATCCAAGTACAGAGATGTAAAATTTTTGAAATGGTGGAAAAAAAGTTTTTTTACGTTTTTTTTCCGGAAAAATTGGAAAATTTAGGAAAAGAAACAATTTTTCACAAATAAAAGTTTTCCTTGCAATTATTTTCCTTAGAAAACATAAAACAGACATTCTTTAGATGATTTATGCACACTGAAAAAAAAAACATTTTCACTTTACATTAATATATTACAATAAATAAATAAATAAATAAATAAATAAACGATTTTTACTATTGAAAATTTAGTTTTTCATTCTCAGTTTCCACAGAAGCTTTTTTTTGCTTCTTTTAACACCATTTTTTATACTATATGAATCAATTGTTAAAATGATCTCATTTCAGTTGCATTTTTTTATTTTAAATTACAATGAAAACTAATTTTAAAATTTAAAGGAAAAAAACCCTTATAACTTTTACCCCATATCACTGCAATTTGAAAGTAAATTTTAACTGCATTATACATCCCATTTACATAGTATTCCCTTTTAATTATAGCATATATAAATTCTGCCAAGTAACCTCTTTTTGATACTGATTTATGTATATGCAATGCATTTATATAAAAAACAATACAATTAAATAAGTTTAAAGGTCTATACCTAGTAGTCCGGGAGGCAGCGACATTTTTTACTCAAATATTTTATACAAGCTGATCTTCAAATGTTTAATTACCTTACTTAATCAATCACGAAAACAGCCGTCAGCTGTCGTGACAGCGGTGGATGTGGCCATGAGAGTCGCACCATCTTCCAGTCAAATGGAAATGAATGGCAGCTCAATTATGGAAAATTTGAAGATAGACCAGTGGCGATCTTCCATCAGGTTGTCATTTACCTTTGACAGGGGGCGGAGGGGTTGTGGCATCCGAGGCCGCACCTACCACTGTCGAGACAGCTGATGGCTGTTTTCGTGATTGATGAAGTGAGATCAATTACGTATTTAAATATCAGATTGTATAAAATGTTTAAGTAAAAAATGTCGCTGCCTCCTGGACTATAACGTAAGAGCAGATGTAAATAGAAAATAATTTCAACTGCATTTTATTTTTAAAAGAATATTCCATTTTCTCCAAGAATTCTAGGTTATAATTTCTATCTCATTATCCCTTTAAGACCCAAGAGTGTATTCGATTAATCGATATATAAACAAAGCAAAATTTTAAACTGTGAAAGGGTAGAAGGCACTTTTACTATCAATATAGGTGGATATTAAAACAGTGCGAATTTAGAATTTATTGAGCGGTAAAATAGGTAGTGACCATAAGTAGTAGGTTAATTGACCATCATGATTCTGACGGCTGGTCATTAAATGAATGTGAAAATTTGCACACAGGACAATAAAAATAAATTAATTGTCCAAATAATACCGAGGTTTATAAAGATGAAGTTATTAACCCTACTATTTTCACTAATAGATATTATTGATATAATTTTGCATATGAATTTTCATTTTTAATGAGAGAATAAGTATTTAATTACCTTACAGATAATTTTTTCCAAGTTAATGTTTTCATGCAGAACATTGAAGATTAGAAAATTATGAAACATCAGAATGCAGCTATTATAAAAATTTAAATGCAATATTTCAATATTTCAAAAATTAAATTAAAACTTTCCCAAGTAATATATATATATATATATATATATATATATATATATAATATCTTTGAATTTCAAAAAACATATCAAGTTCTTGTAACATTCTAATTAAATCTCCTAAGAGATAATTAGTAATAAAGTGTAGACAGAATACCACATAGTTATTAAATCAACAAGTGCAATCATAATTTTACCATAGCATTTGCTTCAATGGTAATTGGCCAAAAATACTGAAAATATGAAGAATATTTAAAAAGGGAGCGAGAGAAAAAAAAATTATATAATAAACCATAAAATGTTAATAATTTGAAGTTGATATCAAGTGAATACAAATGGATTTTGAAATGAAATATGAACTAAATATAATGGAAAATTGGATAACAAGAGATTTAAATTAGAATTGGATATGAAAAAACACGTGTAGATATAATCATCAGCCTGAATGTATCCACACGTGTTTTAAAAATAATACAGTATTTCATAAATATACTGGCATTTATGCTAAGATCAGTATATTCATCCAGGTATACTGTATTATTACCAGAAAACAATTGGAAATAGTAAAATTGGAAATAAAAAACTTGTAAAGAATAGATAAAATATCTTACTCACAATAATTATCCAAAATTCTGTGAATATCACAAGACATTTTATAGACTTTTTATAACTGATCATTAGTATCACTTAATATAAAGGTGATAGGCTAAACGCACAGTCACCATGACCATTTAAAGTGTAAACAATGTTCAAACAGCTTAATAATAGTCCTTATATATGTATTAATTGTATTATTTGCTATATCATTTGCTATATTTTATCGCACACTAAAACAAAATAAATTATTACATAACATGTTTATATTTATATAATGTAATAAATGTTATTTAAAAGAGTTGATAATTGAATTTATCAAAAAAATAGGATAACCATACAGTTTTGCTTGATTTCGTATAAATCTAATATTTTTGTTTTTATTTATATCTGAGCATAGATATTTTACACGATGAAGGTAATTGATAATTATATTTTTATAAACTGATTTATGTAAACATGAAGCAAAATTGGTAAAAATATTTACTTTAAATGGAAAGTCAAATCTTTTATCATAAATATCAAATATTAATTTATAATTATCATTAATATTAATTTTTAAGTCAAGAAAATTTATATTATTATTAATCAAATCATTTTCGCTTAATGTAAGCTGATTAGGATAAAAATTGAGTGGTGATGTGCAATTTTTATCATTGAAATAAAAAATGATAATGTCATCAATATAGCGATAAAATACATAATCATTGTTCGGACCAATATTTCTTTCATAATAATATAAGTAAAGGTCAGAGAGAATACTAGAAGCGGTCCCACCCTGCGGTATTCCCTGGCATTGTTTATAAATAATATTGTCATATATGATGTAATTATTATGCAATGTAAAGTATAATAAAGTTTTAAAAAAATTTATGGATATATGATCTTTTAATTTTAATTGAAATTTAAATTCTTTAAATAATATACACATTGTTTTATGTAAGTCTTTTATATCAATGTTATTAAATAAATCATTAAAATCCAATGTTTTTATGAATTTTACCGGATTGATATTATGTATTTTATTAATAATCTGAAAACTGTTTTTATTCAATGTTGGTTATTATGTTTTATTGTTATATCATATATCTGCTTTAAAATATTAAGAAGTAAATTGCTTGCATTATTATTATATGTGTTACACCCGATGGTAACTGTGCGAAATTTAATTGGATTTTTATGAAATTTTGGAATTATAACAAGATAAGGATAATTTAAATTATTACATTTGATTTTTAGTAATTTGTGATAATTTAATAATTTTCTATTATTAATTTCAATATTTAATTTAGTTTTATTAAAAATATTACTTGTGTTAATTGCATTGTTAATTAACACTTTATAGTAATCATTACAAATAATAGCATAATTATTTGGAGATTTATCTACATAAGTAATTATAAATTTGTTTTGTAGTTCTGATATATGTTTATTTATATTTTTGAAAGCTGCATGTGTAATATGTTGATAATTTTTTATAATTTCATTTTTTAATTTATCTATTACAGAAAATCTCCATTCACTAAAATACTCGATAGGTTTATTGTAATCAATAGCAATTTTATATATAAATAAATCAATATCTTGAATAAACTGCAATATTATGGATTTGATTTTACACATGTATGGAAGGCGAAATTTTGTGCCATTATGCATTAAGTTTTGTAAAATAGGTTGTTCTACAATATTAAGATCACCAGTTATAATATGACCATGTGTTGTATTTATGTACTTTTGATATATATACCCCAATCCACCAACTACTACCTTTTTTTTTTTTTTTTTTAAGCATTTCTATCTCTATATGAGTATTACAAAATGTAATACAATCAAGATTATGATGATATGGAAATTTAAATAACAATGAGCTTCGTTGCCAGCGATTATTAAGCCTTACTGGTAATTTGACGAGCGTGACTCGTCATGTAATGCAAAAAAAATTAAATTAAATTAACTGACTGAATTGATTAAAAATGACGCAAATTGTGTTAACGATGTTTGTCGACAAAAATGCATTTGACTACTTTTAATATCTGTATAAGATTTTTTCTAGTAAAAAAATCTTATCAAAAAAGGTTTTAAAATTACGAAATGTAATAGGAAACTTAGTCCTTTTAATTGTTTTTCTAAAAGCCTGTGTGTTATATCTTATCTAATTTAAAATTCCTATAAAAATATTTCTGAACCTAAAATTCTTAAGAAACATACATTAAAGTTTTATAATATTAATTGAATTATTTCTTAAATATCTTGTGTTAAGAAAAGTAATATATGATAAAACTGTATTTTGAGAAGATAAATGATATATAAATATAAAAACAAACAACATATATAACATATAACCACCTTATGTATTCCTTGAACAATGCTTCGTAATTTAAAATATCCACACATATTTTTTCCCCTATAAGTATCTATTAATTATACATAACAATAATTAGAATTAATTAAAATTCACAAAACATTGCTTAGCATTAAAACATCATGAAAACAGGAAAAAGTATTTAAGTATTAAGTATTTTTAAGTTGTTTATTTAGCATATTTAATATATATGTGTGTGTGTATCACTGGCGCCCGGCTAACATAGTACCGAATTATTTCATGATATGACTATTAATTGAAATACGTTTTTTAAATAGCGCTTTGTTTATACATTTTAATTGTAGCCATTAGCTATGGCTATACAAATATATATATATATATATATATATATATATATATATCGTTGTCAATAAATTATTACATACTAAATCATAATTTCACGTTTCTGTTGGTGTTTCGGTAATGTTTCATTAATGGTTATATATATACTAGTATATAACCCCGTCAAAAATGACAGATTGTTGATCTCCGTTTCTTTTTCATAAGACTTCATACAAACAAACAGCATGAAGATTTTATTATTGAAAGGTTTGTACTGTAAAAAAGTACATTTTAAAACTGACAAATGATTTCTACAAATAAAAATGATGAGGATATATAAATATATTTTACTCAGTATTAAATTTCGGAAGTAGTTCAACCATTGGACAAAACATTCAAATTAAATATTAACAAATAATCCATGTGCGAAAGTTTTTGTAAAAAAGTGTTATCAATGGGTTTCTAAGCAGATTGACTCACCACATAACTCATTGTTTGATTACATAAGCAAAATTAAATGCAAATTACGCTGTACTATGTATTCCTTATATTTTAATTACGTTTTATAAGAAAGAATCATTTTACTGTATATGACCCCTTATCCGGAATTCCAAAATCCGGAAAAACCCGAAGTCAGCAAAAAAATTTCGAATTTTTTCTAAATTTGTAAATTTTTACTAAAATTTTAGAATTTTTCGAAAATTTTACCGATTTCTAATTTTTTTTTTTTCAGTGCATTGTGTTTCAGTGTGTAATCACTAAAATATTGTTACTTCGGTAACGGGTGAACACGCCCCCCCCCCCCCCCCCCTCTTCCCGAAATTAGAAACAAATCATTTTTCTCTCAAATTTTAGTTTAAAATTAATTTATATTACGATTCGTTTGAAACAAAAAATAGTTATATATTTATTTCATCAAGGGTGATTCTGTTCCGAATTTTCCTAAAAATTTAAGGCATTCGGTTTCGAAAATTTTAGTCTTCAGTCCAAAGATTCGAACATAACAAAATCTCTAATTTTGAACGATCGTCGCCGAAAAAAACAATTATGTTTATCGTTCGAAGAAAAAGTAGACAATTTCTTCAAAGGATTGCGGAAACAACTTGAATTTTGTCAAAGGATTGAAAAAAAACGTAAATTTCGTCGCAGAATTGCGAAAAAACGCTAATTTTGTTAACAAATCTTAGAAAATACGCGATTTCCGACAAAGGCTTGCGAAGAAAACGCAAATTTCTTCCAAGGACTCCGAAAAAATGTAAAATTTCTTCAAGGGATCACAAAAAAACACAAATTTGGTTACAGGATCGAGAGAAAAAGAAAAAAAAAACAAACAAAAAAAAAACGCGAATTTCGTCAAATAATTGCGAAAAAAAACGCAAATTTTTTCAAAGCACTGCAAAAAAATTTCTAATTTCGTTAAGAGATCGCGAAAAAAGTGGAATTTCGTCAAAGGATCGAAGGGAAAAAAAACACAAATTTTGTCAAAAGATCACAGAAAAAATGCGAATTCCGTCAAAGGTCGCGAAAAAAAAAAACCCCGCTAATTTCGTCAAAGAATCTCAGAAAAAAACTCGAATTTTGTCAAAGGATCATAAATAAAAGGTAAATTTCGTCAAAGAATAGCAAAAAGAGCAAATTTCCTCAAAGAATCGTAGAAAAATGCAAATTTCTTCAAAGGATCGCAAAAAGAAAACGCAAATTTCTTCAAAGGATCACGAAAAAAATATATTTCGTCAAAGGATCGTAGATAGAAAAACGCAAATTTTATCAAAGAATAGCAGAAAAAAATGCAAATTTTGTCAAAGAATCACGAAAAAAAACCATGAATTTTGTCAAATAATCGTGAATTTCGGGAGGGCCCAAAATCCGGAAAATTCCAAAACTCGGAAAGCCTTTGGTCCAGAGGATTTCGCCTAATAGGTACTCGGATAGGTCCTGTACTGTATTTAAGATGGAAGCAAAATTTCAAAATACGCCAGTAGATGGCGCCAATGTACTGGATTGATCACTCAAATCTTCCGTACGAAAGAATTCACCGCTATTTCTGAAAAGAAAAGTGCTCACAGAAAAAAATGTATACAGAAATGTTGATGTACGTGTTTTATATGAAATAGTTTTTGAAGGTTTTAAACAAGATTAAAATATTTAAAAGCTCTAATATGTTTTTATAAATATTTTAACAGCAGAATCGGATGTAGCATAGCTTTTTCATTAAGCCTAGCATGGCGTTTAACTATGGTCGATTCGCAGATCAGAGTGGTCGAGCCCGGAGCCGTTACAGACACTTTCTTGCCTTCGGATTTTATTATAAGTAAGATATATGTATATATATATATATATATATATATATATATATATATATATATATATATATATTGATATATCTATATTTAATATATTTGGATCCAAATGTTAATATTTGGACATACAAATTAATAAATTCAAAAAATAATTCAATAAATATGTAATATATTTAAATCACATGTGTGAAAATCAAAGAAAAATATATTGTAAAAATTAAACATAATAAAATGCAAATATAAATATGGAAAACTATGAATAACTTATGGAGTCATCAGAGGAGTTTCATAAGAATAATTATATATACGAATGTCAAATTATTATATTTGAATAAATTTAAAATGTTTATAATTCCAACATTTGAATAAATTTTAAAAGTTAAAATTAATTGTTGATATCAAACATATAAGCAAACCCACAAAAAGGATAATACATGCAAGTAACAACAAAAAAAAGTTAAAATTGGAAACTATTCATTGTATTTACATAAATCATCTCATAATTTTCAAATGGAAGATTATTCAAGCAAGCAGTGCCGTAACTAAGCAGGTGCAACAGGTGCAGCCGCACAGGGCCCATCTGAAAGGGGGGGGCCCAAAATGATGTGCATAAGAAATTATATTTTTTAATTGAAAAGAAATTTCTGCCTTTCTGCTGCGCGATTTGACGGTTAAGTTTTGTGTTATTTAGATCCTAGATGTCTCTGCTTATCAACATGAACATTCGAATTAATATAGAACTGATATTTTCAACTTACCAACGTACCTGCCAAACTTATGCTAGGTTATAGTTTGAATACAGTAACGTATACTTGTGTTTTCGCTTATGTTTTTACCAAATGCCGTTTTTTTTTCGTTTTATTTTAACTTCCTTTAACCAAACCATTTGAAATATGGAAGATACAGTCTTAAAATTAGTACCTTTACGTCTCAAATTCTGCAATTAGTTCGAAAAAATATCGTTGTTAGCCCTTTGAAAAATGTTTGCAAAAAAGAGTCGTTTTCGCAGTAAACATTTCCCATAATATGCCAACGTTCCATACCCCCCACCTCCCAGGTCGCAGTTTTAGGGGCACCGATAAGCAAAAAATATGCCTTAATGCCGATACTATCTTATAATCGTCGGTGCAATCGGTTTTCAAAAATAGGAAAATTTTAACTCTTTTAAAAAATTCACGACCGCGGGTCACTTTACCTTTCGGAAGCGATATTTTTTCTACATCAAAAGTAAGTAAACGGCCCTATTTCGACACAATCTTTTTACAGCATATCGGCAGACTGGATTTACAGCTACTACAAAAATTTTGAAACATTCGGGGAAGCACAAATATTTTTTAAAAAATTAATAAAATCTAAGAAAAAATCGACGAAAAAAGTGGGATATTTCGCTGGATTTGGCTTACGTTTTCACCATTAAATATGCATATTGTTTCATAAAATGGTTAAGGGAACATCATATTTTTAATTCCTAAAAAATTCGAAAAATTTGAACGATAACCACTGAAGGAAAAAAAAATCTAAATTACAGGACAACCCCAACCCCTTCCCCTTCTTTTATCGGCAGACTTCAGAATTAAGCATTGATTCCGAAAATCAAAATACGCAAAAAAAAAAAAAAAAGTCCTAAGCAACATGTACGCTGAATTCGTTTTCCAACACTGCAAACCATTTCAATACATATCATCATTAACCTTATGAAATAAAATTCATTTCCGAAAGCCAGTTTTGTCAAATTTTGAGGACAAGTAATTCGTGGGGAAATAAATGTTCGGGAACAATAAAATTTTTCGAAAAAAACTTGGGTATTTTCTTTTCCTTATTTCACGTAAAGTTTACTTTTAGTCATTTGGCAACATTGAACCTGTCTCGAATTCTATTCTGTTTTTGCTTCCACCGACATCTATGTTTTTATGCGGAAAGCGAAAATAAGCACGGAAATCGATTTTATTAAGTGGTCGTGCTTTATAACGGCACAGTTTACTCTTTTATCTAATTCTAATGTCTCTTGATATTTTTAATTTGTATTTCTTATTCAAAGAAAAAGAAGTACCAAGAAATTTAAGGCCAGAATTTAAAGGTAAGTGAAATCATTCAAAATATTTATGTATATAATCTTGGAAAACTTTTGTAGAAGAATTATTATTTTAATTATTATTATTATTATAATTATTATTATTATTTTAAATCTTATTAAAGGTAAACATATATCGAATTTGAAGGGTCCATGCAGGGTTTTTTTTTCTTTCTTGTCTCTCAATTTATAAAACAAGAAAATGTTATTTTTATGTAATTTATTATATTATTAAATTTTGTGAAGGGGCTTGTTTTATTAAAAGAAATTATTAAATATTTTATTTTATTGAATATATTATATTTTATATATATTATTTTATTAAGTGTTAAAGGAATAATTAAAAGGGCCCATTTTTGTTAGAGTTTCGTGGAGGGATTCTAAAAAAGCCCTGTTTCTGTCTGGATCAACCAACTGATTTGATTTAAAAGTTCTAAAATTACTCGCTTATTTTTAAATCTGTGAATGAAATTGTTGTCTGGAGACTTTTATCTGCTATTTCAACATCGTTAATTAAACGTTTCCTATATTTTGCTTGATAGACTTCATCCCATTTTCTAATCAATCTGGATAGCAGACAAATGGTCACGACTTTAGAATTGTCTACTGGCGGTAGAAAAAAAATATTTGCTTCTATTTTTTTTTCATCGCTTTAAACGAGAGGATTTATTATTTAAATGTTTGAAACCTTTTACGATTCCTTTTACATTTGAGTTTTATGGCGACGTTTTAATAATTAATTTCATGTGTAACAAATTTTTAGATTTTTAATATTTTCTGAGAAATGTTTGATTGAAAAAAAACATCGAAATATGGCAAATAAAAGGCATCCAAGCAAGTGATATTTCGTCACACGCTTGCATTCGTTCTACAAAAAGTAGTTTATGTACGTTATAACAGTTTTATACTTGTACAGGCAACATGCTAGCAATAATATTTTGTTTTCTAGCTTAAAAATGTCTAAGCATTTGTCAGGTGCACAAAAGAGAAATATAAGGAAACGAAAATTGGAAGAATGCAAATCAATGTCGCAACAGTTTGGTAAATGGCTAAAAACGGAAAACTCAGAGAATAGAGGAAGTGTGGATGGAAGAGGTCAAATCTAGCACTACTTCACAAGGTGATAAAAAAACACTACATTTGGCATCTACCTCTTCAATTAACGACAATTCTCCGAGTAACAAAAACGATCCATTGCAAGAAAAGCAATCTGCTGCTTCTCAAGATATTCTACTACAATACCCTCATTATAATTCAAAAGAGGATGAGCCTGCACAAAGTACTGTCTTACAAACTGATAATACCGAACATTGTGCTGCTTCACTGGGTATTTTACTACAATGGCCCCATAATAGTTCAAAAGAGGATCAGCCTGTACAAAGTACTGTCTCACAAACTGATATTACCGAATATTCTTCTGTTTCACAAGGTATTTCACTACATTTGCCCCATAATAATTCAAAAGAGGACGAGTCTGCACAAAGTACTGTCTCACAAACTGATAATACCGAACAAAATATGTTCTGTACTGTTCCAGAAGAAATACTGCTTAATTACAACGATCCCCATACCTGGCCTGCCGTTACTGGTAAATTAATACATTCTCTTGTCTCACATGGTGCAGATCAAGACGTCAACATTAACTTTAATACGTTAAAAGTAGACGATTCAGGTCGAAAATTTACAAAAGACTGGTTTTATGTTAAACAAATTAACGGAGAAACTGTTAAAAGAAAATGATTTTATATTCCGTTAATCAAAATGCAGTATTTTGCTTTCCTTGCATGCTTTTTGGGCAAAAATCGTATAATCTTTCAGACCCACAAAAAGGTTTTTATGATTGGAGGCATAAATCTCTTCAATAATATTATAAATCTCTTCAATAATCTCTTCGTTGTATTCTCTTCTGTAATATCTTCATCCGGTTATTCCCCGACACGAAAATTCTCCGGAACATCGAATTTCGTATGTGAAATGGAAAGTAATGGAAAAGAATACAAAATCAGGAAATGCAATTGATGATTATGTAATTAATTCCATTAACAAGGAAAAAATGATATGGCGTGAAATATTGAAAATAATATTGGATGTTATTCTATTCTGTGCCAAATATAATCTTGCTCTTAGAGGTTCAAATGAAATTATTGGAGGTCCAAATTGTGGCATTTTTAAAAATTTGATTGAATTTGCTAGCCATTATAATAGTACTTTAAAGGAACATATTGAAAAACAAAAAAAGGGTTCAGTGTCTTATTTCTCACCCACTATTCAAAATGAAATAATAAAATTAGTTGGGGACAAAACTAGAAATGAAATCATCTGCAGAATTAAGAAGGCAAAGTACTACACAATTTTATTCGACTGCACTCCTAATGTTTCAAGAAAAGAGCAAATGAGTCAGATTATAAGATATGTCCATGTTGACTGTAAAGGGAAGGTAATGATTGAAAAAAGCTTCATAAACTTTATTCAATCTCATGCAAAAACGGGAGAAGGTTTATAATCTGAAATTTTGAATAAACTAAATGTTGATAAATTAGACATTCAGGATTGCAGAGGGCAAGGATTTGACAGCGGTGTCAATATGGCTGGCAAATATAAGGGAGTAAGTGCACGTATTTTGGAAATTAATGATTTAGCAATATTTGTACCTTGTGCAGCTCATAATCTAAATTTAGCCGGTGCCCACGGTGCATCTACAACTCCAGAAATGATTGCTTTTATTGGTACTGTGCAGAGGTTGTTTAATTTCTTCTCGTCCTCAACAATTCGTTGGGAAACTTTAATGAAGTGCTTAAAAATATCACTTAAAAGTTTTTCTGATACATGATGGTCATCAAAGGCCAGAGCAATAAAAGCGCTGTATTTACAATTACCTGAAATAATGGAAGGACTTCAAATGATTACAAACGATTTTTCGAATCCGGAAGCTGTATCAAATGCACAAAGTTTGATTCTGCAAATTAATTATAGGTTTATCTCTACACTTTCTATATGGAATAAAATTCTACAATGCATCGATCGAACAAACAAAGCATTACAACAAAAAGATTTGTCTATAGATATTGGAACAAAACTAATTGCTGGTTTACGTAGTACATTACAAGGGCTTCGAGATACAGGTTTTGAACAAAATATCCAGGAAGCACAAAGTTTGACTGAAAAAATGGATATAGAGAAGGAATTTCTTAATAAAAGGAAAAGAAGAGTGAAGAAAATGGAAATAGATGAAACATCAGATGAAGGAAGTAAATTAACAGCTGAAGAGTTATTTAAAATACAAATGTACAGTGTTCTTGACACTCTGTTGTCTCAGATAGATTTGCGTTATGAAAAAATGAGAACCATCTGTGATTATTTTTGCTTTCTGTATGGCTCGTCTTTACAACATATGAGTGTCGCTGACTTAAAAAAAATCGGCTGCAGATCTCGCTATTAAGTACAGCAAAGATTTAAAAAAGTACGACTTCACATGTGAAATTGAAAGCTTTAAGTTTGAAGTAACGGCTCTTATACAAAACATACAAACTGCATCTCCGCTTGATATTCTACAGACTCTTCATGATTTTGGTTTACTTGAATCTTACCCAAATATCAGTGTCGCCCTTCGAATATTTTTAACTCTTCCCATTTCTATTGCTTCGTGCGAGTGAAGTTTTAGCAAGCTGAAATTGATAAAAAAATTATTTACGATCAACTATCGGACAAGAACGTTTATCCAATCTGTCTATTATTTCAATAGAATACAATATAGTTAAAAATATTAATTATGATGATGTTATTAACGAATTTGCCGAAATGAAAGCCAGAAAAGTGCAATAAAAATAAAACTTAATAAAAAATTTTATTGTGACGTATTTTTTTTTCATTTTTCCAAACCTAATTAATTAAGGGGCCCAAATACGAATTCTTGCACAGGGCCCGGGAATGGCTAGTTACGGCTCTGCAAGCAAGTAACCTAATTTTGAAAAACGATTTTCATTTATTTCTCAAATCAAGCATCGTCTAATTTTTAGATTTATGCAACGTACTATGAACGTTTTCCATTTTAAAAGCGCCACTTATCTGAATATAAAAAAAGCTTTTAAACAGTAACAAATACGGTACTTATAAACAACCATCTACAGGAATGGCATAGCAATTTAAAAATTATAGGAGACGCTTAAATAATCACATTTAAATATTAAAAATAACCAAACAATTACAATTATTAAAAAAATTAATTATTTACATTATTTATTAATATCATCAATATAAACTCAATATTTCAATTAGTTTCAAAACGAATATTAATAGTCTTTAAAATAGCAAATTTGAGGTTGAAAAATTGTTTGTATTCTGAATGGGGGGGATTTCAGCCCCATGAGCTCTTCTCTATTCTACGCCAGCGCTTGATTTTTTTTCCAAGGCACAATGGGCCAGTGTCGCTAATTAAACGGATTTTTCAGTTACACAATTTAAGAATAATAATCTTTACTTTATTTAATCTCAGCACCGACCTATTGTGTCTTGATCATAATTAGGCCCTGCCTACGCCACTGGTCCTCAGAGGGTAATGCTAGGAGCTACTGTTGAAGGGGCGAGGCCAACGAGGTAAGCGCGTAACATCAGAATATTAAATTCTTCAAATTAAAATTAACTCTGGTCTTCAACATGCAGAAAGAAAAGGAATTGCTTACCTTTTCTAAGGTTTATCCAATTTTAGTAGTATCCACTGATTTATATACTTCCAATAATTGATAACTTATTATAATCACTTCTTGAATAATTCTATTTAGATGCACCACCGCTGAAATAAAACTTGTAAGAAATAATATTAATGCACAATTCACATTGAATAAATAAGTTCACGTTTGGATTGATTTTAAAAATTATATTTTACATTACTTAAAATTTTAAAAGGTTTACATTTAGATTAATTTTAACATCAGGAAACATTTTTTCCTGTGACTTTACAGAATGAAGGATAGTAATACACTGACTCATTTTCACAAAGTTTGGAAAGTTACGAGTAAAGTTGCATCATTTCTTTGAAACAAATTGACGTTGAATAATTGTCCTTTTAAATGTTTTAGTTCTGTAATAAGTTTATAATAGCATAATCACAAATAACAAATTATAAACATATTTCACATTATTAGAAGAGAACGATTATAACGAGGTAATAAATCTCTATTGCTTGATAAACTTGAAACTTAAGAGTCATAAATTAGGTCACTTGTTTTAAGAGATGAGAGAAAAATTATCGTTGGGTTTTTATCTGCGTGCTTCATCATTTTCTTTATTTATTTATTTTACTTTGAGTGGAAAATATTAAGTGATTGAAATGAATGGATTATTTTTCTACAATTTCCCCCTTAATCCGTTCATGGGGATTAACTAATATTTTCATTGAATTTCTGTGTTCGATGAATCGAGGCTTGGGTAAAGGTTTGGTAAGTGCATCAGCTATCATTTTTTCTGTTGGAAGATATCTTAACTCAATTATGCCTTCTTCGCTATATTGTTTAATGGCATTAAATTTGACGTCGATGTGCTTTGATCTTTTCGTGAATTTTTCTGATTCAACCATTTTTATGGTACTTTGATTGTCTTCATATAAAGTGATTGGTTTTTGCTGTGGAAAGCCTAGATCGTCAAGTAACTTCAATAACCAAATTATTTCTTGGCTAGCATGTGCTGCGGACACATATTCAGCCTCTGCTGAAGATAAGGCAATGCAACTTTGCCTTTTCGTTGTCCACTGAATTGGGTTGTTGCCCAACATATATAATATTCCCGATGTTGATCTACGGGTTTTGGTATCACCTGCCCAATCGGCATCAGCGAATACCTTTAATATTGGTTCTTCATTAGTGTTAATTATTAATTTTAGTTCTTTAGTATGATATAGATATCTTATTATTCTTTTTACGGCTTGCCAGTCTTTTTCGCGAGGATTCTCATTTCTTCTGCTTAAAATGTTTACTGCTGCTGAAATGTCAGGTCTCGTTATGGTTGTTATATAAAGCAATGAACCAAGTGCCTGGCGATATTTAATATTATTTGGCATTAAATTATCATCATCATTTAATTTGTTATATCCTGGTTCCATTGGAGTTTTGCACGGTTTGGAGTTTTCAAGATTGAACTTTTTCGCTAAATTTTCAATCTTAATTTTTTGATCAAGAGAATAACCGTTAGGTAATTTCTGAATTTGAGTACCTAAATAGTTACTAATATTGCCTAGATCCTTTAATTCGTATTCTTGTTTTAGAGAATTTACGATTTCTTCTATTATTTCATCTTTGCTGGCGATGAGTATATCATCAACATATATTATTATGTATGATGTATGATCTTTTTCTTTTCTAGTGAAAAGACATGTGTCTGCTGTACTTTGGATAAAGTTCAAGTTGTCTAGTGTTTCAGCGATTTTAATATGCCAAGCTCTGGCGGCCTGTTTGAGGCCATAGATTGCCTTTTTGAGCTTGCAAACTTTTTCAGGAAACTGTTCGTTTACATAGCCTTCAGGTTGATTTATATATATTTCTTCATTTAAGTTCCCATGAAGAAAAGCGGTGTCAATATCTACATGTCGCACATTCAAATTATTATAAGCTGCTGCTAAAAGAAGTGTTTTGATGGTACAATGTTGTGCTACTGGTGAAAATGTTTCTTGGTAATCTTCCCCATATTTTTGACTGAAACCTTTGGCAACAAAACGTGCTTTATATTTTTGTGTATTTCCTGAACTATCAATTTTTCGTTTGAAAATCCATCTACTTCCTATGATTCTTTTATTAAGAGGAGGATCGACTAGATCCCATGTATTATTTTTCATTAATGATTGTATTTCGTTTTCAGTGGCTTTAAGCCAGTTTTTCTTTTCTAGTGGATTGTTTATTTTGATAAGCTGTTTCCAGTTTTCAGGTTCTGTTGTATCGCAATCATTTGCTAAAGCAATAAAATTGTCGGAAGTATATCTTTGAGGTGGTACTCCTCTGTTTTGTCTTTCAGATCTACGAGGTTGATGTGTTTCTGATTGTTTGGGCGCGTCAGGTGTACAGGGTGTGTCACCTATTTCTATTTCAATGTATTTTTTATCTTCAATTAATTGTTCGTGATCATTAATTTTCTCGTTTAAATTGTTCAGTTTTTCTTCCAGAAATTTTACAGATCTGGAGATTATTATTTCACCATTTTTAGTGAAAACGCGGTATCCCTTTGTATTATTATCATAGCCCATGAAGATACCCTCTTCTGCTGTGTCATCTAGTTTAGATCTTTTGTGTTTGTTTATGTAAGTGTATACTTTACAGCCAAATACACGTAAATAATAGAGATTTGGTTTTCTTTTGAACCAAATTTCATATGGCGTTTTATTTGTCAATTTAGTGGGGAGCCTATTTTGGAGGTGATTAGCAGTATTTATCGCTTCACCCCAGAACCTATGAGGTAAATTTGCTTCGGATAATAGGCTTCGTGTCATTTCAATTAAACTTCTGTTTTTTCTCTCAGCAATGCCATTCTGGCTGGGACAAAATGGAACTGTGTATTCATGTTTTATACCATGTTCCCTTAGAAAGGCTTCTGTTTTATTTCCTATGTATTCCCCACCGTTATCCGATCTAATCGCCGTCGGATATTTTCCTTGTCTGGTTTTGACCATTTGTACATAGTCTTTTATTTTTTTCATAAACTTCATCTTTACTTTTTAATAAGTAAATAACTGTGAATCTAGAACTGTCATCTATGAATGTAAGGAAGTAATTTTTTCCTCCTATTGTGGGTGTTTTAAAAGGCCCACATAAATCAGTATGTACTAAATCTAATACTTTTGTTGTTTTATTTTCGATAGATTTAGAGTACGGTGCATTTGTTGACTTTGTTTTTATACAGGTTTCACAGTTTGTTTTATGATTACAGTTATTTATTTTTATCCCACTGGCCAAGTCATTTTTGACTAATTCTTTTATACTTTCATTATTTCTGTGGCCAAGGCGTTTATGCCAAATTTCGAGGCAATCTTTATTTCTGCAATCATGTGCAATGTTTATTTTATTTTGAGAACTTTCTTCTAGTGTTTCAACTTGATATAAGTTATGTTTCTTAAATGCTTCTAAGTATATATTTCCATTGCACGATAGTATGCATTTTTCATTTTCGAAAAATACTTTGTAGCCATGTTCTGTGGCTTTACTTACGGAAATTAAATTTGATTCCAATTGTGGAACAAATAACACATTTTTAAGTGTAATTCTATTTATACATCCATCAGATGTTTTTGTCATTATTTGTGTTTCGCCGGTTCCGTAAGAATTTAATGTATTCCCATTAGCAATTGTTACTGTAGTTTTTTCAGTATCGTTGAATTTTGTAAATATATCCCTATCGTTCGCTATATGCGAAGACGCTCCTGAGTCAATTAACCAGGTTTTATTAGCGGGATTTACAATTATGAATGCTGCATCTTTATGTTCACTTTTATTTATTTGTACCTGTTCATTTGTTTTTGATTCATTCATTTTATTTTTACTATCACCTTTTGTATTTTCAAAACACAACGATGTGTACTTTTTGTATTTGTATTGTGTTTTAGGTGTAGTGGTCTGTGTGTTTCTGTTCTTGAGATGCCAGCATTGTTTGTAAGTGTGATTTGATTGTTTACAGTAGGTACAATATTTGTTTTGCCCTTTATAATCTTGAGTGTATTTCTTTTGTGTTTTAAACACCTTTTGTGAGTTTTCAACTTGCTCACTATTTTCTACCCGTTTATTAAATTCATCAGTAAGTTTGCTCTTGATGAATTCGGGAGTTAATTCAATTTCATTTCGGGCTTCGAGAGCTGTTATTAGAGTATTATAACTCGCAGGTAGCGAGCACAATAGAAGTGCAGATAAATGCGAGTCGGTTATGTTCTCTCCTATTGCGGAGAGCTTATCTTTTATTTCCAGTATATTAGTAATGTGTTTGTGCATGTTCCCATTTTCGGGAAGTTTTGCACTATACAATTTTCGTAACAAATACAATTTACTGGACAAATTGGCTCTCTCATGAATATTTTTTAAACTATCCCATGTCTGTTTTGCTGTTTCTAAATGTTTTACATGAACTATTTGCGTATCGTCTATACTCAGGTTTATTAAAGCGCGAGCTTTTGCATCCTTTTTTCTCCAATCTTCGTTAATTGGTGTAGGGGGTTCCTGAGTTACGAGTTCGTACAAATCTTCCTTAATTAACAACATATTAATTTTAAACTTCCATATAGAATAATTATTATTGTTTAATTTATCTACTAATTGCATTTCCTTTATTGTCGCCATCTCGGAGAACTTGTTTATACAGTTTTTAAAGTTTCATTAGTTTAAATAGTTTATTAAATTCAATTATGTTTTCTTGAATTTTTAATCTAGCATAAGAGCTGAGTATTATTTTTATCAATTAGAGTCAATTATTAATCTTTAAGAATAAATTCTGAGTTCATATATTCATCAGTCTCATGATCACTGTTGAAGGGGCGAGGCCAACGAGGTAAGCGCGTAACATCAGAATATTAAATTCTTCAAATTAAAATTAACTCTGGTCTTCAACATGCAGAAAGAAAAGGAATTGCTTACCTTTTCTAAGGTTTATCCAATTTTAGTAGTATCCACTGATTTATATACTTCCAATAATTGATAACTTATTATAATCACTTCTTGAATAATTCTATTTAGATGCACCACCGCTGAAATAAAACTTGTAAGAAATAATATTAATGCACAATTCACATTGAATAAATAAGTTCACGTTTGGATTGATTTTAAAAATTATATTTTACATTACTTAAAATTTTAAAAGGTTTACATTTAGATTAATTTTAACATCAGGAAACATTTTTTCCTGTGACTTTACAGAATGAAGGATAGTAATACACTGACTCATTTTCACAAAGTTTGGAAAGTTACGAGTAAAGTTGCATCATTTCTTTGAAACAAATTGACGTTGAATAATTGTCCTTTTAAATGTTTTAGTTCTGTAATAAGTTTATAATAGCATAATCACAAATAACAAATTATAAACATATTTCACATTATTAGAAGAGAACGATTATAACGAGGTAATAAATCTCTATTGCTTGATAAACTTGAAACTTAAGAGTCATAAATTAGGTCACTTGTTTTAAGAGATGAGAGAAAAATTATCGTTGGGTTTTTATCTGCGTGCTTCATCATTTTCTTTATTTATTTATTTTACTTTGAGTGGAAAATATTAAGTGATTGAAATGAATGGATTATTTTTCTACAGTCGGTAATGTAGCACGCGGCTGACGCAAAAAACAACCAGTGCAAAGGACGGAACGCGCGAAAATAAACAGAAACAATTTTAGGGGAACAAAAACAAAACAGATGCTCGCACTTCGCACTGGTACCGAAAGTCCTTCCGACAGGCCTTGATCAAATGTTGGAGAAATATATTACTGGATTATCATACATATATGTGAAAATTTCCAGAAAATCTCAATAAATATTCGACTTTATCTAAACTTTTTACATAGATAAAACTTTAAAATTTTAGCATATATTCGAGATAAAATTATATGCTTTATTTTGAAATTTTTTGTTTTTTTTATTAGGGTTTCGTTCATCTCACGAAACCCTATTACTCCCGCTCCGTTGTCTGTCCGTCACAGGGCCATTCTCGGAAACTATGTAACTTACAGAGTTGAAACTTTGCGTATATATAGCTGAATACCAGCTATATATGAAACTCAAAATTTTTAAATTTTTAAAAATCGTATTATTTTAATAAATAGAAATAAAAAACCAAAATTCTAACACCCTTTTCCTATTAAATTTGAACATTTTTCGTTATAGCAGTTGCCAAAAATTAAAAATCCACAATGAAATTCTTTCTACAATAATTAATTTTCTATTGAATGATTTCCAGGTGAAAAATGGAAATGATATAAAAAGTTTCACCAATTGAAAAAAAGATTAATATCAAATAAAATTGATTGACGTCATAGTGGTAATAAAACGGAAATTTTCAAAGATTTCTCAATAATACAAGCAGTATGAGTATGTGTATGTACACAAAGCAGATTAATATCACGTCATTAGAGAATTATTAAGAAAATCTGACGTCATATTGAATATTTAACGAATTTTTCAAATGTTTGAGAATAATAGAAAGCGAGTATCAATATGAGTAATAGAGAATAGTAAATATATGAGTTTGAGAAACATATTGAATCATGATAAAAAGCCGATTATGGAAATATTCAAATATTTTAACATTTTGAAAGTGTACAGAATGTTTAATTTTGAAATCATTTTTTTTTAATATCCCATTTAGTCCGCATGACAGATATTATTATGACAGAATATAATAGCGGGCTGGTTTAGATATTCGAAAAAAACGAAAAAATAGACCGGTAAATTTTTACTTTATAAAATCATGACTTTTTTTATTTTGTTGCTAAATGAAATTTATTTGGATTTATTAAAGAAAGAATAAAGTGTTTTGAAAGGAATATTAAACGAAACCCTTTGAGCGATCTTCGATCAGACTTACCCACTTGTTAGCATTTGTTTTTTATTTGCTTAAAATTGTATTCATATTTATTTTATTTTATTTATTTGTTTTAATTATAGAAAAGTGGATCAAATATTCCTAATTCACCATTAACATTTACTGACGTGATTTTTTTTTTTAATTAATTATTTACTAAAGTGGGTAGAAAAGTATCTATAATATCTCTATACAATGATTTTGAAAAAATGTGTTTTTATATTTTAAGAAAACAGAATGCAAACTTACCAGTCAAGGCTACGAAGTAACATACAATGTTTGATCTTCATTTTGAGCCAAACAGCCATTGAGATGATATATATACGACGAAAATATCCACGGGAAAAAAAATCTGTGAGATAGGTCCCGTTCAAACAGCATGCACAGTGTCTCGAATGGAAATAAAAGAGAATTCTCTTTACCGGCACCACGACGAACGTCGACGACTACGATCCGAACTCTAACCAAAAAATTGCGTCACGAGGTGTCAAGGACAAGCAGAATGACCGACTTTGGGTTGATGACCGCTTGACTACCAGGTAAAGTGGAGGAAGAAGCAGGATGAGAAACAAGTCTACACGTAACGGATTCACATGTGTAGGTATTACCGGCAATTCATATCATAACATCTACATTATTATTTTGTATCTACGTATGAGAGGCTCTAAAAGGGGTTGCATGTTACGCAAACTTTTCGGCAATTTCACTTAAGATGACTAATTCTTTTTTTTCTTTCTTTCTTTTTTTTTTTTTTTTACTTTGACGCGGGAAATTCCTTTGTGAAGAATGCAGTACTTTATAATAATTGATTGCATTATATTATTTATGTCTTATCGTGAATTCCCATGTTCAGAGTACAGTTCTGCGCGGGTTGGGTACTCGCAAACTCTACAACAAAGTCAACTCGACCGAACCCTACAATAAAATTTTCGTCGAACCGCAACCCGACCCGAAATCTGAAACCAAAGAAAGTTATTTCCAAATTTAACAAACGCAGTTATAAAAAAATAGTGTATAATCATATTTCTAACAACAATTATACCTTTTATGTAGAAAAATGAGCATGTAAAAACGCATCATATTTAAATATATAGTTTTTTATATGAAAAAAATATTTTGGAAAATGAGGTTAACCTGAACCCGAGTCCCAATAACAGTTATGAATTCCGGGGGTAGCTGGGAGAGTGGGAGGGGGGGGGGAGAGAGACGAGCAGTCTCCTCCAGAAGACTAGGGGTTTTATTTGTCAAAAGTACAAATACCACCCGGACCTCTATAATCCCCACCTCTTCCAGAGCCGCACAAATTCCCCCAGGAGAAAAATGTCTGAATTTAACACCGCGCTAGACTGAAAACTCAACCCAAACAATTAGAATCAACCCGACCCGCAGCGACAAAAATTAGCACCAAACCGACTCGACCCAAACCACCGATCGGGTCGGGTACGGGTCAAATCAGGTTACTCGACCCTATACAAGACTCTAATAGTAATCGAAGTTAAGAAAAGGAAGATGATCTACAACAGGGACGGCGAATATTTTCGGCAAGGCGTTGATTGAGCTTCTAAATCAAAATAGAAAGAAATTACACGAAATGCAGGAATTTAAACAAACTGAAATTCTCTATTATTTTTTTATCTTATTTTCTTTTATTTTTTGAAATTGTAGAAATTTAAATGCAACTTGTTCCGATCTATTTCACTATAGGGTCAATAATTCTATGCCTGCGATGCAATGAATTCATAGGGTGGCCTATGGGCGACTTTCCTCCCGGAGCATCAAAATGTCTCTCCGAAGGATTTGAAATTTTGTGCTGTTAATTGTCTAAAAGTGCAAATGCCCCCTTCCCCCTGGACTCCATATCCCCCTCTCCTCCCCGCCGTCAAAGTTGCAAAATTTCCTCCAGGAAAAAACATTTTAATTCAAAACCGCCTGCGAGGTACTTCCGAAAATGAATAACGTGTAAAGCTCAAATGGAAACCACTTGTCAGATGATTCCAGTTCAGCTTGCACTCGTTAAAAGTAGCTAAGAATGAACCCGATATTAATTATTTGGCATCCAAGCTGCAAAAACAGAAGCAATGTCGCAGTAACAGCATTTACCTTTTTATTGCTAATAATGCAATAACAGCATTTACTTTTATTAATTACTAATAAGGCAATAATAGCATTTCCTTTGTTTGATTATTCTTTAAAATATAATTATTACTATATTGTTACTGATATTAGACAATGTCATATTTACTACATATATTTTACCCAAGGATAAATCTAAAGGGAATGGTCCCCGTGACTGGTGGGTCTGTGCCCCCTTCTCCTCTGAACGAAGAAAGTTTCTCTACAATACATTTTTAAACATAAATACGTATTAAGGCTGTTTAAAAAATAATCCCACTCAACAGCACATAAGTACTTTTGACACATGAGCTAATTTGCAGAGCATTTTGTTTTTTAAGCACTAGTAAATCCAACACCATTCTTCATTTTCTTATATAAATAATACATCTTTAATTATAAATAATTGCTGAATTATGACGATCTTTCCGTGACTGCCGAGTTCCGAAAATCGGCTTAAATTGTCGTTTTCTGAAATTTTTATTGCCCTTATAAGAAAACAGAAAATTCTGTTCGATTCCTTGGTACCTGAAAAACACTTGCAAATTTTATACATTTTACTAATATACCTGCAAATTTTGTTCATTTACGAGTGAAAATGACTTCTCAAATGTGTTATAAATCAGCCAGTTTTGAGTTGCGGACAAACTTAAGATAAAAAAATTGCTCAGGAAGGAATGTGTCCCCACCCCCTCAAAGCAAGAACGACAATTCCTTCGTCAAGCATAGATTATAAAAAACTTTCCAACTTCATCCAGAAAACTGCAACGAAACTTCACCGTTAAATAAAGTAAAAGAAGATATATAAGTAAACGGTTTAGAAAACATGTAACACATTTTAAATTTCAGTTTAGCAATTACATTCCATAGTCAAATAATAACTTCAAACGGATTCGATACGTATCATAATTAAGAAATTATGAGGGGTTTTCTGTTTTCACAAAAAGCCCCTCCCCTCCCCCCTCCCCCTTGGTTCGATTTTGCTCATTAACGAACTTGACCGAGATTTTATGCCCCTTGATTTTATGTATCAGTTTCGAAAAGATGCAGGAGTCCGCAAGTAGGAGAACCGCCTACTTCGAAAAATAACTTGTTTGCAGGCGGAGCCAGCAGGGATTTTTTTTTTTTTTTTTTTTTTTTTTTTTTTTTTGCTATAAGGGTTGGTGCTATAAAAAACTTGTCAATATAAAAGTTTTAGATAATATTAAGAGGATTTATAATAAATTTAAGCGGATTTGATATCTTATGAATTGACGACGTTATGAATTTTTTTCTTCTAAAACACCCCCTCCCCCCCCCCTTGGGGCCATTTTTAATTATATCAAAAATCTGTCATACATACATTTTCGGCCCTTCTCCTAGGAGTAATAATAACTTTAAACGGATTCGATACGTATCATAATTAAGAAATTATGGGGGGTTTTCTGTTTTCACAAAAAGCCCCCCCACCCTCCCACCCTTGGTTCGATTTTGCCCATTAACGAACTTGACCGAGATTTTATGCCCGTTGATTTTATGTATCAGTTTCGAAGAGATCTGTGAAGAATTATTGCAGTTATCGTGTTCATAAAAAAGTGACATAGGTAGATAGATAGAGAGATAGATAGATAGATATAAAGTTTTGAACTGGAGGTGGTTTTGGGTTCTGGGAGTCATGATCGGCGTAGATCTGCAGAAATTTTTCAAAATTTCCAACTTAGGTGAGAATGTAATACGTAGTATTTCTTACGAAATCTACCGAAAAGAAGTGCAGCCCAGTACTTAGTATATTATCTAAAGAATTCTGTACACACCGCATAGCTAAAATTTAATTCAGGTAAAAAACATATAACTCAACTTAAAATGCATTTCCAACAATTACTAACCATACACGGCAATGTATCTTTTTTTTTTTTTTTTTTTTTTCGTAGCCCTGTATATGAATTTGTTTATATTGTACAAACTTCTATTAGTATAACTAAAAATAGTTCAGCAGGAAAATGCATAACACAATTAAAAACTACCCTTAAGCAATTCACTCCCATAGACCGTTACACTTACGAATACCTCCGTGTAGTCCTGTATATGATCAACAGAATACATACACACTACGTACTAGGAAAAAATTTAGTTAAACTAAAAAAGGCAAACAAAAATTGAGAACGCACTTCCAGCAATTATCACTCATAGACACTACTGTAACCGTATTTTTTCGCGTGTCCCTATAAATCAGGCATGTCAAACACGTGGCCCGCGGGCCACAACTGTCCCGCAGACAACTTATCGGTGGCCCGCGAAGCCTTCGGCCTTTTACCTATATTTAATTTAGTTGTTAGAAAACGCATGCTCAAAATACACTTTGCACGAACACACTTGCAACAACCGTGGTCTCAGAGATGGCGAACATACGATATGTATAACCGTGTTATCAGTTTGGCGAGCTTTTTTTGTTAATCAGACTGCTACCACTATTTTTGAATAGTAATGTTTGTCTTATTTATTCGGTCTTTAAATCAGGCAGATGTTTCTCTTCAGAATGCCGTAGCATTTTGCATTTAAAAAAAAAAACTCGCTCATCTGGCAACAGTGATGTATAGACAGATATAACTCAACTTTACATTTTAACATAAAAAAAAAAATAATAAATAAATAAAAAATGTCGATACAAAGGTGACAAATCGGGACGTAGCAAAGCGCGGGGTCTTGAGTCTGAAATTTTAAAGTTTCCTAAATGTTTTTAATAACTTTACTTATATTTTTTACTTGTTTTATGTCGAAACTAATACTTTATTTTACTACTCTTTTCGATTTTACACCACTTTAAAAAATAATATGATGTATTTATTAAATGCTAAGAAATGTATTGTAAAATTAATAAATTAGGCGCTAATTATAAGAACATTTAAAATTAAAAAAAATCAAAATATAAAAGTAAATATAGCTTTTAATAAGTCGCTTTGAAAGTGACACAAATTATCACTTTTGTGCTTGACACAAAACCCCCAAAATATGTCTTCCAGGTTCTTCACTTGGTTTTTTGTCGAACACACGGAACGGATTTCAGATTAGCTCTTTAATTATTTTCATTACTTAAGTTAGTAATTGTATGCGATCTTTCTTTCATTTTTTATTGATATACACACATTTTACTGACTCTCATACATCCCGGGAATTATTAAAAAATATTTTAAAACTCTTTACCGCTATGAATAAATGTAATAAACTGAAAATGAACATCGCGTATTTTTTTTTAAAGTGATTTACAAAACAATTATATTCAAAGGAAAACTGAAATGTTATGTTTGATATGTAAGACACTGTTGAAGTTTTGAAAGAATATAACATTAAGAGGTATACAAAGTATAAAGAGAATCACAAATATCTGGCTAAACATCGGAAAGACAAACTGTCAGAATTGATTCTTAATAGGGGTTCAAAGCGCTTTCACAAATCGTACTGACGAAAATACATTTGATTTAAAAAACTAATTATTGTCATAATGAAATTAAATGATCTGGGAGTCGAAATCATTCACTACGAAATTGAAGAAATTATGTGCAGAGCAGTTACAAAAATTTGAAAATACTATATGCATAAGTACCATTGTGCAAGAAAGATTTATAAATAGCAAATAGGTTTATAAAAGCTGGATATGTGCTTAAAACTTGTAGTGATTATAAACTTATATTATATTTGTACACACATGCTTAATCATCGTCAATTTAGAAAATAATCTTGGAAATATGGGTAGTGAAGATATACAGATTTACTTTCTTATACAGATATTTGACGACTTTCCATCAAAAGATTTAACTGTTAATTTTTGAACTGTTAAACCAGGTTACAATTTTCATTTTAAATCGACAAATTATGAATGTGGAATATTAAAAGACCATACCAATAGACAAAAGGCCTGACTTTACTTGGAGTTTTCATTTGAAATTACAAAGCACCTGAGTAAACTTAAAGGCAAATTCCATAATGCTATATTGTTAGTTGATAGTATTATCGTTTTCAAATATAATTTATTACTTTGATGAAACAATTTTCAAAAAGAAAATGTGCATTTGGTCATTGGAGTAGAAATTTTTAGAATATACTAAAAAATATTGAAAATGAATTAAAAATCAGATTTTTGAATTTCAACAAATGTGAAAATCAGTTTTATCCATTTACTTTACCTCTACTGATTGATGTTGAAATTATTCTTAAGAATTTATTGCTGCAGTTAAATCAAAATTCAGTGCGATTCCATAGTCGAGCGAAAATATATGGATATAGGGTTTGAAAATTTCTACAATTATTCACCAATCGACCGATTTTTTAAAGTATAGTGTGCAATTAGACATGTTTTAGCTATGTTCAGTGCGCAATTTTATGCGACATTTTTGCGTAGCTACCAACCTTTTGTCATTTTCCAAGTCAAATAAATATAATATATGAACCAGCAAATGTATTTAATAAATGAAATCAAATAAGTAGCGCATAGATACAACGCATTTTATTAGATAAATTTCCTGATTCAAAATATGTTTATTTTAATTTTTTACTTTAAGAAAATACGGAAGATTGACAGTTATGCCTTTGTTAGATCAAGATTTACAGACCAGCATGTATAATCTATTTTTAAAATAAGTACAATTTAGAAAATTCAATTAAATTTTATAGGTTTGGTTGCTGAAAAGTAACTTTGAGTACCGTAATTTCCGGCGTATAATCCGCAGATGAAACTATCATGTTTGGACCCGGAAATTTTATTTTATAAAGTGTTACTTGCCAGATCGCTGTAAATATTTGTCTTCAATTATTGAGTAAAATTTCTGGGTTGAAACCCAATTGTTTGATCTGCGGATTATACGCCGGAAATTACGGTATTTTTTGGAAAAATAAGGTAAATTAAACTATGTATAATAAGAACTGTCGAACTTTGCGTGAATATTTTTTTAACATGGCTATGTTTTGTACGTACAAATTTTATTCTGTGCTATGGTAATAACACTATCTATGTTTTCATGTGGCCCGCGGCTTTGTATATAATGCTTAATTTGGCCCGCGGGGGTAAACTAGCTTGACATGCCTGCTATAAATGAACGATAAATGAAAAGTACGCCATTCTTTTTAGTAAGCAATTTATCCCTTTAACGGACATTGGTTTCCCTAAGAAACCACAAAATTTTAATTACGAAATTGAACAATGACAGCAGAATTTTAATAGAAATATTTTCCATTTATTATGTATGTGATATATCGCCCCTTTTTTTGTATACAAATAAATTTGTTCATAATTTCCGGTGTCAATCAAATATTTCAACATTTTAGCAATTGAAGTGCTTTATCCGTTAAAGGGTTAAACTGCGCCTCAGTGATTGATGCATATAAAAATCAATATGTTTGAAACAGTGTATTATCATTAAAATACACTGCAAACAATTTTTTTCCATAGACCATCATATAACAGAATTTTTTTTGTGTGACCCTGTAAATGAATAATAATTGCTTTGCATCCCTTATTCCACCGAAAGCAATGTTTTAGTGCATTTCATAAATGCGAATCAATTTCATTATTTTGAAATGGCGTAACATCATCAAAATGCACAAGAAACGATTTTTTCTGATAGACCGTTATAATGGAATTTTTTTAGTGTCCCTGTAAACGAATTATAAATGCTAAACACTTCATTTTGAATCGCGATCGTGGCTATAATAAACGCCAATAACATTTGAACATTATAGGACAACCCGAATATATTTATGAGAGTTAGAACCCGAACAAACGGACAGAAAAATCGAAGTCATAAACACTTTTCAATCATGCTGGAAAGTTTTAAAAAACACCTCAGATGTTACTCATAATTTTTTATCCTAATAAGTAAAAATTCAATTAATTTTTTTTTCATTAAATTTAATCCACTATTTTTTTTTTTTTTTTTTTTTTTTTTTTAGATGGCACATTAATTGTTGAAACTTGTAATTAGAAAGTAAATGTGTTTTCTGTGCTATTTGCTACTATTTGCTACTACTTTTCTTGCTCTCAGTGTTCTAGTTCTTGCATCGAGGCTCCTTTAACCCATTCGGGACCATGGGTGCATATATGCACCCTCAAAAAGAGCATACAGAATTTGTTTTAGGCACCAGTAAAAAATAAAAGTAATATTTGCTTTCTCTAATTAGAGCATTTTTGTGATAGTTTAAGTAAAGGCAGCTTTTTTAAAAAAAATGTGGTGCCAACTGAATAAAATTTGTGTAAAAGCCGTCGGTCCCGAAGGGTGTTAAGGCTGTTTTCAAATCAAAAGGTGCTATTTTCCTGACATAATTTTGAATTCATTTTTATTCAGAAACGTATGAAATTGGCAGGTGTTCTTATTCAGAAACTATGTCATCGAAATGAGTTTTCTATTTTTTGGTAAAGGCTGAAGATCTTTCAGAAAATACTGTCAAAGTGGGCGTTTTGAACGAATTCCTGAGACAGCAGAGCCAGAATAGAGAAAATCGTGTCGTCACGTGACATAAATCGCTTATAACTCGACAAGTAATTTATTTATCAAAAAATCCCTGCCGGCTTGGCCTACAGGCACAGGTAGATTTCGAAGTTAAGTACTAATTTCACCAACAAAAACTAAATCAAGATTAGAGATAAACCCAGTTTAACAATTTTATCTGGCCGCTTTTAACGAGTTTTTATTCCCATTATACTCCAATTATTTTGTAAATAATTATAAAAATTCTCCCGTGTTTATTCAATTACTTAATCTTGTTAATTGGTAATGGTGCGAAGTTTAAAAAATTGGACCATAAACTAAATTTGTCTTTAATCTACGGTTGCGTTCGTTGTTGGGATAGCTTCTAAGTATCAATTCCACCATCCTTAAGGCAGGCACGATTAAGAACCTAGAAATAAATTCATGACAATAGATCCCGCGTCTTAGCCGCAGACCGTGGGGCGCCTGCTTATTGGGGATTGAAGAAGAAGGATCTTTTTACCACGATGCGGCAGTTGGGACCACCCACTTCGAAATCTACTTGTGACTGTAGGCGGAGCCGGCAGGAATTTTTATTTTTCTGTAAGTGTTGATTCTATCAAAAACATGTCAATATAAAAGTTTGTAGATAATATTAAAAAGATTTATAATAAATTTAAACGGATTTGATATCTTGTGAATTCACGAAGTTATGAATTTTTTTCTTCTTAAACCCCTATTTTTTTTCGCTCCTTGAGACCATTTTTAATATAAAAAATCTGTTATACATAAATTTTTGGCCCTTTTCCTAGAAATAATAATAACTTAAAACTGATTTATTTTGACTATCTTATATGACTATCATAATTAAGAAGTTATGGGTTTTTTTCTGTTTTCACAAAAACTCTCCCCATTTCCACCCCCTTGGTCCGATTTCGCTCATTAACGAACTTGACCGTGATTTTGTGGTACCAGTTTGGAAGAGATTTATGCAGAATTATGAAAGTTATCGTGTCCACAAAAAAGTGATATAACACATGGGATGAACAATTCCCGGTCTGGCACACAGATGGCGTTGCAATCGCCGAACCGATGCTATTTTTAGTAAATACTAAACTTTAAAAGGTAGCAGAAAAAATGTTATGACAATTCGCCGTGTGAATAAAACGTTAGAGTGGTTTTAGTTGAACAACTTTGTTGATAAACAAAAAAAAATGGATAAACAAGAATTTCAAGAACTGTTATTTGATGGGAAAAAACACCGTTCAAACAAAAGCTTGGCTTGATAAGCGTTATCCGGACACTGCACCAGGTAAATCAACCATTATTGACTGGTTTGCTGAATTTAAACGTGGTCGTACGGACACCAGTGATGCACCACGCAAAAAAGGTGGTTACTCCGGAAAACATCAAAAAAGTCCACAAAATCGTTTTGAGGAACCATAAAGTAAAGTTGCAGGAGATAGCTCAGACTCTGAAGATATCCAAGGAACGTGTAGGTTTCATTTTGAATGAACATTTGTCTATGAAAAAGCTGTTGTCAAAGTGGGTGCCGCGCATGTTGACTTTTGACCAAAAACAACAACGAATTGATGATTCTGAGCACTGTTTGGAGCTTTTTCGTTATTAAATTATGTTATTTATTACTAATTTATTATTTTTATTTATTTATTAAATTATTATTATTAATTATTATTATTATTATTAAATTATTATTATTTATTATTAAAGTTATGTTATTTATTAAAGTTATAAAGTAATAAAGTTATAAAGTTATGTTAAAAAGTTGTGTTTTCTTTATTAGACCGGGAACTTATCAGCCCATGTGATAGATAAATAGAGAGGGAGATAGATGTATAAAGTTTTGAACTGGGGGTGGTTTTGTGATCTACGGGTCATGATCGGCGTAGATTTGCAACAAATTTTCAGAAATTCCAACATAAGAGAGAATGTAATAGGTAGTATTTCTTACGAAATCTACCTAAGAATGGAAAATTCATTTCGATTCCAAATCGCTTCAACAGTCAATACTGCCAATTTTATGCCTTTCCGTTTAAAAATGAGTCAGGAAATGTGTCAGAAAGTTTTGTGTTGTTGAGCAAGTCATTTGAGAACCATCTTAAGTTAAGGTGGTTCTCAAATGATTCCTTGAGCAGGCCGGTCCTTCCTGACTACGGAAACAGACTATGTAGGCAAAAGAGACTTTTCTAAGCGCAAATAAACGACCATAAATCCATTAAAATAAATAAATAAAAAATTCCCGCTGAAATTAGCTTTAAGGTGAAGATGAGCTTTCTTTCTTTATTTATTTACTAGTGGCCCGTCCCGGCTGTGCACGGGTAGACAACGTAATTTTTTTAATACATTTGTTTTTCTGAATTTCGCGCTCCTACCAAAACTGTTGCTGAGATATGGCGAAATGACCTGAAACTTTCGAATCCCCCTTTACCCACCTTCGGGGTGGGGGATTTCTAAATTCACTTAAATACGTGTTTAATCATTTGTTTTGTAGATTTGTTTACCTGAATTTCGCGCACCTACATATAACAGCTGCTGAGATATGGCGAAATGTCCTAAAATTTTCGAAACCACCCCCTTTAAAACCCTTCGGGGGGAATTTCTAAAATCACTGAAATGCGTGTTTAACCATTTTTTAGTAGATGTGTTTTCCTGAATTTCACGCTCATACCTAAATCTGCTGCTGAAATATGGCGAAATGACCCAAAACTTTTGAATACCCCTTAATCCACCTTCTGGGGGGAATTTCCAAAATCGCCGAAATACGTGTTTCACCAATTTTTTAGTAGATTTGTTTTATTTTTTTTTCATCCTCCTACATAAAAGCTGAGATATGGCGAAATGACGTAAAAAAATCGACCCCTCCTCTTTAACCACCTTCTGGGGGAAATTTCCAAAATTGCTGAAATACGTGTTTTATTCATTTTTTAGTAGATTTGTTTTCCTAATTTTCGCGCTCCTAACTAAAACTGCTGCTGAGATATGACGAAATGATCTAAAACATTCGACACCCTTTTTAACCCATTTGGGTGGAAATTTCTAAAATCGCTGAAATACATGTTTAATCATTTTTTTAGTAGATTTGTTTTCCTGATTTTCGCGCTCCTACCTATAACTGCTGCTGAGATATGGCGAAATGACTTAGAACATTCGACCACCACCCTTTAACCCCCTCCGGGAGGGCAATTTCTAAAATCTCTGAAATAAATGTTTAATCATGTTTTCAGTAGATTTGTTTTCCTGATTTTTGTGCTCTGAACTAAAATTTCTGCTGAGATATGGCAAAATGACCTAAAACATTCGACCCCCTTTAATTTCCCTCCTGGAGGGGAATTTCTAAAATTGCTGAAATACATGTTTAATCATTTTTTAGTAGATTTGTTTTCCTGATTTTTGCGCTCCTACCTATAACTGCCGCTGAGATATGGCGAAATGACCTAACACATTCGACCACTCCCCTTTAACCACCTTCTGGGGGGAATTTCTAAAATCGCTGAAATAGGTGTTTAATAATTTTTTTAGTAGATTTGTTTTCTGGAATTTCAAGCTCCTACCTAAAACTGATGCTGAGATATGGCAAAATGACCTAAAACATTCGAACCCCCTTTTAACTCCCCTTCTGGGGGGGGGGGGGGTTGAAATTTCTAAAATCGCTGAAATAAGTGTTTAATCATTTTTTTTTTAGTAGATTTGTTTTTTGGAATTTCAAGCCATAACAGCAATCTACAGTCCAAATTTCGTGGCCCTGACTTTAGTAGTTTCGGCTGGGCGTTGATGAGTCAGTCAGTCAGTCACCGTTTCCTCTTTATATAATAGTATAGATTTGTTAGAGCACATGTATGAGCGAGTTGTGCTCGAACTCAAAGCAATCAAGAAATTTCGCTCTCACTTTTGGTCTGCTAAATGCCATTTAGATGCAAACTTCCTTCATTTCCTTAGGCTAATTGCTGTTATTCCACAACGTATCTGTTGTATGTGTGCACGTGCGTGTGCTTGTGTTTACTTTCATTATGTATTTTAAAAAACATTGGATGATTGTATTGGGTCATGCGGAAAGTTCTACTATGTTGAGATAATGTTGAAATGATTGGTTTTCACCAGAATTTACAAGCAAATTTATTTCAAATAAGTAAAAGCTGTTTCTTCGAGTACAGTATAAAAGCAAAGTTTTATTCCGGAATTCCTGTGGGAATCTCGCATTTATGGATTCAAAATATATATATTAAAAAAAAAAAAAACGCAGAACTTTCCAAATGACCTAATATTTGATCTGTATTTGGTCTCAGTTTCATTTAATAGTTGTGTTCAGATGAATAAGTCAAATTGTATCGAAGGATTTTTATTCTAATAAATATTTTGATTTAAAAAAAAATCCTTGTTTGGCAAGATTTAATAATTTATAACTAGAACATTTAAATATAATAATAATAATAATAATAATAAAGGTTAAACATAACGCGTTTTGTGATTAATTTAGCTTTTTTTTAAATTATATTTTGTTTTGTTCTGGTCTTTAAAACATTTAAGTTATCATAAATGAGATGAAAATAAAAGAGTGGCATATCTGTTCAAAATAATTCATTATCGAAACAAGAAATAAAAAACCCAATGAATCTGCTCATCTACGTAAATTGTATTATGATGTGATTATACATTGCAAAGCGTAAGGTAACATTTAAACGGTAAATAATGCAAGCACATTTTTATGAGTTAGAATTGTTGTATCGTTTTAGGCTTAGTCGGTAGCCGAAAAAAATTACCCCGGAAGAAGTCACCCCCGGAAAAAAATCAACCCGGAAAAAATCACCATGAAATAAAAAGGCTCCCATTAATTAAGGTGGAAAGGGCCCACGCATTTATGGATAATTATATATAAGAACAACTGCTTATTAATAAAAGTTAACTTTTTCCACTCTCAGTTTTTTTACAGCGTAGGGGGCGGGGGGGGTGCAGAGTAGCAGAGTTAATGGGTTAGATAATTCTAAGATTTGGTCCAAGAAAACACAATTTTAACATTTCATTAAGGGAAGTTTAACATGCTTTATTTCTACAAGGAACTAGTGCTTTCTATGGGGGAGAGAGGGGGGATGAGTATTAAGGGAATACAGTTTATAGATTATTTCAACTCGCTTCATTGATAGTTTATATATAAGCAAAGATGTTTTATATATTTTCAAAACTTTAATCAAGAATGACACTAGAATCAACACTAGATCTCATGACGTCACAAATAGTGGCTGGCTGCGACCAACGATTGGTTCAAAGCGACGCGCCCATCGTTTTGTACCAATCAATGTATGTCTTTCGTCGCGACTCAGCCGCCATTTGTGACGTCATGATAATGAATGAGCAACTCCGGTATCTAGTGCAGCCTTGCCGAAACGCAGGTTACTCGTATGATTGGTGTAAGGCTCCTACAATTTAATTAGCCCTAAATTGGGGAATGACGGAATATGAGTTTCTGAGGGTAAAGTTGGATTAATACGGCTGTGAACACTTTTGGGGAAAGTTCTGGGCATATTTACAAAAAAAAAAAAAAAAACTTCCGTCAATACAATCTACCAACTGTATTTTTATCATAGCGATTATTGCAGCAATCGTTCTGACGACGTTGACAAATTATATCGTAGACCTGTTAAACGTAGACCAATCAAATGGTCAGAACTCAAGCGTACAGTGGTAGTCATACAGAACGACAGTTAACAATGGACCTTACCCACGAGTGGCAACAACCAAGTCTCTGGGGGTAATTTTCTTCGGAAAAAGACTGTTTATTGGACGAAAGGGAAGCTGTGTTAAAATGTTCTTCACGCCTATTGGTGTTTTTCTTCTCTTTACCCCCAGGCTAACGAAAAATACAGGCTACCGCGGAGCATTCCACTTATCTTTTTTTACAGACCGCTAGAGTGACGTGATGCTCTTTTCGTACACCTGCACTGGTGGATTCGAGCATCACGTGACTCCCGCAGTCCGTAAAAAAAATATACGCGCAAAGCACCGCGGTAGCCTTTATTTTTCGTTAGCCTCGCTTTACCCGCAGATGACGTGACATGGGTAAAGTCCATTGCAGTAAGCTATAAAGCGAACAAACAAACCACGTTTCCCAACCACATGATCACTTTACAAAACAAAATTCTGTAGGTAATGTGGATTACCAGAAGTCTGTGTAATTTCCGGCTCTGAACGCTACGAGTAACCGGTAAAGAGTCACGTGATATCGGTCTCTGAACGCTACGAGTAACCGGCAAAAAGTTACGTGATATCGGTCTCTGAATGCTTACACGTTTCGTTTCGGGTTACCCATGTAACTCAGGTTACGGTCCGTGAACGTGCCCAAGATGTCGCGAACTGCTCTATGCAAAAAAGGTTCAATTTTTAACATGGATTTATGATCAAGAGCAAGACACTTGTTTTAGCGTAATTTTTGAAGGAGAACATTAATAAAAGAAATGTGCCGACATTAAACGTCATAACACGTTAAATGTAAGAACACCATTAACAAGTTTGTTGGTTATATCGATAATAAAAAAATACGACTATATTTTATGTTACTCGATTTTACAACTTCAATATGTGACACGTAAATTTACAAAACAAAATCGACATCATTGTTTTGTTTTTTTCTTTGACAAAGATAGACGCTGGCAAGAAGGAGGGAGGAGACCATTGCACGTCTTTGGATTTTGAAATTTAATTAGCTAAATTTTCTTTTTCACTGATGATTTAAAAAGTAGTAAAATTTATTCTTCACAGGGGATTTAAAATAATTAAACTCCAAGAAGAAAAAGAAGTAGAAAGAATTTTTTCATCGGGGGGCTCTGTACCCCACCTTAGTAGATTTAAAAAGGGGGGGGGGGGTTCAACGCCAGCTGTGGAGGCTGTGAAGGTGAAGGTCGAGAGGAGGTCAATACTGCGTAACGGAGAGGCGGGAAGTACAGAATCACAGAAGGGGGAGATAATTGATGTCTGGTGGATAAGAGTGAAAGTGCGTCGCAATAAGAGCGGAAATGACTGTGAAGATAAGAAAGAGCGCTATATGACTGGAGTCTGATAAGGTCATCTTATAAGATGGACAACGAATTAAATGAATAAGCAGACCTAGAAAATTTTTCAAGTGAAACTTTGGGTCAATTTTAGAAAATTATTTTTAAGTGGAGAATATTTTTAAATTTTAATGACTTGTGCTCGCAAGGTTGCGAAAGATAAGAAAGTAAGGGTTGATAAGAGAAAAACATGTGTAATTTAAGAGTGTACGCCTTCGAATAATCTGTGGTATTCGTTAATGTCGCAATTTAAAATAAATAATATGCGCGTGAAAAAAGAAATAAATATTGCAATACAATATTTCACTGAGAAAATATATATATACAGGGTGACAAGAAATAACTTGGACACACATGATACATTATAACTTTAATGCTAATGAAAATATTACGACCAAGCTTCAAAATAAATATGAATACATTATTTCGTCTAATATATTTAAAATTTTTCAAAGTGGCTACCTTTAGCCTTAATACAGAGCTTTAAACGTGTCACAAAATTTTCGGCTATGGGCCGCAACTCACTTACTGATATTTTATCCCATTCCTTGCATAAGGATTTCTTTAGGGATACCAAAGTTTTATGAGGTTTAGCACACACCCTTGTCTCCAAGATGGACCAAACAGAATAACCCATTGGGCTGAAATCTGGGGAATACGGTGGCCATTCTTGAGCTCCAATGAAGTCAGGAAAATGTGTCTTGCACCAATCTTGAGTGCCTCTGTGCGGATCTCTGTGTGCAGGTGCGGAATCCTGTTGGAAGGTCCATCTTTTGTTTCCAAAGAACTTTTGTGACCAAGGTAAGACAACATCTTCCAAAATGAGTTTGTGGTATGTTTGTTGATTAATCTTTATACCTTGATAAAAAAAAACAAGTGGTGTTTTCCCACTAGCACATATCCCCCCCCCAAAAAAAAAACATTACAGATTGGGGTCGTTGACGCTGTTCAACAATCCAAGAAGGTCCAGGTGCTTCTGCTGAGCAATCTCTATCATTATGGCTATTGTGAGCTTGTTCATTCGAAAACAGTTTCTCATCTGTGAAGACAAATGTTTGCCATGGATCACCTGCAGCCCGGTTCTTTACACCTTTGAAGTCTTGTGCGTTTGTTCTCTGCTGTTAGCTTTTGAGCCTCTTTCATTTTGTAAGGGTGAAGACCAAGCTCTACTCTTGCCATCAAACGTGCGATTTCTCTGTTGATCTCCATCTCTCTAGCAACCTTTCTCATTGAAATCATAGGATTTCGTTGAACTCGCTTTTTGATAACTAACCGGTTTCTTGATGTGTTAACTGTGCGCTTTCTTCCTCTTCCTGGCCTGTTACTGTTGAAGAGAAATATGCATGGCTCAGTTATAATATTTATTTAAGATTTTATCCTTTAATTTCCCTTCTAATTGCTGCCCATTCCAACATAACCCTTTTGCTGGGACAAGTTGATCAGAATTAAAGCTTAGAATTAAATACATAAAGGTTTCTCTGGGGTTGGCTAATAGAATAAATTAATTTATTCAGAAAATAATAATAAAAGGAATCCATAGAGATTAAATTTTGGATATGTTCCCCCCATTGCATTGTGTAATTTCGAAGTAGCCCATTACCCTTTTTGAGAATGATCATTCTTGCCCTTAGCTGACTTTTAAAATGGAAATCTAAATAAACAAACACATACTAGATAATTTAAATGAGAAGACTCCAAATAATTAACACTATTATTTATTTACAATATTTACAGTTATTTCAAGAAAAAAAAAAGATTTATCAGAACACATCTGATTTAATTTCCTAACAAAATTTCTCCTATAATATTGGCATTAACACTTTGATCCTTGCAAAGGATACTTATATTTGTTTGTATTTATATTTAAATTGATCTTTGACAACATTATTTGTTTACAATTAAAATACTGACTTCCATTTGTGACTAAGGTCACACTACCAGCTTCTCTTATAATATTTTGATAAAATCAAATAAACTGGGGAATTACTTAGGTCAGAGTCATATTTACCTATACACATTGATTGAAGAAGGTTTCTCTTTGTATCAGAGCACACTTTCCGCTAACTAAATAGCGCTGCACTTATTGAAAATGTTCATTTCACAAAACTTAGCGCAACTTCACCACTCTCCATATATGTTGTTCGGGTTTGCTGCTTTCTTACCATCAGAATTGTCACTCACTCTATTTTCCTCTTTCGGACCGCACAAAATTCATCGCGTCATTTTATTTCACCTCTCACTTTCGCTTCTGATATCGATGTGTGTTCTGTTTTCATTCTTTTTCACAACTGCTTTTTCATGACCACGGTGGGCCGTACTTTGTTCTGCCCAAAATTTGCATGACAGTGCTTTAAGCCCATCCTTCTTTTTTTTCATTGGGTAGTTGATCTCCCGTTTTAACTGAAATTTGCATAACAGAGGGTCAGTTTCACCTCCTCCTTACCAACCCCAACCAATGGCTATGCATCAGTTGTTGCTGTAGCGTGTTGTTTTTTTTCTCGGAACGACGTGTGTGTTCTTTGATATTATCTCCCAGACCAACTTAAATCAAAGTTCTTCTTATTTGACTTTTATGGCTTAAAATTGTCGCCAGCGAGTCTCTGGTCATAAATTTGCCATCCTAAATCTTTCAACTGAGGCGACTTATGGGAAAGTCCCGATAATGTACTTTCCTTACATTATCTTTCCCCCCGTACTAAAAGAAAGAAAACGTCCAGTTTTCTTTAGCATTGCATACCCAAGAAGTCCATCACCATTGCAGATAATCTATAGATCACATAGATGATATCAGTCCACGTTCATCTATACAGAATCATCTTGTAGACTAAAGTTCATGCAGAGGAAAATGTTCATTTGTAAATTACTTGTGTGACTTTAATAAAGAACAGTTCATATATGTACACATTTCCTAAGTATTCCCAAACAATTTAGAAATAAAATATTATCATTAGTACAAAAATTTTAAATTTTGTGGTTAAATATAACCGGTGTGTCTAAGATAGAGCACTCACCAAATTCAAAATATCTAAATAGCCAAACAGACCATACAAAACAAAAAGATATAATATACTGTGATATGTAAGGATCAGTATTCAACTTTACAATGATTCTTGATAATTATTTTTAACACAATACATGCATCATACAATATATAAAACCCAATTCAGGCAAAAATCTTACAATTACACATACATAACTGAATATGTAAGATACCTGAGAGAAAAATTATGATAATGAGTATACATTCAAAATATGTATATATATATACATATTTATATAGAGCAAAGAGTTTAATCCAATATAAAACTGTACATCCACATTCTCAATTTTTTTTTTTTTTTTTTTTTTCAAATTATTTAATTATATCTAGTGCTACTAAAATTTAAACCAAAATTAGGCCAAAACAAACCAAAAGGAACAAATGTATATCTATACATACATATATATATATATATATATATATATATATATATATATATAATAGCAATACTCTTCTGAGTTCGATGAAATGGCATGTCTTCCACTTTACAATATTTACACATATTAATGAATGAATTCAGCACTATATCTAAGTAATAAATGCAAACAGACAAATATTTTAGATGGACACAAAAACAGTCCTAGCAATCTGAAAACATGACACATTCATGATGTTGTAACTTTATGATATTCATCTACTACTTGACCCAATTTTATGGATTAATTCAGTTACCATTTGTATTGTCCATTCATATGATTGTTGTAATTTTATTATATACATACAATTCTTTCGAATTATTAAACAACAAAGAATGAATAAAAAGAAAAAAAAATGAAATTTTTCTTTAATAATTTTCCCTTCTTTCCTATTTTATTTTTTTTTTATTTATTTCTCTATTTCCTTTTCTTTTTCTTTTTTTTTTTTTTTTTAAACGCCTAAGCGTAAAAATTCTCATGTTAATTCTAACATGTTGAAAATAATAACTCCCCGTTCTGTCACTGTTCATTTTTTTCTGCCCGACAGAAAGAAGAAAAAAAAAACTTCTACTCAATGATAAGAATCGGAAAGCTGCGTGACCTCAGGTCAAACACTCACCCCGTTTCTGTCAATCATGTAGCCCTACTGAACAGGTGATTCATTCCTTCCTCGTACACCTGAAAATGCTGGCCTAATCCCATACCACGACCGGTTCAACACCTAAATGCTTCCTTACCTGGGATAATGCGTTTCTAACACGCCACCTGAACGCACCCTTTTTTTTTTCAACCCTGCAGGTGAATAGCGTTTGCGATCCTCCGGTATGCAGAACACCTCAACTCACCTCAGATCTACCTTCCTGATTTGCCCCGTCACATGGAGTATGGCTGCGAATTATGATGTAAGTTTACGAGTTATTATTCTCATTATTTATTTATTTAATGATATTTATATCTATATATATAATTTTTTGATATATATTAAAAGCTTAATTATTAAAACTGACTATAAGCCAATTGTTTAAACTACCCTTCGTCTTGACCCGTAAATTGAGATCAACCAAATAACATGCACGTGGTCTTTCATGCAATTCAATATTAAGACAAAAATCCATTTCCCGTTAAATATGTTACCAAATTACCATCTTTATATAAAACAAATATCCTTGAAAGTTTATTATCATCTAATCACGGCCTTATAATTACAAACACTTAGCGAGAAGGAGGGAAAAAAAAATGACTTCAAGCCTACAAGATCGTGTGAACTAAGTCATCTCCACGCTAAATGATTATTAAATGGTATATGTCCACTACCGGAATGCCATACATTTATTTCGTAAAATCCGTTATCAAATTAATTTCATAAATATGCATATGGGAATCTTATCAATTTCGGTTCCCCTTTAGATGAGCAGCCCACGTTGAAATGCATAGTACTTAAAAGCCTCTGAATCACTGACAACTTTTAAGATTATCTCCAAATGCTTATTAAAAAAAAAAAATGTTTAAATATGTTAAAACCGATAAAATTTATTTATTTATTTATTAATCATTATAATAATTATTAATATTATTATTCTTATTATTTTTTTTCGTATTATTATTTCTTTCCTTTTTTTTTTTTTTTTTTTTTTTTTTTTACTACCGATCTACTTATTAATAAATAACATCTTAGAACATTTAACCTAACTTAAATGGAAAAAAAAACTTTTATTTATTTATTTATTTATTATTATTGTTTTTAATTACATATTAATTGCCCGCCACCAATTACTGCAGTTAAGAAACTTTTGCCCGCAAAAATTTCCAATTAGTGTTGGAACTTAATATGCAATTAGCATCCTAGTAATTAAAAAAATTTACACAGCTGGAATTATATGTATATATACTTTATTATTCATTATTATTAATTTTTATTTTTTTTTAAAACTCAGCTTAACGAATTAGTTAATGAGATTAAATGTTAAATCCAAATTGTTTAGTTAAACTAAAAAAAAATAATGTAACTTAATTAATTAATTTTTTTTTTTTTTTTTTTTTAACGGCTTGGCTTTACCATGATAATGTGAATGAAATGATCTTTTGACCGATTCATTTCCCAATTTCATGCAGTCTTTTGAAAAGTGAGCCTTAATTTATAGAAACAAGAAAATAAATTCTGTCATTATTATCATTATCACTTAATTAATTAACTGAATTATTTCCTTTCGTCTTATTATTATTATTATTATTATTATTATTATTATTATTTTATCGTTCTCTAAGAGTTTAAAATCGTTATCTAAATTTTCCAAAAAAAAACACGAAATTAAAACAAAATGATACCCTGAAAAACGAATGTTCGATATTTGTTTATCTGTTTACTGATTTCGTTTTTTTTTTCTTTTTATGATGTGGCCCCTGCCAACCTGACCAAGCGGACGAGCTAGGAACCAACTGCTACCGTTTCACGCCCCTGGAGGAAAAATGTATCAGTGTCAACAGGAAAAGACCGGGGGACGCATATGGAAAACTCCCCCCCGGTGTGTGTGTGTGCAATTAATTAATTTATTTATTTATTTTGGTGTAATATGGAAAAAATTAGTGTGTGTCAGGGACGCCTGGATTTTCCCCCAAGGAATAGACACACACCCAAAGAGTGCACCCTCGCGAAGAAGACAGCATCAGAGTAAGTGATACCCTCATTTATCTATTTTTATTTATTTATTTTTATCTTTAGTGACCCTTCCTTCCGCGAAGTTGTCAGCAATGCTTGTTGACATGGCAACTGGGGATGTTTGTTGATAAACAAATCCCCACTCCGCGCCTACCTGGTACGTCACCAAAATCTTTCACACCGCCTCAGATATTTTATTGCCCTGCGTAACCTAGCCTTACTTGCTTATTTGTCTTTATCCAAATATTTATTCAATTGATTATGTGATTTTCTTTTTTTTTTTTTTTTTTTTTTTTTTTTTAATTGTTTGTGATACCTTGGGTCGCTTTTACTATGAAATTATCTCTTATCAAAATTTGAAAAATGTGCCAGGGATATCTTATTTTATGTTATTTTATTTTACTTATTTATTTATTTATTTTTTTTTTTTTTTCAACCCTAGTTGAGTATGCCATCGCTTTTTTTTGAGAATATTTAAATTTGACAGTTAGTAGAATTCTGCAAACCGCAACTAAAAATTTTTTTACATAAACTGTTTAAGCTATTAGTCTTTCTGTAACCGTAACATCTTACTACCCCTTTTTAATGGTATTTTATTCCCACTATTCTTCCTCCGATGAGCTTGACTCCTCTGTTTTGCACCTGTCAGCATGCTTTGGTGCCCAGAGTCTGTCAATGTGTCTTTTTATAGTTCCTTTACTTTCTTCCGTTACATCTTGTAAAATGTAATTGTTATTTCGCACTTTTCGAACCACCTTAAATGGGCCTTCAAATTTTTTTTGTAAAACAGTAGGGTTAATGGACTTAAGGTAAACTTGTTGTCCTAGTTCAAGTGTTTTTATTTTATCAAGGTCTTCCTCTGTCACATATTCAGCCATCATTTTCTCCTGCTGTGCCAACGCTTGCAGTCTAACCTCCTGCATGTGGTCCATTCGGTTTTTGACATATGTCTGAGTGTGAATTTGTTCTGTTGGCATGTGTGCAGTAAAAGGAGTGCGTAAATTTCTTCCAAAAAAAAGGAAGGCGGGTGAAAATCCCGTCGCTCTGTGCTTCGCCATATTGTATTGGAGTTTGAAAAACTCTAGGCGAATGTCCCATTGTAAGGAACTTTGTGCCATGGCTGTCAGTGATCCTTTCAGTATTCGATTCACGACTTCTATCAGTCCATTTCCTTGGGCTCTGTAAACTGAACTGAAGCGAATTTCAATGTTTAGAGCACGCATGTACTCTTTGAATACCGCTCCCCTAAAATATGGCCCATTATCTAATTTTAACTGTTTTGGCAATCCAAAATAACTGAAGTATTTATTAAAGACATTGAGAATAGTCTGGGACTCGACATTGCGAATAGGTATGGCTTCTAGGAATCTTGAAGTAGAATCCATAATCGTGAGAATAAATTTATTCTTGCGAAGTGTAAGTGGAAGCTTTCCGACGATATCCGCATGTAATACACTCCCTATCTCATGGTCCTTAACCATTTTTTGAATAGGAACTTTCATTTTTTTATGTGGCTTTGCGGTGTTACATGGTACACAATTGGCACAATAAGTTCGAATATCTGTATACATCCCGTGCCAAAATATTCTACTTTTCATGGCTTCATAGGTTTTGTCAAAACCAAAATGCGGTTTGTGCACTTCTTCCATCAAAGCAATCTTTAAAGCATCCGGCGCTATAATTAGTTCTGTTTTCTGTTTCCCCGGTTTTAAAATTAGCATCTTCTCTTCATTTAAAGTATACCTTTTGGTATTTCTGTTTTCTTTACCTTGTTCTATTTTCTGAATTATTTTGCTTAATTTCTCGTCTGAATATTGATGTTGTTTAATATTCTCATTAGATAATGCGGGATTAACGGAAAATAAATTATTGTGTAAATTTGTATCCGTAATAATATTATTTATATTTCGCGAAATATAGTCCGCTGGGTTGGTGTCCCCTTTAATGTGATCGAATTCATAAGAGAAATCGCTGAGATTTATCACCCATCTTTTAACCAAATCGGACTGATTCTCTAGATGTAAATTTTCCGTGAGAGCCTTGGAATCGGTGAGAATCTTGAAGTGTCTGCCTTCCAACATAGTTCTGAAGTGTAACACCGCTTCATGAACCGCTAATAATTCGAATTTCAAGCTCGGGTAATTCTTTTCCGGTTCCCGTAATTTTCTCCCAAAAAATTCAATAGGTTGTAATTTTCCTTCAATTTCCTGCGCCAGTACCGCTGAAATTGCAATTTTTGAGCCGTCTGTGATTAAAGTAAATTGTTTGGTGTAATCAGGAGGATGTAATGTTGGGTTGTTTATAATTTCATCTTGGATTTTCTTAAAGGCCATTTCAGTATTTTCATCCCATTTAAATTTAATTTTATCTTTAGTAAGATTAACTAATGGGTTTACTATCTCCGCATATTTTGGAATCAGTGTTCTAAAGTAGTTAGCCAAACCTAAGAGTGACCTTACTCCTTTTTTTGTTTTAGGTCTTACTAAACTTTTAATTTTATCTATATTCCTTGTGGATGGTGAATAGCCGTGCTTGTGAATTTGAAAACCAAGAAATTCTATTTTATCTTTACATATTTGCATCTTGGATGGCTCAATTGTTAGATTATGTTGGATTAGCGCCTGTAACACTTCTTCCAAAATTCTTAATAATTCTGATATAGTGTCAGCCCCTATTAAAACATCATCAATAAAGTAGGCTACCTGATGCTTGTTAAAATGACCCAATACCTTATTTATCAGTTCAGCGAAATAGGCGCTCGAATTGCGAGTTCCGAACGCAAGTCTCAGAGGTCGAAATTTACCATTTTCTGTGATAAACGATAGTTTTTGGCTATCTTCAGGTCGTAAATTAATTTGGAAGAAAGCACTGTGTAAGTCCAATACTATATAGTACTTCTTCCCACTAATATTCTGTAAAATTTCTTTAATATCTGGAATCGGATAGGAATATGGCTCTAAAATCTGATTTAGCAGCCGGTAATCTACCGCCATTCGAAATTTAGGATTGTTTTTGCTATCAGCTTTTTTTCTTACAAAAATGACAGGAAATGCGTAATTAGAGTCCGATTCCTCGATGATTTTCGCTTCTAATAATTTTCTTATCTCTGTCTTTGCATATTGCTTCACTGCTTGTGGCACTTTATAGGGTTTTGTTTGAATAGGATAGTCGTGGTTAAGTGTAAACTTTGGTGTCACCAGTGAGCATTGACCTAAAGTTTGATAGGATTTCGAAAAAGCGTGTACATGCTTTAAAAGAATTTGTTTGAACGAATCCTGTACATCCGATGGTAAATGATTAAGATCAAAATCTTCCTCATTTATCTCTGCCTCTCTTAATTTATGTACATCTTCCAAATTTAATGCATTGACCTCAAAAATTCTCCCTTGCTCAATATTGTCTATAGATTTATCTTGTTTGTATTCCAAATTAGTGAAAATTTGCCCGATGTTCATACCTGTTTCTAAATGTATCTTGTTATTAGTAATATTTTTAATTAAAATATTTATTTTTCTGTTATTTGGGGTGTCATGGATAGATCTTTCATAGAAAATTTTATTTTTGTGCTGTATTGGTTCTAGGATAAATGTTTGATTTTCCTTTAATTTTATGGGGCATTCTAATTTTACAAATTTTTCCTCCCCTGGGTTTATAATATTATGGCCTACCGTTTTTGCAAACATTTTCCCCTTTGTAGGTTTTCTGTATTTTTTAGTCCTTGTGTTTTGTTCTGTAATTAATGTATTTACTTCCCCAGTGTCCTCCGAATCTTTGATGTTTAATGCCATTTTTCTTCCTTTGAATTTAAGATACTTCTCTTCAAAATCTAGAACCATTTGATTTTCTTTTAAGAAATCGTACCCTAGTAATAATTGATATTTGCGGCCAAAATCTTTATTTGTAACATAAAAAGTTCCTTTTACAAAAGTGTCCTGTAATTTAAATGACATTCTAATGCACTGTTTGAATGTAATCAGTGAATTTGTAAGTGTTTGAATCTTAATTTGATTTCCCAAATATTTAAATTTTATATTTGCTTGTTTTAAATTTTCAAACAAAAGCGGTGAGATCAAGCTCACCTGTGCGCCTGAGTCACAAAGGCTGTTAATTACAATATCTTTAATTTTAAATTTAATTAGAGGAAGTTCATTTGTATCGTTCTGTACACTTGCAATAGTTTTATCCCTTAAAGTATGCCCGCTATCGTGAGACTTGCTCGGGTCTTCTTTATCTGTATTTACAAGTCTCGTATTTAGTTTTCCGCATCCTTATCTTTGTTCTGCTTGTATCTTTTATAATTGCCCCTCTGAAATTTACCCCTTTGATTACTATCCTTGTTACTGTTCGTATGATTTTCTCTGTTTTCCCTAGAGTCCGTATATTTATTGCGATAGTTATTCCTCTGTGCACCTCTATAATTTCCTCTCTGTTGAGTGTAATACCCCTGTGCATCATAATTATTAAAGTCAGGTTGATAATAAGTATACGGCGTGTTGTAATGTTGTTGTTGTGGTGGGGGTGGAAAAGGTTGAGCATTTGGTACATGATTATAGTAAATATTACCCTCCGGAAATGCATTGTGAGAATCGTGTCTTTCATACTGGTTATAATTCTTGTAATTTGCTCTGTAATTACCCCTATTGTTTACAAATCTATGCCTATAATTCTGGTTGTTGTTTTTATTAGCTTTATTATACCAACAACTATCCTCATTGTGTGACCCCTTCTTGCAGATATTACAAAATTTTTCGACTTCCTCTCTTTTTTCGATTGTTCCCAATTTTATGTTATTTATTTCTTTTGATAAATTATTAATCTGCTCCGCCGTTTCTACATTTAATTTCAATAACTTCTCAAAAAGTTGCGATTCATTGTTAGCTGTTATAGTATTTACCTGTTCTGCCCCTATATTATTGTACGCCTCTTCTAATTTAATTGCTGTTTTGCAAGCATCCTCAAAATTATCGGGAAAGGTTTTTCTTAAATCCATACTTAAATCCGGTCTAATCGCATCCAAAAATCGTGTCAATCTTACTAAGTCCAAAAATTTCCCGTTTCCGTTCGGATCAACTTCTGTATGGCTTTTCTCTATATAAAGAGACGCTGCGTTTTTGAATTCGCTAATAAAACTTGTTAAGTCTTGTCCCGGTTTCTGTTTCAGATTAAAAAATTCAGTCTGTACCTGCGTAAATGATTTCTTGATTTTAAATAAATCTAACAATTTCTTTTTGAATTCGTTGTAGTTTTTCTCTTCTATAAGCGATTTATTTTGTGAGAGTTTCTCTCTCGCAGTACCCGACAATTTTGCTTTCAAAATTGTAAGCTTCGCATCGTCTTTTAATATTTGTTTAGTTAAGTCCTCAAATTGTCTGAGAAAATACTCGCAATCACTTAACTTTTTCCCATCGAAATTCGGGATTAGAGAAATTATTGTGTCCACTGATGGATCTGCCATCGTGTTACTCGAATCAATTTGCTTTTGTTTATTTAACTTTTTTATATGCCCTCGCGTTAATACGCCAGAAAAACTCGAGTTCAAGCTATTTCTATGATTTCTACGATTCTTTTTTGGCATTCAGCTTTTTGATAATTAAAATTTATTTAGATACTGAATTCTAAATCTAACTTTAAAAATGCATGGAAATTCTTACCCCTAAAAATATTATTAAGCCAAGTGTAAACATTTGCAAAATTTCAAAGATATCAAAATATAAATGCATTATACAATAAAGTATACAGTATCAAAATATATATGCATTAACAATCTACTAATACACTATTTTATCTGCTACATAAATCCTTATCTTTTTATTTTTTTTTATTATTCATATCATTTTACGCTATCATTTGATTTTTTTTTTTTTTTTTTTTTATGATTTACTTTCTTAGCACAATGTTTCAGTATACTGTTAAAGATCAAATGCAAAGTTCATATAAGAGTAACATAAAATATACATACAATTACGAATATACTGATTTTTCTAAGTTGAATACTGATATTTACGAAATCACCGACTTGCTGGTAGTGGAGCCTTTTAGAGGAAGTCAAACAAACCATCAAAATAAAAAAATCTCCATTTAATCTTCCAATAACTTATCATTAAAATAAAAGAGTTGAAATTATTCTAATTAACAGTTTCATAATTATTATTTTGCAATATACTATATAGATTGTAAATTTCCACAATTTGAATATAAAATTTTAAATTGATTACTTTTAACATGAGCCTGTATTTTAGAATACATTAAAGGTATTTAACTTAATGTTTGACAATAACCCAGTTGCAATTTTTAATCATTAAAATTGAAAACTCAATTAACAATAATTAAGAACTGGACGGCACCAGTGAATTATATAGGAATTGCAGATGTTGAAGAGAAATATGCATGGCTCAGTTATAATATTTATTTAAGATTTTATCCTTTAATTTCCCTTCTAATTGCTGCCCATTCCAACATAACCCTTTTGCTGGGACAAGTTGATCAGAATTAAAGCTTAGAATTAAATACATAAAGGTTTCTCTGGGGTTGGCTAATAGAATAAATTAATTTATTCAGAAAATAATAATAAAAGGAATCCATAGAGATTAAATTTTGGATATGTTCCCCCCATTGCATTGTGTAATTTCGAAGTAGCCCATTACCCTTTTTGAGAATGATCATTCTTGCCCTTAGCTGACTTTTAAAATGGAAATCTAAATAAACAAACACATACTAGATAATTTAAATGAGAAGACTCCAAATAATTAACACTATTATTTATTTACAATATTTACAGTTATTTCAAGAAAAAAAAAAAGATTTATCAGAACACATCTGATTTAATTTCCTAACAAAATTTCTCCTATAATATTGGCATTAACACTTTGATCCTTGCAAAGGATACTTATATTTGTTTGTATTTATATTTAAATTGATCTTTGACAACATTATTTGTTTACAATTAAAATACTGACTTCCATTTGTGACTAAGGTCACACTACCAGCTTCTCTTATAATATTTTGATAAAATCAAATAAACTGGGGAATTACTTAGGTCAGAGTCATATTTACCTATACACATTGATTGAAGAAGGTTTCTCTTTGTATCAGAGCACACTTTCCGCTAACTAAATAGCGCTGCACTTATTGAAAATGTTCATTTCACAAAACTTAGCGCAACTTCACCACTCTCCATATATGTTGTTCGGGTTCGCTGCTTTCTTACCATCAGAATTGTCACTCACTCTATTTTCCTCTTTCGGACCGCACAAAATTCATCGCGTCATTTTATTTCACCTCTCACTTTCGCTTCTGATATCGATGTGTGTTCTGTTTTCATTCTTTTTCACAACTGCTTTTTCATGACCACGGTGGGCCGTACTTTGTTCTGCCCAAAATTTGCATGACAGTGCTTTAAGCCCATCCTTCTTTTTTTTCATTGGGTAGTTGATCTCCCGTTTTAACTGAAATTTGCATAACAGAGGGTCAGTTTCACCTCCTCCTTACCAACCCCAACCAATGGCTATGCATCAGTTGTTGCTGTAGCGTGTTGTTTTTTTTCTCGGAACGACGTGTGTGTTCTTTGATATTATCTCCCAGACCAACTTAAATCAAAGTTCTTCTTATTTGACTTTTATGGCTTAAAATTGTCGCCAGCGAGTCTCTGGTCATAAATTTGCCATCCTAAATCTTTCAACTGAGGCGACTTATGGGAAAGTCCCGATAATGTACTTTCCTTACATTAGTTACCATCCATCATGCCCGAGTTCTTTAAACCTTTTGACTGTGTGTGAAACCGTCTGCTTAGGTACTTTCAATCGTTGAACAATTTCACATTGTTCCTTGCTTATGTAATTCAAGTATGGCAGATCGTTTGTTAACCATAAGGGTTATCACAACTAACTTACTTACACCTGTTTCGTAGCTTTCTAGAATCAATTCCCTATAACAATAACTTTATAACTTTAGTGGTAGTTACAGATTTTTGATTTGAAACTTTGTCCAAGTTATTTCTTGTCACCCTGTGAAACAATTTATACTATTAAAAAATACTTTTTTTCTAATTGGGTCATCCGGAAAGTTTTGTGTTTTTTCAAAAAGTGGAGCACGGTTTCGTCTAGTTATTTTACTACTGCTGATAAAGAGTGACCTTGAATGACCTAGATATGTAATATACATTCGGTCTTTTCTGCTTGCACTGCATAATTCTCGCTTGTGTTGTGGCATAATTTTTGTTTCAGTGCAGTCTAAGAATGGTGGGAATCAGAAAGTTCATTTTCGTCATATGCTCTTTTATTTCAATAAAGGTAAAAATGCTAGTCAGACTGCGCATAAAATGTGTGCTGTATATGGACAAAGTGCTGTTTCAGATGACGCAGTTCGAAGGTGGTTTGAGCAGTTTAAGCATGGAAATTTCAGTCTCGAAGATGATGTCCACTCTGGACGACCATCATCTGTAAAGGGGGACCTCTAATAAAAGAAGCTATGAAATAATCATGCACTGTACTTTTTGGAATATTTAGTCTGTGTAACAGTTCCTGAACTGTGTAAAGTGGATTTTCAGCTACAGATTCTTTTAAGAGATCCTTCTTTACACATGATTCTTAAGTTCTTAGATTTTACTAATGAGACATGCAAGCGTATAAACTAACTTATATTACATACATATAGTTTATATTAAATATATAAATACAGTTTTTATTATAATTTAGAAATTGGTGTAATATTTAGGTAAATAAAAAAGGAACTTATTTTTGTTTACTTTTAATAATACTAATTAAGTTTGACATTAATTACAATTTTTATAATACTAAAATTGTATGTAATGTACAATTTGGTGAAAAGTTTAATATATAATTTATATATTAAACAACTTATATGTTTTTATTTTTTAAAACGAATAACTGTTTAAACTTATTTTTACAGTTATGTTAAGTTAATATATATAATAATGTATCCTCATCAAAATACTATTAGAGTAGGTGACTTAGCAAACATTTTAATATTGTATTACCATACGAAAGTATGAAAATTATATGACTCATCAACAGGTTTAAACCTAACCAGACAGTATGAAGCAAGACTCATCAACAGGTTTGAACATGATTGTGCATTCAAAAATATATCAATGTTTGATAAAAACAAGCAAACTAAAAGATAAACAACGCTAGTTTTTATGTTAAATCAGCAATTTTAAACTTTAAATACTTTTAGAATAACATGGTTGGTTTAAACCACAAACAATGTTAATGTTTAACACCTTGGGGACGAGCGACGCGTATACGTGACGCATAAGATGCTCAAAATCCTCGATTATTCCCACCAGTTACTTTTTATTGCAAGCTTTGCCTTATTTAATGATAGCATCTCTGTGATTCAATTAGGCGAAAATTTCTGTTTTGAAAAACCGGTGCTAAAAGATTAAAAATTCTGTAAAGGACGCTCGTCGCGAAGGGGTTAACTGATGCAACACTTTAACTTTTAATTATATACTACACATTTAAATGTTACTTTCATTTTAAAAGACAGCTACATGGATATTTTTATTTAAAAAATTTGGCGAATATGATCATTAATAATAAAATAATTGGAATAACAATAAGAATAAAAATAAAATATTAAAAGAATATCATTTATTGTAATTTTTTTAAATTATATTAAGTTTACAATGTTTAGACATTTTGTTCACAATATAAAATACATTTAATAACATTCAACCATACATTTAGCTTAAATTTATAAAATCTTCATGTTTTACTTCCCCACATTCATTTTTGATAAAATATCATCTTTATTTTTGTTCAACGTAAACAAGGTTCTATTACCAAAACTATCAGACTTAACATTTATTCGTTAGATTAGACGTTCATTATGTTTTATTTATTTTTTTAACATCGTAATTCTAATACGATTGTGTCTAGTATCTCCTTAAATATTATACATGACAAAACTTAAACTTCATTTATACTTCAATGCAAAGTCTTTTAATAAAGTAAATTGAAGTTTAAAAGTATATGTCTTCATTTGCATGTTTAACAATATAGAAACATAAAAATGTTCCTACCTATAGCATTTCCTGCAAAACACAATACCACCTCGTTGAGTCACTGCCCTGGAAATGAAAGACAGGGTTTTTTACTTATCTGCATACATGATATGACGATGTCATACCTGATTTGCTATAGACAACAAGGGCGCCCATATGGGGGGCAAGGGGGGGCTTGAGCCCCCCCCCTAGATTTTGGTTTTGTAAATTTTTTTTTATATAAATCAGTTGCAAGATATGAAAATTTTAACTTTATCTTGTAAAAACAAAACATAATAAAATCTGCCTGGACAACATCAGAAGGCACCGGAAGAAATTTCCGTTTTAGACGGGTTTCCGTATTAGCAGGTATAATTGTTGGGAATTCATTTTGTCATAACCATAATTCTTTTTCTTTTAAAGCTGGATTCTGTTTTAGACAGGTTCTGTTTTCATAAGTTTTTAATTAGTCCTTTCGAATAGTCTGCTTCTTACAAAGAGAAAAAGCACAAGATAGGAAACAAATTCCGTTTTAGACGATTTTTATCTTAGCCGGTGTTATATAGTATGTGTTTTTTTTTTCCTACAAGATGATAACACTTTTTCTGCATAAGAAAGGATTTTGTTATACACAGGATCCATTTTCACGGGGAAAACTGATTTTGCATGAACAAAACGCTAAGAAATTAGAGAGAGATTTAATAATAAGATGTGAACGGTACAGTGCAATTTTTAATTGAAAAATTCTTTTTCCCGAATCTAATAAAGATTAGAATCCTGAATGTGTCAGATTGTACGCAGCCCGAACTCGAAAACTCTATCTTAAGTCTACAGAACAAGACAAAATAATTTTCGTTGACCTGAAACCTTATAATTCTTGTAAATCACACTTTCCTGGTCTATATGAAACAATGTGGTCAGAAAAGCATAAGTCCACACCATATTTTTCTAATCATTTTGCCACTATTAAAGAAAATCTCTGTAATCTTTCTCTAGACAATAGTACGAACCAAGAAACACGTTCACAAGCCATTCATTTAGATGCTGCAACGACATCTATAAAGTTTATTGTAAAATAATTTCTCGATATTTTTTCTATCTGGAGCCAGTTGTAAACAAATTACAATCTGTAGATTAAAATTTGCATTCGGTTTATCAGAACATAAAGATGGAACTTCTTGAGATTTTCTTATGCACAGAATGGAATCAGAAAAAGAATTTTCAGAAATTTTCGTGGAGCTAATGGAAAATTGTAATTGTAAGAAATCGATATCAAAATTTATAGACCGTCTACTAGATAATCTTACAATTCGAACCTTCCTATGGAGACTCCTCTTGAATATTACAGAGCAGCATTTCTATATCCATATTTAGACTCTTGAATTATATCCTTTGAGTCAAGGTTTTTGAATTGAAATGAAACGTCAATCAAAGCAATTTTACTTCATCCCAATATGATGAAAAATATGAAAAAAAAAGTTTTTATCAAAGAAATCAAGGAGCTATCTCATTTTTATAATATTGAGAATTTGGAGTCAGAAGCAAGAACATGGTTTGATCTGTGGAAAAGCAAAGACTGTGATGAGAATGTCATGATAAACGATCTCCTCGCAGAAACTACATTGCCCCCTTTACTTAAGACAGCCATATTAAATTATAGACAATTCTGCCGAAAATTTCCACTGCAGGAAGGTCATTTGAGGGGTTCACAACCATAGTAGACCAAGTCCACTTTGAAAAAAAAAATGATATAGCCCATTTAGAAGGTGCATAAAATCTATTTTATCCATTTCCACACTGAGCCAAATCTGTTTTCACTTTCTCATATATGCAGGGCTGCCACTGGTGACTATTTTTTAATTCTACCTCACACCACTTTCTCAAAACAAAAATTATTGACATAAAATTCGATAAAATTTGCAAGAAAAATATACTACAAAATCTCTTCTTTTTAATAGTGGTTCGAATAGAATAGAAAAATAGTCGTATGTGGCAACCCTGTATATGTCATCTGTTTACAGACTATGTTTACTGTGGGAGTGGATAAAACAAATTTTATGCACCTTCTCAATGGACTGTCTCTTTTTTTTTTACGGACTTTGTCTACTATGGTTGTGAGCCCCTTATTCAGTTCCCTCAGGTCAGTGGTGAAGGTGATTATGTTTCGAATTGTCTGAAAATTTAAGGCATTCGGTTCGCAAATTCGAACATAAAATATATCACGTAAGAATATCACAAATTTTGACAAATGGTCACAGAAAACACCAATTTCGTCAATCGTTCACAGAAAAAAATCACCAATTTCGTCAAAGGATCACGGGGAAAAGACGAATTTCGTCAAAAGATCGCGATAAAAACGCTAAATTCATCAAGGAATCGTGGAGAAAACGCAAATTTCGTCTAAGAATCGCGAAAAAATGAAAATTTCGTCAATGAATCACGAAAAAACGCAAATTTCCTCAAAGGATCGCGAAAAAAAACGCAAATTTCTTCAAAGGATCGCGAAAAAACGCAAATTTCGTCAAAGGATCGCGGGAAAAAACACAAATTTCGTCAAAGAATCGCGAAAAAAAAGACTAAATTTCATCAAAGAATAGTGGGAAAAACACAAAATTTGTAAAAGAATCGCAGAAAAAAGCCAATTTTGTCAAAAAATCGCAGAAAAAACGCAAATTTCGTTAATAATTCGGTCAGAAAAACGCAATTCGTCAAAAGATCGCAGAAAAAAAACTCGAATTTCGTCTAAGAATCGCGAAAAAAACGCAAAGTACCTTAAATATTTACTAAAATGTATGATAGCTTTCGTGGAAGTTGAGATTTTTCTCAGCCCCCCCTTAAAATTAATCCTATGGGCGCCCTTGATAGACAATCACGTGATTTTCTTATCTGTGACGTCACTGATAAGGAATCACATAACTGCGCGGTTGACCATTCTAACGGTACGAGGAAGTAATTCCTTATCAATCACGTGACATCCTGTTTTGCTATAAGAATTTCGCCATTTTTGTCGCTGTTTTCGAGGCAAGCCTTGCCTGCTTGCCTGCCTGCCTCTGCTGTTCTAACCATACCTATTTGAACCTGTCTGAACTTGTCTGATCTTGTCTAAACTTGTCTGATCCTGTCTGAACTTGTCTGATCCTGTCTGAACTTGTCTGATATTATTTTAATTAATATAAAAATCAATTAGCGGATATGTGCTAGTTACAAATAGCAATTAGTGATTTTAATTATGTAATCTAGCATAGTAATTCAAAATAAAAATCTTCCCCTTATCGATATGAATCATATTATCAATGACGTCACTTATTAGAATTGTCACGTAGTCTGTCACTGATTAGAATTATCACGTGATTTCAAGTTAACAGCGAAGCGTTTGCGTTATCATTCATTTCTTTCAAGTCTTCTATAGAAGTAGCACACATTTCTCCCGAGCTAGTCGTATGTGGTAGACATCTGCAGCAAGTGCTTGCAGATGTGTTTGTATAAGGTAAATATAGTTTATACGTCTCTGGATCAGTGGCGGCTCGTGGATTCTTTAAAGGGAAGTTCACACTCACTATATAAAAATTACGAAAATAAAATTTGTAGGTATTGTGATAAAGATATATCACAGTTTTATCTTTTTTTAATTATTTTATATTTCAGCTTATCGTATTTCTGTATTTTACAACCTTTCCAGTTTATTTGCTGCTCATTTAAAGACTATTTTATCGGCAGCCGTCGCCGCCGCGCAAGTTGTTTTCTCTGCAAGGCATTCTGCGTTCGCTTCAATCGGCGCTGATATTGAGCTGTGACGTCATCGTCATTCAGCGGCTTTCCGCTCCTGCTTTTTGCGCATGCGTCACCGCCGCTCTTGTTCCCTGTGTTTTCGGGAGCTGTTTTGTTTTGGCGCTGCATGCGAAAGGGGCGTGTCTTTCAAATACAAATTAGAATGGTTCTTTTAATTATTAAATGTTGATTGGTTTCTGATTTGCTCTTTTAATTTTCACGTAATTCCTAATCAACAAATTAGTTTAAATTAATCTTGCTGTCACATTTGTGCACCCCTGTTATGGGTATTTATACTAATGTTGCGCATTTTTCCAACAGAATTTTAATAAAAATGATGCTGTAAATTTTATGCAAAACGTCGTCTGATCTGAGGCTGGCCTGTGCCGGCGCTCGTATCCTAGAATCGCCGTAGCGCTGATTCTTTGGAGATCAATTTCGCGTTTTCAGTTTTTAATTATTCTATAAAAATGCTGTTGTAAATTTTAAGTTTAATATTTTAAAAGTTTTAAATCAACTGGTAATTTAATTCTGCATTAATTCTACATCCCTTATTGGATTCTGCCAGAAGGAATATTTTAAAGATTCTTCGAATTTTACGAAATTTGAGCCAGTACTTTTTAAAGACTTGATGTGCAGCTTTCATCTCATCCTTCCTCCTTCTTCAAGAAAATGTAATAAACATTATTGGATCCTAACCTAAACGAGTTCTTATTTCAAGTAGTATGAGTCTCTTATTTTTCAACAAAGAACAAGTAAGAATGTTTAATTTATTTTATATTTTTGATTCTCTTCTCAAAGAATATCGACCTGAAGAACAGATGCACAAATTGTGCAGGGTTAATTGCTTATTTAAATCACAACTGCAATATTTAAAAGTTCACTATTACGATATATTCCTTATTCTCCATCCCATCAAAATTTTCATGTCACAGGTATGACTTACATATAGGTTAAAATACATTTGTGCAGTATTGAAAATTCAGAATCATTTTTGTGTGGATGAAATTTTACTGTTCCAAGGAGGACAATATGAAGTTCAGATGGGGAAATGCACTGTCGAGCTGATGACGAATATCCACTTTTCCAAGTTAAATTCTAATGTGGAATTTAAATGCGATTGAGAGCATTCATGTGTCTTTATTTTTTGAGTTGGATGTGATAAATCAGCTACACCGTAATTCACCCAACTTGAATCACCGCTTTGTTTTGCAAATAGGAGACAGGGAAAACAAAACAGCCTGTCAGTTAATTCCCTTCCACAAATCCATTGACATTTTTCATATAAATCAGGTTTAAATTACTTTTTAAAATCTCTAGCTTTAGATTTCGTCACTTGGATAAAATTTAGAAAAGGTGTTGGCTTACGCAATTTAATTTCAATCTTTCTTTCCAGGGCAATGATGAAATATGCAGTTTCTTTAGCCGCGAAATACTGATTTTACTAATTTCCATTTTAACTTTTTGTAACTACTTCTTACACATTATAATACAAGTAAGAACAATACAAACAGATATATTAACAATTAGTAAAAAAAATCTAACTTAATATTCAAATCGCAAGAGAAATCAAACGAACAAGGAAATTACCGACAAAAATGCATGCTACCGCACATTGGAGGTTGTGCGAACGGAACGATTTGAGCGTGGCCCCCGACCTTGTTTTCGTGTCTCCGCTCCCGTCCGCCCAAACCGATTTTGAAGAGCATTTCGCCGGTCGCAAGTGCGATCAAGAAAATGCTGAGCGCTCGGTGTTGAAAACTTTCGAAATATCTTCAGTAACGGTTTATTGTGGACGTATCTAAAAAAAGGGTGATGGGGGGGGGGGGGGGGAGTGAATGGTACTCGAATTGGAGATTGATAAAAATTTTAGAAAAGTTTTTATAATTATATTATTTAATTTGTTAAATTATTTTTTTTTCTTTGGGGGTTCACGTGCTCATGTGCGCCAATGGACGAGCCGCCACTGCTCTGGATGAATATATCACGAAATGATTTTTAGATTAATATGTTTGATCAGCGTTTCTTAAACTGTGGTCCATGGACCCCTGGGGGTCCGCGAGCATACAGCTAGGGGTCCTCAAGCCCAGTGTTGAGTCCAGACTTTTTTTTCTCCGAGAGAAAATATTGTATCTCCGGGACAGATTTGCAGGACAATAACTGATATAGACCATTAACATGCTGAGTGCCACCATATATATGAATTAAAAGCTTTCATAGGGTGCCATTATTACATTTACAGGGCTGCGAATAGCGATTATTTTTATATTATATTCGCACCACTATTTTAAATAAAAAAATTTTTTAGTATATTTCTCTTGCACTTTTTTGAGAAAGTCGTGCGAGATAGAATTAAGTGTGTTATTCACCGCCCACTGCCACGTATGTAATTCTTTTTTATTTCAATTTTTAACGGTACCGATATTGTTTTGATTTTAGTAATAAGCAGAATTAGCAATAATAAAATAAACTTTTACAAAAAAAAACATTAACCGACTTATAAAAAAAGCACTAAAAAGTATTAAATAATTCTTTAAAATTCTCTAATGACAAAATGTTATCCATTAACCACAAATCTGATATCATGTGTCGGAATAAAAATGATAAATTTAATATGTACAGTTTAATACCCACCAAACATGGATTTTCGAGAGAATATATTTTACAAGAGATGAATATACAGACTTATGATTCAGTTTACGAATATATACAGATGAAAAGCAATCAATTACTTTTTGAAGTCTGTGCCAAACTACCTTAAATTTAGTAAGAATTGTGAATATATTGTACCTAGTATCTACTAATTTATCGATTGGGGTTGTTTGGCACCGACTTCAAAAAGTAATTGATTGCTTTTCATATGTATATATTCGTAAACTGAATCATAAGTCTGTATATTCATCTCTTGTAAAATATATTCTCTCGAAAATCCATGTTTGGTGGGTATTAAACTGTACATATTAAATTTATCATTTTTATTCCGACACATGATATCAGATTTGTGGTTAATGGATAACATTTTGTCATTAGAGAATTTTAAAGAATTATTTAATACTTTTTAGTGCTTTTTTTATAAGTCGGTTAATGTTTTTTTTTGTAAAAGTTTATTTTATTTCCTACTTTTTAGTTATTAATACAGTAATAGACAATTATCTTGATTTCAACATCTGCTGAATAAATAAGTAATTTGTAATAGAAATTATAATTTATCAAAATTATCCTTTAAATAAATATTTTTTAATAAAATCTTTGACAGAATCAAATTCTTGTCAATCTTGACGACAACTGGAAAAATATCGCCAAATTTGGCGATCAAAATATGTTGCCATAAATGAAGCCAACGTGGTTATAGTTGACTAATTTGACGAAATTCTCATTCAGATTGACGAGAAGTGGGAATGAATCTTCTGTAATCGGGTTCCACGCATTTTTTAATTAAAATTTTTTTTAACAACAAAATTGTTCTAATCATCAGAATTTGACGAAATTTAAATGGGACCACCAGGGTGTATTACACTTTTAAACAAAAAAATATATATATCAAAATCGGTGCACATTTACGAAAGTTATGCGTGAACAGGACTAAAACATACATACATACATACATTGGGTCAAATTATTAACATTCTCCTTTTCTCACCTTCTTCTATCGAAATAGAAGAAAGTATTGTGATCAAAATTTTTTCAACTTCCGGTTTTCGACGTATTTATATGTTTTAGGAGTCAAAGATTCCGAAAAACATGTTTTTACAAAATATCTGTCTGTCCGTGTGTGCCCTCTTTGTATCATTGAAAAGTGTGTCAAGCAGAGCCGCCCTTAGAGAAAGCGAGGCCGGGTGCAAGAACTTTTGCGAGGTCCTTCTCTTCCAAACTATAGTTAATCTCTCAAATTCCCATACCAACATTTAGCTCTTTTTTAATTCATATTTCTTTATTTAATGGCCGACCATCTGTGATTAAATAAAGTAAAGGTAACTATTCGGAAATTCTAGTAAATATGTTGAATAAAAAAATTGCCTAAATTGGCAACACTTCTTGCCACAACGCAATCGCCATTTGAAAAAGCTTGCATGCCATACACACACAGTGGCGCACCAAGGATTATGCATTTTTGGGGAAGGAGGATAGTATGTTTTAGTAGAGTAGAGATTTATACAGACTCCGGGCCAATTTTCTTTCATAATACTCGGACTGGAATAAAATAATATTTAAAAAAATCTTGAATTATGATCGACATTAATTTGCACAGAAAACGAACCCTAATTGCAAAAAAACATGTGTATTTACAACTCATTCCAATCATTAGTTTTCGAGATATAGGTAAATTTTACGTTTTGGTGGCCTAATGAGACTGGCTCCTGTTATCATCAAACCATTCACAGAAAAAATAGATATTAACCGGAAAAAATATATTATGGTATTTTATTACATATAAATTGATTTTAGTGTACACTAAAAAAATTTTTATAATTTTTCTGGGAACAAATTGAGTGTTCTCAAAACATCTCCTTGTAAGATATTTTTATTTTTCTAAATTTATGGATAATCTCATAACTCGTTTTTTTTATAATTCTATGAAGAATTAAGAAAAAGTATATAAGCAATACTTTATTTCGGGCTGCCTTAATTAAAAAAAAGTATTATATAAAAAGTGGTTGTTATCATTGGAAAATTTAAAGTTGACGCACTTTTCAATATGTAGACGCGGTCTTTAATTCAGTATTTATATTCCTATTCGGAAAGTAGACAAAATTCTGAATCGGAAGATACCCCACTCAACTGTTCTCCGAAATTTGGCCATTAAAAACCATGCTTTCTCTCTCTCTCTCTCTCACTTTTTACATTTTTGTACATTTGTTAACGAAATCTGTAGAAATTTATTTTGGCTTAATAAATTAAAAAGAAATATATTTTGTAATCTATTTTTTTTTTCCTTTAGGAACATAGAGCTTTCCTTCATAGAGCGCTTCAAAATTATGACTTTTTTAATCATCCTTTTCTTTCCTTCTAAACTATTTAATTTAAATGAGTCTTCAATTGAAAGTCTTATGTGATCATTACTATTGTAATTCCCTATAACATGGCTGTCGGACATATAATCAAAAAAATTCTATACTTTAAAATGTTTGCTTAAATATGTATGCAATATTATTTTAAAGAATTTTAATTGTAGGATAATACTGGCTAACAAATATCAGAAATTTTTGTAAGTATTGGGTTGGGTCGGGTCTGATTTTAATGATTTTTGCTCATTTCAGACCGGGACCGAGCTGTTAATTTTTATACCGGGTCAGGATAGTTTCTTCTGAACCGGGCGGATCTCGGTCTGAAAGTTTCGGCCCATGCAGACCTCTAACAAGAGGTCCACAGCAAGACCTCTAACATCACATTTGTGAACTGGCATCAACCAAATGCAATTGGACATTATGCAAAAATCAAGCAATTATTAAAACAATTTGATGGAGAAAAAAGTTAATTTGTTTCTGATGATTTAAAACATAAGCATAAATAAAAAATAATGGCTAAAATATACATGTGTTTGAATACAGAGAGATATATACGTTCCACAGACCGTTAGCAGGGAATGTCACTATCGAATATTTTTATACATTTCTCTTGGAATTGTCATAGACGTGTACGAAAAAGGATTTTTTATTTTTAAAGAAAGTGCTACGAGTAAAATAAAAAGAAATAGCCTCCAGTGGTAGAAATTTCCATTAAAAAAAAATTATTTTGTAGTGAAAGGATTAGTCTATTAAATTATTCGATCAATCATCGTAACCTGTTAAACGTTTTTCATTTAATTAGAAAATATTAAACCTGTTAATATTTTTAATTTAATAAAAGAATTTTAAAATAAGGGAAAATATGAGTAAAAATCAATATTTCCCAAACTTTTCTTTTCTCTAAGAATCTTAAAAAACTTAACCTTTCATAACTTTTGGAGAGTTTTAAAATCTTCAGTTTAATTTTGTGGTCTGGGGGATGGGGTTTCATCTCCCTTGCTCCCCTGTCGAGTTTACTCGATAAGACATACGTATGCTTGGGGTGAGGAACATCCTATTTGTATAATAAAAGGATAAACTTGATTGTACAAGAAGGAAAGCAAATCAGTGTTGTTACATTACAGTCATTAAAATAATAGTGTGAGCCGTTTGTCAGAATTATCATCAGCACTGATCACTTAAAAATTCACGTTCTGTCAATACACTTGTCTAGATTTATCATACGGGTACTGCCTAGGCTAAAGTATAACAATGCCTATAGATTGAATATAAGCTACAAAAAACTATCTCTTCTCGAGCGTCCACTACTTGCCCGAACACTTTATTGATAAAATATTTTACATTTTATAAATAAGCATGTTTACACATACAAATTTTATTATAAAACAAATATTCACAACAAATGTAATAATAAGTATTTAGCTATTTCTATTAAACATTTTTTTTTTCGGCGCGAGGCCTTCCTAGGCGCGAGGCCCTGTGCGGCCTCACCTGTCGCACACCCCTAAGGACGGCTCTGGTGTCAAGTTATGAAGCAACCTAGAATTGAACGAAATTTCATTTATAGGTTTTTGGCTGTGACCAGCAGGTCCCACTTGAATTTGCGGATATTCTGCCGAAAGCGGGCGCTGTGATAGCGATTTTTGTTCCATTTAAATTATTGTATCATCGAAAAGTGTATTAGGTTATCCACAGTACTGAACCAATTTTTTTTATGTGTTTTTTACTATGACCTGCAGGTCCCAGTTGAATTTAGGGATATTCAGCAAGAAGGAGGCGCTATGATAGACACTTAACTCTTTAACGGGCGGTGGTCACAAAAAAGGACACCTAATTTTAATTCCAAAACTGACAAACGGCACCAAGAATATTTAATTAAAATTTTCCTTTTGTTAAGTACCGGAAAATGAGCAAGTTTGTATTTCCTAATGAATTCGTTTGTTATTTCTGGTGTCAGTCCATTATTTCATCATTTTACAAACAGACTTACTCCGCGCCGGAAAGGGTTAAAGATTTCAAATTCAAAAAGATGTACAAAGTCGTTAAAAATATTAGAAATCCTAAAGGTTTTTTTCAATTGAATGTTCAGCCTTGATCCAAGGATACCGGAACAATTTTTGTTTTGCCTCTACCTTAAAAAATGCCTGAGATATAGCATTTTGAAATTTTAGAGTGGCTGACATTTTGAAACAAGACAGAAAGAAGGATACCTCCATAAACGGTTTTAATTTAAGAGTTTTAGTGAACATGCTATCTCGCAAGTTTTATTTCATTGTTGTAACCATCGTTCTAACTCTCACATTCTCAACACTATATATTCATGTTCGCCAGCGTTAAATTCTCTCCAAGCTAGGCAATATTTGGCGAAATATCAAAAAATTTGGCGACAAAAACAAGTTGCCATAAATGAAGCCAACTTGGCTATAGCTAGCATATTTGGCGAAATTCTGATTCAAATTGAATATTGACGAGAACTGCGACTGAATCTTCTATAATCGGGTTCCATCCATTTTTATAGCTTGGTGTTTTGCAGTAAAATTAGCTAAAATCTTAAAACCAAGGAATAGGTAGGCTGTCTTTTCCTGCCGGTATAGACCAGAAGGACTTTTCGTAGTTTAGTATACATAATATATCAGCTACAAATAAATTAATCTCTCGTATAAATATGTTTTTAAATAGAAACTGTTTGGAAGTAATGTTATTTGAGCATTTTAAATATGACGTAAGTTTTCCCATTTAATGTTTTGAACGTGTATTAATATTCACGCGCAAGTATATTTTTTATAACGTATTTTTCTACATTTACTGCTTTTAACACGTGATCATTTAATTATTGTTTTAAAGTTTTATTTCTGTTTTTGATAGTCACGTGTAAATACGTTTTTTAATTGAAAGGGAATATTATTATGTGCGCTATTTTACAAATTGGCAACAATTCAAATAATGGACTTTTTGAAATATAAATTAAATTATCAAAAATAGAAATTTGAATAAAATAATTTGTTCTAATGATCCGATTTTGATGAAATTGAAATGGGACCACCTTGGACCCTTGCTCTTTCAAACAAAATAAAAATTATCAAAATCGATGCACATTTACGAGAGTTATGCGTGAACAACAAAATACATACATACGGGTCGAATTGATAACCTCCTCCTTTTTTTAAGTCGGTTAAAAATGAATCCAAGTTTGTTTGTTTTTTTTTTTTTTTTTTAATGGAAAACGTAAAAATGATGAATTGAGTTGTTTTATTATAACGTTGGTGAAATAAAATTTTGATTTGTAACCAAAATATGTTTTTTATTCCTTCTATAACTCATCCGAAATATAAGATTAGAAATTTCGCACTGAAATCTAATATTTTTTAGGTATACTTCTCTATTATCCCGTCGACCACTTTTCATAACAAAACACTATCGCCAAACTGTAAGATTAAACGCCAAAAATGCAGTTTCATTTACTTGATGTCAGAAGCATTATACGTGTTTGTTATGTCATCGAGTGGTTTTTAATTCGACATTTGCCTGTATGTTTCATTATGTTTTACTGATTTATTAATTATTTCGTTCATTAAAATAAGAATTATGTCCTTAAATTCTTATATTTTATTTCTTTCTTTATTTTGATATTCCAATGGCAACGTTCTCCCGTTTAGTTGGCGATAGTTTTTTGTTATGAAAAGTGGTCGACGGGATAATAGAGAAGTGCCATTTTTTATCAATATGTAATATTTATTAGATGCAGGTTTAAGCTTCTAAAGAAAAAGTAAGGATAAAAATATCTGCAAACAACATTTAGTTTTTAGTCAAGCCAGAATATCATCTAATTTATTCCATCAAAGTTAGAGTAAAAAGTGATCCAAGATTGCAAAAGACACGCTAGAGAAAAAAAAATTAACAATCGTATTTTGACTGCATTAGAGGATGACGTCATCTGCTTCGGGAAAAACATGGGACATAGAAATATAAATCTAAAAATTTCAATTTCAATTTCGCTTTTTAATCATAAATATAAAATAAACCCATGCGGGTTTTTTTATTATAATTACTGAGCATCATATAATGTGGTATTTTACTTTTGTGGCAACAATAATTTGAAGAAAACCTTTAATTTCTTTTACGAAAACAATGCCGATTTAATTTTCAATTTTCAGCAAATTTTAATCAAAAACATGTTTAGTGTGCTATGTCAGAAGCTTATTCAAAATCCTTTCATATGCTATCTCATTCGTCGTTCTGCGTTTCGTATTTTCTGCGAAAAAGGGATGTTGACAGGAGAAATAATATATATGAATGATTTCAAAAATATTTAAAAAAAATGCTTTATCTAGGTGCCATAGAACAACAGTAAAGAAAGTTACTGGAGTGCCATCAAAATTAATATGCTTTAACACTAGAACTGCCGGAAATTTTACTCAAGTTTTTTAACACGATTTGACACCAGAAAGTTTATTTAATACACTTAACTTATTCATTTAACAGTTGCCGAACAGTTGATGTCGGTTAAGGGGCTTCCGAGTTGCGATCAACTTTTCATTTAACGTATTTCTGTGAGTTGTGTGGTGTCTGAATAGTGACATTGACTCTATGGTTTATATCGATGAACTGAATAAACTATATTATAAGATACTGTGAACGAGAGTATGGAATATAGGAGTTGTGTTTAAGATGGCTATGAGTTGAGTAGTTGTATGCCGATTGAGCATAGATTGAAAATGTTATAGTTTTTGTGTATATAAATGTTTGTGCTGTTATAGTAAAGTATGTGCATCGTGTCCGATTTCAGTTTCCATTATTAGATGTACTTATACCCACGCAAACACGACAAAACAGCTGGCGACGAGTATTTAAAAATTGAACTGTTTGAAGACAGCTCAAGGTAAAAAAATTTTGCCATCTTTTAATTACTAGTTTGAATTATGGAGAAACAAATTCAAGAGTTATTGAAGCAGAATCAAGAACTGATTCTTGCTCTCCAGAATAAAGAGAGTAGCTCTCACAAAGTAACTGTACAATTTGAAAAGTTTAATGAAGAATATGAAAACTTCGATAGTTTTTTTGAAAGATTTCTCACATATTTAGATGTACAAAAAGTCCCAGAAGACGCTAGGGCTAAAGTATTTATTTCTTCTTTAAGTGCTAAATTGTATCAGTTATTAAAAAATTTGCTGTCTCCAGAAATTCCTTCTGCGCAAAGCTTGGAAAAATTGAAAGATGTTTTGAAAAAACATTTAACCCCAAAGCCATTGGTTATACCTTCTCGACATAAATTTCTGAATCGTAAACAACGGGAAGGGGAGAGTATTAATACTTCCCGTAAGGCATGGTGACGTCACGGCGACGTCACTGTGAAGTCACACTGTGACTTTGTGACCGTCGTCGTGACGTCACGTGACGTTGATGTGAAGTCATTGTGACGTAAATGCGAGGTCGTTATGGCCGTTTTCAAGGCTTTCTGTGACCTCACAATGTGACTACTTTGTGAAGTCACCGTGCGACTTAAATGTGAAAAATGTGACGAATCTGCATCGGATAGGGTGACCAGATTTTACCCGAATCCTATACGGATTGTTCGGATCAAAATTTTTTTATGGTTCAAGTTTGTGACGACACTGCACCGGGTCGGGTGACCAGATTTTACCCGAATCCAATCCAGAAACTTCGGATCGATCTTTTTGGTTTTGTTTGGTTACAGAATAGATTTGGATTAGTTGTCGTATGACCTGATTTTCGTGAACCCGATCTGACCCGAGTCGGGTATAATGTTTTTACTGTAAGTCTTGTTTGGAATAGAATCTTGCATACGACCGAGTAACCAGATTTTATCAGAAATTGTGTTACGATACAATTTCTGATGTCGGCTCGGATCTAGAGTCATACACGAATCCGGTTATATACTTCTTGAACATGATTGAATGTCAACTTGCACATGAATGATGGTTGACTGAAACTATATTTTGATTCAACCCGTATTCTTACCCTAACCCAGCAACAACAACAAAAAAAAATCTGTAAGCCCACAACCCGACCGAACCTGATAAATGATTTCGCATGGATTCGGATAACAAGATTTCACCAAATACGGATAAGATCGACGATAAGGATTGTATCGGCAATCATTTTTATTGATGCAACTCGTATTCAAATTAAAACTTTGCATCTGATTGAGAAACCGGTTAACACGAAACTTTCTGACACATTTATGAACAAACTTTTAAACGCATGGCACTTGCATGCCTGATTATTAAAGCTATTTGGAATGAATAGCGTTTTCCATTTTTAGATAAATGTAATACTTAAGATCAATGTCGGTCACGTTTTACCCGTTTCTGACGCTGCGCGTCGGAAATTTGGTTCAAAACACCGACTTTGATAGTGTTTTCTGAAACATCATCTGCCGTTACCAAAAAATGGATAACGCCATTCGATTATATATATATTCTGAATAAGAACACCTGTCAATTTCATGTATTTCCGAATAAAAATGAATTCAGAAATTAGCTATTTTGTATTTGAGAACAACTTTAAAGAAAATATAAGTACACATTTTCAAATAAGCATTCTGAAAAATTTATATTAGGAATCAATTTAAATAATAGATATATACCTATTGTGCGATATTATGAAATAATAAACATTGTATCAAGCAGTAAAACAGTTTTCGTTGTAAATGAAATATAGAACTTAAGATCATAAATGCAAAAAAAAAAAAAAAAAAAATTATATATTTTTTTTCTTTACAAATTATTTTATTTATAGTTTTTGATAGAATACTAAATGCAGAACTTAAATATAAATTTTTACAGTAAAAACATTCGATAACACAGCTGGAAAAATTACCTTAACTAAACAGTTATTTTATTGTTTCATCAATATTTATTATTTTTGTGCATCTAACATTGACATATCTCGACAAATAAATTATTCAATGCATTAAATTGTCACTTTTTTTTTTTAAATATACCGGAAAATTATTTCTGGAAACCTACACCAGCAACGAAATTATTAAATTGCAAATCAAATATTAACAGTTTTAAAAATTGCAATGTTTTTAATTATAATGAATAACTATGAAAATTGAACTAAGAAACGCAAAATATTAAATAAATTCCTCATTTTATATAACACTTTACATTTAGAATACATATTCTTAGTAAATACAGTTTTTCCAAACAATCTATTTAAAAAAATATAAAACATTAAAGATAAAATTTAATACAAGTGATTTTTTAAAAGAAAATTTAAACATTTTAACTTTTAAATAATGCACTATTAAATGTACTAGTACTAAACATGCACTATTTACAAAACTGCGAAGACATTAAAAGTTACCTGCTGATCTATAGATAAAGGGGTTATGATGGAATGCTCCTTATCTGCTTCCCTTTCATTGAAAAATTAGAATGTAAATCCACTACAATAATTTTAAAATTATTCCAGCAGAAGCGATGTGTTCATAGATCTGAGAAATCAAATATCACCCAGGCCTTATGAACACACCCGGCTAGACACGGTGAGATGTTAAAATGGATGGTTTACTTTAAAATGGAGATTGTTCACTTTAAAACGTTAATTTACTTACACAGTATAAATCTACAAACTTCAAAGAACCCAACACACGCTAATCCTAGCTTCGAATGAGAAAAAGTCGTCTGCCTTCAATATGCGCGCGCAGTATTGTTTAAACACAACAAAATAACAGCTAGCAGATGTTTCCAACTTTTACCGCAAATGATATAGGAAGAAAATAATTTAAATAAAGACATTTCAAAACCTTTATAATTTATATGGCTGAAAAATGAACTTCCAATGATGCTATAATATTCTTTTTTTATATGAGAGAGTTTTGTATTCTTAGAAATAAGCTGTGAAAATTTACATTTTTATATATTTTTTAATCCATTGCATTTGCTTTAGTCGTCAAAAGTAAAGATATATTTTAAATAATAATTGATTTTGTTATGATACATTCCATTTTGACTTTTAAATTCAATAGTTTTCATTAATTAATTTATCTAAATTAAATATTTGAGTGTAATTAATCATTATTTATAAGTTTTCAGAATTTTAATCAACATTTCAATTATTTATTTAACAGTTATTATTTAAACAGTAAATATTTTCTATCTTTCTAAAATTCATCTTTTAACTTTTCTTCTAAGATATTATTATTAATTAAAAATAACTTCTCTAATTAAATCACTTTTTAAAAATCTCTCAATAATCACTTGTAAATTAAATTATAATCATGCATTTAAATCTCTGGATAGAGAATTAAAGATTTCCGTTTGTTGACATCGATTCCGGTAAAGTACCGCGATTTTTCTTCTAAGTTAAAATATATAATTTCTACTTTTTAAATATTAATTATTTTTGTTTTAAAATTGATTCAAAAGATTAAACATAATTATTATGCAGTCTGCCAAAATCCTAGCAAGATTCAACGTAAATCGTGGCAGATATGATTTTTTAAACATTTTCTCTAATTTCAATGTTTACTTCGTTTGCTTTCACTATGATGCCTGGCCATTTTGAATCGCATCTCGTGCGTTCAAAAAACAACAACTTAAGAGGTAATCGCCTTCCATTTTGGTTTGGGGGTCATTCATGTGGTCATCCAAGGTTAAAGGGTGCATTTTTCAGTGGGGAAAAAGGGGAATTCAAATTTGTTCTAGAACATTCGTGAACGTAAGATCTTAATTTCCGCTACTTGTTGCTAGGAAGTAAGTGTTTTCCTTTCGCCAGTATCGTTCGCGTGTAGAGTTGAGTTGTCGCACTAATGCTTTTTAGCAGTTACGGTTGAGAGTTAAGCGGTGCGATACGAAGAAGAGGAATGTTTCGCCTTTTCTGATTGGATAGTTTGGCTGGTGTTTCAGTTAAACTTGGTAGAGTTTGAATTCAAAATTTTTTGAGTCAGTTGCTGCTCTCCGTTGATTTGGGATGTAGGTGCAGGAGAGGAGAAAAGGCAGTGTTTGGCCGAAAGGCCAGACACTATGTAAAATATCTGAGTGAAGACAGATGTGCTGCTGGTATCTTCAACGCCGTTAATGTTCTGCTAAGATTTCGGAGTTTTACTATATTTTTAATCCAGAATATGTCTCTCTAATTAAAAGAGACTATCTTCACCAGCTTCAATTCTTCATAATTCAGCATCAATTCTTCATAACCTAAATGCGATATTCGTATAGATTTCTACAAAATCCGTGCAGATTCCTCTTCATTTAGATATTCAGTGTATTCCGACTTGAATGGATATTCTGCCAGCGATAAAGATGTCATCCGCGTAACATATTAGATTCATCAGACTGGTGTGTTTAAAGATGCTATAATAATGCCACCAAGTAATGTGAGTGTTCCTACTCATGCTAATTTCTCCAGCATTAATTCTCCAGCTAGATATGAATAAAGAATTTCGCCGTTTATAGTAAGTGCTTCTTTTCATCGTTCCGTCGCTTCAGTCCAGATAACACAGAAAAATGAGTATCTTCTCAAGTGCGGTTAAAGATCAATTCTAAATATAACTATAAAATAGAACAATTTCTAATTTAACTTAATTTTTTTAGCATAGACGATTAATTTTAACGAAGAACCTAGTAATCTCTTTTATCTAGAACATTTAAATTACTAATATGGAATTGAACTGAGAAGATTATGATGAAGATAGCTTATTTACTTAAATAATTTGTATGTATTTTATTGAAGTGGCCACAGTTAAACTAGATAAAATGTCTTGTGTGAATAAAATCAATTATTTACTTATATTCCTGTCATCATCTTTATTTGGGTGAGTTGTATTTTTCTTATTTTCATTGCAGATCTAAATTCGTGCATATACTCCAGTTTGAGTAATTTTATCATCAGCTACTCTAAATTATATTTCACTGAACAACTTACATTATATTTGAGATTTCAGTATTATTTTTACAGTTTAATTTTGTTTCATTAGTGCTAGGTTTAACATCGTATTTGGTGCTTCCACTATACGCGCGACCTGTATTGAGAAGTTGGAGTGGGATTTAGAGTAAACATTTATTCTAATTTTCTGTCTTAATTTAGGCATTTTAAGAATCTCTGTTTGCTTTATCTCCCGAACCAGCTTTTCCTTACATTTAATGGTACCGCGACTCAGTGAAACGTTCTTTGTAGGTTTTTGCTTAAATTTAATATGACTATATTTGCACAAAATTTAAATAATTAATGTTAATAAATACTAAAATTTACTGTGTGCAAAAGCTTATATTTTTTTTTGGTGTCCATGTGCCAATTTTTTTTTTCCTCTCATAGAAATCTTATTTGTAATGTTTATTATGATTTTAAAAGAGTGATGCAAGTAATTGAAGACTATAATATCTGGTTGTATAATATATTTATATAAAATTTTGAATGTTTTAGTACAACTCTTTAAAAGTTTGGGTAAAAAGCTGATAATTGTGTTTTTATAAAGTTTTAGAAAATTATTGTATCCCTTCAATTACTACAAATTTTATTGCAGTTTATTTCATCTTGAGAAAATATATTTCAGTTAAAATTATGTTCAAGAAAATTCATTTATTCAAAAATTTCATATCTTTTACAAAGCAAATTTTATTTATTAAGAGTTATATTTATTTCAATATCTATGCATAAACTTTGAGTATAATCTCTCGTGACATCAATTCCCCTTAGATATTTTTTTTACTATAGCAATAATTCAATATCCTCCTTAATTTTAAATTTTACTAGGAAAGTTCTTTTAAATCTAACTTTGCTATAAAGGCATAATTTATTGTTTGTGTACCTTGTGAATGATCATTGTGATAACGCAGGCAGAGTGAAATTTTTAAGGAATTCCGTAGGAAATAGATAAAATTTTAATTACCTATTTTATTGAATTTTATTTTGTCAGGAGTTTTTATAATTAGATTGTGTTCCTTGAGACTGATCATTGATAACTCAGGTGGAAAAATTTCCTAGATTTTTGGCCACTATAAAGACACAATTTTTTTTTGACTCAGATGTAAGAATCGTACATTCTAGCTGGCTTGCATGGGTTTCCGCACAAAAAGAGCATAATGTCTCTTGGAGCTCTCCAGTTTTCGGGTGGCAGAGTAGATTTTTGATAGAATCTTTACTATAATGTTTTTTTTTCCTCTTGCTATAGTAATATTTAATGTTATAATTATTTGATTTTCAACTTTTACAATAGTTTTATTTAAATTTTTGTCTGATGTCACATTTAGAGAGAATTGCAGCGATTTATGAGTCAAAATTTTTCAGTAATGTTAATAGATAGTATATGCATTGCTGAGGAGTGTGCAAAATTGTTTATAAAGAATTTTTATCATAAGAGTACTCATTTAACATCCCATTGAAAAAATAAAAACAAAACAACAACAAATGATAAAAAGTTTATTTTTGAGACAAGATATATATATATATAAAATGAAAAATAAATGAAATGTATATAGAAATAAATGAAAAAAGTGAAAAATGATTAATATAGGATAAAAGTAGCATGATTTGTTTAACTTTTTTTTTCTGCCCTCAGGCTATCTTGCATTCTCTTGAGTATATCTCTTTAGTCTGTTCGGATAGTATTTTCAAATTGAGGAAGAGTTACTATTTTTTTTTAATAAGGAAGATTTTGTTAGTTCTGCTAGATTTAGAGATAATGGCATGCGCAGGCTACTCTGAATTTTGGTTGAGCATACAATATTTTTTTTTTAACCTTTCTTCACAGAGTGCACTCTTTAATAAAATCACATGTAGATAGAGAGATATATTAGTACAAAATCATGTCCTACTTTTTGCACCATTGTTAGGCAATACTATAAGGAAACTTCCTTCGTTCTTTGCCAGATAACAATTGGTGTTATGCATTATATTGATATTGGTCTCAAAATTTTTAGGTCTGGCGTCTCCTCAGCATATTAACTTTCATGTGATAAAAAAGTATTTAAATACTCTTAAAGTTTTCTAATGTTGTTCTTTTCTTAAATAATTTTCCAAATTTCACGTACATATTTTGATAACTCTTTGATATTTTGACAAAAATGCTAGAGAGGTTATAAATAAAGGCCCAATTAACTTCTCTGGAGGAATCTGATTATGTGCCAAAATTTGATAAATTTAAAGTGAAAGCTCTTCTTTTTCAGAACTTTATTATTTTACATTGCTTCTATTTTTACAAATGATTTTCTTGATTATTGGTCATATTATATAGATATATATATATACATGTGTATAAATTACTTACCTGGTTTAATATAATTTTGAATTTTAAATATTTATATATATTAAGAAATATATATTCTTTATTTTAAAGTGTCAATTTATTACTTTATCAAATACAATATCAAAAAGCCTAATATATATATTCAAATTTTGTTAATTACTTTAAAATGATATCTCAATTATGATATGCAATTTTATCACTAGACATGATCAATCTGGTTTTTATTTTTGTTGTCATTTTAATGAGAAATTATGCAATATTCATGTAATACGAATAATACTTACAAATGTTTTAGAACTGCATGAGGTGTAGAAGATTTTATGGCACAATTTTGTCTAAACTTTAACAATATTTTTAATTTCTGTGAAACCATTTATATATGACTATAAGTAAATTTTTTTTGTCTATTTGAGAGTGAGGTATTCAACATGCTAATTTTAATCTTTATAAGAATATTTTTTTTACCATAGCTATACTACCTCCAAAAAATTTTTTTGTCTAAATAATGCCTTGGTCGGTATTATTCATTGATAGACACCATGTCATCCTGGTTAAGTGGTACGCTCCTTGCTAATTGCCAAAAAGTACCCGAGAATGATGCATAGGACTATCAGGCAGGGTAAATTTTATTAATATCTGGGAATTATGTTTGAGTTTTAATTTTTCTTTATCTGCTTCTATTCCTATTGGTTTTTGAAGGGTTCCAGTTTGTGAAGGGTTTTAATTTAGCATCTTTCCTAATATTTACTGTAAAATTTACAAATTTTTTAACTTCTCTTAAAATTTGATTTTAATTAAGCTCAGTAAAAGACAATAGCTATTATATATTTTTTTACTTTTAAATGTGGTAAATTTTAAATTTCAAATTTGTGACAGGTACTCAACAAATTAATAAAAATTTGACTTTATCTGTGACTCTCAATTCTCAGGAATTATTTAATGAATTCAATGATATGAAGTGTACTTCAATTTTTCTTTTGTCTAAACAATATATCTCAACAATTTGTTTATATTTATAAATATGTTCTTCTGCTATGTTGTACTACTGCGGTTTTACATTTCTTAAAAGGTATTTTGAATTTCACTGTTTTATATCTGCACATGGATATCCAATATTTTCTTTGCTGGTAGGAAAATTTTAAATTTTTAAGTGCAATGGTTAGATAGGTTTAATTTCAGGTTTTAATTTTACAAACTCACCCTATTCTTGTTTTGTATATATTTTTATTTGTGTTTTGAGAACTATACTTGCATCATATATATTATTCAATTAATTGTATTTTTGTGCTCATATCCGTCTGTATTTCATTGTGTTTTCTATTTTACTATCTGCATCCATATTCTTAATTTTAATGTTTGCATTTTTGTATGTACTTAGTATAATTGTTTGAATCTGTAAAAAATAGAAAATTTTAGGAAACGTATTGTTGTTCCTAAGAACTATCTTTTGTGATTCCGTAGCAACATTTTGGACTCTAAAACTTTTGATATCTTTTTAAGGATTGTAAGTGTTAAAGTATTTCAGATTTATTGTTAATTCTGTACCTACTGATATGAAATATGTTCTTCGACATCTGTAGGAATGGAGGTAACGATGGCTGTGTCAAATTTTTTTATTTTTCACTTGTGAAAATTTTTGTGTAATGCTTATTTTTCAGTTCAATTCTACATTTGAATTTTTTCTTCCCTTTGGCATCAATTTTTTTTTTTTTTCCCATATTCTAGGGGTAAATGTTATGATACATTCCATTTTGACTTTTAAATTCAATAGTTTTCATTAATTAATTTATCTAAATTAAATATTTGAGTGTAATTAATCATTATTTATAAGTTTTCAGAATTTTAATCAACATTTCAATTATTTATTTAACAGTTATTATTTAAACAGTAAATATTTTCTATCTTTCTAAAATTCATCTTTTAACTTTTCTTCTAAGATATTATTATTAATTAAAAATAACTTCTCTAATTAAATCACTTTTTAAAAATCTATCAATAATCACTTGTAAATTAAATTATAATCATGCATTTAAATCTCTGGATAGAGAATTAAAGATTTCCGTTTGTTGACATCGATTCCGGTAAAGTACCGCGATTTTTCTTCTAAGTTAAAATATATAATTTCTACTTTTTAAATATTAATTATTTTTGTTTTAAAATTGATTCAAAAGATTAAACATAATTATTATGCAGTCTGCCAAAATCCTAGCAAGATTCAACGTAAATCGTGGCAGATATGATTTTTTAAACATTTTCTCTAATTTCAATGTTTACTTCGTTTGCTTTCACTATGATGCCTGGCCATTTTGAATCGCATCTCGTGCGTTCAAAAAACAACAACTTAAGAGGTAATCGCCTTCCATTTTGGTTTGGGGGTCATTCATGTGGTCATCCAAGGTTAAAGGGTGCATTTTTCAGTGGGGAAAAAGGGGAATTCAAATTTGTTCTAGAACATTCGTGAACGTAAGATTTTAATTTCCGCTACTTGTTGCTAGGGAGTAAGTGTTTTCCTTTCGCCAGTATCGTTCGCGTGTAGAGTTGAGTTGTCGCACTAATGCTTTTTAGCAGTTACGGTTGAGAGTTAAGCGGTGCGATACGAAGAAGAGGAATGTTTCGCCTTTTCTGATTGGATAGTTTGGCTGGTGTTTCAGTTAAACTTGGTAGAGTTTGAATTCAAAATTTTTTGAGTCAGTTGCTGCTCTCCGTTGATTTGGGATGTAGGTGCAGGAGAGGAGAAAAGGCAGTGTTTGGCCGAAAGGCCAGACACTATGTAAAATATTTGAGTGAAGACAGATGTGCTGCTGGTATCTTCAACGCCGTTAATGTTCTGCTAAGATTTCGGAGTTTTACTATATTTTTAATCCAGAATATGTCTCTCTAATTAAAAGAGACTATCTTCACCAGCTTCAATTCTTCATAATTCAGCATCAATTCTTCATAACCTAAATGCGATATTCGTATAGATTTCTACAAAATCCGTGCAGATTCCTCTTCATTTAGATATTCAGTGTATTCCGACTTGAATGGATATTCTGCCAGCGATAAAGATGTCATCCGCGTAACATATTAGATTCATCAGACTGGTGTGTTTAAAGATGCTATAATAATGCCACCAAGTAATGTGAGTGTTCCTACTCATGCTAATTTCTCCAGCATTAATTCTCCAGCTAGATATGAATAAAGAATTTCGCCGTTTATAGTAAGTGCTTCTTTTCATCGTTCCGTCGCTTCAGTCCAGATAACACAGAAAAATGAGTATCTTCTCAAGTGCGGTTAAAGATCAATTCTAAATATAACTATAAAATAGAACAATTTCTAATTTAACTTAATTTTTTTAGCATAGACGATTAATTTTAACGAAGAACCTAGTAATCTCTTTTATCTAGAACATTTAAATTACTAATATGGAATTGAACTGAGAAGATTATGATGAAGATAGCTTATTTACTTAAATAATTTGTATGTATTTTATTGAAGTGGCCACAGTTAAACTAGATAAAATGTCTTGTGTGAATAAAATCAATTATTTACTTATATTCCTGTCATCATCTTTATTTGGGTGAGTTGTATTTTTCTTATTTTCATTGCAGATCTAAATTCGTGCATATACTCCAGTTTGAGTAATTTTATCATCAGCTACTCTAAATTATATTTTACTGAACAACTTACATTATATTTGAGATTTCAGTATTATTTTTACAGTTTAATTTTGTTTCATTAGTGCTAGGTTTAACATCGTATTTGGTGCTTCCACTATACGCGCGACCTGTATTGAGAAGTTGGAGTGGGATTTAGAGTAAACATTTATTCTAATTTTCTGTCTTAATTTAGGCATTTTAAGAATCTCTGTTTGCTTTATCTCCCGAACCAGCTCTCCACTACAGATTTAATAGGCTTTATAAAGTAATTTCGATATAAATTTAAATTGCAATCAAATTTCCTAAGTACAAATTTTTCATTTTTTACACTCTATCGAAAAGAGCAATATATTTAATAGAGGTGACATCTTACTAAGCACTGGCCAGTTTTGGATAAATTGCTATAGGAATGACATATACTTTATAACATGTTCTTAATTCATTTTTGCTCGGAAATACACGAAATTGGCTCGTGTTTTGTTCAGAAACTATGTTATTGAAAAACCTTTTCCATTTTTTGTTAAAAGCAGAAGGTCTTTCAGAAAAGAATGTCAAAGTCGGCGTTTTGATTTGAATATCCGACGTGACAGTGAAAAACTGGTCGTCACGTGACACGAATTGCTTATAACTCGATAAATAACTAAATTTCTATTTAAGGATTTTTACCTTTGTATTATATAGTATATTTTATTAAGTTTCATGAAAATGGTAATGAAAATTGTAAAAAATTATCTGCCTCATATATGTAGACAGATATTTATTTATTATTTTATTTTATTATTTTATTTATTATTTTAAATCACTTGTATTAAATTTTATCTTTAATGTTTTATATTTTTTTAAATAGATTGTTTGGAAAAACTGTATTTACTAAGAATATGTATTCTAAATGTAAAGTGTTATATATTGTTTAATAATGCACTATTTTGCATTATTTTATTATTTTATTTTATTTCAAATTCACTCTCCGATCACACCGTGAAGTCACAAAGTGTTGGCATTTTGGTCATAGGTTTTACGTGACTTATGTGACTTGCAGTGACGTCATTGCAACGTCACAAAAATTTTTAAAACTGTCAAAAAGTAATTTTCTTTATGTTATAAGATGTTCTAAAGTTTATTTTAAGTTTTCTTTAGATCTCCAAGACGTTCACATTTTGGTCACAGTGTGACGTTACAAAGTGGTGGCATTTTGGTCACAGATGTGACGTGACGTACGTGACTCACATTGACTTCACAATGACGTCACTGTGACTGTGCATGCTATGCGGGTTATATAGCGGAACTCCGAGCAGTAGCAATTAATTGCGATTATGATAGCAATATGTTAACTATCATGTTACGCGATGTTTTTGTTAGCGGATTACGCGATAAAACAATTCTGGATCGATTATTTGAAGAAGACTAGGGGGCTCTGCCCCCTACGAGCTGCGCTCGCCAACCCCCGTTCTGACACCGCATGATTTAAAAACACTCTGATTTGATCATCTCTAAAACGATTACGGAAGATTGTATTATAATTAAACAACCAGTGGCGATCTGCTGTAACAGGGTTTCCATTCATTTTCCTTTGACTGAGGGATTTTAAGGTCGAATCAACTGCTGTTGAAACAGATTACAACTGTAACTGTCACCAAAATATATGATTTAGCGCCAAACGTGCATAATCGTGGCGTCGCGTCACTTTCAGTTGACATCAGATGCGTTACACGAGTTAGTTTTTTCATCGGGGAATTTTTAATTCAACGCTTATTTGTCTTTTGATACTTCTCCATTACCCCGTCAATCAATTTTCATAAAAAAAAAAAAAAAAAAAAAAAAAAACTATCGTTAAACTGTAACACCAAATAAACAAATAGAAGAATTTTGACATTGGAAAGGAAATATTATTATTTACGCTGTTTTAAAATTTGCAATAATGGGTAAAAGATATGTCGAAATAAATTGATCTCTCATGAAAATATAATAATTAATTGAAATTGTTTGGAAATATTGTTTTTTTTTATCATTTTAAATGTGACGTGAATTTCCCTAGTTACTCGTATTTCTCTTTGTAATATTCACGCGCAAGTATATTTTTATTACGTCATTTTCTACATTTATTGCTTTTAACACGTGATCATTTAAATATTATTTTAAAGTTTTATTTCTGTTTTTAATAGTCTCGTGTAAATACATTTCTTAATTGAAAGGGAATCTTATTACGTGCGCTATTTTACAAATTGGCAACGGTTCAAATAGTGGAATTTATGAAATATGAAATAAATCTTCGTCAAAATAATGAAAATTTTGAATAAAAAATTGGCAACGTTTCAAATAATGGAATATATGAAATATGAAATAAATCTTCGTTAAAATAATGAAAATTTTGAATAAAAAATTGAAATATAACCTGAAAAAATTACTCAAATTAAAAAAGTGATTGCAGTCTGCACTCCGCAAACTTGTCAACTATATCCTTACAAATTATGGTTAAATTCCTGCGGATAGTTTTCGTTCCTATAAAACTTTTTTCAAAAAACTGTTTTGACGAACTTTGATTTTAAATATCTCTTAAAATAATTCTTCGATTTAAAAACTGTTTGCTTCAGCGTGTTTATCGAACATTTCTTTATAAAACTACCAATTTTTAAAATTTTACATGCAATAGTTTTCTAGATATTAGTCCAGAAAGACTTCAAGGCACAAAATCTTAATTGACTGCGGCGGCAGCGGTGGTTACTTTTTTTTTAATATAGAGAGATAACATAGATCTAGATAAAACCTTGCAAATAGCTTTAGCCATGGAAAAAGCATTTAAAGGGGCAAATGATATTATGGGTCGAGGAATAAATGCAGTTCATGCAGTAAAAAAACAATGGAACAGGAAATCAAATAATGCTGAAAAACAGCGAAAATCTTTATTTTGCACGCAATGCACCGGCACAGACCATGTCAAAGAAAAATGTAGATTTATTTCCAGTAAATGTGATTTTTGTTCAAAAATTGGTCACATAAAAAAAGCATGTTTCGCGGCAAGAAAAGCAAATGCTAGACCAGTTAAGCAAAAACAAGTAAATTTTAAGGATGTGGTTGAAAACAAAAACCAGGTCCCATTATTCGGATTAAATTCCAATGACTGTACTTTACGTGAGGAAGAACCGAGAAGACCTCCGATAATGATTAATTTAAAAATTGATGAAAAAAATTGCTCAATGGAGTAGATACTGGCGGGGCAGTCAGTGTTATGAGTATAAGGAATTTTAGGAAAATTTCACGGAAGAAAATTCAACCCACTAATATAGTTTTTAAAACCTGTAATGGTGAAGCATTAGTACCTATGGGGTATGTTACAGTTAAAGTTGAATATAAAAATCAAACTTCGAATTTGAACTTATACATTGTTAAGGAGGACTTGGATACCATTTTTGGCCGTGAATGGCTTCATAAGATAAATCTAGACTGGAACGCTATCAAGGCATTAAGAGCTAAAAATAAATTAAACTTAAAAGATCTCTTGGAAGAGTATAAAGATATTTTTGATGATAAACTCGGGGAAGTAAATAATTATGAAGCTAAGCTCGAACTTAAACCAGATGTTAAACCTGTATTTTGTAGGGTTAGAACAGTGCCATTTGCTTTAAAGAGCAGAGTTGAAGATGAAATAGAAAGATTAGAAAAAGAAGGTATTATAGAGAGAGTTGAAAGCTCTGAATGGGCAACGCCAGTAGTACCGGTCGTAAAATCGGATGGCAGTATACGATTATGTGCGGATTATTCAGTAACCTTAAATCCCAATTTAATCGTGCCACAACACCCCTTGCCAAAGTTGGAGGAGATATTCTCTAGTTTAAATGGGGGAAAACAATTTTCAAAATTAGATTTCAAACATGCGTATTTACAAATGAAGATCCATCCTGAAAGTCAAAAATTGTTGACAATAAATACTCATAAGAGACTCTATATTTGCAAGAGGCTTATGTTTGGGTTAAACGGAGCACCTGCAATTTGGCAGCGATACGTTGATGGATTATTCCAAGGTATGGAATGGGTAAAAGTGTTTATGGATGATGCTAGAATAACAGGAAATGACGAAATGTCACATCTTAAAGCTTTAGAGCAGTTTTTCAAAACGTGTAAAGAGCATGGCCTGAAACTTAATCTAAGTAAGAGTCAATTTTTTCAAAATGAAATAAATTTTCTAGGGCATAAAATTGATGCAAATGGCATACATAAAACTGACGAGAAGATTTCAGCGATTTTAAATGCTCCTGTACCTAAAAGTGTACAAGAAATAAAGAGTTTCCTTGGATTAGTAACGTTTTATGGTAAATTTTGTAAAAATTTAGCGACTATTGCAAATCCTCTTAATAGTTTGACAAGAAAAGATGTGAAATTTAAATGGTCGAAGAATTGTCAAGTTGCCTTTGAGAAAATAAAACAAGAAATTTGTTCAGAAAAAGTCTTAGTTCATTATGATCCGAAACTTCCCTTAATCCTGGCAAGTGATGCATCTCCAGTTGGTATTGGTTGTGTCTTAGCTCATCGATATCCAGATGGTTCTGAACGGCCAATAGCTTTTGCATCCAAAACCTTAACCAAGACTGAGCAGAAATATTCTCAAATCGACAAAGAAGCCTTAGCAATAGTGTGGGCAGTAAAAAAGTTTTACTTATACCTAAAGGGAAGAAGGTTTACGTTAATAACTGACCACAAACCTCTAGTAGCGATTTTTGGATCAAAACGAGGGTTACCAGTATTAGCAGCCACAAGATTACTACATTATGCATTGATTTTACAATCATTTCAATTTGACATAGTATTCCGAAAAACTGATGACCATGGAAATGCAGACTTTTTGTCAAGATTGCCTAAAACTTCTGAAGAATTGGAAGTAAAAGATGACATTACAATATTCCAGATGTCACAAATTGAAACACTACCAGTTACTTCAAGGGAATTACGGCAAGAAACGTGGAGAGATGAAGAATTAGGTCCACTTTTAGAAGCCTTACGAAAAGGTCAGAATTTGCACGGGAGAGAAGCACAATATACTATTGAAGATGGATGCATTATGTACGGACAAAGAGTGTGTGTTCCGAAGAAATATCAAAAAAGTGTTCTGGAAGAACTGCATGAAGGGCACTTGGGTATGGTTAAAATGAAAGCAATCGCAAGATCATTCGTCTATTGGAAAGGGATTGATAATGATATAGAAGAAGCAGCCAGAAATTGCGCTGACTGTGCCAGACACAAATCAGATCCTACAAAGGCAAAAGTTCATTATTGGGAATATCCCAGCATGCCTTGGGAACGTATACATGTTGATTTTGCCGGTTCTATATTTGAATATATGTTTTTGGTGATAGTTGATGCTCACTCGAAGTGGTTAGAAGTTTATCCAATGAAGGTGACCACAGCGAAGAAAACAATTGAATGTCTACGAGACAGTTTTGCGCGATTTGGATTGCCATTAGTCTTGGTCAGTGACAACGGGCCACAATTCTCATCTGATGAATTTCGGAGATTCATGCGAAGGAACGGTATCAAGCACAAAACTAGCGCACCATTTAAACCATCAAGTAATGGACAAGCTGAACGTTATGTGCATACAGTAAAACAGTCGCAGAAAAGCACCCAATGCAACAACAAGTTATAGCCCAGCGATGTTATTCTTAAAAAGAGATGTCCGAACCAGAATTGATTTACTAGTACCTCAACTGAAATCGAGGATTCAGAAAAAATACGAAAGGGAGTATTTGAATTCGGAGACAGAAAATTTGACATCGGTGATTCTGTAGCGGTGAGAGATTATAGATCAGCCAATTCAAAATGGAAGTTTGGAAGAATCATTAATAAAGATGGTGCTCTACATTACACTATCAATGTTCAAGGCGCACTAGTAAGACGTCATGTTGATCAAATCCGTTCAGTGGGTGAACAAGTGCAAGAGAATGATTCTATATCAAATGAATATCGAAGATTTCCAACAACAAGGTCTAAAGACACTCCTTCAGAGCCGGAACATTCCAATGCTGAAAGTATCACTCCCCAGATCTCCAATGAGAAACCAGTAGCATCAGCTTCAACGGATGATCCGACTCCAGACTTGACTTCGCCAACTCACCAGCCAAGTAGTTTGTCAACAGTTCCCGCTACGACAGATACTCCACCGGTTCAAGCAAGCCCGAGTGTAATACCCAGACGATCTCAGAGAGTTCGCCGACCACCCAAGAAGCTTGACGTAAAGGGGGAGGAGATGTGGTGTCTGAATAGTGACATTGACTCTATGGTTTATATCGATGAACTGAATAAACTATATTATAAGATACTGTGAACGAGAGTATGGAATATAGGAGTTGTGTTTAAGATGGCTATGAGTAGTTGTATGCCGATTGAGTATAGATTGAAAATGTTATAGTTTTTGTGTATATAAATGTTTGTGCTGTTATAGTAAAGTATGTGCATCGTGTCCGATTTCAGTTTCCATTATTAGATGTATTTATACCCACGCAAACACGACAAAACAAGTTGTATATTTAGTCTATTTTAAAAAGAAATTTCTGGTGTGAATCGTAATATATTCATTTGGTAACCGTCAAAATGACGGCTCATGGTAGTTTCCGTGTTAAATTTAGATTTATATATGACCGCCAGAGCCCGATTTAAGTCGTCTGGGGCCCAAGGCCCATCAACTTTTTGGGGCCCCCTCAAATTAAAACAGTAGCTAGAAATTTTTTCGAGGATTATTATTAGACACTATGATGCAATTATCAAGCTAAGCAAAATATTTTTATTTTGTTTTTTAGAAAATAATAGCAGAAAACTTCATTTTTAAGAAACTTTTTCCAAATTATTTTATTCATTTTGGGCCTCCAACAGCAGTGGGCCCAAGGCCGCAGCCTAGTTGGCCTGTGCGTTAATCAGGCCCTGATGACCGCCGGCGGTATACACGGCACTCTAATAAAATTAAAGTGTGCACCACTAGCGGTACACATGGCACTCAACCTGTTAATAAGTATAAAATCCCACATCTTCCAGAAGAGACATTTTAATGCTAGAAGAAAAATAGCAATTTTGTTTAATTTCATTATTAATACTTTCAGAACATAATCACAGACTTGTGTGAAAAATATTGAAAACCAATTAATTGAACGTGTAAAATTTGGCTGTTTTTGCATTGTAAATAGATAAGATTTTAAACGTTTCTATTAGTGTAAATTTGATTGTTTTCTTTCAGTATGAATATGATGATAACTTATTTGAAAATTTTTGGTTTTGGAAATGCCTTCCAACTCACACAACAAGTGCAGCACTATTCCCATCTTTTTATAATTTCATACAAGAAAAAGGAAAAAAAACTTGTCAAGATGTATCGGAATACGTACAGATGGGGCTCAACCTATGAGTGTACCTGTTAATGGTTTGATAAGTTTGGTTAAATCTAAAACACCACATGTATTTTGGACAAACTGTTGTGTCCAAACGTACGCTGCTGGTTGCTGAAAATTGTCTGAAAATTTGAAGACTATATTCAACGAATTTGTTTTAGTAGTAAATTATATCCAGGCACGTTCAATGAATTCTATATTTTTAGGTAGCTTTCAATACAAAAAAGTATGAAGCTACCTATTGCAGCCTTTCGGAGGAAAGCAGTTCCAGAAAATTTCGATATATTTTCACTGATCATGACCCCCAGACCCCAAAACCACCCTCCGTTCAAATGTTGATTTATATATATATAGATATATCCAGAGCAGTTTTTGTTTTACCTCTATCTTAAAAAATGGCTGAGATAGAGCAGTTTGAAATTCTAGGGTGGCTGACATTTTGAAACAAGACAGCACATTACAAAAATTTTCATTGTTGTAATCATTTTCCCAATCATACGCATAAAACTGTATATTCATATCCGTTATCGCCAAACTTTGCAACATTTGGCGAAATATCGCCAAATTTGGCGACCAAAATAAGTCTTCATAAATGAAGACAATTTGGCTATAGCTCAATAATTTGGCGAATTTCTTATTCTAATTCAGTATTTAACGAATATTTTGTAAACGTTTTCTTTGCATTTTAACTTGCTGTTTTCGTGTAACATTAGCTAAAATTTTTAAACGAAGATATAGGAAAGCCACCTTTTCCTCTCGGTACATGCCGAAAGGACTTCTTTAAATTTTGTTAAAAAAAATTGGGAGTCAACACAAGCATCTACTTTGGCATACAGAAATTAGGAGGCTGTCACGGGGAAAATATTTAATCACACCTTTGCATAGCATTGTGAAATAATTGTGGTTTTAATGGATTTCTCCAATTCCGTTTGATAGATTGTTTCAGTGATTTATCCTAGCTTGTCCAGGTGGCATATTTGATAGATGTTTGTAATTTCCTGAATGAGCTGAATTTAAGCTTACAAGGTACATCGGTAAATATTTTCAAAATCCATGACAAAGTAGAAGCAACAACAAACGTAATTGATTTCTTGGAAAATCGACTTGAAATTAATATTTTTGATCATTCTCTACGTTATTCGGTTTCTTGCTATGATATGAGAATCATATATTAAGTTTTAACCTTCCCTATCCTTCATTTAAATTATATTTTTTCCATTTCCTTTTTCAAAATTTAATTGAGTTATCTTTAACTACAAACAATAATCCCGCTGTAATTTATACCCTTTCCCTTTTTCATTTTCACTTGTGCTCGGTCACTAATATCTCATGGCTTTTCGATTAAAATATAAAAAAAAGAAAAGAATTAAATCAGCACAGATGCCTTTTCGTAATTTCACTTTCCGAAACCAAGCTTATAACACAATATGTGCATAACGCATTTTTGTGACCACAATGTCAGTTAAAAGTTATGCGAATCTTCTATTTGGCCCAAATGCATGCCCTTATATGGTAGTGGTAATAACTCAATCACTCACACCCATGTCTAAAAATATATTCTGATTGTTATAAGCACATACTGTTTTGTCTGTCGAAATCAGTTCACATGAGAAAGATATTTGTCGGTTATAATCGCCATGGTGATATTAATTTTTGAAACAAAATTCGTCCTGTCGCCAATAATCTGGTAACCTCGCCCGGCAAATACCATTTGTTATGCCTATCTCTGTCTGAAAGTATTTACGCCTAGACACTCTGTAACAACCCTATTTTGGCGAGATTCTTGTCAGTGCAATTCCAACTTGTATCGTGGAAACAACTCACTTCGCTTTCTGTCTTCGCATAATAATGACCGTTTAAAGAACGGTTGTCTTGTTTCCCCCTCTTCTGTCCGCGACCATCTTGGCATCCTCATGGTGATCTTACAATAAAATGTCTTGACGACCATTCTGGAGTTTTTTTATTATACACGAACCTGGTTCACGTGGATTGTTTTATTTGATCACGAACAACAACTACAAACTACGACCTGATCAGCTAACTCCTTTACAAATTTATGGTGCGTAACCAGCTTTTTCTCCAGTTAAAATAAAAAAAAAAGGTATATTGTTGGCAGAAGAGGGGACGCTTTTTTTCTTCACCTGCACCCACCTGTCTCTTTGAATTATCAGCATGCATCAAAGAAAATTCCCGCCTGCATTTCACCATCTTCCCGGACCCAATGGACTGATTGAAATTTAGCCTGCACCTTCCTGTTTCTATAGACTATCCTGTGCTGTGGATTATCATGTGAAAATTTTTGCTACGGCAACTGTATGCTGAAGAACTTCCTGCTTCATCTTGATCCTGAATAACAAAATCTTAAGCTTCTACTGCATTCCTTTAGCAATTTATTATGGACAATTTTAAATCTATGCACGACTCCTGTGTGACTGTGCTCCATGCCCAATGAGCCCCCGTTGTTTCTGCCCAGTGTATTCTGCAACGCGCCGTTCCATATGCTACAATTCCGCAGAAATTTACTTCAAATCGTCCTTTTTTCATCTATTATATGTTCGTCTATTATCGTGTGTTCTTTTTCAAACGGTTGTGCATCTCTACAGATGTGATCTGCGCCCAAACTTCCGTATAACCGTTGGAAAGAGAAATTTAAACGAATAGATCATAAACTACAATACGTTCACAATCTTCAAAAATAAAAAAAAACTGTGACGTCAAAAGTACTCTTAGTAACATCTCTTTAACCCAAACGATTCAAAACTTTCGAACTATGCGTTCGTAATTCTGAATATTTTTCTCGCTTTGGTGGTTGTACAAAGAATAATAATAACACTTTCCAGTTTCGATATTCACTAGCCAGTGGACTTCGATCTACATTCAGATCAGTGATAGTTCTGTGGGTTTTTTTTCTTTCTCTGCAACTGAGACTCATCTAAAGTGAATAATGTCAGCTGTTTAAGGTTCCAGCTGATAAAAAGAACAAATTAACGTGGAAGGAACAGTTTGCACGCATATTTTTCTCGGGTACAGAAAGAAAGTGATAAAAACTTAATCAATGAATAATTGTTTTCTCTTAGTCGTTACGATGTTTCTTTTTAAATAAGCTGCATCATTTACTTTAAAAAAAACACGTATAGATAGATAAAAAAAATCGTTTATCGAATCTTTTTTTCTCGTACATAAAGGTAAGTTTTTCGTTATTTCTTTTGTCGTGAAAAAAAAAGAAAAAAAAGGTTTCAATTTGATCCATGCTAAATAATTGTTTATAAGGTATACAAAGAGAAAAATAATAATTAATCTATAACATTGATTTAAACTGATAAATCATTTTAAATGGAACTAGCACTTGTTTTTTTTGTTTGTGCACTTTATATTTTACTAGAAAGAATTCACGGTAAATATTTATATGGAGATGATTTTATTATTAATGCAATTACAACCAGAAACCTTTTCCGTTTTATTACATGGTCATATGTTTTGATAATGATTTATTAGATTAATATTAAACAACTTCTGATTATTTTCTGTTTTAATGTTAATGGTTCTTGCCATATTATAGGTAAGTTGGTAAATTATATTCAGTGTGTAAAAAAATTATTAAATTAAACATTCACAGGAGAAATTTTTAATAAAGAATAAGTGAAGAAGAGAATTTTTGCATATTATTGATTAATTCTATTTTTTTTTCCTTTTTCCTATTATGCAATGACACTTTTTTTCAAATATTGAACGTATTATTATTTTGAAAGGAGAAATGGTAATTCTATATGCATTTCTATTAATATTTTTATAAAGGCTCATATATTTAGAAGAAACAATATTTATAATGAAAGGTATAATATAATTGTTATTATCTCTCGAAGGTTTGCCTAGATAACACATTTTTTTATGACTGAAATTTTATTTAATAAATTGCATAAAAATTTTGATTTTATAATAAGGCAGACATACTTTTTCTATAAACAGTTCATGGTGTTCTTTTTATCTGCCACAAAGAATATTGCAGTCTGCAGAATGAGCAATTAATTTATTTATGTATTTACAGATATTTTTCCAAATTGTCCTACTTTTGAAAATTAAGATATCTCTTGGTTAAGAATTTAAAAAAAAATATATATAGATGGATAATAATAAAAGAAAGAAGATAATATATTTGTGGTGTGAATAATTGTTCATTCTGGAGATATAGGTATTTTGTTCTTGTGTTTTTTTTCCTTCTTTTTCATAAAAAAAAGAGAGATTGCATTCATTTATTTATTCATTTATTATATATATTTTTGCTTATAAGTAATTTTTGCAGTAAATATTTTCTGGTAAGTTACTGTGAATATTTTAGGTAAACAAAATTTTCCCCACCTGAATTTTTAATTTTTTAAGGTAAAGATTTATTTATCTGATAAATTATTGCAAATATATCTGTATTTGCTCACTCGTTAGCCAAACATGGCCAGTAAGCTAACATTTAAAGTGACCAATTTTGATGGTGAACCCACCTTGTTAGATTTTTTTTTCAATCAATTAAGAACATTGGCCCGTATACAAAAATGGAAACAAGAGGAAATAATTCAGTTTCTGGGTGGGAAACTCACAGGCCCAGCATTAACCTTTTTTACGTAAAACCCTGAAATATATAAATCTAATGATTTGGATTTCGTCGAGAAAGAATTCAGAGCATTTTTCGCTCCCCCGAGTAAAACTGCAGCACTGGTTGAATTCAATAATCTATTATTATTGCCAGAAGAATCAATTAGAAATTTAGCCCATCGCATTAACACTCTCACTGCTCGCGTGCATGACACTATAACAGATAGAACAGCCCTTGATAATATAAAATTTACTAAGTTTATTTCAGCAATTCCTTCAAATTTAAGGGTTAAAATACAAGAGGAGGGAATATCAAGTTATAAACAAGCGGTAAATAGAGCACAAGCTCTCCAGGAGATCATGCAAAATGAGAAAATATTGCAGCCCTGCGCATCATCTAGCTCCGCAGACTCGATCGCCCTGCAGTTGAAATCACTAAATGAAAAAATTAACGCTTTGTCGTTAACAGGTAGCGAGGACAAAAATAACTCTCATAATCAACCATCTCGCCCACAAAACTCGCATGATCAGTATAAAAAAGACTTCAAAAAAAGATACACTGGTCATAGCTATTACCGCACTAATAAACAAAAAAATTCAAATTCTCCACCCACTTGTCAATTGTGTTTCAAACGTGGCCACACTGCAAAATTTTGTTTTAAATGGAGAAGATCTAATGCGAATAGAGGTGGATATCAAAATTACAAATTCAATCCAAATTTTCGCAAAAAAAGTAATCAGAAAGGGGAATCTTTAAACTATTAAGGAGATGTAATTTAGCTGATGGCTTTGCATCTCAGGATAACATTTTAACATCAGCAACTTGCCCTACATTCCCATGGTCGTTTGAAAATTCGAATTCTCCACCCACTTGTCAATTGTGTTTCAAACGTGGCCACACTGCAAAATTTTGTTTTAAATGGAGAAGATCTAATGCGAATAGAGGTGGATATCAAAATTACAAATTCAATCCAAATTTTCGCAAAAAAAGTAATCAGAAAGGGGAATCTTTAAACTATTAAGGAGATGTAATTTAGCTGATGGCTTTGCATCTCAGGATAACATTTTAACATCAGCAACTTGCCCTACATTCCCATGGTCGTTTGATGAAACTCTTCCAAAAATAACTAAGGAAAGGCTAGTCAATTCGGTCGCTTCACAGACCACAACAAACATAAAAATGACCAGGAATGGGTCGTCAGAAACAGTGCACAGATCAACTGAAAGTTCATCGCAAACTGTATCGCCAAGTGACGAAAAGAAAGTTGAGGTTATTTCAAATGTGAATAATAGTTCCCCAACACTCCCCCTTATAAAGGCCTCTATAGCAAGAACAGACACAATTCTACTTCTGGATACAGGGTCGACAATTTCTCTTTTATCACAGTCCCTTTTCGATTCTATTAAACACAATCTTAAATATAAAAGGTTAGGCACAACAGTTACCCTTAAAACAGTAAATTCCGATGTTGACTTCACCGCATGTATAAAAGCATCAATCAGAATTCACCACAAATCTTTTAGCCACAACTTTTATATTGTTGACATTCCCGATACGTCTAGTTTTCAAGGAATATTAGGATTTGATTTCATTCATAAACACAGGATCATAATTGATGTGCACAAAAATAGAATGTCAACAAATGAATTTCACGTGCCATTACTTAGTGCGTCAGCGGATGGCAAAGACATAAATCTGCTAAGTGAACATGTAACCTTTCCGTCAAATTCATTCAAAACGATTCGCCTTGCACATAAATTAAAACTAGAACCACATGAGAAAACATGGATTTCCATCGACACTGATTCTTTAAACCCTTCAATGCAGTACTGTTTTGAAAGTACTATTTCTAATAAACAAATTATTTGTTATGACAGTCTGCTAGGTAACAATAATGATGTTGAATCGGTCGATCAGGAAAATCATAACAAACACCTACAAAAATCACATGTATACATATTCTTACAAAATTCTTCTAACAAACCCGTACACATAAACAAAAATGCACGAATAGGAATTTTATATGAGGTCTCGGAAATTATGGAACCATCTAAAAACGACAATTTTTCACAGACCTTGAAGTCATGCGACAACATCAACAGCTTCAATATCCAACCTCATGATAATTTACAACAGTTTATTTGCAATTACATTCAAGCTTCAGATGAGGTCTTAAAAAAAAGAAAGGAAGATTTAACAATACAAGACTTCAAATTGGAACATCTAGACTCTCAACAAGCAAAAACCTTAGGCTCATTATTGTTAAAATACTACGGTTCTTTTTCGAAATCAATGAAAACATTAGGTCACACAGACAAGGTTGTTCCAAATCTCAAATTCATTAATGACTACCCAATCAAAACATTACCTTTTCCGGTACCACAATCATTACACCAAGAAATGAAAGAGCAAATAAATCAACTTCTGGAAGCAAATATTATTGAACGTAACTGTTCAGAATGGGCATGTCCTATTTTGCTGGTTAGAAAGAAGTCTGATGGGTCTGCAAAACAAAAATACAGACTAGCTCTTGATTTAAGAATGCTAAATTCCGTCTTACAAGGATCTTCTTATCCACTTCCCAAAATACAGACCATTATTTCAAATTTATCCGCATATAAATATTTCACTTCGTTAGATTTTCAACAGGCCTATCATCAGATTAATTTGCCTGAAAAATATCAAGATCCACTTACATTCACATGCATATACGGTACTTTTCGTTTTAAAAGGTTGGTTTTCGGTTTAAAGAATAGCAGTAGTTTCTTTCAAAATTTAATGGACACTATTATTGATGAATTAGAAATAGAAGGTATTTTTGCATATCAAGACGATTTGATCTTTGGTTCTAATTCTTTTGAGGAAACATGTGCAAAAGTTACATAAAGTACTTGAAATTTTATCGAAATATAATTTAACTCTCTCTCCTAACAAATGTTCGTTTCACAAAACCGCTGTTGACTACTTAGGTTTTCACATTGAAAATCATTCCATTTCTCCAGTCCAATCAAATATTGTCAAAATAAATTCTTTTCCTACCCCGACAACAAAAAGACAATTAAAAAGGTTTATTGGTCTGGTCACATTTTATAAATCTCTAGTTCCTTCATTTTCAAAACTCATCCAACCACTTATAGATCTCACTACACCAAAAACTGTTAGAAGAGTGATTTCTGATATAAACATTTCATCTATTATTGTGAGCCTGAATATTCATCCATCCGACTTCAAGCTGGTGAAACGAAACACGTGTGCGCTGACAAAGTATTTTTCTGTTTTCTGTGAGATTCTCATTAAAGAACTTACACGTGTAACCTCAAGAGTTCAAGGCTAAATGACGTAGACTTGACTGTGTTTTTTTCTCTCATCCAAGAACTAATACTTCAGTCTCTGAGTAACTTTTATTTAATGCAGACCTGCTGAACAATTCTATTAAATTAAATGTTTTAACTTTTTATAGTGTGATGTAAATTTTATAATGTAAAATTAATCTTTCTTTTTCTTCAACAGTAATTAAATAATTAACTTAGAAATTATACAATGAAGCAATACTTTATTTAGAGAAGATGTTTTTTTTTATTTTCATCAGTGATCGAAAGAAGTTATTAAATAGTGCCATTGGATTTATAGTAAAATTGGATACACTTACTACACCTTCGCGGATTCAAAAGGTAGGACAAACTTTCTCTACCTTTCTTTTATTATCATGAAGTCTTAAAGTGAATTTTAAGAATAAAATTAGAAGGAAGAAGAATTTATTTACCGTAGTTCTAAAAATTATCAGATTATGAGACTGAGGATTGAACACGGTAAAACCGCTCTCTAATAAGAAAAAAAAAAAAAAACTATATTTTAAACAATAGAAACTATAAAAGTATTATTAAAATTAATAAAAATACAACATCATGGCTTCAAATATGAAAGAAATGTGTAGCATAGAAAAACTGAACTCCAATAATTATGCGATTTGGAAGTTCAAGGTAGAGATGCTGTTAATGAAAGAGGATTTAATCAACCAGATAACTGATGATCCGCCAAACCCCTTAACAGGCGAATGGACGAAGAAAGACAATAAAGCCAGGGCTATTATAAATTTAAGCTTAGAAGACTCACAGCTGATTTACATAAAAAACGAAACATCAGCTAAAGCTACATGGTTAGCATTAAAAACAATACATGAGCGCGCGAATTTATCTAGTAAATTATATTTGCTAAGAAAACTATATAGTATAAAACTAGTTGAAAATGGTAATATGAACGACCATATTGTTAAAATATTAGAAACCGCTGATAGGTTAAAATCTATAGGAGAAGAGATTAAGGACTCTCATCTATCTGCACTTTTGTTGTGCTCCCTTCCACCTAGCTATGATACTCTGATCACGGCATTAGAGGCCCGATCAGAGACAGAATTAAATTCGGAATTTATAAAAGGAAAACTAACAGATGAATTTCAAAGGAGACAAGAAAGCTCCAATTCATCGCATGAAAATGTATACAAAACATTTAATAAACAAAAACAAAACACTAGGGCATATCCAAAAAGAGAACAAAACCTTTTTTGCACGAATTGCAAAAGAAAAAACCATGTGCGACAAAATTGTTGGTTTCTTAAGAATAAAAATTCTAAGAACCAAACAAATGAAAAATACAGACAAAATTCGTCTTTATGCTTTGAAGCAAGTAATTTTACTCCGAAAACTAAAGCAGAAAAAAACACACAAATTCAAGAGAGTAAAAGCGAAGAAAATCAAAACGAAAAAACAATGTCTCAAAGGCAATTATCATTAATCGCACATAATGAATCTAAATCTACTTGGATTGTTGATTCTGGAAGCAGTTCACATATTTGTAAGGACATAAATGTATTTGTTGACATTGACAATAACAACAAAAATACTGTCACGATAGCAAACGGAACAACACTAGAATCGCACGGGACAGGTACAATAAAATTACGGACACAATCAAATGACATAACTTTGAAGGGCGTTTTATATGTCCCTGATATTCAATCAAATTTAATGTCGGTTACGAAAGCCACAAAGTATGGTTATGAATTCATGTTTGAAAATAACACCTGTAACTTATCCTATAATGGAAAAACTCTCTTAGAAGGAAAAAAGAGAGAAAATTTATATGAAATTGACATATACGAACCTAAGCAAGAAATCTATGTCAATTTTGCTGAACAATGCAAGAATAAAAACTGCATTGAGCTTTGGCATAAGAGATTAGGTCATAGAAATGTTAATTCAATTAAACAACTCTTATCCAACAATTTAGCAACAGGTCTAGAAATTCAAAATTGCAAACATGACGTAGTTTGTGAGAGCTGTATAAAGGGAAAACTAACAAATGCACCGCATCCAAAAAAGAGTGAGAACAGAGCTAAGAAGGCGATCGATCTGGTGCATACGGATGTATGTGGTCCGATGCAAACAGAAAGCATAGCAGGGAAGAAATATTTTCTCACATTCACAGATGATTTTAGTAGGTTTACTATGGTATTTCTTTTATCGAAAAAAAGTGAGGTAGTTACCAAAGTCAAAGAATATGTAGCCATAACGAAAAATAAATTCGGTCGCACAGTTAAAGAAATCCGATCAGACAATGGGGGTGAATACACTAGCGAAGAATTAGAAAAATTCTTAAAATATGAAGGTATTCATCACCAGTTCATTATTCCGCATTGTGCACCTCAGAACGGTGTTTCGGAAGGAAAAAACAGGACTTTAGTCGAAATGACAAGGTGCCTATTATCGGAAGCGCAGCTACCAAATAAATTTTGGGCCGAAGCTTTAAATACAGCTGTGTATCTTATAAATAGACTTCCAACGAAGTCACACAATTCAACTCCATACCAGCTATGGACAAACAAAAAACCGGATTTATCAAACATAAAAGTATTTGGCTGCAAAGCTTATGCTTATCTCGATAAATCACAAAGAGGAAAACTCGATGATAAAGCAATAAAAGGAACATTTATCGGTTATGATAATAGATCAAAAGGATATAGGATCTACATTGGCAATAATAAAGTAATAAGGGCAAGAACTGTTAAATTTATAGAAAACTCTAATTCAAATGAAAACGAAAAAAAATCCATTGATATGAGAGAAGAATTAGAAGTTCAGAAACAACCTGAAAAAGCAGGGGGAGATTCCTCAAAATTCTTTATAGACATGCAGGAAGATAAACAAACAGACAATGAGGAAAATTAAAACGAAAACGAACCTAGAAGATCTCAACGATCAAATAGGGGAGTTCCACCCGATAGATTCTCTTATATTACTAAAATACAAAAAGAAAATATTGAACCAACAGAGTGGAAAGATATAGCGAAAATCGAAAACCCATATGATAGAAACAAATGGTACGAAGCAACTAATGAAGAAATTAATTCATTAAGAAAAAACAAAACATGGGAACTAATTGATCCACCACCTGGAATAAAAGTAATTGGGAATAAATGGGTATTCACCAAAAAATATAATGAAAATAATGAAATAGAAAAATATAAGGCACGTCTTGTAGCCAAAGGTTTTTCTCAAAAATACGGAAGCGATTATTTTGAAACCTTCGCTCCAGTAGTAACGTATACAACTATAAGAGCGTTTCTAGCATGTGCAGCGTATAAAAATTTAGATGTTAATCATATAGATATTAAGACTGCATTCCTCCACGGAAATTTAGAAGAGGAAGTTTATATGTCACAACCAGAAGGGCATGTAATACCGGGAGAGGAAAATAAAATTTGCAAACTAAAAAAATCAATTTACGGATTGAAGCAATCCGCGCGAGCATGGAACATTAAATTAGAAGAAAGTTTAACTAAACTTGGTTTTGTGCAAAGCACCTCCGATCCATGTCTCTTCACACGAAAATTAAAGGAAAGTACAACATACATCATTATATATGTTGATGATTTATTAATTTCAGGGGAAACTAAAGAAATAAATGAAATAATAGAACAACTAAAAAAGGAATATGAAGTCAAAAATTTAGGACTTGTAAATTATTATCTGGGGATAAACATAAAAAGAAGTAAAGAAGGAAATTTCGCACTTGATCAAAGAAACAAAATAAAAGAACTGATCGAAAAATTCGATTTAAAGGAAGCGAAACCCTGTGATACTCCGATGGAACCCGGGTACTTAAACATAATTGATGAGGAAAATTTACTTTCTAATAACAGTAAATATAGGCAAGCTATCAGAACATTGTTATATATAGCTACAATAACTAGACCAGACATAGCCGCCGCTGTGAACATTTTGAGTCGTAGAAACGAAAAACCCAGAGAAAAGGATTGGAACGCAGTAAAGCGGGTTATTAGATATTTAAAAACAACACAAGAACTAAAACTAATTATTAGTAAAGAAAATGAGCCAATACTAACAACATATGCTGACTCCGATTGGGCAGGGGATAAAAATGACCGTAAATCAACAACGGGAAATTTATGTAAATTAGGAAATACACCAATTTCCTGGTCAACTAAGAAACAAAATTCAGTTGCCTTATCATCCGCTGAGGCTGAATACATCTCAGCAGCAACTTCAGCACAAGAGACAGTTTGGATTATCAATCTTCTAAAGGACCTTGATCTACAACAAAATTTGCCCATAACTTTATTCGAAGATAATCAAGCTTGTATAAACATGGTTAAAAATTATAAACATCATTCGAAAACAAAACTTATCGATATAAAATACAACAGTATAAAAGATCTTAAGGAAAAGGGAATAATTGAACTACAATATTGCCCAACCAAAATTATGACAGCCGACATTCTAACGAAGCCCCTTCCCAAACCTGACTTTACAAAACACAGAACAGGTTTAAATCTCAAGAACATTTATACTTCAGAAATCAAGCAGGGGTGTTAGAAGAGTGATTTCTGATATAAACATTTCATCTATTATTGTGAGCCTGAATATTCATCCATCCGACTTCAAGCTGGTGAAACGAAACACATGTGCGCTGACAAAGTATTTTTCTGTTTTCTGTGAGATTCTCATTAAAGAACTTACACGTGTAACCTCAAGAGTTCAAGGCTAAATGACGTAGACTTGACTGTGTTTTTTTCTCTCATCCAAGAACTAATACTTCAGTCTCTGAGTAACTTTTATTTAATGCAGACCTGCTGAACAATTCTATTAAATTAAATGTTTTAACTTTTTATAGTGTGATGTAAATTTTATAATGTAAAATTAATCTTTCTTTTTCTTCAACAGTAATTAAATAATTAACTTAGAAATTATACAATGAAGCAATACTTTATTTAGAGAAGATGTTTTTTTTTATTTTCATCAGTGATCGAAAGAAGTTATTAAATAGTGCCATTGGATTTATAGTAAAATTGGATACACTTACTACACCTTCGCGGATTCAAAAGGTAGGACAAACTTTCTCTACCTTTCTTTTATTATCATGAAGTCTTAAAGTGAATTTTAAGAATAAAATTAGAAGAAGAATTTATTTACCGTAGTTCTAAAAATTATCAAAAACAACATTTAAATGGACTCAAAAACATCAAAAATTATTTGATCAAATGCAACAGGTGTTCTTTAATTCTCCCATGGTTCGTTTACCCGATTGGTCTAAAACTTTTTATGTAAACACGGATGCGTCAATTATAGCCATAGGAGGTGCTCTGTTACAGGAACATGAAGGACAATTACTTCCCATTGCATTTTTTTCTAAATCTCTTAAACAGTCTGAAAAACGTTATCCAGCACTAAAACTTGAATTAATGGCCATTTACAAATCAGTAATCGCTTTTAAATACTATCTATATAACCGAAAGTTTGTAATTTTATCCGATAGTGCTCCTTTAAAAAAATACAAGAAAACAACTAATCCCGTTGATATAACAACTAGATGGTTAACAGAATTATCAGAATATACATACACTTTTGATCACATTCCCGGTTCTTCTAATGTACTTGCAGATTATTTGTCCAGATGTTCTTTCGAGAAAAACACAATTGACTTAAATTCCAACCCAGAGCTTATCAATGAACCATATGCTTTGCCAATTGTCGATAATGATCTACCAGACACTAATAATAATCATTTATCATACAGTACACATTCTCTAAATTACTTAGTTACTGGTAATAAGGATCAAAAAGACCCTTTATTGGAAATTTCAAATGAAACATTTGTAAACGAACAAAAGAAAGATAAAAAAATTATCCGAAATTTACAATGAAATTATGCAAAATGGCTCATCGAAGCAATTCCCTATGTACTTCATTCATCCCGATTCAAAGGTTTTAATGTTAAAAAAAGAAAACATTTGTAATGACACCTTTTCTTACCACATTATTGTCCCAAATTCATTAAAAGCAAAAGTTCTAGCAATATGTCATTTTTCGCATTTTGGATTAACAAAAACATATGCATTTGTCACAAAAAAATATTTTTGGAAAGGAATGTATGCTGACACTTTAAATTTTGTAGCGTCTTGCACAAAATGTTTACAGGCAAAACATCACAAAACTCCACTTGCTCCACTACAACCTACATACACACCTACGCATCCAGGAGACACAGTCAGTGTTGATTTGGTCGGTCCCTTTAGTAATGGACAGTCGGTATTGACAGTAATTGACCATTTTTCTCGACACCTAGAACTCTTCCCTTTGCGTACCATCACTTCTGAAAAGATAATTAAATGTTTATTCAGTTACATAACTATCTTTGGAAGACCTTCCGTAATTTTGTCAGATTTGGGAAAACAATTCACTTCACACATATACGACAAATTTAACGACACATTAGGCATAAAGCTACGTCATTCCAGTGTAGCGAGGCCACAAAACAATGCCGTGTCAGAGCGAGTCAATAAATCAATTAAATACTCTGTTTCTACTTTACTTCAAGAAGGTCACACTTTTGAAAATGCTTTATCAATTCATAAATCTCTTTATAATGGATCTCTACATTCCTCCACAAAATATTCTCCCAACTTGCTTCACTTTGGAAGAGAACTATCCTTAATATTTGATACTTTTGACCATAATGTCAATCAGGTTCTAGACAAAGATTTTGAAGCCTACAAATTGTTACAAGATTTAAATTCTATTTACAGGAAAGCATATAATAACATCAAAGACTCTCAAAACAAAAGAAATGATCATTTTCAAAAACGTGCTAAACTAAGAAAAATTATGAACAAAGATATTGTGTATTTAAAATCTGTAGATAAGTTCAAACCAAAATATTCTGGACCTTACATTGTTATACACAAATATTCACCTGTCTCTGTTTCAATCAAACGCTTACATGCACCTGATGACTCTGCTTTTAGAGTACACATTGATAGGTTAATCATCGCTCCACCAAGAAGCGATCACTTACTTACAAGTCATGATGGTTACAATAATATTAACTCTCCAACTTATTCAACACGTTATAATTTAAGACGTATAACGTACGTCTTAAATTATAACGTCTTAAATTATACGTAACAACACGTATAATTTTATAATTGTTGTATTTTGTGCGAATTTTTGGTTTTGTTCACACTTGTGTATATTGATGTACACAATATACTGATGTTATATTTGATGTTTCCTTGTGAAAGTTCTCGGCTGGTCCAAGTTTGTTTCATCAAGGGAATGGCAGATATGGCAATCTTGTTGTGAACATTATCTTTTCTGTTTATGGGGTGTTTGCGCATATACACTTTATAAAAAAATCTTAACTTTTGTCGTCATATTTTTTTTAATCTCATAAATAGTTATAAACATAATTGTGGTAACATTAATTGCACTAAAAAATTTTTTTTCTCTTAAGGTCAGTTTTTTTTTAAATTTTAATAATGCTAATTAAGTAAATATGTACCTCATGACTTAACATTTTTACCGAACTTGACAAAACTCTCTCTCATTACTCTAGGATTGACTTTTATTCGACATACACTAGGTATATATATATATTTTTATTTTTCTAATTATTCCCTTTCGGAGTGGTGATCTGTTCAAAATTATTGCCCTTAGGATCTTCCACCCCATTGTAATGAGAGACACATTCGAATTGGTATTCCAATTCACCTTAAATCCCCTGTCAAAATGAGTATACGAGACTGCTCCTCAGTTTGTTGCATTACTGCTGCGGGAGCAACGGGGTCTATGTTGTGTCAACAATGTGGACCTCGCCCTAAATATTCCCTCCACAAATAAGGCAATAGTCCTAAACTTGCGCCATCACACTTGTCCTTAGACAAGATTTTGGGCAGGAATTTTTTTTGGATCATGCGTCACTTTCCCTATCCTGTCCTGTGCGAATGCACAAATTTTTACTATTTTTAAACCCAAATTTTATTCATTTTTTTATCTTCATCATTTTTGTATTTCATTTTTACACATGTGTAACTGTTAATGTAACTGTAACTGTATCTTATCTTATATATCCTGTATTTGCATTTATATATTTTATGTTTATTTTATGCAAGATTACATATATCAGTATTTTGCATTATGTTCGAACAAAGAAAATTTTATTGTATTGTAGTTGCAACTTAACATAAGCTTATATGTGTTCAGAAATATGAACATTTTAAATTCATTTAGCATGCTTACGACCAGTTATCAGTAAAATAAACATTAGTTGATGATAATGCAACTTTTCTGGTCATATTTTGGTCATCACTATATATGTAGAGTAGTTCAACTGCCATATGTTCCGGAACAGCAAAAATAACATCTACATCTATAAAAAAAAAAAAAAAAAACTCTTATGAAGCCATATGGACTCAAAGAATAAACTAGTGTGCACACTATGATGACCAGTAGCAAAAATTTTGGTATACCATTTTCATTTCCATTTTCATTTTCATTTTTGATATTTGTATGTGTTTATATTTTTCTTATATTGTGCATTGATTATATGTAAACTTTCAGACGGAGCATGCCTGCAATTTAAACCCTAACAAATTATTCATTTATCTGAGCAAACGGGGGAAATTTATGATATGAGAATCATATATTAAGTTTTAACCTTCCCTATCCTTCATTTAAATTATATTTTTTCCATTTCCTTTTTCAAAATTTAATTGAGTTATCTTTAACTACAAACAATAATCCCGCTGTAATTTATACCCTTTCCCTTTTTCATTTTCACTTGTGCTCGGTCACTAATATCTCATGGCTTTTCGATTAAAATATAAAAAAAAGAAAAGAATTAAATCAGCACAGATGCCTTTTCGTAATTTCACTTTCCGAAACCAAGCTTATAACACAATATGTGCATAACGCATTTTTGTGACCACAATGTCAGTTAAAAGTTATGCGAATCTTCCATTTGGCCCAAATGCCTGCCCTTATATGGTAGTGGTAATAACTCAATCACTCACACCCATGTCTAAAAATATATTCTGATTGTTATAAGCACATACTGTTTTGTCTGTCGAAATCAGTTCACATGAGAAAGATATTTGTCGGTTATAATCGCCATGGTGATATTAATTTTTGAAACAAAATTCGTCCTGTCGCCAATAATCTGGTAACCTCGCCCGGCAAATACCATTTGTTATGCCTATCTCTGTCTGAAAGTATTTACGCCTAGACACTCTGTAACAACCCTATTTTGGCGAGATTCTTGTCAGTGCAATTCCAACTTGTATCGTGGAAACAACTCACTTCGCTTTCTGTCTTCGCATAATAATGGCTGTTTAAGAGCGGCCTTTCTTGTTTACCCTCTTCTGCCTTGGAACTTCATATGTCTACGAAATAAAATTCTGATAATATACTGGAGTTTTCTTTGCTAATTAAATACGTACCTGGGTATTTCGTCATTCAATCACTCGAACTAATAACTATATTACACTTGCAAACCTCTGCGGAGTCAATTTTCCCTAACATTATCGAAAATGTTGTACCCCTTAGCACTTTCAAGAAACTTTCACTTAGCAAGAAACTTTCAGACTTTATTTTCCTCTCTTGTAGTCAAAAAATGAGTGGTTGAGGAATCCATTTCATTCCCAAGTGTGATAAAGATATATCACAGTTTTATCTTTTTTAATTATTTTATATTTCAGCTCATCGTATTTCTGTATTTTATAGCCTTTCCAGTTTAATTGCTGTTCTTTTAAAATGCCTTTTTACCAGCGATCGCGCGCCTTGTACGTTGCCTTTTCAGCAAGGCTTCTTCTTCCTCCTTTGCACTCTGCATCGTTTCAATCGGCGCTGATATTGAGCTGTGACGTCATCGTATTCGGCGACTTCCCGCTCCTGCGTTTTACGCATGCGTCGCTGTTGTTTTCTGCCGATATGTTTTCCGAACTTTGGATGTATTTCATATTTCGGCAGTTTGGCGCTGCAGGTGATGGGGCGTGTTTTTCAAATACAAATTAGAGGGCTTCTTTTAATTATTAAATGTTAATGAGTTTCTGATTTGCTCTTTTGATGGTCGCGTAATTCCTAATCAACAAATTAGTTTAAATTAATCTTGCTCTCACATTTGTGCACCCCTATTATGGGTATAAATACTAATATAGCGCATTTTTCAAACAGAATTTTAATAAAAAAATGATGCTGTAAATTGATTGAAAAACGTGGTCTGATCTGAGGTCGCTGGCCTTTGCCGGCTCTCGTATCCTAGAATTTGCCGTTGCACGGATTCTTTGGAGATCGCTCGTTATCAGTTTTTAATTATTCTATAAAAATGCTGTTGTAAATTTTAAATTTAATATTTTAAAAGTTTAAATCAACTGGAAATTTAATTGACTCCTGAATTCATTCCTCAACTCTTAATGGATTTCGCCAGAAAGAATATTTAAAGAATTTCATTAATTTTGTGATGTTCGAGCCAGATCTTTATAAAGCCATGGTGTGCAGCTTCCAGCATCTTCATCCTTCCGTATTCCTCAAGATTACAATAAAGATTTTATGGATCCAATTCTTATGGAGTAATCATTTATAGTCTGCATCTATTACTTCACACAAGTAAGAATGTTTTACTTATTTTTTTACTTTGACGTGATTCTCTTCAAGAATTTGACCAAAAGAACAGATGCACAAATTGTGCAGGGTTTATTGTGATTCTTCTACATAACTGCAATATATTTAAAAGTTCACTATACGATCTTATTCCTCCATCCATTAAATAATAATATTATTACGGCAATTGATAATTCCTCCTCATCATCAATAAATTATCATCGTCACAACAGCGCTTGCGGTTTGGTACGGAACATTCCGCCCCACGTTGCAATGGTTACATTCAACCATTAAATTATACAGACATTTCAAATACAAATCGAAATCAAACACAATATATTGATAACATAGAATTACACATAAAAAACATTAATATAATACTACATATTAATAGGTAAAACAAAGCTTCGCCGCCAGGTGCCTGAGTAGCGTCCGACGCGTCTCAACCGTCGAACCCGTGTCCTGAGGGACACATAACGCGCACGACCAGATTTGGTTCTCCGTATGCGCTTCGACCGGCCGGGGGACCGTCAGCTACGGAACCCCCGATCCTACCCAGGCGAGTGACGACAGAGGTCGTTACGACACGCGGAGGATCCCATAATCAGAGGAGACCTCCACGTAGACACCTGATGAATCACCAGGAAGACACCCGACGACTTCTTCTCCGGAACACCATAAAAGGAACCGGTCCCTAGGTCATATGTCGAGTTCCCCCAACGACTCTTGCTTTCCCACGGCGGCCGAACGTCAAGTTCTAGGGAGGGAGGAAGCGACTAGTTCAGTTGCCGTGGTTGCCGCTCATGCGACAAAAAAGGAACTTCTCACCAACCCGAGACCGCGAAGAAATCTGGTTCCTGAAGCATAGACACGTCTTGGCTAGGGGCGTCCCCTTCCAATTGGCTTTGCTTTCAGTGAGCTTTGACAGCAGAATACGGACGGTCCCCGATCGACTCCATTTGAAAGGATCATCCACATTTATAAACAACACAAGCAAAATAAAACAAAAACACAACTATCACAAAAGTGTTAAAACAACGGAAAGTTAATTAAAGAACCATTACCGGTCTCGTCAGGGCATGGAAAGTTCCTCCAAACGCGCACAAGAGGAGGGCCCGGTCGAGGTTAGTTGCATGAAATTTAGGCAGAGACTCCTGCTCATCCAACCGTCAGATGTTGAAAATCCTGACTACGCATAGACGCGCTGGATTGGGTTTCGGCCCAAGGCTCGATTTCAAGTTCGAACGCCGCCATTTTACTGGCAAGCCACCGGCCCGGTTCCTCGAGGCTGATTAGTCTGAGAAAGGACAAATCCCTTCCCAGAAAAACGACATGAGTCACGTTCACGTAACGCGGGGTGAGTTCCGGCTTCCGTGCGCGACCTACGTTATACACGGCCAGTGCATGACGTTAAAAACGTCACATGGAGTGGATCATTTTTACACAGTGATTGGTGCAAAACGGTGGGTGCGGCACTTTGCACCAATCACCATGTAAAAATGATCCACTTCATGTGACGTTTTAAACGTCACATGGAATGGATCATTTTTACACAGTGATTGGTGCAATGCGGCGCTCCCACCGTTTTGCACCAATCACTGTGTAAAAATGATCCACTGCATGTGACGTTTTAAACGTCATGCACCGGCCGTGTATAGCGTAGGTCGCGGTATAACGCAGGTCGTGGTTATACACGGCCGAAGCATGACGTTTAGAACGTCACATAGAGTGGATCATTTTTACACCGCGATTGGTGCAAAACAGTGGGCGCACCGCTTTGCACCAATCGCGGTGAAAAAATGATCTACTTCGTGTGACGTTTTAAACGTCATGCATCGGCCGTGTATAACGTAAGTCGCGCACCGTGTCATCATACCGCATCTGATCGAACGGGCAGTTCTCTTTTCGATCGAACCTTGAGGGCGACTCACAACTGTTCCAGCTAAAGAGGGGACGATCGCACAGAACAGAGCCTACCCCTTTGACCGTCTACGTTCTACCATCTGCGCGGCACCGAGAGTTGCTTCATGCTACCTCGTCTGCCGACAAATGTCACCTTACCCACGAGTGACAATAACGAAGTCTCTGGGGGTAATTTCTTCGGAAAAAGACTGTTTATTGGACGAAGGGGAAGCTGTGTTAAAATAATCTTCATGCCTATTGGTGTTTTTCTTCTCTTTACCCGCAGATGACGTGACATGGGTAAAGTCCATAGAACCCTTGCGTTCCTTGTTCTTCAGAGCTCGTCCGAACCACCGTCTAACCTTATGACAAGTTTTTGCAGCTGCCCGATGAGACCAACCCCATGTATATACGCCGCTGAAGTGTGACGTTTCAACATGGCGCTGGGCATAAACAGATCGAAGTGCCCATTGAAATAACATGGACGTGAAAAATAAAATCTTCTAGGAATAATAATTTTCATATTTAAGAACTTTCAGGCACTATTCTGCAAAGTTTAAAGTAGGCTTTTCATTATGAATTCACCAAACTTCTGATTTTGTGCTTTAAATTTGAATAATTTATTAAAAAATCAACTCCGGTTAGACAAACATGGCGGTTTTTTACATCGTCTGTGAATCGGGGATGTTTACATTCATGTCTGTCAAGATGTATTTATCTCTCTTTACTTATAAGTAATTTAATTTTTTAATTATAAGTAAAGAGAAAATCATATTAAAATTAAAAAAAATATTAGATTATTTTTAATAATTTACATATTATAATACCTTATATATTTAATATATTAAAATTTAGAATTTTAATTTAATATATTATATTATTAATTTAATATAATTCATCAGGATATTATTTATATTTACAATATTAATATTTATTAAGATCAGTACTAATTATAATTATAAATATTTTATTATTATTAATATTAATTATAGTTTTTAATATTAAATAATTATTTTAAAATATTAAATATCATTATTAAATAATTATTTTAAAATATTAAATATAATTATTAAATAATTATTTTAAAATATTAAATATAATTATTAAATAATTAATATTTTAGTTCATATTATTATATTACAATTATTTTTAATTAATAATAATTAAATTACGTTACTATGATAAATTAAATTTATAATTTGTAATAATATTATTATTTATGCTATTAATTTATATTAAATATAAATATATTAATATAATATAAAATTATAATGCAATCTATAATAATAATAATAATTTAAACATATTAAATTAAATATATATTTCATTAAATTAATATTATGAATAATTAATTATTTATCATTTTAAATGATTAATAAATAAAATTGATATTAATAATATAAAATAATTAATAATAATAATAATTATTAATAATATAAAAATAATTATTAATAATTTTAATAATTATTATTTAATTATATATATATATATATATATATATATATATATATATATATATATATATATATATATATATATATATATTTAATATAATTAAATTAATAATTTTAATTAATAATTATTTAATTGTATATATATAATAAATAAATATTAATTAAAATTATTAATAATAAATTTCATTTATTAATATCAATCATATTTATTAAACATTTAAAATGATAAATAATTATTTATTATTAGTATTAATTTTATGTAATATATAAATAATTTAATATGTTTAAATTGATTTAATTTAATATAGTATATCATTTTAGTATTATAATTTAATATATTATATTTTATATTTATTTATATTATTATAGTACATCATATTTTACATATTTAATATATAATTTATATACTTAATTTAAATATTATTTATAATTTATGTATTATAATAATTTATAAATTATAAAATATCTTTAATAATTTTTAAAAATATAAAATTATTAATTTAAATTAAATAAAAGTTTTACTTATAAATAGAGAGAGACAGAGATATCTTGATAGACATGAATGTAAATATCACCAATTCAGCCGATGTAGCCATGTTGTTTGTCTAACAGGCGTTAAGCTAATGACTTTTTAATAAATTATTCAAATTTAAATCACAAAATCAGAAGTTTGGTGAATTCATAATGGAAAGCGTACCTTAAACTTTGCAGAACAGTGCCTGAAAGTTCTTATATATGAAAATTATTACTCCTAGAAGATTTTATTTTTTACGTCCATGTTATTTCAATGGGCACTTCAGTCTGTTTATGCCCAGCGCCATATTGATGACGTCACGACTTCAGCGGCGTATTTTCTCCTTCACCGTGGTCGATCTGATCGTCAAAAGTGAACACGCCCTTTGACTGAAATAATCTCGAACGCAAAAAAGTTACTAGTCTTGGTTTTTGAACCACGGAGGAAGACCGTAAGTGTTTTGAACGTACCAATGTCAACAAAAAAAGCTCAAAGGAAAGGGAATCGAAGGTGCTGTGGCTGTTGTTGTTGATCTTTGTTTATTATCATGATTAGAGTTTTGTATGCGATGCGACAGAAATTTTAGTTTCACAGACTATGTAATTTTTTTTTAATTTCATGATGCGCTTTTGAAATTAGGATGGTGGGAATTTATCCGAACTAAAATTAATATATTAAAAATAAAGAAGCACATAGTTAACTTTATTTTCTTTATAAGGAAAATTGCTAATTCGGATATAGATTTACTTATTATTTCTAATAATGAGACTTGCTTTTTGCTAACTATTTAAGGACTTTTACATATTTTTTTTTTCTCTCACGGGAGAATACTTTAGTATTAGTTAAGTCAATGTAAGTTGTATATTCATATGATTTTTTTATCGTACGATAAGGAATCCAACGTGCTGTTCGTTAAATCTAATTACTGTCATTCTGTTAGTCATCTGTTTGATATGGGAGAATGCAAACTACAGGTCACCGTGAACTGAATGATATTGCTAGTTTAGGACAAAGAGAAGATAAGATTTCTATTCGACCTTGTTGCCTTACTTCTGAAGATTCTGACGACGAGTATTATGAACCTGGTATTCTATTCAGATGACTGATTTTACATAAATATGTTCATCCGCTCTTTTATGTGTTTATTTATTATTGTTTTGTATAATTTCAGTCCAAAATAGTGGCATAGATGCACCCTCAGACATAGATGCTGTCCTGCGTTTAAGTGAAAATTATTTTTCACGCCCCGAGGTAAATAATTATGTTATCATTACTATAATTAACAATTTTTTTATGTGTTAGACCTATTGTTTCGGTTCTTATTGGTTATACCGCACACAAATAATAATAATGATAAAAAGATTAGAACAATACAATGAAATTTGCATCAAAGCATGCTGACTAAAATATGCCAATTGGCTGCTAACTCAATTATGAAACTTTTCCCGCATTATTTTTGGTATAAAGAAACAAAGAAGCTTCACAATATACTATACTTTTTTCTTAAAGTGAAATCTATTGTGAATGAAATATTTAAAAATTCAATCTCTCTGAAAAATACAGCATTTTTCGGCATTCTTTTATTTTCTGTATATGCATTGCAGTTTCAAAGAAGCCTTGTCTTCTGTTTCATTTAAAATCTTTCATAAATATAGATCTAAATCCATTCAAAATCTATTATATGTTGGATTGCGTATGTTAATGAATTGTGTATTGCTGACACTTATAAAATCAATTATGCGTGTGTTTGTGGGTGTCAAATTCAGTCACACCTGTGATAATAAAAATATCAATGCCCCCTAAACTAGATTAAAATTTGTGTATATGTAAGATTGGCTGAAAGATATATGGTACTTCTAGATGCTACTTTCATTGTTATCTTTTTACATCCTTTATCTATGGAAAATAACTAAAAAAAAAAAAAAAGAAAAGAAAGAAAACCCTTATTAAAACCTTATATTGTGCTCAATGTGTCTAAAACCTAGAGCCAACCTGTCTGTTAACTTTTATTTAAATCTATTAATTTACTTCTAATTGCTTTCTTTGTGGCAAAGATCTAAATAATAGTAACCATTGCTATTATACATTTCTAATTAATCAAATAAGCTATTTTTATAAATCAAATACTTGAGTATAAAATCCATGGGTGATAGTAAAAATAAACAAAATATGGACAAAATCTTATTTTTTGTAAAATTTAGGTGGTGGGCCCACTTCAATAGCCCATGCATACTATATAGGTAAAACCATCAGTTATGTTTTTTATAGGGATGGACCAGTTATCCCTCTGATTTACCAACTTCTGAAATACCGTTGGACATCCGAATTGTAATCATCAAATATTTGACTATTCTGTTGGATATCTGACACTATGTATTGGTTAGTACATGCATATTATACTAATGTGCATAGTGGTCTATATATGCATAATTTTTTTAAATACTTCAAATTTTTGATAGACTGAATGTGTCAAATTTTTGATTGTTTTCTATTGCAAAATTGTTTTATTTTATAGATTCTGTCATTTATATACATAGCATGGGGTATGCACAATTGTTTGAAGAACTATTTATATTTTGTAGTAAACTACAACTTCTTTGTCAAAAAAAAAAAAAAAAAAAAAAAAAAAAGGTTAAACTACAGCTTTTTTTTTTTTTTTTTTTTTTTTTTTTGATGTATGAAATTTAAGCTATATATCTAAACAAGCAATATAACAAGGGGCTATTATTGTATGTAACATATTTAAGCGTAACCATGCACTACATAAATTTTATTTACTATTCTTACAGTAATTTGTCTCTGACATTCGCAAATTGTTGTGCAGAACACATTTCGCACAGCAGAGGCGAGTTATGATCGCATGATTTGAAGAATGATGCATTAAGTTCCTTACAATCTTCCATTATTGTTGATATTTATTATGTCCCTTATTAAATTTGATTATTACATTTTTAAAATATTTTGATTTTATTTACAAATGCAGTACCTTAAAAATATCTTTGCTTATGGTTTAATTTAATAATTCTGAATTTAAATATATAAATTATTCTTAGTATTCTTTTGTCCAAAATCATCTGAATAAATCAAATTTTATATTTGGTACATTGCTATGGCATCATTAAAGTAACCCTATTCTTTAGTGACTTTTTTTATTTAAATTCATTAATTTTCCTAACTTAAAATTTTAGAATGGCAACATTCTTCCATTTGTAAAATTTGGCGAAATTAGTCAACAGGATAATCAAGTAGTAGCTACCTAAAGAATAAAAAACGAGCAAAACTTATAATTTTTAAAAATAAATTCACTAGCTTGCACTTTCTACCATGCATTAAAAAATAGTGGTGAATTTTCCATAATCGGATTCGGTATCTACATCCTATTAATGTACTGTAATGGAAAATTTTTGGAAAAATCATAAATTACAGTCAATAATGAATTTCATAACCATATAACATTACCTCAAACAGTGGGTGCTCTTGTTCATGCACTGTATTATTAAATGAACCTGTTGAACGGGTGAGTGAAAAAAGGTTAACATTCCAGCTGATGTAAATGTTGAAGAAACACAAAAAAGTATTCATGTAAAAAATATCAATTTTAGAGAAATGTTTACCATTATTTGATTGTAGATCTAGTCTATGTGGGTTAATGAAAAAAAAAAAAGTCAAAATAACGTTCTGCTTATATTTGGTGAATTTGACCAAGTTTTCCCCATTTCTTTCGTTAAATCCTTTATTGAGGAATTTGGAAAAGACAAATAAATAAAATAATGTAGTTCAGTATAATTTAATATCTTTAAATAATTAAAACTAAGAAAAGAAATAGACAAAAAAATTTTAAAGTAACAAATTTATAGAGCAAAGCAACAATTGTGAAAAATTCAGTTCTGAAAATCTAAAGTAAAATATTTAATCTGAAAGTGAGTTTTACCACAAAGCCATTTCTAAATCTTCCTGTGTTGACTGAAAACTGATCCTTGACCAGGGACTTGCAGCTTTTTAAACAGTAAATTATGTTATTAAACCTAAATTAAGAGTAGTAATTGTATGTTTGCCAGATCTAATTTCAACAAATGACATTAAATTTGATTTGATTTCATATTTTGCGATTATCTTCAAATATTTTTATTCCTATTTTTTCTACTTTTTATAACTTTCTTCTATTTTTTCTATTTTCTGTAGCATTTTTCTCCTATTTTATTGTTTTTTTAATTCTTTTTTTTACGACTTTTTCTTGTAAGTGACTTTGGGGTCTGTTCTTTTAACATAGATTCAAATAAGACTTTTTGTTTGGTGGTATCCAAAGTTAAAACTTACTCTAGAATCAAAATATGAAATCAAATTTGTGTGGTAGAATTGAAATTTTTAAAGTTTGTTACTATTTCAATATGTGTAGCCTTCTCTTTAAGCTTATTTCTTTAATATAAATTAAAAATATATATAAATCTCAATCAAATAGCTCTTTTTGTTTTTCTCTGCAACAATTTGGTGCTTAAAATGCATGGAAATTCTCTCTCTCTCTTTTAGGTAGATTTCGTAAGAAATACTACCTATTACATTCTCCCCTAAGTTGGAATTTTTGAAAATTTTTTGCAGATGTACACCGATTATGACTCCTACAACCCAAAACCACCCCCAGTTCAAAACTTACTATCTATGTCACTTTTTTATGGACACGATAACTGCAATAATTCTGCACAAATCTCTTCCAAATGGATACATAAAATCTCGGTCAAGTTCGTTAATGGGCAAAATCGAACCATGGGGGTAGGAGGGGGGGGGGGCTTTTTGAGAAAACAGAAAAAAACCCATAATTTCTTAATTATGATACGTATTGAATCCATTTAAAGTTATTATTACTTCTAAAAAAAGGGCCGAAAATTTATGTATGACATATTTTTGATATCATTAAAGCTACCAAGGGGGGTTTTAGAAGAAAAAAAATTCATAACTTCGTCAATTCAAAAGATATCAAATCTGCTTAAATTTATTATAAATCCTCTTAATATTATCTAAAACTTTTATATTGACAAGTTTTTAATAGGATCAACCCTTATAGCAAAAAAAAAAAATCCCTGCCGGCTCCGCCTGCAAACAATTTAGGTTTCAAAGTGGGCAGCTCCAACTACCGCATCATGGCAAAACGATAATTTCTTCCGCAATTCCCAACAAACAGGCGCCCCACGGTCTGCGTGTTCGGAATCTACCTGTGCCTGTAGGCCGAGCCGTCAGGGATTTTTTTTTTTTGGCGGGGGGGGATGCATTCTAATGATGTTATTTATTTTTTAGCTAGTGGAAATTTGAATAATCCTGCTTTGACTTCAGTTTATCAGTGTATTTGTCTGTCATTTGACTGTAGTAAAGAAAGTTTTTAAAGAACCCCAAAATTTGCTAAATGATTGACAAATGTTAAATTTGATATAAAAAATAAGTTCCAAAAACAATTTGCTGCTAACTTGTCTATTTGGAAAAAATCCTATTCAAATTCTGCACTTCATCCCATTTTGCAACTTTCCTTCACTCATAAGCAGAAACTGAAACATTTTGGTAGTACAAATTAAGAATCCTGATATGAAGTATGTAAAAAAAATATGTCTCTAGCATAAATAATAGCACAAATTCAAACACTATACTTTTCAAAATTTTTTACATTTTAAAATTTTTGTTCTATGCAAAGAGTCCAAAGAGGGAGGGATATTGTGTTATGAAATTTATTCCACCAACCAACAACTAAAATTTGTTATATTGTTTTTGTTCTTTTGAGGACTACAGTTTTGGCTGCAGATATGCAGAAATAAGATTAATGTTTTTATTGTATTCTATTTACTGTATATGCAGTTAATTTTAACATTGTTTTTTGGTTTATCCAAAATTCATTAAATTATTTATTTAGGGTTATTTTTGTTTTTCTTCTGCTGAAGAATTAGAAATGGCCATTGATCGTTGCAAGAAAATGATTATGACTGCTGAAAACAAAGACCAAAGAAAAGCTCTAGTTACAAAACTAATCCAGCTTCGATTAAAGTTTCAACAGATAAAGGTATAACTACCCTGCTTCCACTTTTCACTATTTAAAATAATGGTATATATTAATTACAATGTTTATACGAGTTGTAATTTTCCAACTGGATGAAAAATGTCCGGGCCAGGATTCGAACCTGGGATCTTCTTGGCTGAAGCCGCCGCGCTCTACCAAGTGAGCTATCCTGGTCGAATCCGGAGGGCATAATTCATCCAGTTAACCATTGGACATTTTTCATCCAGTTGGAAAATTACAACTTGTATGATTTCTTTACCAATTTGAATAATTATGTTAAAATTAATCTAGTACAATGTTTATCTCCAGGATTTTCAGTTCATGATGTTTCTGAAACAATGATGAGAAAAGCATAATAAGCATTTTAATATTTGATAAATTGTATTATAACTAATTTATAATGCTATGTATCAACATAGTATTTCAGAGGGTGACAAACTATTATCAGTTTTCAGTTATGCATACATATACATAAATGTGGTATTTAGTTCCCATGTGCAAGGTGTCAAAGATTAAAATCAAATGATTTAAATCAGTGATTTTAATCATGATTTAAATCAATTGATTTTTTTTAAAAAAAATCATTGATTTAAATCATTTTTTTATTTAATCTCTAGAAATCCTCATGAAAATTTGTTGTTGTTATTGTTTCTAATCCTAAATGATCCTAAGTCCATGAGCCCAAAAATTTGGAGGAAGTCCAAAACGATGAAAGGACACTCCAAAAGGTCACTTCTAGTCAAGTCCAAACAGGATAGGAGATGGTCAGGGGTGGATGGTGCAGTCTTGCACTTTCCACAAATGGGAAAAATCTTGGTGCCGTTGTCAAATTTCAGGCCATCTCAAATGTCCACTCAAAAATTCCACTCTTCTTGAAATAGCAGACTGCTGGTCACGGCTACCCCCAAGAGCAATAGCTCCTCCAGGCTTTTTGCCACAGTACCAGTTATGAACTGGAGGAATCTCACTAATGCTGTCGTTTCTTAATCAGTACTATATTCCTCCTCTATTTCTAAGAGATCTGTTTCTCTGGCCGATCCCTCTCATTTAGTTTGCGAAAATGAAAGGAAATAATTGCCAAATTTTACTAATGAACAAATATTTAGGTAACTAATTAAGATATAGATTTGAAATTGAGGTCGGGAAGGGGGTGTCATCTGCTGGCTTTTTTAGCGTAGCGTCTTCGTTATGTTCTAATTATTAGAAAAATGTAATTATTTTTTTAATGATCACGTTAATGTAGGTGACGGTGGTTCTCTTGAACAAATTATTCATTATATTTGCGGGTATGGGGAGGGAGGGGGTTAATGCCTTTCTCCGAGATTGTAATTATCTCGGGCCCGGGCCGGGCGGGTTAGCTAGTTTACAATAAAAATCTACCTCAATTTTATTGTTTGGAAATAGTGGTGTTCAAATTCTTTGGTAACATTTCAAACGTTAAAAACTACTGATAATATTAACTTTGTTATATTGCTTTTTTATACTACTTATGTTAACTTATTTTTTTAATTACTTTTTTTACCCTTTTATAAGTGTGTTGCGGCCCGCCTAACATCGCAAACATATGTTTGTGGCCCGCGAGAAAAAAAGGTTGAGTATGGCTGCTCTAAAGTATATTTATGCATCCAAGAAAAACAAAAAAGAATTGCATTAGAATAATACGTGTACATCTCTGTTAGAAGATCTCTATAATAATCTTAAGCTATTTGGCATAGTCTAAAAAAATTAGATTTTTCGAAGAAATCCTGTAACTTATAAGTATTAGATTAAACAATGTGTATAATTTCGGTACAATTTATTACATTGTTGAAAACAAAACTTTAAGATTCTACTTATTGAAGTGCAAATGAAAATCACCATAATTGTATTTATGAAATACTTAAGATATGCATTTTAAAATATTATATCTAAGAATATTCAAATTTATTCACTGCCAGTCTATGCTTAACATCTCATTGTCATACAATGTAACAGCATTTTTGCATCTCTAAAATAATTTTAATGTACTTTATTAAAAATCTATATTGAATGTTATTTAATAATTATAATAACCTTTTATTATCATTTAATATTAATGTTAATTGCAGTTAGTAGAATCTATATTAGGGAAGAATATGACATTGTTCTTTTCTTTTACTCTTGTATTTTTAAATCTTTCCCATATTAGGAAATGATCTTCTTTTAAACAAATTTAACAAAATGTAATTGTAAATAATAACAAGAACAACAAGGTAAAATAAATCTAGAAATGTATTGTATGCTACACTTACACCATAAATTGGAGGACAATCGAAAATGATAGGTTTTTGACGGAATAAACCGGTAAAAACACAGTTTTTACCACTGTCATGTCAAAAACCCAACCCTGATATGAGATGATGTAGATGAGCTGAGTTACCTACTGTAAAATAAGAAATAGAACAGTGTTTAAACATATATTAAAGATTTTAAAGTATTTGCTGAGTAGGCGGGCAGTGGGGGAAATAGAACTTTCGGGAGAAAGAAGGGTATTTTAGATGATTGATTATTCATTAATTGTTACTAAAGATAAACAAATACAGCAGATTAAAAAAAATAGTGTTAAAGGTTTTAAATATGGTATGTGTTAGGGCTGGGCGATATATCGATAAAATCGATAAGACCGATATAAAATGCATACCGTGATACCGATATAAAAAAATCCTACCCAATGGTATATCGCAAATATCATAAATTTGACGAAAACCATGAAAACCACGATGTTAAATCTCTTCCTCGTCTTCGAGTATTCATGAATACAAACGGTGTGAGCTCTCCCAACCTAAACCATGATACTAATTCATGATACTAATGTGTGGATTCTCGCAGCTGATACAGCTGATACGGTTTTTGAAAAGAGGAAGGGTGATTTTCTCCAGCTCTGAGCGCATGCGTGGGATATCGCCTAATCTTTCATTTCATTATGATATTCAGTGGCACCGGTGTGGATGAAAATTCGAAGTTGTTGAATGATGCGTGAATTTAGGGCAATAAAGAAAAGAAGTATTTTATTTGCAACAGTTGATTTAATGAGACAAATGAGCAAAGAATAATTCAGACATGTTTTTATTTGTTTTTTATAATTATTTTATGAAAAAAATATTAATTCCTTAGTAGTATTTATTAATGCATATTCTAGGGTAAAGAATGATTTTTTAAAATGCAACTATTTTTACTTCTATACTGCGAGTTTTTTTCTCCCCAGAATTTATTTTAAAAATCGCGTTCGCGTGACAGATATGAGTATTTGGTATTTCATTGGCTCTGTATATATGACCACTGGTCACTGCCAAAAATCATTTGGTGGTAATTTTGCATTTAAAATTTTAAAACCATTAACCATTATTATATTTTATTTGCAACGGTGGAAATGAATATCATGCAATTTTAATTTTAATAGAATAAAATATGTTGAAATGTTTCTTCCCTATTTTTATGTGATTTACCACGCCCCCCCCCTCCTTCTTCACAAATGAGATATTAAAAAACAGTTTAGGCGATGGTGCGGCAAACAAGACAAAGATAATATATATTTATTTCTTCATCATTTTACTTGTAAAATATTAATGTACTATCTGATAAAAAAATAATCGAACATGCAGATTATTCATATTTTAATTATTTTTCATATTTCCATCCATTTTTTAAATTTTCTTCGTGTTTTTTAGATGCGTTTGTAATTATATAAATATGTAGCACCTATTGTCGTCGTCTGGTCCGGCCATCTGTCTGTCCGTCTGTCCGCATATAACAACGCAAAAACTACCCAAACGAATGGTTTGAAATTTGAAATTTAAGATATATTATCTTTGCAGAATTTTGTCGAGACATTTCAAATTTTATGAAAATCGAATCAAAACTTTAGCAGATATTAATAAAAATATTTATTAAGAAATTTGATTTTTTTTTTTTTTTTTAAATCGGTGCTTTCTTGTTATAGGAGTTTCCAAAGTTTAATTGTCAAGCGATCGAGATACTTATTTTATAACAGAAATGAATCTGCAGACGATGTAATTCATTTCACAGAATTAAAAATCATCAAGATCGGAATATTTATATAACTAGCTATAGTACGAACGCACCTCATTTGTCACGTTTGACGTACAATTTCCAACTTGTTTCCATTATCATGAAAAAATGTGCTTGATGACCATTTAATACTCTAACCAGTCTTGAATTCCGATATTTTTCTCTGGGAGGTATTTCGAAGGTTCGGGATGGCGGGTAGCTTTGTGTGTGTGGAGGGGGGGGGGGGATTATCATGGGTGCCGGCAAGGGAGGACAATTGCCCCTCCCTGAATTTTGAAATTTAAATCTGTATTTTTTTTTATGTTGAAAAAAATATATAATTTACTTATCCCCAAGTACCATGATTAATTACGCACTGACAGAAGAAAGAACTATGAAATTTTGCTCACCAGGGATCTGCCCGCTAAAACTCTCATGGAACAAAGTTTTTATTATTTTTTTAAATTTTGTTTGAGTTTATGTGTTGAAAAATTATCTCATCTGACGAAAAAGAGATGTAAAAAAAATGATATTTTTTATTTGTTAAATTTCTGTATTGCATGTTGAGGACTAGCAGCACAACTGTTTCAATATCTTACACCCCCTGTGTTTCGTCGGCGTCCATGGCATTATGGTATTCAGCGTGTGTCTGAGAGGGGGGGGGGGAGAGAGAGATTTGCACTTTCGGGACATCAATTAACCAAAAATGTGGAGACTCTAGGGGCTCAGTATCACTCCTGAATTTCTCACTGACTGTAATGTTAAAGTAAAACAATTTCTGTTGAAATATTTTACATGATAGATAATGTTTCTCTGAAGTGTTCATTTCAGTTATTTGGGATTTTGAATATATCAGTACAGGAAATTGCTGATTGTTTTAATGTAATATATGCTGTTAAATTTATTATATTATAAATTGAGTGGAGGAGGGTGTGAAGCGAACCAATAATTACGACGAGCAAACCGAAAATTTTTGTTTGAATTGTTGTAATAATCAGTCTCATTACTTTGTTAGAGATTTCACAAGAAGCTAAAATTTCATAAAGCTGCAGCGCGTGCGCAGCACGACTGCTATACAGTGCCGCAGGCAGCGGGGACCCGAGCCGGAGGTTCGTTCAGTTAGAGGTTTATACTATTCTATGTGCAATTTAAGGGATTATCCGGTGCCGAAGGCAGCGGGGACCAGGGTCGGAACAACTGCTATACGGTGCCGCAGGCAGCGGGGACCCGAGTCGGAGGTTCGTTCAGTGACAGGTTTATACTATTCTATGTGCAATTTAAGGGATTATCCGGTGCGTGCGTAGCACGACCGGTATACGGTGCCGAAGGCAGCGGGGACCAGGGTCGGAACGACTGCTATACGGTGCCGCAGGCAGCGGGGACCCGAGCCGGAGGTTCGTTCAGTGACAGGTTTATACTATTCTATGTGCAATTTAAGGGATTATCCGGTGCGTGCGTAGCACGACCGGTATACGGTGCCGAAGGCAGCGGGGACCAGCGTCGGAGATTAGTTCAGTTAGAGGTTTATACTATTCGATGTGCAGATTAAGGAATTATGCAAATTATGGGATTATCCGGTGCGTGTGTAGCACGATCGGTGTACGGTGCCGAAGGCAGCGGGGACCTGGGTCGGAGGTTCGTTCGGTTCGAGGGGGATGCGAACCGGAGAATACAAAAGTTTCGAGGCACCGATGTAAATTAGGGGCCCGCTGGCGGGCGAAGCCAGCTAGTTGTTTTAATAATGGAATATGGAAGTATTTAAAATTTCCATGTTTGGTGCCAGATGCGGTTTTACTAGCCCGTGTCCCTTGAAGGCAAAATTTTTATTCATTGCTACGAATGATATCTTTTAAATATATTTAAGTTTTAACCAAATTTTTTGTCTATTTCCCGCTAGTTTGATTTTAGCGACTCAAACGGTCTCCCAAATTCGCTTTCGTCTAAAGCGAGCCCTATTGTGGAAATACGAGTAAAACTGATTTTTAGGTAGATTTCGTAAGAAATACTACCTATTATATTCTCCCCTAAGTTGGTATTTTTGAAACATTTTTGCAGATCTATGCCGAGCATGACTCCCAAAACCACCCCCCAGTTCAAAACTTTATCTATCTGTCTATCTATCTATCTATCTATGTCACTTTTTTATGGACACGATAACTGCAATAATTCTGCACGATTCTCTTCCAAACTGATACATAAAATCAAGGGGCATAAAATCTCGGTCAAGCTCGTTAATGGGCAAAATCAATCCAGGAGGGAGAGGGGGAGTGCTTTTTGTGAAAACAGAAAAAAACCCATAACTTCTTAATTATGATTCTTAATATTATCTAAAACTTTTATATTGACAAGTTTTTTTCATAAGACCAACCCTTATAGCAAAAAAAAAAAAAAAATCCCTGCCGGCTCCGCCTGCAAACAAGTTGGGAAACAAGTCTGGAAACAAGTAAGATTGTGGGCGGTCTCAACTGCGGCATCATGGCAAAAAGGTCATTTCTTCTGCAATTCCCAACAAACAGGCGCCCCGTGGTCTGCGTCTTTGAAATCTACCTGTGCCTGTAGGCCAAGCCGTCAGGGATTTTTTTTCTTTCTTTCTTCTTCTCAAAATATTCTTTTATTTATTCTGTATATTTAGTTTTAATATCACGATATATCGTCATATCGTGATATTTAGCTGACGATATACCACGATATTGAAATTGAGATATCGCCCAGCCCTAGTATGTGTGTGGGTAGGAGTAGAGAGAAAACTTAGGTGACAAATTATCTATTTATTTTTACTAGAGGGCAACAAATAGGACAAAAGATTTATTCAAATAAGAGTTTTACAAATTTTAAATTTTGTATTCTCAGGAATGAGGGGGTAATATGAATTTCAAAGGAAGGGGTTTGTAATTTAGATGATTTGTTATTTATTTATTGTTATTAGAGAACAACAAATAGGACAGAAGATTTTCTTTTAATAGTTTTAAAAAAATTATAGGGGTTGGCAAAGAAATTTTGGGGGTATAGAGATAATTGAAATGGTTGATTATTTATTTATTGTTACTAGACAGCAACAAATAGAGCATACATTTTTAATAAAGTGTTCTAACGATTTTAAACTTATCCTGAGAGGAGAGGGAGGGAAGATTAAGTGTACGTTTTAGACAGAGAGGAGAGGAGGGCGGTGATTTAGATGATTGATTATCTACTAATTGTTACTAGAGATCAACAAATAGGACAGAAGGATTTTTTAAAATAGAATTTAAAGAATTTTTTTACTGGGTGGGTAAAAGGGGGGAAGAGGTGGTAGAGAGATAATTTAAATGGCCGATTATTTATTTATTGTTACTAGACAGCAACAAATAGAGCATATATTTTTTAATAAAGAGTTTTAAAGATTTTAAACTTTGTATGCTGAGGGGGGAGGGGGAACATAAATTTTGTATGGAGGGGGAGATTGTAATTTGGAGGACTGGTTTTTTACTTATTGTTGTTATATTACTAGCGAGCAGTAAGAAGGCCAGAAGAATTTAAGATTTTGAACTTTTTGTGTTGGGGAGGGCAGAGAAGGGAATCAGACATTTCATGTGGGGGGGGGGAGGGTATTTCATTAACACAATATAAAAACAACAGTGGAAATCTGCCAACATTTTCGAAGGATTGAAAATTCTCTTCCTTGGATTTTTAAAATCAATTTTTTGGGCAAAAAAAAAAAAATGTGTTTGTGAGGGTGGGGGTGGGGGGGGGGGGGTTATATTTGGGAATGGAAAAGAAAATCAAAATTGCTTAACAGTGGGAGGGAGGCTTACTTTCGGGATTTTACGGTAAGTGATATTACATAGTACTTCTCAAAAGAATTTTTAAAGACTCAATGGCTGAATGTCAATTCATTCTAGGAATTCCTCATGAAAAACTTTGGATTATTTGAATTTAGTCAGAAACGATTATAAGGGCTCATTCAGTGCTCTGGCAGAAAAATCAGACATTTCAGATACAAAGATTTCAAGGAAAATGTTTTGAATAACAGTAGGGGGAATATTATATTTCATTAAAGTACATTGAATATTTATTTATTTTAGTTATAAAAGAATTTTTGATAAAGAGATGCAAGCTATCAAGATTTAGCTGTGTACAGTAGTTTATTATTTGAACATAAGACATGGATGTTACTAATCATGTTTAAATTGTAAATGAATTGAATTTTCTACATAATGAAGTATTATTACTTAATCAACTAGCCTTCACTGGCAACCAGTTTGGTCTCCCTTAAATGTATGTTAAACATTGCAACACGTTACATTTATTCATAATTTAATTTTCCCTTAATCCTTCGACAAATCGGAAGATTCTAATACACAAATCATGTACTTTTGCGATAATGGTAGCATTTCGCATATTTTTTGGGCACAGGTGTCACATACGCACGTTGGCGTGATCCCCCCCCCCCCCCCCTCGCCAATTTGGCGAAATTTTTCTTATGCAAATTGTTGTTTATTTACTTTTATTTTTTGTTTAGTTCTATAAATTATTTTTGATAGGTATATCAATATTTATTTACATCAAACTATCATTTATTTATTTTTATTTCCTTTTTTAATTATGAGTATTTTTGTTAGCCGGGAGCAGATGATAAATCCCCAAATATTGTTCCCATCACCATCATTCATACTACATTAATTTAATTTTAAATTATAAACCAGTCACTCATTTCATTTAAAATACTTAACTTTCATCTAAAATGCTTATATTACATAAATTTAAAATACTTCACACTTTTCATTTAAATAGAAAATAAATAAATAAATAAGAAATAATATCATAAATCAAAACATTTGATTTCAAAATCAAAGTATCGTTTCTAATTTGTACACGCGATAAATAAAAGCTGTATTAGCGATTTTAAAAATGCTAAAAATTTGATTCATTAAATATTACATGAGTTCAATTTACGTCAAGAAAAAGTCCGGAAAGAAGTTGAGTTGTATAGCACATAATTATGGTAGACTTTGATTGTCTCACTGGTGCGAATTATTGTTTTGACGCGAGGCAGCGGTCCAAAAATTCATTCGCGGAGAACTTGCTTTGCGAATGATTACCTCCATGATTTAATATTTTAAATGTTCACGACGAATCAATCTTTTTTTTGTTTACTTTCATGAATAGAGAATTTGAACTGTGAACCGAATTTCGACTGAAGTTATTGCAGAATATATACATAATTGAACGTAAGTCATCTCTCAAATATTAGTTTATTTTGAACGATCTTTCTTAAAATGTAACTTTTATGCAGTTTTATTCGAAAAAATAATTTTGAATAAAAATGGCCGCCTGGCATATGAAGAAGTGAAACGGCCATCCCGGAACTGTTGATGACAGTCACATGACTTACGCTTTTATTTTAGAAGATACCCGACACTGTTTTTTTGTTTTGTTTTTATATCAACAAATATGCTATAGGAAATGATTAAAAAAAAAATGTTTAAACCTGAAAAAGCCTTTTTTTAAAACTTTTTTTTTTTTTTTTTTTTTGGGGGGGGGGGGGGGGGGTCAACCTTGGCCTTAACATTTTTTAATTATAATCTTCTTTTTTGGTAAAATCCCATAATTTGTAATTTTTTCCCATCTTGACATTTTTTTTTGTTATCTAAAAGTTTTATTCAGTTTCATTATTCAGATTTAAGTAAGTTTCATTAAGCAATTTGCATCACCATTATTTTAGAACTATATTTACTTTTTTTTTTTTTAGAATATTATATATTTTTTATATTTTCTTCTTTTTTTTACAATGAATTAAACTGCTTTGGGGAAATTTATTTTCCATGCTTAGTGTAGCACATACATATTTACTAGTTAAAGCAGGGGGCTGTATAGACTTTTCTCCCAGGGTCCTGTTTTTGTGAAATTGTGAAGAGCTTTTTACATTTGTGAAAAATCTAGTCATAATTTTCTGAATTTGAAATGATCATTATATTCAGGTTCTTGTTTTATACATTTTTAATAAGATATACAGTAGCACTCAAAAGTATTTTGACAACATTATATTCACTCTTATTTTGTTTAATATAAAAATATAAAAGAAAATTTATTCCCTATCATTGAGAACAATATGACTGCAGTTATTCAAAGGTATTAAGTTTCTAGTTGTTTGTTTACATTCAATGCTACCAAAGAAATATGATTCCTCTTTAGCTCAAAAGTATTTTGACAGTTAGTTTGCATTTAATTGTTGAAGGCGTCAAGTTGCTCTATAGCTTCAATTAGTGTTTAAATTGACTTATAGTGATTATTTTTAAATGCTGAAACACAAAGAATATTCTAGTGATTTTAGAAAAGCTGTTGTAAATGCACTTAAGCAAGGAAAGACACAAGTAGAAATTGCTCACTCTTTTAACAAAACTCCGCAGCTTGTTAGTACATGTAGTTTTTAATAAACAGAAATGTATCGAAAATAAGCTTTGAAGTGGCCTTCCGAAAAAAAAAACAACAACTTGCAGTGTTGACCATATTATAAAAAAGCTATCTACAAGTGATTGTCGTAAGTCGGCTTTAGTAATAAAAAATGAATTGAAAGAAAATTATGGTGTAGATATGTGCTTTTCAACTGTCAAACGATTCCTAAATCTCTATGGTTTACATGCTCAAAGGCCAGCAAAAAAGCCTTTGATATCTGCTAAGAATAGGAAGGCTAGACTTGCATTTGCAAAATGGCATAAATCGTGGACAAGTGTAGAGTGGTTTAATGTTTTTGTAGCGATAAAACAAGTTTAATTTAGTGTCATCTGATGAAATCAAGTAATTTTGTGTAGGGTAATTACACGAGCAAAGCCGCGGGTTTTGGTAGTATAGAATAATTTTGCCAAGAATCACATTACATTTATAGATTCCTGTGTACATTTCACATTGAGGTATGTCATTTTTTTATTTAAAAAAAAAAAAAATAGTATGCATTTGTTTTTTTAAATTATCACAATTCTGCACATCTGAGTTCTTGAAAGTTAATTCAAAGATATATTTTTTTCTTTTGACTGCTATTTAGCTTCGTTTCAATTTTTTATAGAAACATAATGTTTAAACATCGAATAGCAAATGACAGGCAATTTATATTATTATCTTTAATTTACCTATTTATTGAATGATTTGTGAATTGCTTTCTTTGAATCCTGTTTCTAGGATTTTAAGCTACATTTGTCTCTTTGTGTGTTCTCTGCCTATGTAGTGTTTTATTATTTAGATGTCTTTATGATGCAATTTTTCACACTTCCTAACGTGTTTTGGATTGAAAGAAGGCCACCTTCAATTTGTATATTTTACTGATGAAGCAGCATTTTAAATGAAAAATATATATAAGTCAGTTTTACCTTCATTATAACTCAGTTAATTTTAAAGATACAGGCATACAGTTTTTTTGTAATTATCTTCTTCCAGCTGTAAGGAAAAATTTCCCAATTCACCAGTTTTATTTATCAGATCATATAAAAATTTAGGTACCTTTCCAGTATAAGGGCTTTGCAGGTTTTTTTTTAAAGTTTGGTGCAATTCAGGCTTTAGAAAGTGAGATTTGTTGCCAAATGATATAAACAGCTTTGAAAACAAACAAGGCGAACTTTTATGCTTGTTTATATGTGTATTTATATAGATATATTATTGTTTTTTAAATTCCTACTATTAGCTCACACTCTCTCTATATATATCTTGTTGGAATTTTCAATCGTTAATAAAATATTTTCTATTCATCCATTCAAGTTCAAATAATTTTTTTAAAACTTGTACTGGATGACAATTGATGTTAATACAGTTTTTTCAAATATTAATTCATTAATTAAATTAAATTAATTAATTTTTATTTTTATATGGGAGAAAAAAATTTCTCCCATTGTTTTCATACATGAAATGAAAGATTTATCTCAAATGAGTGATGCCAACAAAAAATAAAATACTGCAACGATGATTATAAAATAATGTTCAATAAAGATAACGTGGGACATTCATGCTGTACGGGTTTATTTTACATATTTATGATTAAAAAGTAGGAATTGACTTAAAAAAAAAAATTATATTACTTGTTTATTTACAAATTACTTCTGTTTGTATATAAAAATAGATATAATGGCTTTTTTATATTAAATAAACTGTATAAATATTGAAAAAATTGCTTGTGTATAAGAAACAGTGAATAGGTAGCCAGAAAATATGCATGAAAAATTTCCTTCTCTTGCTAAGGCCTTTTCCTTTATTGTGCCAAGGCCTCTTTAGTGGAAAAGCACCAACATTTAAAACACGTAACTTTTTTAATATTAAAGGCTGAAATATTTCATTAATATAATCTTATTTCCTAATTTATTATGAGCATTTTTGTAATTTACATTATCTATTTATCTCCAACAGGTAAAAAATTAAAGTACATTTAAACTTTCTGGGGACATTCTGTATATTTAGAAGTTGGTAGATTTTATAGATTAAAAAATACATTTTTAGAACCAGAATATCTAAAAATCAGGATACAGCTAGTTCTAAGATTAATAGTTTTCTGTACATTGCTTTAACTGTAAATGTGTGTTATACAGTTATTTTTTATAGTAATAAAATTGCAAACTTTTAGCAAAAAAGTATCAATCTTTCTACTTTTTTTTATGGGATGCATTTTGCATTATTGGGATATTACTTATCAATTATTTTTACTTTTGAAAGAATTTTATTCCTGTTTTTTTGCTATATTTTTTTATTGGATAATATATTATACTTATTTATATTTCTCTAGGAAGGTCCTCCTGAAGAACCAGAAGATGTGAAAGTTGTTTTAGGACATAATTTCAAACTCTGTTGCTTAGAAAGGCCACAGCAATATTGTGAAAAATGCTGTGGAATTATATGGGGTGTCCTTAATAACTGGTATCGTTGTGTTGGTGAGTATTTGTTTTCATTTATTTTATTGTTTTCAATAAAAATAAATTATTTAAAAACAAAAACAAAAAAATATATATATGCGTTTATCTAAATCTCATAATTGAATAACTTTTTCACATAATTTCTCCATTTATGTTTGTATGCAATTTTATAAATTTTATACTCTGCTATATGTACAAGTTTGCTATAAAGAACACTAATAAATATGCTTAGTTTTATAAGAGTTTTATTTTGTAATATAAAAACATGATGTAATTTATATTTATTGCTATTTGTGTTTTATACTTAGAAGCATTTTTTAAGAGTTTATTTTTTAATTCTTGCTTAACATTATTGCATAACTGAAAGTAATAGAGCATATAAAGGACCTCCTGTCAAGAGGCCAAATTCTAGTTTCTTTCCTTGTTTGCCTTTATCACCAGTTTTGCCTGTAAACATCTGACGTACTTGTGATGGTTTTTTTGCACTAAAAAAGTATATGTAACTGGGTTATTATAATAATTTAGAAGCTGGCTACAGTGTGTGTCATAATCTTTGCCTCTCTTGTTTTTAAGAGAAAAGTAAGGGTTGAAAAATAGTCTAAATTTTTTTTTTTTTTTTTTTTTTTAATAATAAAATACAATTATTTGTTTGATTATTCTTGTTTTTAGTAAATGCTTGTATAAATTGTGCTTATTTATAAAGAGATTAAAAAAAAAAAAAAAAAAAACAGTCTCTAAATAAGTTTTTCTAAAATTGATTAATATGCTAGTTTTATGTTTTTTTAATATCTTTACTATACTTTTGGTCATCTACACTTTGGAATTGAATTTTGCATTTTCTTAGTAGGTTTCTAAATAATATACTTCCATAACATCAAATTTTGTAATTTTCAGTAAAAATTGTTACCTTCTTTTTAAATTTGAAATGCTTAGTCAAATTTTGTCTTGTGTTTCTATAAATTCTTGCTCTGGTCACTTTTATTCTTTAGATATTATATCCTATAGATAGCCTTATTAAAATTCTTGATTTTAATATTAACAGTTCAATTTTGTAATGTATGTGGGATGGCACTTTTACACATTAAGGCAATCCCATGTATATTGCAGCAAAAATTATTTTATTGTTTGAACAAAGTGAAATAATATCACAAAATTATTTGGTGCCTACATATTATACTATGGCAATTATTAAAACTTTTCATCAAGCATAACTAAAAAAAATATTTGACTGATTTTGTTCTAATTTTTACAGGCGGTACCTATTATGAAGAAATAAGTTTCAAACTGTTTGGAAATTATATTAAAAAAATAGACTAAAAGTTCAATTAAATATCTGAATTAATCGTCTTTTAGACATATGTCACAAAAGTTAAGTATGGATGTCATTTTCACCAGTGGAAGGTTTTGGTACTTGTATGTTAGTTGGGCGCAACTCTTGCCAATAGCATTTTTTTTTTTTTTTTTTTTTTTTTGCCAATATCAGTTTTTATTTTTTGCATGTGTAAATTAGAAACAGCAACACAAATATCACTAAACCAGCTCCAAACAATCTACATTTTAGCTTATTTTGCAGAAATTTTGTAGATATAAAGATGTTAGTCATAGCTATATGCAGGGGAGGCGATTAATTCATGATGCCAGATTTTTGTGAGCTCTACTACAACAGATATTAAAACCTTTTATGAAGCATTGCTCAAAAAGTTCTTGGTGGATTTCATTCACGTTTTCAGAGGAGGTACCTATGAAGATGCGAACAAGAACCTCTTATTATGAAAAATACGTTTTAAACCATTGGGAAATTAGATAAAAAGGATTAAATATTGGAATAAACCACCTGAACTGAATAACAGACAACCCAGTTTGCATAAAACATTTGTCAACATGTTAAATTTTTATTGTTTTATTGAAAATTTCAGTACCATCCTTTTTATAGGGGAGCTTGGTATGACTCAATCTTGTCAAAGTACGATTTGTCACAAAAGTGAAATTGCAAACAATGAAAAAATGGTAATCTTATATGGCTTATTTATGCAGCTAAGCAAATAACCAAATGACCTAACTTGGATATTCTCAAACTGTGGCTAGATATATAGAGAATTTCTTAGAAAATTTTAAAAATTATAACAAATTATATTAATGATATACAATGAAATGCCTTAAAAAAATTATATTTATCAACTTAACACCATTAATTAATCAAAAAGAGAGTTTTCTTTTAATAGCTTAAAATATATGAATTTATATATATCTTGTAATTCTAACATTTATATTTTGCTCATTTTATTTGAATTTATATCTTAACTCTTTTGCAACAAGCATCATATATATGTGACGCATACAGTTATCAAAGTCCTTGATTATTTCTACCAGTACTAATTTTTAATGCAAAATTCTGCCTTATTTAAATAAAGCATTTTTTCGATTTGAATTTGCTAACAATTCCTATTTTTAAAAACCAATGATAAAAGATTAAAGATTCTGAAAAAAAATGCTCGTCGTGAAAGGGTTAATAAATTAATTAAAGGTAGCATTTTATTTTGTTTCACTTGTCAGAATTTATTATTATATCCCTGTTCTCAGCAAAATTGTTCAGGCTAATTCCTTTGAGTGAAGACATAGTTATTTTCATCATTTTATTAGAAACCTCGAATAACTATTTTAACAAATATATTTGAAACAGACAAGGGAACCACTTTTGGTGCAGCTTGCACTTATCATTGAGACCTGGTGTATTTTAAAGCCCTACATTATGAAGTTTGAAAATCAATAAAATTTTTCTGTTAAAATCATATTTTTTGATTTTACAGCAGCATAAACTTTCTGAAAATGCAATTTTCAAGACCACTTATCGGACTATTAATAAAGTTTTTTTTAAAGCAGTTAAAATAATAAATTAGTCAATAATAAATATAAAATATTGAAAAAGTTAAAAAATTCCTTGAAGAACTTACGAATTTGATTTTGGGAAAATACAACATTATAATTGCATTTTTGGCAGTGCAGAATTGGTTTTATTTGTTACCATTGAATTTTGCTTGCCAACCCTGGATAAATGTCACAGTTGTCTGCTGTGTGTGAGTAGTAGTTTGGATTCGTAGCACCCTATTTGGCTACTTAACTTGCTTTTGGCGTAAAATTAACAACTAAAAATTCAATAATAAAAAATTAAAAGTATAAAAAAATATACAAAATATGATTCTAACAGAGAAATTTTATCGGTTCTCTTAACTTTTATGTATAGGGTTACAAAATGCACTAGATCTCGGTGCTCGGTGCGAGCTGCACCAAAAGTGGTTCCCTTGTGAGTCTTTGTGATTAAAATTAAGCACATACGTACATAACTACTATTTGCTTTTTGGATCTTTTGCTGAATATTCAGTTGGCTGAATACTGAACAGTAGCCATCCAAAGCATTGTGAAGGGCTCGTTAATGTTGAATTTAAGAAAGGATAAAAGTATCACTAGATAGTAAAATGGTAGAATTTTCTTTATATTTTAATGTAACTTACCAGTCTGACTTACAAAGAGTTAGTTTGATGTGTCTAACAAGGAGAGTGCCAAGCTTGGTAATCACAGATTTTGATTATTTTTATATATGTTGTAGGGTAAAAGCCCCTTAGTCTCAGGTTCAATGGATTTTATACAACGCTTCTTAGTTCTCGAGAAATGGGGGAGAAATATAATATTATAACATAACTTAAATACTTACTTTGTAACAAAATAACTGCGTTGGTCGTAGCTCCATTGGTATGGCGTCTGCTCGTAGTTCCGAGGTCCCGGGTTCAATGCCGGAACGTGCTACGTTTGTTTTTCTCATATTTCTATAAATATACTTGTAATTATAATTTAATAATCTCAATAAAAATTTTTGTTAACATAATTAAATTTTAATTTAGCATTTTTGATTTTTAAACCATTATTAAACATTTATCATCATTTAAAGAGCTTTAAAAAAATTCGACCTATTATTGACTAGTAAAAATTCAAAAATCGTTACAAAATCAGCATATTTACTATTGAATTATAGAATTCTTCTCCCATCGCAATAGAAAACGAAGATATTTCAGATGCTGGATTATTTGTTAAAAATCGATTGTTTTGCAATAAAATTTTACAGTACTTCAATGCATTTGTGACATCACTTTTCTGATTTTCATCTAATCCGACACTTCAGACTGATCTTCTTTTGAACTACAGCTTGCTTCTTCCATTTTTATACGATTATAAGCTGTTATAGAAGGCTATGCACTTTTGCGATGAAGATTGAAAACAGAAACCACTTAATTGCACCAAACTAAAAAAAAAAAAGAAATAACCCTGTTGTGGCGCCATCTAGTTACAATAAGATAAAACATAAATATGTTGTAATTTAATTCTTATGCTAAATTTTAATATAATTATGCTTCTTACTTTAAAAACAGAGTGGTATTATCATCGCATTGACTTCCCATGTTAAGGCAATTTATGAATTATGTTTCTTTACAATCACGAATTGACACAATTGTTCAATATTGTTGCATTGTTAAAGCATATATATATGGAATACATTTTAAAAGTGATTAAAAAAAAAATGCTAAATTAAAATTTAGTTATGTTAACAAAATTTTTTATTGAGAATATTAAATTATAATTAGAAGTATATTGATAAAAAAAAATGAGAAAAACAAATGTAGCGGGTTCCGACATCGAACCCGGGACCTCGGAACAAGGACCGGATGCCATACCAACTGAGCTACGACCAACGCAATTACTTCATTACAAAGTAAGTATTTAAGTTGTGTTATAATATTAGACCTCCCCCCCCCCCTCCATTTCTCGAGAACTAAGGAGCGTTGTATAAAATCCATTGAACCTCAGACTAATGGGTTTCTACCCTACAACATATATAAAAATAATCAAAATCTGTGATTACCAAGCTTGGCACTCTCCTTGTAAGTATAAAAGGATAAGATACAAATTCTTATTTTTTTGTGATAAAGTTTTCAAAAAAAAAAAAAAAAAAAAAAAAAAAAACTTAAAAAGCACATTTAACAGTGGTAATATGTTCTTACATGAGATAAAATGTATATGAATGATACGTATCTATAGATAAAATTATGCAATTAGTAATTTAGACTTGGTAAAAGTCATATTTTATCAGCATGAAAGTAGTAAATAAATGAAATTATGTTAACTATGAGTCAATTTTTTTCTTTATTTAGTTTGCTTTTTCTTTAATGTGCAAGTTTTGTAATGTCTTTTTTTTTTTTTTTTTTTTTTAAATTTTTGTATCAATTTTCTTTTGTGTATTTTTAGATTGTGGTTTCAAGTGTCACAGCAAGTGTTTGAATCTCATCACTAGGATATGTGCTAGTACCAAAGTAAGCATTATATTAAATATGTAAGAGAAATAAAAAAGTATAAAATTTAAACTCTTTTCAGGTTATAATTTCTGTAGACACAAGTTGTTAATTAATTATAAATCTAAATAATTTGCTTGAGCATAATCCACTAGTTTTAATTTGAACAATGGAAATTTTTTTTAATATTATTGAAAGACATTTTTTAATTCTTATTGAAAAAGCTACGATAAACTGTCTGAGACAGAGACTCTGTGTAAGATGGGAGTCTGTCAAATGTTGAAAGGTTTTAAAAGTACTGCAGAATGATTTTAAGTACAGTAAACTCTAAGGCAGAATACTGTCTATGATGGAAAATTTTCTAGGTCCAGTTCGATTCTGTCTTAGACAGAGGTTTTGCAATATTTGCTGTGTACCTTGTAGTTGGTATAAAATACGACAATTTTTTAGTTAATTCTTTGTACAGTTGTAATATTCTTACATATTATTTCTGTTGTCAATATTCCTTTTTCTAAACAAATAAAAAAACGCAGAATGATAAATGAGATATTGGAGCGACTTCTGACATAGTACACTCACATTTTGTTAAAACATGTATTTTATCTAAAAATTGCAATTAATTAAAACTTAAATCGACATTGTTTTCATAAATGAAATGAAAGGTTTTCCTCAAATTAGTGTTGCCACAAAAATAAAATATTGCAACAAAGATTATAAAAAACCATTTCAATAAAGATAAAGTGGAACATAGTTGCTGCACAGGTTTATTTTATATTTATGATTGAAAAGCAAAATTTAAATTCAAATGCTCAATTTATTTTTCTTTATCCCATGTTTTTTTCTGAATCAGATGATGTCACCTACTAATGCAGCTAAAATCAGATTCATATATATATATTATTATTTTTTTTTTTCATGTGCTATCTTCGGTCAGTTTTCACTATAACTTTGATAGAATAAATGAGATGATATTCTGGCTTGACTAATGTTGTTTGCAGATATTTTTAGTCCTTAATTTTTTTAGAAGTTTAAACCTGCATCAAAAAATATTTGATATTGCTAAAAAATATTTGACTGCAGTGCATCTTCGCACGGGTCCACTGGTTATTACTAATTGTACTTAAACATAAAAAAATCTATAAATAAAATACATTAGTTTAATTTTCAAAAAGTATTATAAAAATATTTTGAATTTTATTTCATTACTAAAATATAACAGTGTATAACTATTTGCCTGAAAAGTTATTACTATTATTAATAGTAGTATTTAATATAAAAAATAGCATTTTCTTTTTAATTTTAGCATACAACTAAAAACACTTTGTTAACAAATTTCTAAGTTGACATATAAGACTTGGTCATTTTACTACACAACTTTTTGTAAAATTATTTGCTGACAGTTTTTTATAAATACAGTGAAACCTCAATTTAACGTTATTCAAGGGACCATAAAGAAATGACGTTATAGACAGGAAAACATTAAATTGGGGTAAGACAAAACAAAAGACTGAGCATAAAATAAAGACATTTAGGTAACCAGGCCTTGAATTTTAGGGCGGGATTGCAGGATTCGCGTTTAAAATTTTGAAATCCCGCCCAAAAAATTTCACCATTTTCCGGCGAAATTTGCGTTATTTAATTTACCTGCAACCGAACGATAAATTTCGTGATTTTTTTCCTGCAATCGATCGACAAACTTTCCATTTTTTCCGCAATTGATTGACAAACTTACTTTGCATTTTGTCCGCGATCAATTGACGAACTTTGCATTTTTCCCGTGATCGATCGACGAACTTTGCGTTTTTTTTCGCGATCGATCGATAAACTTTGCGTTTTTTCCGCGATCGAACAACGAACTTTGCGTTTTTAAAGCGATCGATCAGCGACCTTTGCATTTTTTCACGATCGATCGACGGAATTCGCGTTTTTTCCACGATCGATCGACGAAATTTTATAGGTTTCTTTTGTGATCAATCGACAAAATTTCATAATTCGATCATTTTTTCTTTCGACAGACTGACGAAGTTCGTGATTTTTTTTTTCCTGTGTCCAACTGACAAATATAGATTTTCTTCCCTGCGTTCAACTGATGAATTTCAAAATTTTTCCCCACGACCGACTGAAGAATTTCTCAATATTTTCCCGCGACTGATTGATGAATTTTGCAATATTTTCTGGCGAGCCATCGACTAATTTCGCGATATTTTCCTTGACCGACTGACGAAATTTGCGAATTTTCCGTAACTGATTGGCAAATTATTCGGTTTCTTCTGGCGAAATTCACTATTTTTTTCTCTCACCTCACTAAAAAATTTCAAGATTTTTTCTGCAACTGACTGAAGAATTTTGTGTTATTTTCTTGCAACCGATTGGCAAACTTCGCCATATTTTCCCGCGACTGATCGACGAATTTTGTGATTCATTTTTTTTTCTATGAACATAGACATAGATAAGGACTTCCTTTCGAAGAAGAAAATCGTTTCTCGAAAAATGTTTCAAATACAATGCCTGTGCAGGACAGTTGTATTAGTTCACCTACTTCTGTAGGGGCAGTAAGAGCCACTGGTCGCTGCACCCTGTCAAATTGGCCTAGAGTCAGCACTAAACAAAAATGAGATTAGAAGAGCTGCTAAAGATTTTATTACTTTTACTCCTTGAGGTAAAGGAGTAAACCTTTTTAATCCTTGTGAATGAGTAAAAGTGTACCTTGTGAAAGAGGCTTCAGCATCCTAAATCAAATAAAATCTAAATTCAGAAATTCATTTAACAACCTAATTTTTAAGGGTCCCTGACATTTGGTGGAACTTGAAAAATACACTGCATATATAAAATTTAACTTTCTTCCTTTTTTTATAATAAAAATAAACATTTTACATAATCATTCTGAGTTGACTTAATTTTTTCAATGGTATTTTGTCATATCTGCATTAATGTAATTCTTTAAATAGCACGTAAAATAATAGTGGGGTTTAAAGATTTTTTTTTTCTCCCTCCCAAACATTACAACTCCCCTCCATTTAAAAATCTTGGGAGGGAGACTCCCCTCTCCTTGGAAAAATTGAATTTCAAGCCCTGGTAACATACTTTTTATTTCTCCAATTACATAGTGGTTTAGACATCGGTTTCTAAATTATACTTTACATAAATCAATTATTTTAGTTTGCGTCGTTTTTTCTTCTTTTTTTAGCAGCTGCATCACAAATCACATTCTTAACGTATATGAGTTTTTACAAACTTTTCTGTTGGTGTTTACTATTTGAAAGAAATCGAGAAAGAATTTTGAAGAAACGCTTTCACTGTTTTCAAAGCTTGAATGGCTTCGGTAGCAATTCCATGTTTCTCATCATCATCTTCATTATTATCTGAACTATCAGATTCTGAGTCTATCAAATCACTTAGAGTCGGAATCTCTGCTGTCACAATGTTTTAATTGCAAGCGGGATAATCCTCACAATATATTTCTGAGCAAGAAAAAACTCAACCCTTTTATTAGAATCTTCATTTTCTCTCTCCTGGTACTCAAATTCACCACCTCCGTTATCTGGAAATCTACTTTTTGCAAAAGAGTTGATATACATTCTCCCATGCAGAGGAAATCATATGAAGAGCTTCTGGAACGTTTATCGATTTTTTTCTGTCTCCAGATTCTACATTAATAAGAGACTTTTTCAAAAGTTTGTTTCTATAGTTTACATCGAACTTTTGTTTGATCCCCAAGTCACAAGCTTGAACTTTATTTTTACAATTGGCAGGGAAAAATTCGATTTGCACATTTTGTAACTTTAAATGTACAACATGGGGCTGTACATTGATCAACGAACAAAATAATCTTACATTTTTGTAAGCGTATTTGTCTGTCCAAGTTGTGAAGAAAGTTTTCAGAAATTCTTCCTGTCATCCATGATTTTTAATTTGAGTCATACTCAATACACTTTACATTTTTGAAACATCTCGGTTATTTGGATTTTCCAACTACTAATGGGGTTATCTTTTCACTCCCGTCTGTATTCGTGCATATCAAAACAGTCAATCGTAGTTTGGATAGTTTTCTACCATGGCAGTATTCACCTTTTTCTGAAAAAGTCTTATCAGGAAGAAGATTATAAAACAATCCTGTCTCGTCAGCATTGAAAATGTCTTTACTAGACTATTCTTGTATCAAAGATGACAATGTGCACTCGATTCACTCTTGTACAGTCTCAGAATCAATGCCAGCAGAACTGCCACAAATAGATTTATACGATAAATTGTGCCTCTTATTAAAGTGGTCTCTCCACCCATTTGAAGCTGTAAATCCTTGAATTCTCAATTTAGAAGCAATTTCTATTGCTTTCTCTTTTAAAACAGGACCATTTTTTATAGGAATGTTTGTTGCATGAACTTCATTGAACAATTCAAAAAAGAAATTTTCCAATTCATCAAATGGTGACGATTTCACTTTTTTTCTTTTGTTCTTAGCAATTTTTCCTATCTTTTCCAAAATTTGCTCCATTAAATCTGTTTGCTTTAAAATTATTTAGAAAGTTGAATATGGAATTCCAATTAAATTAGCAAGATCAGCCATTGTAATCTTTGGCTCTCCTGATGATTTCCGCTTTTTCCAGCAAAGAAAATTGTTTTCTTTTTGACGCCATATTTTTACTGTCTAAAGGTAACGATGTAAATTCTCTAACAAATCAATCATAGTGATCCAACAGAGAGACGCTGCTTACGCACCGGAAAGCAAAAATCCAGTTCCGTTCTATGAGCTTGAGCTTTCCATTTTCTAAACACCCACTAAAATTTTTTTATCAGAAATTCCCATACAAGACAATTTTTTAAGCATATCAGCATAAAAAGTAATAAAGATTTAACAAGTAAAAAATATTAAACAGTAAAAAAAAATGTCTACCAACATTTTGCTAAAAAGATAATTGAAACAGTAATCTATTTTCTTCATCAAGTGGTAGTGGCTGGGGCGTTGGAGGATGCTCTGTCCTCCATTAACCCATGTTTAAGATAGATTTTAAACACATGAACGTAAAAATGAAAACTGAACTAACAATTGATATTCATGGGAGTTTAGTGGGCTCTGCCTCCCTGACGAAAATTTCTTAATTCCTGTTTCTCTTAATGTGTTTAATATTTTAAGTCATTTAAGAATAAATTTTCTTTTTTTTTATTTCAAACTCATCAAAGTAAAAGAAAAGTTAATTACATTTTATTAATTGGTTAACTTAAATTACAAAAATTAAATTGCTAAAGAATTATGAAATTTACCAAATTATTTTACTACAGAGTCATTTGTTTATCTTTACAGCATAGGTTGGCGAAACTTTAACATTAGCAAACTCTGATTCGGCTCGAAGGCCGATCTTCCTAGATGCAAAGCTCTAGTAAGCAAAATCCAATCTGATAAAAGAGAAGTGGATGGAGGAGGAGAGAGGGGGGGGGGGGTAATTGAATCTTGGGAAGAAAAACAAAGAGAGGGAGAGTTCAGAGTTTTGCATATATTGATTTTGCATTAATTTTTTTTCATTGAAATTTCTGACTATTTTAAGAAACTTTTCATAGTTTTTCCTACTGAAAAATTGCTAAATGTGGGAAATATTTCAACATAACATTAAATCTGGGATTTTTTAACATTATAAGTATATGAAATTAATTGGGACTAATGAAAGATGACGTTATATGCAGGAAATCGTTAAATCTGGGTTTCACTGTATATTTTAAGATCATTTTATTTCTGTAACATTTCACCACACAAATGCAGTAATTTACTACTTGTATAAATGACATTTGCATATCAAATTAGGTTAATTAAAATTTTAATACTTAATATTTTTATAGGTAATTTTAATATGTAATAAAAAGTAAAAACTTTTTATTTCTTCTCAATTATTTGATTCATGGAATCAGTTAATTCATTTAACCAGTCATTTTTGTAAGTGACAAACATTGTAATCTTACTTTTTATTTAATATCAACTTTATAGGTTTCATACTTTCATTCAAATATTGTGAAATATGCTTGTTATATTAATGACTAGCAAGCTACGCCCGCTACGCTGGTCAATTTCTCTTAACAAACCTTTAATCAAACAAAATATTGATATTTCATAATTCACTTTTATATTTTAACAGAATAATAAGGCTACTATAATTTGTGACTCGTGCTATAGCCAATATACACGTCAGGACACGTCGCCCTTATCATTATCTTTTTACGTGTGAAGGTTTCGCTATTATACTTCATTGTGAAATTTGGTAATTTTTGAAATTCAATATTTGAAAAATGGCATAATCATTAGATTTGAAATTTATATCAAGAAATATACAATTTTTTACCTTTCAAACGCAGTTTGTCTAACAATTTTCAGACAAATACTTTTTGAGCTATTATTTTTTTCAGTAACTTCAAATGTTTCATTTTCCGAGATTAATCTATAGCAAAGATTAGTGAAAAACCCAGTTGTCAGCAACGCATAGCTTTATATTAAAGAGGATGTTGGAGCAAGGATTGTCACCGTCACTTTTGAAATCTGTTCTGTAGTTCCAGAGATTCCATAGAAATTGTAATTTAGAATGATTTTAGAACGCTCTTCACTCATTTCACCCTTTTAAATTTCGAATTTTTAAAAAATTTATTCTTAGAGAGCATTTATATTTTATAAGTAATTACAATGCCAAATTTAAAATTTCTAGCTCCTTCAGTATAAAAAAAGTCACAATTTTCGAACATTTTTCACTCCTGCACCCCATTGGGGTTAGTGGCACTGACATAAAATATAGCCTTCACCCTTTTAAATTTCGAATTTTTAAAAAAAATTATTCTTAGAGAACATTTATATCTTATAAGTAATTACAATGCCAAATTTAAAATTTCTAGCTCCTTCAGTATAAAAAAAGTCACAATTTTTGAACATTTTTCACTCCTACACCCCATTGGGGTTAGTGGCACCGACATAAAATATAGCCTATGTTGGAGTAGGGATTGTCACCATCAATTTGCCACCATTACTTTTGAAATCGGTTCTGTGGTTCCAGAGATTCCATAGAAATTGTATTTTAGAATGCTTTTCGCTCATTTCATCCTTTTGAATTTCCATTTTTTTTTTTTTTTTTTTTTTTTTGTTCTTTGAGAGCATTTACATCTTATAAGTAACTACAATTTCAAATTTCTAGCTCCTTCAGTATAAATAAAATGCAATTTTAGTACGTTTTTCACTCCTGCACCACCCTGGGATTAGTGACACTGACGTAAAATATAGCCTATGTTGGAGCAGGGATTGTCATCAAAAATTTGCCACCATCACTTTTGAAAAGGGTTCGGTAGTTCCAGAGATTCCATAGAAATTGTAAAGTTGTAAGTTACGGGTGATGAATAAGGGGAATAGCTTTCTTTAATGATACCGGTTCGCAATAAATTTTGAATTTGTTCTTTAATTCCCTCTTCTTCCTTAGGGGAAGTGCGATATGCTCTTAAAGAAATGGGGAGATCTGATGTTAACTGTATTCTCTGGGGTTCCATGTTTACACAGCCTATATCATATTTATCTTTGGCGAAAATACAGACATATTTGGCTAGAAGAGCAGGTAATTGTTCTCTGACAGACTGAACATTTTGCACATGGTCAGTGGTCTCGAACAACTCCGGCTCAAAATTTTCTTCGAATATCTCTGCATTTTCAATTGCTGGCTGGCCAGTATATACTTCTGATAAATGTAAAGTATGGTGAGATGCATTTGATGAAATATGGTCCATGAGAGGTACTTTCTTATTATCTTGAGTTATTTGCATTTTAACACAGTCAATATTTAATTTAAATAGTTTGCAATGGGGTAGCCCAATCAAAGCATAAGGTAACTGATTGTTAATTATAAAAAGTTCAATTCTCTTAGAGATACGTCCTAATTGCAAACTAACAAGGCATTTTTCTTTCAAAGCAAGAACACCTTGTGTTTGGGTGACTGGTATACTCTGCTGAACTTTACATATTTTTAGGTTAAGTTTATGGGCTAAATGACAAGGAATAACACTAATTGAACTCCCAGTATCGATCAAACAAGGTAGTGAGTCTTCATTTTTTACATAAGTAACTTTATGACAATCTCTATTTGATTTTTTATAGCTAGCTTTTTCTTTTTGTATATGTCCGGACATAAGAAATCGTCATTGATTACTAGATGTATTATTACTAGATGACTCATTAGCTATATGATCTTGGTTGGGGTTCGGCAAAGTCATATTGTGACTAGGGGTTGGTACTGCTAACACTTGTTGTCGAAAAGGGCAGTTTCCCACCCAATGATACGCATTTGGTATTCCGATATTAAGACAAATTTTGCATGGAGAGGGCGGCAAAGTGGTCTGGTGGTGTACATTAGGTCGTGGTGGAACATTTGAAGTCGGTCTAAACGTATTTTGGGGATTTCTTGCTTGATTTGATGGAAAAGGTCGAATGGGGTGTGTTTGATAGGGAACTCTGTAGTTCCACTGCCTGTTAAAATTCTGTCCATTCTCATATGGAGGTCGGCTTGGTCGCCATTGTCGATACTGATTGGGGTTTTGGGGGCTTGCTTCAAATTTGTTCTCATTTCCCTTTCTGTCCAGTTTCAGTTTGCTAATTCTGAAAACTAATTCCCGCCATGAATGTGTAGTTGAGGGGTTGCCTGCAATAACTAACTTCTGCATTTCTAATGGCAAGCCCTCCGTTAACCCTTCTAGGATAAGTTTCTGCTCTAAACCTAAGGTTCGGCCTACTTTAGTCTTTTTTTGATAATATTCGTTCAAGTCCTCACCAACTTTATATCTAATATGTGAAAAATCAGTGAGAGAAAGGGTATCGGGAATTTCGTAGTGTTCATTAAACAAAGTGACAAATTCAGACCAATGAAGTACATTTAGACAATTATTAATGTACAACGTAAGTGCACTGTCCTTTAAATACTTCTGTATGTGCCTAATTTTCCAGCACTCGTCTTTTCCCTGTCCTATACAGACACTCTCGAAATAGGCTAACCATGGTATCCAAGACATTCCATCTTGCGGAGAAAACGCAACGATATCGGGGTCTACTGATGTTTTTGGGTTGGCGGATACTGAAGTGTGACCAGACCCAGCTTGAGCTGACAGGGTCTGTCCACCTAACATTGTTACACCAGATGTCTCTGGTGCACCTCCAGATTCCTGACTAGACTTCTGATTATTTTTCTCTTCAGGATTATTAACAGGATTATCATCTTTGCTCGAAATTTGATTTTTTTCTTTTTCGGGGTCACCTGATTTGTCTGTTAAATCCTCTACTTCTTTGGGAGGGGTTGGGCTACTCATGATGGATATAAATATAAAATATCACCGAATTACACAGAAATATAATACACAATTAAAGCACATAAGAATAAAAATGAAAAAATCTTTCAAACTATTTAAAATTTGTAACACTATATCTGTAAAAATCCGTTAAAATCATCTCTTCAAAGTTAAACTCCATTTTTTTTTCCAATAACTTGAATTCAATAATAAAAAAAATTTAAATAACCTCACTAACTATACCGTAAGTTGCATATAAATCACCTTTAAAAGTTTAACACCTAATAATAAAAATATTATAATAATATAATAATGATAATAAAATTTTCACTTCTGCTAAAATATTTTCAAACTGTCTAGAAAAATGATTTTAATATGAGGTTTATTTAATGTTATTTTTCATTAAAATCGTAATTATCAGTTCAGCACAACTAAAGAATTTTCATAAAAATCACCATTCTTACCCTTTCATCTCTTTAAAATTACGTTAAACACAATACATAAACAATTATATATTTGAACTTAAATAGCTGAATTAAAAAATCATTAAAATTTTCACACAAATAATAGCATAATAAAAATAATCATCTTTAATTTATTTTTGGCATGCATAAAAGATTAAATAAAAAGTTTGAGAACCACTTGTTTATGCTTCTAATAATAAAAACAATATTTCTTTAAAAATATTCCTTGGCAGTCCTTTTAAAACAACCAAAATTGTAAAAAAGAAAAAAATTTCCTTCAGTGCTTGCCATCTAATATATCAAAAAGCATTCCAAAAATAAAAGTTTGAGAACCACTGCCTCTCACTAAAAAGATCTTAAAAAAAAGTTTTTTCTTCTGTACGGTTAATATCAAAAGTATTTTACATACCTGCAACTTTTGTTTCAACTAAATCCGTGAATAAACACAACAAAATTTAAAAAAAAAAAGTTCTTACTTTCCTCACCATCGCGACGCGAAACAATAATAAATTAATTTCACTGAAAGATTTATCTCTATATCTTCTTGCACTGCACACGAAAATAATTTTTCCCGTAGTCACGTGGTTTTCGTTTTTGCTGAGCGCAGTTCATTAACCAACTGATTCATTTTCTTTCCTTTTCTGTATAGTCCACAACCCGAAACTAAACGTCTCACAGTGGGGCATTTTGCTGATTTAGCCGGCCAAAAGTCAATTTTCCAAAACATAATTGATGAGAAAAATATGTAGCTAACTTTGAAAGTCAATAGTTGGGGAATCTCCGTAGAGTAATAAAATTTGTCCAAGTGCAATCAAATTGGTGCCACGCAAGTTAAAACTTGCTTGTAGCAGTAGGTTGGTTATCTCTGCTGTCAACTACAATTTTGTGAGTGTTCATTTCAGTGTGATTTTTTTTGTTCAAAATTTTTACTTACATGAAATAGTTATGGATTATGAAAGACCAGGAATATATGTTTATATCTCACATGAATATGTTTATATTTGCTTAATTAAAATATATGATAAAGCGACATGAAATGTACCGTATAATTTGGAAATTTTTATTGTTATTTTAAATATTCCATAAAGGATTAGTTAACCTTAATGGTGAGATCCGATGATATTTTTTACATGAATTGAGAGTTCAAGATATGTAGTTAATAACTTTCAAAACAATAGCCGCTAATAACCGCTAATTTAGAAGAACTACTTTCAAACGGAAATGTGCATGTTTCTGTAAATGATGATGTTTTCATTTACCCCCTTTTTAAAAATGTCTTCTACGACAGCTAAATTGCAAATGTTGCCACAAAATGTCATCTGCAGACATAAAAGAGTTCAAATGTGCATGTCGGATCAATAAATTTATATCTGAAATGAAAATTATATCAAAATAAATCCGGTTTGATCATATGAATAACCAGAATTTGGAAAATTTAGATAAGAAATTTTAATTTCTCGAGGATTACCGTGTCATCAAAGATAATTATTAAGGAAAGCAAAAGCATCAGATAAATCATGATTTAAGTATTTTTTCTGAGAAAAAGGTTAATCTAGATTTCAGGGAATATTCTATTGCAGCACGTACGTTCAGGTTGGCCTCAGAAATTTTTCTGTGATTTGTAGTCAAAGAAGCAAAACCGAAGAAGTACATAGCAAAGCAAATCTTGAAATCCTTCCTCATGCTACCAAATCACAATAGTATGTTACTGAACACAGGAATTATTTTATTTAGTAGTCAAAGAAATGACATGGGCTCTATATCTTGCAGCTAAAGGTAAACAGGTGTTATATAATTATCATGAAACAACTTATTGGTAGTTCTCGACTGTTTAAGCTTTATCAATGTTTGTTGAAGCAAAATCTCGAAAATGCATTATAAAACAGTCAGACATTCACATAAGAAAACATATCAGTCGTATAATTCGCAACAAATGGAAATAACTATTACACTAATAAGGACTCCTAAAAAGTTAGAGACTTCTGGAGAAGTTCAGTTGAAACCTTTATTCGACCACGCCATTAGACACTTCTTGCATTATCTGAAAGAAGTTGTCGAGACAATGAATGATGACACAACACTGTGTAAAATTGAAAGTGAGGATGTGACTGCTTTGAACAAAAATGATATAAAAAAAGCTAAAAAATAATATCAATTTTGATGGAAACCTTTTTTGGAATTCATTTGTACTTTTCCAAATTGTTGCTCAGTCAAAGAAAGGAAAAAAATGTTTGGCAAAATCTAATATCTTCCACGCCTTAGATTCTGTCGACCCATAAGAATTACGATTGTAAAGGATATCTAGAGAGTTGAAGTTTAAGAAAAATCGTGCAACGTGGATATTTTAAATTTGTAACTGCTCAGTTAAGATCCACTCTTATCTTGTATAAAACGTATACCAAGTGAAAAAAAATCTAAATCATTTTTAAAGGCTTTAGCACTACTTATTCCTGTTGAACAGTTGTATGCAAGAGCTCATCAGAGTCAAACAGAATAGGATAGTGATGAAAACTATTACGATGACAATTTTGCATCATCTGATGAATAACCATAGATTTCGTTATCAAATATGTACATATATATATTCATTTATCTAATATGATATTTGTAATATTTTGTTTAAATTAAGTAAAAAATATATGTGATTAATAAATACTTGATTTCAACAGGGTTCCCAGCGTCATGGAAAGTCAGGGAAAATCTGGAAAGTCATGGAATTTCAAAGTAGTCAGGGAAAGTCATGGAAATTTTAAAATATATAGAAAAAGTCAGGGAATTTACAAATATTTTCTAAAAAGTCATGGAAAAGTTTTGGTGAAAAAATGAAAAATGATGTGAAATTCATCATATAGTCTCGGGGGGGGGGAGGGAAACAGAATTTTGAAGAAAGTACAGAAAAAAAAATTGCTAATTTTTGACAAAGGATTGCAAAAATAAGTAACAAATTTCGTTGTATGCCCACTTGGTCAGAGAATCTTTTTAGATTTGGTCAGGGAAAGTCAGGGAATTTTTTTAGATTTGGTCAGGGAAAGTCAGGGAATTTGCCAGTCATGTTTTGCTGGGAACCCTGTTCAATATACTATTGATTTACTCTGTAACAGCGTAAATGGAAAATTTCCATTTTAGGAAAGATTAAGGGTTAACAATGCTTAAAAAGATCGCTTTCTAAAGTTGATACAATTTTTTAATCAACTGTAATGCAATTTAAAATCGATTTCAGAACTTTCAAACACGCTTGAAGAAAAACGTAAAATAATCTATATCTATGCATAAAAATATATATCTCCAATTTTTTTAAACAAATTAGAATATGACTTAAAATTTTTCATTTTGAGATATTCTGTATAAAAAATTAGTTTTATATCGATGGGCAAAATACAATTGCAATCAGATAATTAATCACTGATATTTTACTAATAATTAAAGTTAGTGTTACATGTTACAGTGACTTTCACATACCCTGTATATACAAAAAACATTTTTTTCAAAAACAAATTGCTATAAAAGTATCAAAATATAATAAACTAATAAAATATAAACGTTTCATCATTTTTTCAGGCAGAAATATTTTTGGCCGGCTAAATCCGTCAAATGCCCCACTGTGCGCCTGCGCGGAATCAGTTCTTTATCAGCGCGCTCTTGAAACAGCTGTGTAGTTGACCTATTTCTTCCTTCTTTCAAAATACAAGCACAATTAACGCTGAAAATTTTTTCATGATCACAGAGAGTTGTATGAGTCATTCCACCACTGCTGATAACACTTGTTTGGACTTTGGATTCTTGCCGGCAGAATGAAATACTGCACAAGATTGAGAATGAAGAAAAGTTAATGATTCACTTTCCTTTTGACGAAGGGAGATTAAGTACTTTTGAGTTTTTGGGATAAATTCCGTAAGTCTTTCACCGTATGCACATGCTGTAAGAATTTTTCACGGAGGTATTCGCTGGGATTGACGGGCGTAGAGATTACGTGAATTTTTAGTTTTTGGGATTTCCCGTTGAGATGAACTGTCCTACTCGACTTCTGAAACGAGGCGGGACTCCTTCGGTGGTTGGGGCCCTCGATCGTTGTAGGCTTAAAGTTATATTTTTGTGTTTTCCCAGCTCCTCATTTTATTTAATAACCACCACCACCATATAAAAGCTTGCTTCTATGTTTAGTTCAATTTATTTTCTAAGTATCTTATTTAGTTAATCATTTTTAATGTTTAAATTCAATAGTCTGGTACTTACAGCAAGTGTGCATGCTTATACTAAAAATATCAACGTTTGACACACAATAACATCGTGTAATAAACAGACGCACGTTTCATGAGTATCCTGGACTCATTTCCTCAGTGTAAATAAACTTAAACCCTATTGTATCCCCCCAAAGACATGAAAATGAATCTAAAAACCCAAATGAAAAACAACAACACACCGAGAAACTCCTCCAATCTGATTAAGTCGGTTGGTTGGTTGTAGAGGATTCACTATGACAAAGTAACTCAACCCAGAAAGGTGAGATGTACGGTACACTTGAAAAATCATTAACCAGGGAGTTACCAAATTTATGAATATAAACTGCCTCAAAGAAGTCTAAATCTAATGGAGTGTTACATTTCTTAATAATAGTGGCTGAGTCGAAGTTAAAATTATGTCCCTCACTCCAACAGTGACAGGCAATAGAGGACTTTTGTAATTCTTTTTTCTTAATGTAATTTCTGTGTTCATTGAGTCTGAAACGGAGTTGTCGTTTAGTCTGTCCTATATAGGACAAACCACATTGACATTGGATATTGTAAATGCCCCAAAAGTTTTGATGTGAAATTTTATCCTTTAACTGTGAAAAATTTAGTTTATTAACTGGCTTAAAAACAACCTTAAAATCATATTGCCTTAAAATATTAGCTATTTTATAGCTAATACTATTGTGAAATGGTAAAATAATGAGGTTAGAAAAAGATTCTGGGACATCAGAAGGAACAAGATTACTATTTTTATTTAGACAACGAAAAATTAAACGGTTGATATAAGTCAAACTAAAACCACGATTAATAGCAACAGATCTAATATAATTCAATTCTGTACCAAGGGAAACATTATCAGAACAAATGGAAATTGCTCTATTAATAAAGAAATGAAAAGCCGAGGCTTTCTGAGAAGGGGGGTGACACGAATTAAAATGAGGGGGGAGTGAGACTGCAAAAGGTTTCCGGTATACACAGGTATCAAATGTATTAGGCTGACGTGTGACTAACACATCAAGAAAGGACAATTTATTTTCAACTTCAACTTCATATGTAAACTGAATAACAGGATCTATTGAGTTTAGAATAGTTAAGACGTTATCAATGGATGAAATAGACAGGTCCAAGAGTGCAAAAGAATCATCAACATATCTGCAATAAAATGGAAAATTTATAAAATTAAATAATTTATCCTCAAAATAATGCATATACAAGTGCATGCTTGTTTACCTTTTTCAGCATATGGTTGGGTGGTTGGTAGTGAAGTTAACTTTCTGTTACTTTTTAGTTAACCTTTTTCTGATTTGTTGTTTCTTCTGATGTCATTCTGACACAGTGATGTCATTTTGTTCTAGTGGGTGTGTCTATCACTTATTGAAAGTTATATTTACTAATTTGGCAACATTAAAATGCAGATTTTGTATTGTGTTTGAAGTATATATTTGGGAAGTTTGTAGTTTTGACAAGTCAGTTCAACATGTGAGTAGCTTTTGCAAATAGGCCTTATTTCTGGTGGTGTTTCATTTAGTAGCAGGTGACTACTTGTTTTTTTAGTGTATAAAATATTCAGTTAATATATGCAGTATAAATGAACTATGTTTGGACTTCAGAAATTATTGAGAGTTTGACTTATTATGTGCCTGTGATGATGTATCTTCTAAAAGATGTGTTTGCTACCTATAACCTACAGTTTTAATAAACCCTTTTTTGTTTCCTTCAGAAAATGTTGCAATTATTTTAGCCTCCATCATGCACATAGTTATTTTAATTAAATGGTAAGCAGTGTGGCTCAAGATATTGTGGGGGAGGTGTTATCTAACCCTACAATGTGGTAGCAGAGCGTGGTTGGGCGCTCTGCTTACCTTTACTGCTTTACCTTTTATTTTGTGGTGCTGTATTTTGTGATAAAATGAGTAAGATAACTGAGCAGACTCTCTCTTTCCCTAAATTGGGTAATGATAATTGGAAGGCATGGAGGTTCAGCATGGATATGATGCTAATTAGCCAAGGCTTAGAAATTTATACTTCTGATAAAGAAAAAGGTAAAGCAAAAGCCGATGGAGGAAATATTGAAAATTTTGAGGAGTATATGAAGAAAAGTAAGAAGGCATTGGCATACATATGTTTAAGCTTGACTGAAGAGATCAAAAGTGTAGTTTTTAGTGCTGAATCATCTTTTGAGGCGTGGCAGTTATTAAAAAGTGCTTATGAACCTACGTCACGTGCAAGAGTTGCTTACCTTCGGAGAAAGTTCATAAATACAAAGTTTGAGGCCAGTGATACTATGAGTCAGTATATTGGAAAAGTTTTGGAAATAGTTAGAGATTTAGAGCAAACAGGAAAGAGTGTGCCTAAAGATGAAATTGCTTTTCAAATCTTAGAAAGTTTACCGCCATCTTATGAGACCCTTATATCTAGTCTTTATCAATTGGCTGATGATGAATTCACTGTGGAAGGTCTTCGACCATTTTTGCTTGCTGAATATGACCGTTTGCAAAATAAACAGATCGATGACCAAGATATATTCAAAAATCAAAATACAGCTCTAATGTCTTCTAGAAATTTTTCGACTGATACTATACCAAAGGTCCATCCTCCTAGTGCTGTGAATTCAACTGTGCAACAAGAAACCCGAAAGTGCTACCGGTGTGGTCGAGTTGGCCACTTAATCAAGAATTGTAGACATAGATCCCAAACCAGGAGATTAAATCAGTATAGACCAAGATTCAGATCAAGTTCAAGGAAATCCCAACTGCCTAATCAAGCTTTCTTCGCATCCGCCCTATTATCTGATGGACCTGAACTTGAATTTATTTTGGATTCTGCAGCAACAGATCACTTCAGTTATGATCGATCTCTCTTCTACAATTTCAGAGAATTAGAAAGTCAAGCTGTTATAGCAAAAGGAATTGCTGACATTTGTGGTATAGGGGACATTGACTTACGAGTGAACTGTGGTACTGTAGTAAGAACTTTTACTTTAAAAAAATGTATATTATGTTCCTGATATGGTGAGAAATCTTCTGTCTGTTAGAAAATTAACTGATAAAAATTTTAAAGTAAAATTTGACAAATGTAAGGCTATAATTTTTAATCCTGATAATTCTGAATTTTTAACAGTGCCTTTAGTAACTAAATTTTATTGTATTACTGCTAAATGTGTGTCTAATGAATCGTGTGCTTATGTTGTTAGAAATAGTAAGTTAAATAATTGTTCTAATGATTTAGTGCTATGGCATAGGCGTTTCAGTCATTTAAATGCTAAAAACTTGATAAAATTTTCAAAAACAAATTATGTAACTGGACTTAAAAATTTATCCGGTGAAATGGGGTCATGTGAAGTTTGTAATTTAGCAAAAAGTACTAGAGAATCTCATCATGTTATAGATGATATTAAGACAGGTGGCATTTTAGAGTTAGTGCACCTCGACATTTGGGGACCAGCTCCTGAACCTTCTTTAGGTGGGGCTAGGTTTTTCTTGAGTTTAGTTGATGATTTCTCTAGGTATGCACATGTATACATTCTTAAATATAAAAGTCAGGCATTTGATTATTTCAAGCATTATAAAGCTTTAGTTGAGAAGCAGACAGGTCATGTAATTAAAAGACTTCGTTCTGATTGGGGTAAAGAATTTGATTCTAATCAATTTGGGAAATTCTTAAAAGATGAGGGGATTAAACATGAGCACTCGAATACGTATTCGCCACAGATGAATGGCATCGCGGAAAGATACAACCGTACTTTAATGGAGGGAGTTAGAGCTATGTTAATTCAGGCAAATTTACATAAAGAATTATGGGCTGAAATGGTTTGTACTGTAAATTACTTAAAAAATAGATACCCTCACACTAAATTGCATGGGAAAGCCCCTCTGAATGTTTGGAAAGGTGGAAATTTTTCGGTTAAGTACTTAAGAGTTATAGGAAGTACTGTTTTTGTTCATATTCCAAAAAGGTATCGTAATAAATTAGAGGCAAGATCTAAAAAGGGAATTTTAATTGGCTACGCCAGGAGCACGAGAGGTTATAGAGTATGGTTTCAAGGGACTAAAGAAGTGCAGGAAACTAAACATTTGAAAATCATTGAAAATGATTTTATTTCAGAACCAGTTAAAGACTCTAGCAATAGAATGGTTAAATTTAAAGTGCAAGATGACCCAGTTGAAAATACTTCTTTTTCAGATTGGAAGAGAATTGAAAAGGTTAGAGAGTCAGGTAGTTCTGCAGGTCGTGTAGATGTTTACTACTATCCAGAACCTGGTATTAGGTTAAGAAGTAAAAATGATGTGAAGGATTATTGTAAGGAAAAGGGTCTAGTTTTTAAATCTGAGGAATTTGATTTTAAACCACTTAAAACTAATTCAGATCCCTCCCAGCCTGAAGTTAAACTGAAAAGTGACTCTAATTCTAAACCTGTAATAGAAACTGATGAAGAGGACTTAGAATCTAACCCAGAAGCACATTGTGCTGAAATAAAAATTCCAATTAGTTTTAGTGAGTCCCAAAATCTTCCTGAGAAACAAGAGTGGGTTAAAGCTATGAGTACTGAACTTAAAATATTAAAAGATAGGGAAGTGTATGACCTTGTAACCCGTCCTGAAAAGAGTAAAGTTCTTGGTACAAAATGGGTATATACACTGAAAAAGGATGTGTCAGGTAAAATTAAAAGTTTTAAAGCTAGGTTAGTAGCGAAGGGATTCCGACAAGTTGAGGGAATCGATTATTTTGACACATTTTCACCTGTCATAGCTTTTCCACTTGTTAGATTTTTCTTTATTGTACTTGTGGTTCTAAAGGGATGGTTTAGCCAGCATATTGACGTGAAAGGTGCATACTTATATGCAAAATTAAATGAGCAAATTTATGTTGAGCAGCCAGATGGTTTCCGGGAAGTTGATGAAAAGTATGTATGGAAACTTAACAAGGCATTATATGGACTCCACCAGGCTGGCCGCGAATGGTTTAATGAATTAGACAAAACTTTTAAGGATTTAGGTTTTGATAAAGTATTGAATTGTAACTGCATATATGTTTATGAATTAAAAGTAGTAATTCTAGTTTATGTTGATGACTTAGCAATTTTTGCAGAGAATAAGGAAATATTAAACCAAGTAATTGAATTAATAAAGTCTAAATTTGAAATAAAAACTTTAGGTGAAATTAGAAATTTTCTAGGAGTTGAATTCGAGCAACGTGAGGGGTCTTATGTACTGCATCAAACTAAATATATTGAAAGAATTGCAGAAATTTTTAAGGTTCCTAGAATAAAATGCAAATTGCCATTAACACCAGGAACAGTGTTAAACTTAGCAAATGAGGGGGAACAAATAGATGTCCCTTACAGACAGTTAATAGGTTGCTTGTTGTTCTTAGCTTCTAGAAGTAGACCTGATATTCAATTTTCGGTTATTGCTTTATCTCAGTTTTCTAATAAACCATCATGGGATCATTGGAAAAATTTGTGTCAGGTTTTGCAATATGTTATTGATACAAAAGAACTGAGTTTAAATCTATCTAGAATTTCAAATTGTAATATTAATGTCTATACTGATGCTACATGGGCTTCAGATTTAGTTGATCGTAAATCAGTTAGTGGTTTAGTAATTTTTGTTGACCAAGTACCTATTATATGGAACTCTTCTAAACAGAAATGTGTTGCCTTATCAAGTATGGAATCTGAATATGTTGCTTTATCAGATTCAGTCAAGGAACTGTGTTGGTTAACAAGAATAATTGATGACTTTTCCTTTTTGAACTTAAACTTAACTAAACCAACAATTCATTGTGACAATCAAAGTACTATAAATTTTTCTAAAAACAATATAGAAAATACAAGAACCAAATATATTGATACACGTAGTTATTTTGTAAAGGAAAATATTGGAAATTTTGAACTTAAGTATGTATCTAGTAAATGTAATGTTGCTGATGTAATGACAAAAGCATTGTCAAGTGAAAAATTTTTCTATTTTAGAAAATGGTTGTTTGGCTAGGCAGAGGACCTGGAAAAAAGGGGGCATTTGTAGGCTTAAAGTTATATTTTTGTGTTTTCCCAGCTCCTCATTTTATTTAATAACCACCACCACCATATAAAAGCTTGCTTCTATGTTTAGTTCAATTTATTTTCTAAGTATCTTATTTAGTTAATCATTTTTAATGTTTAAATTCAATAGTCTGGTACTTACAGCAAGTGTGCATGCTTGTTTACCTTTTTCAGCATATGGTTGGGTGGTTGGTAGTGAAGTTAACTTTCTGTTACTTTTTAGTTAACCTTTTTCTGATTTGTTGTTTCTTCTGATGTCATTCTGACACAGTGATGTCATTTTGTTCTAGTGGGTGTGTCTATCACTTATTGAAAGTTATATTTACTAATTTGGCAACATTAAAATGCAGATTTTGTATTGTGTTTGAAGTATATATTTGGGAAGTTTGTAGTTTTGACAAGTCAGTTCAACATGTGAGTAGCTTTTGCAAATAGGCCTTATTTCTGGTGGTGTTTCATTTAGTAGCAGGTGACTACTTGTTTTTTTAGTGTATAAAATATTCAGTTAATATATGCAGTATAAATGAACTATGTTTGGACTTCAGAAATTATTGAGAGTTTGACTTATTATGTGCCTGTGATGATGTATCTTCTAAAAGATGTGTTTGCTACCTATAACCTACAGTTTTAATAAACCCTTTTTTGTTTCCTTCAGAAAATGTTGCAATTATTTTAGCCTCCATCATGCACATAGTTATTTTAATTAAATGGTAAGCAGTGTGGCTCAAGATATTGTGGGGGAGGTGTTATCTAACCCTACAATGTGGTAGCAGAGCGTGGTTGGGCGCTCTGCTTACCTTTACTGCTTTACCTTTTATTTTGTGGTGCTGTATTTTGTGATAAAATGAGTAAGATAACTGAGCAGACTCTCTCTTTCCCTAAATTGGGTAATGATAATTGGAAGGCATGGAGGTTCAGCATGGATATGATGCTAATTAGCCAAGGCTTAGAAATTTATACTTCTGATAAAGAAAAAGGTAAAGCAAAAGCCGATGGAGGAAATATTGAAAATTTTGAGGAGTATATGAAGAAAAGTAAGAAGGCATTGGCATACATATGTTTAAGCTTGACTGAAGAGATCAAAAGTGTAGTTTTTAGTGCTGAATCATCTTTTGAGGCGTGGCAGTTATTAAAAAGTGCTTATGAACCTACGTCACGTGCAAGAGTTGCTTACCTTCGGAGAAAGTTCATAAATACAAAGTTTGAGGCCAGTGATACTATGAGTCAGTATATTGGAAAAGTTTTGGAAATAGTTAGAGATTTAGAGCAAACAGGAAAGAGTGTGCCTAAAGATGAAATTGCTTTTCAAATCTTAGAAAGTTTACCGCCATCTTATGAGACCCTTATATCTAGTCTTTATCAATTGGCTGATGATGAATTCACTGTGGAAGGTCTTCGACCATTTTTGCTTGCTGAATATGACCGTTTGCAAAATAAACAGATCGATGACCAAGATATATTCAAAAATCAAAATACAGCTCTAATGTCTTCTAGAAATTTTTCGACTGATACTATACCAAAGGTCCATCCTCCTAGTGCTGTGAATTCAACTGTGCAACAAGAAACCCGAAAGTGCTACCGGTGTGGTCGAGTTGGCCACTTAATCAAGAATTGTAGACATAGATCCCAAACCAGGAGATTAAATCAGTATAGACCAAGATTCAGATCAAGTTCAAGGAAATCCCAACTGCCTAATCAAGCTTTCTTCGCATCCGCCCTATTATCTGATGGACCTGAACTTGAATTTATTTTGGATTCTGCAGCAACAGATCACTTCAGTTATGATCGATCTCTCTTCTACAATTTCAGAGAATTAGAAAGTCAAGCTGTTATAGCAAAAGGAATTGCTGACATTTGTGGTATAGGGGACATTGACTTACGAGTGAACTGTGGTACTGTAGTAAGAACTTTTACTTTAAAAAATGTATATTATGTTCCTGATATGGTGAGAAATCTTCTGTCTGTTAGAAAATTAACTGATAAAAATTTTAAAGTAAAATTTGACAAATGTAAGGCTATAATTTTTAATCCTGATAATTCTGAATTTTTAACAGTGCCTTTAGTAACTAAATTTTATTGTATTACTGCTAAATGTGTGTCTAATGAATCGTGTGCTTATGTTGTTAGAAATAGTAAGTTAAATAATTGTTCTAATGATTTAGTGCTATGGCATAGGCGTTTCAGTCATTTAAATGCTAAAAACTTGATAAAATTTTCAAAAACAAATTATGTAACTGGACTTAAAAATTTATCCGGTGAAATGGGGTCATGTGAAGTTTGTAATTTAGCAAAAAGTACTAGAGAATCTCATCATGTTATAGATGATATTAAGACAGGTGGCATTTTAGAGTTAGTGCACCTCGACATTTGGGGACCAGCTCCTGAACCTTCTTTAGGTGGGGCTAGGTTTTTCTTGAGTTTAGTTGATGATTTCTCTAGGTATGCACATGTATACATTCTTAAATATAAAAGTCAGGCATTTGATTATTTCAAGCATTATAAAGCTTTAGTTGAGAAGCAGACAGGTCATGTAATTAAAAGACTTCGTTCTGATTGGGGTAAAGAATTTGATTCTAATCAATTTGGGAAATTCTTAAAAGATGAGGGGATTAAACATGAGCACTCGAATACGTATTCGCCACAGATGAATGGCATCGCGGAAAGATACAACCGTACTTTAATGGAGGGAGTTAGAGCTATGTTAATTCAGGCAAATTTACCTAAAGAATTATGGGCTGAAATGGTTTGTACTGTAAATTACTTAAAAAATAGATACCCTCACACTAAATTGCATGGGAAAGCCCCTCTGAATGTTTGGAAAGGTGGAAATTTTTCGGTTAAGTACTTAAGAGTTATAGGAAGTACTGTTTTTGTTCATATTCCAAAAAGGTATCGTAATAAATTAGAGGCAAGATCTAAAAAGGGAATTTTAATTGGCTACGCCAGGAGCACGAGAGGTTATAGAGTATGGTTTCAAGGGACTAAAGAAGTGCAGGAAACTAAACATTTGAAAATCATTGAAAATGATTTTATTTCAGAACCAGTTAAAGACTCTAGCAATAGAATGGTTAAATTTAAAGTGCAAGATGACCCAGTTGAAAATACTTCTTTTTCAGATTGGAAGAGAATTGAAAAGGTTAGAGAGTCAGGTAGTTCTGCAGGTCGTGTAGATGTTTACTACTATCCAGAACCTGGTATTAGGTTAAGAAGTAAAAATGATGTGAAGGATTATTGTAAGGAAAAGGGTCTAGTTTTTAAATCTGAGGAATTTGATTTTAAACCACTTAAAACTAATTCAGATCCCTCCCAGCCTGAAGTTAAACTGAAAAGTGACTCTAATTCTAAACCTGTAATAGAAACTGATGAAGAGGACTTAGAATCTAACCCAGAAGCACATTGTGCTGAAATAAAAATTCCAATTAGTTTTAGTGAGTCCCAAAATCTTCCTGAGAAACAAGAGTGGGTTAAAGCTATGAGTACTGAACTTAAAATATTAAAAGATAGGGAAGTGTATGACCTTGTAACCCGTCCTGAAAAGAGTAAAGTTCTTGGTACAAAATGGGTATATACACTGAAAAAGGATGTGTCAGGTAAAATTAAAAGTTTTAAAGCTAGGTTAGTAGCGAAGGGATTCCGACAAGTTGAGGGAATCGATTATTTTGACACATTTTCACCTGTCATAGCTTTTCCACTTGTTAGATTTTTCTTTATTGTACTTGTGGTTCTAAAGGGATGGTTTAGCCAGCATATTGACGTGAAAGGTGCATACTTATATGCAAAATTAAATGAGCAAATTTATGTTGAGCAGCCAGATGGTTTCCGGGAAGTTGATGAAAAGTATGTATGGAAACTTAACAAGGCATTATATGGACTCCACCAGGCTGGCCGCGAATGGTTTAATGAATTAGACAAAACTTTTAAGGATTTAGGTTTTGATAAAGTATTGAATTGTAACTGCATATATGTTTATGAATTAAAAGTAGTAATTCTAGTTTATGTTGATGACTTAGCAATTTTTGCAGAGAATAAGGAAATATTAAACCAAGTAATTGAATTAATAAAGTCTAAATTTGAAATAAAAACTTTAGGTGAAATTAGAAATTTTCTAGGAGTTGAATTCGAGCAACGTGAGGGGTCTTATGTACTGCATCAAACTAAATATATTGAAAGAATTGCAGAAATTTTTAAGGTTCCTAGAATAAAATGCAAATTGCCATTAACACCAGGAACAGTGTTAAACTTAGCAAATGAGGGGGAACAAATAGATGTCCCTTACAGACAGTTAATAGGTTGCTTGTTGTTCTTAGCTTCTAGAAGTAGACCTGATATTCAATTTTCGGTTATTGCTTTATCTCAGTTTTCTAATAAACCATCATGGGATCATTGGAAAAATTTGTGTCAGGTTTTGCAATATGTTATTGATACAAAAGAACTGAGTTTAAATCTATCTAGAATTTCAAATTGTAATATTAATGTCTATACTGATGCTACATGGGCTTCAGATTTAGTTGATCGTAAATCAGTTAGTGGTTTAGTAATTTTTGTTGACCAAGTACCTATTATATGGAACTCTTCTAAACAGAAATGTGTTGCCTTATCAAGTATGGAATCTGAATATGTTGCTTTATCAGATTCAGTCAAGGAACTGTGTTGGTTAACAAGAATAATTGATGACTTTTCCTTTTTGAACTTAAACTTAACTAAACCAACAATTCATTGTGACAATCAAAGTACTATAAATTTTTCTAAAAACAATATAGAAAATACAAGAACCAAATATATTGATACACGTAGTTATTTTGTAAAGGAAAATATTGGAAATTTTGAACTTAAGTATGTATCTAGTAAATGTAATGTTGCTGATGTAATGACAAAAGCATTGTCAAGTGAAAAATTTTTCTATTTTAGAAAATGGTTGTTTGGCTAGGCAGAGGACCTGGAAAAAAGGGGGCATTTGTAGGCTTAAAGTTATATTTTTGTGTTTTCCCAGCTCCTCATTTTATTTAATAACCACCACCACCATATAAAAGCTTGCTTCTATGTTTAGTTCAATTTATTTTCTAAGTATCTTATTTAGTTAATCATTTTTAATGTTTAAATTCAATAGTCTGGTACTTACAGCAAGTGTGCATGCTTGTTTACCTTTTTCAGCATATGGTTGGGTGGTTGGTAGTGAAGTTAACTTTCTGTTACTTTTTAGTTAACCTTTTTCTGATTTGTTGTTTCTTCTGATGTCATTCTGACACAGTGATGTCATTTTGTTCTAGTGGGTGTGTCTATCACTTATTGAAAGTTATATTTACTAATTTGGCAACATTAAAATGCAGATTTTGTATTGTGTTTGAAGTATATATTTGGGAAGTTTGTAGTTTTGACAAGTCAGTTCAACATGTGAGTAGCTTTTGCAAATAGGCCTTATTTCTGGTGGTGTTTCATTTAGTAGCAGGTGACTACTTGTTTTTTTAGTGTATAAAATATTCAGTTAATATATGCAGTATAAATGAACTATGTTTGGACTTCAGAAATTATTGAGAGTTTGACTTATTATGTGCCTGTGATGATGTATCTTCTAAAAGATGTGTTTGCTACCTATAACCTACAGTTTTAATAAACCCTTTTTTGTTTCCTTCAGAAAATGTTGCAATTATTTTAGCCTCCATCGTGCACATAGTTATTTTAATTAAATGGTAAGCAGTGTGGCTCAAGATATTGTGGGGGAGGTGTTATCTAACCCTACAATGTGGTAGCAGAGCGTGGTTGGGCGCTCTGCTTACCTTTACTGCTTTACCTTTTATTTTGTGGTGCTGTATTTTGTGATAAAATGAGTAAGATAACTGAGCAGACTCTCTCTTTCCCTAAATTGGGTAATGATAATTGGAAGGCATGGAGGTTCAGCATGGATATGATGCTAATTAGCCAAGGCTTAGAAATTTATACTTCTGATAAAGAAAAAGGTAAAGCAAAAGCCGATGGAGGAAATATTGAAAATTTTGAGGAGTATATGAAGAAAAGTAAGAAGGCATTGGCATACATATGTTTAAGCTTGACTGAAGAGATCAAAAGTGTAGTTTTTAGTGCTGAATCATCTTTTGAGGCGTGGCAGTTATTAAAAAGTGCTTATGAACCTACGTCACGTGCAAGAGTTGCTTACCTTCGGAGAAAGTTCATAAATACAAAGTTTGAGGCCAGTGATACTATGAGTCAGTATATTGGAAAAGTTTTGGAAATAGTTAGAGATTTAGAGCAAACAGGAAAGAGTGTGCCTAAAGATGAAATTGCTTTTCAAATCTTAGAAAGTTTACCGCCATCTTATGAGACCCTTATATCTAGTCTTTATCAATTGGCTGATGATGAATTCACTGTGGAAGGTCTTCGACCATTTTTGCTTGCTGAATATGACCGTTTGCAAAATAAACAGATCGATGACCAAGATATATTCAAAAATCAAAATACAGCTCTAATGTCTTCTAGAAATTTTTCGACTGATACTATACCAAAGGTCCATCCTCCTAGTGCTGTGAATTCAACTGTGCAACAAGAAACCCGAAAGTGCTACCGGTGTGGTCGAGTTGGCCACTTAATCAAGAATTGTAGACATAGATCCCAAACCAGGAGATTAAATCAGTATAGACCAAGATTCAGATCAAGTTCAAGGAAATCCCAACTGCCTAATCAAGCTTTCTTCGCATCCGCCCTATTATCTGATGGACCTGAACTTGAATTTATTTTGGATTCTGCAGCAACAGATCACTTCAGTTATGATCGATCTCTCTTCTACAATTTCAGAGAATTAGAAAGTCAAGCTGTTATAGCAAAAGGAATTGCTGACATTTGTGGTATAGGGGACATTGACTTACGAGTGAACTGTGGTACTGTAGTAAGAACTTTTACTTTAAAAAATGTATATTATGTTCCTGATATGGTGAGAAATCTTCTGTCTGTTAGAAAATTAACTGATAAAAATTTTAAAGTAAAATTTGACAAATGTAAGGCTATAATTTTTAATCCTGATAATTCTGAATTTTTAACAGTGCCTTTAGTAACTAAATTTTATTGTATTACTGCTAAATGTGTGTCTAATGAATCGTGTGCTTATGTTGTTAGAAATAGTAAGTTAAATAATTGTTCTAATGATTTAGTGCTATGGCATAGGCGTTTCAGTCATTTAAATGCTAAAAACTTGATAAAATTTTCAAAAACAAATTATGTAACTGGACTTAAAAATTTATCCGGTGAAATGGGGTCATGTGAAGTTTGTAATTTAGCAAAAAGTACTAGAGAATCTCATCATGTTATAGATGATATTAAGACAGGTGGCATTTTAGAGTTAGTGCACCTCGACATTTGGGGACCAGCTCCTGAACCTTCTTTAGGTGGGGCTAGGTTTTTCTTGAGTTTAGTTGATGATTTCTCTAGGTATGCACATGTATACATTCTTAAATATAAAAGTCAGGCATTTGATTATTTCAAGCATTATAAAGCTTTAGTTGAGAAGCAGACAGGTCATGTAATTAAAAGACTTCGTTCTGATTGGGGTAAAGAATTTGATTCTAATCAATTTGGGAAATTCTTAAAAGATGAGGGGATTAAACATGAGCACTCGAATACGTATTCGCCACAGATGAATGGCATCGCGGAAAGATACAACCGTACTTTAATGGAGGGAGTTAGAGCTATGTTAATTCAGGCAAATTTACCTAAAGAATTATGGGCTGAAATGGTTTGTACTGTAAATTACTTAAAAAATAGATACCCTCACACTAAATTGCATGGGAAAGCCCCTCTGAATGTTTGGAAAGGTGGAAATTTTTCGGTTAAGTACTTAAGAGTTATAGGAAGTACTGTTTTTGTTCATATTCCAAAAAGGTATCGTAATAAATTAGAGGCAAGATCTAAAAAGGGAATTTTAATTGGCTACGCCAGGAGCACGAGAGGTTATAGAGTATGGTTTCAAGGGACTAAAGAAGTGCAGGAAACTAAACATTTGAAAATCATTGAAAATGATTTTATTTCAGAACCAGTTAAAGACTCTAGCAATAGAATGGTTAAATTTAAAGTGCAAGATGACCCAGTTGAAAATACTTCTTTTTCAGATTGGAAGAGAATTGAAAAGGTTAGAGAGTCAGGTAGTTCTGCAGGTCGTGTAGATGTTTACTACTATCCAGAACCTGGTATTAGGTTAAGAAGTAAAAATGATGTGAAGGATTATTGTAAGGAAAAGGGTCTAGTTTTTAAATCTGAGGAATTTGATTTTAAACCACTTAAAACTAATTCAGATCCCTCCCAGCCTGAAGTTAAACTGAAAAGTGACTCTAATTCTAAACCTGTAATAGAAACTGATGAAGAGGACTTAGAATCTAACCCAGAAGCACATTGTGCTGAAATAAAAATTCCAATTAGTTTTAGTGAGTCCCAAAATCTTCCTGAGAAACAAGAGTGGGTTAAAGCTATGAGTACTGAACTTAAAATATTAAAAGATAGGGAAGTGTATGACCTTGTAACCCGTCCTGAAAAGAGTAAAGTTCTTGGTACAAAATGGGTATATACACTGAAAAAGGATGTGTCAGGTAAAATTAAAAGTTTTAAAGCTAGGTTAGTAGCGAAGGGATTCCGACAAGTTGAGGGAATCGATTATTTTGACACATTTTCACCTGTCATAGCTTTTCCACTTGTTAGATTTTTCTTTATTGTACTTGTGGTTCTAAAGGGATGGTTTAGCCAGCATATTGACGTGAAAGGTGCATACTTATATGCAAAATTAAATGAGCAAATTTATGTTGAGCAGCCAGATGGTTTCCGGGAAGTTGATGAAAAGTATGTATGGAAACTTAACAAGGCATTATATGGACTCCACCAGGCTGGCCGCGAATGGTTTAATGAATTAGACAAAACTTTTAAGGATTTAGGTTTTGATAAAGTATTGAATTGTAACTGCATATATGTTTATGAATTAAAAGTAGTAATTCTAGTTTATGTTGATGACTTAGCAATTTTTGCAGAGAATAAGGAAATATTAAACCAAGTAATTGAATTAATAAAGTCTAAATTTGAAATAAAAACTTTAGGTGAAATTAGAAATTTTCTAGGAGTTGAATTCGAGCAACGTGAGGGGTCTTATGTACTGCATCAAACTAAATATATTGAAAGAATTGCAGAAATTTTTAAGGTTCCTAGAATAAAATGCAAATTGCCATTAACACCAGGAACAGTGTTAAACTTAGCAAATGAGGGGGAACAAATAGATGTCCCTTACAGACAGTTAATAGGTTGCTTGTTGTTCTTAGCTTCTAGAAGTAGACCTGATATTCAATTTTCGGTTATTGCTTTATCTCAGTTTTCTAATAAACCATCATGGGATCATTGGAAAAATTTGTGTCAGGTTTTGCAATATGTTATTGATACAAAAGAACTGAGTTTAAATCTATCTAGAATTTCAAATTGTAATATTAATGTCTATACTGATGCTACATGGGCTTCAGATTTAGTTGATCGTAAATCAGTTAGTGGTTTAGTAATTTTTGTTGACCAAGTACCTATTATATGGAACTCTTCTAAACAGAAATGTGTTGCCTTATCAAGTATGGAATCTGAATATGTTGCTTTATCAGATTCAGTCAAGGAACTGTGTTGGTTAACAAGAATAATTGATGACTTTTCCTTTTTGAACTTAAACTTAACTAAACCAACAATTCATTGTGACAATCAAAGTACTATAAATTTTTCTAAAAACAATATAGAAAATACAAGAACCAAATATATTGATACACGTAGTTATTTTGTAAAGGAAAATATTGGAAATTTTGAACTTAAGTATGTATCTAGTAAATGTAATGTTGCTGATGTAATGACAAAAGCATTGTCAAGTGAAAAATTTTTCTATTTTAGAAAATGGTTGTTTGGCTAGGCAGAGGACCTGGAAAAAAGGGGGCATTTGTAGGCTTAAAGTTATATTTTTGTGTTTTCCCAGCTCCTCATTTTATTTAATAACCACCACCACCATATAAAAGCTTGCTTCTATGTTTAGTTCAATTTATTTTCTAAGTATCTTATTTAGTTAATCATTTTTAATGTTTAAATTCAATAGTCTGGTACTTACAGCAAGTGTGCATGCTTGTTTACCTTTTTCAGCATATGGTTGGGTGGTTGGTAGTGAAGTTAACTTTCTGTTACTTTTTAGTTAACCTTTTTCTGATTTGTTGTTTCTTCTGATGTCATTCTGACACAGTGATGTCATTTTGTTCTAGTGGGTGTGTCTATCACTTATTGAAAGTTATATTTACTAATTTGGCAACATTAAAATGCAGATTTTGTATTGTGTTTGAAGTATATATTTGGGAAGTTTGTAGTTTTGACAAGTCAGTTCAACATGTGAGTAGCTTTTGCAAATAGGCCTTATTTCTGGTGGTGTTTCATTTAGTAGCAGGTGACTACTTGTTTTTTTAGTGTATAAAATATTCAGTTAATATATGCAGTATAAATGAACTATGTTTGGACTTCAGAAATTATTGAGAGTTTGACTTATTATGTGCCTGTGATGATGTATCTTCTAAAAGATGTGTTTGCTACCTATAACCTACAGTTTTAATAAACCCTTTTTTGTTTCCTTCAGAAAATGTTGCAATTATTTTAGCCTCCATCATGCACATAGTTATTTTAATTAAATGGTAAGCAGTGTGGCTCAAGATATTGTGGGGGAGGTGTTATCTAACCCTACAATGTGGTAGCAGAGCGTGGTTGGGCGCTCTGCTTACCTTTACTGCTTTACCTTTTATTTTGTGGTGCTGTATTTTGTGATAAAATGAGTAAGATAACTGAGCAGACTCTCTCTTTCCCTAAATTGGGTAATGATAATTGGAAGGCATGGAGGTTCAGCATGGATATGATGCTAATTAGCCAAGGCTTAGAAATTTATACTTCTGATAAAGAAAAAGGTAAAGCAAAAGCCGATGGAGGAAATATTGAAAATTTTGAGGAGTATATGAAGAAAAGTAAGAAGGCATTGGCATACATATGTTTAAGCTTGACTGAAGAGATCAAAAGTGTAGTTTTTAGTGCTGAATCATCTTTTGAGGCGTGGCAGTTATTAAAAAGTGCTTATGAACCTACGTCACGTGCAAGAGTTGCTTACCTTCGGAGAAAGTTCATAAATACAAAGTTTGAGGCCAGTGATACTATGAGTCAGTATATTGGAAAAGTTTTGGAAATAGTTAGAGATTTAGAGCAAACAGGAAAGAGTGTGCCTAAAGATGAAATTGCTTTTCAAATCTTAGAAAGTTTACCGCCATCTTATGAGACCCTTATATCTAGTCTTTATCAATTGGCTGATGATGAATTCACTGTGGAAGGTCTTCGACCATTTTTGCTTGCTGAATATGACCGTTTGCAAAATAAACAGATCGATGACCAAGATATATTCAAAAATCAAAATACAGCTCTAATGTCTTCTAGAAATTTTTCGACTGATACTATACCAAAGGTCCATCCTCCTAGTGCTGTGAATTCAACTGTGCAACAAGAAACCCGAAAGTGCTACCGGTGTGGTCGAGTTGGCCACTTAATCAAGAATTGTAGACATAGATCCCAAACCAGGAGATTAAATCAGTATAGACCAAGATTCAGATCAAGTTCAAGGAAATCCCAACTGCCTAATCAAGCTTTCTTCGCATCCGCCCTATTATCTGATGGACCTGAACTTGAATTTATTTTGGATTCTGCAGCAACAGATCACTTCAGTTATGATCGATCTCTCTTCTACAATTTCAGAGAATTAGAAAGTCAAGCTGTTATAGCAAAAGGAATTGCTGACATTTGTGGTATAGGGGACATTGACTTACGAGTGAACTGTGGTACTGTAGTAAGAACTTTTACTTTAAAAAATGTATATTATGTTCCTGATATGGTGAGAAATCTTCTGTCTGTTAGAAAATTAACTGATAAAAATTTTAAAGTAAAATTTGACAAATGTAAGGCTATAATTTTTAATCCTGATAATTCTGAATTTTTAACAGTGCCTTTAGTAACTAAATTTTATTGTATTACTGCTAAATGTGTGTCTAATGAATCGTGTGCTTATGTTGTTAGAAATAGTAAGTTAAATAATTGTTCTAATGATTTAGTGCTATGGCATAGGCGTTTCAGTCATTTAAATGCTAAAAAATTTTCAAAAACAAATTATGTAACTGGACTTAAAAATTTATCCGGTGAAATGGGGTCATGTGAAGTTTGTAATTTAGCAAAAAGTACTAGAGAATCTCATCATGTTATAGATGATATTAAGACAGGTGGCATTTTAGAGTTAGTGCACCTCGACATTTGGGGACCAGCTCCTGAACCTTCTTTAGGTGGGGCTAGGTTTTTCTTGAGTTTAGTTGATGATTTCTCTAGGTATGCACATGTATACATTCTTAAATATAAAAGTCAGGCATTTGATTATTTCAAGCATTATAAAGCTTTAGTTGAGAAGCAGACAGGTCATGTAATTAAAAGACTTCGTTCTGATTGGGGTAAAGAATTTGATTCTAATCAATTTGGGAAATTCTTAAAAGATGAGGGGATTAAACATGAGCACTCGAATACGTATTCGCCACAGATGAATGGCATCGCGGAAAGATACAACCGTACTTTAATGGAGGGAGTTAGAGCTATGTTAATTCAGGCAAATTTACCTAAAGAATTATGGGCTGAAATGGTTTGTACTGTAAATTACTTAAAAAATAGATACCCTCACACTAAATTGCATGGGAAAGCCCCTCTGAATGTTTGGAAAGGTGGAAATTTTTCGGTTAAGTACTTAAGAGTTATAGGAAGTACTGTTTTTGTTCATATTCCAAAAAGGTATCGTAATAAATTAGAGGCAAGATCTAAAAAGGGAATTTTAATTGGCTACGCCAGGAGCACGAGAGGTTATAGAGTATGGTTTCAAGGGACTAAAGAAGTGCAGGAAACTAAACATTTGAAAATCATTGAAAATGATTTTATTTCAGAACCAGTTAAAGACTCTAGCAATAGAATGGTTAAATTTAAAGTGCAAGATGACCCAGTTGAAAATACTTCTTTTTCAGATTGGAAGAGAATTGAAAAGGTTAGAGAGTCAGGTAGTTCTGCAGGTCGTGTAGATGTTTACTACTATCCAGAACCTGGTATTAGGTTAAGAAGTAAAAATGATGTGAAGGATTATTGTAAGGAAAAGGGTCTAGTTTTTAAATCTGAGGAATTTGATTTTAAACCACTTAAAACTAATTCAGATCCCTCCCAGCCTGAAGTTAAACTGAAAAGTGACTCTAATTCTAAACCTGTAATAGAAACTGATGAAGAGGACTTAGAATCTAACCCAGAAGCACATTGTGCTGAAATAAAAATTCCAATTAGTTTTAGTGAGTCCCAAAATCTTCCTGAGAAACAAGAGTGGGTTAAAGCTATGAGTACTGAACTTAAAATATTAAAAGATAGGGAAGTGTATGACCTTGTAACCCGTCCTGAAAAGAGTAAAGTTCTTGGTACAAAATGGGTATATACACTGAAAAAGGATGTGTCAGGTAAAATTAAAAGTTTTAAAGCTAGGTTAGTAGCGAAGGGATTCCGACAAGTTGAGGGAATCGATTATTTTGACACATTTTCACCTGTCATAGCTTTTCCACTTGTTAGATTTTTCTTTATTGTACTTGTGGTTCTAAAGGGATGGTTTAGCCAGCATATTGACGTGAAAGGTGCATACTTATATGCAAAATTAAATGAGCAAATTTATGTTGAGCAGCCAGATGGTTTCCGGGAAGTTGATGAAAAGTATGTATGGAAACTTAACAAGGCATTATATGGACTCCACCAGGCTGGCCGCGAATGGTTTAATGAATTAGACAAAACTTTTAAGGATTTAGGTTTTGATAAAGTATTGAATTGTAACTGCATATATGTTTATGAATTAAAAGTAGTAATTCTAGTTTATGTTGATGACTTAGCAATTTTTGCAGAGAATAAGGAAATATTAAACCAAGTAATTGAATTAATAAAGTCTAAATTTGAAATAAAAACTTTAGGTGAAATTAGAAATTTTCTAGGAGTTGAATTCGAGCAACGTGAGGGGTCTTATGTACTGCATCAAACTAAATATATTGAAAGAATTGCAGAAATTTTTAAGGTTCCTAGAATAAAAATGCAAATTGCCATTAACACCAGGAACAGTGTTAAACTTAGCAAATGAGGGGGAACAAATAGATGTCCCTTACAGACAGTTAATAGGTTGCTTGTTGTTCTTAGCTTCTAGAAGTAGACCTGATATTCAATTTTCGGTTATTGCTTTATCTCAGTTTTCTAATAAACCATCATGGGATCATTGGAAAAATTTGTGTCAGGTTTTGCAATATGTTATTGATACAAAAGAACTGAGTTTAAATCTATCTAGAATTTCAAATTGTAATATTAATGTCTATACTGATGCTACATGGGCTTCAGATTTAGTTGATCGTAAATCAGTTAGTGGTTTAGTAATTTTTGTTGACCAAGTACCTATTATATGGAACTCTTCTAAACAGAAATGTGTTGCCTTATCAAGTATGGAATCTGAATATGTTGCTTTATCAGATTCAGTCAAGGAACTGTGTTGGTTAACAAGAATAATTGATGACTTTTCCTTTTTGAACTTAAACTTAACTAAACCAACAATTCATTGTGACAATCAAAGTACTATAAATTTTTCTAAAAACAATATAGAAAATACAAGAACCAAATATATTGATACACGTAGTTATTTTGTAAAGGAAAATATTGGAAATTTTGAACTTAAGTATGTATCTAGTAAATGTAATGTTGCTGATGTAATGACAAAAGCATTGTCAAGTGAAAAATTTTTCTATTTTAGAAAATGGTTGTTTGGCTAGGCAGAGGACCTGGAAAAAAGGGGGCATTTGTAGGCTTAAAGTTATATTTTTGTGTTTTCCCAGCTCCTCATTTTATTTAATAACCACCACCACCATATAAAAGCTTGCTTCTATGTTTAGTTCAATTTATTTTCTAAGTATCTTATTTAGTTAATCATTTTTAATGTTTAAATTCAATAGTCTGGTACTTACAGCAAGTGTGCATGCTTGTTTACCTTTTTCAGCATATGGTTGGGTGGTTGGTAGTGAAGTTAACTTTCTGTTACTTTTTAGTTAACCTTTTTCTGATTTGTTGTTTCTTCTGATGTCATTCTGACACAGTGATGTCATTTTGTTCTAGTGGGTGTGTCTATCACTTATTGAAAGTTATATTTACTAATTTGGCAACATTAAAATGCAGATTTTGTATTGTGTTTGAAGTATATATTTGGGAAGTTTGTAGTTTTGACAAGTCAGTTCAACATGTGAGTAGCTTTTGCAAATAGGCCTTATTTCTGGTGGTGTTTCATTTAGTAGCAGGTGACTACTTGTTTTTTTAGTGTATAAAATATTCAGTTAATATATGCAGTATAAATGAACTATGTTTGGACTTCAGAAATTATTGAGAGTTTGACTTATTATGTGCCTGTGATGATGTATCTTCTAAAAGATGTGTTTGCTACCTATAACCTACAGTTTTAATAAACCCTTTTTTGTTTCCTTCAGAAAATGTTGCAATTATTTTAGCCTCCATCATGCACATAGTTATTTTAATTAAATGGTAAGCAGTGTGGCTCAAGATATTGTGGGGGAGGTGTTATCTAACCCTACAATGTGGTAGCAGAGCGTGGTTGGGCGCTCTGCTTACCTTTACTGCTTTACCTTTTATTTTGTGGTGCTGTATTTTGTGATAAAATGAGTAAGATAACTGAGCAGACTCTCTCTTTCCCTAAATTGGGTAATGATAATTGGAAGGCATGGAGGTTCAGCATGGATATGATGCTAATTAGCCAAGGCTTAGAAATTTATACTTCTGATAAAGAAAAAGGTAAAGCAAAAGCCGATGGAGGAAATATTGAAAATTTTGAGGAGTATATGAAGAAAAGTAAGAAGGCATTGGCATACATATGTTTAAGCTTGACTGAAGAGATCAAAAGTGTAGTTTTTAGTGCTGAATCATCTTTTGAGGCGTGGCAGTTATTAAAAAGTGCTTATGAACCTACGTCACGTGCAAGAGTTGCTTACCTTCGGAGAAAGTTCATAAATACAAAGTTTGAGGCCAGTGATACTATGAGTCAGTATATTGGAAAAGTTTTGGAAATAGTTAGAGATTTAGAGCAAACAGGAAAGAGTGTGCCTAAAGATGAAATTGCTTTTCAAATCTTAGAAAGTTTACCGCCATCTTATGAGACCCTTATATCTAGTCTTTATCAATTGGCTGATGATGAATTCACTGTGGAAGGTCTTCGACCATTTTTGCTTGCTGAATATGACCGTTTGCAAAATAAACAGATCGATGACCAAGATATATTCAAAAATCAAAATACAGCTCTAATGTCTTCTAGAAATTTTTCGACTGATACTATACCAAAGGTCCATCCTCCTAGTGCTGTGAATTCAACTGTGCAACAAGAAACCCGAAAGTGCTACCGGTGTGGTCGAGTTGGCCACTTAATCAAGAATTGTAGACATAGATCCCAAACCAGGAGATTAAATCAGTATAGACCAAGATTCAGATCAAGTTCAAGGAAATCCCAACTGCCTAATCAAGCTTTCTTCGCATCCGCCCTATTATCTGATGGACCTGAACTTGAATTTATTTTGGATTCTGCAGCAACAGATCACTTCAGTTATGATCGATCTCTCTTCTACAATTTCAGAGAATTAGAAAGTCAAGCTGTTATAGCAAAAGGAATTGCTGACATTTGTGGTATAGGGGACATTGACTTACGAGTGAACTGTGGTACTGTAGTAAGAACTTTTACTTTAAAAAATGTATATTATGTTCCTGATATGGTGAGAAATCTTCTGTCTGTTAGAAAATTAACTGATAAAAATTTTAAAGTAAAATTTGACAAATGTAAGGCTATAATTTTTAATCCTGATAATTCTGAATTTTTAACAGTGCCTTTAGTAACTAAATTTTATTGTATTACTGCTAAATGTGTGTCTAATGAATCGTGTGCTTATGTTGTTAGAAATAGTAAGTTAAATAATTGTTCTAATGATTTAGTGCTATGGCATAGGCGTTTCAGTCATTTAAATGCTAAAAACTTGATAAAATTTTCAAAAACAAATTATGTAACTGGACTTAAAAATTTATCCGGTGAAATGGGGTCATGTGAAGTTTGTAATTTAGCAAAAAGTACTAGAGAATCTCATCATGTTATAGATGATATTAAGACAGGTGGCATTTTAGAGTTAGTGCACCTCGACATTTGGGGACCAGCTCCTGAACCTTCTTTAGGTGGGGCTAGGTTTTTCTTGAGTTTAGTTGATGATTTCTCTAGGTATGCACATGTATACATTCTTAAATATAAAAGTCAGGCATTTGATTATTCCAAGCATTATAAAGCTTTAGTTGAGAAGCAGACAGGTCATGTAATTAAAAGACTTCGTTCTGATTGGGGTAAAGAATTTGATTCTAATCAATTTGGGAAATTCTTAAAAGATGAGGGGATTAAACATGAGCACTCGAATACGTATTCGCCACAGATGAATGGCATCGCGGAAAGATACAACCGTACTTTAATGGAGGGAGTTAGAGCTATGTTAATTCAGGCAAATTTACCTAAAGAATTATGGGCTGAAATGGTTTGTACTGTAAATTACTTAAAAAATAGATACCCTCACACTAAATTGCATGGGAAAGCCCCTCTGAATGTTTGGAAAGGTGGAAATTTTTCGGTTAAGTACTTAAGAGTTATAGGAAGTACTGTTTTTGTTCATATTCCAAAAAGGTATCGTAATAAATTAGAGGCAAGATCTAAAAAGGGAATTTTAATTGGCTACGCCAGGAGCACGAGAGGTTATAGAGTATGGTTTCAAGGGACTAAAGAAGTGCAGGAAACTAAACATTTGAAAATCATTGAAAATGATTTTATTTCAGAACCAGTTAAAGACTCTAGCAATAGAATGGTTAAATTTAAAGTGCAAGATGACCCAGTTGAAAATACTTCTTTTTCAGATTGGAAGAGAATTGAAAAGGTTAGAGAGTCAGGTAGTTCTGCAGGTCGTGTAGATGTTTACTACTATCCAGAACCTGGTATTAGGTTAAGAAGTAAAAATGATGTGAAGGATTATTGTAAGGAAAAGGGTCTAGTTTTTAAATCTGAGGAATTTGATTTTAAACCACTTAAAACTAATTCAGATCCCTCCCAGCCTGAAGTTAAACTGAAAAGTGACTCTAATTCTAAACCTGTAATAGAAACTGATGAAGAGGACTTAGAATCTAACCCAGAAGCACATTGTGCTGAAATAAAAATTCCAATTAGTTTTAGTGAGTCCCAAAATCTTCCTGAGAAACAAGAGTGGGTTAAAGCTATGAGTACTGAACTTAAAATATTAAAAGATAGGGAAGTGTATGACCTTGTAACCCGTCCTGAAAAGAGTAAAGTTCTTGGTACAAAATGGGTATATACACTGAAAAAGGATGTGTCAGGTAAAATTAAAAGTTTTAAAGCTAGGTTAGTAGCGAAGGGATTCCGACAAGTTGAGGGAATCGATTATTTTGACACATTTTCACCTGTCATAGCTTTTCCACTTGTTAGATTTTTCTTTATTGTACTTGTGGTTCTAAAGGGATGGTTTAGCCAGCATATTGACGTGAAAGGTGCATACTTATATGCAAAATTAAATGAGCAAATTTATGTTGAGCAGCCAGATGGTTTCCGGGAAGTTGATGAAAAGTATGTATGGAAACTTAACAAGGCATTATATGGACTCCACCAGGCTGGCCGCGAATGGTTTAATGAATTAGACAAAACTTTTAAGGATTTAGGTTTTGATAAAGTATTGAATTGTAACTGCATATATGTTTATGAATTAAAAGTAGTAATTCTAGTTTATGTTGATGACTTAGCAATTTTTGCAGAGAATAAGGAAATATTAAACCAAGTAATTGAATTAATAAAGTCTAAATTTGAAATAAAAACTTTAGGTGAAATTAGAAATTTTCTAGGAGTTGAATTCGAGCAACGTGAGGGGTCTTATGTACTGCATCAAACTAAATATATTGAAAGAATTGCAGAAATTTTTAAGGTTCCTAGAATAAAATGCAAATTGCCATTAACACCAGGAACAGTGTTAAACTTAGCAAATGAGGGGGAACAAATAGATGTCCCTTACAGACAGTTAATAGGTTGCTTGTTGTTCTTAGCTTCTAGAAGTAGACCTGATATTCAATTTTCGGTTATTGCTTTATCTCAGTTTTCTAATAAACCATCATGGGATCATTGGAAAAATTTGTGTCAGGTTTTGCAATATGTTATTGATACAAAAGAACTGAGTTTAAATCTATCTAGAATTTCAAATTGTAATATTAATGTCTATACTGATGCTACATGGGCTTCAGATTTAGTTGATCGTAAATCAGTTAGTGGTTTAGTAATTTTTGTTGACCAAGTACCTATTATATGGAACTCTTCTAAACAGAAATGTGTTGCCTTATCAAGTATGGAATCTGAATATGTTGCTTTATCAGATTCAGTCAAGGAACTGTGTTGGTTAACAAGAATAATTGATGACTTTTCCTTTTTGAACTTAAACTTAACTAAACCAACAATTCATTGTGACAATCAAAGTACTATAAATTTTTCTAAAAACAATATAGAAAATACAAGAACCAAATATATTGATACACGTAGTTATTTTGTAAAGGAAAATATTGGAAATTTTGAACTTAAGTATGTATCTAGTAAATGTAATGTTGCTGATGTAATGACAAAAGCATTGTCAAGTGAAAAATTTTTCTATTTTAGAAAATGGTTGTTTGGCTAGGCAGAGGACCTGGAAAAAAGGGGGCATTTGTAGGCTTAAAGTTATATTTTTGTGTTTTCCCAGCTCCTCATTTTATTTAATAACCACCACCACCATATAAAAGCTTGCTTCTATGTTTAGTTCAATTTATTTTCTAAGTATCTTATTTAGTTAATCATTTTTAATGTTTAAATTCAATAGTCTGGTACTTACAGCAAGTGTGCATGCTTGTTTACCTTTTTCAGCATATGGTTGGGTGGTTGGTAGTGAAGTTAACTTTCTGTTACTTTTTAGTTAACCTTTTTCTGATTTGTTGTTTCTTCTGATGTCATTCTGACACAGTGATGTCATTTTGTTCTAGTGGGTGTGTCTATCACTTATTGAAAGTTATATTTACTAATTTGGCAACATTAAAATGCAGATTTTGTATTGTGTTTGAAGTATATATTTGGGAAGTTTGTAGTTTTGACAAGTCAGTTCAACATGTGAGTAGCTTTTGCAAATAGGCCTTATTTCTGGTGGTGTTTCATTTAGTAGCAGGTGACTACTTGTTTTTTTAGTGTATAAAATATTCAGTTAATATATGCAGTATAAATGAACTATGTTTGGACTTCAGAAATTATTGAGAGTTTGACTTATTATGTGCCTGTGATGATGTATCTTCTAAAAGATGTGTTTGCTACCTATAACCTACAGTTTTAATAAACCCTTTTTTGTTTCCTTCAGAAAATGTTGCAATTATTTTAGCCTCCATCGTGCACATAGTTATTTTAATTAAATGGTAAGCAGTGTGGCTCAAGATATTGTGGGGGAGGTGTTATCTAACCCTACAATGTGGTAGCAGAGCGTGGTTGGGCGCTCTGCTTACCTTTACTGCTTTACCTTTTATTTTGTGGTGCTGTATTTTGTGATAAAATGAGTAAGATAACTGAGCAGACTCTCTCTTTCCCTAAATTGGGTAATGATAATTGGAAGGCATGGAGGTTCAGCATGGATATGATGCTAATTAGCCAAGGCTTAGAAATTTATACTTCTGATAAAGAAAAAGGTAAAGCAAAAGCCGATGGAGGAAATATTGAAAATTTTGAGGAGTATATGAAGAAAAGTAAGAAGGCATTGGCATACATATGTTTAAGCTTGACTGAAGAGATCAAAAGTGTAGTTTTTAGTGCTGAATCATCTTTTGAGGCGTGGCAGTTATTAAAAAGTGCTTATGAACCTACGTCACGTGCAAGAGTTGCTTACCTTCGGAGAAAGTTCATAAATACAAAGTTTGAGGCCAGTGATACTATGAGTCAGTATATTGGAAAAGTTTTGGAAATAGTTAGAGATTTAGAGCAAACAGGAAAGAGTGTGCCTAAAGATGAAATTGCTTTTCAAATCTTAGAAAGTTTACCGCCATCTTATGAGACCCTTATATCTAGTCTTTATCAATTGGCTGATGATGAATTCACTGTGGAAGGTCTTCGACCATTTTTGCTTGCTGAATATGACCGTTTGCAAAATAAACAGATCGATGACCAAGATATATTCAAAAATCAAAATACAGCTCTAATGTCTTCTAGAAATTTTTCGACTGATACTATACCAAAGGTCCATCCTCCTAGTGCTGTGAATTCAACTGTGCAACAAGAAACCCGAAAGTGCTACCGGTGTGGTCGAGTTGGCCACTTAATCAAGAATTGTAGACATAGATCCCAAACCAGGAGATTAAATCAGTATAGACCAAGATTCAGATCAAGTTCAAGGAAATCCCAACTGCCTAATCAAGCTTTCTTCGCATCCGCCCTATTATCTGATGGACCTGAACTTGAATTTATTTTGGATTCTGCAGCAACAGATCACTTCAGTTATGATCGATCTCTCTTCTACAATTTCAGAGAATTAGAAAGTCAAGCTGTTATAGCAAAAGGAATTGCTGACATTTGTGGTATAGGGGACATTGACTTACGAGTGAACTGTGGTACTGTAGTAAGAACTTTTACTTTAAAAAATGTATATTATGTTCCTGATATGGTGAGAAATCTTCTGTCTGTTAGAAAATTAACTGATAAAAATTTTAAAGTAAAATTTGACAAATGTAAGGCTATAATTTTTAATCCTGATAATTCTGAATTTTTAACAGTGCCTTTAGTAACTAAATTTTATTGTATTACTGCTAAATGTGTGTCTAATGAATCGTGTGCTTATGTTGTTAGAAATAGTAAGTTAAATAATTGTTCTAATGATTTAGTGCTATGGCATAGGCGTTTCAGTCATTTAAATGCTAAAAACTTGATAAAATTTTCAAAAACAAATTATGTAACTGGACTTAAAAATTTATCCGGTGAAATGGGGTCATGTGAAGTTTGTAATTTAGCAAAAAGTACTAGAGAATCTCATCATGTTATAGATGATATTAAGACAGGTGGCATTTTAGAGTTAGTGCACCTCGACATTTGGGGACCAGCTCCTGAACCTTCTTTAGGTGGGGCTAGGTTTTTCTTGAGTTTAGTTGATGATTTCTCTAGGTATGCACATGTATACATTCTTAAATATAAAAGTCAGGCATTTGATTATTTCAAGCATTATAAAGCTTTAGTTGAGAAGCAGACAGGTCATGTAATTAAAAGTCTTCGTTCTGATTGGGGTAAAGAATTTGATTCTAATCAATTTGGGAAATTCTTAAAAGATGAGGGGATTAAACATGAGCACTCGAATACGTATTCGCCACAGATGAATGGCATCGCGGAAAGATACAACCGTACTTTAATGGAGGGAGTTAGAGCTATGTTAATTCAGGCAAATTTACCTAAAGAATTATGGGCTGAAATGGTTTGTACTGTAAATTACTTAAAAAATAGATACCCTCACACTAAATTGCATGGGAAAGCCCCTCTGAATGTTTGGAAAGGTGGAAATTTTTCGGTTAAGTACTTAAGAGTTATAGGAAGTACTGTTTTTGTTCATATTCCAAAAAGGTATCGTAATAAATTAGAGGCAAGATCTAAAAAGGGAATTTTAATTGGCTACGCCAGGAGCACGAGAGGTTATAGAGTATGGTTTCAAGGGACTAAAGAAGTGCAGGAAACTAAACATTTGAAAATCATTGAAAATGATTTTATTTCAGAACCAGTTAAAGACTCTAGCAATAGAATGGTTAAATTTAAAGTGCAAGATGACCCAGTTGAAAATACTTCTTTTTCAGATTGGAAGAGAATTGAAAAGGTTAGAGAGTCAGGTAGTTCTGCAGGTCGTGTAGATGTTTACTACTATCCAGAACCTGGTATTAGGTTAAGAAGTAAAAATGATGTGAAGGATTATTGTAAGGAAAAGGGTCTAGTTTTTAAATCTGAGGAATTTGATTTTAAACCACTTAAAACTAATTCAGATCCCTCCCAGCCTGAAGTTAAACTGAAAAGTGACTCTAATTCTAAACCTGTAATAGAAACTGATGAAGAGGACTTAGAATCTAACCCAGAAGCACATTGTGCTGAAATAAAAATTCCAATTAGTTTTAGTGAGTCCCAAAATCTTCCTGAGAAACAAGAGTGGGTTAAAGCTATGAGTACTGAACTTAAAATATTAAAAGATAGGGAAGTGTATGACCTTGTAACCCGTCCTGAAAAGAGTAAAGTTCTTGGTACAAAATGGGTATATACACTGAAAAAGGATGTGTCAGGTAAAATTAAAAGTTTTAAAGCTAGGTTAGTAGCGAAGGGATTCCGACAAGTTGAGGGAATCGATTATTTTGACACATTTTCACCTGTCATAGCTTTTCCACTTGTTAGATTTTTCTTTATTGTACTTGTGGTTCTAAAGGGATGGTTTAGCCAGCATATTGACGTGAAAGGTGCATACTTATATGCAAAATTAAATGAGCAAATTTATGTTGAGCAGCCAGATGGTTTCCGGGAAGTTGATGAAAAGTATGTATGGAAACTTAACAAGGCATTATATGGACTCCACCAGGCTGGCCGCGAATGGTTTAATGAATTAGACAAAACTTTTAAGGATTTAGGTTTTGATAAAGTATTGAATTGTAACTGCATATATGTTTATGAATTAAAAGTAGTAATTCTAGTTTATGTTGATGACTTAGCAATTTTTGCAGAGAATAAGGAAATATTAAACCAAGTAATTGAATTAATAAAGTCTAAATTTGAAATAAAAACTTTAGGTGAAATTAGAAATTTTCTAGGAGTTGAATTCGAGCAACGTGAGGGGTCTTATGTACTGCATCAAACTAAATATATTGAAAGAATTGCAGAAATTTTTAAGGTTCCTAGAATAAAATGCAAATTGCCATTAACACCAGGAACAGTGTTAAACTTAGCAAATGAGGGGGAACAAATAGATGTCCCTTACAGACAGTTAATAGGTTGCTTGTTGTTCTTAGCTTCTAGAAGTAGACCTGATATTCAATTTTCGGTTATTGCTTTATCTCAGTTTTCTAATAAACCATCATGGGATCATTGGAAAAATTTGTGTCAGGTTTTGCAATATGTTATTGATACAAAAGAACTGAGTTTAAATCTATCTAGAATTTCAAATTGTAATATTAATGTCTATACTGATGCTACATGGGCTTCAGATTTAGTTGATCGTAAATCAGTTAGTGGTTTAGTAATTTTTGTTGACCAAGTACCTATTATATGGAACTCTTCTAAACAGAAATGTGTTGCCTTATCAAGTATGGAATCTGAATATGTTGCTTTATCAGATTCAGTCAAGGAACTGTGTTGGTTAACAAGAATAATTGATGACTTTTCCTTTTTGAACTTAAACTTAACTAAACCAACAATTCATTGTGACAATCAAAGTACTATAAATTTTTCTAAAAACAATATAGAAAATACAAGAACCAAATATATTGATACACGTAGTTATTTTGTAAAGGAAAATATTGGAAATTTTGAACTTAAGTATGTATCTAGTAAATGTAATGTTGCTGATGTAATGACAAAAGCATTGTCAAGTGAAAAATTTTTCTATTTTAGAAAATGGTTGTTTGGCTAGGCAGAGGACCTGGAAAAAAGGGGGCATTTGTAGGCTTAAAGTTATATTTTTGTGTTTTCCCAGCTCCTCATTTTATTTAATAACCACCACCACCATATAAAAGCTTGCTTCTATGTTTAGTTCAATTTATTTTCTAAGTATCTTATTTAGTTAATCATTTTTAATGTTTAAATTCAATAGTCTGGTACTTACAGCAAGTGTGCATGCTTGTTTACCTTTTTCAGCATATGGTTGGGTGGTTGGTAGTGAAGTTAACTTTCTGTTACTTTTTAGTTAACCTTTTTCTGATTTGTTGTTTCTTCTGATGTCATTCTGACACAGTGATGTCATTTTGTTCTAGTGGGTGTGTCTATCACTTATTGAAAGTTATATTTACTAATTTGGCAACATTAAAATGCAGATTTTGTATTGTGTTTGAAGTATATATTTGGGAAGTTTGTAGTTTTGACAAGTCAGTTCAACATGTGAGTAGCTTTTGCAAATAGGCCTTATTTCTGGTGGTGTTTCATTTAGTAGCAGGTGACTACTTGTTTTTTTAGTGTATAAAATATTCAGTTAATATATGCAGTATAAATGAACTATGTTTGGACTTCAGAAATTATTGAGAGTTTGACTTATTATGTGCCTGTGATGATGTATCTTCTAAAAGATGTGTTTGCTACCTATAACCTACAGTTTTAATAAACCCTTTTTTGTTTCCTTCAGAAAATGTTGCAATTATTTTAGCCTCCATCGTGCACATAGTTATTTTAATTAAATGGTAAGCAGTGTGGCTCAAGATATTGTGGGGGAGGTGTTATCTAACCCTACAATGTGGTAGCAGAGCGTGGTTGGGCGCTCTGCTTACCTTTACTGCTTTACCTTTTATTTTGTGGTGCTGTATTTTGTGATAAAATGAGTAAGATAACTGAGCAGACTCTCTCTTTCCCTAAATTGGGTAATGATAATTGGAAGGCATGGAGGTTCAGCATGGATATGATGCTAATTAGCCAAGGCTTAGAAATTTATACTTCTGATAAAGAAAAAGGTAAAGCAAAAGCCGATGGAGGAAATATTGAAAATTTTGAGGAGTATATGAAGAAAAGTAAGAAGGCATTGGCATACATATGTTTAAGCTTGACTGAAGAGATCAAAAGTGTAGTTTTTAGTGCTGAATCATCTTTTGAGGCGTGGCAGTTATTAAAAAGTGCTTATGAACCTACGTCACGTGCAAGAGTTGCTCACCTTCGGAGAAAGTTCATAAATACAAAGTTTGAGGCCAGTGATACTATGAGTCAGTATATTGGAAAAGTTTTGGAAATAGTTAGAGATTTAGAGCAAACAGGAAAGAGTGTGCCTAAAGATGAAATTGCTTTTCAAATCTTAGAAAGTTTACCGCCATCTTATGAGACCCTTATATCTTGTCTTTATCAATTGGCTGATGATGAATTCACTGTGGAAGGTCTTCGACCATTTTTGCTTGCTGAATATGACCGTTTGCAAAATAAACAGATCGATGACCAAGATATATTCAAAAATCAAAATACAGCTCTAATGTCTTCTAGAAATTTTTCGACTGATACTATACCAAAGGTCCATCCTCCTAGTGCTGTGAATTCAACTGTGCAACAAGAAACCCGAAAGTGCTACCGGTGTGGTCGAGTTGGCCACTTAATCAAGAATTGTAGACATAGATCCCAAACCAGGAGATTAAATCAGTATAGACCAAGATTCAGATCAAGTTCAAGGAAATCCCAACTGCCTAATCAAGCTTTCTTCGCATCCGCCCTATTATCTGATGGACCTGAACTTGAATTTATTTTGGATTCTGCAGCAACAGATCACTTCAGTTATGATCGATCTCTCTTCTACAATTTCAGAGAATTAGAAAGTCAAGCTGTTATAGCAAAAGGAATTGCTGACATTTGTGGTATAGGGGACATTGACTTACGAGTGAACTGTGGTACTGTAGTAAGAACTTTTACTTTAAAAAATGTATATTATGTTCCTGATATGGTGAGAAATCTTCTGTCTGTTAGAAAATTAACTGATAAAAATTTTAAAGTAAAATTTGACAAATGTAAGGCTATAATTTTTAATCCTGATAATTCTGAATTTTTAACAGTGCCTTTAGTAACTAAATTTTATTGTATTACTGCTAAATGTGTGTCTAATGAATCGTGTGCTTATGTTGTTAGAAATAGTAAGTTAAATAATTGTTCTAATGATTTAGTGCTATGGCATAGGCGTTTCAGTCATTTAAATGCTAAAAACTTGATAAAATTTTCAAAAACAAATTATGTAACTGGACTTAAAAATTTATCCGGTGAAATGGGGTCATGTGAAGTTTGTAATTTAGCAAAAAGTACTAGAGAATCTCATCATGTTATAGATGATATTAAGACAGGTGGCATTTTAGAGTTAGTGCACCTCGACATTTGGGGACCAGCTCCTGAACCTTCTTTAGGTGGGGCTAGGTTTTTCTTGAGTTTAGTTGATGATTTCTCTAGGTATGCACATGTATACATTCTTAAATATAAAAGTCAGGCATTTGATTATTTCAAGCATTATAAAGCTTTAGTTGAGAAGCAGACAGGTCATGTAATTAAAAGACTTCGTTCTGATTGGGGTAAAGAATTTGATTCTAATCAATTTGGGAAATTCTTAAAAGATGAGGGGATTAAACATGAGCACTCGAATACGTATTCGCCACAGATGAATGGCATCGCGGAAAGATACAACCGTACTTTAATGGAGGGAGTTAGAGCTATGTTAATTCAGGCAAATTTACCTAAAGAATTATGGGCTGAAATGGTTTGTACTGTAAATTACTTAAAAAATAGATACCCTCACACTAAATTGCATGGGAAAGCCCCTCTGAATGTTTGGAAAGGTGGAAATTTTTCGGTTAAGTACTTAAGAGTTATAGGAAGTACTGTTTTTGTTCATATTCCAAAAAGGTATCGTAATAAATTAGAGGCAAGATCTAAAAAGGGAATTTTAATTGGCTACGCCAGGAGCACGAGAGTTTATAGAGTATGGTTTCAAGGGACTAAAGAAGTGCAGGAAACTAAACATTTGAAAATCATTGAAAATGATTTTATTTCAGAACCAGTTAAAGACTCTAGCAATAGAATGGTTAAATTTAAAGTGCAAGATGACCCAGTTGAAAATACTTCTTTTTCAGATTGGAAGAGAATTGAAAAGGTTAGAGAGTCAGGTAGTTCTGCAGGTCGTGTAGATGTTTACTACTATCCAGAACCTGGTATTAGGTTAAGAAGTAAAAATGATGTGAAGGATTATTGTAAGGAAAAGGGTCTAGTTTTTAAATCTGAGGAATTTGATTTTAAACCACTTAAAACTAATTCAGATCCCTCCCAGCCTGAAGTTAAACTGAAAAGTGACTCTAATTCTAAACCTGTAATAGAAACTGATGAAGAGGACTTAGAATCTAACCCAGAAGCACATTGTGCTGAAATAAAAATTCCAATTAGTTTTAGTGAGTCCCAAAATCTTCCTGAGAAACAAGAGTGGGTTAAAGCTATGAGTACTGAACTTAAAATATTAAAAGATAGGGAAGTGTATGACCTTGTAACCCGTCCTGAAAAGAGTAAAGTTCTTGGTACAAAATGGGTATATACACTGAAAAAGGATGTGTCAGGTAAAATTAAAAGTTTTAAAGCTAGGTTAGTAGCGAAGGGATTCCGACAAGTTGAGGGAATCGATTATTTTGACACATTTTCACCTGTCATAGCTTTTCCACTTGTTAGATTTTTCTTTATTGTACTTGTGGTTCTAAAGGGATGGTTTAGCCAGCATATTGACGTGAAAGGTGCATACTTATATGCAAAATTAAATGAGCAAATTTATGTTGAGCAGCCAGATGGTTTCCGGGAAGTTGATGAAAAGTATGTATGGAAACTTAACAAGGCATTATATGGACTCCACCAGGCTGGCCGCGAATGGTTTAATGAATTAGACAAAACTTTTAAGGATTTAGGTTTTGATAAAGTATTGAATTGTAACTGCATATATGTTTATGAATTAAAAGTAGTAATTCTAGTTTATGTTGATGACTTAGCAATTTTTGCAGAGAATAAGGAAATATTAAACCAAGTAATTGAATTAATAAAGTCTAAATTTGAAATAAAAACTTTAGGTGAAATTAGAAATTTTCTAGGAGTTGAATTCGAGCAACGTGAGGGGTCTTATGTACTGCATCAAACTAAATATATTGAAAGAATTGCAGAAATTTTTAAGGTTCCTAGAATAAAATGCAAATTGCCATTAACACCAGGAACAGTGTTAAACTTAGCAAATGAGGGGGAACAAATAGATGTCCCTTACAGACAGTTAATAGGTTGCTTGTTGTTCTTAGCTTCTAGAAGTAGACCTGATATTCAATTTTCGGTTATTGCTTTATCTCAGTTTTCTAATAAACCATCATGGGATCATTGGAAAAATTTGTGTCAGGTTTTGCAATATGTTATTGATACAAAAGAACTGAGTTTAAATCTATCTAGAATTTCAAATTGTAATATTAATGTCTATACTGATGCTACATGGGCTTCAGATTTAGTTGATCGTAAATCAGTTAGTGGTTTAGTAATTTTTGTTGACCAAGTACCTATTATATGGAACTCTTCTAAACAGAAATGTGTTGCCTTATCAAGTATGGAATCTGAATATGTTGCTTTATCAGATTCAGTCAAGGAACTGTGTTGGTTAACAAGAATAATTGATGACTTTTCCTTTTTGAACTTAAACTTAACTAAACCAACAATTCATTGTGACAATCAAAGTACTATAAATTTTTCTAAAAACAATATAGAAAATACAAGAACCAAATATATTGATACACGTAGTTATTTTGTAAAGGAAAATATTGGAAATTTTGAACTTAAGTATGTATCTAGTAAATGTAATGTTGCTGATGTAATGACAAAAGCATTGTCAAGTGAAAAATTTTTCTATTTTAGAAAATGGTTGTTTGGCTAGGCAGAGGACCTGGAAAAAAGGGGGCATTTGTAGGCTTAAAGTTATATTTTTGTGTTTTCCCAGCTCCTCATTTTATTTAATAACCACCACCACCATATAAAAGCTTGCTTCTATGTTTAGTTCAATTTATTTTCTAAGTATCTTATTTAGTTAATCATTTTTAATGTTTAAATTCAATAGTCTGGTACTTACAGCAAGTGTGCATGCTTGTTTACCTTTTTCAGCATATGGTTGGGTGGTTGGTAGTGAAGTTAACTTTCTGTTACTTTTTAGTTAACCTTTTTCTGATTTGTTGTTTCTTCTGATGTCATTCTGACACAGTGATGTCATTTTGTTCTAGTGGGTGTGTCTATCACTTATTGAAAGTTATATTTACTAATTTGGCAACATTAAAATGCAGATTTTGTATTGTGTTTGAAGTATATATTTGGGAAGTTTGTAGTTTTGACAAGTCAGTTCAACATGTGAGTAGCTTTTGCAAATAGGCCTTATTTCTGATGGTGTTTCATTTAGTAGCAGGTGACTACTTGTTTTTTTAGTGTATAAAATATTCAGTTAATATATGCAGTATAAATGAACTATGTTTGGACTTCAGAAATTATTGAGAGTTTGACTTATTATGTGCCTGTGATGATGTATCTTCTAAAAGATGTGTTTGCTACCTATAACCTACAGTTTTAATAAACCCTTTTTTGTTTCCTTCAGAAAATGTTGCAATTATTTTAGCCTCCATCGTGCACATAGTTATTTTAATTAAATGGTAAGCAGTGTGGCTCAAGATATTGTGGGGGAGGTGTTATCTAACCCTACAATGTGGTAGCAGAGCGTGGTTGGGCGCTCTGCTTACCTTTACTGCTTTACCTTTTATTTTGTGGTGCTGTATTTTGTGATAAAATGAGTAAGATAACTGAGCAGACTCTCTCTTTCCCTAAATTGGGTAATGATAATTGGAAGGCATGGAGGTTCAGCATGGATATGATGCTAATTAGCCAAGGCTTAGAAATTTATACTTCTGATAAAGAAAAAGGTAAAGCAAAAGCCGATGGAGGAAATATTGAAAATTTTGAGGAGTATATGAAGAAAAGTAAGAAGGCATTGGCATACATATGTTTAAGCTTGACTGAAGAGATCAAAAGTGTAGTTTTTAGTGCTGAATCATCTTTTGAGGCGTGGCAGTTATTAAAAAGTGCTTATGAACCTACGTCACGTGCAAGAGTTGCTCACCTTCGGAGAAAGTTCATAAATACAAAGTTTGAGGCCAGTGATACTATGAGTCAGTATATTGGAAAAGTTTTGGAAATAGTTAGAGATTTAGAGCAAACAGGAAAGAGTGTGCCTAAAGATGAAATTGCTTTTCAAATCTTAGAAAGTTTACCGCCATCTTATGAGACCCTTATATCTAGTCTTTATCAATTGGCTGATGATGAATTCACTGTGGAAGGTCTTCGACCATTTTTGCTTGCTGAATATGACCGTTTGCAAAATAAACAGATCGATGACCAAGATATATTCAAAAATCAAAATACAGCTCTAATGTCTTCTAGAAATTTTTCGACTGATACTATACCAAAGGTCCATCCTCCTAGTGCTGTGAATTCAACTGTGCAACAAGAAACCCGAAAGTGCTACCGGTGTGGTCGAGTTGGCCACTTAATCAAGAATTGTAGACATAGATCCCAAACCAGGAGATTAAATCAGTATAGACCAAGATTCAGATCAAGTTCAAGGAAATCCCAACTGCCTAATCAAGCTTTCTTCGCATCCGCCCTATTATCTGATGGACCTGAACTTGAATTTATTTTGGATTCTGCAGCAACAGATCACTTCAGTTATGATCGATCTCTCTTCTACAATTTCAGAGAATTAGAAAGTCAAGCTGTTATAGCAAAAGGAATTGCTGACATTTGTGGTATAGGGGACATTGACTTACGAGTGAACTGTGGTACTGTAGTAAGAACTTTTACTTTAAAAAATGTATATTATGTTCCTGATATGGTGAGAAATCTTCTGTCTGTTAGAAAATTAACTGATAAAAATTTTAAAGTAAAATTTGACAAATGTAAGGCTATAATTTTTAATCCTGATAATTCTGAATTTTTAACAGTGCCTTTAGTAACTAAATTTTATTGTATTACTGCTAAATGTGTGTCTAATGAATCGTGTGCTTATGTTGTTAGAAATAGTAAGTTAAATAATTGTTCTAATGATTTAGTGCTATGGCATAGGCGTTTCAGTCATTTAAATGCTAAAAACTTGATAAAATTTTCAAAAACAAATTATGTAACTGGACTTAAAAATTTATCCGGTGAAATGGGGTCATGTGAAGTTTGTAATTTAGCAAAAAGTACTAGAGAATCTCATCATGTTATAGATGATATTAAGACAGGTGGCATTTTAGAGTTAGTGCACCTCGACATTTGGGGACCAGCTCCTGAACCTTCTTTAGGTGGGGCTAGGTTTTTCTTGAGTTTAGTTGATGATTTCTCTAGGTATGCACATGTATACATTCTTAAATATAAAAGTCAGGCATTTGATTATTTCAAGCATTATAAAGCTTTAGTTGAGAAGCAGACAGGTCATGTAATTAAAAGACTTCGTTCTGATTGGGGTAAAGAATTTGATTCTAATCAATTTGGGAAATTCTTAAAAGATGAGGGGATTAAACATGAGCACTCGAATACGTATTCGCCACAGATGAATGGCATCGCGGAAAGATACAACCGTACTTTAATGGAGGGAGTTAGAGCTATGTTAATTCAGGCAAATTTACCTAAAGAATTATGGGCTGAAATGGTTTGTACTGTAAATTACTTAAAAAATAGATACCCTCACACTAAATTGCATGGGAAAGCCCCTCTGAATGTTTGGAAAGGTGGAAATTTTTCGGTTAAGTACTTAAGAGTTATAGGAAGTACTGTTTTTGTTCATATTCCAAAAAGGTATCGTAATAAATTAGAGGCAAGATCTAAAAAGGGAATTTTAATTGGCTACGCCAGGAGCACGAGAGGTTATAGAGTATGGTTTCAAGGGACTAAAGAAGTGCAGGAAACTAAACATTTGAAAATCATTGAAAATGATTTTATTTCAGAACCAGTTAAAGACTCTAGCAATAGAATGGTTAAATTTAAAGTGCAAGATGACCCAGTTGAAAATACTTCTTTTTCAGATTGGAAGAGAATTGAAAAGGTTAGAGAGTCAGGTAGTTCTGCAGGTCGTGTAGATGTTTACTACTATCCAGAACCTGGTATTAGGTTAAGAAGTAAAAATGATGTGAAGGATTATTGTAAGGAAAAGGGTCTAGTTTTTAAATCTGAGGAATTTGATTTTAAACCACTTAAAACTAATTCAGATCCCTCCCAGCCTGAAGTTAAACTGAAAAGTGACTCTAATTCTAAACCTGTAATAGAAACTGATGAAGAGGACTTAGAATCTAACCCAGAAGCACATTGTGCTGAAATAAAAATTCCAATTAGTTTTAGTGAGTCCCAAAATCTTCCTGAGAAACAAGAGTGGGTTAAAGCTATGAGTACTGAACTTAAAATATTAAAAGATAGGGAAGTGTATGACCTTGTAACCCGTCCTGAAAAGAGTAAAGTTCTTGGTACAAAATGGGTATATACACTGAAAAAGGATGTGTCAGGTAAAATTAAAAGTTTTAAAGCTAGGTTAGTAGCGAAGGGATTCCGACAAGTTGAGGGAATCGATTATTTTGACACATTTTCACCTGTCATAGCTTTTCCACTTGTTAGATTTTTCTTTATTGTACTTGTGGTTCTAAAGGGATGGTTTAGCCAGCATATTGACGTGAAAGGTGCATACTTATATGCAAAATTAAATGAGCAAATTTATGTTGAGCAGCCAGATGGTTTCCGGGAAGTTGATGAAAAGTATGTATGGAAACTTAACAAGGCATTATATGGACTCCACCAGGCTGGCCGCGAATGGTTTAATGAATTAGACAAAACTTTTAAGGATTTAGGTTTTGATAAAGTATTGAATTGTAACTGCATATATGTTTATGAATTAAAAGTAGTAATTCTAGTTTATGTTGATGACTTAGCAATTTTTGCAGAGAATAAGGAAATATTAAACCAAGTAATTGAATTAATAAAGTCTAAATTTGAAATAAAAACTTTAGGTGAAATTAGAAATTTTCTAGGAGTTGAATTCGAGCAACGTGAGGGGTCTTATGTACTGCATCAAACTAAATATATTGAAAGAATTGCAGAAATTTTTAAGGTTCCTAGAATAAAATGCAAATTGCCATTAACACCAGGAACAGTGTTAAACTTAGCAAATGAGGGGGAACAAATAGATGTCCCTTACAGACAGTTAATAGGTTGCTTGTTGTTCTTAGCTTCTAGAAGTAGACCTGATATTCAATTTTCGGTTATTGCTTTATCTCAGTTTTCTAATAAACCATCATGGGATCATTGGAAAAATTTGTGTCAGGTTTTGCAATATGTTATTGATACAAAAGAACTGAGTTTAAATCTATCTAGAATTTCAAATTGTAATATTAATGTCTATACTGATGCTACATGGGCTTCAGATTTAGTTGATCGTAAATCAGTTAGTGGTTTAGTAATTTTTGTTGACCAAGTACCTATTATATGGAACTCTTCTAAACAGAAATGTGTTGCCTTATCAAGTATGGAATCTGAATATGTTGCTTTATCAGATTCAGTCAAGGAACTGTGTTGGTTAACAAGAATAATTGATGACTTTTCCTTTTTGAACTTAAACTTAACTAAACCAACAATTCATTGTGACAATCAAAGTACTATAAATTTTTCTAAAAACAATATAGAAAATACAAGAACCAAATATATTGATACACGTAGTTATTTTGTAAAGGAAAATATTGGAAATTTTGAACTTAAGTATGTATCTAGTAAATGTAATGTTGCTGATGTAATGACAAAAGCATTGTCAAGTGAAAAATTTTTCTATTTTAGAAAATGGTTGTTTGGCTAGGCAGAGGACCTGGAAAAAAGGGGGCATTTGTAGGCTTAAAGTTATATTTTTGTGTTTTCCCAGCTCCTCATTTTATTTAATAACCACCACCACCATATAAAAGCTTGCTTCTATGTTTAGTTCAATTTATTTTCTAAGTATCTTATTTAGTTAATCATTTTTAATGTTTAAATTCAATAGTCTGGTACTTACAGCAAGTGTGCATGCTTGTTTACCTTTTTCAGCATATGGTTGGGTGGTTGGTAGTGAAGTTAACTTTCTGTTACTTTTTAGTTAACCTTTTTCTGATTTGTTGTTTCTTCTGATGTCATTCTGACACAGTGATGTCATTTTGTTCTAGTGGGTGTGTCTATCACTTATTGAAAGTTATATTTACTAATTTGGCAACATTAAAATGCAGATTTTGTATTGTGTTTGAAGTATATATTTGGGAAGTTTGTAGTTTTGACAAGTCAGTTCAACATGTGAGTAGCTTTTGCAAATAGGCCTTATTTCTGATGGTGTTTCATTTAGTAGCAGGTGACTACTTGTTTTTTTAGTGTATAAAATATTCAGTTAATATATGCAGTATAAATGAACTATGTTTGGACTTCAGAAATTATTGAGAGTTTGACTTATTATGTGCCTGTGATGATGTATCTTCTAAAAGATGTGTTTGCTACCTATAACCTACAGTTTTAATAAACCCTTTTTTGTTTCCTTCAGAAAATGTTGCAATTATTTTAGCCTCCATCGTGCACATAGTTATTTTAATTAAATGGTAAGCAGTGTGGCTCAAGATATTGTGGGGGAGGTGTTATCTAACCCTACAATGTGGTAGCAGAGCGTGGTTGGGCGCTCTGCTTACCTTTACTGCTTTACCTTTTATTTTGTGGTGCTGTATTTTGTGATAAAATGAGTAAGATAACTGAGCAGACTCTCTCTTTCCCTAAATTGGGTAATGATAATTGGAAGGCATGGAGGTTCAGCATGGATATGATGCTAATTAGCCAAGGCTTAGAAATTTATACTTCTGATAAAGAAAAAGGTAAAGCAAAAGCCGATGGAGGAAATATTGAAAATTTTGAGGAGTATATGAAGAAAAGTAAGAAGGCATTGGCATACATATGTTTAAGCTTGACTGAAGAGATCAAAAGTGTAGTTTTTAGTGCTGAATCATCTTTTGAGGCGTGGCAGTTATTAAAAAGTGCTTATGAACCTACGTCACGTGCAAGAGTTGCTCACCTTCGGAGAAAGTTCATAAATACAAAGTTTGAGGCCAGTGATACTATGAGTCAGTATATTGGAAAAGTTTTGGAAATAGTTAGAGATTTAGAGCAAACAGGAAAGAGTGTGCCTAAAGATGAAATTGCTTTTCAAATCTTAGAAAGTTTACCGCCATCTTATGAGACCCTTATATCTAGTCTTTATCAATTGGCTGATGATGAATTCACTGTGGAAGGTCTTCGACCATTTTTGCTTGCTGAATATGACCGTTTGCAAAATAAACAGATCGATGACCAAGATATATTCAAAAATCAAAATACAGCTCTAATGTCTTCTAGAAATTTTTCGACTGATACTATACCAAAGGTCCATCCTCCTAGTGCTGTGAATTCAACTGTGCAACAAGAAACCCGAAAGTGCTACCGGTGTGGTCGAGTTGGCCACTTAATCAAGAATTGTAGACATAGATCCCAAACCAGGAGATTAAATCAGTATAGACCAAGATTCAGATCAAGTTCAAGGAAATCCCAACTGCCTAATCAAGCTTTCTTCGCATCCGCCCTATTATCTGATGGACCTGAACTTGAATTTATTTTGGATTCTGCAGCAACAGATCACTTCAGTTATGATCGATCTCTCTTCTACAATTTCAGAGAATTAGAAAGTCAAGCTGTTATAGCAAAAGGAATTGCTGACATTTGTGGTATAGGGGACATTGACTTACGAGTGAACTGTGGTACTGTAGTAAGAACTTTTACTTTAAAAAATGTATATTATGTTCCTGATATGGTGAGAAATCTTCTGTCTGTTAGAAAATTAACTGATAAAAATTTTAAAGTAAAATTTGACAAATGTAAGGCTATAATTTTTAATCCTGATAATTCTGAATTTTTAACAGTGCCTTTAGTAACTAAATTTTATTGTATTACTGCTAAATGTGTGTCTAATGAATCGTGTGCTTATGTTGTTAGAAATAGTAAGTTAAATAATTGTTCTAATGATTTAGTGCTATGGCATAGGCGTTTCAGTCATTTAAATGCTAAAAACTTGATAAAATTTTCAAAAACAAATTATGTAACTGGACTTAAAAATTTATCCGGTGAAATGGGGTCATGTGAAGTTTGTAATTTAGCAAAAAGTACTAGAGAATCTCATCATGTTATAGATGATATTAAGACAGGTGGCATTTTAGAGTTAGTGCACCTCGACATTTGGGGACCAGCTCCTGAACCTTCTTTAGGTGGGGCTAGGTTTTTCTTGAGTTTAGTTGATGATTTCTCTAGGTATGCACATGTATACATTCTTAAATATAAAAGTCAGGCATTTGATTATTTCAAGCATTATAAAGCTTTAGTTGAGAAGCAGACAGGTCATGTACTTAAAAGACTTCGTTCTGATTGGGGTAAAGAATTTGATTCTAATCAATTTGGGAAATTCTTAAAAGATGAGGGGATTAAACATGAGCACTCGAATACGTATTCGCCACAGATGAATGGCATCGCGGAAAGATACAACCGTACTTTATTGGAGGGAGTTAGAGCTATGTTAATTCAGGCAAATTTACCTAAAGAATTATGGGCTGAAATGGTTTGTACTGTAAATTACTTAAAAAATAGATACCCTCACACTAAATTGCATGGGAAAGCCCCTCTGAATGTTTGGAAAGGTGGAAATTTTTCGGTTAAGTACTTAAGAGTTATAGGAAGTACTGTTTTTGTTCATATTCCAAAAAGGTATCGTAATAAATTAGAGGCAAGATCTAAAAAGGGAATTTTAATTGGCTACGCCAGGAGCACGAGAGGTTATAGAGTATGGTTTCAAGGGACTAAAGAAGTGCAGGAAACTAAACATTTGAAAATCATTGAAAATGATTTTATTTCAGAACCAGTTAAAGACTCTAGCAATAGAATGGTTAAATTTAAAGTGCAAGATGACCCAGTTGAAAATACTTCTTTTTCAGATTGGAAGAGAATTGAAAAGGTTAGAGAGTCAGGTAGTTCTGCAGGTCGTGTAGATGTTTACTACTATCCAGAACCTGGTATTAGGTTAAGAAGTAAAAATGATGTGAAGGATTATTGTAAGGAAAAGGGTCTAGTTTTTAAATCTGAGGAATTTGATTTTAAACCACTTAAAACTAATTCAGATCCCTCCCAGCCTGAAGTTAAACTGAAAAGTGACTCTAATTCTAAACCTGTAATAGAAACTGATGAAGAGGACTTAGAATCTAACCCAGAAGCACATTGTGCTGAAATAAAAATTCCAATTAGTTTTAGTGAGTCCCAAAATCTTCCTGAGAAACAAGAGTGGGTTAAAGCTATGAGTACTGAACTTAAAATATTAAAAGATAGGGAAGTGTATGACCTTGTAACCCGTCCTGAAAAGAGTAAAGTTCTTGGTACAAAATGGGTATATACACTGAAAAAGGATGTGTCAGGTAAAATTAAAAGTTTTAAAGCTAGGTTAGTAGCGAAGGGATTCCGACAAGTTGAGGGAATCGATTATTTTGACACATTTTCACCTGTCATAGCTTTTCCACTTGTTAGATTTTTCTTTATTGTACTTGTGGTTCTAAAGGGATGGTTTAGCCAGCATATTGACGTGAAAGGTGCATACTTATATGCAAAATTAAATGAGCAAATTTATGTTGAGCAGCCAGATGGTTTCCGGGAAGTTGATGAAAAGTATGTATGGAAACTTAACAAGGCATTATATGGACTCCACCAGGCTGGCCGCGAATGGTTTAATGAATTAGACAAAACTTTTAAGGATTTAGGTTTTGATAAAGTATTGAATTGTAACTGCATATATGTTTATGAATTAAAAGTAGTAATTCTAGTTTATGTTGATGACTTAGCAATTTTTGCAGAGAATAAGGAAATATTAAACCAAGTAATTGAATTAATAAAGTCTAAATTTGAAATAAAAACTTTAGGCGAAATTAGAAATTTTCTAGGAGTTGAATTCGAGCAACGTGAGGGGTCTTATGTACTGCATCAAACTAAATATATTGAAAGAATTGCAGAAATTTTTAAGGTTCCTAGAATAAAATGCAAATTGCCATTAACACCAGGAACAGTGTTAAACTTAGCAAATGAGGGGGAACAAATAGATGTCCCTTACAGACAGTTAATAGGTTGCTTGTTGTTCTTAGCTTCTAGAAGTAGACCTGATATTCAATTTTCGGTTATTGCTTTATCTCAGTTTTCTAATAAACCATCATGGGATCATTGGAAAAATTTGTGTCAGGTTTTGCAATATGTTATTGATACAAAAGAACTGAGTTTAAATCTATCTAGAATTTCAAATTGGAATATTAATGTCTATACTGATGCTACATGGGCTTCAGATTTAGTTGATCGTAAATCAGTTAGTGGTTTAGTAATTTTTGTTGACCAAGTACCTATTATATGGAACTCTTCTAAACAGAAATGTGTTGCCTTATCAAGTATGGAATCTGAATATGTTGCTTTATCAGATTCAGTCAAGGAACTGTGTTGGTTAACAAGAATAATTGATGACTTTTCCTTTTTGAACTTAAACTTAACTAAACCAACAATTCATTGTGACAATCAAAGTACTATAAATTTTTCTAAAAACAATATAGAAAATACAAGAACCAAATATATTGATACACGTAGTTATTTTGTAAAGGAAAATATTGGAAATTTTGAACTTAAGTATGTATCTAGTAAATGTAATGTTGCTGATGTAATGACAAAAGCATTGTCAAGTGAAAAATTTTTCTATTTTAGAAAATGGTTGTTTGGCTAGGCAGAGGACCTGGAAAAAAGGGGGCATTTGTAGGCTTAAAGTTATATTTTTGTGTTTTCCCAGCTCCTCATTTTATTTAATAACCACCACCACCATATAAAAGCTTGCTTCTATGTTTAGTTCAATTTATTTTCTAAGTATCTTATTTAGTTAATCATTTTTAATGTTTAAATTCAATAGTCTGGTACTTACAGCAAGTGTGCATGCTTGTTTACCTTTTTCAGCATATGGTTGGGTGGTTGGTAGTGAAGTTAACTTTCTGTTACTTTTTAGTTAACCTTTTTCTGATTTGTTGTTTCTTCTGATGTCATTCTGACACAGTGATGTCATTTTGTTCTAGTGGGTGTGTCTATCACTTATTGAAAGTTATATTTACTAATTTGGCAACATTAAAATGCAGATTTTGTATTGTGTTTGAAGTATATATTTGGGAAGTTTGTAGTTTTGACAAGTCAGTTCAACATGTGAGTAGCTTTTGCAAATAGGCCTTATTTCTGGTGGTGTTTCATTTAGTAGCAGGTGACTACTTGTTTTTTTAGTGTATAAAATATTCAGTTAATATATGCAGTATAAATGAACTATGTTTGGACTTCAGAAATTATTGAGAGTTTGACTTATTATGTGCCTGTGATGATGTATCTTCTAAAAGATGTGTTTGCTACCTATAACCTACAGTTTTAATAAACCCTTTTTTGTTTCCTTCAGAAAATGTTGCAATTATTTTAGCCTCCATCGTGCACATAGTTATTTTAATTAAATGGTAAGCAGTGTGGCTCAAGATATTGTGGGGGAGGTGTTATCTAACCCTACAATGTGGTAGCAGAGCGTGGTTGGGCGCTCTGCTTACCTTTACTGCTTTACCTTTTATTTTGTGGTGCTGTATTTTGTGATAAAATGAGTAAGATAACTGAGCAGACTCTCTCTTTCCCTAAATTGGGTAATGATAATTGGAAGGCATGGAGGTTCAGCATGGATATGATGCTAATTAGCCAAGGCTTAGAAATTTATACTTCTGATAAAGAAAAAGGTAAAGCAAAAGCCGATGGAGGAAATATTGAAAATTTTGAGGAGTATATGAAGAAAAGTAAGAAGGCATTGGCATACATATGTTTAAGCTTGACTGAAGAGATCAAAAGTGTAGTTTTTAGTGCTGAATCATCTTTTGAGGCGTGGCAGTTATTAAAAAGTGCTTATGAACCTACGTCACGTGCAAGAGTTGCTCACCTTCGGAGAAAGTTCATAAATACAAAGTTTGAGGCCAGTGATACTATGAGTCAGTATATTGGAAAAGTTTTGGAAATAGTTAGAGATTTAGAGCAAACAGGAAAGAGTGTGCCTAAAGATGAAATTGCTTTTCAAATCTTAGAAAGTTTACCGCCATCTTATGAGACCCTTATATCTTGTCTTTATCAATTGGCTGATGATGAATTCACTGTGGAAGGTCTTCGACCATTTTTGCTTGCTGAATATGACCGTTTGCAAAATAAACAGATCGATGACCAAGATATATTCAAAAATCAAAATACAGCTCTAATGTCTTCTAGAAATTTTTCGACTGATACTATACCAAAGGTCCATCCTCCTAGTGCTGTGAATTCAACTGTGCAACAAGAAACCCGAAAGTGCTACCGGTGTGGTCGAGTTGGCCACTTAATCAAGAATTGTAGACATAGATCCCAAACCAGGAGATTAAATCAGTATAGACCAAGATTCAGATCAAGTTCAAGGAAATCCCAACTGCCTAATCAAGCTTTCTTCGCATCCGCCCTATTATCTGATGGACCTGAACTTGAATTTATTTTGGATTCTGCAGCAACAGATCACTTCAGTTATGATCGATCTCTCTTCTACAATTTCAGAGAATTAGAAAGTCAAGCTGTTATAGCAAAAGGAATTGCTGACATTTGTGGTATAGGGGACATTGACTTACGAGTGAACTGTGGTACTGTAGTAAGAACTTTTACTTTAAAAAATGTATATTATGTTCCTGATATGGTGAGAAATCTTCTGTCTGTTAGAAAATTAACTGATAAAAATTTTAAAGTAAAATTTGACAAATGTAAGGCTATAATTTTTAATCCTGATAATTCTGAATTTTTAACAGTGCCTTTAGTAACTAAATTTTATTGTATTACTGCTAAATGTGTGTCTAATGAATCGTGTGCTTATGTTGTTAGAAATAGTAAGTTAAATAATTGTTCTAATGATTTAGTGCTATGGCATAGGCGTTTCAGTCATTTAAATGCTAAAAACTTGATAAAATTTTCAAAAACAAATTATGTAACTGGACTTAAAAATTTATCCGGTGAAATGGGGTCATGTGAAGTTTGTAATTTAGCAAAAAGTACTAGAGAATCTCATCATGTTATAGATGATATTAAGACAGGTGGCATTTTAGAGTTAGTGCACCTCGACATTTGGGGACCAGCTCCTGAACCTTCTTTAGGTGGGGCTAGGTTTTTCTTGAGTTTAGTTGATGATTTCTCTAGGTATGCACATGTATACATTCTTAAATATAAAAGTCAGGCATTTGATTATTTCAAGCATTATAAAGCTTTAGTTGAGAAGCAGACAGGTCATGTAATTAAAAGACTTCGTTCTGATTGGGGTAAAGAATTTGATTCTAATCAATTTGGGAAATTCTTAAAAGATGAGGGGATTAAACATGAGCACTCGAATACGTATTCGCCACAGATGAATGGCATCGCGGAAAGATACAACCGTACTTTAATGGAGGGAGTTAGAGCTATGTTAATTCAGGCAAATTTACCTAAAGAATTATGGGCTGAAATGGTTTGTACTGTAAATTACTTAAAAAATAGATACCCTCACACTAAATTGCATGGGAAAGCCCCTCTGAATGTTTGGAAAGGTGGAAATTTTTCGGTTAAGTACTTAAGAGTTATAGGAAGTACTGTTTTTGTTCATATTCCAAAAAGGTATCGTAATAAATTAGAGGCAAGATCTAAAAAGGGAATTTTAATTGGCTACGCCAGGAGCACGAGAGGTTATAGAGTATGGTTTCAAGGGACTAAAGAAGTGCAGGAAACTAAACATTTGAAAATCATTGAAAATGATTTTATTTCAGAACCAGTTAAAGACTCTAGCAATAGAATGGTTAAATTTAAAGTGCAAGATGACCCAGTTGAAAATACTTCTTTTTCAGATTGGAAGAGAATTGAAAAGGTTAGAGAGTCAGGTAGTTCTGCAGGTCGTGTAGATGTTTACTACTATCCAGAACCTGGTATTAGGTTAAGAAGTAAAAATGATGTGAAGGATTATTGTAAGGAAAAGGGTCTAGTTTTTAAATCTGAGGAATTTGATTTTAAACCACTTAAAACTAATTCAGATCCCTCCCAGCCTGAAGTTAAACTGAAAAGTGACTCTAATTCTAAACCTGTAATAGAAACTGATGAAGAGGACTTAGAATCTAACCCAGAAGCACATTGTGCTGAAATAAAAATTCCAATTAGTTTTAGTGAGTCCCAAAATCTTCCTGAGAAACAAGAGTGGGTTAAAGCTATGAGTACTGAACTTAAAATATTAAAAGATAGGGAAGTGTATGACCTTGTAACCCGTCCTGAAAAGAGTAAAGTTCTTGGTACAAAATGGGTATATACACTGAAAAAGGATGTGTCAGGTAAAATTAAAAGTTTTAAAGCTAGGTTAGTAGCGAAGGGATTCCGACAAGTTGAGGGAATCGATTATTTTGACACATTTTCACCTGTCATAGCTTTTCCACTTGTTAGATTTTTCTTTATTGTACTTGTGGTTCTAAAGGGATGGTTTAGCCAGCATATTGACGTGAAAGGTGCATACTTATATGCAAAATTAAATGAGCAAATTTATGTTGAGCAGCCAGATGGTTTCCGGGAAGTTGATGAAAAGTATGTATGGAAACTTAACAAGGCATTATATGGACTCCACCAGGCTGGCCGCGAATGGTTTAATGAATTAGACAAAACTTTTAAGGATTTAGGTTTTGATAAAGTATTGAATTGTAACTGCATATATGTTTATGAATTAAAAGTAGTAATTCTAGTTTATGTTGATGACTTAGCAATTTTTGCAGAGAATAAGGAAATATTAAACCAAGTAATTGAATTAATAAAGTCTAAATTTGAAATAAAAACTTTAGGTGAAATTAGAAATTTTCTAGGAGTTGAATTCGAGCAACGTGAGGGGTCTTATGTACTGCATCAAACTAAATATATTGAAAGAATTGCAGAAATTTTTAAGGTTCCTAGAATAAAATGCAAATTGCCATTAACACCAGGAACAGTGTTAAACTTAGCAAATGAGGGGGAACAAATAGATGTCCCTTACAGACAGTTAATAGGTTGCTTGTTGTTCTTAGCTTCTAGAAGTAGACCTGATATTCAATTTTCGGTTATTGCTTTATCTCAGTTTTCTAATAAACCATCATGGGATCATTGGAAAAATTTGTGTCAGGTTTTGCAATATGTTATTGATACAAAAGAACTGAGTTTAAATCTATCTAGAATTTCAAATTGTAATATTAATGTCTATACTGATGCTACATGGGCTTCAGATTTAGTTGATCGTAAATCAGTTAGTGGTTTAGTAATTTTTGTTGACCAAGTACCTATTATATGGAACTCTTCTAAACAGAAATGTGTTGCCTTATCAAGTATGGAATCTGAATATGTTGCTTTATCAGATTCAGTCAAGGAACTGTGTTGGTTAACAAGAATAATTGATGACTTTTCCTTTTTGAACTTAAACTTAACTAAACCAACAATTCATTGTGACAATCAAAGTACTATAAATTTTTCTAAAAACAATATAGAAAATACAAGAACCAAATATATTGATACACGTAGTTATTTTGTAAAGGAAAATATTGGAAATTTTGAACTTAAGTATGTATCTAGTAAATGTAATGTTGCTGATGTAATGACAAAAGCATTGTCAAGTGAAAAATTTTTCTATTTTAGAAAATGGTTGTTTGGCTAGGCAGAGGACCTGGAAAAAAGGGGGCATTTGTAGGCTTAAAGTTATATTTTTGTGTTTTCCCAGCTCCTCATTTTATTTAATAACCACCACCACCATATAAAAGCTTGCTTCTATGTTTAGTTCAATTTATTTTCTAAGTATCTTATTTAGTTAATCATTTTTAATGTTTAAATTCAATAGTCTGGTACTTACAGCAAGTGTGCATGCTTGTTTACCTTTTTCAGCATATGGTTGGGTGGTTGGTAGTGAAGTTAACTTTCTGTTACTTTTTAGTTAACCTTTTTCTGATTTGTTGTTTCTTCTGATGTCATTCTGACACAGTGATGTCATTTTGTTCTAGTGGGTGTGTCTATCACTTATTGAAAGTTATATTTACTAATTTGGCAACATTAAAATGCAGATTTTGTATTGTGTTTGAAGTATATATTTGGGAAGTTTGTAGTTTTGACAAGTCAGTTCAACATGTGAGTAGCTTTTGCAAATAGGCCTTATTTCTGGTGGTGTTTCATTTAGTAGCAGGTGACTACTTGTTTTTTTAGTGTATAAAATATTCAGTTAATATATGCAGTATAAATGAACTATGTTTGGACTTCAGAAATTATTGAGAGTTTGACTTATTATGTGCCTGTGATGATGTATCTTCTAAAAGATGTGTTTGCTACCTATAACCTACAGTTTTAATAAACCCTTTTTTGTTTCCTTCAGAAAATGTTGCAATTATTTTAGCCTCCATCGTGCACATAGTTATTTTAATTAAATGGTAAGCAGTGTGGCTCAAGATATTGTGGGGGAGGTGTTATCTAACCCTACAATGTGGTAGCAGAGCGTGGTTGGGCGCTCTGCTTACCTTTACTGCTTTACCTTTTATTTTGTGGTGCTGTATTTTGTGATAAAATGAGTAAGATAACTGAGCAGACTCTCTCTTTCCCTAAATTGGGTAATGATAATTGGAAGGCATGGAGGTTCAGCATGGATATGATGCTAATTAGCCAAGGCTTAGAAATTTATACTTCTGATAAAGAAAAAGGTAAAGCAAAAGCCGATGGAGGAAATATTGAAAATTTTGAGGAGTATATGAAGAAAAGTAAGAAGGCATTGGCATACATATGTTTAAGCTTGACTGAAGAGATCAAAAGTGTAGTTTTTAGTGCTGAATCATCTTTTGAGGCGTGGCAGTTATTAAAAAGTGCTTATGAACCTACGTCACGTGCAAGAGTTGCTCACCTTCGGAGAAAGTTCATAAATACAAAGTTTGAGGCCAGTGATACTATGAGTCAGTATATTGGAAAAGTTTTGGAAATAGTTAGAGATTTAGAGCAAACAGGAAAGAGTGTGCCTAAAGATGAAATTGCTTTTCAAATCTTAGAAAGTTTACCGCCATCTTATGAGACCCTTATATCTTGTCTTTATCAATTGGCTGATGATGAATTCACTGTGGAAGGTCTTCGACCATTTTTGCTTGCTGAATATGACCGTTTGCAAAATAAACAGATCGATGACCAAGATATATTCAAAAATCAAAATACAGCTCTAATGTCTTCTAGAAATTTTTCGACTGATACTATACCAAAGGTCCATCCTCCTAGTGCTGTGAATTCAACTGTGCAACAAGAAACCCGAAAGTGCTACCGGTGTGGTCGAGTTGGCCACTTAATCAAGAATTGTAGACATAGATCCCAAACCAGGAGATTAAATCAGTATAGACCAAGATTCAGATCAAGTTCAAGGAAATCCCAACTGCCTAATCAAGCTTTCTTCGCATCCGCCCTATTATCTGATGGACCTGAACTTGAATTTATTTTGGATTCTGCAGCAACAGATCACTTCAGTTATGATCGATCTCTCTTCTACAATTTCAGAGAATTAGAAAGTCAAGCTGTTATAGCAAAAGGAATTGCTGACATTTGTGGTATAGGGGACATTGACTTACGAGTGAACTGTGGTACTGTAGTAAGAACTTTTACTTTAAAAAATGTATATTATGTTCCTGATATGGTGAGAAATCTTCTGTCTGTTAGAAAATTAACTGATAAAAATTTTAAAGTAAAATTTGACAAATGTAAGGCTATAATTTTTAATCCTGATAATTCTGAATTTTTAACAGTGCCTTTAGTAACTAAATTTTATTGTATTACTGCTAAATGTGTGTCTAATGAATCGTGTGCTTATGTTGTTAGAAATAGTAAGTTAAATAATTGTTCTAATGATTTAGTGCTATGGCATAGGCGTTTCAGTCATTTAAATGCTAAAAACTTGATAAAATTTTCAAAAACAAATTATGTAACTGGACTTAAAAATTTATCCGGTGAAATGGGGTCATGTGAAGTTTGTAATTTAGCAAAAAGTACTAGAGAATCTCATCATGTTATAGATGATATTAAGACAGGTGGCATTTTAGAGTTAGTGCACCTCGACATTTGGGGACCAGCTCCTGAACCTTCTTTAGGTGGGGCTAGGTTTTTCTTGAGTTTAGTTGATGATTTCTCTAGGTATGCACATGTATACATTCTTAAATATAAAAGTCAGGCATTTGATTATTTCAAGCATTATAAAGCTTTAGTTGAGAAGCAGACAGGTCATGTAATTAAAAGACTTCGTTCTGATTGGGGTAAAGAATTTGATTCTAATCAATTTGGGAAATTCTTAAAAGATGAGGGGATTAAACATGAGCACTCGAATACGTATTCGCCACAGATGAATGGCATCGCGGAAAGATACAACCGTACTTTAATGGAGGGAGTTAGAGCTATGTTAATTCAGGCAAATTTACCTAAAGAATTATGGGCTGAAATGGTTTGTACTGTAAATTACTTAAAAAATAGATACCCTCACACTAAATTGCATGGGAAAGCCCCTCTGAATGTTTGGAAAGGTGGAAATTTTTCGGTTAAGTACTTAAGAGTTATAGGAAGTACTGTTTTTGTTCATATTCCAAAAAGGTATCGTAATAAATTAGAGGCAAGATCTAAAAAGGGAATTTTAATTGGCTACGCCAGGAGCACGAGAGTTTATAGAGTATGGTTTCAAGGGACTAAAGAAGTGCAGGAAACTAAACATTTGAAAATCATTGAAAATGATTTTATTTCAGAACCAGTTAAAGACTCTAGCAATAGAATGGTTAAATTTAAAGTGCAAGATGACCCAGTTGAAAATACTTCTTTTTCAGATTGGAAGAGAATTGAAAAGGTTAGAGAGTCAGGTAGTTCTGCAGGTCGTGTAGATGTTTACTACTATCCAGAACCTGGTATTAGGTTAAGAAGTAAAAATGATGTGAAGGATTATTGTAAGGAAAAGGGTCTAGTTTTTAAATCTGAGGAATTTGATTTTAAACCACTTAAAACTAATTCAGATCCCTCCCAGCCTGAAGTTAAACTGAAAAGTGACTCTAATTCTAAACCTGTAATAGAAACTGATGAAGAGGACTTAGAATCTAACCCAGAAGCACATTGTGCTGAAATAAAAATTCCAATTAGTTTTAGTGAGTCCCAAAATCTTCCTGAGAAACAAGAGTGGGTTAAAGCTATGAGTACTGAACTTAAAATATTAAAAGATAGGGAAGTGTATGACCTTGTAACCCGTCCTGAAAAGAGTAAAGTTCTTGGTACAAAATGGGTATATACACTGAAAAAGGATGTGTCAGGTAAAATTAAAAGTTTTAAAGCTAGGTTAGTAGCGAAGGGATTCCGACAAGTTGAGGGAATCGATTATTTTGACACATTTTCACCTGTCATAGCTTTTCCACTTGTTAGATTTTTCTTTATTGTACTTGTGGTTCTAAAGGGATGGTTTAGCCAGCATATTGACGTGAAAGGTGCATACTTATATGCAAAATTAAATGAGCAAATTTATGTTGAGCAGCCAGATGGTTTCCGGGAAGTTGATGAAAAGTATGTATGGAAACTTAACAAGGCATTATATGGACTCCACCAGGCTGGCCGCGAATGGTTTAATGAATTAGACAAAACTTTTAAGGATTTAGGTTTTGATAAAGTATTGAATTGTAACTGCATATATGTTTATGAATTAAAAGTAGTAATTCTAGTTTATGTTGATGACTTAGCAATTTTTGCAGAGAATAAGGAAATATTAAACCAAGTAATTGAATTAATAAAGTCTAAATTTGAAATAAAAACTTTAGGTGAAATTAGAAATTTTCTAGGAGTTGAATTCGAGCAACGTGAGGGGTCTTATGTACTGCATCAAACTAAATATATTGAAAGAATTGCAGAAATTTTTAAGGTTCCTAGAATAAAATGCAAATTGCCATTAACACCAGGAACAGTGTTAAACTTAGCAAATGAGGGGGAACAAATAGATGTCCCTTACAGACAGTTAATAGGTTGCTTGTTGTTCTTAGCTTCTAGAAGTAGACCTGATATTCAATTTTCGGTTATTGCTTTATCTCAGTTTTCTAATAAACCATCATGGGATCATTGGAAAAATTTGTGTCAGGTTTTGCAATATGTTATTGATACAAAAGAACTGAGTTTAAATCTATCTAGAATTTCAAATTGTAATATTAATGTCTATACTGATGCTACATGGGCTTCAGATTTAGTTGATCGTAAATCAGTTAGTGGTTTAGTAATTTTTGTTGACCAAGTACCTATTATATGGAACTCTTCTAAACAGAAATGTGTTGCCTTATCAAGTATGGAATCTGAATATGTTGCTTTATCAGATTCAGTCAAGGAACTGTGTTGGTTAACAAGAATAATTGATGACTTTTCCTTTTTGAACTTAAACTTAACTAAACCAACAATTCATTGTGACAATCAAAGTACTATAAATTTTTCTAAAAACAATATAGAAAATACAAGAACCAAATATATTGATACACGTAGTTATTTTGTAAAGGAAAATATTGGAAATTTTGAACTTAAGTATGTATCTAGTAAATGTAATGTTGCTGATGTAATGACAAAAGCATTGTCAAGTGAAAAATTTTTCTATTTTAGAAAATGGTTGTTTGGCTAGGCAGAGGACCTGGAAAAAAGGGGGCATTTGTAGGCTTAAAGTTATATTTTTGTGTTTTCCCAGCTCCTCATTTTATTTAATAACCACCACCACCATATAAAAGCTTGCTTCTATGTTTAGTTCAATTTATTTTCTAAGTATCTTATTTAGTTAATCATTTTTAATGTTTAAATTCAATAGTCTGGTACTTACAGCAAGTGTGCATGCTTGTTTTACCTTTTTCAGCATATGGTTGGGTGGTTGGTAGTGAAGTTAACTTTCTGTTACTTTTTAGTTAACCTTTTTCTGATTTGTTGTTTCTTCTGATGTCATTCTGACACAGTGATGTCATTTTGTTCTAGTGGGTGTGTCTATCACTTATTGAAAGTTATATTTACTAATTTGGCAACATTAAAATGCAGATTTTGTATTGTGTTTGAAGTATATATTTGGGAAGTTTGTAGTTTTGACAAGTCAGTTCAACATGTGAGTAGCTTTTGCAAATAGGCCTTATTTCTGGTGGTGTTTCATTTAGTAGCAGGTGACTACTTGTTTTTTTAGTGTATAAAATATTCAGTTAATATATGCAGTATAAATGAACTATGTTTGGACTTCAGAAATTATTGAGAGTTTGACTTATTATGTGCCTGTGATGATGTATCTTCTAAAAGATGTGTTTGCTACCTATAACCTACAGTTTTAATAAACCCTTTTTTGTTTCCTTCAGAAAATGTTGCAATTATTTTAGCCTCCATCGTGCACATAGTTATTTTAATTAAATGGTAAGCAGTGTGGCTCAAGATATTGTGGGGGAGGTGTTATCTAACCCTACAATCGTGGCTTCGCTGGGCGCCGGGCCGGTGGCTGCGCGGACTGATGGCGGCTCCGTACTTACGTCAAAGCGCTCACTCGAAGTTACGAGCATATTCCTCTGTAGTCATGGGCCGTGAGTGTTTGTTATTCGGGATTCAATCACAGTCCGAGTGAATAGTCATACTGATGTTAAATGAAGACACAGTTTATTACGGAACCTGGTTTATTTCTTTTTATTACATGAGTCCTTTTAAACCAGGCCCATATTGGCGCGAGAGCTGCTTTTTAAGTCTGTCTGGACATCGAAGGTTCGTACATCGCGAGGCAATTCCGAGAGAGCAGATTGCCGTGGATTGGTTAGATGAGGGAAATCGTAAAAAGTTTCTCCTGATAGCCGTGCAATGGTATAACTATGAGGTTTTTGCATTATTTCTGCTAGAGGTCGTCGAAGTGAAAATAGGTGTATTTTTAATTTTAATTGGCCGCGAGCTGATTGATTGATTGTGCGGAACAAAGGCGTTGGCTCAATCGGCTCATGGGATGCAGCAAGACTTTAAAGTTGCGCTTATATCAGCAAAAATATTCTTATGAAGAGTCAGAAAACGATCTTTGAAAGTTATAAGATGCGATGCAGGAAAACTAATTTAACAGGGGCAACGGGAATTTCAATCAATTGAAACACAATTATTAAAGCATTTAAAAAGTTTTAATTTAAATTTCTATTTTTTAAAATGGTAATTTAAAATTTTAAAAGGGGCAAAAAGGGATTTTGCATTTTAAAAAGGGGTTTAGCTTTTATCCTTTCATATATATATATATATATATATATATATATATATATATATATTGCCAAAAATCACCAGACACTTTCGCATTTTTCTCGCTTAGACTTTTGCTTAGGCATCGCTTAGACTTTTGTCAAATATCTCAAGAAATACATGACAAATTCTTCTGGAACTTCAGGAATATAAAGAATGTTTGATCTCATATTTGTCAATGAAAGTTTGATCACGAGGGTAATTAGAAGACCAACAACAAATTAAAGAAAATAAATAATATTTGAGACCATCTTGTCAAATAAAGTGCTTGAAATGATCTGTCGCTGCAGTACAAAAGTCTAGTCTATGCTGTTCTTATGCAACATTTGTTTTCATTTGTGTAATAATAGTACATATTTTCTTGGAGATATAAAAGTTTCTTTAAAAAATTCAAGTAATTTTGGCGTTTTTTTTATTATAGCATGCAGTGTTTTCAACCAAATTTAAAGACACTTTTGGAAAACATCACAAAGTAAAGTAGAAACAACATAGCACAAATAGAATATAAATATATTAAATATTTGATGAAATATGAGCATCTGTATGAAATACTTTTTTTATTGTGCATGTACGAATGATACCAATGATATTTTTTCATGATTTGCTAGTAAACTCTATAAAGCAACTTTTATCAAAAGTGTAGTTAAATATCGTAAAAATTCAGAAAGATATCGACAATAGAGTAAGCTGAATTTCAGTTGCTTTCTAAAATTAGCTGGATAATAAGGGATTTTCCACAAATTGTCATTCATAATTTTTTATTGATGCTTTAATTGTTTTTGGAAAACCTCCAGAATGAGCCTATTCCAACAGAAAAAGAATTATTAATATTGAAGCATCCTTTAGAAAGTTACTCATTGGTATTCATTAAATACCAACTCCTTTATTGGAAGTCAGTTAATAAAAAATGACAATTTTTGGAAAATGCCTTATCACCTGGCTACTTTTCGAAGACAACCAAGATTCAGCTCAGTTTATTGCCGATATCTTTATGAATTTTCAAGATATTCAACTGGTCTTTTTATATCAGTTGCTCTATAGAGTTGACCTGCAAATCATGAAAAAAAAAAATGTTTGGTATTATAGTTCGCATATGCAGTTAAAAATTATTTCATACAACTATTCATTTTTCATTAAATATTTAATATATTTATATTCTAATTATATACCGTAATTTCGCACATATACCCACACCTCAGACAATGCGATTTCCTACCAGAATTTATTTTAAATAAAATGTGACTTACTTCTGCTTAGCACTTATTTGACTTCTTATTCTCAATAAAATTTCCGGTTTGAAAAAGACTTAACTAAGCCGCGGCGCAGACACACAAAATTACGGTACTATGTTATTTCTTCTTTAGGTTGAGAATGCTATAAACAAAAATTATGCACAAATTTCTTACATTTTTTAAAGAAATAGTTATATCTCAATGAATATATGTACTATTCTTACACCAATGAACACAAATGTTGTACAATAGCTACATAGTTACATGCTGCTTTTGACAGATCATTTTGTGCATTTTATGTTACGAGGTGATCCCAATCCCAAATGTATTTTTTTCTTCAATTTGTTGTTAGTCTACAAATTGTTCTTGTGATGAAATCTTCATTGAAAAATATGATGTCAAACATGTTGTTTATATTTCCAAAGTTCTAAAAGAATTCAAGTATTTCTTTAGATATTCGATAAAATGTCAAAAAATGAAAGTGTCCAGTGATTTTTGGCAACATAGTGTATATGCCAAACTTGAGATATTTTGAGATACAGAGACGGATTAACTATCTCCTGGGTCCCTAGGCTTGGCTGTTTATGCCTCTCTTCTCAAATTTATATATACTATCACTTCTGCTTCAAATAATGCACACATTTTTATATAGATATTTAGTAATGCAGTTCTCAGAAAATACTTTATTCTTTTGCATAAAATTTCTTTAAGGATAAAATTACTGTAATTTTATTTTTATATAAATTTTCCTCTAACGCTCTCTACAGAAAAAAATTTCTTGCTTTAATTGTTTAATAATAAATTTTACTACAATGACTTTCATATTACACAATAACTGCAATTTTGTTTTAATATTGCACATTACCTTGTTTATTTTTTAATTCACATATTTTTATTGACAAAACCGTTAAGGATTAAATGCGTACTAATTAAACGTACTACATACTATTTTTTGTGCATTATTGCTAACTGTTCAGTGTTCAGTTACTTTTGAGTATAAGGAAGTTTTGATTTTTTTTTTTTAGATGAAAAAGAGCTATCCTAAACAATTATCCTAATTATTGTTATCCTAAACAATTAATAATGGTAAATAATTTTTAAAACATATAAATGTTACAAAAGGCTTAAAAAAATCAACAGGATTTCTCAGTGTCTTTTTCCTTCAGGACCCCTAGGCTTCAGCCTACTCAGCCTATTTGATAATCCACCTCTGTTGAGATATATCATATATACATCATATATATGTAATATTTATGTTTTGTATGTCATGTTACATCATATACATCTTATATCTATATGTGATATATACATCATATATGACTATAACTTGTTTATATATGTCCTAAAACTTGCAGATAATTTCAGACACTTGGCAATGCATTCTCAGGGGCCACTATAACGAGGAAGTACTAAAATTTTATGTTATTACTTAATTTTGTTTTGTTTCTTATTTCTTGTACAATTTACTGTTCTTTTAATATCTGAATTTAAGATTATTTTTTATTTATGTTAGTAGTTTTAACATCTTTTCAAAATTAATTTTTCAGGTATCAGAAAACTGTTCTTATGAACTTTCAATATGTCCTGAACTGGGATTATCACAACAGAAGTTTAGATGTGCAGAATGCAAGAAAAAGTTTATTTTTAGTTAGTATAATTGTCTTTTTAAATAATAATAAGAGGAAAAACATCTATTGTGTGGTTGATTTCTGCTTTAAAATTATTGTTATTGTCATTTTTATTTTTCACTAAAAGATATTATTTTTAAATTAACATTATCTTATAAATGAAATTTTAAAATTTTATGCATAGTTCATTATAGAATTGTTAATGTATACAGAGCTCATTATTCTCTTAAGCAAATTCCATGCAAAAATATTTCTGGATTATGTAATTTCTGGTTATCTTTAAATATTGCAGTAAATGATATCTGAGTAAAATGAAATACGTTATTTCTTTTTCTTTTGTGCAGCATATTTAACTTTTTTTCTAAATTATATATGAAAATTTTGTGTGGAATTTTTACTACAAATAAAATAATTATCAGAAAATTTATCAGAAAAATATGTATAGTAATTTTTTATTTCAAAGATATACAGTGAACTCACGTTAGTGTGGATTAGTAGTCTGCATGGACCAATCTTCATTCTCGAGACTCGGGCCAGGCCTGGTCTTCACTCTTTCTGGGCGGGTCTTTTTTCTACAAGCTCAGGCCGGGCTCAGACATAACTTTTTTCTGTAGACGTGGGCCGGGTCGGGTCAACTTATTTTTTCTGTGCCAAGCCAGGACTGGATTTCATTCTTCCTAGACATCTGTGTAACACTATTTCGGATATGCAAATTTTGATAAGTAAAAGCAATTTAGAAAATCAATAAATAAATAAAAATGGAATTTAAGAATGAAATAAATTTATTAGATTAATCAAAATTTACAGCTCTCAAACATCGTCACAGGATAGAATATTAAATAAGTTTAATACTTTAAAAATGGGCCAGAAATAATATTAAAATACTTAATATAGATTTAAATAAGTAATTTAAAATAGAAATAATAAAATTATATTGATTACCGAAATTACAATTGCTAAAAATAAATCAAAGAGACTCACCCCAATGAAGAAATGTGGTAAAATGAAGAGACTTGTGTATGAACGTCAAACTCAAATTTTTATTCATAAAGCATATAAAATAAATATCAGTTTTCTAGTTGGCCAACTATACATTTAAAGCACAATTTAATCTATTTTAAGAATTTAATTATATTTATATTCTTACTATATCAAAATTTAATGATGAATCATAAATAAAATGAAGAACATATTTAATTTAAATCTATTTTTTGATTATTGTAGAAAAAAATTTTGAATACAGAAATTGAATATAGAAATTTTGCTAAGATTACTTTACGGAATATTTAATTAACGAATTATTTAATGAAGGCTTTTAAAATAATTTTATGATTAGTATTTAATAACAGAATATAAATAATTTAAATGGAATATTTGAATTTTAGAAAGAAAAATGAACTTATTGAAAAATGAATATTAATTTTAGCTAAGTGGGAAATAATATTAAATTATTGAATGGACAATATTCTTGTGACGTCACAGTAGGTAAAATGGCGGTATGATCGTTTGTTTACGCTTTGCATTCACAAAGGGTTTTTTCACTATTTCTCTTAGTCATGTTATTTTATTGTCACACTTATGAGCTCAGAAAGCAAATTAATGAAAACAAATGCATATTCTTTCATTCTTTAATTATTAATTAATGAAAAATTTGATAAAAGCATGATTTGCAAAATTTAAATGAAAAAATTTGAATACTGAAAATTAACATTAAAATCATGAAATAAAAGCATATTTAAGTAAAATAAGTTACAAACCTCAATTTAAACACTTGAAATTTCACTCATCTTTATAGACCTAATCATCACTCTTCTATAACCTAATTTGTTTTAATGTTATATTTCTAATAAACTCGATAATTAAGGCAAAATTAATCTGAAATTGAATGAATATTCCTTATATTATTCAGATCTACTGCATACATGCCTATCATTTCAGTAATAAAATACAAAATAAGCGAATTCATCAACAGCATAATGTTTGCAAATGGAGCGATTTTTCAATGTTTTCCCAAACAGCTGGTTTTTCATAGCCTCGAACTGAAAGGAAGAATACTGTCCATTAATTTAAATGTATTAATACAGAGGCAATGTACAGTGACATAACAGTCTGCACGGGCGGAAATTTTCAGGCCTGGTCCTGACCTCTCCCATATTATATATCCTCCTTCCCTGCTATCCCATGCAAATACCAAAAAATGAGACCAGGCACAACAATTTCTGCAAAGATTTTTAGGTGGCATTATTCTACAGTTAAAATTTCTTTTAAAGAATAGTACATACATTTCTAGGCCAAAAAAAAAAAAAATTAAAGTACAGTAAAACCTGTGAAATAGAACCTGTCTATGATGAAAATGGTCTTGATTTGTCAATTCCATGTGAAATCAACAAAAAAAATGCAATTTTTGGACCTCGACATCTCAGATTTCTATAATTTTTTGTTTATAGTTTGTATCCATAGAGTATACAAAGAATCTAATTTTTAAAATTTTTTTCTGTTAGCAGTTATTTTTTACGGAATTTTAAAAATGGCTAAAAGTACCAAATTTAACCAAGTTTTCAATCACATGATCCTATACAATTCTGAAACAAATTGGGCTAGAGAGCTCAGTTATATCTTATTTGAAAGCTCTTTTTATGGGCTCTATTAGGATATGCAACACTAACCGTTTTGAGTAAAATAAATTTTTTGACAAATTTTCAAAATTTTTGAATTTAAAATTTTCAAAAACACTATTTTAAATTTTTTTCAAAAAAATGTATGTTAATCTTTAACTTTTTGACAACAAGTATGCAAATTCTCAAGATGGAGAAATGATGGGATTATGAGCTGTTAATTTTTGAATAAGAATGGTTTGTTGAAACTTTTCAGGTAACTGGTTCCTTATACCTTAAAAATTAATAGTTCTAAGTCCCATCATTTCACCATCTTGAAATTTTGCATACTTGTAGCCAAAAAATCAGAGATTAACATATATTAAAAAAAAAAAAAAAAAATCAAAGCGGTATTTTTGGAAAAAAAAAGAAAAGAACTTAAAAGTAGTGCATTTAAAAATTTTAAATTCAGAAATTTTGTCAAAAAGTTTATTTTACTCAAAATAGTTAGTGTTGCATATCATATTAAAGCCTATAAAAAGAGCTTACAAATAAGATATAACTGAGCTCTCTAGCCCAATTTGTTACAGAATTGTAGAGGATCTTGTGATTGAAAACATGGTTAAATTTGGTACTTTTGGCAATTTTTCAAAATTCCGTTAAAAAGAAAAATGCTGAAAAAAAAAAAAAAAAAAAAAGAAAAAATAAGATTTTTCACATATACCTCGGATACAAACTATAAACCAAAAATGATAGAAATCTGAGATGTTGAGGTCCAAAACCCACGTTGATTTGACATGGAATGACTGGGTCATTCCATGTCAAATCAACAAAAAAAATGAAATTTTTGGACCTTTACATCTCAGATTTCTATAATTTTTTTTATAGTTTGAATATATGGAGTATATGAAAAATCTATTTTTTAAATGTTTTTCTTTAGCACTTTTTTTTTTTACGGAATTTTAAAAATGGCCAAAAGTACGAAACTTCATCAAGTTTTCACTCACAAGATCCTCTACAATTCTGTAACAAATTGGGCTACAGAGCTCAATTATATCTTATTTGAAAGCTCTTTTTATGGGCTTTAATATGATATGCAACACTAACTATTTTGAGTAAAATAATTTTTTTGACAAATTTTCAAAATTTTTGAATTAAAAATTTTCAAAAACACCATTTTTAATTAAAAAAATACATGTTAATCTTTGATTCTTTGGCTAAGAGTATGCAAAATTGCAAGATGGTGAAATGATGGGATTTTGAACTGTTAATTTTTAAGGTATAAGGAATCAGTTACCTGAAAAGTTTCAATAAATCATTCTTATTCAAAAATTCATAGCTCATAATCTCATCATTTCTCCATCTTGAGATTCTGCATACTTGTTGCCAAAAAATTAAAGATTAACATATATTTTTTTGAAAAAAATTTAAAATAGTGTTTTTGAAAAATTAAAAAAAAAAAAATTGAAAATTTGTCAAAAAATTTATTCTATTCAAAATAGTTAGAGTTGCTTATCATATTAGATCCCATAAAAAGACCTTTCAAATAAGATATAACTGAGCTCTCTAGCCCAATTTGTTACAGAATTGTAGAGGATCGTGCAATTTTAACTTGGTTAAATTAGGTACTTTTGGCCATTTTTAAAATAACTGCTAAGAAAAAAAAAATTAGACTTTTCATATACTCCATGGATCCAAACTATAAACCAATAAAAAAGAAAACTGCCCAGTTAAACTGACGGCATTGAGCTCACAGGCTATTCACACTAACTGTAAATTATATTCTTATTTCAAAGAATTTGAAATAAGCCCTCGAAAAATGAAGAAATCGACAATATATTAAGAGGGGGGAACCATCCCCCGTTTCTCCTTCTTATAATTAACCAATGAACCCATAAAACTAATCAGAGAAGCGCCTTATCACAATGAACATATATATAAAATTTGAAGAAAATCTGATAATTCTGCTTAAAAAACCCATTTATCTATATCAAGGGGGGTTAGTGCCCCCCGTTCCCCCCTTTATACTTAACCAAAGAACCCCCAAAACTAATCAGGGAAGTGCCTTACCACAATGAGCCTATATACAAAATTTGGAGTAAATTGGATAATTCTGCATGAAAAACCCATTTCTCAAAATTAAGGGGGGGGGGGTAGCCCCCGTTTCCCTCCTTTACACTTCACCAATGAACCCCCAAAACTAATCAGGGAAGCCCCTTACCACAATGAGCCCATATAGAAAGTTTGAAGAAAATCGGATAATTCTGCATGAAAAACCCATTTATCAAAATTAAGGGGGGGGGGTAGCCCCCGTTTCCCTCCTTTACACTTCACCAATGAACCCCAAAAACTAATCAGGGAAGCCCCTTACCACAATGAGCCCATATAGAAAGTTTGAAGAAAATCGGATAACTCTGCATGAAAAAAATAATTTATCTAAAATAAGGGGGGAGGATTAACCCCCCCCCCGTAACCCCCTTTATACTTAACCTATGAACCCCCAAAACTAATCAGGAAAGAACCTTATCACAATGAACCTATATACAAAATTTGAAGAAAATTGGATAATTCTGCATGAAAAAACCATTTATCCAAATTAAGGGGGGTTAGCCCCCCGTTCCCCCCCCCCTTTATAGTTAACCAATCAATCCCCAAAACTAATCAGGGAAGCACCTTATCACAAGGAACCTATAAACAAAATTGGAAGAAAATCGGATAACTCTGCATGAAAAATTCATTTATCTAAATTAAGGGGGAGGAGAGGATTCCCCCCCCCCCCGTTAGCCCCTTTATACTTAACCTATGAACCCCCAAAACTAATCAGGAAAGAACCTTATCACAATGAACCTATATACAAAATTTGAAGAAAATTGGGCAATTCTGCATGAAAAAACCATTTATCTTAATTAAGGGGGGTTAGCCCCCGTTCCCCTCTTTATAGTTAAACAATCAATCCCCAAAACTAATCAGGGAAGCGCCTTATCACAAGGAACCTATAAACAAAATTGGAAGCAAAACGGTTATTTCTGTCAAGAGTTATCGCGTTACGTACGTACATACAGAACGGGCGGGCACATAAGCTCTCAGGCTTTGATAGCCTGTGAGCTAAAAATTATGGAAATCTGAGATGTTCAGGTCTAGACCCCATGTTGATTTGACATGTACCCATATACAACAGATGATGTGCCTGTTTGGATAGAACCTGTCTATAACAGATTTTTCTTCTCTTACTAAATCTTCATTTGAATGTAATTGCCCAAGTCAATTTTTTTAAACAGTGTTTATTTTCATAATTGTCTAAGTGCTCAAAATATTGTTGATATTTTATATTTCGAACATAATCTGAAAATAAAATCTATGCATAAATAAGCGAGCTTTTTGAATCATTTTAACTGTAGGATAATGTTTCTTCAGAAATATCAGCATGTTTTGTAGAAATTCAGTTGGACTGGGTTCAGGCTGGGCCAATAAACTTTTTCTATGGGTTGGGCCAGGCTCAGGCCGAACTTTTATGCTATGCCAAAAATTTTTTTTACAAGTCAGGCTGGGGAATTTCAGCATGTGCAGACCTACGGTGTGGACTTCTACGGTGTGGCCATTTTTCACTTCTACTATCCAAAGTCTGATGTAAGCATTTAATGTCGTAAAATATTCTCTTTTGTTGAATAAATTGAATTCAGTTTTTATCTGAAACTAAATAAATAGTTTTCCAAATTTATGCTAAAAGAAAAAAAAAAATCTTTAATTTGGAAATTTTAGCAAAAATGCCAAATTAATGGCAATTTGTTAATACAAAAGAGTAGATTATTCAGACAAACAAAGTATGCAAGGAAATTGTTGTATTTACATAATCTTCGTAATTTACACAATTTAACTTTAATAAAAGTAATCAATTACTTTTCTTTGCAATAATTGAACAAATGATGTTTTTACCACATCATTTTTTTAATCTTCTGTGACACACTCTAAAATATGCTCTGTTATATCACATTTTGATTGGTAATATCAGTGAACAATTTGTTATGATATATTCCATTTCTGCTTTTAAATTTAATAGTTTTCATTAGTTTATTTATTTAAATTAAATATTTAATCATAATTAATTATTATTTAAAAGTTTTCATAATATTAATCAACATTTAAATTAATTATTTAACAGTTATTTAAACAGTCAATATTTTCTATCTTTTTAAAATTAATCTTTTTAACTTTTCTTCTAAGATATTTTATTATTAATTAAAATTAAATTCTATAATTAAATCACTTTTTAAAATCAATAATCATTTTTAAATTAAATTATAATCATGCATTTAAGTCTCTGGATAAAAGAATAAAAAATTTCCGTTTGTTGACATCGATTCTGTGAAAGTATCATGTATTTTCTTCTAAGTTATTTATATATTTTCCACCTTTTCAATATTAAGAATTTTTGTTCTAAACCTTATTCAAAAGATTAAACAAAATTTTTTATGCAGTCTGCCAAAATTCTAGCAAAATTCAACTTAAATCTTGGCAGATATGAATTTTTAAACATTTTTTCTAATCTCAATGTTTACATCGATCTTTTTCGGAATGACGACTGGCCATTTTGAATTCTATCTTAGTGCGTTGTAAGAACAACAACTTAGTGGACAATCGTCACCCATTTTGATTTAGGGGTCGTTCAAGTAAGCATTCAAGGTTAAGGGATGCATTTTTCAGTGGGGAAAAAGGGAGTTGAAATTCTTTCTAGAACATTCGAAGACGAACGATCTTTATTTCTGCCGCTTGTTGCTAGGGCGGAGTTGTTTTTGGTTCGCTTGGATCGTTTGCGTGTAGAGTTGAGTTGTCGTGGGAGTATTTTTTCTCCGCGGTGGTTGAGAGTTAAGCAGTTAAATTTGAAGAAGAGGAATTTGTCGCCTCTCCTGATTGGATCGTTTGGCTTAGAACGTCAGTTAGAGAGTTGTTAGATTAAAATTCAAAATTCAGTCTCTCTTTTTGAAAGGGTGGATGTAGTGTGCATCGCTATAAAAGCCGTGTCAGGCCGTAAGGCCAGACACACTGTTACAAATTTTCTGGTAGAATAGAGTCGAAGTTCTGATGATCTTCGAATACGTTTTTGTAGTTTGAGTTACTTATATTTGTCTCTGAAGATTTGAGATGAAATTCTAAAATTTTTACCGGCTGCTTAGGAGTCAATCTTGATTTCATAAAACAGTAATAACATCACCTAACTGCTTAATCATCATTCCATAGTATATTCTCCAGTCTTCAAAGATGCAATCATCCTAATGATTTTACTTGATAAATCCTGAGAGTTGAGATGGAAGATTTCATCGTTATTGGCGTTCTTCCTCAACATACAATAGTATAAATCCCAGCGTTTTCGACGTGTATCAATAGTCATCCGGTAGTATTAGAGTTAATCTGCACAGCTTTAAATCGTCTTGCAGCATAATTATTATGCCATGGATTCTTCTTCGGCAGTGTTTCTTCAGATCAGCGTAATTGTCAGTTAAATAGTCTATGATCTTCCTTAATAACTTAATGGAATTATATTACAAAATATCATCATCGACAGTGTTTCTTCTCAATATATCCTGTTTAAATTCATGCGAGATGAAAATCTCTCGATCGATAAATCATCATCTTAAAATAACTTTATAGAATTCTTTCTTCTGAACATTTTTCCTCCAGTAATTAGTAAGTGAATCATCATCTTAAAATAACTTTATAGAACTCTTCCTTCTGAACGTTTTTCCTCCAGTAAATAAAAAGATAAGTAAAAATTTATGAAAATGTTATTATAAGAACAATCTCATTTAAGTGAACTTTCATTTAAGCTTTAGGATTGAACTGAAATATCGGTTGATAAGTGTAAGTGATCTATAATTACATAATGATTTAACATCTATGAAATGGCCTATGATATCAAAATGAAATATATTTTGTGTTGAAATAAATATTGCTGTTCATCTACTAAACATCTGTTTGTCATCTTTATTATTTGGGTGAGTCTCATTTTTCCTGTTCTTTTCAGATAATTACAAATTCGTACGTATATTTCAGAATGAGAAAATAGATAATCAACTTAATGTAGATTCGAAATTATATTTTAACTAGATAATTTGTAGTAAATTTAAACTTTGAAATCATTCTCAACTATTTATATTTTTCAGTGCTAAGTGCAACATCGCTATTTGGTGCTTCCATTATATGCGCGACCTGTACTGACGAATTGGGGTAGGAATTAGAGTAAACATTTATTCTATTTTTCTGTCTTATTTTCAGGCATTTTAAGAATCTCTGTTTGCTCTATCTTCCGCGCCGATCCGTCATTACACTATTGATAACATTTTTTGAATCAAAATTTTTATGTATTAAAATTATATAGCGGATATGAATAAATTTTGTAACCAGGGCAAAACTTTCCAGATACCCTGTATATTTACAACTGAGGTAGCTTCAAGCTTATTGATTGCTCTTGGCAGTGGTTGGGAGAACTGATTTCTATACACACTTGCGGAAACACCCAGAAGATTGTTGTACATAGGGTTTGCATTAGAATTTTGACCTGAAGTTACTCAGATCACAGATTAAATATAAAAAAATCAGCTACTTATAATGTCAGTGTTACTAAGATCTATGTTTGTGGAAAGTTACATTGTAATTGATCAAGGCATTGCTGAGAAATCATGTATGTTTCATTGTCAGATTGGATGGATTCATAGGAAGCTTTGTTCACCCTTGGCTCGCTGCGCTTCAATGATAAACTTATATTATAACTATTTAATAATATATGAGCAATGTGATGAATATTTCCCTTTTGTTTATTAGCTTATTCATTGCTCTTTGCAGTGGTTGAGGCAACACCTTTATACACCACGGAAGTACCTTGCCTGATTATGGAAGATTGTTTATGGGCCATAGTACATAGGGTTTGCATTAGAACCTTACCTTTAATTTCTTAGGCCACAGATTGAATTTTAAAAAAATAGGCTACATTATTATTTCCATCTTATTAAATCTTTGACCGTTTAATCTGGTATTTTCGCGTGCAACGTAAATGTAGCAAAATTAGCTTATCCTGTGATTACTGTGGGTACAGTCTTTTTTCTTTTATTCAATAGTGCTTTCCTGTGTTTTCCCCATTTAACCATTAATAATACTTGAAATAGAACACTTAAGATTTGAATTAGATCTTGTCCCAAATATGGTAATAGTTCAATAATTGTCTGTTAATTATTTTGAATTTGAGTCATTTAATGTTTGTTTGCTATTTTCAAATCAAAAATGGCTGGATGAAATTATTTAGTGAGTGACTGTAACGTTGTTTCGGATTGGTGTGAAAAAGACTAGAGACTGAAAATTTAATTTGGAAAATGGAGAAGCAAAAATTAATGAAGTTGAAATTTAAAGAAATGATTTAAAAATGCCAAACCAAAACAACGTCACGGCTGAAGATCGTATAGTGGTATTTAATCCAATAATCAACATAACAGTACTAACTTGAAAAATATTTAAGAAAAGGCCGGACAAACAATTAAACTTCACTAGATAATTTAGAATAGCAAGAATGGTTAAAATATAGGAATCGATTATTAGATTAAGATGTAAAGAAATAAATGTAACACTCACCCAATTCTTGAAAAGACCACACAGAAGAATTTATAAACATGTAATAATTTTATTTAGCAATATTTTACATTACTTACGATCATAGGAAAAACACGGTTGGCCAACCAAAACATACAATACTTAAATTCACTTCATTATCTAAGTTAACATCCTTCTATTTTAATTTTCAAGTAATATCAACATTCAATTAACAAATAATTATAGCATAGGTAATGAATATCTTAACTTGAAGTAATCTTAACTCTATTATATTCTATTATCAACACTTAAGCTGTAATGGGTTAAGTTCATATTTAAAAATAGTTTGTTAGTTAAAAATGTTCTGTAAGTAGTATCTAGAGCAAATCAATCATAGAAAGTTAATAAGTAAAAGTTGTAACCATGATAGAAGTTCATGATGTAGGCGGTTATAGTTTATTGAGATGAACCATTACTGTATATTACTGGAGAGGCAATCTTGAAAAGCAGAATTCACGTAACTAGAAAATGAAACTTTTTGGCCGGATGGATTGATGCAGCGAGTTCTATATTACGATGATTGCTGTGAGCTTATGAATTCTTTGGCCGGATGGATCGCTGCTACAATTTCTATTCTATGAAGATGTTACGAGTCTGAGTAGATTGAATATAATAAATTATATAATGAAAACTCAGAAGATGGAAATCGGACATCTACGTCAGGAGGTAATTTAATCATGAAGAAATTACAGGCTATCGGACACGCTGGAAGCATGAACAAATTAAAGGATGTTAATACGGCGTCATCACTAAAATAGCTGGTTGGCCTGAAGAAATTGATGAAGTCGCTGTCTATGAGGAAACGTAACTTGAAGAATATCAAGCTAACTCCATGATGATGTAGGAAATGAAAACTAGAGAGTTTACACTCTAAATCGAAAGCATTTACTAAATAGTAAAATTGAAGACTGCCGAATCTAACATCGCGGATCTATAGATTGAATATGGTTTTAATACAAAATAATTATGATTTAAAATTATGATTTTCATTTTTGGACTTAGAAATATTTCGTGGTTGTTTGTTTTGACACGCGAAAAACGTATCTTTTCACTGAGATTACTTTAACTAAATATTGTATTAATGATTTTATTGATTAAAGCAATTGAATTATTGATTAATATTATTATTTAAAAACAGAATAAAATTACTTTAACATAATATTTGAGATTTTAGAAAGAAAAAGACATTAAAGAAAAATGAATATAAAAATAAGTTAAGTAGTTATTTAAATTAAATTAATGAATTAAATTTGCATAAATTAATACAGAGGCAATGTGCGCGGTGGCGTAACAGTGACAAAACATGTATTCCAGATGATTTATATGGCCCCACCAGTGGCTGAGAGGTTGTGCTCTCGAAGCTGATAGACGGGAGGTGCTGGGTTCGATACCAATCGCGCCCGTCGGCCTAATCGTTCGGAGTTTTCGTGGTTTTCTTCGAGCCGTGGATTTATCCATGCGTAAATACGGGTTAGGTTCCCTTAGAAAGACCCCCACGAAGGGCACTCCCCCCCGGGCCTCTATCCCATGTGTAGATAATCGGCCGTCAAAAATCAACCCAACCCAACCCAGATGATTTATCATAATTGAAAGTGATATTAGTTGTTTTGAAGGAAGTGATAATAGTGATTGTAATTTATCAGATTCCTCTCAAAATAGTGATGAATCTGAAGACGATTCATTATCCATACTCATTACGCATTTTCTTAATTGTATAAATTTTACTTTTGTATTTTATGTAATAAATAGGAATGTAACCATAAATTAATTAAGAATTATTTACAAAAATTGGTTTTTATGTGAACCTGCCTGAAGGTGAAGCATATCTTTTCTCAAGGTCTAAATCTACAAAAAAAAGTTTCTTTTTCTAAAAAATAATTGCATACTTTATTTCCTGCATATATATAGATGTGAAATATGCAATAAAAAATATACATAATTTTTTAAGGGATTTTGGTCCAAAAATTAAGTGTTCAGAGGGTTAAGATCTATGTATGTGGAAAGTTACATTGTAATTGATCAAACCATTGTTGAGAAATCCTGTTCATTTCATTGTCAGATTGGAGTAGATGCATTAGAACCATACCTTTAATTTCTCGGGCCACAGATTGAGTTTAAAAAATGGGGCCACATTACTACTTCCATCCTATTAAGATCTATGTATGTGAAAAGTTATATTATAATTGATCAAACCATTGCAGAGAAATCATGTTAATTTCATTGGCTGTTTGCATTTGCAGTTGATACATCGGAAACTTTGCTCACCTTCAGCTCACTGCACTTAAATAAAGTAGTTATCCTCTAAGACTATCTAAAAGTAAATAATCTTTATTTATTTTGAAATGCCATATTAAATCTATTTTGAAAGAAAATTTTAAGTCCAGAGGAAAAGGGCGGGGGAGGGTTACTGGTCAGAAAAATATACAAAACTATTAAATATTTTCTTTAGTCACTAAAGGCTCTAAAAGACATTCCTTAGAACACAACAACAGATAAAAATACCCCAACAATGATTTTGTTTTTGTAAAAAAATCTTAATTTGGAATGTGCATTTCTGAATATATTTTATATTTTGTTTTCATTTTATTATAGCTTTCATTGTAGAAAAAAAAATATTTATTTTTTTTCCAGAAGATAATCTGTGCCTTCCAAGATTATGTGATTACAATGGTCAATATTATTGTTCTCGTTGCCACTGGAATAGTCTTTCTATAATTCCGGCACGGATAATTCACAATTGGGATTTTACTCCTAAAAAGGTTATATATTTATTTTCTATTATACTTCTATTCTTTTGTTTTAATTTTTTTCCTATTTAACAATAGTTAGATTATTAATTTCACATTTATTGTAGTACTTTACTTTAACTTATGCATATAGTTTGCTTAGAATAAAAAAATATAGAATAAATGTCAAGAAGTGCTTAGTTATTTAGTAAATAAAGAAGAGTGAGGTATTAATTTTTTTTAAAAAGAAATGATTAACCATGTTTCTTTTTATTTTTTTTTTATTTACAGATTTACTACATATATATATTTCATTTTTGAAATATGTTGTTAAAAAATAAAGTATTTTTGATTTAAAAGAAAAAATACTTCTATCTCATTAATAGACACAATGTAAAAAGTGTGTGTTGATGATGTACACTAAATAATCTGCAATCATAGTAAAATATGCAAAATATAAATCCATTCTTTTAAATTCATTATAAAACAGAAGTATACATTTCATTTTATGCTCTTGTAAAAATCTGGAGCATGCCTGTTAAACATTGATAAAAATTTAGTCATTATCTCACTTGTACATAACTTTGCACATTAGAAATAACAGCCAATGTATGTTGTTATATAACATGTATATATATATATATATATATATATATATATATAAAACTTACGTGTTTATATGTAATTATTCAATAATAAATACTCTCTATATTGAATTTATATATATAATGTGTGATCAGGGTTTAAACTGCATTAGTTTTCTTACCTTTTTAAAAATGATTTTAGATTTCGCAAAAATATGTCAGTAAGATTTTAGCTTAGTTAAAAGTCTAGAAAGCAAAGTAAAATAAAATAAAGTAAGAAAAGTTAATTTCTTATTTTTATACAAATTTGAGTAGGACAATAATTATGTAACATCAATTTGTAATTTTAGATTTAAGTTTTCTCCAAGTATGTAAGAGTAAAAATTGTCCCAATTTCCCCCCCCCCCCCCTCTTGCCTCACTTCCAAAGAAAAAGTTAAAGGACATTGGTTAAAGATACTTGTTATTTCAACTTAAATGATATTGTTTGCCAGGTTAAACCCTGTGTGAGATGTATATAAATTAAGGTACACATAATTTCTATATTGAATGTGGAAATATCCAAATTATATTTACACTTTTATAATACATGTTGGGCAGTAATGAGATGTTTTTATTTATTTTCTTAATTGTATGGACATTGCGATTTTTTCAGATTGTGTAAATTGTTTCTCGATTACACTAGTCAACCAATTGCTATTCTTATCTGATATTCAATCTGATCTTATTATCAAGAATTATATGTGTAGCCTTAGGGGTGAACTGGGGTGAGTCGGAATCAATAAGGGTTTTGGGCACCTAGTTTCTGCACTATAACATGAGGTAATCAATTTTTTTTTCTGGCCAAGTGGTGTATGTTACCTGAGAATATGATGATATTATGGTTTTTGGGCATTCATATATGATGTCCATCATTTTCCTGCATTTCTGCAAGTTTTCCAGTTCGCCCCCCCCCCCTCCCTATAAGTTTTCTTCTTGCGATTCCTTCTTGCCCATACCACCTCAGAAACTTAGCTCCTTCCGGCTAAAATAAACCTTAAAAACCCCACTTGTAGGTAATCCTGATATATGACTATTAAGTTGTCATCCTTCAGTTTTTTTGCTAGGGCCATAGTTTTCAAGATTTGGGAACTTTTGTCCCCCACTTTTCATAATCCCCCCCCCTTTAATTTTTATCTCACATTCTCGATTTTTCATTGTACGCACTTGGCCCTCAGCCATTCCTCCTTCTAAATTTTTGTTTAATTCGGACAGTAAATTCTAGCTAAAATACAGTTAATCCGCTCTTTCCTGTACTTTTTCCACATTAGTAACCGGAATCCAGCTCCAATCTTTTAGCCCAATATAGTAAATTTTGTCTTCTTCAAAAAATGTTATGCGAAATTCATACAGCGAGTTTTGAATTTTTGGCGAATTTTTTCCTTTGACACTAAGAAATTAAAACTTCAGCAATAAACAAATAAATGCATAAAATAATATAAATAAAGCAAAAATTAAAGAGATATGCAATTGAACTAAGTGATAAAACACAGAAATAATCAGATTAAAAAATATTCCTATAAATAGTATCTTTGGCGATTTCTTTGGCTACTGCCAAGAAATCATGCTTTCTTTGGCTACTGCCACACATACTTTCGTATGTGTGGCTAATACGAAATACCTTTTTAAATGAATTTCAAAATTTTATTTGATTGCGTAATTAATATTTTTCAGATAAAAATGTGTTTGGGTGTTGTTGGGGAAAATGGGAGAGTGAGACACAATTTTTAACAAATTTTAATTTTTGAGACCACCCTACATTTTTATTAGGTAATGTTATACATAACTATTTGATATTATAATGAAAGTATTTAAGATATTTGACTTACATTTTTTTGTATTGTATTAACTGTAAATTAATGCAGATGGAGTTTGATATTATATGTATTATTCATAATTTTATTCTATTCATTTGTTGGAATATGTAATATCTTTTAGGTTTGCAGAGCTTCTCTTCAGTTTTTACGACTTATGGTCAAAAAACCCATATTAAACATAGAATCTCTTAACCCTTCTTTGTTTGCTTTTGTTACAGATCTGCAAAATATCAAGGTGAGTACAGAAATGCAGTTTCTTTAATGTATTATTAACATCATAATTTAAAAATTGATCTTCATTCTTTTAGCAGATAGGGAGGTTGAATAATATGCTGCCAAATCTCTACTTCCTAAACATTGTATTTTAAACTCTTTTGTTAATCTGTGTATTACTTTCCAAATTAATTGCTTTAATTGTGCTAAAAATGTTAAAAAGAAAGTGAAAGATAGGTTTATTGTAAAAAATCATATCTGGTGCATGAAACAATCCCCAAATGTGAAATCATTTTATCATGATCAGCCTCATGAGAAGTAATAATAAAAAAAGTTTTAATGTTGTTTATATCTGCTTTTTCATTTTGTTAGCTGTATTTAATGTAATTCTACAATAGTACAATAATTTTTATGAGCTAATTTATTATTTATTTCATTTTGATGAAGTGCTTAAAATAGTTTTAATATTTACTTTGCAGAAATTGCGAGAAGACATTTTAATGATGAAAACTTATTTCTTAACTTGTCATACTGCACTAGAGGAAAAACTTTTGTTGCAGTTGCAAGATCGTCAACATTTTGTTGAAAATGCCAATGTTTACAGCCTTCAAGATTTAATTGATGTATCCACTGGACAGCTACTTAATTATCTTCAAAAAGTCCATGCATCCTATTTAACACATATTACTCAAGACTGCTTGGTAACTTTCTAATGTTTTTATTTTTAATAGAAATTATTATGTGTTATGTTCCATCTTTTAAAATAAACTATAGATGTGCATTGAAAGAAAAAAAAACCCTTAATAGTTGAAAAGGTAAACAAAAGTCCTTGGCCTTACCTCTCTTTGTTAAATTGTGGCTCATTCAGATTTATCACACTTTTTTTTTTTCATGTCTACCTCCCTGTAAAGAAAAAAAATCCACCTTTTACCACACTTTTTAAGTATTTTTTATATGTATCATTTACAATAAGTGCACTTTTCTATCATTACTTTTATAAAGAAACTGGTAATACGTATGTAAACTAACATTTTGAATTTTGGAAGCAAATTTTTAAAAATTACTTATGTTACTATCTTTCTTAATTTTTCAGTATCCTCAGTTACGTTGCACTTTTTTTTCTTGTCCTTCAGTTATATAGGCTACTTTATTAAATTACTTGCAATACCTGCTGCTTTGCATGCATAATTGTTGAAATATGCCAAATGGTATGTGTGTGTCTTTGAAATAGATGTAGAATCAGTTAATTAACAAATATTATCTACATTTCGATACAAATTGTAATTTAGAACGTTTTACGCTCCTTCCACCCTTTTAGGTAGCTTTCAATACAAAAAAGTATAAAGCTACCTATTGCAGCCGTTCGGAGGAAAGCAGTTCCGGAAAATTTCGATATATTTTCACCGATCATGACCCCCAGACCCCAAAACCACCCTCCGTTCAAATGTTGATTTATATATATATATATATATATATATATCTGACCTATGTCATACGATAACGCTCGTATTTATAAATCAATTTTGATGAAACTAATTGTGTGTATTAAGCTCACCAATGTCTCGACCGAGTTCGTTGGCCAGCTTGGTCCGCCATTTTGTTTCAAGATGGCGGCCATTTAAAAATTTAAAACTAAAATAAATATACAAAAAAGTTAAAAATTCAAATTTATTTTTTAATTACGTGTTAGACCTTGATACAAGGATTCCAGAGCATTTTTTAGTTTACCTCTATCTTAAAAAATGGCTGAGATAGAGCAGTTTAAAATTCTAGGGTGGCTGACATTTTGAAACAAAACAGCACATTAACGCTATTACTCGCAAATTATTTTCTTTCATTGTTGTAATAATTTTCCCAATCATACGCATAAAACTATATATTCATATCCGTTAGCGCCAAATTCTCGCCAAAATTGGCGACGTTTGGCGAAATATCGCCAAATTTGGCGACCAAATTAAGTCTTCATAAATGAAGCCAATTTGGATATTGCTCAATAATTTGGCGATTTTCTTATTCAAATTCAATATTAACGAATCTTTTGTAAACGTTTCTTTGCATTTTAACTTGCTGTTTTCGTGTAACATTAGCTAAAATTTTAAAACGAAGATATAGGAAAGCTACCTTTTCCTCCCGGTACAGGCCGGAAGGACTTTTAAATTTCGAATTTTTTTAGAAACAATTCTTAGTAAGCATTTGTATTTTAAAAGTAACCACAAAGCCAAATTTCTAATTTCTAGTCCCTTCAATATCACAAAAATTGTAATTTATAATGTTTTATTTCTCCTGCACCCTTTTAAATTTAGTTTTTAAAACTGTCCTGTGTGCACATTTGGGTCTTAAAAGTAGCAGTAAATATTGTAAATGATGTAGGAAAACATCATGGACAATAATGTTTATGAAGAATAATTTATTTTTAAGGCTGAAAAGAGTAGACTTAATTTAAAATCTCTGCCATCTTTGGCATCTGAAAATGAGAAATATGTTTCAGGAAGTAAAATAAAGAAGGAAAGCATTTTTATCTGTGCAAATGAAGTTGGAAATAATAGATTGACGTTACTAGTAATTGGAAATATGCTTATTTAAACTAAAATTTAAATATTGGTCCATTTATCAAACTTTGGATTATTTGGCACCCTTAAGTTCTGAACAGTTTGGATAATTTGTGTTCTACTGTATATTGAAAGAATAGGAAAGTAAACTCATTAAATTGTTTTTGATGTATTTTCCTTCAAATTTTTTTTATATACACTATTGAATAACAAAAATTTATCATTCATTGCCAATAATAATATCAAAAGTATGTTTCCTCTTCAAATTTTTATCAGTCATCAAGTATATTTTTATTGCCCTGAGATTACCAGTATTAGTTACTCAATATACTTTGCTGGAATCGTAATTGTTGTTCTTACAGAAAACTTGAAAATCTTCTTATCAAACATTTACAGATAATCCATGTAAAAATACAAAAGTAAAAGGGTGTAAATTTTTCAGGTAAAATTTATAGTAAGGAATAAGCTTACATTATCTACTATTAATATTACATCAGAAGATAAAAGAAGTAACTAAATAAATTGATCCATGCATCATTTATTAAATTATTAGCTATTATCCTAGTGATTTCATTTATGTAACCTTCAAATTAGAATCATTAAGCAACAATTTTCTCCCCACTAATTACACCAATTATGGACAGAGGAGAGTGAGGGTGTGTGTGTAAAATTTGACAATGTTTAATGGTTCTCCTAGGTAGGTGATATGGGCTAACCAATAGAAACCAAAATTCTTTCAAATTTTATCACAAGAATTATCAAGGTCACTAACCTTTTCAAAGTTGACTAGAAATGCAAACCTTGTAAAATTTAAGTTTTATTTATAGTGTTACAATAAAACTATCATTTAAACTGTTAAATCTATTTTATTTCCTGTTTGTAATACATGAATTTTGTAACACAAGGCTATTTTAAGAAGTGGAACTCTCCACATACTATGTCTGTCCCATGTAGTGTTGCCCGGTGTCCCAATTTTCAGTCACTCCAAGATCCGTCTTACAGAACCTCTGCATGGGATGCCAAATGTCCCGAGTTTTCATGATGCATAAATTCTTTTAATATCATGCTATTTCTTAGTTTGTATCAAATGGAACTCATGAAGTAAAACCTGTGAAAAAAAAAAAAACTTTTCTATAATGTAAATTTTTTTTTTATTCTGCAGAAATGAAGACGATACAAATCCACCTGTTACGATGGAATATTTTTCACTCCCTAACTATTCTGTTTTTACGGGCTTTACTGTACTTGGTTTAACAAAATTTGAGAAAATGGTACCTGTTTGTAACAGAATCCTGTCTGAAATGTAAAAATTTCGTAGTCCTTGCAGAAGCAATACCATACAATTATAACTGCTCAATCGAAAATCTACCAAAATGGAATTTTATTTCAGTCATTAGTGATTCTGCTTTCACAGATCTTACTATACAAGATTATTTTGTTTATTTAATACAGTAAAACATTCTAAACAGAATCTGAAGTGACCAAAGAAAGATTACGCCTTAGACAGGTTTCAGTCTTAGCAAGTATATTTGTATTAGGGATGCACCGAATATTCGGTATCTATTTGGTATTCGGCCTATTCAGCCATAGTACCGAATACTCAGTAAGGCCGAATATAAAACTATTCGGTCTGCTGAATATAAAACTATTCGGTATGGCCAAATATCAGAATATTCGGCCAAACCGAATGCTTGAAAAAACTTTTTTTTAAGTATTTTTAAAACCCCACAATTTCTACTTTTAACTATCAATTAATAAAGATATTAAAAATAATTAGAAATAGAATTATATTTCAATGAAAGAGAATGCTTTTACATTATTTATTCGCTGTTTGAAATGTGTCACTTAAGAAAATTAACCATTAATGATGACCTTCATAGGAATTAATAATGTACAAATAAATGCAAGTTCCTCAATGTTGTCTAGTAAATAATCTGTTTCTTGCTTTTTCGCAAACATCATGTTTCTAAACAAAATGGAAAAAAACTTTCACAGGTGATAATAGACATCAAGACAGACAATTTTTGTCCAGGAAACCAGGATCACAACACACTTATTCAATCAAAAATAAAGTGCATCTCACTCCAGGTCAAATTTGAATTTTCGTTTGTTATTATTAATAATATTGAAGCTTTTGTAACTATATTTTCAACTTAGTTACTTTGATTTCTGTGAATCATGAGAATTACTAGAAATTGCTACCATTCATATCTAAACAACACTGAGCTAGATATTCTTGTTATGTAATGCATCTAATTAGAAGTAATGATGCAGAACATATTAACGATTTAACACAGCAAAAGGTTTTAGCTGGAAAAATGTGTAAGACCTCACAATGTTAACTAGTATATGGAAGCAGATCAAAAGGCAAGTTTTTCAGTTGAACTAATTGGTTTATTAAAGTCAAGTTCATAAAAATGCACTGTAAAATATAGCCAGTCACTTTTAGAAACAAAATCATAAACTTATAAAAACATCAACTTAACTAAGTAATTCATAAACACAACTTTAAAAACAGCTTACTAAAAATATATTCACAGCATGATTCGGCAGATAACGAAAACGATATATTGATTATAAAACAAATATTCTATTTTCTTATAGTGAGGAAGCATTAGCTTCACTCACGTTCTTGAGCATTCAACAACAACTAAAAAAATCTGTATAAACACTCAAAGTATGGCCTTTTTATAGTAATGGATCCTAATCAAATATTCAAAACAAACCTTTGTCATAGCGATATCGATTAAAACGTAATCGAATATAGAATCGACTTGCACGCAAGTAGATGCGAATTGCTAAAGCTCTACTTGTGAAAGAAAAATAAGTGAATCGTACAACGATCGCAAATGCACATGACGCCGAGGTAAGTTCGATAATGTTTACGATATTGAATGCTGATATGCCGGTGAAAACAAAAGTTTAACTTTAAGCCATTGTAACTAAATGAAAGATAAAGTAATTCCTAAATTAAGTAAAGGCCAAAAATAAAAGAAAAACGTAAGTAAATAATATTTAAACATTAAAAACATATGTTAAAATGAAATTAAGAAAACATAATTTAGACTTAATACATGATTCAAAAAGGAAAACTTAATGACTTTGAGACAAGGAGAAGCCCAATATATTTAATTCCTAACAATTCTTTTATTCAGAGTGCAGTTGATAGTACTACTTATAATTGTGTCACTGGCCAAAATTCAGCCACTTCCATTAATATCATCATATTTGCTACTGGCAAAATTAGTATGATGCAAATCTCACTAAAATATCTTCATTGTTGATAAAGTTTTGAACGAAAATTCATTTTCAGCTTGCTGTGACACACTCTGTGTTTTTGATTGAATGTATTGTAGTTTTGATGGAATAAGTGGATTGAGATAATGTTTCTTGTTCAAAAAATGTTTGCCTTGACCACATTATCTATGTAGAAAGTTTGTTCCAAGATGTGTGCAGGATTCGCGGAGCGCGGCATTTCACGTGGTGGTCCTTTGCTACATCCCTTTTATACCAAGACACTTGCGGTAGAAAGGTACTTACAGCGATATTATACTGTGATGGTCTCTTGCTACGTCCCTTTTATACCGAGACAGTAGCGGAAGCCAGGTAGAAGAAAAAAAAAATCTGAAAATTGAAACCAGACAAATTTAAAAGGAAAAATGAACAAATTTGTGGGTTTTCTGGTGCCCCTCTTGTCGACAGTAGGGTTAAAACCCAAGGTATCATTTTAGCAGAGTGAGAAAAAACAAGGGAATTCTTGAAAAACTGTGCAATGAACCAATTTGATAAGCATGCAATCTAAAAATTGTAATTAAGATGTGTAAAATGTTTTACTTACATAAATTTCCAATAAAGATGCGAGAAATTCCATGGATACTTTTATTAGACAAAAAGAACATTCACTTGCTGTTCCAGAAATAAAAATAATGAAGACAGTGTTGAAGAATTAAGTGACTTGTACTTAGCTCCATAGAATATTTTTAAACCTTAAAAAAATGTAGTGCCATTATGTATCAAACACACCATATTCTCTGCAAAAATTCATCCCAAATTAGGGGAAAATGCGTCTCAGACTTAACTAAATATATCACAAGAGCAGATAGAAACTCTATCGCACCTCACACCGAAAGCGCTGTCCCTTTAAACTGGAATGAAAACCTATCGGCCAATAAGGAATGACCATGCGATTTGCATAAGTTGAAAAATAATTAACATTTTTACTTTCATTTACATAAAATTTATTAAATATTATCAAGAATTTAGAAAACTACTTTAAGTATAAAAATGACTTTAAAAAGGGCTTTTTACTTATTAATTAAATTTAAACAACATTTTTAACTTAAAGAAAATGAATGCGAGCGAATGCGATCGCAAGCAAAAATGCCGAATACGATCCATGACCGAGAAGCAGCGCAAAACAGCTCAACTGGGCCGATGTGAAAGAAAAAACGTAAACAAACGCCAGAATGGCAGCTGGCAGGAGGGAAAATGAAGAACGGTAGCTAAATCCAAGTCACTTTTACAATAAAATTAAATGAAACATTACAAAAAAAATGCTTGGGAAATATCTTCCCCACAAAATTAAACACCTTGAAAAGCAGGAAGGGTTAGGCCCGGGGCTCTGAAGCTACAGAAGGACCTTTGCGGCTTCGAGCTCTATGTTTGTCTCGGGTGGCAATCAGGGTGGGTGGGCTGGGAGACCGCCGCAGAATTCGCGGAGCTCTGCGTTTCGTTTGGTGGTCCTTTGCTACGTCACTTTTATACCGAGACACTTGCGGAAGCCAGGTAGAAAGGTACTTACAGCGATATTATACCGTGATGGTCCTTTGCTACGTCCCTTTTATACTGAGTCAGTAACAGAAGCCAGGTAGAAAGGAAAAAAAAAAATCTGAAAATTGAAACCAGACAAATTTAAAAAGAAAAATGAACAGATTAAACACCTCGAAAAGCAGGAAGGGTTGGGCCCGGGGCTCTGAAGCTATCGAACAATCTTTGCGGTTTCGAGCTCTATGTTCGTCTCGGGTGACGGTCGGGGTGGGTGGGCTTGGAGACCGCCACAGTATTCGTGGAGTGTGGCATTTCGTGTGGTGATCCTTTTCCCCTGTATGTTTAGAACCTCTGAGCCCATTCTAGACACCTGCTCTCTGGTTCATTAAAAAACTTCCTTGCCAAATCAAAAGAAACTGGAAAGTTATTCTTGCTGATTTGCTACCATTTTTTAATATATTGTATTTTTTTACTTTAGTCCCTGCTTGACAAATAAACACCATATCACTGTAAAATGTTTCTTCTAATTCATTCAAAATTTTTCTTTGATTTTAAAGTATTTGTTTTAGAATATAAAAACATTTTATTAATTAATTTTAATTCACAGAAGAAGCTACGAACTTTAAAGCTTTATTAATTAAAAATGTTTTAAGAATATCTTCTTTTTAAGTTATAACTCAAAGCACAGATTTTCTTTTGTGTGTGTAAAGTTTCTTGTAAAAAGGTCTAGTTCATAAAATGGTAGTATCTGTGTTAAATATTATTTAAAATTGTTTCATGGTTTAACTTTTAATACTTTTAAACTCTGAAATATAAAAATACTGTATTCAGCCTCACTGTTACTATTCGGCTAGCTGGTTTACCTGTGGGCCGAATATTTGGTATTCAGACAAAATCACTATTTGGTGCATCCATAATTTGTATGGTGTTCCTTCTGTAGAGACCATGAATATTTTCCATTTATGATGAAATTCCATTATAGACAGGTACCATTTTCACAGGATTTACTGCATTTTATACCCCAATTTAAAAGCTGCTGTCTTGCTTTTTTTGTCTCTCTGTCTTGCTTTTTTGTGACAATAGACCTGGAAACACTAGCCCCATGCTCTACTTGAAGTCAATAATGCTCTGGACTTTCCTGTCACAGCATGAAACTGTACACAAACTCTTCCTTTCATTATTGTAGATAACTAGTTAAGTTAATAGAGTTAGGTAGTGAATTTGTATTAAAATAAAGTATTGCATTTAAATATATATAATAGCTACTGTAATCGGGGAGAAGGGGAAGGGCCATTACAAGCTTGCCAACTGCTCCAAAACACCCAGAGTTTCTCCAAAGATACATGGAAAATATGCAATTCCATGCATTATATTAATTTCTCTGAAAAACTTCATGCATAGAAAATAGACTTTTCTTTACAAAAAGATATATTTTTGACTCCCAAGAAAAAAAATTCCGGGATTCTTCAATATTTTTATCATGTTATATTTCCTTCTTCATTGATAAATTTTCCTATAAAAATGATATTTTCTATACATGTCTTACATGTTGCATATGCCATACTTTGACATTCAAGTAATGAGAATGAGAGTAAAAAAAAATTGATCTTAAAAAGTCAAAATATAACCTAAACAAATTACCGTAAAATCCTGATTATAAGCTCCCCCCCCCCCCTTTTTCAAAACCAAAATGGGTTAAATGTGAGAGGTGGCTTATAATCGAGATTTTTTAAAAATCATTTAAAAACCCATTTTTATCATTAATTTAGAAGTAAAAAGAGGCAAGAATCTTTTGTATTTTGGCAGATTTTCAATCAAAGATAAATAAATATATAAAACTAAATCCCCCCCCCCCTCCAAAAAAAAAAAAAAAAAACCCTGCAAATGCATTTGATTAAATTTTAAATCTTAAAAAATTCTTAAATTTTTTCTGCTTTATTTGTGATTTTTTGTAACAATATTTAAATAACAATCTAAATTATATCCCTCCTCCCCCCCAAAAAAATCCTCTTTATTTTCTTTGCCCCCTCCCTTCCCCCAGCACATACTTTAAACTCTTTAAATTTTTTTTCCTACAATAATTAAATAATAATTTTCAACAATAATTAAATAATTATCTAATTTGCTCCTTATAAAAAAAATGGTAAAGATTTTTATTCGGTATTGTTACTTTGTAGCAACAATAAATAAATGATCATGTAACTCTCCTCTTAAATTTCCATTCCCCATTCCCAGCAAAAGGGGTGAATTTCTAGACATGGAGGGGGGGGAAGACAGAGAGAAAATTTTAGTCTCTTTTGTAATTTGACTGTTCTCACAGCTGATATTTTGTTAATGGGAGGGAGTTATTTTAGAGAACATATTTGTTGTAAAACATAAAATATACACATGATTCAGGGAGGGAAGAACAGCCAAACTGCAAAAAAGATGAAAATTTTTGCTTTCCTCTCACATATTTAGAAATCCACCCCCCTCTCTTGGAAATACAGGACAGAGCAAAAATTTCAAAGGAGATGATTATTTTACTAGGTGCGCAACTAAGGTTCAAGGTTTCACACATATATAGCGCTAATGGCCCATGTAGTCGACATACATGTCTAAAGTTGTGTTTTTCTAATAGCTTGGATATCTAATTACAATAACCAGTTGTAATAACACATATCGAAATGCAAAAATATTTTTTCTAGCAACGAAAATTTCAAGTTTTGTTCCAAATAAACAGCATTTGCGGGAAGCTTTGCTTTTCTGTTTTAATTTGAAAACAAATGCAGCTGAAGCATGTTGTTTGCTTGAGGAGGCCTACGGCAAACATGCACCATCGAAAACTACCTGTGAAAATTGGTTTAAACGCTTCAGAAATGGCGATTTCGACACTGAGGACAAGGAGCGCTTCACAAGACCAAAAACAATTGAGGACGCCAATCTGCAAGCGTTATTGGATGAAGATGATACGCAAACACAAGAACAACTTGCAGAGGCATTAAACATGACTCGCCAAGGTATTTCCAAATGTTTATATGCCATGGGAAAAATTCAAAAGGAAAGAAAATAGGTGCCGCATGAATTGACTGAGAGATAGATGGAAAATCGAAGAGCCACTTCCGAAATTTTGTTTTTGCAGCATGAAAGAAAGCGTTTCCTACATCGAATTGTTATTGGCGATGAGAAATGGATATATTTCGAGAATCCCAAACGCAAAAAATCGTAGCTTTCACCTGGCGAAGCATCAACATCGAAGGCACGGCCAAATCGCTTCAGAAAGAAGACAATACGTTTGGTGGGACCAGAAAGGAATTGTGTACTATGAGCTGCTGAAACCAGACGAAACTGTTAATGGGAATCGCTACCGACAACAACTGAATAATTTGAACCATACATTGCTTGAAAAACGGCCAGAATGGGACACAAGACAAGAACGAGTGATATTGCAGCACGATAACGCTCCGTGCCATTGCACTTCCATCGTCCAGGACACCATCAAAACACTGAAATGGGATCTGCTACTGCACCCGCTGTATTCACCAGACCTGGCCTCTTCCGATTATCACATGTTCCGGTCAATGACCCATGGCTTGGCTGGGCTTCTTGGCCAATTTCGAAGAAGTGCAAAATTGGTTGGATGAATGGTTTCGGTCCAAAGATGCGTCTTTTTGTCGCGGTATTCATGTATTGCCAGAGATATGGCAAAAATGTGTAGTTGGGGAGGGACGATACTTTGAATAGTTCATTTTTTGCATTTCTTATAAATTTTTCCATTTTTTATAGATAAAAAAACCCGGAAACTTAGTTGCGCATCTAGTAGATGAGTGATATTTAAATGAGATGAGTTACCTTACTATAAAATAAGAAATAGAACAGTGTTTAAACAAATATATGTATTAAAGATTTTTAAGTATTTGCTGAATGGGAGGACAGTGGGGGAAATGGAACTTTTGGAAGAAAGAAGGGTAATTTAGATGATTGATTATACATTAATTGTTATTAAAGATAAACAAATACAGCAGATAAAAAAAAATAGATTTAAAAATTTTAAATATTGTATGTGTGTGGGGAGGGGGGGGGGCATTTTTGGAGTAGAGAGAAAACTTAGGTGACAAATTGTCTATTTATTTTTACTAGAGAGCAAGAAATAGAACAAAAGATTTCTTCAAATAAGAGTTTTTCAAATTTTAAACTTTGTATTCTCGGGGATGAGGGGGTAATATGAATTTAAAAGGAAGGGGTTTGTAATTTACATGATTTGTTATTTAATTATTGTTAATAGAGAGCAACAAATAGGACACAAGATTTTTTTTTTTTTTATAAATAGTTAATAAAATTATAGGGGTTGGCAAAGAAGGGGGAAGCAGAAATTTTGAGGTAGAGAGGTAATTGAAATGGTTGATTTATTTATTATCACTAGACAGCAACAAATAGAGCATATATTTTTTAATAAAGAGTTTTAAAGATTTTAAACTTTGTATGCTGAGGGGGGAGGGGGAAATATAAATTTTGGATGGAGGAGGAGATTGTAGTTTGAAGGACTGGTTTTTTACTTATTGTTATATTGCTAGCGAGCAGCAAGAAGGTCAGAAGAATTTAAGATTCTCAAGATTTTGAACTTTTTGTGTTGGGGAGGGCAGAGAAGGGAATCAGACATTTCATGTGTGGGTGTGTGTGGGTGTGTGTGGGGGGGGGGGGATTCCATTAACAAAATATAAAAGCAAAAGTAAAAATCTGCGAAAAATTTCAAAAGATTGAAAATTTTCTTCCTTGGATTTTTAAAATAAATTTTTGCGCAGAAAAAAAAAATGTGTGTGTGTGTGGGGGGGGGGGGGGGGGGGGGGGGGGGGTAAGGCGGCTTATATTTGGGAATGGAAAAGAAAATCAAAATTGCTTAAAAGTGGGAGGGGGCTTACTTTCGGGATTTTACGGTAATATATTTTAGTCATAACAGTGGAAACCTTGATTATACTTAGTACAATACAAATATTGGAAATCAACAATGTGAAGAATACAATAGTTTTGTACTTGGAACAACAGGAACTCTTATAAATATTTTTTTTTAAATTAAAAAATGCACCAATTTTTTTACTTATCACGCTCCTTCCCAAACCTTAGAAACACTTGATATTTTATGTCAGCACTCCTGAAACTGATGATAAAAGGTTAGCAACCCTGATTTTCTTTTGAAGATGCAAATAATGGCATTTGATATTTAACATTTTATTGTCTGTTTGTTGATATTTCTAATTCCTTTTTGTTATAAATTTTAGAAAGTAATTTGATGTATTCATCTTATTTATGCCTGTATTCTATATTTAAAAAAAAAAAAAAGAAGTTAAACTCTATCAAATCTTCTCTTTTGACAATTTTTTACTGAAATGAATTTAAATTTTGTATTAGGGCTGTAGAGGAAAAGGATTCATTTGTGAGCTATGTAAATCAGAAGATGTAATCTTCCCTTTCGATCCTCGTACAGACACCTGTGATCTGTGTTCATCTGTATTTCATCAGTAAGTATTTGTATTTTCTTAATTTTGTCTCTTACATTAATAATAGCATAGTGTTGATGAAACAAAAATAAATGAAAATGCAATTTTATTTAGAATGTTCATAATATATATATATATAAGCTAAGCAATAAATATATAAAATCCCAGATTGGGCTATAAAATGCAAAATGCAATGAGATATTCATGAACTGAAAAATACATTCAAATTTACACAATGCAGCAGAATATTATTGAATGCACTATTAATGTAAAATATTACATGCCATCTTTAACACTTTCATGTCATAGCTATTTCAACCGCATATTTCCCTCTGAACTGACAATATTTGGTACTTTTCATGATTTTTTAAAAAATACTTGGAAGATATGTATTTTAATATACATATTTTTTTATTATAAACTTCAAACTGTTCTTATTCATAATGAAGGAACTATTTAAATGTATTAAAAATTAATATTTAATGAGAAATTATTGAAAAAAGCATGTTTTATATAATTTTAAAAAGTTCTGCATAAGAAAACATAATTTTTTAACATAGAATTTTACATAGACTTGAATAAAGACTTACCCAAATGTTGTACAAATGCCTGGAAATAGGTTTTATTTGTATATAAACATTATTTAGTAAAATTTGCTTTTGTGTAAATTAGTATTTATTATTATTTATTTAATAAAATTCACTCAAAATGACACTGATTTTTAAGCTCTGATTCTAGATATTTTCATATACTTACTTCTGTGTAGTGTTGCCATCTATATATATATTTTCAAAATAAAAGGTTTGTAGATAATATCTGAAAAGACTAACTATATTTTGTCTAAAAATTTCTTTATATATCTTAGATTTAAGAGTTGTGGGGCCTTGTTATTTAAAATTAAATGCCTAATTTTGTTGTAATAAAAAATATTTTGGACACATTAAAAAATTATGTTGAAACATGAATTTTACTCTCTTAATTTTTTTAGTTAAATTTATCTACTTTGGATAAATTATATTTTGTCAAGTAAGAATACATAGAGATAATTTCATTTCATAAGTAGATAGATTATCAACCAATACAAAATTTTAATTACTACTTGGAAAAAGTTTTCCCCCTCACTCAATTTAAATGTCTCTATTTTGCTGTTTCTTGAAAACTGTCATAGTAATTTTCAAAAATACAATCTAACATTGATTTAAGAGTCCTTTGAAAATTATTGTTGCTTTTAGTAAGAATTGGTTGTATGAATTATTTTTATAAAATTTTCTGTTATTTGATAGACTGTATTTTTCATTGCTATCAAATATTAACATAATTATCATAAATCATTTTAATTTAGTTACATATTTCATAAAATATTTAATCTAATTTAATTTTATATTTGTTTACATAGAGACTGTAATCTCACATGGGAAGGACCTTGTCCAAAGTGTACCCGTAAAGCAAAGGTTTCTGCAAGTGCCACTTCTTCTTTTGTAAATGCATGAAGTATTCTTAAGTGTATATAGTTGTTTTTACTGCTGATAAAGTATTTTAAAAAGTTGATTAAACTTATCTTTTAATATAAATCAGACTAGTTTTATTTTTTAAGTTGTCTTGACTTGTAATTATGTATATTGTCCATTCAGTGAATGGATGTTTCAGCATTTGTAAATTATTTTCTCAAAATACTAGTGCAATGTTTTTTAGAAATGTGAGAAGTTTCATATTTTTTTTTTCTTTTGTGTATAATATTTTTTAATAAGACAAATGGTAAATATTTAAAGCAATCTTGTAATGTTTCAAATAGAATGAGTGATATATTTATTTATTGAATATTTCTTAGCTTTCTATATTTGAAAGGTTCCTTATATTTTTCAGTTAGAGGGACTTTGTGTACTAAAATAACATATACCTCATTTAGTAGCAATTTTTTTAAGCTTTTGAATAATGTTAAAGTTATTTTGGTTCAAAATCTTTATGGGAGTCCCATTAATGCCCATGTCTGTTTACTTTCAGATAGAGTACCTTTTTATTTATTAGAGTAGTGTTATATGACTTGTAAAATTTGATTGGGCAACACCAGACTTGGAGAACCTGTTATTACCAAGATAATATTTATTTACTCATCTAAAACATGTCCAAGTGTATGTCACTAAGTTCTTTAATGCAGGTTGCTATTGTTTGAGAAAAATTGCAAACATGTACATGTGTCTTGGACATATGTCACTACTCTGATAAACGAAGGTACTCTAGCTTTAAAAGGGCAGGGGGAAGCAAAAGGGTCTAATAAAAATAGAATCTCAAATTTATTTTTGTATAAAAGATATTTTTAGAAATAACTATTTTTGCATTGATTGTCAATGTGTATGCTATTTAAGAAAAATGATGTCATATGGCATTGCCAATGAGCGAATAAAGGTCTTATCTTTTAATAACTGTATATCTGTTGCTCTCAAGTTTTATCCCTAGAAATTTACAGAACCAAAACCACTAATAAAAAATTTATTTGCATTTTTAATTATTGTGAAATACAATCAACTTCTATACCACCTTTTAGTAGAAGATATTTTCCCTTTGGCATATGTATGTTTTTACAAAACTACCCCCCGTCCCTCCTCTCTTTTCTGATTATTCCACCAGATTCAACTACTTGATTTTTTTCCAGTGAACAATTTGTATTTTGTTTCTTTTCATTTTTATAAAATCATGTTTATTAATACAGATTTTGGCTAAGTTTAAAAACTTATGGAAAAATGTATGAAGTAAACAAGTAAATGTTGTGAAGTAATAAGTATAATAAATACAGGGTGGTCACAAAGTCTTTCCCTGATTACAATAATTTATTGCAGAAAAACTAGTATAATTAGGCATATGCTTGTTCCAATATATTGTAAAGACATTTATGAAGTTTAAAATAAAAGTACTTACATCAGTAAATTTTGATGGGAGCACTCTTGGTAACTCTAAGAATGTCAAGGCAGTATTCCATTTTTCACCATGTATTACTCCTCTAGATTTCTTCTTCTGGGGGTACATAAAGGACAGAGTGTTTGCAACACCAGTGAAATACATTGAAACACTCAAGGTCAGGATCACAGATGCTGTGTTCAGGGGCGCCATTTCAGAACTTTCTTGGGGGGGGGGGGGGGCAAAGCTTTTTTTAAGGTGGTGGCATACCCCCCCCCCCTCCCCGCAACCTCTCCGAACGAGAAGCGTTTACTGAATCATATATACAGAGACAGCAATACTTTTAATACGGAATCTCAAGTGACCTCTGAAAAATTCCGTTTAAGACAGGTTTTCGTCTTAGCAAGTAGAATTTTAAAATATTATGAAAGTTTTCAGTTATAGACAAGTACCATTTTTTTCAGGTATTCTTTAAGACTGTTAAAACCTTCTTTCTATAAAGCACTTCTGAAGAGCATAGGTGTATTACAGTGAAACGTGTCTAAACGAAACGTGTCTATAACATAATTCTTTCTCAAACAGACAAAAAAAATCAAGTTTCGCCGAAAAAACGCAATACAATTATACTTGCTAAGATGGAGATCTGTCTAAAATGGAGATTTTTTACAGTCCTTTTCAACTCTATTTTTGCAGGTTTTACTACAGGGGCACCTTTTCATGAGTTTCTTGGGGAGGGAGGGGGGGGGGGACAAAGTTTTTTTTAGAGACAGGGTTTGAAATATCGTGCAGGATTGCCCAAATCGTGCACAAAATAGAAATAAAAAATGCAGTGTGAGATTTTGCCTGCTTATCTTAACTTCTTTCACAAACATTTGATACTTCTGCGAATATATTTTTAATTTCAGTGGTAGTCCGCGAATTTTTCTTCTTTTTTTTTTACGCAAATGCAATTTGTCAACCGATTGCGGTAAGCATCGCGAATTTTACGCATTGGAATTAGAAAAAATAGTTAATGTGGCAAAATTGGTCGCTGAAAAAATCGTTAATTTTTTAAAACGACCGTGGAAAAATATTGAGAATTTCGCCAAAGATCACTGAAACAAATAGAGATGTTTGTCAATCGAACGCCGAAAAAAATCACGAATTTAGTATAACTAATGCGGAAAAATATCGCGAAATTCGTCAAAAGATTGAACAACAACAAATAAAATCGCTAATTTAGTCAAACAGTCACGCAAAAAAGGGGAATTTCGTCAAAGATCGTGCAAAAAAACTACTTTTGCCACTCGGCTGCGGAAAATGACTTCCGAATTTCAACAAACGATCGTAGAAAAGAGTCGCGAATTGCGTCAAAAGATCGCAAAAACATATAGCGAATTTCGTCGATCAATTGCCAAAAAAAAAAATCATGAATTTCGACAAATGGTGGAAAAAAATTAGTCAACGATCGGAATTTCGTCAAAGATTGTTAAAAAAAATAGCAATTTTTGTCAGTTAGTTGCGGAAAAAGACTCCCGAATGTTAACAAACGATTGTAGAAAAGAGTAGCGAATTACGTCAAAAGATCGCGAAAACAAATAGCAAATTTTGTCGATCAGTTGTCAAAACAAAAAAAAATCGTAAATTTCGGCAAATGGTGGAAAAAAATTTGTCAACGATCGGAATTTCGTCAAAGATTGTGCAAAATAATAGCAATTTTTGTCAGTTGGTTGCGGAAAAAGACTCCCGAATGTCAACAAACGATCGTAGAAAAGAGTCTCAAATTTCGCCAACAGATGGCGAAAACAAGCAGCGAATTTCGTCGATCGGTTGAAAAAAAATGTCGCGAATTTAGACAAAGGATTGAAAAATCAATTCCGTCAGTGATTCACAGAAAATAGCGAAATTTAGAAAATTATCACCAAAAAAAACAATCACGAAAAAAGTCGTGAAATTCAATCGGTCACGAGATAATCACCACACGAACACCATCAAGAAGTTACGAAATTTGCAAATGTTGTAATCCATAGGTATAAGAAAATTTCCATTAATGGTTTTCTGTCAGTAAAAATTGAAATAATGGCAGAAAATGATGTCCGCAGTCATTTTCTGCCTTCCTCTTCAGACTATGATCTAAATTCCATACAATTCAGAAATCTGCAAAACTCTTGGACTCAGGTCCCTTACTCCTGCATTGGGTGTGGCTAGGGCTCCTTTAATACATAGGTATATATAGGAGCCTTAGGTGGGGCAACACGATCCAATCAGCAGTACGGATCGAGCCGAGTTGACGCGGCTTATTTTCGCTGCGGGTCAGGTTGATTTGGAACATTTGACTACGGTTTGGCATAGATGTCCCAGTGAACTATTTTTTATTCTAGTATTAGTACAACTTTTTCAAATCTGTCATACACTTATATTAGGATATTTTCAAGAGAAATCTGTCACAAGGATTTTTTTTTTAAATTGTAGAACGATTAATGCAAAATTAGTAGTCAATCCTCACCCGTTATCAAAGGGTTAATTGTTTCGGATTCAAGTTCGGTTTTCACTATTTTGAGTTGGGTTCGTGTTGCCCGAGTTTTCAAAGAAATACTAAATATTTTCAGATGAAAAAAAAAAAAAATTTCTACATAAAAGATAAAATTGTTATTAAAGATATAATTGTAGTCTACACTTTTCCAAATCATATTGAAATATGGATTAATTTTCTTTCATTTCGGGCGGGGTTGCGGTCAATTAAATTTTTTTGGACGTTTCCGGGTTTACTGGTAATTACTTCTGCATCGGCTACCCAAAATGCATTTCGTTTTGGGTTTGGTTGATTCATTTTTTTTTTTTTTTTTTTTTTTTTTTTTTTTTTTTTGCGGGTCGAGTAAACTTTATACGCTTTGGGTTATGCTTTGACTCTTTCGAATCGGGTTCGAGATGAACCGATTAAACAAAAGGAGGTTCTGAATAATTTTCAAATGAAAAAACTATAGATATTAATGGGTTATGTGTTATTTTTTGCACATAAGCGGTAAACTTGTAGATTACTTTTCCACAAATGTATTAAAATATACATTCATTTTCTTTCACTTCGGGGGTTCAAGTATGAATATTTCGGATTCGGCTTGAAGTCTATCGGATTAAAGTCAGGATTCGGGTCGGTTACAACCAAATCTGGACAGGACTCTAGTGTCAGGCTGTGAAGATTTTTAAGAGCATACTGTATATATAATATCATTTAATAAAGCAAATGATTTAATAGCATTATAACGATTGGAGTAAATATAATGTGACACTAATAAAACAAAATTAACAAATCATATAATTAGGAAATTGAATATACACCCCCCCCCCCTGCCCCCGAAAAAAAATAAAAAATTTCCCCTTAAATTTTTGGCTAAAGAGAAAATTTATCACTAAAATTCTAGCCTTGGGGATAACAAGTTTTCTTTTAATACTGCTGTACACAGCTCAGAAGCAATTCATATATTTTTTTTCTCGCATATATTTTTCTAAAACTAGCCAAAATACTCATTAATAATAAATGTCCCACTTAAAGAATGTCGCAATAGCAAGGCTTTAGGAAACATTTCAGTGTTTAAGGCTGAGGGGGGGGGGGGGGGGATCTAAATCTACAATTAGATTTTTTAAAAAACATCAATTTCGGAAAGGTAGTTTTAGCCCCCTGGGTTCCTTCCTTCCCAGTCAACATATTCAGTTTTGTGGGGAAGGATATATCAACAGTTTACATTTGTATTTATAAAAGAGATATAGTTAAGATTATTTTCAAAGAGTGAAAATACTCTTTGACCTTATTTGAAGGAGTAAATTTAGCTTTAAAGATTGCCAGTGCCGAAAAAAAAAATTGTGTTTTCAAGAAAGAAGGTGGGAAGGAGGAGAAACATATTATTCTAAATTGTACTTCTTAACATATTCAGTCATAAAATGTGGATATCAAGTAGGGGTGCACAACATTTATAAGAGGTAGACCAGTCACAAAAATGACTGGATTGTCGAGAGCCAAAATCCGTAGTGTGGACAAAATTTTATTTTGGGGAAATAGGAGGAGGATCGGCCTAAAAGTTCATAAAAATGCTAATTTTAAAATGAGGGTTAGCCCCCTATACTCAACCACCTCCTTAGTCAACATAACCCAATTCAGTTGGCAAGGATGGAAAAAATTTACAATATTCGCAGTTTTTTCCTAGTCATTGACGAAATTCATGATTTTTATGCGCCCGTTCGGCAAAATTTACGATTTTTTCGCGCCCGATCAGCGAAATTTGTGATTTTTTCGCACACGATCGGTGAAATTTATGATTTTTTTCGCACCCGATCGGCGAAATTTACGATTTATATACACCCTACCGGCAAAATTCGCGATTTATATGCACCCGATCGGCAAAATTCGCGATTTTTACCTGCTCGATCGGCAAAATTTACGATTTTTACGCGTCCGATCGGCAAAATTTATAATTTATACGCACCTGATCAGTAAAATTCATGTTTTTTACTCACCCGATTGGCGATATTAGAGATTTTTATGCACACGATCGGCGAAATTTACGATTTATACGCACCCGATCGGCAAAATTCACGATTTATACGCATCCGATCGGCAAAATTCGCGATTTATACGCACCCAATCGGCAAAATTCGCGATTTTTACGGACCCGATTGGCAAATTTTGCGACTTTTACGGGCCCGATCGGCAAAATTCGCAATTTTTACACGTCCAATTGGCGAAATTTGTCAAAATTCGCGATTTTTACGCACCCGATCGGCAAAATTCGCGCCTTTTTCGCGTCCGATCGGCGAAATTGATTCCCGAGCCACCAGTAAACTCATCGCGGGCCACAGGTTTTTCATCCCTAGTCTACCCTGTGAAAACTGATAAATTTTCTGAAATTTCAGATTTCTTGGGGGGGGCGATGCCCCCCCCCAGCCCCCCCGAAATGACACCCCTGGCTGTGTCTAGTGTAACAGACCAAATGTTGGGCAATACGTGGAGAGAAATGGAATACTGCCTTGACATTATTCTAGCTACCAATGGTGCTCACATTGAAATTTATTGACGTAAATATTTGTATTAAAAACTTCATTAATGTCTTTATAAAATATTAAAACAAGCATATGCTAATTATATTAGTTTTTCTGCAATAAATTATTGTAATCGGGGAAAGACTTTATGACCACCCTGTATTTTTGCACAAACTTGTTAGTTATATAGGCTACTTTTTATTATATGATTTGACAATGATTACTAAAACTGATACCATCATTTTTTAATCACATCTTTTGATTTTAAACAAAGTGAAATATATATAACTAAAAGGAAAATCAAAACAGGATGACACTGATACATAATTCAAACAGTAAATAAATAATAATAATAAAACTCCCTAAATATTTTTTTAATTCTTATATTTGTTTCTTCTTTCATATTTTTAGAGTGGTTAATCCAGCATTATAGATTTTGTTATGTTCAAAAGAGTGTCAAAATTTAATTGCATAACTACAATAATCGATAAACTTTCAGCACTAGACATCCACCATTCAATCTCAATTGTTAATTTAATCTTCTATTGGAGGCGTCCAGGAAAATGAACAAATACCTTTATCTGTTACTTCTTATATTAAAATTTTTAGATAATTCTGTTATACCTTTGTACATTCTGGCAATGAATTTTTATTCCAAATATGGAATCTGGTAAATGACTTTATGTATATGTCTTTATAAGTATATGTCCACAAACTTCCAATGTGTAAAAATGTAAGCCTAATCCAAATATTTTGGCTGATGAAAATTGTCATGTTTAATAAAAAAATACATTGAAACTAAAATATTTTACTGCTTCAAAATGAAGTGTTTTTTCCTAACTTTTCATTTCATATGTATTAAAATTAAAGGACAGCTATCTCACTTACATGGTCTGTCTAATAGTAATAATAATATCTTAATACTGGAATACCACTGGAATGAAATTGAAAATTTTAATGCTTTGATGCAATCATACTAAAATATTTAAGTTTTAATAATGAACATTCATGTTAATAACATTATTTTCACAAACAGAAGCTTTAGTTTAGGGTCTCTTAATAATTTTCATTATTCATATCTAAAGATATCTTCAGTAAAAGATATTCTAAAACAGAGATCTAAATTGCTTCACAAGGGGAGTTAGGTAAGTGGTACACTCAAGACTTTTTTTTTATACTTTGGTGATTTGGAATAGAGATCTACATGGGCCGAAATTTCCAAGCTCGGGCCCGGCTCAACCCATCAAATTATTTTTTGGCCTGCCATACAAGCTAAAAGTTTGGTCTAGCCTGTACAAAAACTTAACTGATCCAGTCCAGCTCGACTGAATTTGTACAAACTATAGATTTTTATGCCAATATGGCTAAACTATATCTTGTATGAGGAGTTCTGACAAAAAATACTTATTTTACCGTGTTTATATTCTTCATTTTAGAAAAAGTGCCCTGGGCTGTGAAATACTGCCCCTTCCTAGATTTATTTCTGGTTCTGCTCATGTAAACTATATTTATTTTTTTTAACAAATCCTATTTGTATATAAATGTCTGAATTATCAATAATCCATATTCGATGGCTTGGAAACTTAAATTAGAAAAATGCTATACAATAAGATCTTCTAAGATGAAATCACATAGGAGAGAAGAAAAATCCATTATAGACAGGTTTCCTTCTTAACAGGTACATTGTCTTTTGTAAATGTTTTATATTCAATTTGCATTGATCAACACATTTTTTTTTTTTGTTTAAGACAGGAATCCATCTTAGACAGATGCATTTTCACAAGTTTTACTGTATTTTAATTTCATTGCCAGAAATATATGTATTATTCCTTAAAACAAATAAATTTAAAATTTTAACTGTAGAATAATGGTGAATTAAAAAAATATATATATGCACTTTTTGGAAAGTGCTTTTGGGACGTTGTGCCGGACCAAATTTGACTGATTTTCGCATGGACCAGGCCAATGATTTTCATATGGACTGGGTTAGGATTGGACCTGAAAATTTTGACCCATGCAGATCTCTTTAGGAATGAGGTCCAGGCCTGGTTGGGCACGGGAAAAAAAGAAGTCTGGCACGAGTCTGCAGAAAAAAGTAAAGCCCAATCCGGAAAAAGTGAAGAGCAGGCCGGGCCCGTGCAGACTTCTAATTTGCAGGTCCTTACTGTATTACTGGAGGGCAGAGGCTCGAAAGCCAAAGCACCGCGACCAGAGGTCTATTGTACTATACCCCCAGGTCTCCTAATTTTGAACCAATTCCAGATGAGAGACCTGCATCTGGATTGGCACCCCCAGAGGTAGCGCTTATACAGAACTTGGAGGACTTTGGAGCCATGAACAGATTTAACGTGCACCAGCTCCCATTAACGTACACGGTCCCACAGCAGAGGCAGACGAAAGAGGATAGACGATGCACCCTCCCAAGCATTGACCGTGGTCGATGCTGCTTGGCTTTCGGCAATCTTACGAGAGCCGAGCTTTACTGTCCGCGCCACTGCAGGACTTGCAGGTCCTTACAGGGGTAATTGTGACTCAAAGTGAAAACCCTGAAAATTATTGACACAAAATGAAAAACCCTAAGAATTATCGATGTATAATACAATATCAGTTTCCATCACAACTGATACTGTAACTGCATGATAATCAAACGACATAAGAATAGTATAATTTCTGCTATTGTTTGAAATGTACAATTCTAGAAAAACATAATTTGATAAACTGACATTAATTTCATTGAAAGCTGAATGACTGATAAACTGACATTAATTTCATTGAAAGCTGAATGACTTCATAAATTTGGAGAGTACAATTTGTCTTGCTAAATATGGAGAGATAAAATTTTATAACTAGTAAAGGAATTTATTCCAAGTATTCATGAAACAAGCACAAATTATATGCAAAGGGTTCTTATTAGATTTAACGTAATTTTATGGCACCTAGCTACTTGAAGGCAGTCAGAAAAAAGAAAAAAATCCAAATTTATTTTATTTTATTTATTTTTAGATGCAAACTTTGTTTTTTAGCTTTGCTCTTACAGAAGGTTAATACTTTATTAGATTTAGCACAATTTTATGGCACCTAGCTACTTGAAGGCAGTCAGAAAAAAGAAAAAAAATCCAAATTTATTTATTTTTATTTATTTTTAGATGCAAACTTTGTTTTTTAGCTTTGCTCTTACACAAGGTCAATTTATTTTTCCTGTTTTCTTTCTGGGTATTCCACATTAGAAATGTAATTAATATTTCTATATGCAATTCTGGACACTTTTGTACTTAGATGGATGACACATTACTTAGAATCAACATTGTAAAGACTGTACCATGAACAAACTAACTAAATTTCATGAGTCAAACATTAGCATTACAGGAATCATGTATTTTTTAACAAGATGTTAGGTCTATAGAGTAAAAAATGACTAATGATTGACTAATTTTGTGATTTTTTGCCAGAAGAAAGATGAAATTTGTTGAAAAAAAAAAAAAATCACGATCAATTGATGAAATTCGCTATTTTGTTTCACGACTGACTGGAGAAATTTGCAATTTTTTTTTTGTTTAACGACCGATTGACAAAATTCTCGATTTTTTCCCACGACACATCAGCAAAATTCTCGATTTTCTTCCTGTGAAGGATTAACGAAAATCACGATTTTTTTCCCTCTGTGAGCGATTAATGGCATTTGCGATTTTTTCTGTGTACAATTGATGAAAATTGTGATTATTTCTGAACCTGATTTACAAAATTCGCAATCCATTGGCAAATTTTGCATTTTTAAATTGTTTCAAAGCTTCTTTTTAGCTAGTATTTTTTTCTTTTACAATTATTAATTTAAAAAATACTGATCGTCAGGAATTCCGAGAAAAAAAATATATATACTAGTGAAAATTCGCTAATTCATGGGAAAATCGCATCACGGTTTTGAGAATTTTGGAAATTGTGGGAATCAAATCAAAATGTGGTAGGGAAACTAATTTTTTTTTCTTCTTTAGGCATCTATTTTTATATTTTCAACTTTATTAGTATACTACTGTACTTTAACCTACCCTTCTGGAGATACTTTGGAATTTTCGAAGATGTTGGCATCTATGCATAATAGCACTGATATCTGAATGGAAAAATTGTGAAATTGTAATATTTTCGCCTTTTTTTTCGAGTTTGTGGAAATGGTGAAGTTTTTCGCTCTTTCTCTTTTCTTTTCCTCGCATTTTTTAGGTCTGTGCAAACTACAGAATTCCACAAAAAAAAAATTTTCCCTCGAGTCCTTAGGACGCAAAATAATGCTGAAGCAGTAAAATTTTACCTTTTTTCTTCCTTTGCCTTGAATTTTCCAGGTGTGAGAGACCTAAAAGTAATGCCAAAATTATAAAATTGTTGCCTTTTTTCCAGAGTCTGCATATGGTAAAGAAACCATATATATACTTTTACAATTTAAAGTAAATCTATATATAATTTATTTTATTAAATATATTTTCCCTTTCTTTTTATGCTCACAAAAAGTAAATAATATGCAATACCTGAATATATCAATCATGTTATTTATTAAAATTGGGGAAATTAAATTTTGAATATGAAATTTTAATCATGGATATGTATAAATTATGGGTGCATATTTCAAAATTTTTATTCTCTCAATGTTTCCAAAAAAAAAAAAAAAAAAAAAAAAAAGGAATTTACAAATTTGTTTGATGGTTTTTGGATTGGGGTTAAAAAAATTTGTCTCATATTCAAAAGAATGGAATAACGGCAAGTTTATACAATTTAGCCTCATTTTTTTTCTTTCAAATATATCTTGAATTTTTAAAAAATATATTTTATTTTATATAAATTTCATCATAATCATTCTGTTGTTGGTTGGCATTATCACAATTTTTTCTTTTTTTGTTTTTATTCTGTTCAGAACAAATTAAGATGGCCATTATTATTTTTATGTTTATAAAATTCATAGTACCTACCACTTATATGTTTTGATAGCGAAATGTTTCTCCCACGCTTGTCTATGATTCGATGCATATTCATCTGTATTTTTGTTGTATAATTGTCTGGTCCAAATTTTTGCCAAAATGCAGATTTTCCGGGTTTACGCGTTAAAAAATGCAAGCGTGTGCATATAACATTTGCATTTCATTATTCTAGCGGTAATTCAAAATGTTCATTTCTAGTTAAATGTCAATGGTAAATATTTTAAGGCCACTCTTTTTAATTGTATTAAGCTATATGTATATTTTGAGGCTAATGTATTACTTTGTGCTAATTTTTTCCTTTAAATTTTAAAAAAAATTTCACAAAGAAACCATATGTATACTTTTACAGTTTAAAGTAAATTTATATATAAATTATTTTATTAAATATATTTTCCCGTTTTTTCATTAACACATTTAATATATATTCCCTGTTATTTAAAGGCGCGGCCTTCTGTTTCTTGCAATAAACCTATGTATTCAAAATTACATCTGTTTTATGAAGTTCTCTCTAACATATTTTACTCTCTCGATAGTTGTATCTTAAAGAGAAAACAAAATTATAAAATGATACTCTCATGGTCAAATATTATTTGCATTGAACTTTGTATAGCTTATATAGTTGAAACACATCATTTTTTGCAACACTCAAATGGTTTGCTCATAAAGATTGGTGTCACTATTTCACATATGAATGCAATTCATCATTGTTCAGATGCATTCTGTCCAAAATAATAAATGCCATGCATGCCTTTTTGCTACTTTCTCAAAACATTTTTAACTGCCAGTCTAAGAATTTCTTCATTTTGTCAAAAGTGTTCTTAATTGCTAAATATGCACTTCCCTTTTTGTTGCCAATTTTGAACTTAAAATGAAAAGATACTAACGGTTATGGTAACATAATGTAAAATTCACACCATCACATTCTAAAAAGAAAAATCTTTGGTGAGAGTGGTAACTTCAGTAGTCACTTCGCTTCTATCTATCGGCCTGATTACAGCTAATTAAAAGCTCCCAAAATGCATGGCCCGTAACCACCCGAATTAAATCGTGTCTTTCCTAAACTCCTGTACAAAAATTGATGCTACACTCACTTGTGTGGAATGTCACACTGGCAGTATATGTCTCTCATCTGGTACTTTATTTCACTACCATTGATTATTGCTAAATAATTGTCTGTTACTATACTTCGGGAAAGGTTAAAAAGATAGTGTGTACAAGGCTGGGATACCCTGTTAACGCCCTTGGCTTAATTTGGTTGCCATATCGGGCGACATAGCACTCATTTTGGCGGCATAAAATTATTTTAGGTCTGCGTTTCCAGAAACCTTATTTCAGCGATGTTTTATTGTGTGTGTGTTTTTTTTAATTTAATTTAATTAGTTATTTAATTTACAATCTATCACAAATGCACATTACTTAAATTAAGATAACATGCGTCAATTTTCAAGATCTTTTGACCTCAGAAAGTAATCTTGAGTATTGAAATAGTTTGAAAGGAAAAAAAAAATAATATTATTGCAATTTAACATCATATATATAACTTTTTTCTTATTTTTTAAAGCATAATATATTTTTTTTGTTCAGAATTTATTTTTAAGTAATACAAATATATTTCTAATCAGTTTTAAACTGATATGTTGGTGACAGGCGTAATCTTGAAGAACCACATTAATTCCCATTTATATTTTTATGTAAAGTAATCTTAATTTAAGATGAGAAAACAAACTTTAAAATCTATTATCTTTAATCAGCCAAAAAGGAAAGGTAGAATGCGAAATAGGTAACAGGTAAAATTTTACTCTGATATCCAGTTTTCACACGACTGAAGAGTTAAGCTATTAGTATAGTTATGGGAAACAGGTTTAAAATTAGAAATCAGGTGGTTTTACACATAAGGCATACACATGATGTTTAACACATGTGGCGGTCGTAAAGTTGCATTACAGCCTATTGTTGTCTATTGGTGACTATTGTCACATTGGAAGAAAAAAGGTAGAAACTCGTTTCTAAACATCCTTAAAATACGAAATGGATATCTCCAGTTATATTTATACACATGCAGACATATATATAACATCTTAATAAATAAAACCTACCGGGGATTTTCTCTAACTATGTGTATATATATATATATATATATATTCCAATATTTCTTCCTTTTTCTCCTCTCCTACCCCGCACACCGACCAAAGAAAAAAAAAGCGATTTGGAATCGAAATGAGTTTTTCCTTTTTTTAATAAATAAGTTACTGAGTTACAAGCGATTCGTGTCACGTGACGACACGTTTTTCCCTTTCTTGAGATGCCGCGTTGGTAATTCGGTTTTAAACACCGACTTTGACAGTATTTTCTGAAAGATCTGCTGCCTTTACCAAAAAATGGAAAACGTCTTTCCATTACAAAGTTTCTGAATAAGAACACCTGCCAATTTCATGCGTTTCTGAATTAAAAAAAATGTCATAAAGTAGCCAGTTTGGATTTGAGAAGTCTTAAATATTATTGGCACCCTCCCCCCCCTTCCTGCATATGTCCTTGCCCATGTTTCTGTATAATGAAAGATTTTTGTTGTTGTTTGTTTGTTTTTTAATTACAACCACAGCATTTCTTAAACACATTTCCATTCATTTAATTTTCAAAAGTTTCTTTTTGTTTTGTTATTTTAAATATATTTTTGGCATACTTGGTATGTATTTCAGATAAAATTTCTCGAAAAGTTAAAATCCACAAACATTTTTGCTGTATCTTTAATAGTTTCAAAGATAAAAAACATATATTGTGCATTTAAAACCACAATCCTTATAGTAATTATCGGTAACTTGACGGAAGTGGGGTGGAATTATCATCATTAGGTTTGCAGTTTCTCTTCAACATGTCCCTGTTTTTCGCCAAAATTCCGCCAAGCGAAAAGATACATCTTTATGAAATATTAATACATATATATCATAACAGTGGCACATTTCAACTTAAATCAGTTTCATTTAAGCGTTCTGTATTTAAAGATTTTAAAAAAATCAGCTACAGAGAGATATTTTATTAAAATAGGCAGCGCACTACTTTTTGTCGCGGAGGTATAAAGCTCCCAGTATATTCTGTACTGTCAACTTGCTCGTTCCCTAAGTATAGTGGTTAAATGCAGATTGTCATCTCAAATAAACAGAGGAAATCTTGATTGTGTTTGCCTTTATTTCTCTGGTTGTGTAGCATCTTCTACACCACATTCTTTCAGGATCCCGGACTTATCAGTTATTGTGGTTCATAGCACAATTGTACCTATTCATGGCCAAAATTACTTTTTCCCAGATATTTCCACGAACTAAATGTTCGAATGTTTTTCTGCACTAGTAAACTTTGATACTGCATAATCTGAAATATTGCAGAAATGGAAAAATTTCCACTTTTTTTTGGATCTGTGTGACCTGCAGTAATGCTGAAATTGTAAAATTTTTGCCTTTTTGTTTTCAGAGTTAGCGGATCCAAAATAAAGCCTAAATAGTAATTTTTATTTTTTTTAAATTGAGGTTATAGGATTCTAAATGTCAAAATAGTAAAATTCTTTTTTCTTCCTTTGCCTTGGATTTTCCGGGTGTGGGAGACCTAAAAGTAAAGCCGAAATCATAAAATTTTCACCTTTTTTTCAGAGTCTGCATAATCTGAAATAATGTGGAAATGGTAAAGTTTCCGTTTTTTTTTTCTTTCCTGATCTGTGTGAGTTGCGATAATGCCAAAATTGTAAAATTTTTTCCTTTTCTTTTCTTTTTTTTTCAGAGTTTGCGGAAATGAAATAAAGCCCAAATAGTGAGATTTTACTTTTTCCCCCTGTTGAGCCTATAGGACCCTAAATAATGTTGAAATAATAAAATTTTGCATTATTTCTCCCTTTGCATTGGATTTTTCGGGTCGGGGGGACCTGAAAGTAACGCTCAAAATATTGAAATTCAGCCTTTTTTAGCTCACAGGCTATCAAAGCCTGAGAGCTTATGTGTCCGCCCGTTCTGTATGTATGTACGTAACACGATAACTCTTGACAGAAAAACCGTTTTGCTTCCAATTTCGTTTATAGGTTCCTTGTGATAAGGCGCTTCCCTGATTAGTTTTGGGGATTGATTGGTTAACTATAAAGGAGGGAAAACCCCCCTTAATTTAGATAAATGGTTTTTTCATGCAGAATTGTCCAATTTTCTTCAAATTTTGTATATAGGTTCATTGTGATAAGGTTCTTTCCTGATTAGTTTTGGGAGTTCATAGGTTAAGTATAAAGGGGCTAACGGGGGGGGGGGGGGGGCTAATCCTCCCCCCTTAATTTAGATAAATGAATTTTTCATGCCGAGTTATCCGATTTTCTTCCAATTTTGTTTATAGGTTCCTTGTGATAAGGCGCTTCCCTGATTAGTTTTGGGGATTGATTGGTTAGCTATAAAGGGGGGGAACGGGGGGCTAACCCCCCTTAATTTAGATAAATGGTTTTTTTATGCAGAATTGTCCAATTTTTTTCAAATTTTGTATATAGGTTCATTGTGATAAGGTTCTTTCCTGATTAGTTTTGGGGGTTCATAGGTTAAGTATAAAGGGGCTAACGGGGGGGGCTAACCCCCCTTAATTTAGATAAATGGATTTTTCATGCAGAATTATCAGATTTTCTTTAAATTTTGTATATAAGTTCATTGTGGTAAGGCGCTTCTCTGATTAGTTTTAAGGGTTCATTGATTAATTATAAGAAGGAGAAACGGGGGGATGGTTCCCCCCACCATTAATATATTGTCGATTTCTTCATTTTTCGAGGGCTTATTTCAAATTCTTTGAAATAAGAATATAATTTACAGTTAGTGTGAATAGCCTGTGAGCTCAATGCCGTCAGTTTAACTGGGCAGTTTTCTTTTTATAAATTTTCAACTCAAAATTGGACTCAAAATAACACATTTCAAAAACAAATTTTTGTTCTGTAGATAGAGAACAGACCTATCCTATCTCCAATCCATTACGGCAGTGGTTTTGACAGTTTTATTACGATCTGCCTCTGCATAAGGCTTGCTCTAAGTAAAATGTTTATCATTAATATTTGGTGAATTTTTTACCATTTTTTTCCAACATTTTCAGTTTTTATTTTCACGTTTTCGATTCGCTTTTCCACTAAACATAAAACGATCTCAGAAACCTGGAAGGATCAGTAGAAAAATCCAGAAATCTGAAGTACACCTGGAACACAATCACCTCTGTTATGTATAAAAAATCCAGGGTCGTAAAAAACCTGGGTTTAAAAAAAAAAACTCAGCCCGGGCAGGTACCCAGGCAGCTACCCACTACAACCCTGAAAAAATTCCATGTGAAATTTGGGCTGATATGCAAACAATAAGTTTTAGCTGATAGGATTTTTGATTATTTTAGGACTTTTATAAGTATGTGATATATTTTTTTCACCAAAATCGTATTCCCTCTTTTCTTATGTATTAGAAGACTAAGTAGGTGCTCCTTCATTAAACCTCTTGTTAAACAAATCTCTAAATTATTTTACATTATACAGGATGTCCACTCTTATTGGTCCCAAATTAGTTAATTCCTGTAATTATCTCTAGATTATAGTTCCAATTTCAAAAATATTTTAAATGCTGTTCTCCATCATATTAAAAGCCATTTACATCAAAATAATTGTTCCCTGGGTTCTAGGCAAGGGCGGCGCTAGAGGGGGGCATATGCCCCCCTGCCGGGGTCAAAATTCAATTGTCGTCGGAGGAAAATATTTTGACTTTTGGATTTCAACCCGAGTCGGGTCGTCACTCTTATGATACAAAATCATGCATCAGTAAATTAATATACTCAAAATAACTTATTTTCTAATTTAGATGCCTTTATTTCGGCTGTAATATCTTATATCAAAAGGCAACTTGCTAGCTTTAATTGAATGTGAAGGACGAAACTTTATTTTTTTTATCGGCCTCGAGTTGGGGGGTAGAGCCCTGCATCGTGTTGGGCAAACTGAACCCAACCCGGCTCGTGGTTTGGATCGTATCGGACTGACGCTAGTCTTTTTGTTGCGGGTCGGACTTGTAAATTTAACTGTGGGTTGGTTCGAGTCGAGTTAACTTTAACTGTTTCGGGTTGGATTTTGACACTTCCGACTATGGTTAGTGTTGACCCGATTTCTCAGAAGAATCCCCAAAATATAGCTTAAAATGAACAACTATATATTTTTTAATATTTATTGTTTCGAGAATTATCGTTCGAGTCAGGTTTCGGGTTGAAGTATTTCAGGTTGAGGTCGACGAAAAAATGTTTGTCGATTTTGGGTCAAAAGAAATTTTTTCGTGGGGTTAAGATTGGCTTTAAACGGAATTTTCAGGTCCGGGTCGGTACAACCCAAGCTATTTTAGATGAAAATCTATATATTTTTGAGTATTAATAATTACTTACATGTTTATTTTTCAACATAAATGACAAAATCAATATTAGAAATATGGATTAAGGGCTTTTTTAAATATTAAGTTTTTGATGAATTTTCTCAGATTCAGGCTTTCGGATCGGGTTGAATTGAAATATTTCGGGTTCAAATTGAAGTATTTCGTTTTCGGATCAGGTGGCGAGTGGATCAAATATTTTTGTAAGGCTCGGATTGTTTTTAAATAAAATTTGCAGGCTGCAAATTTTACTTATTACATGAGCAGGGATCTAGTTGGGTGTGACCAGGGGGTCGGAAGTAGCGTGCTACAAGAACAAGTTGCGAAACTACAGTAATCAGTATTTTTTCTATTAGTTTGTATTGTAGCGCAATACAGTTTTAAAAATGGTAGCGAGGACCCGAACCGGAGCACAGTGGGGCGTTTTGAGGATCTAGGTGGACAAAATTATTGCGTTGAAGTTTAATTAGGTTTTTGCTGGATTTTCGAATCTATCAGTAATAAAATAATCAAACAATGATAAATATTTGGCTTATTTAATAATTTATATTATTATTATTTATTTATATTATAATATTGTATTGTCCTTGAAACTACACATGTATTCAAAGTTTCAGCTCAATCGGATAATTAAAAGTGGTTTAAAATTGACTTGCAAGATTTGAATTAAACACTCAAACACACACTTCAAGTTTATATAACTTAATGATTTGCAAATTTTCGCATGAGCTTTCTTAAGTTTTCAATACTTTAGGAATGGTACTTTGATTAAAAAAAATGCTTATTGCTTAATACTGTATTAAAATTCAAGATGAAGTTTGAAAACAAGATTGCGCTTATTTTCAAACAACAATAGGTTAAATCTTGTGACAAACATGTGACATATGTCCAGTAAACTCCTGCTTTCAAATAAAACAGAAAAGTCACGACTTGCTTTCGAACTTACAGAAAAATAATGCAACTGTTGAAACTCCCTCAAACCAACTGCCTTCTTTACGGTCATAGTTTATCCACACATCGGATTTTTTCGACAAAACTCGTACGGATCTCGACAGAAGAGACGTTCGGCTAACAGTATATGCGGTCTTGTTAAATTCAGAGATAATCGGAAAAATGAATTTTGTCCACCTAGATCAGCCATACTCAACCTTTTTTTCTCGCGGGCCGCAACACACTTAAACAAGTTGGAAATTGTACGTCAAACGTTACAAACGAGGTGCGTTCGTAAGCACGTTTTAGAATTAAATTCATGATATCACGTGCGTAGAACGGTTAAACAGCTAGTTAAGTATATATTTTATGACACTGTTCATACAAATATCTTAACTAGTTATATAAATATTCAGATATATATGTATCAGCTAGTTATATAAATATTCAGATCTTGATGATTTTTAATTCTGTGAAATGAATTATATCGTCTGCAGATTAATTTCTGTCATAAAATAAGTATCTCGGTCGCTTGACGATTAAACTTCGGAAGCTCCTATAACCAAAAAGCATAGATTTAAAAAAAAAAAATTCAAATTTCTTAATAAATATTTTTATTAATATCTCCTAAAGTTTTGATTCGATTTTAATAAAATTTGAAATGTCTCGACAAAATTCTGCAAAGATAATATATTTTAAATTGCAAACCATTTGGTTGGGTAGTTTTTGCGTTGTTATATGCGGACAGACGGACAGACCAAACGACGACTATAGGTGCTACGTATTTATATAATTACGAACGCACCTAAAAAGGATAATTAAAGTAGAAAGATAACAAAAGTACTATAGCAAAGCAATATAACAAAGTTAATGTCATCAGAATGATCAATTGTTTGTCGCGGAAGAAATGTTACCAAAAAATTTTAACACCACTATTTTTAAACAATAAACACCGCACAAGATTTCTATTGCAAATGTTGCAAAAATAGACTGCGCAGTTTTTTTTTGTTTGGTAATAGCAGTGTAAAAAAAAGTTTTGGTGCTAATTTTTTCTGCGACAAACGTTGAACCCTAAAAAGCAGTAGTAGCAACCTTTTTCTTTTAATTGTACAAATATATAGTGTAAGTTCAATTTTGGATAATGTTTGATTAGTGTTGAAGATTAAGAAATGTATACAGCACTGTTGCACAAATAGAATAAAAATAACTTTTGACTAAGAAAACAGCATTTAGGATGTTTTAACATGATTTTAGATTAATTATAAATAACAAGACCAATTTTGCCTTTCCATGAAAATATACCAAACAACAGTGAAAATCTTAAATAATTTTTATACACATCCACATTAATTTTATAAATATGGATAAATGATGTTGCCTCGGGCCGCACATAAATGGTCGCCGGGCCACATGCGGCCCGCAGGTTGAGTATGGCTGACCTAGATCATCAAAACGCCCTACTGTGCGGAGGTTCGTTCGGTTCGAGGTCAAGGGCGGCACTAGAGGCGGATCCGGGGTACAAATTCAACTGTCGTCGGGGAAAATATTTTGACCTTAGAGTAGAATCCTGCATAGGGTCAGAGAACTGCCCACGAGCCCGACCCGACCCGGGGCAGGTTAATTTTTTTAAAAATGACCCGGGTTTAGTTTATAAAAAAACAGACTCGTGTGTCAGGTAGGTGCTGACTTATTTCTTTGTAAGCCGCATTGACTTCGATTGTTTCGGTTTCGGGTTGAGTTTTAATTCTTGCTTGTCTGGCTTGGGTTAACCTGATTTTTCAAAAAAACTGTCCAGAATATTCTTGCAGATTAGAATCGTGTATCGGGTCGGGTAAACCGATTTTACCTGAACCCGACCAGACCCATGATTCGGGTTGGAGCTAATTTTTTTGTTGTTGCTGTTGGATTCGGGTCGGGTTGACTGTAATTGTTTCGGGGTTGAGTTTAAATACTTTCGCGTCGTGTTCAGGTTAACCTGATTCTACAATAAAACTCTATGTTGTTGTTTCAGAGGCAAAACTAGATAGTTAAATAAGAATGAGTTTTTTTACATGTTTAATTGTCTACATAAAAGGTAGAATTGATATTAGAAAAATGATTGTAGATTATTTTTTCATAATTGTATTAAACTATAGATATATATATTTATTTATTTCAGGTTGGATTAGGTTAGAAGTATTTCGAATTTTGGGTAGACAAAAAAATTTGACGTTAAAATTTAATGTAGGGGAAAGTATTTTGATTTCGGAGTAGAGTGGAGTCGGGTAATCCAATTTACCCGCATACCACCCGACAGTCGGGTGGTGGTTAGTTTTTAAAAAATGACTTGAGGTTAGTGTTTTTAAAATAAACGACCCGTGGGTTAGGTTGGCGCTGATTTTTTTTCTTTGCATGTCGGATTGACTGCAATTGTTTCGGTTTCGAGTTGAATTTTGATTCTTCCACACGTCGTGTTTGAGTTACTTGATTTTTTCCAAAAAGTGTCCAGAATATTGTTTCAGATTAGAGTCCTGCATTGCGTCGTGTAACCCGACTTTACCCAAACCGCTATTCGTATCAGGTCGGGTTGAAGTTAATTTTATTCATTGCGGGTCAAGTCAACTTTACGCGTTTTGTGTTGGGTTTTGACTCTTTCAGATCGGGTTAGGGTTGACACGATTTTTCAAAAGAAATGCGTGAATATTTTACAAATGAAAAAACTACATATTTCAATGAATGTAAATGTGTTAATTTTTATACAAGAAAAAAAAAAGATTGATTTTAGAGATATAATTTTCGACTACATTTCAGTATTTGTATTTCAGTAATTGCACCAAATGATCTGCTAAGCAACGAAAAACTTTCGGGCTCATTTTTAAACGCAAAGGCATAAAATTGACAGGCTTGACTATTAAAACAATTTGGAATCGAAATGAGTTTTCCAATTTTTGATAAATAAATTACTTATTGAGTTATATAAGCAATTTGTGTCAACACGTTTTTCTCCTTTCTGGCGCTGAAGCATTAGAAATTCAGTTCAAAACGTGGACTTTGACTGTGTTTTCTGAAAGATCTTCTGTCTTTACCTGAAAATGGAAAATGTGTTTCAATTACAAAGTTTTTGAATAACAACGCCTGCCCATTTCATGCGTTTCTGAATAAAACGAATTAAAATATGTGTGTGAAAGTAGCCCCTTTGTATTTGAGAACAGCTTTAAGATATTTATTAATTTCTTTCGCTTTGGGTTCAGGTTTGAATATTTCAGGGTGGGGTTCAATTATTTCGAGTTTCGGGTTGACACACAGAGTTATTTTGTATAAAGATAGCCCTAAGCTACGGTACCAGAAAGCGATTTTTTTTAAAAGTCAACCGGGAATTATTTTAATTTAATGTTTTCATTTTTTTTGTTTTGTTTTATTTTCTCCTCTGGCGTATGCTCTGATTTTCTGAAAACAAAACAGTTTTCATTGTTAGAAAGAGAAGAATATTATTATAGTAACAAAGTTTGTTTTAAATCACAAAAATATTTTTCTCATTTTGGGATAATTTTTAAAAACTCGTTCTTCTTGTAAATCTTGAATTCATATTTGTCAATTATGCGTTTAAAAAAAAAAAGGCCTTGTCGTTTATTTTAGGCAATTTAAGATAAAAGAAGTGGTAAAAAGTACTAATTAGATCAATGTTTAAACAACATCCTTATAAGAAAAAAAAATAAAAAAAACAGTTGGCTTTGTTTTTGTTTCTGATATTAGGAATTTGAGATCACATGATCAGTATTCTCGGTTATGGTGATTCATAGACGTAGTACATAAATTTAGCAAACTCAGCAGTTAAATGAATCATTTCGAAACGTCATGCGCTCTCTTGGATATACGAGGATATTTTGTTGGGCAAAAAGCTTGATTTGATTTCTAAGAAAAAATATATTTTGTATACCTTTTAAATGTTCTCTAAACAAAAGACTGGTAAGTGTACTAGGTATAAAGTTCGGTGCAGCATCTGCAATGAAATTTTTGACAATGATTACGTGAAGAAACATACGGATTTAAAGTATCATGATATTTCCAAGCAAAATCACTTAGCTCCAATGTTGAAGCCTGGAGAACTCAAAGGGAAGGATCCGTGGTCTGCAGCTCTAGCATAGAAAAAAAAAATTGTGACAGAAATAGATAACAGATAATTATCATGTGTAATAAGACCCCAGCAGGACTCTAATCCACACATATATATATATATTACCAATTTGGCCTCCCTGTCGGGCAAATCTTGGCGCCACTCTTGGTTCTAGGAGTTATTTTTAGAAAAACTTTCTCCATACTACATGCTATCAAGTATCACAATTCACTAAGTTTGGTTGTACAAAAATGCATTTGTATTGTTTTACTTGTTAGAGTATGGAATTTTTTTTAAACATAACTTATAGGACCCAAAGACCTTATAAAAATTAATTTTGTAACTTTTACAAACACAACAATTTTGACATAAATGGCTTTTAATATAGGATGTCAGCATCTTTTAATTGATGAAGTCACAACATCTAAAACATTTTTGTAATTGGAACTATATATCTAAAGCTAACAGTTTAGAAATTAGCTAATTTGAGAATAAGCCACCATGGACAGCTTAAATGATTTTAGAGATATCATTAACAACAGGTTTAATAAACAAAGGAATACCAATGTAAAGTCATGTGGCACTTAACAAAAGCAAGAGAATTTCAGTGAAAAATGGTATAGTATAAAAGCCCTGAAATACTGAAAAATTCAATCAGATAAAATTTTTGTTTTATGCATATAAGCCGAATTTCATATGCGATTTTTTATACCTAGGTAGGATCTTCAAACCAATAATGTATGAAAAACATCTGAGTGTACCACTTACCTAACTCTCCTTGTCAGTAAATGATTTTTGACTAAATTATTTCAAAAATATGAGCTAGCATATATTTTGTTTTCAATGAGAATTTTTACAAAAAAAATTATATGTATTCTAGTTAACCCGCCCGGCATTGCCCGGGCCAGAGATAAGAATAATCTGTTCTATACGAATATGACTGAAATCTGTAAGGCTTTTGAAATCAAGGTGAATGAGGCAAACCCTGTCGTAATCAGGCTCATAGAACCCAAGGTCAGAAAGAGCACTCTGGTGATCGAAAGTGCAACTAAAATATTTAAGGCCATAGATATCAAATGATCCAAACCGCATCGTAATCAGACCCATAGAACCAGAGATACTCCTATAGTTCCACCTTCCACTGTCAGGGAGCGCAATCTGTTCTGGAAGAGGCGTTTTCAGAACACACGACCCAACCAAATTTCCTAGTATAAATTAAATTTAACCATGGATAAACATTGACAAAATAGCGGAAATCGCAAAAGTGGGCTACGTAAATGATCAGTTTCGAAAGGATTAGTGTAGAATTTTTTTTAAAACCCAATGGTGTGTTTGAAGAAAATGAACGTGTCTATGATCTGGAGTCTACTGTTTGTCCATATTCGCATTTCCAGAGTCGATGCTGATTTTTAAACCTGGGTCAAAAAACGAAAATCTCGAAGTGAGTTTTGGAAATTTTTTTTTCGAAGGGTTAAAATTAAAATTTTTCAAAACGGATACCAGATTGTAAAAAGCAAAGAAATGTAGATCAAGTGCTGTATTTTTAGTTTTTCGTATCTTGTTTATAAACGCCGAATTGAATTTTTAAAGATAGGAGAAATAGTTATAAAAGCGAAATTGACCTACGGTAAAAAATGTTTTTGAAAGGGTTAACATGAATTTTTTTTTAAACTAAAAGTATCTGCCTGAATCCGATAGAATGTAGATGTCTTTAGGTGTGTTTGTTTTTTGTTTGGTTATTTTAGAGAGCCGATGCCAGATTTTATATATCACAGAAAATCAGAATTCGCAGAAGTGAGTCCTGCGTGCGAATTTTTTTCAAAGGGTTAATATTCGTATTTTTCAAAAACAAATACAGATATCTAAAAAGGAATAAATGTAGATATTGTCTGGTATTTTTAATTTTTCGTACGTTTCTCTGAACTGCCAATGCAAATTTTTAAAAATGGCGAAACAGCAAACAGAGAAAATATAGTTTTTCAAACGGTTAACTTTAGTATTTTTTAAAACCAAAGGTGACTTTGAAAGGGGCAAAGTCAGCTCTTTAATTTGGTGATCTTCGTTTTTCCATATCTCTTGTAGTCCGGTGGATGCAAGACTCGAAAAACAGGAGAAAATAAAAAACATGAATTCAATGATTCTTGATTATTTTTTTTTTGAAAGGATTAAATGTGAAATTTTTTCGAACCAGCCAGATCGTTCGAGACGTAAAAGTATGTTTTTTTGAGAATATGTAGACAGTTTTTCTGTATTTTCAACCGTTCGCCCATGGTGAATTAAAAAATTTTTTAAAAATAAACTGGATGACTCGTGCTTTGTTTTTTTTTTATTCAAGGAGGAACGGATAAAGGGCTTCTGAGCAGGTGTGCACGGATTTCGGAAGAGTGATTTTTTATTTGTGATATTTGATCAGTTTTTAATTAATAACTACTTTAATTTTCAAAATATAAAAATTCTGAGGCTCAGGTGCACCAGGAGAAGGTTTGGACTACCTAAATCTAAATTTTCAGGATTCTAGGTGGGCTAGATTTTCCTAGCCATCGCAGACAGACAAACACACAGAGCGAAATTTTATTTTATTAGTATAGATATATTAAGAGTTTTGTTACAGAAAAAAAAAAAAAAAAGAGATCTTGGAGTTACTTTACTTATTCAAATAAATTATTATCACAATTTGTTTAAATTAAGTGAGATGAAAAGCATGTTTTCTTTCTGGGCTAGAGGTGTCTCTATAGAAAAGCTTACAGTTATCTATAGCTTCATGAATATATATCATCAAGGAAGAAAGACACACTTTTGCATTTACAATATTACTGTAATTTTTTTATGTGAAAGATTCAATTCCCATAATGTAAAATATAGGTAGTTTAGTTTTATAAGCCTGAAATTATTAAATCACAATTACTGCACTATATTGAAGACAAAGTACTGTAATATGGTCAAGTATATTATTATTTTGAAGAACATTCTCCAAGACTTTCTTGTACAAAGACCTAAAATCTTGTAACACATAACTTAACAAAAACTTATAGATCATATTTTTCAATCTTACAGGGAAACAAATATCAATTTAGTGGTTGTATAATGACATTATTGTAATAAATTACACATTTTTTGTGGATTACATTTTATATTTATTGATAATTAAGGCATTGGCATGGGAAAGAGAGTAAGTACCAAAAATGAAACTACCTTTTCCATGCCGAAGGCATTGGAGTTACTACCTGAGCCCTCTTGTGGCCATCATAATAAATAAAATAAACGGAATATGGACTTATTCTCTTTCCCATGCTATTGGCCTTGGTATTGGAGTCCTGCATCAGGTTGGGCTACCCACACCCGATCCTCAGGTCGGGTTGACACTATATTTTTTCGTTGCGGTTCAGGTTGACTTCTAATTTTTTGCTGTGGATCCGGTTGACTTTCATTGTTTCGGGTCAGTTTCGAGTTAGATTTTGACTCTTGCAGGCCGGGTTCACCTGCTTTTCCAAAAGAATGTCCACAATATTTTTTCAGGTTAATAATGTATATACAATAAGACCTCCATAATGCAGGGGTAGTACTAGCCGTATGTGATATTTCAGGACACATTTGCTTGGCATACTAACCGAAAAAAAAAAACCTTAACTCCCTAATCAATACATTTTATCATAAATAGTACACTATATGCACAACTTTTTTCTTTTAAAAAGTATACATTTAAAAGAAAAGTAATTTTACCAGCACCCTTTGATCAAGCTGCTAAAAAATTGAGATTTTTGGATTACTAAAGGTCGAAAATGTAGATTTTTTCTTCACTCATTGACGAAAATTGCAAAAGATTTTCTTTTTTATAACTGATTGCTAAAAATTGTGATTTTTTGTGACTGACAGACGAAAATAGCAAACTTTTTTAAGGACTAATATCGATAAAAAATAGTGATTTTTAGAACAGATTACCAAAGATTTTTTTTGTGCAAATCGACGAAAATCATTATTTTTAACAATAGATTGAAGAAAATCACAACTTTCGTGATAGTTTTGCATTGGTAAAAAGGTACACTTACCCCTTAGTTGATGATTTCAAATGCCGATATAGCACAAAACTCGCAACATTTCAGGAAATTTAGAAAAGACTACCATATTTTAGGACATTTTTATTTTTTCAGGAATATCAGAACAAGTACGACCCCTGATAATGGACACACCTCTATATAGCGAATATTTTTTCAATTCCTAACATATATTTGTATGCTTATACCTTGAAATATTGGGCACCTCCAAATCTACGCACACGTAGCATATGTGTGTGTATTGTAAACGAAATGTTGGTAATGTTTTTCATATTCCAAGAAAAGAAAAAAAATGGTTTTTAACTGCACCATAAAGAAAGAATAATCTATGATTACATTTCTTATATACAATTAAATTGAATATATACTCATTCTTATTTACCTATTTATTTTCATTTGAAGCATAGTTCTGTTCACACTTTTTATGAAAATCCCAACAATCCAACTTGCAAAAAACCTAAATATGAGCCAGAAGAATTATTCTAGGGTGACCCCGACACGCAGAAAGAAAATTAGTCATCTTGACCCCTCCCCCCACCCCCAAGAAAAAGACTTTATGCAGGACTCTATTCAACAATCTCGAGATGTCCGCAAGCATTAAAACACTTCTTCTATAAGATGTATTTCACAGCCACAAAATTTGCTTTTAATTATTTTTCTTAAAATGTTTCATTCACTCCAAACTCTCCTCCATCTAATCTTTTACTGTTGAAACAAAACAGCACTTATGAACCACAGTATTGATGATATGGCTTTATCAATTAATTAGAATACCATCTGCACACAGTTGTGCTGCAGTTGAAAGAAAGAGATTGCCCAAGTTGATGGGGAATAATAATTTTATTCTAAATAATCAAATAAAAACTATGATGATTTCTGTACTCTGTTCAAAGTGAAGAGAGGCTTGATAAAAACATAAGTGCTGCCAGTTTACATCAATGAGTCCAATTTAGTAATTTCTTCTCAGTAAGGGCAATTTTATAAAATACTAGCTGACCTGCCTGGTCCCAGTATAATAACCTTAAATATACCGAAAATCAGTGTTGAATTCCCACATTTTTCTCTGGAATGGCACTGCTTTTGCCAGTAGGCACCCTCGGATTTGTATAAATGTTTTAAATGAAAATCTATCCAAATGAATCTAGAGTTAGGGGCCTCACTACCTTCAGCAGCACACACCCACCACAATCCAGTCTGTTTTTGCAAACAACCCTTAAATTTGTATGACTTTACATTTTTAAATGAAAATCTAGTCAAATGAACCTGCAGTTAAGGACCCCACTGCCTTCAGCAGCGTACACCCTCAGATTTGTATGTTTTTATATCTTTAAGCGAAAATCTATCCAAACAAACCTGGAGTTGGGGCCTCACTGCCTTCGGTAGCATACATCCAGACATGATATACATGCTCCGGTCTATTTTTGCAAGCGAACTTCAAATTTGTATGATTTTATATTTTTAAATGAACTAGGTGGGCCTTCTATACAGTGATTGCCAATTTAATTTCTGACACTTAGATATCTTACACTTTCAATTTTGACCAAAAGTAAAAAAAACAAAAAAACACCCCTCGCCGAAAAAAAAAAAGTGACCTCCAGTGTTAGTGATCTTTATGTAACTTATTTTGTTATTGTCCTCTCTTTAAATAAAGAAAATTGTCAAAAGTACCATCAAAATTGGTCAATTAGCTGTGGAGCTATTTAAATTATAATATTTTTAAAAAGACGAATAATTTTCTTAACACCTCCCATGCGCTTAATCCCTTGCTTTCTTAAAATGCGAAATGATATCTCTGGAGGGTTCCCTGAACATGTGCATAAGCGATCACCAGCTCAATTTCAAACCCCCTCTTTTAAAACGCAAAGCGATATCTCCGAATGTTGAAAATGGAGAGGATTCTCTGGACGTGCACAGAAGCAATCGTTGGCACAATAGCAAGCTCGATTATAATAAAAAGTGTTTGATGAGGGTTTTTTTTTTTTTTTTTTTTTAATTAAATTGATTTTCAGAAAATGTATTTTGTAAGTAGTAAATATTAATATTTTCGTAAATAAAATGTAACATTATAACTAGGAAGGTATCAAAATAAGTTTTTTTTTTTTTTTTTTTTTTGTATTTCTATTTGGGACACACAGATGGCAGTTTAAAATAGCAGATAAAACCGAAAATGAATATGAATTTGACCTTCAGAAAAATAATATATTTTAAAACAAAAGATACCATTACACAACTGGGAAGGTAAACATTCGTATTTTCTTTGACTCCATTGGGGACCAGATGATTGGGATTTTAAAATGCAGAGAAAAAGGAATCTTTTCCCCTTCATCTGCTTGAAAAACAGGATTCTCTACACATGCACAGAAATAATCGTAATAACACCGAGCTGCCAAAAATTGAAGTTCGTTCATCGGGTTTTTAATTAATATGAAGTAAGTGAAATATCCCTAAAACTGCTTTAAAAATTCAGTGTTTGAATTAAACTGGAAATTTTATAACCGCATAGTTCAAAAATTTTAAACACAGAGAATATATTTTCTGTTCCTTATAATTACTGAATTATAAGGTTAAATTTGTCTTTTTTAACACTTTCCAAATTTTTTTTGTTTTTATCAAGTTTTTTTCGAAAAGCATGGTTTTAATTATAAGGCCGGCTTTTAAAGGGGCGGAAGTTGTGTCCAAGGTACTAATAGTTAAGGGACGGAAAATTCCCAAAATATTTGATATAAGATTAAGACCTAAAACCTAAAAGATATCATTCTAAGAACAAATGAAAACATTTCTCTCAGGGCGCGGGAGTGGTTCCTGGGAGTAGTAGCTATGGCGTGCCAACGATCGTCTGTAGTATGAAAGTAGATTCCTCAGTAAACAATAGTATGCAAACATGTCCACTTTGGTTTCCGATTCAGCCAATTCATCCGATGTATCTTCAATTTCTTTATGATAATAAAAATCCCTCTCTTTTGCTATCTGTCTTAATTGATGATTATCCTTTAGCAAATTCTCGAAATTTAGTACACTAATTAGAATGTATGCATATAGCCAGGGGAAAATATTGGAGTGGCCTAGGGGTGCGGAATTTTTCCTGGCTGAGGGTGCACCGGCCCTCGGACTGATGGGCCAGTCCGAGCCTGATCCAAATTGAATCTGCTTCTGCAAATTTTGATTTTTTTTTTTTCCAGATGGCCAAAATATTGTTTTTGTTCAACATAATGCCAATATAAGATAAGTATGAAAATTTTCACAAGTTCATCTGAGAAACATACCTTTTCAATTGAATTTGAATAAACAAAATCAGTTCATTTATTCTGAAGTATTGAGTGAAAACAGATAACCAAAGAAAAACAAACATAAAGTTAACATGTTCAGCAGTGAAATGGAAAATTTCTCTTTTGAAAAGTATTATATTGAATTTGTGAATCAGGATTAAATGCACTGTATACTGCATGAGGATAGAGAGTGAGATTGGAGTGAAAGTTAATTTTATAAAATTTATATCCAAAATTAATCTGTCAAGTTTTAGTGAAAATTCAAAATTTATATAAGTTTTAGGCAAAATGGCATGCACTTTCTCTAAAATTCCCCTTTCTTCTTCTCGTATGAACTGTGGTTTTAGGTGATTTTTAAATATTCAAATATTTGTTGCAAACTGTCTGATTTTTTTCCCCCTCCTTTTAGAACTATAATCTTCAATTAATAACTTATAAATACTTAATTATTTCTACAGGTGTCAAATGACACTTTTAAGTATATATGTATTTATTATTATTTTATTTGTAACTTTAAATAAATAACCACAAAGAAAGCATTCAATGTATTAAAAAAGATTTGTGACTACTTTCAATTTTAAAATTAGAAATAAATTAACCATAAATCAAAATCTTAAAAGATGTTTATTTGATGCCGGTATAAATAGTGATAAAGGCTTATATGTGTTCTTATATCAATTATATCTTTAGAAATTATTTTTTTAAATACTTATGGTATTTTCATAATTTAATATTTCAAATAAAAAACAGATAAATAAAGCAAACTTGAAAATTTTAATAATTTTAAACTATTTGTCAATTTGTTTTATTATGAAAGTGTTAGTAAATCTTAAAAATCAGAAAAAAGATTTAAATTGAAAAAAATCTAATGTAACAAAGTTTATTTACATTAATAAAACTAAAATTCTGAAATTATTATTCTTTCTAAACAAATTATTTTTCAATCAAAATTAATTTTTCACAAAGATTGACACATAAAATGTCTAAATAAATTGTGTAATCACTGACACATAAAAATAGTGATCAAATCAAATTAGCATTCAGCGATTTATTTTAGAACAGAAGTATACTAAAATAAAGGTACATTGTTAACTACTAAGTTGAACTTTATTTTTCACAATATTTTAACAGGATAATCATTTCTAGTTTCATCTTCATACATCAGGTCCTATAAAAGAAAGAAATGTTTTGAATAGTCATATACACACATAATTTTAAAATTGAGAAGAGCATAAAATGGATAAAAAATAAAGATTACACAGAGCCACTGGTTATATGACCAAATTATTTGTTTTCATAAATCAAATTATTTAGAAAAAAATGATTCCTCTTTTTTTTTAATATCGAAAATAGCAGCTGATTTACAGATTCAAAATTTGTACATGATTCATTAAAACAGTGGTTACGGTAATAAATATAAAAAATTGAAATTACTTATGGGCTTTCCATCTTTCCATAATGTTTGTTTAATAGTGCTTTTCTTAGGAGCTTCAGTTCTGAATTCCTTTTTCAAAGCTGCTCTCACTAGCTGAGAACTGATGGCAGAAAACCTCAGATACCTGAAATTATATATATATGTCATCATATGCACAAGCTCTTATATTCTTTTATTAAAATTAAAGATTAAAACAGTTTTCAGCAAAATGAGCAGTTTTAATATACCATTAGCAAAGAAAAAGAAAATACACCTTTTCATTATTTTATGTGATAAATTCAGGATGTGGTCCAAAGCCCCTCCTCTTGGGAGACCAAAATGTTCTGCCCCAGTAGAAAAAATTGGTGGTACTTTTTTGTTAACCGGATAAAGGTGATAAATCTCCCAAATATTGTTTTAAATGACATAATTCACACCGGACTCATTTCATTTAAAATATATTGATACTTCTCTATTTTCCCATTGACCATTTTCTATAAAAAATAATTGTTATCAAACAATGGAATTTAATGTCAAAAATGCATGTGCGTGACATCAGATTCATTACACATTTACAATTTTTGGCCAATAAGTGGCCGAATGCTTCGTCCATGTATCCCAACTGCAGAAGATCATTGGGAAGGTACCCTGCCAAAAAATTTAAAAATACAATCGAATTTTGTTGATATGAGAAGGAAGGGAATTATAAAAGTACTCATATTAACCGTTACTCGTAATACAAAGATAATAAAAATCTTAAAAACACATATAATTAAACTAATTACTACTATTAAATACTCTAATTATTTCAATGCTAAAAATAATTTAATATCATAAAGTTAACATAAAATATTCAGTCTCACATTTGTGAATGTCATTTTCTTTAAACAAAACAACATACAGTAATGCAATTGATCACTTCCTCTTTTCTCTCAGGAAAATTTCAGCTAACATTGCAATAGTCACTGTAATTTTCCAGCTATTGATTTCACATATCCTTTTCATTTTAACAGTACAATAGTATACAAGAAAAGCCTGGTTAATATGGCTCAGAGTCTGGATTTAAAGAAAAAAAACAAAGGTTTTCTTCTATGCTCCTTTCTTTCTATGGCTCAGTTGTAAATCTCTCAAAGGGACAGTGTTTGAAACATCCTTATCTTTGCCTTTTTCAAAACCTCAGGACACTCCTTTGCATTTCCTTGGGTGTGTGTGTGTGTAGGGGAGGGGTGGGGGGAGTGTCTTGAAGGTCAAATTCTGTCTGGTAAAACTGATAAATTGATATGTTTTAACAGACAGTTGTAACGTGGAAATATCACTGTGAGAAAGAATAGTGTTTTATAAGAAAAGGATTTCTTTCCTAATTCTATCCTATTTTTCGCCAAAGGTCACATTGAAATGAACAGATGTTTTGCTTGTATTAGTTGTGATTCTACTGCTGTAGCTCGTAAAAAGCGTGAAATTCTTAATACTATATTATAATTTAAATGATGAACCATTTTTAATGTGCAACTTGCTCATTCTAACCATGACGATAATAGGAGAGTTTGACTGTTTTAGATACAACTCCCGCTCTAAAAGAATAAAGCTGCTCACATCATAGTACTACTGTTCAGGGTTGGCAAAAAACCGTTTTTTTTTTTAAAAAACCAAAAAAACCGTTTTTTTTTGTATAAACCAGGTTCTTTTGGTTTAAACCGGGTTTTTTTGTATCTTTTTTAATTACATATATGCACATCAGTATATAAAATTTAACATTGACAAGAATGATTAATATTACAATAACAATATATATATATATATATTCTGAAAACAGTTTAAACAAAATAAATAAACAATTGTTATTAATTATGTACAAATTCAAATCATTAAATTTTATTTAGAGCTGAGCTAACATCATTTACATTCAAATTCAAAACAGTTATATATATATACAAAAGTTTCCTATGTAATACATAGAATATGATCACTTGTGCCGTCAGGTTCTACAGTAATGGTGATAAGTTTTAAATAATTTTTAAAGATTACTTTTTAAAAAAGTTGAAGAAATAATTGCTGTTTTATATATACATATTTCCAAATGCAACCTGTAATTCATGTTTACCAAATGATTTAGCACACTTATAAAACATATTAATATGTTTATGTATTTCATATTGCATTCATAGAATGGATTCTGTATCTTAATGTTGATACTTAAAAGTTTTTAATAGTATTTAATTGCAAGATTTATATTAAATTCTTTAAAGACTTAATCTATTGCCTTCCTATATTTTTTCATTTTAATAAGCGACACTTAGTTGTGTTACATAAGAATATAAAGATATAATGTAGAATTTTACCTTGGTATGCTATACTAATTTTTTTTTAAAATAAAAATAATGCAAAGAAAAGAAAGTGAGACTTACTTTTTTATTCAATTTAAAAAAACAAATTGAATTTCAGTAAGAAAATTAAATTGAAATATATTTAAAAATATATATATAAAAGAAACATTTTAAAAACATGGAAATTGAATAAATTTTCAAAATTTTAAGAAAATGGAAGTACGACACATGTCTATAAAGATTCTATGTTAATAAACAGGATTATTAGGGTTTAATGTTTTAAACAAAAAAACAAGTTTTGCCGCTTTTTGTAAACCCAGTCTGTTGCGTAACTTTGATTGTACAACACCAAATGAAGAAAAAATTCTCTCTACATTTGCAGTAGTCGCTTTTGCAGTAAGAATCGTTTCAACTTCTTTCAACACACCATCATTGAACTTTTTGATTTCATTTTCTTGAATATGCCACCATTCTATAGCTGATACATCTTTACTAAAATCATTCTCAAAAAGATATCTTTGAAATGGAGAACTTTTGGCACAAAATTTTAGTATCAGAGATAATAAATTGTTTTGGGGAAATTTTGTTTTAGCATATTCCAATGCTTCTTTTTTTTCCTCCGATGACAGTTCGAGATCAGCATCCTTGGCTCTTGGATCCAACAGATAAGCAAGAAGATGCGCTGGTGTTATTGCCATTTTATAACGAGTATCTAGTTTTTTCATAATGTCTTTATTCAGTTTCAAATCTTCCATCTGTTTTTTTAAATTTTTAAAAAGAAAAACAGTTTCTCCAATTGTACAATTTTGGCTTTGTACTTTATCTAAAGCTACACTAATTGGCTTTAATTGTTGAAAATAGTCTTCAGCATTTCTTTTCAATGAAATGTTTGAAACTAGACTTTGGATATTTTTATCAATTTTGTCTTTATTATTTTCGCATATAGTTACAAGAACTGACCATGATTTCAGATAGCTGTCTAAAGCGTCAGCAAATGAGTTCCAGCGAACTTCACAAGGCATTATTAGTTTTGATGTACTTGCATCTTTTCTGAAGCACGCATTTGCATATTGGTTGTTTCTGAAGTATTTGATTACATGCAAAATTTGTTCTTTTACATTTGGATAACTTATATCATTTGCCAGTAAATTTAAAATATGGGCTGCACATCCATAAGTAATAATATTAAACACTTCTTTTTCATCAAACATATCCCTCATTTTTCGGACATTTCCAGTATTGTCTGTCACTAATGCTTGTATTAAACATTGAAATTCCGATTGGCATTTATTAATGGTTGTAGTCGCAATATCATACAGATTTTCACTTGTATGAGCAATTCCCGATGTATCAATAGTGTCTGCTAAGTATGTATTCCCGTCTTTTGTTGTTAAAGTAACACAGATCACAGGTTCGTTGTGAATGTTTGACCATCCATCTAATCCTAATGTGACAACTTCATTTTTTAATATATTTGCACATTTTTCTTTTTCTTTGCTGTAAGTATGATCTAATAAATCCCCAGCAATTTGTTTTCTTGATGGTGGAGAATATTCTGGGCGGAAACTCTGAACCATTTTAATAAACTCAGGATGCTCTACAGTGCTAAATGCCGTATTTGTAGCATATATAAACCTAGCAACTTGTTCATCAAACATTTGCTTTTGAGATGGTGTTGATTTACTGACAAAAAAGTCCATAGTATCTCTTTTCCTTTTTAAAGAACCAATTTCACTTGTTGCTCTTTGTGTTATTGCTGAATCCAAAGAACTTGAAATACTGGATAGTGACACTGACACATCATCTACACAAAAATAAAAATAAGAATTGCTTAATGATACAGAACATATTACTTCAAAAATCATAATCATATAATTAACAATAATTCAATACAAAGACATTTTTTTTTCTTTGTTTTACTGCAAAGTAAACATCTCTATCATATTGATATATTTATTTTTGATAATTTATTTAATACTCGAGATAAAATTACCATGTCTTTTATAATTTTGGATATTTATGATTGGTGAAAACTTAGTTAATCTCTAAGAGCCATGCATAAATTAAAAATTAACAATTTCATTTAATAACAGTTCTGATCACATAATTTGTTCTTAATAATATGATTAATTTGTAAAACTTTTAAACTTTTATCAAATGTAATTTTAAGATTATCAAAATAAAGTTCTCTAACAAAAAAATGTCTATTTAAAATTTTCTTGTTTTTTCCAAAATTTCATTACTTAGAATTACATAAATATTTTTTATTTCATAGAATATAACTTTCTAAAATCAAATAGCATATGCAAATTAAATAATAATATATGTGATTTTTATAATTTATCTTCTCAATCAAATAGCATTTCAAATAATAATGTAATTTTTTATAAGAGTTTAGAATCATCTGAATGAAGATATACATAATGTGTTCTCAATATGCATTACTTGTAATTTTACAGATAAATTAAAAATTTTGAATTTAACAAATATTTAACTTATTAACAAATTTTTAACAATTTTCTTTCAAAATTAAAAATAATAGCAGCAATAATAATGATAAAATAAGTACTTACCATTATCAACAGAATCAGAATCAGAATGATGATGAGAATTATCACAAGTTTCAATGTATCAAACTAAATCTTTTCTTCTACCAAAATTAGACATTTTTTGTTCTCAAATGCTAACTCTTGGACCATTCATACACAGGTGCATACACAGGTGCAACTATGATGCAACTGTGACTTATGCAGGTTGACTGCTGAAATGAGTTGAGCTGTTCAGTTAGAAGTAGAAGTTATTTGTACATCAAATAATTTGAAAACTTAATTATATAAGAAAAAAATCTTTAAAAAAATTAACAAAAAAAAAAATTGGTTTTTTTCAGAAAAAAACCATTTGGTTTAAACCGTGGTTTAAACCATTTGGTTTAAACCGTGCCAACCCTGCTACTGTTATAGTTAAGTTTTCTGGGAAGATGTAATAAAAGCTAAAAATAACAGAAATTTGCAGAGAGATTGCTCTTTATTTAGTCAGAAAATATACAGAATAATATATACAATGTACATAAAAATTAAATAAAACCTTGAAATTATAAGCCAAAAAATTTTTGAGTTGTTAAACCACATTTCTTTTTTAATAAATCTCTTTTTGCTTATCACAGTTTTAACATTACATCAAAATTGTCTACCTGTGTGCAAATAAAGTCTCATATCATGCCCATTAATAATACTTTTTTTGATGGCAGAATCCCATAATCTTGAATATAGTTGAGCACATAAAGTTCTGTAGATAAAAGATCCCAGATCTTTATAATTTTTTTTTCCAAAATGCAAGAGAAAACAGAAATAGGAGGTAACTTAATATCCTCCATTAGAAATATTTAAATGGCTTATCCAAAAAACAGATAAAAATGGAATATGTACATTGCATGCTATCACTGTATTTGAAATCAAACATGATGTCATGCTTTAGCTTTTGTATTATTATTGGTTAGTTTGCTTTTTTTTATAGAAAAATGTGGTTGAGAAGAAAGTAGACAAGTACCCTTTCATTTTATAAACATACATTTAAAATGCATACCTTTCACTCATTATAATGAAAGGCATGAATTCATTTAATTTAAAATACAAAAGAGATTTGCATTCAACTAAATGAAAAACACTGAAAATACTTCTGGTAGTTCATAATGCCCCCCCCCCCCCCCCCCCCCAGGGGTTGGAAGTAGCGCACTACAAGTAGCGAAACTACTATAGTTGCTACTTTTTACAGTCGTTTGAAGTGCAGCATGCTGCATTTTGAACAATGTAGTGTAGCGCGCTACAAAAAATCAATAGTTTGTAGCGAGAACCGACGCTACTTTAGGAGAAAAAAAAAAAGTGCCATTCTGCAAATCATGTGGTTGAAATTGCTTCTTTTGTGCAGAATTTGTTCTACTCAACAATTTCCGAATTGCAGTGGCAAATCTCAGCTGCAGTGTATAGCAAGGCATCGCGTGAAGTCATAGATTTTTTTTTCAATTGACACTTGCTGCTGAAATCAAATATTAACACACCAAAAGAATTAATTTTCTTGTAGGCAACACTTGTCTATTTATTCGTTATTAAGTTCTTAACGCCAGGTTTCTTATTATTCGAAATTGCTCTATTTACAGATTTTGATTTATTTATTGTTTGCATTTAAGGTTGCTTTTCTGTAATTTTCTAGATTATAATATCTTTCTTAATTTTGCTACGAATTGTGTTAAGTGTGTATAAACTAATGTTTTGGAGATAAACACAAAACATTTTCTTGTATGTTATCCTTTTTAATTTTGTAACGCCCTCAGTTGTCGCGTTTATCTAATTGTACCCCGGCAGATGCGATATAACGAGGGGTCACTTTATTATTTAATCTGTGTCTTCAATTTCTAGTGTAAATTGAACACTTTGACAAAATTTGAAAGTAGTGAAGTAGTGACTACTTTTTAAAAGTAGTTTGTAGTCACTACTTTTTAAAACAAGTAGGTGTAGTTGTAGTTAACTACATTTTCGACAAAGTAGTTGTAGGTCGCTACAATAAAAAAGTAGTTTTTCCGATCCCTGCCACCCTCCCTCCCTCCTTAGAAGTAAAGAAGTTCTCCATAAAGGGTATTAAAGGTCCAGTGGCACCAACTTTTTAAAAGTAATGGTTGAGATCAAAAGTATTTTGGTAAAATGGCACATCCAGTTTTTCACTAAAGGTAGGTAATTTTCATCCAAATTTTGCTTTGGATAGGTTTAATTAACAAATCATACCAACATTACATTTTCAATATTTATTGGTGTTATATTAGGAAAATTACTAAAGAAAATTATTCTAAATGTAACGAAGTTACCATGGAATGACCCAAAACAAAAAAAAACCTGTTTGAAACTGAGAGAGACTTACAAAGTGTATGTTTTATTTTTTCCCTGGAATTCGATGATCTGTTATTGTTTCGAACATGGAATAAAAACAGAAATGCAATTAAGAAACAGCCCACTGTATACTATGTAACTCAAAGCGTATATGTGGCAGTATATGACCCCACTTTTACTTTAAGACGTCTCGACAAAGTGGGTTGGCAAGTTTCTTCCAAAGTGGAAAAAACCAGCCGGAAGAAATAGGTTTCTTTTAAGTGGAAGAAACTGTTTTTCTTTAGGAATTTATCATATAAGTTACAACTTTGTAAGATACAATAAAAATAAATGTGTTTTTCTAATAGATAAACTTAAGTAAATTTAATTAGACCTATAAAAATTTAATTATATATGATAAATTGATAATTACATCAGTTTTTTAGCCAAGATAACAAACTTGTCTAAAGCTTTCCAATCATTGTGTAACTGAACATAATACATTTTTTTCAAAAAATTACAATAGTTACAACTAATAATATACAAAATTTCCCAAAAGGATTTTTCTCTGGTCTGGTCAGGCACATTGAAATTTTCGATAAAATTGACAGTTTTCAGAAATCAGAAAAACACTTCATTTTGAAATTAACACAGTACCAGAAATATTCAACATATTCAGTCAACTTATTTTTTACAGATAGTTAGTTATTAAGCTGAATTTCACTTTATCATAGTTTAAAAAAAATTATATGAGTGTTTGGAGTATATATAATGTGTATATATGATGTATATACAGCTTTTCAATAATCGTAGCTGCAACCTTATTATAATTGTGGGGGCCATTATAACACAAAAGGGCTTTACAGTTTCTTTTTATTTTTTGCATAATGTGCAGCTAAAATGTTATTTTAGCAGTGCTCACAGGGAGCACATTTTTTTTCTGAGGCAGGCCAAATTTACAGTAATAAAAATAAATGCTTTATTTGCTGAAAATACAGAATGATTAGTGTTTTTGCAGCACAGTTAATTTGCAATATAACAAATTTAATTATTTTTTTTAATTGCATTTATGGTATTTTCTGTTTCTACACACTGCTTCTTTATCCAAAATCAGTCTTTTCCTACAGACTGAAAAATTACTTTTTTTTAAAAGAATATAAAACTAAACTTTAATTTAGGAGAGACTGGTACACAGTGGAACACTTTTTCAGTTAATTTTTTTTTTCTTTAAAGGATAAACCAATCTGCAAGAAAATATTTTTGAATATTCCTTATACCTTTATACATTCATCATAATTTTCTCATAACATAGTTTTCAATACATTTTTCAAAAAAAAAAAAAAAAAAAAAAAAAAAAAAAAATTATATGCACCCGTAAAGTGGACCAGTGTGCTTCACTTCTAGGGCACACTGGTCCACCCACCGGGACACAGTGGACCGCTATTAGGTGTTATCTGAAATACAATATAAATCTATTTTTCATTAATCTAATTATTTTTTATTTTCCCCTTGCCTGCAAAATAACATAGTAATATAAATTTACAAGTAACATTTTGAAACAAAAACAAAAATAATTATATTTTGAAAATAATAACAGATTAATACAGGAACAACTGCAATTTAGTTGAAGTTATTACTTAAGTACAAAAAAATCAGCACACATTAAAATTTGCAAATGAAATTCCAAAATACTTATGAGTAAGATTGAGCCTGGAATTTTCCTGAAATACTTTTGGGTCTGGGAGCAATATTATAAAATCATTGACATGAACAATAGATTCATCTACAGTTTCGGGAAAATAAACTGATTTCCATTCAATTTGTGTCTCATGGAATCTTACTTGAATAGAATCATCACCAATTACACAACAGTTATATTTATCAAAGGCAGTAAATACAAAACAAAATATTTCTTACTATATTAAATAAATTGTTAGTTTTCTTTGTTTACTTTATTTTACAGTTAAATAACAACTTTTAAACAATATTTCTTTATAGTAAATAAGCAATTATTAAATATTTTGAACATTCTGCATTACAGTAGCAGAGTGGATTGTGGACCACTGTGCCCCAGGAGTGGGTGGTCCATTGTCACCCATGTTGAAGTTCAATAAATAATCATATTAATATTTATTGTTTATAACTTTCTTTTAAAATATTAACTAAATAAAAACAAGTATCTTAGCTTTACAAAAAAGCTGTTTTATCTTATTTATCTACAACCTTTAATTACTAAAAAAATTAAAATATGATGACGAAAAATTTTACTTTTAGTAGCTTAAAACAACCAATCATGATAAAATAGTTCAATCTGAGCTAACAGGGTTTGAAATTCAATTTTTCCAAGGAGGGGAGTCTCCCTCCCAAGATTTTTAAATGGAGGGGAGTTGTAATGTTTGGGAAGGAGAAAAAAAAATCTTTAAACCCCACTATTATTTTACGTGCTATTTAAAAAATTACATTAATGCAGACATGACAAAATACCATTGAAAAAATTAAGTCAACTCAGAATGATTATGTAAAATGTTTATTTTTATTATAAAAGAAAAGGAAGAAAGTTAAATTTTATATATGAGTGTATTTTTCAAGTTCCAACAAATGTTAGAGACCCTTAACAATTAGGTTGTTAAATGAATTTCTGAATTTAGATTTTATTTGATTTAGGGTTGCTGAGGCCTCTTTTACAAGGTACACTTTTACACCTTCATAAGGATTAGAAAGGTTTACTCCTTTACCTCAAGGAGTAAAAGTAACAAGATCTTTGCAGCTCTTCTAATCTCATTTTTGTTTAGTGCTGACTCTAGGCCAATTTGGTAGGGTGCAGCGACCGGTGGCTCTTACTGCACTTTTTTGTTCTTTTCCCTCTTTTCGGTCGCAGGAGAAAAAAAATCTTTAAATATGTCTATTTGTTGTTGGAAAAAATTGTGAATTTAGTCAATTGATTGAGGGAATAAAATAATGAAATTCGTCTTACGCATGAACAGAAATAGATAAGGACTTCTAATAAAATAGTGTTAATATCGATTTGAGACTTTGGAACTACATGGCAGCCAGTGTACAACTGTGCTAAGGTAACGCCACCTACAAACAACAATACGGATAAATACCATAGAATAAATCTATTATACCTACCAGATGATGGCTGCCAAGCAGATGATTTGAAGGGGCAGATGACAACTGTTCTACAAAGACATTGTATTTGAAACATTTTTCGAGAAACAATTTTCTTCTTCGAAAAGTTATTTTATTAGAAGTCCTTATCTATGTCTATGTTCATAGAAAAAAAATTGCTAAAATCGTCGAACAGCCGCAGGAAAAAAATGGAGAAGTTTGTTAGTCGGTTGCAAGAAAATAATTATGTAATTCATCGGTCAGTTGCGGAAAATCTTGAAATTTTTCAGTGAGGCGCGAGAAAGAAAAATAGTAACTTTCATTCTTCTGTCACCAGAAGAAACCGAATAATTCGCCAATCAGTTACGGAAAAATTCACAAAGTTCGTCTGTAGGTCAAGGAAAAAAACGTGTAGTTCGTTGATTGCTCGCCAGAAAATATTGTGAAATTCATCAATCAATCGCGGGAAAATATTGTGAAATTCATCAGTCGAACGCAGAGAAGATAATCTAAATTTGTCAGTCGCACACAGAAAAAAAAAAAAAAAAAAAAACAGAAATTTTGTCTCTACCATCCCCAAGCCTACGTTAATGTACAAACGAACTCCATTGCTTCGCGAGGTTTTTCGGGTAAACACGCGATTCATCCACGATCTATCGCTGTGCTTCTGGATCACTGTTGATCGCTGTTACTTGCTGTTACTTTCGACCCAGAGCTCTCGTCTGACGATCGCCGCTCTGATTGGTCATCATTTGACGTCATAGTCCGTGAAGCCAATGGAGTTTCGCGTACGTTTTTCTTTTTGCAGAATGACAGCAACTGTATGCAAATTTTTTCATGTTTGTATTTTCGCCTTCCTTCCTTCCTTCCTGCCATTGCCTTGCCATGCATTTTTCTACGTAGCGTGTTTGAAAGCAGCATTTTGTTCTGACATGTAACTATTTATGACGTCGTAGCTTGGCTACGTTTTGAAGGCTGCTGGCGGCTGTTAGTTTATTGATGAAAGTTTATTTTGTTTTTATTTTTAAGTTTGTTCGGCAAAAGTAATGCTGACGTCGGAGTGTCATTTGTAATTAGTCATCAATAAAAAGTCATCTTGTTGTTACTCCTGCTGTACTTATTAAAGTCTTCCACATCCATGCATTTCCAAACTTAAAGATTCCACTGCGTACTCTGCTTAATATAGTTAATTTATTGTGAAAAGAGAACAGGGTTATGGGCCCAGACTCATAACCGGAATTTAAGTGGTATTTTAAGGAAATGTGGAAGTGAAGAAATGGTGATACTTTTGTGCCTGTGGACTCTCTCTCTGTGGTTTGTTTTTGAAAGATGAACTTTCGTTTTTTTGTGAATTGTTTTGCATGCTGTTGACCTTCTGAAAGCTTCACGTTTGTGAGTTGCCGTGATAAAGCGACGGGGGCTGATGGAAAATAATCAAAACGTCACCCTGCTGACCGGTAGTAATTGGGAAACTTGGAAGCATGAAGTGAAGGTTCTGTTGCTGCATTATGGAGCGTGGGAGTTCATTGCTGAAAAGGATGGAGAGGAGACACCCAAGAGTTTATCACCTGCTAAAACGGAAACAGCTAGTGGAGATGCTAAGAAATCTGATCTGACATGGAGAGAAAAACAAGAGGTGAAATTGAGGAAAAACAGAGCCTACACCATTGTTTACCAGTCCCTGAGTTCTGAATTCAAGCCTTTAATTTCAAGTACCACTGATGGAGCAAAATCCTGGAAAATTCTTCATGACCATTTCGAGCCGACCACACGAGCAAGAGTAATTCAGCTTCTTGATGTTTTCTTTAATACAAAGTATGTTCCTGGTGAAAACTTAGGTCTTTTTCTGTGTCGAGTGAAGCAAGCTGCTGAACGTCTTCGTGACATTGGTCATCAACTGCAGCCACTTTACTTGGGTTATCAGATGATTCGGAGCCTTCCAGATGAGTTTCAAGCTATTGTTCAAGCCATTTATAGGTGGACTGATGCTGAGTTCCTGCCTGAAAGAATAGAAGCTGAGCTGTTGCTGGAGGAGAATCGCTTAAAGTTGTCTCAAAAGGACTTTTATAATGTAGCTTTTGCCAGTCTGTTAAACCAGGTAAAATTAAATCTAGAGATTTTTATAAAAACAAAAGTAAAATTGGTCCTTGTTTTTATTGTAAAATGTATGGTCATATAATTTCTAATTGTAAACTTAAATTAAGTAAATCTAGTAATGAAGCTTGTAATGATAAAAGTAATTTTCATGATCGTAAAAGTAATTTTAATAAATCTGGTTCTGGAAATTTTAAATCTAAGGTTAAAAGTAAAAGTAATTTTCAAAGTAAAAATTTTTCAAGATCTTTGGAAACTAGTAATGTAGAATGCAGGGTTGGCAAAAAACCGGGTTTTTTTGAAAAAAAACCCAAAAAAACTGGTTTTTTTGGTTTAAACCGGGTTTTTTTGTATCTTTTTTAATTACATATATGCACAACAGTAAATAAAATTTAACATTGACAAGAATGATTAATATTACAATAATATATATATATATATATATATATACATTCTGAAAACAGTTTAAACAAAATAAATAAACAATTGTTATTAATTATGTACAAATTCAAATCATTAAATTTTATTTAGAGCTGAGTTAACATCATTTACATTCAAATTCAAAACAGTTATATATATACAAAAGTTTCCTATGTAATACATAGAACATGATCACTTGTGCCGTCAGGTTCTACAGTAATGGTGATAAGTTTTAAATAATTTTTAAAGATTACTTTTTAAAAAAGTTGAAGAAATAATTGCTGTTTTATATATACATATTTCCAAATGCAACCTGTAATTCATGTTTACCAAATTATTTAGCACACTTATAAAACATATTAATATGTTTATGTATTTCATATTGCATTCATAGAATGGATTCTGTATCTTAATGTTGATACTTAAAAGTTTTTAATAGTATTTAATTGCAAAATTTATATTAAATTCTTTAAAGACTTAATCTATTGCCTTCCTATATTTTTTCATTTTAATAAGCAACACTTAGTTGTGTTACATAAGAATATAAAGATATAATGTAGAATTTTACCTTGGTATGCTATACTAATTTTTTTTTTAAAATAAAAATAATGCAAAGAAAAGAAAGTGAGACTTACTTTTTTATTCAATTTAAAAAAACAAATTGAATTTCAGTAAGAAAATTAAATTGAAATATATTTAAAAATATATATATAAAAGAAACATTTTAAAAACATGGAAATTGAATAAATTTTCAAAATTTTAAGAAAATGGAAGTACGACACATGTCTATAAAGATTCTATGTTAATAAACAGGATTATTAGGGTTTAATGTTTTAAACAAAAAAACAAGTTTTGCCACTTTTTGTAAACCCAGTCTGTTGCGTAACTTTGATTGTACAACACCAAATGAAGAAAAAATTCTCTCTACATTTGCAGTAAGAATCGTTTCAACTTCTTTCAACACACCATCATTGAACTTTTTGATTTCATTTTCTTGAATATGCCACCATTCTATAGCTGATACATCTTTACTAAAATCATTCTCAAAAAGATATCTTTGAAATGGAGAACTTTTGGCACAAAATTTTAGTATCAGAGATAATAAATTGTTTTGGGGAAATTTTGTTTTAGCATATTCCAATGCTTCTTTTTTTTCCTCTGATGACAATTCGAGATCAGCATCCTTGGCTCTTGGATCCAACAGATAAGCAAGAAGATGCGCTGGTGTTATTGCCATTTTATAACGAGTATCTAGTTTTTTCATAATGTCTTTATTCAGTTTCAAATCTTCCATCTGTTTTTTTAAATTTTTAAAAAGAAAAACAGTTTCTCCAATTGTACAATTTTGGCTTTGTACTTTATCTAAAGCTACACTAATTGGCTTTAATTGTTGAAAATAGTCTTCAGCATTTCTTTTCAATGACATATTTGAAACTAGACTTTGGATATTTTTATCAATTTTGTCTTTATTATTTTCGCATATAGTTACAAGAACTGACCATGATTTCAGATAGCTGTCTAAAGCGTCAGCAAATGAGTTCCAGCGAACTTCACAAGGCATTATTAGTTTTGATGTACTTGCATCTTTTCTGAAGCACGCATTTGCATATTGGTTGTTTCTGAAGTATTTGATTACATGCAAAATTTGTTCTTTTACATTTGGATAACTTATATCATTTGCCAGTAAATTTAAAATATGGGCTGCACATCCATAAGTAATAATATTAAACTCTTCTTTTTCATCAAACATATCCCTCATTTTTCGGACATTTCCAGTATTGCCTGTCACTAATGCTTGTATTAAACATTGAAATTCCGATTGGCATTTATTAATGGTTGTAGTCGCAATATCATACAGATTTTCACTTGTATGAGCAATTCCCGATGTATCAATAGTGTCTGCTAAGTATGTATTCCCGTCTTTTGTTGTTAAAGTAACACAGATCACAGGTTCGTTGTGAATGTTTGACCATCCATCTAATCCTAATGTGATAACTTCATTTTTTAATATATTTGCACATTTTTCTTTTTCTTTGCTGTAAGTATGATCTAATAAATCCCCAGCAATTTGTTTTCTTGATGGTGGAGAATATTCTGGGCGGAAACTCTGAACCATTTTAATACACTCAGGATGCTCTACAGTGCTAAATGCCGTATTTGTAGCATATATAAACCTAGCAACTTGTTCATCAAACATTTGCTTTTGAGATGGTGACTCAAAGACTTTTTTTTTCTTTGTTTTACTGCAAAGTAAACATCTCTATCATATTGATATATTTATTTTTGATAATTTATTTAATACTCGAGATAAAATTACCATGTCTTTTATAATTTTGGATATTTATGAATGGTGAAAACTTAGTTAATCTCTAAGAGCCATGCATAAATTAAAAATTAACAATTTCATTTGATAACAGTTCTGATCACATAATTTGTTCTTAATAATATGATTAATTTGTAAAACTTTTAAACTTTTATCAAATGTAATTTTAAGATTATCAAAATAAAGTTCTCTAACAAAAAAATGTCTATTTAAAATTTTCTTGTTTTTTCCAAAATTTCATTACTTAGAATTACATAAATATTTTTTATTTCATAGAATATAACTTTCTAAAATCAAATACAGGGGCGTAGCGAGCGGGGGGGCAGCTGCCCCCCCAATGTCTGGTAAAAGGATTCAGTCGGCTTATCAGCAGATTTAATTAGAGTCTCTGTAGTATGTCAGTAGGCCGATTAAAAAAAACAATTCGGAGAAATTCTGGTTGGCAGGACTTTAAGTCTTCAGAATGCATTTCACTACACCCTTATAATCATATGGCAAAAGCTAGTCGGTCTGTCAATAGATAGGTTATGAGTAAAAAAAGTAATGGTTTCAATAGATCTATCTGGTCAGCCGGTATGAAAGTCACGTGTTCTGTCACATTTTCGAAACACATAAATAAAATAGCTAGTCGGCCTACCCACTGAAAAAAAATTATCATGTATAAATCTTGTCTGCAGAGCCGGAAATGTTGGACATATACTATACCTTACCCACACATGGAAAAGCTAAGTCGGCCTTCGATACATACGCCAATAGGAAAAAAAATGAATCTGATCTATTGATCTGAAAATATCAGAAATTTGTCCTACAGTAACTAACACTCGCAACTTACATAGATAAAAACTATCAATATATAAACTAGGTCGACCGAATGCGAAAGTCGCTTAAGAAAATTCAAGAAATTTTATACTTGATACATAGTGGGTTCTAGCAACGATATGATGTTTATGCCCTTTGGAACTGTTTTAGGAACGTTTACAAAATAAAAACGAAGAATTTTTAAAACTATTTAAAAAAAGAAAATGAATAAATTAAAAAAATATCCGTGCATTTAACATTTAATACCTAAAAGACATCTTACTTTTTTTTTTTTAATATTCATTCAGTAACAGAAAATATCTTCTTTATAAGACAAATCTTCACACGTAAAGCAAAATTCTTTCCAGGCCCAGACCACTAGGGATAGATACAGAAAAGGTGTCAGGTCTGGTGTAGATAAAAGTCTTTTGTTATGATCTCCAGATAATCCTGCAAATCCAGTTTTGCACTAATTTTCTGCACTAATTTTCATTGTCGGTATTCTAAAACTTCCGACTTTCACAATAATATACAGGGTGATCTTTTTTAAAGTGGCAGTGTTTGGAGCGCCCTGTAGCGCGATCTAATAGCCGAAATGGCACCAAACTTGGTATTTAGACTAATCAAGACATGGGAAAAAGGATTCCGTGAAAAAAAAAATAGTTCCAAAAATCGCCGCTAGGGCATTTTGTGGTGCATTGCAATGTATAAATGTGAGAAAAGAAAAATACTAACACATACAATCGTACAGTTAAATTATTAATGTTTATTTACTACATTAACTTCCTCGGTGAGCAATTAGACCACCTTCAATGTGAGCACCGTTCTCAGAAATAACACCGTGCATTCTGTGCACCACGTTCTACACAGCCGTACGTAATATATCACGAGGAATATTCCGCACTGTCTTTGTTATGTTGTCCTTTAGAATAGACAAATTTGATACTCTACCAACATAAACTTGAGATTTCAAATAACCCCAGAGCCAAAAATCGCATGGCGTGAGGTCAGGGGAACGAGGCGGCCATGCAACTAGAAAACTCTGACTTATGACTCTATCATCAGTGAAGGTTTGGCGCAACAGCTGCTTTACCTTATTACCAATATGTGGCGGAGCACCATCCTGCATAAAGATTGTCTGTTGGAGACGGTTTCTTTGCTGAAGTTGTGGAATAACAAACGTTTGCAGCATTTCGTGTTACCTTTCTGTATTTATGGTGCACGTTTCGGGTCCTGTCGGAGTGATGGTCTCAAAAAAGAATTACCGAATTACGAATTCGGCTGTGAAACCACGCCAAACAGTGACTTTTGGGGAATTTAATGGGATTTCATGCACGGTGTGGGGATGCTCAGAAGCCCAAATTCGGCTATTTTGTGTGTTTACGAACCCACTGAGATAAAAATATCACTCATCTCCCCACAGAATGTGCCATGGGAAAGCATTATCAATTTCTACCCTGGCAAGAAACGATAGAGCGAATGTCACTCGCTTATCATAATCACTTGGTTTCAGTTCGTGCAAGAGGCTGATTTTGTAGGGGTAAAATCCAATAAAACGCGCCGCAAAACTCTCCATACCGTGGAATAATCAGGGCAAGCATTCCCCCTAAAATTCCTAAATTTCCTAACTATTATTTTATCCCCTAAAATTCCTAAAATTTTCTTCTTGTTCCTAAAAATTTTAGATCGACAAAATTTCACCGAAAAATATCGCGAATTTCGACAAATGGTCACCGAAAAAGACACGTATTTTGTCAAAAGATCACTAAAATAACGCAAATTTCGTCAAAAGATCGCTAAAACAATGCAAATTTCATCAAAAGATTGCGGGAAAAAACAAATTTCAACAAAGAATAGGGGAAAAAACTAAAATTTCATCCAAGGATATCGTGGGGGAAAAAAAGCTAATTTCAACAAACAAACCTGAAAACAACCTCAAAGTTCATCTAAGGATCGCGACAAACACTAATTTCTTCAAAGGATCGTAATTTTTTTAAAAACATCTTGGATAAAAAAAAATTAGAATTTCTTAAAAAGATCGTGGAATAAACGTAAATTTCGATTTTAAAAAAAATCGTGAAAAACCCCTCCAATTTCATCCAAAAATCAAGGAAAAAAAGATAATTTCGTCTAAGAATAGTGGAAAAAACGTGAATTTCATCAAAAAATTGTGGAAAAAAAAACGCCAATTTCGTTGAAGGATCGCGAAATTTTGTCAATCAATCATGCATATAAGGCGAATTTCGTCAAACGATCGCACAAAAATACAAATTTCGTCAAAAGATTGCGGAAAAAAACGTGAATTTCATCTAAGAATCGCAAATTTTGTCAAAAGATTGCAGAAAACACGAATTTCATCAAAGGATCACGAAAAAATGCGAATTCCGTCAAAAGGTCGCGGAAAAAAGCAAATTCCGTCAAAAGGTCGTGAAAAAAGCAAATTCCGTCAAAAGGTTGCGAAAGAAACACGAATTCCGACAAAAGTTATCGAAAAACCGTGAATTCCGTCAAAAGATCACGAAAAAACACGAATTTCGTCAAAAGATCACGATAAACACTAATTTCATCAAAAGATCACGAAAAAAACACGAATTTCGTCAAAAGATCATGATAAACACTAATTTCATCAAAAGATCACGAAAAAAACGCTAATTTCGTCAAAAGATCACGAAAAAAAAAAACATGGAATTTTGTCAATACATCGTGCAAATAAGGCAAATTTCATGAAAGAATCGCGAAAAAATGAATGTTTCGTCATAAAAACACGGAAAAAATGCAAATTTCGACAAAGAAGTGTGAAAAAAACCTTTCAGAAGTTTTTCTGTTAGCTTCAGAATTTTTTTTTCTCATAATCACCCCTGCTTCCTGCCTCTTGTTCTCTAGGTTCACCAAGAACATCCAAAAGAGAGAGAAAGAGAGCATTCATTCTGGTCAGGCTCAATGCTCCAGGAATTCAAAATTCTAATTAATATAATTGCAGTAAGCATAAGCTGTCAAAACGGTTTGTAATATGAAGCCGGTTATTGTGCAAATTTAAATGCCCTCATTCGCAACAAACAACACAAGCACATGGAACAAGGGCTGAATTCATTGGAATAATGGGAATATTCTTTGGCAGTGTACCACATGTGCCTGACTAGCACGAAAATACTTTTATTACATACTTGTAATGTTAAAAATATCGCAAATGCCCCTAAAATTTTCCTAAAATTTTGAAAAAAATTCCTAAAATTCCTCCCTAAAATTTTGAAAAATCCTAGTGCTAGCCCTGAATAATTCATGTCCAATTGTCGAGCGACACCCCGGGTGCTGCTAGTACCAGCAATGGTTCCCTGCGATCCTTCGACAATTGCAGTTGCCACATCAGTTGTTACATCTTCTGATACTTGTTTACGTCCTCTCCCAGCGCGAATGGTCAGTTTCCTCGAACTTCTTAATCATTTTCTTAAGACCATTCAGCGATAAAGGCGCCCCTTTCGTAATTTTTTTCTGGTTCGAAATTCCCGAAGAGCTGCGGATGCATTACATTGCTTCATATAATACAGCTTCACCAGTAACGCACGTTCCGGTAACGTGAGAGGCATGTCCACTGGAGCTCGTTTACTTCAGCTGAGATTATTTGTCAGAGCTGTCTACTACTTGCTTTTATATCCCCTGTTACTGGCGCTGTCATCGCATAACATTTGCATTTTTCTTTGATACCCGTGTTTTATGCTAATTCTCGTTATTGTAAGCTACAGCAGCGCCACAAAATGCCCTAGCGGCGACTTTTGGAACTAAATTTTTTTCACGGAATCCTTTTTCCCATGTCTCGATTAGTCTAAATACCAAGTTTGGTGCCCTTTCGGCTATTAGATCGCGCTACAGGGCGCTCCAAACACTGTCATTTTAAAAAAGATCACCCTGTATTTCTGAAACTTTTAGAAAAGGAGGAGACGGATTTGTCCTGTCGCGCCGAAATGTCTGTGCCTCTACTGAAATTTTTGTAAACTCGGCTCCTTTGGTTAGATGTTTACCGATAGAGTGAAGTGATTCCCTTCACTCTATCATTCTAAACTAATGTGTTTTTCACAAATATAACTGTACGATTTTCTCTTATCAATACATATTTTCTTTCTTTCTTTCTTTTTTTTTCTCTTCTCCAGTAAAGTTCTTGGTAAATCTTTTAAATGATTACTGAGTTATATCTAAGAAACATTTTAGGAATACAAAATCATATATTTTATTTTTAATTATCAATTATAATTAATCAGTTAAAATTAATTGTAAAAACTATTAATTAAGAAATAATGCGACAGATTAACTATTTTACATTAGTCGGATTTGAAACATTTTTGAGTCGGCCAATCTTACCTTTTGCCCCCCCAAAAATTTTCTTTCGCTACGGCACTGATCAAATAGCATATGCAAATTAAATAATAATATATGTGATTTTTATAATTTATCTTCTCAATCAAATAGCATTTCAAATAATAATGTAATTTTTTATAAGAGTTTAGAATCATCTGAATGAAGATATACATAATGTGTTCTCAATATGCATTACTTGTAATTTTACAGATAAATTAAAAATTTTGAATTTAACAAATATTTAACTTATTAACAAATTTTTAACAATTTTCTTTCAAAATTAAAAATAATAGCAGCAATAATAATGATAAAATAAGTACTTACCATTATCAACAGAATCAGAATCAGAATGATGATGAGAATTATTACAAGTTTCAATGTGTTTCTTCATCCTAGCTACTTGACCTTCCATTTCTTTATTACAATTTTTGCATCTAGCTCTACAACCTTTCCTTTTATCATTTTTTACTTCATTAAAATATAACCAAACTAAATCTTTTCTTCTACCAAAATTAGACATTTTTTGTTCTCAAATGCTAACTCTTGGACCATTCATACACAGGTGCATACACAGGTGCAACTATGATGCAACTGTGACTTATGCAGGTTGACTGCTGAAATGAGTTGAGCTGTTCAGTTAGAAGTAGAAGTTATTTGTACATCAAATAATTTGAAAACTTAATTATATAAGAAAAAAATCTTAAAAAAAATTAACAAAAAAACCAATTGGTTTTTTTCAGAAAAAAACCATTTGGTTTAAACCATGGTTTAAACCATTTGGTTTAAGCCGTGGCAACCCTGGTAGAATGTAAACCTCTTTTGAATTGTACCTTCTCTGAACTTGAATGTAGCTTAATTGAGCTTTCTCCTGAATTGTGCGAAGCAAATTCATCAGATCTGGGCTATGGAAATTCCCATTGGGTTTTTGACACTGCCGCTACAGCGCATTTTTGTAGCAATAGAAATTTATTTTTCACTTTTGAGCCAGTATCTGACTTGCACATGTCTCTTGCAGTTGGGGAGAAAAAATGTCCAGTTGAGGGTAAGGGTACAATTCAGTTTTTGGTACGCTGTTGTAAAAATGGCAAATTCAATCGTATTATCTTAAAAGATGTTTTGTATAATCCTAACTTAAGAAGAAATTTGCTCTCTGGGGTTAAGCTTGAAAAATTGGGGATAAATTTTGTAGGTAAAAATGGTAAAGTTTTTGTTTATGACAAGAAGGGAAATGAACTTTTTTATGCTTTAAGGAAAAATGACCTGTATTTTTTAAAGCCATCAAAATATGTTACTAAATGTAAGGGAAATGACAATCCAGTCAATTTGTCAGCAAATCAAGTAGATAAAGTAAATGTTAATGAGTTGTGGCATGAACGTTTTTGCCATATTAACAGTGAATATGTAATTAACACCAGTAAACAAGAAAGTGTTAATGGTCTTCCTATGCTATCAAAATTGACTGAAGATTGTATTTCTTGTAAATTGGCTAAATCTAAAAGGGTCTCTTTTAAGCCTGTTGGTCAAATTCGTTCTAAAGTTCCTCTCCAGCTGCTGCATATGGATTTGTGTGGGCCACTGTCAGTTTCATCTCATGGGGGTAGCAGGTATTTTTTATCTATAATAGATGATTTTTCTAGAAAAGTTACTGTATATGCCCTTAAGAATAAATCTGATGTTTTCGAGACATTTCTTAAGTATCAAAAGAGTGCCGAAAGGTTTTTAGATAAGAAAGTAGTCTCTGTTAGAACAGATGGGGGACTTGAATTCTGTAATGATGAATTTGATAACTTTCTGGAAAGTCAGGGCATTGCCCATGAGAAAACGAACCCGTATTCGCCCGAGATGAATGGTTGCGCGGAACGCTTTAATTTAACTGCCCTTGACGGTGTAAAAACCCTTTTAAATTCTAGTGGCTTGTCTCAGAAATTTTGGGCTGAAGCTCTTTTATGTTTCACGTACGTGTGGAACAGAGTTTGTCATAAAAATTTCAGTAAAACCCCATTTGAATTGTATTCTGGGAGAAAGCCTTCTGTTTCTCATCTTAAAAAATTCGGTTGCTTAGCTTATGTTGGTATACCTAAACAAAAAAGAAAGAAGCTCGATATGAGAGCAAAACTTGGCATTATGTGCGGTTATGCACAAACAACTAAAGGGTATCACATTTGGATAATAGATGAGCAAAGAATTTTTGAAACTATAAATGTAAGGTTTGATGAGAGTAAAAGGGGGGTTGATGTCATAAAGAGTCCAAAACATAATTTTTGTTCTTTTTCAAATTTGAACTTCCCAGAAGATGGTGATATCTTTCCTATGATAGATGACTTAATCGAGTCAGAAAGTAGAAGTGATATCCCAGCCAAAGTAAAGGAAACTACTCTTAGCCCTGTAAAAACTAGAAGTTCAATGAATCAAAATTCAAAAGACAGCCCAGATTTAATTCCTTGTACATCCATTAATTGGGTACGTAGTGCTGTCCCTAGGAAAAATGAACCCAGGACAGATATTTATTATGGCATTGAGGGAACTAAAGTTGAAAGATGAAAAAGTAGATAAGTGTAAAGATGAAAATTTTTAGACTGATTTTTAAATTTACAATTAGCAATTAAATGACCATAAGATTTACAAAGAAAACAAGGACCTATTGATTTACTTTGATTAACATTATAATTCTTATTTTTAAAAAAATTACCTGTTTTACACTTTGCTATTTCTCCAGAAAAAGCAACACTAGAATTTGAAATGTCCTTTTTTGCCAGTTTCAATCTATTTTCTTCAAGTAGCAATTCAGCCTCAATCTTGTCGGGTACAAACTCTGCATCTGGCCACCTATAAATCGCTTGGACTGTAGACTGGAATTCCTCGGGCAAACTTCTAATCATCTGGTAACCCATGTACAATGGCTGAAGAGTATGTCCTACATCATGTAGACGCTCAGCTGCCTGCTTGACACGACACAAAAACAGTCCTAAATTTTCTCCGGGAAAATAACGGACACCAAAAAAATCATCCAGCAGTTGTATAACACGGACTCTTGTGGTAGGTTCAAAATGCTCCTTAAGGATCTTCCAGGCCTCAGCTCCATTTGTTATGTGCGAAATTAATGGCTTAAATTCCAATGACAAGGTCTGGTAAATAATGGTATATGACCGGGCTTTTCTCAAATTCACCTCACACTGTTCTCTCCATGTCAACTTGTCTGCCACAGGAATTGTTTTTGCCGTTTCGTATGACGTTTCACTGCTTTCACTCTTGCCGTTCTCGATATATTCCCAAGCGCCATAATGCATTAGCAGAACTTTCACTTCTACCTTCCACGTCTCCCAGTTTGACGAGGTCAAAAGACCAAAACTGAAACTCCATTTTATATACGGCCTACGTCGAATTAGTAGGGAAAAACACTTTAATAACACATGAAAAAGCAAAAGTCTCTCTTTAAAAGCTCACTCCAGGGAAATAAACATCAGCTGTAAACATCGACGACATGTCGGCAGAAAAACAACATCGTGGAGACTTCGGAAAAAAACATCGGCGACGTCTTCACCTCCACAAAAACAATTTTAAACTGCTTTAAAAATCACAACCACGCTCTGCTACCACTTGTTGGCCGTTCCAATAAAAAAACAGTGTTTCATGTGGAAGACTTAAAAATAACAGCTCCTTTAAAAGCATAGTTGTTTATTCTAAATAAGATGACAGACAACAAAACAGCATAACTTCGCTGTTAAATGAACAAACTAAAGAAAAAAAAATAATATGCAGCTACATTCTAAAAACAACCAGCATTACAAGCAGGAGGAAGAAAAAGCAAAAACATCCTGGAAAGTCCAGCCTTTAAAACACACTATCAGCGAATGTTTTGCATAAACATGTTGCCATTTAAAGGTACACAAATTCGTATCTGAAATGCCGTTGGCTACGTATACAGCAAGTTGTGATTAGCCGACTACGATGATTAACGCGATCCTGAAATCACAGGTTACTTACTGTTACCAAGTAATGTATTTTTAATTGAAGATCGTGAACGAACCGTTAGCGCGGGCTATTTCAGATACGCAAGTATGTTTATTCAAGAGATGTTGAAAAACCGAAATGCATCAATGAAAAACTAAATACCTTTACTTTAAATTTAAAGAAAGCTTTAATTAAGGATTTATTAAAGATGCATAACAGTTCGTCGGTCGATCGCGGAAAAAACACAAAGTTTGTTGATCGATCGTGGAAAAAAAAGCAAAGTTCGTCGATCAGTTGCTTAAAAAACGCAAAGTTCGTCGATCTGTCTCGTAAAAAACGCAAAGTTCATCAATCTGTTGCATAAAAAATGCAAAGTTCGTCGATCTCTCGCATAAAAACCCAAAGTTTGTCGATCAGTCGCTTAAAAAAAAAAGTTCGTCAATCAGTCGCTTAAAAAACACAAAGTTCGTCGATCAGTCGCTGAAAAAAATGTAAAGTTCGTCGATCAGTTGCGGAAAAAACGCAAAGTTCGTCGATGGGTTGCGGGGAAAAAATCACAAAATTTATCGTTCGGTTGTAAGTAAATTAAATAACGCAAATTTCTGCAGAAAACTGTGAAATTTTTTAAGCGGGAGGATCCCGCCCACGATATTTTTTTGGGCGGGATTTCAAAATTTTCGGCGCAAATCCTGCCCTGAAATTCAAGCCCTGGCTAAACATATTTTCTGAAGGCTATAAATAATCAGTGCAGTGCTGTTGTCTATTAGGATTACTGTATTACTGGGGGGGGGGGAGGCTCGAAAGCCAAAGCACTGCGACCAGAGGTCTATTGTACTATCCCCCCAGGTCTCCTAATTTTGAACCAATTCCAGATGAGAGACCTGCATCTGGATTGGCACCCCCAGAGGTAGCGCTTATACAGAACTTGGAGGACTTTGGAGCCACGAACAGATTTAACGTGCACCAGCTCCCATTAACGTACACGGTCCCACAGCAGAGGCAGACGAGAAAGGATAGACGATGCACCCTCCCAAACACTGACCGTGGTCGATGCTGCTTGGCTTTCGGCGATCTTACGAGAGCAGAGCTTTACCGTCCACACCGGGACGTCTATTAGGATAGAAGAGAAGCTTTAAAAAATTTTAAACAAATAAAATATTAGGGGGTGGTCCACTGTGCCCATAGGTCCAGTGTATACCGGTCTCCCCTACATTAAATTTACATGTTTTTTCTTTTACTCTTTTCTATAATTTATAGATAAATTTTTATGTACAGAATAAATAGTTTTTATGAATTATTGCATGTATTATACATACCAACAAAACATCTATACCTTCATTTGTCTTCAAATATGCTTAAAACATAAAATTCTTACAACTACTCGGTATTGGCCGAGTACTATAGGTGCAGATTCATGGTCGCCAGTCGCCACTAAATATTTTGCTGTGGCCACTAACTTTCGGTGTTTAAGTCGCCATGTGATTTAAAAGTGATTAATTTCTGGTATTCCCAGTCTCCATTATGAAATTGATTTTTTTTTTTTTTTTTTTTTTTAAAGATTAAGCGCAAAACACATAACATTTATTATTACATTTTCATTTATTATTATCTTTATTATTATCTTTTCAGAATTATCTGTTTAACACAGCAAACTATTAAATAATATATTCGAATAGCAATGAAATTCGTAACAGTTTGAGTCTAGTAATTTTACATAGTCTGTGATTAAACAAAAAAAAAAAAAATCTTATAGAAAAACAAATGTTCAGAGTATTTTAATTTTTATAGTGCAAAATGATATTACACATTCAGATTTTCTTTTATATGTACTTTTGTATGGCAAAATCAAAATAAGAAATATTGTTTTTCTAATATTCTTTGCTATCATGATTGATTAGCTTATACATTTTTTTAAAACCGTATCTTGCCTAACTTTTATCTTCTGACTGTGCATGGTTTAGGATTTATATTACACTTAATTAATATTCAGATTTTGTTTACATGTCTGTATATTAAATAAATTACTTTACACTTTGAATTCATGTTTTTTGTTTAGCATTTTACCCCATATAAACACTATTGTTTTTATGATTTTTTTCACAATTGTGGCCACTGGATTTTTTGTGTTTAGGAGCCACTGGCTCCTTCCAAATTTTGGGAATCTGCACCTGTACCGAGTACTCGGCTGAAATTTCGCCGAGTACCGATTATACACAGGGTACTCGGTACGGCTCTACTTCTTAAAACATATAAAAATAATGGCTTGCATTTAATTTTTACTCTTAACAAAAAATTGACTTGAAGGCATTAACCATGCTAATTTTCTTATATACCTGTTTTAAAACAATCTTACAGCAGCGCTGTTTTTTGAAAAATTCTGTCTTGCGCTGTATGTAAATTAAACAGATTATAAATAAAAAATTCAAGTGTTTAAATAGAGTAAATGTAGGATTTTAAATACATCAGACACTCATAAAAACATCATGGATATCTAAAATATTTGAAATCCACAGTACAGAAACTAAAGAGTTTGTAATCAAGGTGACCTTATAATAATAAAAAAAAAAAAAAAATATATCACATACGTTATTCCAGCCTGTCTCCAATAAGTCATTTTTAGTGATTATTTTCAGTTAACAAATTTAAATATTTTAATTAATGAAGTAGTAACTACTCTCTTATCTATCTTCTAGCAATTAGCAGTAAATTTTGATAAAATAAACATGCAACAGCACTCAGTTAAATATTGGTTGGTTGCTTAAGGAATAAATTACTCTGGGGGGCTCAGTTGGGACCACATAGTTCAGAGAAAGATAGAGATCCTCCGCTGTAACATGAACCTCATGAGGTTCATGGCTGTAACCATAGGATCAATCGCTCCCAACTCAAACAAGACATGGAAAAAGGGTTGATCTCATTGGACGGGGAGAGGTTTTCAAAGCGAGCCGCCGGTGTTTGGGCCGACCTTGACCGGTTTTAACCGATGTCAGGGTTGCATTTTTAGCTTCACGCCAAACCAATATATTTCATCTCTATCATTCTCTGAACTCTGTGGTGCGGCCAATCACTTTTTAAGGCATCATGTGATTTTAATGGATCTGTTGCCCAGTCACTGTTGATGTTAATCTGCTCACTCTCCCTCGTTAATTTATGAGTTTCCAGTTGTGTTTGTTTCTTATCTTTCTCGAATTCGGAAAAAAATAATCAATTGAGTGTTAAATTTTGAATTTCACATAAATTTTATCACTTCTTGACGTTTGTTTATTTTTCTCGGTGCTAAAAAACACCAAAATGTTTAAAATCGTTACTCTAAAAGAACTTAAAAGGCTAATACATCCTCATCATTTGATCAATTTTATCTTAGCTGGTATTTATATGTTTACGCGGCTTGTTCAACCTTTCTGTACTATTTTGTATCCTAAATCTGGATGTGAATTAGAGTTTGTAAGTTACATTTATGTGTGTAGTTTATTGCTATTATTTAAATTAAATAAGGAAATCGGAAGCTTTCAATAGAGTTTTTTCTTCAGCTTAGAACTTGCTTGTTGTATTCTCTAATCTTTAACATAGTTAAAATTGATGTAAAAAAGTGTAGTTTTTATTTTGATGAAAGCTCTGAACGGTTCTTTACCCAAACTGCAGTTAAAGTGATATTTCATATATTATGTTTCTATTTTTTTGCTATCAACATTTACTGTTCATTGACCCCCCCCCCCCCCCAAAAAAAAAAAAAATAATAATAAAAAAATGTTTATTTGGGTTGCATTGCACTACATATTTATGTTTGTGTGTTGTTTATTTATCATGTTTTATGTATGCATGTAATATTGTATATAAATCTATTTTCTTTTTGATAAATCAAAAAGGAAAAAATTCTCAAGATTAGTAAATTTTTACTTGGATATTAATAATATTCTCAGCATTATTTAGGAAAATTTTAGATTAAAGAAAAAAAACTAGAGCAAAATCCTATTTACTTCACAATCTGGTGATTTAAAAAAAAAAAAAAGGCTACAGCTGTCACAGACGCATCGGGTATCTTTTTGGTGGAAAAATGGTGAATTTATGCCTGGGCAACCCGGAAATTTTGGTGAGATTTTGCTTCATATGGCAACCCGGTAGAACAGATTACGTGTGTTATATAATAAATTAAATATTGTGTGTTTTATAATTATGATAAATTATCATTGTGTGTGTTTTATAATAAAATAATTTGTGTGTGCTTATAATAAAACATATATGTGTTTATAATTAAATACTATTTCGTAATAAAATAAACCTAACATGCTGTTTTAGCAAGCTAGGCCTAACACCCTAACAGGTACCCAAAAACAGGGCTTTCTCGCCAAACTGGCGCAATACAAAAATCATGCCAACCCCAGTGTTTCTGCGACAGCTGTTCCCATAAATGAGAAATTGGCTCTTTTTAATTGTTTGTTTACATTCATCATATTGTAATCCCAATCAATAACTGCAAGAATGTTGTCATTGTGGATTTTTAAATAGTTACAGGTAGAAAAATTAATGGATTTAGAGATTGTAATGAGTTTTTAATTTGCGTTAAAATCATTTTGATTGGTAGCTATAAACGCAAAACTCAATCCTTAAATCATAGAAATATTTTATTTCAGTTGTAAAATAACATTACAATAAATTGTTACACTTAGAAGATTATTGGGTTCTATTGTCTTTTCGATTAATGCGTAGCCAGTATCAATTCTGAATGAAAGTGCTCGTCCCTATGAAACAGTTCAAATCGACGAAAGTTTTGGGTAATCGCAGATTTACTCGCTTGGATAGCGATTTGAAATAAGTGGTGACAGGGTGTCACTCTAGTTGCTAGTTCTCAGACGGTGAGTTACAACTTTCACAAAATAAAGAAGTGATGTCTCTAATCTTTTCTTCCTTTTTCTGGTGTTCAGCAATTTTCACCTCCGGACGTGGTGTCCGGCCGATGATATCAATTTTTCTACCCGGGAGATGTTTCTCCTCTCTGCAGGTCTCAAAATCCGACCTACTCAGATGATTCCCGACTTCCAACCCTCGCTCCAAACCTCTCTCGCTGCTCGCCGAAGTGAAGGGTGTGGGGGGGGGGGGGGGGGTGGGCGTTCTCAAAGCCCCATAGTTCCGTTCCTCTTCTCTCATTGGGAAACAAGAATTTGTACTTGGCACCTCGTTGCCACTTTATGTCTTGTCCTAAAACAGGGGAACCCCTCGCTTTTTTGTTCCTCGAGAAGAATCATATCTATCACCTTTCCGCCGTACCAAATTCTTCACGTCAACTTCTTTTTGAGCGAGCCAGTCTAAGAGACTCGCTTGCGGGAAAAAACCAGACTTGAGCGAGCCAGTCTAAGAGACTCGCTTGCGGGAAAAAACCAGACTTGAGCGAGCCAGTCTAAGAGACTCGCTTGCGGGAAAAAACCTTTCCCAGGCGTGTGAACCTAAGGACTTGGAAAGTTTCATTCGATACTTCCACATAATTGAATGAAATCTTTACAAGATGAAAAAGGTCATTGATGAATTAAATGCTAAGAATTAGGGATGCACCGAATATTCAGTATTTATTTGATCATATTACCAAATATTCGGTTAGGCCGAATATCAAACTATTTGGTCTGCCGAATATTCAGTATGGCTGAATGTCGAAATATTTGACCACACCGAATACTTAAAAAAACTTTTTTTAAAAATATTTTTAAAACCCCACAATTTCTACTTTTAACTGTCAATTAATAAAGATATCCTAATAATAATATTATAAATCTGATTGTGTGCAAATGTTAGGCTGAAGCCAGCATCAAAATGGAGAAATTAATGGCCCTGTATCTTTGAATATAGGTGGATTATAACCCGGAAATGAACATAGACTGGTTTTTGTTTATTTTATTCAAGTACTTTTCTTAATAATTCAAAATTTGATTATTTTCATAGAGAATCAATGGACATTTTTAGATAAAATTTAATCATTTTACTTTATCGTTGCCAATAAATAAAAATGCGAAATTTTTTTTTTTCCTCAACAATTAAGTTTCAATTGAGCGATTTTCACGTGAAAAATGAAAATAATTCAAAAGAAGATGAATTTCTGTTATATTTGAAACAACAATATGGAGTATTTGTTATTATACATGAAGTATAGATATCGGTTACATTAAAAAGATCTTTTTCTGTCAAAAACTGTGTTATAATTAGAAAGAAGAATTAACAATAATTATATTATTAAAAAAAATATTTCGCTTGAACCATGGAACTATGAAACGGATCCTTCTTGGCTTGAACAACTATGACGTCATAAATAAAACATGTATTTTCAAATATTCGCAATATTACAAAGAGCATGACTATCAGTGCATAATAAAATAATATACATAATGCACGTCATATTTAAGATGAATAACTGAAATATTTTTTTGATACTGCTTAATAATAAGCTTGAATATCAGTTACAAACAGATGTGAGTTTTCTGCTAAAATTCACGTCATTATTGCCAGGAAAAGAAAATTAACAAGAATTATATCATTGAAAAGAGATTTCTCTGGGATCAAAGTGACGTCATAATAAAACGGGATTTTTTAAATATGTTTCAAATGGAGCGTGTATCAATTTCATATATTATGTAGCTTCTATTATTTTAAAAAACAAAAATAAATAAATGATAGTTTGTTATAAATAAATATTGATATACATAATAAAAAAAAATTATAGAATTAAAATAAAAAATGAAAGTAAATAAACAACAATTTACATAACAAAGTTTTTGACAAATTGGCGGGGGAAAAAATTGTGCCAATGTGATGCGTATATGACATCTGTGCCTTTACTTTAATTCACAGAAGAAGCTATGAAGTTTAAAGCTTTATTAATTAAAAAAAATTTTAAGACTATCTTCTTTTTAAGTTAAAAACTCGCAGATTTATTTTTAATGTAAAGGTTTTTTGTAAAAATATTTAGTTCATAAAATGGTAGTATCTGTGTTAGATATTATTTAAAATTGCTTTATAATTAACTTTTAAACTATGAAATATAAAACTATTCGGCCAGCCGAATATTCGATATTCGGCCAAACTGATACTATTCAGCTAGCTAAATATTTGGTATCTGGTTTACCTGATTGCTGAATATTCGACATCCGGCCAAACTCAATATTCGGTGCATCCCTACGTAAGAAAAATTTAAGAATTTAAATGCAGAATTTATTATATCAAACTAGGAATGCACTGATTAGGAGGGATTTTTGCCGAATACTGAATATTCAGCACACATTTAAATTGAATACATGATATTCGGCCTAATACTCCTATATTTAAGGGTTTAAAGGTATTAAAAAGTTAAATTTTAAGACAACTTTGCATAATATTTAACACAAATACTTCCATTTTGATAAACAAGATTTTTCACAAAACTTTAAACTAAAAGAAAAATGCTTAAATTATTAATAATGCTTAATAACTTATTTAAAAAGCAAAAAAGATTTTTTTTTTAATTAATAAATTTTTAACTTTAGGGCTTCTGTGAAATTAAAATAAATGAATAAAATTTTCTTTTATTCTAAAACATATATTTTAAAATCAAAAAGAAATTTTGAAAGAATTAGAATGAATTTTACAGTCATATATATAATGTTTATTTATCAGGAAGGGACTAAAGTAAAAATGAAATAATACAATCTATTATTCAAGAGGTGGAAACTCAGCAAGAATAACTTTCCTGCTCCATTTGATTTAGCAAGGAAGTTTTTAAATACTCCAGAAAGCAGTGCCTGGAATGGGTGATTAGATTATGCTCAGAGGTTGTAAACATACAGGATGTTCTTAAAATCTTGGAAGAAACTTTCAGAGGAGATAATGCGATCAAAACAAAATTTTATATAGGGTAGATGTGCCAGTAATGGACCCCCTTCCAGTAATGGGCCACTTTCAAAGTTTTTGATTTATAAAAAAATAACCAATAAAAATTTAGCCTTTTATATATATTTTTTCATAATTCCTCCTTGCTTGTTTTATAATCTGGGTTATTGTTGACACTCTTAATCAAACCAATCAGGAAGCAGAAAATAATGTTTCACAGTTCCACAGATTTTCTGTGAAAATCTTAATGAACATGCTAAGAGCTGGCTTCACTTAAACAACTGATATCTTTTTTATTTTCTTGAAAAAATTGCATGTTTTTGTTTAGACAATAATAGAAAACTTTGAATTTTACATACTAATGGCAATTTACAAAATTTCATTTATTTTTCAGGTTTTAGGACCATGGCCCATTACTGGAATGCTTAATTAGTCAATTTCCAGTAATGGACACCCCATGTGGACATTACTGAAAAAGCAATTTCAGTAATGTTCATAGTGCATATATTTTTGTTATTTAACTGAAAAGCTAAGTAGTCAAATTTTAATTTTTTAATTTTACTTACCAGACTGTAATAATACATTTTTTTTTATTAATTTCATGTAATTAATAATTTTTTTTAGATTGCTATCAAATTATTTTTTTGTAAACCGTACCTTGCATATTTTATAATGTGGCAATTAACACCCATCAGCAACAACACCCATGTGGCAACTAACACCCACAGGAAGCAGACAATAATCTTTAAGGGCATGGGTAAATGAGGGGCTTATGGGGTTCACACTTTCCCCATTTAAAAAAAGACAAAATTTTTAAGTCATAACGAGTGCTTAAAAATTTATTTTCTGTCTTAAATGTTTCATTATTCAGCTCTGACAAAAGAACTACATACATAAAAAATCCCTATAATATTAAATTTATAGTAGCAATGAAAGTAGTAAATCTGCAGATCAGGGGGCTCAAATGTCAGTTCTGATATTTTATTTTGAAATAATTTTATTTAGTATTTAAAAAACATTCAACCTACACTTTCATTTATTTGATATATTTTATACAAATTGCTAAAAGTAATATATAAAGCAGTTTTAGGAAGTTTAACTGTTAAGAATAAAAAGAAATATGATTCCATGCACTGGTACTTCAAGACACTTAAAAAAAAAACTTTTTCTTTTGTTAAACTAACCCTTCTAAACCCCCTCCTCCCCCCCTCAATGACTTAATAATTTGATAGATATAATTCTTTGAAAGTTAGTATTTTAAACCTTCTATCTAAAATAATTAAAATATTGATCTTGTGATAGTGACAATAATTAATTTAAACAGTGAATTATTTTCATAAATATTTTATTAATTATTGATATCCTAATTGTTAAATTTATTTTAAAATGACTATTTTATTTCATTAATATGCTTTCATGAAATTCTGGTTTTAAATACAATCATAAAATCAATTACCTATTATTTTTTGTGGGGTGTCCATTACTGGGTGGCCCATTACTGGAATTTAGGGTGTTTTGATTTATTTCTGTTATTTACAATTAAATTTTGATCCACATTGGGAAATGTGACTATGAGCATGATTAAATATTGTTGATAGATTAATATAATATTAAAAAAAGTGGACTATAATAATTATAACTATTAATTAAAAAATAATTTTTAAAGAAATTCCTTAAGGGTGTCCATTACTGGCACATCTACCCTATATGTAATGGATTCATTCACGTTCTCTTTTCGTCATACCAGTTCGATATGTACATTAGGGTGGAGCGAAATATTTTTTTTCTTCAAATCAAAATTGGACAGGGTGGGAAAGTTGCTCTATCAAATCCTCATTCTAAATATACAATATCTTTGAAAAATATGAATATTAAATACTGCCCCAAGGTAATTGAAAATTGAGAAAAATTGTAAAAGTTGTGCATTTTCCCATGTTCTTGTCAAACATATAAAATGCACAAATATTATTAATATTAAATTAATTTTAAAGTATTCTTCTTAAATTATTATTATATGCTTGTAGTATAGGTGAAAACTGAGAAATTTAGTTAGTAGCCAGTGGCCGGTAGACTCAATTTCATTAGTGGCCACTTTTTAAAGTTAGTAGCCACTATTATGTTTCAAACTTTCTTGACATCTAGATAAATTATAATCGTTGTATATAAACATATTTTTCTATAAGAGTTTTATACCTATTGTATGAACATGAGTGTATTTTGCATGATTAAACAGTATCACTTAAAGACAAATAATTCAACTGGTGAGCATGTGGCAGGAGTCGAAATATTGAAAATAATGAAATGTCCTTAAAACTCGCTTGTATTGGGTGGAAAAAAAGGAATAAATTACTTGAAATGCATGTGGAATCAAAGCTGATGAATATATTTTGCAGAATAAAACTGTATTTCTTGAAAAAATAATCCAACTAAAGAGTAATCATAACATGCATGTAAGAGCACATGAGAAAAAACTGAAATATTGAAAATACAGCTAAGTCGTTGAAATCTGTTTGCATCTGGTAGGAAAAAGAATTAACCAGTTCTCTAATTAGATGTAATCAATGTAGAGATGCATATTTCCATGAAAAATGGTGTATTTCACTTGACGATCAATAACAGAATTTTTAATCGCCACTTGGCGAGTGGCGATTGATGGCTGATTTTTTAATCGCCACTTTTTAAACTTTAATCGCCATGTGGCGAGTGGCGACCGCTAATTTTCACCTATAGCTTGTAGTGAAACTATGTAATATTTATATAAAATCCAGGTGTATATACTGCCCCAATGACTTAAAAATTTTGAAAAATGTATAAAAATTGGGTAATTGTAAAGCATAATCAAAACAACAAAATTGTGTTATATTTTATACTTCGTAAGAATATATTTTTTTAAATTATACTTGAAGATGAAGAGTAACAAGAAAAAATAATTTATTATTACAATTTACAAGCATTATAAGCTTAATAAAGGATCAAGGTTCTGAGTATTTGGGGCACCTTTCGTTATAATCTGGAAAGGCTTTAAGTGAAGAAAAAAAAAAATTATCTACAAAAAATATTGATACCAGTAAGCTTGTTGCAATTGGCTGTGACGGAACTATAGTTAACATGGGTTACAAAGAAGGTGTCATGCGATTTTTAGAAGAACAAGTTCGAAATTATACGTCAAACGAGGTGCGTTCGTACTATAGCTAGTTATATAAATATTCAGATATTGATAATTTTTAATTCTGTGAAATGAATTATATCGTCTGCAGATTAATTTCTGTCATAAAATAAGTATCTTGGTCGCTTGACGATTAAACTTCGAAAGCTCCTATAAAAAGAACCACCGATTTAAAAAAAAAAAAATCAAATTTCTTAATAAATGTTTTTATTAATACATTTTCTAAAGTTTTGATTCGATTTTTAAAAAAATTGAAATGTCTCGACAAAATTCTGTAAAGATAATATATCTTAAATTTCAAACCATTCGGTTGGGTAGTTTTTGCGTTGTTATATGCGGACGGACGAACCAGACGACAACAATAGGTGCTACGTATTTATATAATTACGAACGCACCTAAAAAGAAGAAAAAACACTTCAATGGCTTATTTGCCAAATACATGCCAATGAGCTTATCTTGAGACATTTGCTCTAGCATCTTGACGGTACAACAAATGGGCCTCAAGCAGGGTTGCTGGCTTTTAGCCAGGCCAAAAAAAGCTGGCCGGCTTTTTTTGGTTTTAACCACTTAAAAAAAGCTGGCCGGCTTTTTTTGGTTTTAACCACTTAAAAAAAGCCGGCTATAATTGAAAAAGGCCGGCTTTTATTAAAAAAAAGTGGTTTACAACTAATTCACATTAAATTTATTTTTAATGCAATAAAAAATATTTCCTTCTAAAAAATTTTTATACTCGTTGAAAAGAATATATTAAATTAGACTGCAAGGTGGTGTTTTGAAATTCTGTATTACATAGCTCGACATATACTATACATTTTAAAGATTATATTTAATTAAACAATAACAAAACATCACCATCAAAAATGAAAAATTCTTTCATATACTGCTTTGTACTTTTAAAATTGTTGTGGATTAAAACTTAATAATTTATATATTTAATAAATGAAATTAGCATATATAATACTTGAGAGCATCCATATTTAGTTAGTAATCAGTATTCTAATGTCTTATAAAAATATATTTTAATAAGATTTTTTTCTACTAAGCAATTATAAAACTCATGCCAGATAAGTCCATATGATGAGATTAAATTATGGAATGATCAATGTTGAAAGAGGAATTAGGAAGAATATATAATATTTGAGGAGATTTTAGTAGATGTAAGTGTATAAAAAAAGAGAGAACAGTTAAAAAAATAAATTAATAAAACTTCTTGAAATGAAAAGCAAATGTTATTCATATTACTGTTTTTAACAGTGGAAAATGGTGTTTTTATTAAATTGCTGTATGTATGATTTTAAAGATATTAGAAATATTAAAACTTGCATATCAATAGCCCCAGTAACTTATTTGTGTGTGTGTGTATCAATCTGCAGCAAAACAAAATTTATCTATGACACAACAATGTCTACTACCACAAGAAATAATAGTAACCCATTAAATAAACAAAATTTTCAATTACAAAGAAAATACAGTACGAAGATTACAGTAATTCAGAGACAAAGTAAAATTTAGCTTTTTTTTTTTTTAAGTACAGTATTTTTTAAGCTATTAGATTAATATTCAAAAATCTTCTAGTAAAATATGTAATTAAACAACTGTTGTCCAATTTAATTATTTAAAGAAGTAAATCTGAAAAAAAGTGTAAATTAAATTAATAATAATAATAAATAGCTTTTATTTAAAAAATATAGCAATAGTTATGCACCGAGTATTCCTTGTTAAAATTTAGGTATAACATATTTACAATTCTGACTCAAATCACCAGTCTGCTATGTGTTATTTCAATATTAATGTCTTCATTATATTAATGTCTGAGAAATTAAGTTATTTATTAAATTCTAACTCAATAAAATGTCTTTTAAATTAGTTAAAAAATACTTAAAAATCTACAGTTTGTAAATAAATTGCTTCAACGTATAAAAACCAATTATGACCAAAAAAGGCCAATTTCGGCCAAAAAAAGCCGGTTAAAACCAATAAAAGCCGCTGGCCTGGCTTTTATTAATTTTAGCCGGCTTTTTTGCAACCCTGGCCTCAAGGTTTTACAGGATCTATTGGCAAACCTCTAAAAGATTGTAAACTTCTTCCTCTTGTACATTATAGGAGAATAAGCCGTGCTTTGCTAGAAATTACTAATAAAAAGGATTTAAGCACGGATCAACTCTATTTGCTTGAGACATGTGAAGCAATTTCTTTGGGATTGTGTCCCGAAAAATTGTATAAAAGAAATCGACTGGTAAAATTGTGCATTCTAGGGGGCTTGCAGTGGCAAATAAAATTCTTAGGCTATACGTTTCTTCAAGTGAACCGTCTGAAAATTTGTTAATTCTGACAAATTTTATACTAAGAGTTTATTTAACTATATGATTTCAAATTAAGCCTTCATGCATTTACGGAGCTAAGCATTTGCATCAAACAGTTATGTTATCATGATATTTACCAAAGGAATTACAAACAATAATAGAACCCGTAATTCAACGAAATGGTTATTTTTGTCATCTGGAAAATATTTTGATTGCCATGTTGGCTGACGATAGGGACTATGTAAGAGTGTTGGCACTACGTAGAATAATAAAATCTGGAAAGTCAAGAATTTCTTTACATACGTTCAAGTTACCTGAGATCAATTTTGAAGCCAAAGACTATATCGATTTTATAAATTGGGCTGAAGTGACCGCGACAGAACCACCATTAACTAAGTAATTAGATCATAATATTCTTACAAAGTGTATCCTAAATCCAAATGCAATAGATGAAGACATCTTACCTAAGATTAAACTATTCCCTTGTCATCGAGCCACTGAAAGATGTGTGAAACTTGTTACGTAGGCTTCTTCAGCTGTTTGTGGTTCTTTGAGACGCGATGGGTTCATTAAAACTTGACTGGAGTCTCGGAAAAAAATGCCAGTTTTTGATACCAAAAAACAGTATGGACTACTATAAAATGGTAAGTTCATTGCTTGTAAATTGTAATAGTAAATTATTTTTACCTTATTACAATAGTTTTTTAAAAATAATTAGAAATTATATTTTCTTACATAGGTTAAGTAAAAAATATAAAACAATTACAATTACCCAAATTTCATATATTTAAAAAAAGTACAGTCGTTGAGTTAGTATAATAAAAGCGAATTTGATATATAAATATTACATAATTTTACTATAAATATATAATAATAATAATAATTCAATGATCATCCTTTTAAATTGAATTATTATTAATAATTTGTATATTTGAGGAAAAAAATGGAAAAATGTAGAACTTTTATGTTTTTTCTCAATATTCAATTACCTTGGGGCAGTATTTAATATTCATATTTTTCAAAGATATTGTATAGTTAGAATGAGTATCTGATAGAGCAACTTTCCCACACTACCCCATTTTGATTTGGTGGAAAAAAAAAAATCATAGGCGAGCGCTTTTACATTTTTTCTCAATATTCAATGACCTTGAGGCAGTATTTAATATTAATATTTTTCAAAGATATTTTATATTCAGAATGAGGATATGATAGAGCAACTTTCCCACACCATCATAGGTGTAACTAGTGGGTGGGCCGGTTGGGCACGGCCCACCCCAGACAGCTCCAGTGCCCACCCCAGAATTTTAAACTCATGTGGAAATATTATGACGCAATAATTCTAATTTTGCATATTCCAACCCAAATCTTTGTAAGGTTGCACAGTACACAAACAAATGTAATACACATATATTATTGAATTGCGCATTCAGAGGTAGTTCTTGTGCATGTGAGTATGGGGTTGTGTTATGTGACGGGGGGGGGGGGGGGGGGACTATCTAAAGGACAATTCTTCTATAGCATGGAAGCATCAAGGATCCAGAAAGAACAAAATTAAATATTACATGAAGGATTTTTTCTTCACAAGCTGATGGGGAAAACATAGTTTCAAGAAGTGCAATTTAGCATCCTTTTGACAAAGTCACAAGTCTGTTGAAAGCACTGGGTGATCATTCCATCTAAAAATAGCAGGATACTTCCTGTCATTTTTTCTTTTTTTTGTGCAAAATAGAAGAAACGACCGTATTACCTACGGCCATAGAACATCTGACAACGATTCTTCGTTCGAACAAAGTAACGAGGGGGATAAAATCCAGGAAGTAATTGAAAGATCGGGTGTACGCACGATAGAGGGTTAAAACAGTTAGCACTTATAATGAAAAATATAATGCAAACCTTTATAACAAACATATTTATACAAATAAAAGAAAGTTGTGTGCGTGCGACGCCGACGGCTAACAAAATCTACCGTAAGTAGAAGTCTAAATATTTGGGTCCTGATGTACCTGAGACAAGGATTTTTAATTTTTTAAGACCCGGGACCCCTGGGTCTCCTTTAAGATTTTTGTCCTAAATTGTTAATAACTTGTCCCATTTTTATCCAATCTTCTTCATTTTGGGAGTCCTTTTTTTTTCTCCAATTAGCTCCCCCCCATTCATACATTCCAGTTAAGATCCTGGCCCTCTGGGGCCCCTTTGAAGTTTTTGTTTCTTAAATTGTTAATAACTTGCCCCCTTTTAATCCTATCTTCTTCGTTTTGGGGGCCCTTTTTCCATTTAGTTATTCCCTCATATCTACATTCCCATTCGGACCCTTCATCGTAGGGCTCAAAACCATCAGTTGACTCTTTTGAGCCCCCTGCTATAGCTCTCTTAAAGTCATCAATAGTTTTTTTAACAACTTTTTAGGACTTTCAGCTACTACATGAACAACAAAAAAATTCTCCGTCCAGGCCCGGGCCTCTCGCACCCCTTTACGTTTTGTGCCCTAAATTTTAAATAACTTGCAAACTTTTTATCCGATCTACTTCGTTTTAGAAACCTTTTCTCTATTTTGTTAATTCCTAATTTCTATATTCAAATTAGGACCCTGAACTCCTGGGCCCGGTCCGGGGCCCTTGAACTTTTGTGTGTCATGCATTTTCACCCCTTAATTGTTCCATTATCTCAATGCATAGCTTAAAAGTTGAGTCTTGAACTCCTCTCCCTGGGACCACCCTGATATTTTTATTTGGGCTCTAGGGACCTTTTTAAGAATTTCTTTAATATTTTATTCTAATAATTAATTTATACATGCTTAATTTCGACTATTTAAAGATCTAAAGCGCTACGTGCTAGGACCTTTTAAGATGTTTTCGTCTTAGGTTCCTGCTCAAAACTATCAGTTGGCCCCTTTTGAGCCCTCTACTACAAACCCCATCCCTTAATAATCGTCCGATTTGCTAGGTTTTTTTTTCTAACAAATTCTTAGGGCTTCCAACTACTGTTTGAACGACAAAAAAATTTCTCGGATCTCAGCTACCACCAATTTTGAATATTAATCTCCTTTCGTCCCTTGATGCAGCTTCTTTAAAAATGATCCGATTCTCTTTCAATTTTCTTCATAGTTCTAGGGTACTCCAGCTACTTTATAAACTTCTAAACATTTCCTTAGACCTGAGCTACCACCTTTTAAAAATATTAATCTTCTTTTTCGGCATAAACTTACGTTCTCACTTCAGCAATAAATTAAAAATTGCGTTACTATTCAAAATAAGTGGTTAAGTTTAAAGAGAGGGGTGATTTCATCTATAAATTAAATTTTGCGTTAGTGTTAAAATTAATTTGTTAAATTTACAGGGGGCATCTTCCACCCTCTGGGAGCGCATTCTTTTCTTGGGTTCTATAGGCACGATTTCAACAGGGTTTAGGTCATTCGACTTGATATCGAAAACTTTTCCCTTTTTAAAACTTTTCCCTTTATCGAAAACTTTTCCGTTTTTTCCCTTTTTATTTATTATCTAAGGCTCGAGCAACGCCGGTCGGGTTAGCTAGTATTACAATAAAATTGCAATCATTGAATAATCAGTTCAATAACATTCACAGACAGTTTTTATATTAATATTTCTTAATATATATTTTTTAAAATCTTCTATTTATAAAAATTTAGGATAGGGGACTTGGCTCTCTCCTACCCCACCCCCACCCCCATCCCCTCTTCATATACCCATGAGATTTCAAATGCTGTTCGCACATAGTGTTTTTGCTACATTTATGCTTCTTAATCAAATTTCTACTTTTTCAGAACTTTTTCCGATAAATTTCTAAATATGTTTAAAGGAACAATATTTTGTTATGAAATGTAGAGAGTGCAATGAATCAATTAAACTTCAATCAAGATAAAAGAATATTCTTTTTGTCCTAGAATTTAGACACATGGAAACAAATCTATCTTATAAATATAAAACTGAACGAAAGATGTACTACATTATTTAACCATAATACTCTCAAGAACTGCATGTGAAGTATGAAGGTATATGAAAGGAACGACTAGGCTCAGACGACTAGGCTCTGAGGGAGGGGGGGGGGGGGTTACAAAAATTTAAAGAATGTACTTCATTATAGCATTGAAGTTATACCTCGAAAATCTCCATGGTTTCGGCAATATGGAGTAATAGCAGGGATGTAACAGATTGGGGAGAGGTTTGGCTGCCCTCCACACGCACACAGCAACTTCTTGAATCCTTTTAGATTTCACAATATTTAAAATAATAATAGCATCTATATTACATTTAAAATTTCTAAAACTTTGCAATAGAAAATTTTATGACATGGGGATTTGACCTCTTTTTTTTCTGTTTATGTTTTGTATCATTAAAGTGGTAGGGAAAATAATCGGATGTTAATTAGCCTCAACAAATAATTTTAAAGCCCCTTGTAACTTTGCTGGCTGGTTAGGGCTCTGAGTGGCACTGTCCTCCTCAAGTTCCAAGACTGGCCCGGCACGAGTTTGAAATAAAAAAGCAACCCCATCCCGGCCCCAAATTTAATGAAAGAAAATTGGTCCGAGATCAGCCTGGCCCACGCACCGGGCCGGGCTTCTGTTGCTTGCCAGCACTGTGCCCATGCAGATTTCTATAACACTAAATTTGCATTCATACTTTACGGCAGGCGTAAATAGAGTGGTAAGCTGCAAGTACCTCCAGTAATTTCAAGACTCATGTATAAAAATTTTGATAAAAAATTTTAATTTTCCAGATATTAAAAAAGGCTACACACACAAATATAATAAATATAACTGTTGTGAAAACTAATGTAATCAGAGCCAGTGCGAACGCGTATTTGAATGTTCATGTGTGAGCAGAGTGTTGAGATCTAAAGAAGCGCAGAGAGTAGTACTGTTTCAAAGAGGCTGCTTGATAAAGATAGAAATACTTCAAAAGTTCGAAAAAATATCATTTTTCATAAATTACATTATGTGATGTATCGACTTGTATCTATCATAAATTCGGCTTATTCGTATTGTTTTCTTTTTAATTCTTTGTCCACATATATTCTCCTCCTTTTATAAAGAGAGAGGGACTGACAAAGAATTATCACACAACTTGTGATTTTCTTCCAAAAAATGCAGTTGATGCATGTGGAGAATCCAACAATTGCTAAAAACGGAATCCTATTCATACAACTCATCAACCAAATTCACAACTTTAAAAGTAAAAAAAAATCAAATTACTGGATCAATTAACGGAAATAGGCCGTACACATGCTAATTAGTGGGAAGACAGATCACTGAAAAAAGGTATAGAGATTTTACACTCAGCAGGTGGAGTACTGATAAGAATATACAAAACACGACTTGATCTTGAAAGGCAAAGAACGAGAAGGAATCTAAATCCCAATCTTAATTTCTAAATATTTTTCAAGCTAAGTTGGAAAAACGTACTGTAAGTATGGAGAAACGTACTGTCAGTATGGAGAAACGTACTGTCAACAATTTACATGAATGGGTGCAATTATGACACTGCAAGTAAGTGGAATGTAATTTAAGATGCATTGTTATACGCATTTAATATGCATGTTTCCCAATATAATTTTAACTTTATTTAAACTTCCATTAACAACACATGTGTAAAATAGAGATGAGTTCGGACTCTTTTTTTTTTTTTCGGACACCGAGCTCGACGATTTGAAATCCAATCCCGAATAATTTTGTGCCATCAGAGACCCAGCCTGATACCAAAAGGATGCATTATGAAACTATTAACATTTTAATATTGTTTCAAGACGAATTTGCTCATTTAAAAATATCTTCTTAGATAGAAATAAGTATTAATTTTAAATACTCTCCAATGACAATGTTTAGTGACTTTAATTACTCCAAAAATCTGTTTATAATTGCAAATAATAAATTGCAAATTTATTATTTATATGCAACCAAGGGAAGAAAAAAATTAAAAGTCATACTTCATTTCTGTTCTTTTTTTTTTTCAATATCATTGTACGACTGTAGCAGAAAGACATGAGTTATGTTTTACAGTACTTTAATAAAAGTACTTTAAACAGGAAATGAGGATAGACAAGGGACATCCAACGGCTTTTACTTATGTTGCTAACAGGGTATGTGTTTAATATCATAATCAAATAGAATATTTCTCTTTATATTTCACCAATAACAATTTAATTCTCTTTCAAGCTGATTTTTAAAAGATTGTAAAAGACTTTAAGATACTTAGAATCCTTTTTTGTTTCTCAAATAGCAAGGTACTTTTTTTTACACTTTTTTTTTTAACTTGTTTCTTGTATATGAAGGTGGAATTTGGAATCGATTCACTTCTTGATGTTTTAGAATTAGAAAATTTATATTCTCATGCGTGTTTCCGATGGTAATATAACATTTTAATATTTTTTAAAACTTAATTATAAATTATTAAATTAATTTTAAATCATTTTCCCATTAACTGTCCACAGGTGAAATATTGCCAAATATTATATAGGGTTACAATTAAATAAGAGTTAGAATAACAATGGATTTAATTATGCTCCAAACCAAGCTCGCAAAAAGAGCCCAACTAGCTGTGAAATTGAAACATCTAAAAAATGAAAAACTTTTCTTTGAGAAAAGTAGTTATAAAATTTATTTTCAATTTAATTTAAATTCAGGCGACGTTTATTTTTTTAGGTAGATTTCATAAGAAATACTATCTAATACATTCTCCCCTATGTTCTGAAACATTTTTGCAGATCTACGCCGATAATGACTCCTAGAACCCGGTTCAAAACTTTATCTATCTATATATACAATAGTGCTCAAAAGTATTTTGACAGTATATTCGCTCTTATTTTGTTTAACATTAAAATATAAATAAAATATATTCCATACCATTGAGAATATGATTATTATTAAAATTCTGTGAAACATTGAATATAGTTAAATAAATTAATTGATTGATTTTTTTTAATTTTATTAATGTTTTTAATTAAGTCAATTATTATCTTTGTCAAAATACTTTTGAGTGCTGCTGTATATTAATATCACTTTTTTATGGACTCGATAACTGCTGTAATTCTGCACAAATCTCTTCCAAACTCATACATAAAATCCAGGGCGATAAAATCTTGGTCAAGTTCGTTAATGGGCAAAATCGGACCAGAAGGGATGGGGGTACACTTTTTGTGAAAACAGAAAAAAAAACATAATATCTTAATTATGATACATATAGCATTCCGCATCCGTTTAAAGTTATTACTTCTAGGAAAAGGGCCAAAAATATACGCATGACAGATTTTTGATATCCTTAAAAATGGTCTCAAGCGGTTTAAAAAAAAACAGGGTTTTAAGAAGAATGATAAACATAACTTCTTCAATTCACAAGATATCAAATCCGTTTAAATTTAATTTAATTCTTCATAATATTATCTACAATTTTTGTACTGACAAGTTTTTGAAAGAACCAACTCTTACAACAAAATAAATAAATAAAAACAAAAACATGTAAAGCGAAACCTCCATCCTCCCAATAAAAATCAGCGCATTCTTCCGTGCAACGCATCACCTGAAAACCTGAAATTAGTACTTAACTTCGAAATCTACCTCTGCCTGTGTGCTGGGCCCGGGGGGATTTTTTTCATTGATTATATTATTTCTTTTCTGATTTTAACTGCTTTTAATTTAGTCAGAGATTCTATATTATATTTGACTATTGAAATGCTAAATTAAATTAATGTTACTGTTAAATTATTATTTGTATTGTTTTTTGTTTTTTTAATTGCTTTAATGGTCAAGTTTTGCAGTGTCAAAATTTTAAAGGATCTGAAGTCTAAATCTATTTTTTATACAGACAGTGCATTGCTTCAACGATTTTGTTAACAGAGAAGTAGAATTTTGTGTCTTCCAACGTTTTCTTTTAAAGAATCTGTTTTTTCTTCATAAGTTAAATTTTGAAAACCGGGATAATTTAGGCGCAGCGCTCGTCCATCTTTCTACTATCACTGGCTAATTTGAACTTTATAACCATCTTCATCTTTGTGGGAACACTTTCTTCCTTTCTCTCACGTACACACACATATTTATTTAACTGTGAGTCTATTACATAAAACTTCACAATTAAACATAAAGATATTGAATGGATAGAGATATATGTTAATGAAAATTAACTGCAAACCGTAACAAAGATTCTTCTCAACCATTGAGGATAGAAATGTGGAAGATAATGACAAAATTTTCAGTGTGAATGAATCTTTGAATATTTTGTCAACAGAGATTTTATAAGAAAACTTCTACAGACTGAGAACGTTCGAAATACCCCCACGTTTAAAAACCCATATGTGCATTCACGAGTGCAAAATAGCATATATATATAAATTGATAGAAAGTTTCATGATCGTAAGAAAATGAATCGATGGGCTCAAATGTGCCCGCAATTGCTAGGTTGACTACCCCCTATTTAAGGATTCTGTTAAGGCTGTTCTCAAATCCAAAAGAGCTATTTTCAGACATATTTTTTTTAATTCATTTTTGTTCGGAAAGCATGAAATAAGCAGGTCTGGTTATTCAGAAACTTTGTAATCGAAACACGTTTTTCATTTTTTGGTAAAAACAGAAGATCTTTCAGAAAAAACTGGTCAAAGTCAACGTTTTGACCGAAATCTCGCCGCGACAGCCCGAAAGAGCACGAAAAATGCGTGGTCACGTGACCAGAATTGCTTATAACACAATAAGTAAGCTATTTATCCAAAAATGGAAAACGTACTTCGATTCCAAATCGCTTAAATAGTCAGGTTTACCAATTTTATGCCTTTACGTTTAAAAATGAGTTAGAAATTGCGTCAGAAAATTTTACGTTGTTCCGCAAATCATTTAAAAACCACATTAAAAACCTGGGGGTTAAATCTAGAAGTTGGGAAACTGACACATTGTCTAAAACTAGCACTGTCTCAGTACGTCTGGTCATCTTAAAAATTGCAGTATCACAGGCAAATAATATTCTTTCCTATTAACCACAATAATAAATTGTTGCTAATTTTTACTCAAATTCTTCATTACATTAACGAGTTTGGTATCATTACAAGTTTGTTAGATATTTCCTTACATGCATATACACACAAACACACACACAAAGAACTTTTCAGGTTGGGGGCCTGTGCCCACCCCACAAAAAGGGGGGTTACGCCCATGCACACCATCCCATTTTGATTTGGAGAAAAAAATATTTTTCCATAGGCGAGCGCTCCACCCTAACGTACATATGTATGTAGATTAGTTCTCGTTACATCATTTGTCAGGTTTCTCTCAAATGCGGTGTATTTCGGAATTTCCTTTTGAGTTGTGTAGTCATGACCAAAATAAAGAGAGTTTTTTCCTGGAATCTGACTTTATTTCCTTTTATGTTACATGCGCTTTTTGCCCGTCAGACCCAGGAGTTTGAGAGCTGCTGCATTTTAGGGGCTCATCTTCTGGAATACCGAGCCTAGCCCTTCGAAGACGGCATTTTTGGACCGGGATGAAGGCCGCAATTCTTCTTAGTAGGTGGATACAAAAAAAAAAACCCCATGAAAACAGCACGCTCCCGTTTTTTGTTGGAGCTTAACTCAAATTTTTTCTGCTAGAATGCACTACTGAGAATGGGAGGAGAAAGACAGATAATTGGTTACTTAGTTCTCGCATGTTACCTGGGTTTCTGACAGCAAGAAATCCTGCAGAGCCTGGTCGCATAGAAAAACCACAAGCGACTGCAAAAAGCATAATATTATGCACTTTTTAACTTAAAGAGCGATCGAAAATGATGGATGAACATAATAATTGTGAGGCTAGGAAACCAAAATAACAGGGGCAACCTAAATTTAATACGGATTTATGAAGTTAGAAAAAAATGTCTTGGGGATTTTAATTTTGCATTTTAAAAGGGTGTAACTTTTTATCCTTTCATATATATATATATATATATATATATATATATATATATATATATATATATATATATATATTATATATATATATATTTCACTAAAGCGTGACTAGCTGAAAAGTATCCAAAAATACATTTAAGCAAGAATACAGGGTATGTCACTACAAGCTAAAATTGAACTTTCATTCACAGCTTTGACAATAATGGAGATATTTTTTTAGTGAGATTTTCATCACATTAACTAAGTTTATGAAATGTGATGACATCATTGGAAGTGATTGAATTTTGGTCAGTGATACAGTATTACTGTCAGAGGCATTCTGAATAATGGAATGTCTACTCTAGTTCAGTGTTGATTGGTGACAATTTCCAGCATTTCTCATCATGTCACCATATTTCACAGAAATCAAAGTAAGTCTATTGAAAATATCAGGGTTATTTATTTTTTTTTAGTTAAAAAAAAAATCTATTTGATTTCAGACTTTCTTTTTTTCAATTTTAAAGATTTTTTTAACATTACATATAATATCACTAATACACTTAGTCTCAGTGGCGTATCCAGGATTTAATTTCGGGGGGGGCTGACTTAAATTTCGATAATGTTCTGAGTCTTACGAAATATGCTGAACTGCGTTATAAACAGAAATCATGTTTGACAATAAGGCCGTAGGCAGAGGAAAACGTGTGGGGGGGGGAGGGGGGGGGTACGGGACCGAACTGGAGCACCCCCCCCCCCCCCTCCTCGCCGAAATAAGTTGAAAAGTGATAATGGATTGTTTCATATACTTTCATTTAAAAGAAAGTCATTGTAACTTATAATCTTTAAAGTTGTCTCCTTCTACCCTAAATTCTGGCTATGATTCTTGCTTGACAATAAATTAATTTTGCTTGGGACAATCTCAAACAAATTTTTTTTTCATAATTTTTTTTCTATTTTAGGATTGATTCCCTATTTCTGCCAAGGCACGTGGGGCACTTTCCAAGAACTCACATATTTAAGGGGCCCAAAAATTTATGGTGTTTCAAATCAATTTTATTGTAAACAACCTTAACAGATTAAGAAATTAAAATTTCTAGATTCATTACACAACTTATGTAAGCTAAAATTGCCAGTGATATCATAAGTATATTTATAATTTTTCTTCTCATTTGAAGATTTAAGTTTCTCATAGTGCGCCCAATTTATTTCAGCTTCTTCATATGTGTTTTAAACGTTTAAAAATGTTTTAATTTTATGACTGTCTTATTTATAAAATATCATTTTCTTTGGGTTGCGTATGTTTTTAAAGTTGTGCAACATTAGTTCATGTTTATTTAACATGATATTTGAGTGTGTAAAGTTAATTTTTACGAAGAAATTTCAATAATAATAATAATAATCCAACTTCAGTTCACATTTATTCTCAGTCTTTCATTTAAATAGGCGCACTACATAGTTATATTCATACACTTCTCATTCACAGTATTTGTTAAAATGTGATAATCTACGATTAGGGCCAAAAATATTTTCTGTTGCCATGGCCCAAAATTTTGATGGTCAGAGTCTGTTCAGGATAAACAAACTTTCTTTGCAATATCTCTTTTTAATACCAACAAAAATTTAATTCAAAATCTTAAGGGTAGCAAGCATTCCTTCTTGATCTCCCCCTTCCCTTCGTATACATGCTCCTGGGATTTTAATCAAACATATGGCTATTAACCTTCAAGAAACATATGTTAAAAAAACTCATCAAATTTGTGAAGAAAGGGACAAGTTAAGAATTAATTGGAAACTAAAGATCAGATTTCACTTTTTTTAAAAAGAATTAAAGTTATTGAATTATGGCTAACAATATTACTCAACTTAAAAAAAAAAAGGTAAGTAAAATTGTAAGAAAATTTATTTTTAACCTGTGAATTTATTTAATGCTATGCTTCTTTTGTTAAACATTCCAAATGGTAAAAATGCCGATACTAAAGTGTGTCATGTCAAAATAAGAGCGATTAGAAAAGAACATTATTCGTAATATTGTACTTTCATAGAAGAGTAATTAAGAATTTTTATCTTTTGATGGATCCCTCGTACACTGAAATATTGAAAAAGGTATCTTCCTCCCTGCTCATCAACGGGAAGCTTTGACACATGTTTAAACGCAAAGGCATTAGACTGGCAGGCCTGACTATGGAAGAGATTTGGAATCGAGATGAGTTTTCCATTTTTTGGTAAATAGATTACTTATCGAGTTATAAGTGATTCTGGTAACGTATTAATGACTCGTTTTTTGCGTTTCACAGGCTGCAGCGTCGGGAATCCGATTCAAAACGTCAACTTAGACAGTGCTTTCTGAAAAATTTTCTAACCTTTACAAAAAAAAAAAAAAAAAAGGGGGGAAAACGTGTTTCGACTGCAAAGTTTCTGAATAAAAAGACGTGAATTTCATGCGTTTCCGAGCAAAAATGAATTAAAAAATATGTCATAAAGTAGCCAGTTTGTATTGGAGAACAGCCTTAAATCTGGAAAAACACGTAACGTAAATAAAACTAGTTCGCTAGTAAAAAGACCAGGAACAAACAAATCAACAGGAGATTATTTTTTTAAGTATTACTACTGGGCATCTTTAAAAGACCCTTTCAAAACCGAAAATCAATCTTGCTTGACATTGCCATTCACAAAGAAAAATTCAGTTCGTACATTTGCTGATTTGGCGATAATGTTTAATGTCACTGCGCACTAATATACCTCCTTAGTCTTGGCATCATTTGTGGAAGAGAGTTAAATATTCTTTAAATTAATTAAACTACTTCTAGATCTTGCCAATTGAGCATATTATACGTATTTAAGTATCCACTAAAACATGTGTGGAACTGTTTTTCAGTCATTTGAAAATAGATTTTGTGGTCTCAAGTAATTTTGATTGCAGGACTGAGAGGCATATGGGGCTAACGAGAAAACAAATTCGTTGTGCGCCAGAAAATAAAACAAATTTATCTCAAAAAGTAAGAAACAAAGTCAGTTTTTTTTTTAATTTCACGGCGACCACTTCGGAAGGGGAATGGAGCTGTTACCCCATAACCCCCACCCCTTGTGTACTAATATGGGAGTAAAGAAAATAGATTGGGTTGTCCATTGCATGACAGAAAAAAAAATATATAATTTTATCTCAAACATAAAGAGAAAAATCGGCACTTTTTTCATTCCATTTTTGACTATTTTGGGAGGTCTGTGCCCCATCAGCCCCTTTCCCCTCTTTGGATATGCTGTGGTGTTACTCTGTACTAATATGGGAATAAAGAGAAGAAAGTGGGTAGTCTGTTGTATAGCAAAAAACATACAAATTTATCCAAAGAAGAAAAAACAGCATTATTTTCATGAGATGTTCGACTATTTCGGGAAGAGGGGGCCCCCTGTAACCCCATCAGCCCCTTCCCCTTTTTAGATACGCTCTGATGTCTATGTGAACTAATATGGGGCTAAAAAGAAGAGAGTGGGTAGTCTGTTGTATAACCAAAAAAAATTATAAATTCATCTCAAAGAAAAAGAAAATAGCAATTTTTTCACGAGATTTTCGACTATTTCGGGAAGGGGGGGTCTGTAACCCATCAGTCCCCTTCTCCTTTTTAGGTATGCTCTAATGTCATTGTGGACTAATATGGGGTTAAAAAGAAGATAGTGGGTAGTCTATTGTATGATAAAAAAATAATACAAATTTACAATATCTCAAAGAGAAAAAAACAGAACTACTTTCATGGGATGTTCAACTATTTTGGGAGGGGGGGCGGCTGTAACCACATCAGCCCCCTTTGCCTTTTTAGGTATGCTCTGATGGCAATGTGGAATAATATGGGACTAAAAAGAAGAGAGTGGATAGTCTGTTGTATAACAAAAAAAAAATACAAATTTATCTCAAAGAAGAAAACAGCACTATTTTCAGGAGATGTTCGACTATTTCGGGAGGAGGGGGGGGGGGGCTGTAACCCCATTAGCCCCTTCCCCTTTTTAGATACTCTGATGTCAATGTGAACTAATATGGGGCTAAAAAGAAGAGAGTGGGTAGTCTGTTGTATAACCAAAAAAAAAAAAAAACAAATTCATCTCAAAGAAGAAGAAAATAGCAATTTTTTCACGAGATTTTCGACTATTTCGGGAAAGGGAGGCTGTAACCCATCAGTCCCCTTCTCCTTTTTAGGTATGCTCTAATGTCATTGTGGACTAAATATGGGGTTAAAAAGAAGATAGTGGGTAGTCTATTGTATGATAAAAAAAATAATACAAATTTATCTCAAAGAAGAAAAAAACAGCACTATTTTCATGAGATGTTCAACTATTTGGGGAGGGGGGGGGCTGTAACCACATCAGCCCCCTTTGCCTTTTTAGGTATGCTCTGATGGCAATGTGGACTAATATGGGACTAAAAAGAAGAGAGTGGATAGTCTGTTGTATAACAAAAAAAAATACAAATTTATCTCAAAGAAGAAAAAAACAGCACTATTTTCATGAGATGTTCAACTATTTGGGGAGGTTGGGGGGCTGTAACCACATCAAGCCCCTTTGCTTTTTTAGGTATGCTCTGATGGCAATGTAGACTAATATGGGACTAAAAAGAAGAGAGTGGATAGTCTGTTGTATAACAAAAAAAAATACAAATTTATCTCAAAGAAGAAAAAAACAGCACTATTTTCATGAGATGTTCAACTATTTGGGGAGGGGGGGGAGGGGCTGTAACCACATCAGCCCCCTTTGCCTTTTTAGGTATGCTCTGATGGCAATGTGGACTAATATGGGACTAAAAAGAAGAGAGTGGATAGTCTGTTGTATAACAAAAAAAAATACAAATTTATCTCAAAGAAGAAAAAAACAGCACTATTCTCATGAGATGTTCGACTATTTCGGGAGGGTGGGGGGCTGTAACCCCATCAGCCCCCTTACCATGTTAATGCTGCGATGTCAATGCGGACTAATATGGACTAATGAGAATGGCTAATCCGCTGTATAACAGAAAAAAAATTAGAAATTTATCTAAAAAAGAAAGAAAAAAGCACTTTTTTTCATTTTACTCTTGACAATTTCGGGGGGGGGGGGGGCTGTAGCCCCATCAGCCCACCCCCTGGATACGCCACTGCTTAGTCTTTAATCTACATTTTCTTTAAGAAGAAAATTAAATTAAGAAATTCTAACTGACATAAATAACAACAATTTAATAAATATTTGCAAACTAAAGATAAAGAATTGCTATTTTTATGTTAGTCAGACACCAGTGATATATATAGGGAGGGATGGGACATCTGCAGTAATGCTTAAAATAAGCTTTATTTTTAATTTATGACTCTTCCACCAGATGGTGTAATCATTGCATCATACTTGTTGCTGTAAATCTTTTTAGTTGCAAGCTAAGTAACTAACTACTCGGATTTTTAATGTAAATTTTCAATCTCATTCTTTGTTGCTAACTTAATTGTTTTTAGTATTTTGTAAACTCAACAATATATCTTTTATGAATGAACAGTTAAGTTAAGCCTAAAAGCCACATGCTTGTTGTAAAAACTTATTTTTTTAAATGTTATTCTAAGAGAGGGAATGGACATTTCCCATCCCTCCTAAATTATATCTCTTTCCAATTCCAAATAATTATTTTTCATTATATGCAACTTTTTGGTATTTTATATTTATAAGACTATCTTGTTTTGGAATTGAATAGTGTAACAGATACAACTTATTTTGCAAGTTAAAAAGGAATTTTAACTACTTTCATTTCTGTACATGACACTTCTGATAAAAGTATTGATATCGCTGTAAATGTGCATGGAAATATACAAGAAATAGATTGATGTAAAGATGAACCAAATATAGGTTTAAATAATTTTGTTTTAGTTCGATTTTTAACAAAAAAATCTGTTATTCACTATGTTGGAAGAGTTGAAAACAAAGATGAGGAAGATTTGAGCTTTTAAGATACTAACGAGCAGGGAAGACCGAGCTATGCTCGGCCAAAATTAGTTTTGAGTTCAAATATCATGACCCATGAACAAAATGACCCACTAATCAAATTTTCTTGAACATGTGACCAAGCCCAATTGTTTTCTCATACCCGAAACCCATAGGATATAAAATTTAGTCAAAATAATCTGAGCCATTTATTAAATAAAATTAGCTTGACCCAAACATGACCCACTAATAGTATTTTCTCGAGCATGTGACGTAGCCCATGATTTTCTCGTGCCCAGAAACCGTAAGACAGGGATCATTCTAGAACATAAAAAAGGGCAGGGCGCACATATTATAAGGGCAATTTTGTTGAAAAGGGCACATTTCATAAAAAGGGCATTTTTGTAATAAGTGTATATACCAATATACTGGTGGGGAGAGAAATCTGGCAACTGCTTAAAGTACTCCTTGATTTAAAAATCCATTAACATTTCTAATTTTTATAATTTCACTGTTTGAAAAGTATTAAAAATAGCAAAATAAAACTTATGTTCTCGATTTTTATTGTAAAATTGTTTACTATATTCATGGCCATTTTCTTCTCAAAATTTTATAGAACTTATGTAAGTTATCATGTGGTCAAAGGCCAGAATGCCTGATCTAATATTATATTTCACTAGAGAAGGTGAAATCAATCAATGACCCTTCCTTTCAGTTACCTTTTATGTCTTATTTAATGGAAAGATGAATCACTCAAAGTAAAAGATTAGACATACCAGGGCATTTCACAGAGAAATAAAAAGGGGTACTCCTGACATACCATACTTGTATTCTAAAAATAAAAGATAGTTTAAAGAATTTTTGAAAATACAATGCAAACAAGGCAGGATTCTACCCAGGAATAAAAGAAGGGTAGAAATCTACCTGGGAAAAGGGCAAGGAGGGTAGAATTCTATCTGGAAAAAGGGCAAGAAGGGTGGTATTTTATCTAAAAAGGCCATGAGGGTAGGCCGCCCCTCTGAAACTCTAGAGTGATCCTTGCATAAGATAATTTAGTTCAAAATTTAGTTCAGATTGTCTGAGCCGTTTTTAAGATAAAAATAGCTTGACCCATAATGACCCACTAATCGAAATTTCTCGAACATGTGACCTAGTTCAGTAGTCTTCTCGTTCCCTAAAACTGTAGGATACTAAATTTAGTTCAAATCCTCTGAGCCATTTTTAAGATAAAAATAGCTTGACCCATGACCAAAATGCCCCGCTAATCGAATTTTCTCAAACATGTGACCTAGCCCAACAGTCTTCTCGTGTCCTAAAACCATAGGATGCAAAATTTAGTCTAAATAGTCTGAGCCATTTTTTAGATAAAATTAGCTTGACCCACAGTGACCTCAAAATGACCCACTAATCGAATTTTCTCGGACATGTGACCTAATGATTGTCTCGTGCCCAAAACTTGTAGGATACAAAATTTAATCAAAATCGTTAGAGCCGTTTTTTAGGTAAAATTAACTTGACCAGCATTGACCCACTAATCGAAAGTTCTCGAACATGTGACCCAGCCCAATAGTCTTCTTGTGCCCGAAAATGGTAGGATACAAAATTTAGTCAAAATCGTTTGAACCGCATTTTAGATACAATTAGCTTGACCCTGATCCATGATGACCCAAAATGACCCACCAATTGAATTTTCTCGAACATGTGACCTAGCCCAATGGTTTTCTGGTGCCCCAAAACGGTAGTATACAAAATTTTGTCAAAATTGTTAGAGCCGTTTTTAAGATAAAATTTGCATATATATATATATATATATATATATATATATATATATATATATACACTATATTGCCAAAGGTGACCGGTCACTTGTGATTTTAGACGTTTTGTTAATTATCTAGAAAAATACATGAGGAATTAACCTGAAACCGCAGGTGTGTAAACAGTATAGTATAGGTTATATATTTCCGCGAAGATTTTTTCACGAAACCCCATAGGGGACTGTTAACAAATTGAAAAAGAACTAATATCTTTTGGATAACCCTGTAAAAACTAATGTTGCAAAGGTGTTCAAACACGAGATTATTAATAAGTGCCTTATTGTAATATACTGTGTTCCTTTTTATGAGCATAGCATGTATACTCGTAGAGAAATTAAGGTTTTTATAAAAACAGTCCCAAATTTCGCCTAGTTTTTTGCTTATAATTTGCAGAGTTCTTAATATAAAAAAAAGTTCTTTTCAGAAAAAATGACAAACAACATTGTACATGATACTCTGCAATCAGAATTAAAAAATAATAAAAAATGGATGAAAAATGAGCAGATTTACTAAAAAATGTTTCACTGTGCATGCGCGAATGCAATCAAAATATGATATGCATAATGCATTAGCTAAGTATATAGGGCATGTGTGAGTCTCAAAATCATAGCTTGAAAATTCTGAAAATTACCATTGATAGAATCTCGAAATCTGTTGTTCCCGAAAAGAAGCAAAAAGATGGGGGGTTGTATCAAATATCTGTTGATTAGTGCCAAGATACACAAATTACACAAACTACTATATTTGGATACAACCCCTCATCTTTTTGCTTCCTTTTGGGAACAACGGATTCTATCGTCGATAATTTTCAGAATTTTCAAGCTATGATTTTGAGACTTCCACAAAAGTTGCTCTATATACTTAGCTAATACATTATGCATATTATAATTTGATTGCATTCGCGCATGCGCAGTGAAACATTTTTTGGTAAACCTGCTGATTTTTCATCCATTTTTTATTATTTTAAATTCTGATTGCAGAGTATTATGTACAATGTTGTTTGTCATATTTTCTGAAAAGAACTTTTTTTTATATTAAGAACTCTGCAAATTATAAGCATAAAACAAACCGAAATTTTGGGCTGTTTTTATAAAAACTTAAATTTCTGTACGAGTATATATGCTATTCTCATAAAAATGAACACAGTATATTACAATAAGCCACTTATTAATAATCTCGAGTTTGAACGTCTTTGCTACATTAGTTTTTACAGGGTTATCCAAAAGATATTCGTGTTTTTTCAATTTGTTGACAGTCCCCTATGGGGTTTCATGAAAAAATCTTCGCGGAAATATGTAACCTATACTATACTGTTTACACACCTACGGTTTCAGGTTAATTCCTCATGTATTTTTCTAGATAGTTAACAAAACGTCTAAAATCGCAAGTGACCAGTCACCTTTGGCAATATAGTGTAGGGGAGACCGGTACACCGTGGACCACTTTTTCAGGTAACATTTTTTTTCTCTTTAACAGACTGACCGATCTGTATGAAAATATTTTTGAATATTCCTTAAACCTTCTTACATCCATCATAATTTTCTCACAACATAGTTTTCAATACATTTAAAAAAAAAAAAATATATATATATACACTTGTAAAGTGGACCACTATTAGGTATTATCTAAAATACAATATAAATCTATTTTTCATTAATCTAATTCTTTTTTGTTGCCCCTTCACCCGCAAAATAATATAGTAATATAAATTTTGAAACAAAAACAAAAAATGAATTATATTTCGAAAATAATAACAGATTAATACAGGAACAATTGCAATTTAGTTGAAGTTATTACTTAAGTAAAAAAAAATCAGCACACATTAAAATTTGCAAATGAAATTCCAAAGTACTTATGAGTAAGATTGAGCCTGGAATTTTCAAGAAATAATTTTGGGTCGAGAGCAACATTATGAAATCATTGACATCAATAGCAGATTCATCTACAGTTTCGGGAGAAAGAAACTGATTTCCATTCAATTTGCGTCTCATGAATCTTACTTGAATAGAATCATCAACAATTAGACTACAGTTATATTTATCAAAGGCAGTAAATACAAAACAAAATATTTCTTACTATGTTAAATAAATTGTTATTTTTATTTGTTTACTTTATTTTGCAGTTAAATCTACTTTAAAACAATCTTTTTTTATAGAAAATAAGCAATTATTAAATATTTTGAACATTCTGCATTACAGGAGCAGAATGGATTGTGGACCACTGTGCCCCAGGAGTGGGTGGTCCACTGTACCCCATGTTGAAGTTCAATAAATAATCATATTAATATTGTTTATAGCTTTCTTTTAAACATATTAACTTTAAAGTAAAATAAAAACAAGTATCTTAGCTTTGCAAAAAAGCTGTTTTATTTTATTTATCTACAACCTTTAATTACTAAAAAAATAAAAATATGATGATGAAAAATTTTACTTTTATAAGCTCAAAACAACAAAGCAGGATAAAATAGTTCAATCTGAGCTAAACATATTTTCTGAAGGCTATAAATAATCATTGCAGTGCTGTTTGTTGTCTATTAGGATAGAAGAGAAGCTTAAAAAAATTTTAAATAAATAAAATATTAGGGGGGGGGGGGGTCCACTGTGTACCGGTCTCCCCTATATATATATATATCAGTTTCCCCCAGGTTTAAAAAAGGGCACATTTTGGATTCTTGAGGGCACTTTTTGAATTCTTGAGGGCACTTTTCAGATTCTTAAGGGTACTTTTTTTTTAATTGTAAAGGTATTCTTTTGGTTTTTAAAGCCATTTTTGATATATAAAAGTCAGGACACTCTTTTTAAGACAACATTGAGTCAGTTTTTACTATGAAAGCAAAATTTTTAATGCAAAAGGGAGAAAGGGCACTTTTTTACTGAGGGGCAAGAAGGGTGCTAATTATTTTACTGGAAGGGGCAAGAAGGGTGCTAATTATTTTATGAGGGGCAAGAAGGGTGCTATTTGGTAAACCAAAGGACAGGTTGGGTGCAGCACCCTTCTGAAACTGTCTGGGGGAAACTCTGATATATATATATAAACACACACACTTTTTCCTTATTTTAGAATATATGATTATGAGGAGAAATGAAAAATTAAATTTCATATTCGTGCAAGAAAATGACTGTTCCATCATTGATGAACAAGACATAATTGCAAAACTACATCCACCATAAATAATTGGCGGCACTAGTCAGTCACAAGCATATTTTTCATTTGATTTGAATTTTACAAAGTATAATAAGATAAAATAGATGTTGTGATTTACAATAAACTTTAAGAATGTAAATGCCACACTGTCTTTGTTATTTTTTCACCACATTTTTGAAAATTAAATCTGAATTTTCATTTTAAAAGCATGCCCCATCCCTCCCTCACATGAGGAAGGATGGGACATTTTTCTTGTTAATTTAATTGGTTTATTAACCTAAAACTTTAATTATTATCATCAAATTTATATTTTAAAAATGTTTCAAGATTTTATTCATGGTGGTCACAGACCTGGAAAACATGGAAATATCAGGGAATTTTGTTAACCTGGAAATATCATGGAAAAATCAGGAAAATTCAAACTAAACCTGGACATTGAACATTGAAACAAATGTTAATTTCCATAACGATTGTGGTAATCTGGAAGAAAAAAAAATAATCTCAGCTCTTGGGCTCAGTCTGTTGCTGAAACCAGCTTGGACTCTACTTTTATACCAGTCTTTGGGCTCACTCTCATGGTGAAAATTTTATTTGCAAAAATGAAAAAAAAATAAAAATAAAACTCGTTATTTGAGAAACAAGAATGTGGCCTAAGTTTCTTACAGTGTTTTACAATCCTTTAAAAACTGAAAGTAAACTGAATTGATAATAATGTGATGTAAAGAGAAATATTCTTTCTGATTTTCAATCCTTTGCACAGTCACTGCTAGTAACACAAAGAACCCCTGAGATATTTCTCTTCTGTTTGAAGTAATTTGTTTATTGGAAAACAGAACTTTCTGCCATAGTTGTACAATGATATTTTACAGATTTTTGCCAGTGGTTAGAAATAAAAAAAACAAATTGCCATTTTAAATGATTTTCAGGACATGAAAATTGAGACTTTTAAATGAAAATATTAATCTTGAAACAATTTTAAAATGTTATAATGTTGTTAACAAATTTCTGCTGTGTACTTTCAATATCTGTCTCAAAAAAAAAAAAAAAAAAAAAAAAAAAAAAAAAAAAAAAAAACAGAATTTATTTATATGAAAATGAAAGATTGTATTTTCTTTGTACAAATCTTTAATTGGTGAAACTTGATATACGAGTCATTCTCAGATAATGGGAAATTTTATGTTGTTCTCTAAAAAATATGAATTAATCAAGTCAACTATGAATGTTTTGTTTTTGTGAGCATTTGTGTTTAAGCACTCTCACTACATTATGTACTTCAAATATTAAAAATAATCAATATCTAAAAAAATTGTAAAGTTGTAAATGTCATTGCCAAGGCTTGTCCCAAACTTCAAATTTATTAATTGAAACCCTTATTTTTAAGATTTGGAAAGCTTTAGAACAAATGCAATGATTATGTGAGTATATTTCCTGTCTATTTTTTACACATTTGACACTTTTGGGAAAACATTTCATTTAATTACCCAGCTCTTGTCTATTACCTTGTCAACCCCTTTCCGTAAAAAAAAAAAGTGCCAAAATATAATGTCAAATAAACAAATTTAAGAATGTTGCCATTCCAAACTTTTATATGTAAGGAAATTAGAGTTTTTAAATAGGGATGCACTGGAATATTCGGTATTCGGCCATATTACTGAATATTCGGTTAGGCTGAATATCAAACTATTCGGCCTGCCGAATATTCGGTTTGGACGAATACTGAAAAAAACTTTTTTAAAAATATTTTTTAAAAACCTACAATTTCTTCTTTTAACTGTCGATTAATAAAAATATTCAAAATAATTTTTCAATGAAAGAGCCATCCAACCAGCTTCCTTTTCTGATGGATATTCTTTTATAGTGGTTTTCACGTTAGACCGTCACTGTTTATCAGTTTGTAGATAGTCTCATATCATGCCCATCAATCCGGTAGCAGAAAGTTCAAGACGGGGCGACGTACGTCACAGATTTTTTTCCATGGAATTTTCTTCGGCTCCCAGATTTTTTTACTTCGTCAGCAGGCACGATGCCACAGCCACACTTTCGGCTCGCATCTAGAGGAACGCAAAGATCTTCTACACATATCCTCATTTGCAAGCTAAATATAATTTTTTTTTTCTCCGACATCCCTGCTCAATGGACCAACAGTGTTTGCTCATATACTGTGCGTGCATCTCGCCAGAAAGTTCAAAAGAGAAAATCTGTGAAAGGCGGTTGAAGAGATGAGCGAAAAGCAGGCCCTGTCTTTTCTTTTATAGCTGCAAATGCGCTCTGCCCTTCTTTTTTTTTTTCTTTTATAGCTGCATAGCGTTTTGAGTTTGCAAAAAAATTTCCGTCTGCATATTTCAACCTGCGAATTTCACCAATAGGTTGCGGAAAAAAAGCGAAAATTTGTCAATCGGGCACAGAAAAATTTCGCAAAGTTCATTAAACGGTCACGTGAAAATATTGCTAAATTTGTTAATTGAGTGCGTGAAGAAAAAATGACAAAATTTGTCAGTTGGTTGTGGGGAAAATTGCGAAATTCACCAGTCGATCGCAGGGGGGGAAATAGCAAAATTTGTCTACGATCGTGTGAAAAAAAACTGTGCGAGTTTTGCCAGCAAGACGTGGGAAAAAATCGTTAATCAGTTGCAGGAAAATATCACGAGTTTCGTCAATCGATCGTGGGAAAACTATCTAGAAATTCATCTGTCAGTTACGGGAAAAAATCATGAATCTCTTCAGTCAGTCGCAGAAAAACTCCCCAAAATTCTGCCATCTACTGCAGAAGAATATAGCAAAATTTGTCTATAGATAGTGGGAAAATATTATGAAATGTGTCAGTCAGTCGCGAGAAAAAATAATAAATTTTGTCAAGCTATTGCAGGTAAATAGCCAAATTAGCCGATCGGTCGTGAAAACAATTGCGAAATTTGTACACAATTACGTGTTTTAAAAAAAAAAAAAAGAAACAAAGACACGGGGAAAAAAATTCGGAAATTTGCTTATCTGTCGCCAAAAAAAGGCAAAATTTGTCAATAGGCAGCAGGAAAATATCACAAATTTTTGCAATCGATCACAGGAAAACAATTGCGAAATTTTGATTTAAATGAAACAAACCTCGAATTTGTATGATTTTACATTTTTAAACGAAAATCCATCCAAACGAACATAGTTGTGAACCAGTGTACACTGAACATGCTATGGTACGCTCCGGTCTGCTTGGGTTTTATATTTTTAAACAAAAATGTTTCAAAATGAACCTGATTTTAGTGGCCCCACTGCCTTCGGCAACGTACATCCTAGAATTTGTATGATTTTATATTTTGAAATGAAAATCAATCCAAATGTACCAGGGTTGGGTGTTCAAAAATCTCTGTAGGAATTCCGAATAAACTTTATTGAAAACAGGACAAAATTTACTAAATTGGGGCAGAAGATTGAAACCGGATTCCTTTTACTAATGTGGGAAAATTCTTGCAAAATTCAATAAAAAAAAAAAAGTTTAAAATCGAAAAAAAAAATACAAAATTTGGCTTTGAGGTGCATAACTTGATATATATAGTGCCAGCCTGTCAAATTTTGTGATTCTACGTGCAGCAGTCTCTATAGAATACAGTACACAGGCAGACAAACACACACACACAAACTTCTATCTTTATTATTATAGTTTTTAAAAGGCACACTAGGCTATCTACCAACAAAGCAGTTATCATTATTGCTAAAATGAACTTGAAAAATTAAAAAGGTTGGAGACGTCCAAAAACAGATTTTTTACAAAGATAAGTTCGTATACATTACAATTTTGTAATAGAAAATGGACAATATTTATGTGAAATATGTAATTTTCTGTTTGTACCAGATATTTAAAAAAAGCAACATTTAGCCAATATATATTAATTTTTAAGTTCTACAATTTTTTAATTATTTTTTACATGCTAAAAATTATATTTTCTAATATCTGAGTAAACAATTTTCCAATCGGTTACAAAGAGTTAATCTCCATAATCAAGAAAAAAAAGGATTTTATGAATTATACTAATTAATTTTCCACTATGAGTAATTATTTTCTGTTGTATTTTTAAAAAATCCTGAAACTTAATATTAATAATGTAGAAATTTGCAGAATTTTATGTATTATAATCGTTTGAAATTTAAATTCATAGGCTCTTTAACTAAAAGAAAAAATTGTGTACCTTGAAAACGTAAAACAAAGTTTCAAAGCTAGAATATATCCTTCTAATCGTAAGCTGTTATGGAGACAAGTTAGAACAGTTCCAATAGTCCTACTACGTATTTGAATACTCGCATTTATTCACTGGCGAATTGAAAGCAAAGCTGGAGCTATGAGTACAGACAACCGCAGTTTTCGTCGCTGATACGAATGTCAGGTGGCTTGTATTCGAATACACTTTTCTAAATCAAGACCACTTGAGAACATGGTTGAATCGAAACGTCAGACATTTTGAATTTGAATGCTCCCATCACTAATTTAAAATCAATTATTTTACCCTTTTGTTATTTTGGAGTTAAATCCAACAGTTCTTAATTAATTTTTCTTAATTATCATTTTGACTTGTGTAGAGTTGTGGGTTTTCAGAAAAATTTTGAAACAGAAAATTTTCTAAGCTACTACATTAATAAAGTATTGTAAAATTACTCTCGTTCACTAGAGACTACAAGTAAACAAAACTGGAGTATTTTCATCAACTCCGGATGTGATGCCCTTTTGAGTTTTCCCTTACAACAAAAAACTATAAGCAAAATTAAATAATTAACAAAGTATATAAATCGTGATTTATAAGTTTTTATTCATGCATAAAGCTGAAAAGTTAAATATAATAATCCTTTAATAACTATTATGCATATGTGAACTCTGTGAAATCTGCACACTAAGGGACCAAGGGTTTGGCAGATTATAGATTTTGGCAGAATATAGATCATTTCTTTGTTTACATTTTATTTTTTTACAGTCTGACTATTAATTAGAAATATTTAAACATAAATTACAATAGAAAAGGAAAATATAATGCATAACTGGTTTAAATTATTTAATAACTAAGTTAATTTAAAGAAAAATTAATTATACAATGCAAATTTTATTTATATTATTCGTTTTTTAAATACAGTCAACTCTGTTAAATCTGCACAGTTTGACTCTGTTAAATCTGCACAGTTTGGGACCAAGAGTTTTGCAGATTATAAAATTTTTCAGATTACAGATCATTCCTTTGTTTTCTTTTTTAACTGAACTATAAATTACTAATATTTGTACAAAAATAACAATATAAAAAGGAACACTATAACTCAAAAGTAATTTAATAATTCTAAGTATAGAAAATAAGTTGAAACTGGTGTGAAACAATAAGCGCTAAACAATCTTCTTAAGAAGATCTTTTAGCTCTTAATTCTAAGTATGTTGGAATTATTATAAAATTTAAATTTCATTAGCTGTTATTTAATTTTTTGAACATTTACTCAATGGGAATTTAAGTTTTGGCTTAAATCTGAATATATATATATATATATATATATATATATATATATATCCAAGTTGTTTAAAGGTGTATTTAGCAAAAGTGCCTTTCAAATAAGACCAAATCAGTTACTGATTTCTGCAGATATTTCTTTAGTCAGCTGTTACATGAATGTATTAGTTTTAAAATGTAAATTACCCTACTGATATTAGCATTTAGTTGTTCCTTTTGCTTACCTAAAGTTATTATTTTAATATACATCATGCAAATCACATAAAACTTGTTAAATCACAATTTAAAGCATTTAAAAATTGATAATTCATAAAAACAACTATATGTAATTTCTTTAATGAGCTTAACTATGAAAGTATGATTTCCATTGTTTACATTTGAAAATGAATGGCAGATTATAGAGATTTGCAGATTATACATCGGCGGATTTCACAGAGTCGACTGTATAATGTTTCAGTAATTAATTAAAAAATACCATATTGGGCAAAATGTTTTATTAACTAAATTGATCTATGAATATCTGAAATGAAAACAAAATATGTTCTAAAATAACTGCATATTTTTCTATAACAAATAAAATGATTTCTTTTATTAATGATGCTGACACATTTCATGAAAAAAGCTGAATTACTATAAAAATGCGTTAAAAATCAAAACAAATGACCAAAGTTTATACATTCAAGAATTTTTTGAAAAAAATCAAATATAATATGATTTTTATCGCAATTTTTTCTACAAACACTTTACTAATTGTGGAAACACTAAGATTCCATGACGTTGATGTCCTAACTTTCTGGATCACTTTTAGAACGACTGCATAAGGTGACCAAAATGAGAATTGCTGCTACTAACGTAAGTGAATTTTCTGTGACTGTGTGTTCCTTTAATAGATCAAGCTCAGAATCGGAATTTGAAAGCATAACATTGTCATCGCTTATCAAATGAAGATTTTGAGAAACCGATACCAGCTTCACAGTGCGTTCATCTGTCAATCTATTTCTCCATTTTGTTTTTATGTTGCTAAATGCCTTCCAAGTGCGTTAACGTGAAGCAGCTGTTGGGGGTTTATTCAAAATTCTGACTGCAACCCTAGATAGTTTTCTTGCACTTCAATAACCGTTCCACCAAGTCGTCTCAGATATTTTACTGGCAGCTTTCCAAATAATGTCTCTACTCCAGAGCTTTTGTTTTGTCCGGTATTTTGCCATATCTGACATTACTGCAACTAAATTTATAACAGGAATGTTTTTAGCAACTTCGATTACGGTTTCAATAGCTGTCATTCAATAATCTTCTGACAAATACTGTCCACAGTATCGTGGATTCGAAAGATTCGCAGCTAAGTGCACTGAGTGAAAACAAAAATTGTATATGATACTTAAAAATGAGTTAACAGACTTTTCTTCTTCTTTGGTCAGGGGTGAAAAAGGCAAGTGCTCGATTATTTTCTCATCATGTTTTTTTAAATATAACTGTAACTTCTGAAATAGCTGGTGCATCACCTTCTAACTTCTGTATTGCTGCAGAAATGGGTAAAGGCAGGTCGTGTGCAGTCTGAACTTAAAAAAAAAAAAAAAGCTTGAAACGATTACGGAACAGTAATACATTTACACTTAAAACAGTATAAATAGTTCAACGTTTGTTTCCGGATAATATATCATAACAAAATTAAGATTTCATATTAAAACACAAATTAGAACTATACCTATATCTGTTTCTTTTTACTAATTAAGAAAGATCTGTAATTTCTCATCTGTTCTGTCATCTTATTTACTTAAATTTAAAAATTTGTTGTTAAAATTCCAGAGTCCCATGCATTAATCAGGCCCTGAACTTAACATTTCATGTCACTTTTCCTTATTGTCAGGGAGTAGGTATATGAATATTTTTATCAATTATTTCAAATTTTAAGTGAAAACCACGATTTTTACTCACTGTCCTAGGACAGCCATTTACACTAGTGTATAAAGAATTAAGCTTGTAAACAATTTTTTAAAGCTGCTTCTTTTTTTTTAAATTCTATTGGTAAAATGTGTTTAACCCTTTGAGGGGCGGTGGTATATATTATATACCACCTAATTTTAATCCGATTCAAACCAGAAACTTTTAATTAAATTTTACTTTTTTAACTTTGACGAGAAAAAGTTGAATAATTGCTTATTCTTATTTTGAACTAAATTCTTTCCTAAATTCCAGTGGGAATTCAATGTTACAGGAGCACAAGTGCTTGCCCCTGAAATGGTTAAACATTATAAATCATATTTATCTTGGATTTTAATAGCTCTCACACCACTTTAAAAATTAAGAGAACATATAATTTTAATTAATGATTTTTTTTTTAAATAATCAGCTGATTAAAATCAGAATTTAAATCACTGATTTTAATTATTGGATTAAAATTGTCTATACCCTATAACTTAGTACTCATTTTATCTTGAAATTATTGTTGATTTAAAATGAAATATTTTAAAGTCCCTTATATAGTTTACAACAGTTAAGAGTTTCTGCTAAAACTGATCACTTAAAATGTGGGGTTCAGAGATTACCCAATGGGTGAAAAAAAATGTGGGATTGTGGGTCAAACTATTTGTTTAAAAGTTGGAACACTTAAAAAAAAATGTTTTGAAAATAAAGTGACTGGTTGTTTGTTGTGTTTAGTAACCATGTAGCGAGTGGATATTTTCAAGTCTAAACCAAAATGTAAGCAGAAATGTAGGACTTCTGCTCAGAAACAATATGACAGTAGAAGAATCTTAGCGATGTGAAGGCACAAATATGCAAGATTTCAATTTTGATGCGGCTTTTATTTAAATGCTGTGGTAAAATAAATAAATAAAGGTGTTTACCAGAATTAAATGTAACTGAATAGTTTTTCTTTCTTTTAATTAAAAAAGTTGTTTTTCATAAATAATTAAAAATTTATTTATGTGTACAGTCTTTTAATTAGTAAGTATTTAATTTATATTTTAGTTTTGTTACAGAAATGTTGTTAATGGCATTTTGATTATATAGTGTAATATGGCTTGCAAACATTTGTGTAAAAGTTGAGGAATGTCTCCCATACTATAATGGTAACGTTTGCTAATGCTTATAAAATATGGCTAATGATTTTCCAGTTTGACTAATTTGTTGGCTAATAATATAAAGTTCTTAGTGTGGGCTCTGCAATTGTAGTTAAAATATCAAATATGACCATTTAAGTTATCCAATAATTCTAAATTTAATAAAATATTGTGTAATTAAATACTTTTATTATCAGCAATTTTTTATGATTTAGTTTAGAAAAATTGTTTGTTAATTTAATTATTTATGTAATATAGTGGACTCTCGTTAATGCATCTCTGCTAAAGATATATCTCCGATTAATGGGGGCAATTTTGTTTTCACGATTGTTTTCTATTTGCACTTAATGTTAAAGACCTCACTTAAAATGTACTACTCATCAGATATTGCAGATAATTTATACATTAACTGAGCAAAATTGAAGCTGCTTTTGTACATTATTTTTTCAAAAGCAATTTTCAGTAACTTTGGTTATTGAGAGATCGAGAAATTGTCGGTGACAATAAAGAAGAGAAAGAAAACCTTCTACCACCAAAAACATGAGAGGTTCAAAAATTACTAAAAGCTGTTCATCAATATTATCAATTAAAATGTGACATAACAGAACAAATTTTCAAGTGTGTCACAAAACTGGTAAATGATATAGTAAAAAAGATCATTTATACAAAAAACACCAAGGAATGTGAGAGATTATTTTAATCAAAATTAATTTATGCAAGTAAGGCAATTTCTTTGCATATTTTGTTTGTCCTTAGTAATTTATTCTTTTTTATTAACAAATTGCTTTTCTAAAACTAAAATTACTAAATTAAAGAAAAAGTTGTTTATTTTAACATTAATTTGGTAATTATTTTATTTCTGTCAAAAACTGAATTCAATTTCTGTAATGAAAAGGATTATTTTATGCCATTCAAATGTTTACATCATTTAATGCAGACAAAAAATAGCCTCCTTTGGAAACCTGCACTAACAGGAGTTCGCTGTATTTTTTAAATCAATAATGTTAAAAAAAAAAAAAAAAAGATTAATTTCATTATCCTATTTATACATACATGCATTTTTACTGAAATTAGATCAATCCTAAAAATTTTTCATGATAATGGTGGTAATATCAAAATTTATTTATTTTTAACTCTTTATTTTTTTCAGAAAGAAACAGAAATATTGATCTTTCTAGCTGTTATTGTGTTTCTGAGAACTAAAAAAAGAGGTAAGATGTATCTCTTTATACAGTTGATTAATTAATTATTCATAAAATTAATCATATTGTAATGCAATTATAAAAAAATACTCTGTACTTGTATCTTTAATATCAGTTTTATCTTTTATGCAGAAAAATGAACATACCAGGTGTGACAGTTAATAATTCCTAATTTTTTCATTAAAAAAATGTATAATTTGGGAGAGAAGTAAAAAAAATGGTTTATTCAAAGTATGTACCATCGCTAGCTACACATTTTCGTCATCTTTCTGTCAAGTTACGGATGCTCTTCCAAAAAAACTGTACTTCTTTTAAGGTGATCCAATCATCAAGACATTTTTCAACATCTCTGTAATTGTTGATGTGTTTTATGGAGAGTGCATGAGACATCGGTGAAAACAAGTGGTAGTTGGAAGCAGGGCCGTAAATCCTGGGGGGGGTACGGGGGGTGCAACACCCCCCCCCCCCCTCCCAACGAAAAAGTCAGTCGGAAAATTTCCCATTCGATCGGAAAAAAGTACGTTTAGTCGGAAAAAATGGTTTAGCCTATAAAAACTTATTAATTGGAAAAACGAAAAAATCAGTCGGAAAAAGTACGTTTAGTCGGGAAAAATAGCATTAACCTATAAAAATGTATCAATTGGAAAAACAAAAAAAATCAGTCGGAAAATTCCCGTTTGATCGGAAAAAAGTTCGTTTGGTATTAACCTATAAAAACTTATTAATTGGAAAAACGAAAAAATCAGTCGGAAAAAAGTTCGTTTAGTCGGAAAAAATGGTATTAACCTATAAAAACTTATTAATTGGAAAAACGAAAAAATCAGTCGAAAAAAAGTAAGTTTAGTCGAGAAAAATAGTATTAACCTATAAAAATGTATCAATTGGAAAAACGAAAAAAATCAGTTGGGGAAATTCCCGTTTGATCGGAAAAAAGTTCGTTTAGTCGGAAAAAAATGGTATTAACCTATAAAAACTTATTCATTGGAAAAACGAAAAATTCCTGTTCGATCGGGGAAAAAAGTATGTTTATTTGAAAAAAAAAAAAAAAAGTATTAACCTATAAAAACTTATGAATTGGAGTAATGTTTTTGTAGTTTTTAATTAAATAAGAAAAACAAATTAGGTCGAAGAAAACCAATAGAATTTTATTCTTAGTCGGATTTTTTATTTTTATTTTTTGTAGTTTTTAATTAGAAAAATAAGAAAAACTATTTTGAACGAAGAAAACCTACATAAATTTATTCTTAGTTGGAAATATTACGGATTTTCTTTTTCTGATAAAAATATACAGAAAAACTTTGATTTGTCAAATATTGTGAAAACTCGAAAACATTGATATGACGAGTAAGATATTTATATACATATTCCAGCAATGTTAATATTATTTGAAACCTTGATATTTTGATCGAAAACCTTGCTATTCCGAATTTTTTTTTTTGTGCCTTTTGACTTCGAGATATTGAGATCCAGCTGTATTTATTTATAATCGGAAAGCTTTTAGTTTAGACTGGAAATTTTAAGATATACTGACTGAAGTGAAGAAACTTCCATTTTGTATATAACTTTAAATTTAGTTAGAGATGTTTATCATGGAATTCAGGTGATATCCCATTAAAATTCAAAACTGAATTGCAAATATTTAGTACTTTTCCGTATCAAAATCTGGATATTTTCCACTCTACACGAATTTTACCTTTAATAAGAAAATAATTATGGTTTTATTTTTTGTACTAACTGATTTTGTATTTTTTTCTTATTTTATTTAAAAAAGATGTGATTTTTTTTTTTTTTTTACTTTTTTACGTAATTTTAGATTGATTTAAAAATGTGTTTCAAGGAATTTATATGATAAAGGATGAAAATTGAAAACACCCAAAATACTTTAATTTTTTATCTCGAAATAATCTGGATATTTTACAATCTATATGAGTTTACTTGTATCAGAAATAATACGTTCGTTTTCTTTTTCCTTAACCAATTGTATTTGATTTTTTTATATATATTATTATTACTACATTTTGTTTAGTCGGAAAAACAGGTATAACACCAAATTTTACACTGTTTTAAAGTATGTCGTTAGAAAGAATTATAAACTTAAATTACGAAATCCCGAATTTTTGACAAATTCATGTCTTTAAAATATTCCCCAAGCAAACAGATTTCAATTTTACTCAGAAAAAAACGCTAAAAAATTTTAACTGACTGCTAATAAATAGAGAGATAGAACTTCCACGTCTCTTCCAAGCTTTTCTTGATGATCACAATGTTTAAAATGATATATTGAAATTACTTTTATAAACAAGTTTGATTAATATTAAACATGTATTGGTATAATTGTTAAGTAAGTTTCTCCAATTAGAATCAAGACACACATGTATGTGTGTCTTGACATCAATACATTCATATCCAACATTTTAGCATATATGATAAAAAGAAGAAAGAAAATCTTAAATATTTTACGAAATTATTAAATTTTATAGATGAAATTCACAAAATAATTATGATTTCGCGTATCGAGATAGTCAAATAAGTTTTAAAGGTCTGATGTTGATTCCTTTTGAATTATTAATAAATTTGTCTAAAAATTAAGGGTCAAGGTCCATGATTAATATGTGTAGAAAAATGCGGATTAGAACTCCAGACTGCTTTGTTACATAGCGATATATCTTGTTACTAAACATACAAAATTTGATTAAATTTTATTGAAGTACTAAGAAATGGATATGAGTTTTGTTCATTCGAAATATTTCAATCTTTAAATTTTGGCTTTTTTTAATGTCGTAGACATACACGGGGGGAGTCCGCAGCTCTTCAATCCAGTTTCATAAAATTTGGTACATTTAGAAACAAGATATATCGCTATCAAACTGGAGTTCCAAACAGCAATTTTTTATACATATTAATCATAGTATTTCGCCCCCAGTGGCAGAAAGTTTTGTAGCTGTCTGCGACAAGCTTTTAAAATTTCATAATCTGTCTGCAAATGTTGCGTGTAATTTTAATGACTGAATAATACACTAAACTAGGAATTTTTCATCATTTTATTTAAAATATGGTAAGCATGATGCATTCTCATTAATTTTGCTTATAACTTTTGATGTTACATATTGTTTCACCATCTCACTTCTTGTGGGATTTCTAAAATGGGAAGGATAAGCTTATCACGGAACCAGGGGTGATTCTGAGTAAAAAAATATTTTCTGAAATTCACAGAGAATTTTGTGAAGGGGGAGGGGGGAGAGGAAATTCCCTCCCATGATGCAGCTACAGAAATTCTTTCTTTAGAAAAATATCTTAATTAAAGACCTGCATCAGCTGCAGATCGGGTTAACTCTGTTTTCAGTTCAAGCTGAGTTTATATTCCGGCAGGTTGGGTTCGGGTTAACCTAATTTTTTAAAAGTTGGTTCTGTATACTGTTTTAGATTTAAAAATTTATATATTAAACATAGATGTTTGTCTATGTGTGATGTTTTCTGAAGAGACCGCTAAGTGTAGAGCTGCAAGATTTAGCAGGAAGAGTCTGAAGTTATGTAACTCAAAGCCCGCTTTTGGACTAGTTTTCTTAATTTTTATGTATTTTTTTTTCTTTTTGCAGCAAATTTTCTACATTAGTAAAAGGAATCCGGAATTCCTACATCTATTTTTGAATTTTTTATGCAATTTTTAGCATTTCTTCTCGTTTTGCGACGATCTTTAGACTTAAGTAAAAGGAACTAGGTTTCAATATTTTAGCAGCCTTTTTATGCAGTAAATTTTGTCGATACCAATATTTTTTTCCACAATCGTTTGAAAATCGTGATTTTTTGCCGAAATTTGCGTGTTTACCGCGATCTTTTGATGAAAATCGCGTGTTTATACCGAATTCTTTTGCCGAAATTCGCATGTTTTTACGGTGATCTTTAGCGGAAATTCGCGTGTTTTTACCGCGATCCTTTGCCAAAATTCGCATGTTTTTACCGCGATCCTTTGCCGAAATTCGCATGTTTTACCGTGATCTTTTGCCGAAATTCACGTATTTTTACCGCGATCCTTTGCCAAAATTCGCGTGTTTTTACCACGATCTTTTGCCGAAATTCGCGTGTTTTTACCACGATCCTTTGCCAAAATTCACGTATTTTTACCGCGATCTTTTGCCAAAATTCGTGTGTTTTTACCACGATCCTTTTCCAAAATTCGTGTGTTTTTACCACGATCCTTTGACGAAAATCGTGTGTTTATCAAAATTTTTTTTTTGCCGAAATTCGCGTGTTTTTACAGCGATTCTTTTCCGAAATTTGCGTGTTTTTACCGCGATCCTTTACCGAAATTCGCGTGTTTTTACCTGCGATCCTTTGATGAAATTTCATTAGTGCAGACAAAAACTGTCCGCAAGAGATTTTCTTTGTCTGCGACTATGTCGCCGTGTCGCGATGTTTCTGCCACTGATTTTTAGAGACATATATTAATAATTTAAAAGGAATCAATATCAGCGCTTTAAAACTTATTTGACTATCTCGATACCGCTAAGTCATAATTATCTAGTGAATTTCTTCTATAAAGTTTAATAATTTCGTAAGATATTTACGATATCCTTTCTTCGTTTTTATCATATATGTTGAACTTTTAGGCATGAGTGTATATATATATATATATATATATATATATATATATATATATATATATATATACAAACAAATATATAGATACAGTAGAACCTCCGTTATCCGACCCTTGTTTAACCGGAACTCCCCGTAAACCGACGTCGCTTTCCTGACCCTTTTTTTCAGCGATTTTTTTTTTCACATTCCTTGTGTATGCAAACGGTCATTTCTGAACTACTAGTACAGATAAATATTTTGATTTCTCTTTCTTAGAATTCCTTTTAAATTAGCTTGAGCTACTGCAAGCTCTGATCCCGGTATAAGTGTACTCTTCTCCCCCCCCCCCCCCCCCCACACACACACTCCCTGTGTACACGTCCCTGTTCTAAACAAAAACACTCGAAATTTTGAAATTTGGGAGGCGTACTGCCGAATGCCACAACATTTGAATATTATTACACCCTCTGATTGTAAGCAAGTGCAGGGAACAAAACCCCTTTTCTCATCTTTTCACAAGCAGAAATTTTCCAGCTACAGAATTTAAAAAGGGGGAGGAGAATTTTCATGTAAAATTTGAATTTAGATATTTATTTAGCAGTTTAAATAGTCATAATAGCACTTCGATGACGATGTTACTTATTAAACTAGATGATTATTGATAAATTCTCGATTATCCGATGTAGGTTCGATATAAATTACGTCGGATAATCGAGGTTCTACTGTATATATATTATATATTAGTCGGCATTTTGTTTTTCATAGTACTCGGAAATTTTCCTTCTTTGAGTCGGAAATTTATGAGTCTACACCCCCCTATTCGACTAGGTGGTTTACGCCCCTGGTTGGAAGGGGCCAAGTCTGGTGAGTAAAGCGGGTGAGACAAGAGTTCCCAGCTAAGTGTAGAAATGGTGACCCTGATCACTTTTGCTATGTGTGATGGGGCATTGTCGTGCTGTAAAATCCCTTTTCCATGGGTCCCTTTTTGATTAATGCAAGGTTCAAATTTATCATTTGCTGACAATAGCGAATGGTATTAACTTTTTCACCTGAGCTCATGGTACACGACATCCTTCTGATCCCACCAAATGCACAGCATTGTCTTTTTTCCAAGGCGATTGTCTTGTAGTCGATTTTGATGGTTGTTTTGGGTCAACCCATGATTTTCTGTTTTTTTCTTTTGATTGAACAAGAAAAGCAGTACGTACCACACATACTCTTTATTTGGCTCAAAACTCGACATGTTTACCACACAAAAACAATATGTCTCTAATCCAAAATTGTTTAAACATCAATGGCAGTTTAAAACGTACTGTCATGGCTACAAAATGACATAAGAGGTTACACTGTGAACCAAACCCTGTTTCTAGCATCATATATTGAAAAAATTAAAAATTATTTACCATCCCACCTGGTACTAGAGATGTAAAATTTAAGGAAATTTTGAAGTGGCGGAAAAAACCAGTTTTTTTCTGGAAAAATTAATTTTTTACAAATGTTTTTGAAAAATAAGTTACATTTTCTTAAAAAATATGAAATAATAAACATTTTTTAAATTTCTGCATACTAAATAATTTTTTTTTTTTTTCACTTTACTTGAATATATTACAAAAAAGAAAAAAAAGTCAGCTTTTAAAAGATAGCCTTTCAGTCTTAGAATTTTCACAGTAGCTTTTCTTGCTTAATTTAACACCATTGTTTGTGATATTATCATGTCTTTGTTGAAATGATTTTTCAGTTGCATTTGTTCAATTACCAATAGGGTCATTTCATGTCAAATCAACCAAAAATTTTCAATTTTCAACCTGACCATTTCAGATTTTACTGAAACCTTCAGGAATCATTCTCCCTGATGATAGAAATGAGAATATACTTTTATAATTTTTTATCTCAGTAAATTTTCATATAATTAATTTTTTAAATTTCAAAAAATCATCATTTTCTGGCTTGTATAAATGTTTTCAATTTTAAATTTTTCAAGTTCTCTCAGGTGTAGAGAGTTGTTTGACCCCTCATTTTAAAGAGAATTTCATAAGGTTTAATTTGATATGAAAGTTGACTATGCATGATTTTAAAAAAGTTAATTTAATTAAATTTAAAAATTAAAAATTAAAATTGTTTTTAAATAGTGTTTTTTAAAAATTTTGAAAAAAATATGTTTTTTGTAATATTATAATCTTTAAATTCTGAAAGTTTTAGAGTGGGATCTCAATGGGATCAGCAGTTATAAAAAAAATAATGTTAAAAATGAATAAAATAATGATCTCTTTAGCACAATCATAAAGTTGGCAAGGTGCCAACTTTAAAAAACAGCCCCAATTGGTGTTTAATATTAGTTTTTTTAATATAACTGCTGATCCCATTGAGATCCCACTCTAAAACTTTCAGAATTTAAAGTTTATAACATTACAATAAACATATATTTTTTCAAAATTAAAAAAAAAACGCTATTTTAAAAATATTTAAAATTTAATTAAATTAACTTTTTAAAAACCAAGCATAGTCAACTTGCATATCAAATTAAACCTTATGAAATTCTCTTTAAAATGAGGGGTCAAACAACTCTCTACGTCTGATAGAACTTGAGAAATATAAAATTTAGAGAAATATAACTTTAAAAAACAGCCCCAATTGGTGTTTAATATTAGTTTTTTTAATATAACTGCTGATCCTATTGAGATCCCACTCTAAAACTTTCAGAATTTAAAGTTTATAACATTACAATAAACATATATTTTTTCAAAATTAAAAAAAAAACACTATTTTAAAAATATTTAAAATTTAATTAAATTTTAAAGCATACCAAGCATAGTCAACTTGCATATCAAATTAAACCTTATGAAATTCTCTTTAAAATGAGGGGTCAAACAACTCTTTACGCCTGATAGAACTTGAGAAATATAAAATTGAAAATATCTATACAAGCCAAAAAATGATGATTTTTTTTGAAATTTAAAAAATTAATTCTATGAAAATTTATTGAGATAAAAAAATTATAAAAGTATATTCTCATTTGTATCATCAGGGAGAATAATTCCTGTAAGTTTCATCAAAATCTAAAATGGTCAGGTTGAGTCACTGGTTGATTTGACATGGAATGACCCAATAGAGATAATTAAAAAATAACAACAACAAAAATCTTATGAGTTTCAATCAATATCACTGCAGTTTGAAAGCAAATTTAAATCCCCTCTTCATAGTATTGCTTTGTACATAAATGACACCATTTTAAAGAAACAAATTATTGTAGTTACATAAATATTATCATTTTTATATATTCTATTGCTTAAAAATTGATAATAATTTACAACATTACATTTTTTTTTTCGTACAATTAGAATTTTAATTTCTTGTTTATTTAATTTTGGTAAATACAGCTTTCCAGTCTAAACCTAAACCAACCCTATGTTTTGGTTTTAGTTTAAGTTTTAGATTCTTAATATGAAAGTAATATATACAGGGTGATTAGAAAATGAGTATACATTTGAAAAATTAATAATTCACGGAATAATGTAGGTACAGAGGTAAAAATTGACACGCATGCTTAGAATGACATGGGGTTTTATTGTAACCACACAAAAAAAAGGTTAAAAAAAAAAGACCGACAGATGGCACTGAACAGCAAAACGTCAGTGACTCTGCCTGAGAATCGAGTATAAAAGGAGCTGTAATGAGAGAGAGAATCAGATGCACCAGCAATCGCATCATGTTGACGTTACCAGAAAAGGCAATGTTAGTGAAGCTCTACTATCAAAATGGGGAATCTGCCGCGATCGACCGACATCAATAGGCATGCTAAAAGACAACATCCAACGCCAATTTCTCACCATAACTACAGATATGCTGCACAGTTCTGTGCACAACATTGTCCCCCGGCTACAGCTATTGTTGCAGGATGACGGTGGACATGTTGAGCATTCGTTCTGAAGAACATCGTCTTTGTTTTGTCATAAATTGTTATGCTAATTATTGCTTTTCTTATCACAGGAAGCGCGAAGCGCCATCTGTCGGCCATTTTACAAACTTTTTTGTGGATACAATAAAACCCCATGTCATTCCAAGCATGTGTGTCAATTTTTACCTCTCTACCTACATTATTGCGTGAATTATTAATTTTTCAAATGTATACTCATTTTCTGATCACCCTGTATATTTCTTTAATGAAATTTATAAAACTGGTGGATTTTTTAATACTTCGAAATATTTAGTTGAAAACAATTTTTATCAGAAAATTTACATTTTCTTTGCAAAGTGTATTTGTATACATTTATATTTAAAAAAAAATACAGTTAGACAAGTCTTAAAATCTATATTAAGGAAAAGGAAGAGAAGAGAAAAAAAGCTTGAAAAGACTAAATAATTTCAATTGCATGCTATTAAAAAGTAACTTGTTTCTAATAATAGTTAAATATTTCTGGCAATTATTATCGGATTACATGAAAAATTGCAGCTATGCCAATAAAAATAAATGCATGTTTCAAATTTTATATTAAATTTCTGGTATATTATTGAAATAATTTTGCACATGCATTTTCATTTTTAACAAGAGAAGTTGCATGGGTCTGCTTACATTTTTTTTTTTTTTTTCACGTGATCCTGTTTTTGTGAACATTCCCTATAAAAAATATTCCCTTATTAAAATAAAAAAATAAAAAATATAATCAAAATTTTGTGAATTAGCAATTATCATTATATTTAGGTTCTTATTTAGTTATTTTTAATAAGGTCCTTCATAAATACAGTAGTGGCCAAAATTGTGGAAACCTTTTGGAAAAAATGCTCATTGTTTGATGGATCATAACACCCAATATTTCTTAGTAATACTGATCGCGGTCCGGATACAGGGACCGGTCTAAAAATAGAATTAAATTGAAAAACAGAGTATGTGGAAGATTAATGGCTGAAATTGGCAAGGTAGTGACTAAAGTGTTGAAAGTAGATAATACACACTGATAACACAGTTTTTAGGTTTAAATTAAACTAACGTTTATTGAGACATATCACAAAAATAAAATAAAGATGAAAAACATGACAGACAATTTAATTAAATAAAAATATAATGGCATATGGCAAAAAAAAAACAAGGTGGCAAAAAATAATATAGCATGAAATAACTTTAAACTTTCCAAAACAAAACCAAGTCCAACTCACATGCTGGTAAGTTACTTCATAAGAGTATTTAACACTGTTCATTTATTATCACAGTTCAGTATAAAAAAGAGACTCAATTTTAATCCACATAATTATAGAAGCACTGCTGAAAAGATGTAAAATATATTAGCGTAAGCCTTCCTCTCTATTCATATTTGATGAAACCAAAAGCAGATAAGTCGACATCACAGTAGAGAAAACACAAAAACTGAATATGGGTGCCCATGTCACTTTAAAAAAAAACCACTTTCATATTAACAAAACACAATATCAAATGGACTTCGGAAGAATAAATATTACTGCAGCATTAAAACATTTGTTTAAAATTTATTGTATAACCTAGCTGCTGCTATCATTCGCTCGCCCACCAAACTGTCTTTTCATCCCTTTTAAAAAGCATCAACATACCGCTTTCCTAACGTGCAAAGTTGAGAAGTTCTTAAGTATGAAAATCAGACCATTTGTTCAAAAAATTATATGTGGACATACATTCAAAAGAAAAAGGTACAAACACATTGCATAACCGCCTTTGTTGGAAATTGGTTAAAAATATTTTAAATCTGTTTTTACTTTTTTATACATTAATGCTCATTCATAGTTTTCTTTATGTTATAAAAAATATTATTGCACATGTGATTATAATAGCTTATTTGTAAATCTTTCTTTTTTTTTTCCCAAGATTTTACATACTTTTTATTTTTATTATAGGAGCTGTACAGATGGTACCTTATTTAACATCATTATGTATGTATGCTAAATTGGCTAATTTGGCTCTGTTCTTTTATTCTGACCCCCGTTTGGGCATTGTTTACTCTGTTTTATGCTTAAGTAAGTATTTTTTTTGTACGTTTATGAATTTAATATGTTATTGTACTTATTATGTATGTAATATCTATAGCAATTTTTTTTTTCTTTGCTTGAGGTAATAGTTTACTTTTATTTTTGTTTTATAATAGGTCCATTTAATAAATATGGAGACTTTTGAAATCTCTCTTTAACCTCTTTGTTACAAGCCCATCGAAAATGAAGGCTGGGCCTATGACTACTGATTGCAGTGGGGCATTCTGTGCTCAAGCATTTTTAAATACCCCAGTGCATGTAAAAGAAATTATTGTTGTAAAATTGGAATTTCTTTGAAATATTTGATTATAAAATTGATAAATTTAAATTTTTGGTTGTCTTTTGTTGGACACACTGAATATAGTTTATAAAGACAATGTAATAGATTTATTTCACATCTAAAGTTCAGGAGAATTCACAAATAGTTTTTAATAGCAAAGCTGGAGTAATGAAAATTAAAATTCATTGGAAAATCAGCGCAGGAGCATTCAATCTTTGCTGGCTCTTTGTAAGGAAAGGGGCTCAGTACTTTTCCACTGACATCATCCTTCGGAATTCACTCATTGTGAGATATCCCTGGGGCTCCTTTTCTTCTGTGAGGTACTTCTGTCAGTTATTACTTTCTTCTATCTTTACAAGAAATAAGTATTGGATTCGTGAAAATTTCCGAATTCCGGTTTTTGACGAATTTAAACGTTTTAGGGGTTAGAGAACCCAAAAAACATGTTTTTACAAAATCTCTGTCTGTGAGTCTGCGACTCTGTCTGTATCTGACATAAATTTTGTGGGCGCTCTATCTCAAGAACTAATGCATGAAATTTAATAAAAATTTATATTCAGGTAGTCTTTGATATAAATTGGTGCTGATTAGTTTTTGGTGTAAATCACTCAACAGGTGGCGCTGCTATGCAGCATTTTTCATGATTTTTGCAATCGCTCAATCTCCAGAACTAATGCACGGATTTTCATCAAACTTCAGATTCCATTAGTCCTTGACATGAATTGACGTTTTTTACATTTTGGTGTAAATCGCTCAACAGGTGGCGCTGTTATGCTGCATTTTGTGTGATTTCTGCAATAGCTCTATCTCCAGAATTAATGCACGGAATTTCATCAAACTTCAGATTCAGTTAGTCTTTGACATGAATTGACATTTTTTATGTTTTGGTGTAAATAGATCAATAGGTGGCGCTGTTATACTGCGTTTGTTACGATTACTGCAGGAACTCTATTTAAAGAACTCTCTCGTATTTCCATCAAATTTCAGATTCAGTTAACCATTGACATGAATTGGTTTTGTTTACATTTTGGTGTCAATCGCCCTGCAGGTGGCGCTGCTATATTTAATTTTGTAGGATTTACACGATTTTAGCGATAATCATATCTCAAGAACTAATGCATGGAATTTTATATCTTTAGAATTTTCATGATGGGTTAGATTGCCAAGTTTCAGATTCTTAACACGTTGACGGACACTTGCGGCTATAGCCGTCAAAGCGAAGTTCACTATGTGGCATGACGGCAATAGCCGTCCAAAACGAAACAGTCATTTTTAGACACTACGGCTATAGAAGCACAAATGTGCATTTACCGGCATACAAGTAGAAGCCCAGTGTCATGTTTTGGAAACAATTTTTTAGGTTGAAGTTCGTTTTCCACCTTTTATACGAGTTGCAGCTTCAGTATGCACATGCAGTGTGGCTAGTGGTCAGGGAAAAATACAGGCAAAAAAAATGATAACTACCAGTACATTCTTATAGAAAAATTAAAATTGATTATTTGATCGAATAATCAACATAAATTTTTCTATAAGAATATACTGGTGTTTATCACTTTTTTTACTGTATTTTTCCTTGACCACTAGCCACCCTGACGTGGTTGTGAAGGGAGTAGTGCAGCCTAATTAAAGGTGCTGAATTAATCAAAATTAAGTTTATTTAAGCAGAAAGAGTAAAACTATACTTCTAATATTCTAAAAATTACAAAAACATTTAGTGTCAATTTTCGAACTTCACTTGTTCCTACTTTCCGTCAGTGTGTTAATATGAAAGTAATCTGTATATGTTTGTATATTTCTTTAATGAAATTTATAAAACAGGGAGATTTTTTAATACTCTGAAAAATTTAGTTGAAAACAATTTTTATCAGAAAATTTACATTTTCTTTGCAAAGTGTATTTGTATGCATTTATATTAAAAAAAAAAAAAAAAAAAAAATACAGTTGTCTTAAAATCTATATTTAAAGAAAAGGAAGAGAAGAGAGAGAAAAAAAAAAAAAAGCTTGAAATTTCAATTGCATATTATTAAAAAAATAACTTGTTTCTAATAATAGTTAAATATTTCTGGCGATTATTATCTGATTACATGAAAAATTGCAGCTATGCCAATAAAAATAAATGCATGTTTCAAATTTTATAATAAATTACTGGTATATTATTGAAATAATTTTGCACATGAATTTTCATTTTTAACAAGAGAAGTTGCATGGGTTTGCATACATTTTTTTTTCCAAAAGCAATTTTGTTTTTGTGAGCATTTTGTATGAAAAATATTGTCTTATTAAAAATACCCTATAAAATTGTCACAAAAAATATAATCAAAATTTTGTGAATTAGAAATTATCATATTTAGGTTCTTATTTAGATATTTTTAATGAGGTCCTTTATAAATACAGTAGTGGGCAAAATTGTGCAAACCTTTTGGAAAAAATGCTTTTTTGAAGTTTGATGGCTCATAACACCCAATATTTCTTAGTAATACCATAAAAACTATATACCACTGGAAAGATAATTTACTCAAGAATATTATGCAATACAGTTTGATCAATTATAATTATTTTATGAAATGTTACAGCCAAATAATCAGAAAAAGGCAGTAAAACCTGGTTAGGTTGACGATGATTATTTTTCTTTTTCTTGAATGAAGCCATTGCATATGAATGTTTGGAGTCCAGACAGGTTCCATTTTATTTGGTGATGTGTCAATCAAAGCTAGGGTAGGATTAAAAAAACAAAAACGGATGCCATGTTTTGGTACTTACAGGAGGACTTTATTCACTATTTTTTATGATTGCTATCAAGTTGCTACAGTTCGTTGCCACCTTTCAATTTTTGAACTTGTAAAGCATAATAAAATTAACAAAACATCATAAATAATTTATTAGTTACCCAGAAATCAATGTGTAACAACATTTTTAACTTTAGAAAGCTATGGTTATGAAGAAATTTAAAGTAAAATTAAAAGTAAATAAACAAAGGGATGTTTAAGTCAATCAAAACAAAATTGGTAAAGACAGGAAAAGGTGCAGAAGAGCAATTGGCGGTAGAAGAGTAAGGTCCTTGTATATAGGTCACAGAAAACAATCATCTCTGTATCTGCAACATGAAATGATGCAATGGGGAGCTGAAACAAAGTACAGTTCTGTGCAGAGTGCAGTATTTTGGTCTAAATGCCAAAATCCATTAGAAAAATTAGAATCTAATAGAAATCCATTTAAAAAAGAAAAATCATTTTAACACTACAAATAACACGACCTTACTATTTCCTTGTCAAGTAAACATGCTTTTTAACTCAGCTTAATATTTTCAACCTTTATTTGATTTATATATATATTTTTTTTTCATGAAATTCTAGCATTTAGACCAAAATACTGCATTTTCTACAGAACTGTACTTTGATTCAACTCCATATTTCAGTGCGCCTTTCATGTTGCTTTCACCGAGATGATGTTTTCTGTGACCTACCTATACACAGGGACCTTACTCTTCTACCGCTAATTGCTCTCCTTCATCTTTTTCTGCCTTTATCAGTCTTGTTTTGTGTGACTTAGACATCCCTTTGTTAATTTACTTCCAATTTCATCATAACTATAGCTTTCTACCAGGGTTGGCAAGTTTTTGACGCATGACGGTTTTTACCGGTTTTAACCATGGTTTTTACCGTCATGTCAAAAATGTCAAAAACTGTCAAAAACCCATTTTTTAGTAGTTTGTTTTTTACATTTTTTTTTCATTCTATCTTTAATATTAAGTTGTTTTACATAAAATATTCAGTATCGAAAAGACTCGAAAGTATATTTATCCATCCGAGAAAAACAAAAAAGAATTGCATTAGAATAATACGTGTACATCTCTGTTAGAAGATCCTTACAATAATCTTAAGCTATTTGGCAAAGTCTAAAAAAATTAGATTTTTTGAAGATATCCTGTAACCTATAAGTATTAGATTAAACAATGTGTATAGTTTCAGTACAATTTATTACATTGTTGAAAACAAAACTTTAAGATTCTACTTATTGAAGTGCAAATTAAAATCACCATAATTGCATTTATGAAATACATAAGATATGCATTTTAAAATATTATATCGAAGAATATTCAAATTTATTCACGGCCAGTCTATGCTTAACATCTACTGTCATACAATGTAACAGCATTTTTGCATCTCTGAAATAATTTTAATGTACCTTATTAAAAATGTATATTGAAGGTTATTTAATAATTATAATAACCTTTTATTATCATTTAATATTAATGTTAATTGCAGTTAGTAGAATCTATATTAGTGAAGATTATGACAAATATTGTTCTTTTCTTTTACTCTTGTATTTTTAAATCTTTCCCATATTAGGAAATGATCTTCTTTTAAATAAATTTAACAAATGTAATTGTAAATAATAATAATAACAAGAACAACAAGGTAAAATCAATATAGAAATGTATTGTATGCTACACTTGCACTATAAATTGGAGGACAATCGAAAATGATAGGTTTTTGATGGAATAAACCTGTAAAAACACGGTTTTTACCACTGTTATGTCAAAAACCAGTTTTTGACGTCAAAAACCCAACCGTGCTTTCTACACTTAAAAATATTGTTATACATTGATTTCTGGGTGGGTAACTAATCAACTCTTTAAGATATTTGCTTAATTTTATTATGCTGTACTAACTCAAAAATTGAAAGATGGCAAAGAACTTTAGCAACTTGATAGCAATCATAAAAAATAGTGATAAAAGTCGTCTGCCTATAAGTACCAAAATATGACATATATATTTTTTAAATCCTACCCTAGCTTTGATTGACAAATTACCACATAAAATGGAATCTGTCTGACTCACCAAATATTCATATGCATTGGTTGCATTCAAGAAAATGAAAAATCATTATCATCAACCTAACCAGATTTTACTGGTTTTTTTTCTGAGTATTTGGCTGTAACGTTTGATAAATTAATTAGAATTGAACAAAATCTGTATTGCATGATAGTTTTGATTAAATTATCTTTCCAGTGGTATATAGTTTTTATGTTATAACTAAGAAATATTGGGTGTTATGAGCCATCAAACTTCAAAAAAACATTTTTCCCAAAAGGTTTCCACAATTTTGGCCATTACTGTATATACAGCTAAATAAGATATTCATTGGCGATTTCAGCTGTTATGTGACATGTTTTGTTATTCTAAAATCATCATATTTCTGGAGGATTCAGAACGGAGATTGAAAAAAAAAATCAGAATTTTTTTAAGGTGAAAAAATTGTAAAGGATCCTTTAAAGGACTCAAGATTATTTATATTTTCTATGTTACTATTTTCATGGAGACACTGAACATGAAAAAATATGAAGAACAAATATCAGAATGCAGCCATAACATTTTGAACACATTATTTTATAAATTAAATTTCAATTTTTCCAATTTGGAAAAATTGAAAAATACTCTCTTGGAAAAAAATGGAAAAAAAAAAGTTTTTTCCCAAAGTTTCCGTTTTTTTTTTTCGAACATTCCCATCTCTAAATTGCCTATGCTGCGCTCAAATCTTCTCTGCCGTATTATCTGTAGAGTGAAGTTTTCCTGAGTGAATTTAATGTATCCTGTTTTGATATTTCAGCTTAAAATTAATATTTATCAAAAAACTAAATTTTAATTAGCATAAAAATGTTTCCAATGGTGATTTCAATATTTATAATATAAAAAAAAGTTTCAATGTTGTATCCATGTAGTAAATAGATAGAAAGGTATAAATACAGTGAGATTATTATTTTATTTTTATTAAAATTGCATTGGTACTTTAGAGCAGGCATGTCAAACTCGTTTACCGCCACATGCCAAATTAAGCATTATATACATGCCTGCGGGCCACACACACAAAAAAAAAAGGTAATATTATTACTATTGCACACACAGAATAAAATTTGTTCTTACAAAACACAGCAATACTAAAGAAATATTCATGCAACGTTCAAAAGTTATTATTATACATAGTCTTATTTTCGAAAAAATACTCAAAATTACTTTTCATCAACCAAGTTTATAAAATTTAATTTAATTTTCTAAATTGTATATATTTTAAAAGTTGATCGTACACGCTCGTCTGTTAATCTTGATTTAGCAAAGGCATAGCTGTCAATCTTCCATGTTTTCTTCAAATAAAAAATAAAAATATTTTGAATCAGAAAATTTATGTAATAAAATGTGTTAATTATTTAATTTCATTTAATACATTGCCTGTTTCAAATTATGTTCATTTGACTTCAAAATTAAGAAAAGGCTTTAAAAAATTAAATTTTTATTAAACTTAAAAAAATTGGTCGATTGATGAATAATTATAGAAATTTGGAATCTCATATCCATATATTTTTACTCTAATATGAAATCGAACTGAATTTTGATTAATTGCAGTGATAAATTCTGAACAATAATTTCAACATCAATCATTAGAGGTGAAGTAAACTGATTTTCACATTTCTTGAAATTCAAAAATCTTGAATTCAATTTGTAGTATATTTTTTAAAATTTCCATTCCGATGATTTTTGTAATAATTCCTGACAACATTTAAAATGAAATTCATTTTCTTTTTGAAAATTGTTTTACCAATGTAATTAATTCTATTTGAAAATGTTAATAATCAAATAACAAGACAGCATTATAAAATTTGCTTTGAAGTCGAAGTTTACTCTGGTGCTTTGCAATTTCAAATGAAAACCCCAAGTACTTTGTCTATTGGTGGTCTTTTAATAATACACATTCATAATTTGTCGATTTTTAATGAAAATTGTAACCTAGTTTAATGGTTCGAAATTAACAAAACTTTACATTGGAAAGCCGTCAAATGACTTTATAAAAATGTAGATCTGTTTATCTCCACTACCCATATTTCCATGATACTTTCTAGCTTGACGATAATTAAGCATATGTGCATGACTATAAGTTTCTATGTACACATCCGCATTTTATAAATCAATTCGGCTATATATAAATCTTTCTAGCAATGATACTTATAATATTTTCAAATTTATTTAACTTCTCTAGACATTTCTTGAATTTTGTAGTGATATTTACTGTAATAAAGACAATAGTTAGTTTTTCAAAGCAAATGTATTCTCTTCAATAGGCTTGGTGAAAGCACTTTGATTCCCTTTTAAGAAGCATCAGTTTCAATTCTGACAGGTTTATCTTTCTGATGTTTATCCAGATTTTTGTGAGTTTTTATTTTATATGTTGTGCTGTAGCACCTCTTAATGTTACATTCTTCAAAACTCCAGCAGTGTCTGTAAATCAAATATAAAATTTCAGTTTTCCTTTGAATATAATTACATTGCAAATCATATTTTTAAAAAATCTGCGGTCTGCATCTTCAGTTTATCATATTTATTCATAGTGGTACAGAGCTTTATAATATTTTTTTATAAATCCTGGGATGTATGTCAATAAAATGTATGTATATCAATAAAAAATGAGAGGAAAGAAAGATCGCACAGGTTTCATTCAATATCACAATTACTAACCTAAGAAATGAAAATAATTAAAGAGCTTAAATCTAAGATCTATATGTTGGATTAAAGCCCAAGTGAATAACCTGGATGACATATTTGGGCTTTTTGTGTCAAGCACAAAAGTGATAATTTGTGCCACTTTCAAAGCGATTAATTGAAAGCTATTTAATTTTATATTTTGATATTTAAAAATTTTAACTGTGTTTAGTTAGCACTGAATTTTATTAATTTTACAATGCATTACTTAGCATTATTAAATACAGTATATTGTTTTGCAAAGTGGTGTAAAACCGAAGAGAGTAGAAAAATAAAGTATGAGATTGAACATAAAACAAATAAAAGTTATAAACCAAATACTGTAAAAATTTTACAAATCTTTAAATTTTCAGACATACAATCCTGCTCTTCTCTACGTTCCGATTGGTTATGTTTGTGCTAAAATGTAAAATTGAATCATATCTGTCTATATTCATCACTCTTGCCATATGAGCAGGATTTTAGGTAGCTTTCAATACAAAAAAGTATAAAGCTACCTATTGCAGCTGTTCGGAGGAAAGCAGTTCCGGAAAATTTCGATATATTTTCACCGATCATGACCCCCAGACCCCAAAACCACCCTCCGTATATATATATATATATATATATATATATATATATATCTGACCTATGTCATACGATAACGCTCGTATTTATAAATCGATTTTGATGAAACTAATTGTGTGTATTAAGGTCACCAATGTCTCGACTGAGTTCGTTGGCCAGCTTGGTCCGCCATTTTGTTTCAAGATGGCGGCCATTTAAAAATTTAAAACTAAAATAAATATACAAAAAAGTTAAAAATTCAAATTTATTTTTTAATTACGTGTTAGGCCTTGATACAAGGATTCCAGAGCATTTTTTGGTTTACCTCTATCTTAAAAAATGGCTGAGATAGAGCAGTTTGAAATTCTAGGGTGGCTGACATTTTGAAACAAAACAGCACATTAATGCGAAAACTAAAATAAATATACAAAAAAGTTAAAAATTCAAATTTATTTTTTAATTACGTGTTAGGCCTTGATACAAGGATTCCAGAGCATTTTTTGGTTTACCTCTATCTTAAAAAATGGCTGAGATAGAGCAGTTTGAAATTCTAGGGTGGCTGACATTTTGAAACAAAACAGCACATTAATGTGATTACTCGCAAATTATTTTCTTTCATTGTTGTAATAATTTTCCCAATCATATGCATAAAACTATATATTCATATCCGTTAGTGCCAAAATTGGTGACATTTGGCGAAATATCGCCAAATTTGGCGACCAAAATAAGTCTTCATAAATGAAGCCAATTTGGCTATTGCTCAATAATTTGGCGAATTTCTTATTCAAATTCAGTATTAACGAATCTTTTGTAAACGTTTCTTTGCATTTTAACTTGCTGTTTTCGTGTAACATTAGCTAAAATTTTAAAACTAAGATGTAGGAAAGCTACCTTTTCCTCCCGGTACAGACCGGAAGGACTTCTTTAAATTCAGAATGCTACTATATTCTGAAGAGAAATATCCCTTTTTTTTATTGACCGAATAAATAAGATAAATATTATACAAAATAATGGTAGCATTCTGAATAGAAAAAAAAGCCTGCCAAAATGGTAACATTCATGTCCATTATGGATGTTTGCTATCTCTGAGAACAGGGTACTATTTTTAAAGAAAAACACTGTGCAAGCAGTAGTATAAGCACAAATAGATATCAAACAATGGTTCCTTTTCCTAAAATATTTTTATTTTGTATAAATATAAAACTATAATATTTAAAGGTTGCTGTGTGAGCAAATAAGTATAAAACAAACATTGATTCGTTGCTTTCTACACCTGTTTGTACTTAAAGTACTGCTACCATACCATTTATCTTTCAAAATTAAAAATTTTTCTATTCTCACACACTTTAACATATCACGATATATCATCAATATTAATTCATTAATATATTGCAATATTATATTTTTGATATCGTCCAGCCTTCGTGTCGGGAGGATTCTGGTTCTACCGAAAATTAATGACTTAAATATGTTCAATTTATTTACTCAAAAATAACTAAGTATGGAATTTTGTTTTATTGAATAAATTATCTAATAAAAAATGCAGATATTACTTTATAAATCAATAATTTCTGATACACTTATTTTGTTAGGTATTCTTTATTTTAGATATCTTGCTGAATAAATTTTATTTAAAACAAAATCAAAACTGCTATTGAAATTTCATTTCTTTTTTAAAAAAATTTTCCGATACTTTTCTATTATATGGACACCAGTCTTATCTTTGGACAAAAAAAGCAAACGTCATAAACTGTAATTTTTTTTTTTTTTATAAGTATAATAACTGATTATAAACTGTCATATATAATTACTTTCCATACACATACAGTTGTAAGGAAAGCATACAGTGTAAGGAAAATATATCTTATGACAGCGGTGGCTTCCAAGATTTTTCTATTATAGATCATTACTTATGAAGAAAATTTTAAAGATAAATAAACTGGCCATCCCCGTGGCAGAATGTATGCAACGCTGCGATGGGTGTCGCAGATTTTTTAGGGCACCTGCAGACTAAAAACATACAAGGATGCCGAAGACACACTATAGCTCATAAATTACGCAAAAAAATAGCAAACTTCGTCGACGGATCGTGAAAAAAGCGGCGAATTTTGTCAGACAATCGCAGAAAAAATGCGAAATTCATTTAAAGATCGCGAAAAATGGTTAATTTCATTGACAGATCGCGAAAAAAATGCAAATTTTGTCAAACGGCCGTGAAAAAATGTGAATTTCATCAAAAGGCCGTAAAAAAAATATGAGTTCCATTGAAGGATCGCGGAAAAATGCGAATTTTGCCAAGGTGCTACGAGAAAACGCCAACTTCGTCAATTTGAACCTTGCCGTAAATACGGGTTAGGATCCCTTAAAAAGACCCCCATAGAAGGCACTCCCCCCTAGGGCCTATATCCCTCGTGTTGATAATTGGTCGTCATAAATCAAGCCAACCCAACCCAACTTTGTCAAAGGATCCTGGAAAAAGTGTTAATTTCGTCGAAGGATCACGAAAAAACGGTAAATTTTTTTGTCGTCGGATCGCAAAAAACAGAGGATTCTGCCGATAAATCGCAGAAAAAATGGCACATTTCATTGAAGGATCGCCAAAAAACGATAAATTTCGTCAAAGGATCTCGAAAAAACGGCAAATTTCGTCAAAGGATCGCAGAAAAAGCATGAATTTTTTCCAAAGGCCAAAGAAAAAAACGAGAAATTAATCAAAGAATCTGGGAAAACAGCTAATTTCGTTGACAGATTGCGATAAAAGTGCAAATTTTGTCAAAGGGCTGCGGAAAAACTTGATTTTCGTCAAAAGACTAAAAGAAAAAAAACCCATGAATTTCATTGAAGGATCGTGGAAAAAATGCGAATTTCATCAAAGGGCCACAGAGAAAACGCAAATTTCGTCAAATGGCTGCAGAAAAAATGCCAATTTTGTCAAAGAATCGTGGAAGAAACTGCTAATTTCGTCAAAGGATCACAGAAAAAGTGCGAATTTCATCAAAAGGCCACGAAAAAAAAAAAAAAAAAAAAAACGTGAATTTCACCAAAGGATCGCGGGGGAAAAAAGAAACTCTAATTTTGTCATAGGTTCACAAAAAAAAAACTTGAATTTTGTGAAATAGTCCCGGGAAAAGATGCAGCATTCCTTTAGAAAACAGCAGACACACAAAGTTCTGTGCTTATTAATGTAGGCATAGTTTTTAATCTGAAACAATATACTGAACTAACTTTTGAAAAATCGGGTTAACCCGAACCCAATTTGCAAGAATCTACACTCAGCCTGAAATCGACTCGAATCAAAAGCAGAGTTAATCCGATCTGCAACAAGAATAATTATTCCCGAGAGGAGATTTTCTCCCCTTCCTCCTCTGCTGTTGTGAATTTCAGAATTTATTTTTACTCAGAAAGGCTGATGCCTTAATTAATTAGCACTACAACTACAACAGCAGCAAGAATAGATTTATATGATATATTGTGTGTTGCAGACTATTTTTGAAAACATTATTAGCGTTGCAGTTCTGCAACTGCGCTGGTCATTATTCCTTGGATTTTTGGAAGGATAAAGCATCATAAAAACAATATGCCTTTGTGTCCTATAGTTTCCAAGTGCTCCAGATTAACTTATTTTTTAGAAAAGGCCAATGTTTCCTTCTTAAAGCATGTTTTACCAGATTCTGAATTAACTATTAAATCAACGAAAGATTTTTTTTTTCCCCATAGAATCAAATTTATACATTTTCCAAGTAATTACATTATGGCTAGTCTTGATATTGTTTCATTGTTTTTTCAATCGAAGTATATAATAAGATTTGTGATGATATTGCTCAGATGGAAAATTTTGACCATGGTATGAAATTAACAATAAAAAGAAGGCCTTATCTCATTATTCATAATGATTCCTTGATTCTACTTATAATATTTACTGTTGAATGTGAAATAAGTTATGAATAATCAGATTAAGCCCTCTTTTTATTAATTTTATACCATTGTCAAAATTTTCCATCTGAGCAATATCATCACAAACCTTAATACGTACTTCATGTGTGTCAATTGACAGAAACAATGAAACAATATCAACACTAGCCATAATATAATTAATTACTTAGAAAATGTATTGTTGGAAATGAAAAAAATTAATTTTCTGGAAGGTAAAAATTTTTTTTTTCATTTAATAGCTAATTCAGAATCAGGTAAAATATGCTTTAAGAAGGGAACATTAGCCTTTTCTAAAAAATAAGTTAGTCTGGAGTACTTGGAAACTATAGGATACAATGGCATATTGGGATTGCCTATTTTAGGTTTATTAGCTGAATATACCCTTTGCCCATTAGAATTTAAAGTTTTTAGTGCATTTTACTTAAGAAGCTACTTCACTCATGCGGCAAACAAAAGTGAAAAGTAAAAAAAATAGCGATTATAAAGATTGACCTCAGCTATCTAATACAAAAAAAAAAAAAAAAAAAACCATTTAAAAATATTGAAATGCAAATGAGATATTTTAAGACAACTGTCATTAACATTAGCGAGCAGGAGTGTTTTCACATGAGTGAAGTAGCCTCTTAACCCCCACATTTGGCTTAGATATGTTGATGATTTTTTATAATTTGGCAGTATAGTTTTGAAGAAATTAACATTTTTATAAATAATTTGAATTCAATGGATAATAACATTAAATTCACTGATGAATCAAACATAATTAAAATCTCCTATTCCTTGATGCAATGTTAACCCGAATAAATCAATCTATCGACAGATCTGTTTTCAGAAAACACATTGCAAACCAATCTACCATATCAAATAATATTTGGAAAAATATGTTTATTTTTCTTATTTAAATCACAGTAGATCAATTATTAATTTTTCTAATGGTAACATTTATTTGCAGAGATTTTTTTTTTTAATGTTTCAAATTAAATGTACTTTTTTTATAATAAAGAGAATTTTCTGCAAATGAAATGTGTGTGATTTTAAGAAAATAAAATTGATTTTATCATTAAATATTTTGTTCTTTCATATTTTGTTTAAATAAAGATATCAAAAGCAATTTATAAAACAAATATGTAATTTTTTTACTTTCTTTTATCTTTACAAGAAGAAAGTATTGGATTCATGAAAATTTTCGACTTCCGGTTTTCGACAGATTTATACGTTTTAGAAGGTCCTGAATACGATTTGACTGTTTTTAGAAAATGTCTGTCTGTTGTTTGTATGTGACCAAAAAAATTGTGGGTGTTCTATCTCAAGAATTAATGCACAAATTTTAATAAAACTTTATATTCAGTTAGTCCCTAATATAAATTGGTGCTGATTAGTTTTTGGTGAAAATCGCCCGACAGGTGGTGCTGCTATGCTGCATTTTTTGCGATTTCTGCAATAGCTCTATCTCAAGAATTAATGCAGTTATTTTCATAAACTTCAGATTCAGTTAGACCTTTACATAAATAGACGCAGATTACATTTTGGTGCAGATATCCCAACAGGTGGCGCTGCTATACCACTTTTTTCATTATTTTTATGATAGCTATATCTCAAGAACTAATCCACAGAATTTCATCAAACTTCAGATTCTGTTAGACCTTGACATAAATAGATGCTGATTACGTTTTGGTGTACCAACAGGTGGCGCTACTATGCTACTTTTTTCATTATTATCACAATAACTATATCTCAAGAACTAATGCAAGGATTTTCATCAAACTTCAGATTAAGTTAGACGTTGTCATAAGTTATTGTTGATTAGGTTTTGGTCTAAATCTCCCAACAGGTGGCGCTGCTATGCTGCATTTTGCAGGATTTACACGATTTTAGCAATAGTCTTATCTCAAGAACTAATGCACGGAATTTAATAAAATTTTAGTTTCAGTTAGACCTTGATATAAATTGGTTGCTGATTCTTTTTAGTGTATGCAAAACCTGTGTGAGATAGAAGAAAGTTTTGGGATTGGCACATCTGACTAGTTTAAAGATAATTTCAAATAATTAGAGACTTATTTAAATCTTTTCTTTCTTATTCCAAATAGTATTATTATTAATCTATAACTCAGACATCTACAACTATAACATTTTCAATAAGTTTTCAAAATAAATTATTTTAATTCCTATCTTTTTCTCCAATTTCTTTGTTTTCGATGTAAAGATTATTATTTTTTTTTAAACTAGAATTCCTTGTTTTCATATTAGTAGAGGTTGTTGTGAAGTATTTGTTTATAAAATGTATGTATCATTTTTCTTTCAGTTCATTTGTTGCTGTTACCAGAACCAACCTATGAAGGCCCTGAAAATGTTGTATATTTTACAGGTCCTAATTTAGAAGTATGTTTTATACAAATATTTTTCAGAATATATTAATATTTTGTAAATATATGCATATGTATATTTGTATTGTAAATTGCATGTTCTTTTAAAGATATATTAAGAGTTCTCAAAAATGTACTTATCTATTTTTATTTATTTGTAGATATATCCATTAAGTTTTAGGCTATGTTCACAATAAGGTGTACACCATTTTAATCAGATGATTTAAAAAAGAAAAAAAGAAAGAAAAAGAAAAAATTAATGATGTGATAAAGCATTAAAGTCTAAAGAGAACATAATTTGCAATGTTTATAAAGATATTTTGCCTATTAAATAATGTAAATGAAGCATTAAATAACTGTTTACAAGCTTAATTCCTTAAGCTTGTAAAACAAATAAAGTAAAATAGGCTTTAAGTCAGTAACTTTTAATTGTGCATAAAAAGCATTTCTTTTAAAATTTATATTTACTTAAATATGTTATGCTGCATGCACATTGTTATAATAATTTAAATTCAATAACCACAGTTTAAAAATCACTTGCCTAGTTCACAATACACGATATGCAGTCAACTCAGGCAAAACTCAAAGCATTAAAAACTGTCATGTCATCACATTGTCTGTACCACATACCTCAAAAGGTCCATAACTAGCAATTTCCTCATTCTGAGTTTACTCCTTTAATCCATTGAATTTTTGAGGGTGATTTGATCTTGTGTTTTTTAGATATATGGTTTTTTTTTTAGATTGTTTATTTTTTGATGTATGTATAACATAGCAGGATTCATACTCATCAGGGGATTATGGGATTCAAGGAAAAATCAGATGACAATTTTCGGTTGAAAAAATCAGGGGATAAGCCAAAAAATTTCTCAAACCTGAGAAAATCTGGCTAAATGATTGGCTGCTGTGTGAATTGAAGGTAGTTGCTGCTATTCACGTGCTTTGTGATGTCACAATGAAACCAAACTAAGACATGCCTGCTAACATCGTGAGATATAGAATTGGAAACTAACCACTCCTTTTCACAGATTAAATATAACATATGTTGTATTTAATCTGTGCTCCTTCTAACATCTGGCGATATCCATTCAGACACTAGTCACACCTTGTAGCATTGCGAAGTTATGAAACTAAATGTGTCTCTCTTTCCTTCAAGATATTCTTTAAATTTTGTAGGGTATTTTCTTCATGATAACTATTCTTCACTGATGAAGTCTGCATTTGGCAACAGCTTCAAATTTGTTATGAAATGAATGCATGTTTATGAATTCTTGCCAGTAATATCAGGTGATTGTATTTTGATTTATTTGTTTGAAAACATGAAAAATGTTTAAAAAAAAATTATATTTCTTATTAGAATGAGCTGGTTGAAAACTGTTTTTAAAACTGAACAGATAAAAAACAGAATGCAGAGTTCGCATATTGAGTAAAATGTGTTGAATATGATCCATACAGATTTCGATGTCTGTGTCGGAAATCATTTTCTTGAAGTAACATGGGATGACAAGATCTCAGCAGCCATTCAAAATATGAAAAGTATAAAAAATTAGCAGTGAATTATAAAATAACCCAGCTCAAAATCTTCAGCTGCGAAGGATGGCATAAATAAAACAAAAGTACCCAATGGAAATAATACCGGAAAAAAAAGTCTTTGAAACAGTGACACAGTGTTACTTGTAAAAAAAGTTACTTTGAGAAGTTTCAAAATGGCATATTTAATAATTTTTGGATTTTTTTTTTAAACAAATAATTATTGGATAATATTGGCAAGGATGTCAAATTTGTGATATTTATGGATGAAGCTCTGAATATAATATTGCAAAAAACCAGATGGATTTAATCATTAATTATTGTGCAGGTAAGATTTTAAATTTTGTTTATCTTGACCACTCTACAGCCCAAGACTTGTATGAAAAATGTATTCATGCCAATTTGAATTTATCAAATCTGTTGCAAAATAGCCTTGATAGGCCTAATGTTAATTTGAAATTTTTATAAATGGTTCAAGAGGAACTTAAGAAAAATAAAGGACATTTTAAAATTGATATTGGCATTTGTAGGCTTCATATCATTCATAATGCTTTTCAAAGAAGTAAAAATACACAAAATGGAAATTAAAATAAATTCTTGCAGCAATCTACTGAATTTTCTAAGACGGCCGATTTCATCTCTGTTTCACAGATTAATGTTTTTCCTTTAAAATCCTGTCCATATTGTTTATATATGTGATGTATAAATTTTATTTTTGAGATTACCTTGCTTTTATTTATTAATTTATTTTTAGGGGGGCTCATGATACTGGGTTAAAAAAGGTTTTTAATTGTTGACATGGGACAATTATGTATCCCAGAAAATAAATCAGGGAATTTATTTAGTACAATGTTTCTCAAACTGTGGTCCTTGAAGTCTGCCTTTATGTTGCTATTATATATTTTTAAAAAGACAAAGTAAAATTCAAATGAATTGTGTTATAATCTTACACTATAAGGAAGTACACACAATGTAGCAAATTTGAAGTAAGAGTAAGATAATCAGTAGAATAGAACACTGTATCTTTTAAAAGTGATTGAAAAAAGTTTGAAAAACATTGGTTTAGTACACTGACTGATTAATTGCAGATTTAGAAAAATAGATCAGAGATCTTAAGTTTTTCAACTTTTTAACATTATAAAATGGTTTCTAAACCTTTATATTTCCTAATGCATGAATTAAAACTAGTTGGATGTGCCAATACCAAAACTTTCTTTTATCTCATACATGTTAATACTTCAAAAAGAATATATTTTTTTAAATTATGCATTTTAGAATCCAAAAATACAGCAAAGTACAAGAAACCACCTGTTACATGATTTACATGAAAACCTAATCAGCACCAAGTTATGTCAAAGTCTAACAGAATATGAAGCTTGATGAAATTCCATCCATTAATTCTTGAGATATGAATGACCAGGGCTTAACAAATGCGGTCGCCAGGTCGCCACTGGCGACTTAGTTTTTCAGTCTAACTTTTTTGTTATTTATTTATTTATTTTTTTGCAAAAATTTAACTAAATAATGAGCACAAACGACATTTTGTCTCTCCAACACCCCTACTCGTGCGGGCAGCAAGCGAATTGATCTACCTCTTCTCTCGTACTTTTAGAGGAAAAGCCAAGTTTAAAAGGCATTTTCCATTTCATGCACATAAAATGCCATTCTTTTACTATCTAGTCGGCTAGATTTACGTTAGTCACATGATTAGAATGAGGGGAGAGGAAGTTTCAATAAGAAATATTGTCAATCGAACCTATGTGGTTTCTAAAAATTGGATGCAATGATAAAAAAAAATCCAGTGGCTGAGAGGCTCTGCTCTCAAAGCTGGTAGACGGGAGGTGCGGGGTTCGATCCCAATCGCACCCGTCGGCCTAATCGTTCGGAGTTTTCGTGGTTTTCTTAGAGCCGTGGATTTATTCATGCGTAAATACGGGTTAGGTTGGTTCCCTTAGAAAAACCCCTACGAAGGGCACTCCTCCCGGGCCTATATCCCAAGTGTAGATAATTGGCCGTCAATAATCAACCCAACCCAATGATAAAAATAGCTTACGCTTTTTTGTAAGTTTCAAATCAGATTTTTGTGTTCAGAATTAAAATTGAGAAACAATCACATTAATTTTATAATAACATGTAAGGGATTATAAGTAATTCATTCAAAGTAAATCTATAAAACTTAATTAAAATTCCAATAATAATTCATTTTAATAAAAATAATATGTATTTTTGTAAATATTTTTTACCCGCTTAAAATGCTTGGCGCCTAGCGCCAAGCATTTTAACACATTGGACACACGTTTTTTACACACGTTGGCCAATAGTTCGGCGTCACTCTGTCTTGGAGACAATGTGACTCCAGTGTCTGGTACTGGATTGTTACTCAAGAATATTTTATAATTACATTGTTTAGATTTCTGTAGTAAATAGAAATAAAAAATCATTGATTGCACTTCAGAAGGGTAAGGTATTTTTTTTCTTTTTATTTATTCTTAAATTCTTATCGTAGATCATTGAATTAAAATAACCTCAGCTGACTGCTGATTCTGATTATGTAATCACAACGAGGGAAAATGTTTTTCTTTTCTTTTTAGCAATTCATATTACGTAATAACTCTCGTGATATTTTGTGATCGTCACCATGTTTAACTAAATTTCTTGTAAGATGTCTCATTATAGATGCTGCAAAGTTACAAAATATTAATAAATAAACTTGAAATTATATTCAAACAAAACTTTTATTTTTAATTTGGTAAAACTAAGAGAGTTCATTAAATGCAAATTTTGAAATAATAAAATCAGAATTATTTGACTGAATTCGATAGGCTAAATAGGCAAAAATTCATTTTCCGGCATCACTATTTTATTGAAGCCCTCTCATCAGATATGGATTTTGTAGCTCTCAACTATTTGGACATTTGAAGCATTCGGCAATCAGTATTTCCAACCATGTCAGTTAATCCAGTGTTTACAATATTTCCTTTTTATTCAGAGATATATAATTTTGATACGTTCCCTTAGATAACTTAGTTTTATTATCTTTTTTTAATTAGTTACTATTCTAAACTATGTAACAGATAATTCTAAACTATATTTGATACATATTTTTTTCACTCAATTCATAAAAGGCGTTTGTGCTTTTTGAAAATCAATAACAGGGGGTGGGGAGTTTTTTTTTTTTTTAATACCGCAAACCAGGCCCCTAGCTGCCCGGCATGAATGCCTAGCTTAACGGGTTAGTACATGGGTGCGATGCGGAAATCGCCTGATCACCACCTGAATATAGATTTGTTCACATTGCTGCTGTGCTTGCTCTCTTGTGGATTGCTACAGTTATCTTTGTTTGCCGGTTCGAAGTTTCTGTTTAACTTTGTTCAGTTGACAGATTTAATAGGTCTCGTAATTTAGAACCTTGATCAGGTGACGAGACCCTCACCTGACTAGACTAGGCACCCCCAGAGGTATAATTCACAGGTAACTTGGAGGGCTTTGCACCCACGACGGATTTTACATGCACCAGGTGCCATTAGCGTACATAGATTTACATATTTGAGGGGGGAGGTTAAAATCACACTGGCGACTAGAATTTATACCTGGCTACCAGATTTTTTCAAATTTGTAAAGTCCTGTGAATGACTATCACTAAAATCGTGCAAGTCTTGAAAAATGTAGCATAGCAGAATCACCTGTTAGACTATTTACACCAAAACTTATCAGCAACAACTTATATCAACATCTAATCATCTAATAGAGATGGAAATGCTCAGGGGGAAAAAAAAGAAACTTTGGGGAAAAAAATAAAGGGGTATTTTTCCAAATAAAAAAGATTGAAATTTCATAAATAAAATATTCAAAATTTTATTACAGGTACAACCTGATAATTTTTCTTTTTTTTTTTTTTTTTCATGTTCAGTCAACTGCATGAAAAAAGCAACATAAAAAATATTACCTGTAAGCAGTTTAGGAAGAACTTGAGTCTTTTAAAGTACCTTTCACAATTTTTTCACCTTAAAACATAGAACCTTTCACAAAATTTAGAAAAATTTTCAATTTCTAAACTGAATCCTTCATAAATGTGATTATTTTAAAATAATAAAACCTGTCGCATAACAGCTGAAATCACTAATGAATCTATTATCTAGCTGTATATATATATAAAGGACCTTAATAAAAATATTTAAATAGGAACCTCAACATAATGATAATTTCTAATTCACAAAATTCTGATTTTTTTTAATAAGTATATACAACAGTTCAGAAAACAGGATTGCATGAAAAAAATGTAAGCAGATATTGCCAGAAATATTTAATTATTATTAGAAAAAAAAAACAAGTTATTTTTTAATAACATACAATTTAAATTATTTACTCTCTTCAAGCTTTTTTACTCTTCTCTTTCTTTTCCTTAAATATAGATTCTTAGACTTGTCTAACTGCATTTTTAAAAACATATAAATGCATACAAATGAACTTTGCAAAAAAAAATGTAAACAATTTAGTCGAAAACTATTTTTATAAGTATTAAAAAATCCACCTGTTTTATAACTTTCATTAATATATATATATATATATACATATATATAATACACAGGGGTCAGAAAAACTACTTTTTTAATGTAGCGAACTACAATTACAACTACTTTGTCAAAAATGTAGTTAACTACAACTACAATTACTTCTTTTAAAAAGTAGCGACTACAAACTACTTTTCAAAAGTAGTCACTACTTCGCTACTTTCAAATTTTGTCAAAGTGTTCAATTTACACTAGAAATTGAAGACACGGATTAAATAATAAAGTGACCGCTCGTTATATCACGTCTGCCGGGATACAATTAGATAAATGTGACATAACCGAAGGCATTAAAAAATTAAGACAGATACCATACAAGGAAATGTTTTGTGTTCGTCTGGAAACCATTAGTTTATACACACTTAACAAATTTCGTAGCTAAATTAAGAGAGATATAATCTAGAAAAGTACAGAAAAACAACCCTAAATGCAAACAATAAATAAACCTGTAAATCGGACAATTCCGAATAATAAAAAATTTGGCGTTAAAACATGAAGACATCTTAACAAGTAAATAGACAAGTGTTGCCAACTAGAAAATTAATTCCTTTGGTGGGTTAGTACAAATATTTCAGCAGAAAGTGTCAGTGGAAAAAAAAAATCTGACTTCATGCGATGCATTACTATACACTGCAGCTGAGATTTGTCACTGCGATTCAGAAATTTTTCAGCAAAACAAATTCTGCACAAAAGAAGCTAGTTTTGACCATGTGATTTGCAGAATGGCATTTTTTTTCTCTCCTGAAGTAACGCTGGTTCTCGCTCGCTACAAACTACTGATTTTTTGTATCGCGCTACTCGCTACACTACATTGTTCAAAATGCAGCGTGCTACACTACAAACTACTGTAAAAAGTAACAACTACAGTACTTTCGCTACTTGTAGCGTGCTACTTCCGACCCCTGATAATAATATTACTTTCATATTAAGAATCTAAAACTTTTTGGATTTAGACTGGAAAGCTATACCAAAACGAAATATACCTACAGGAAATGGAAATTCTAAATGTAAAGAAAAAAACAATATAATATTGTAAATTATTACCAAGTTTTAAGTAATGGAAGATTTAAAAATGATAATATTTATAATGCCTGAACTACAATAATTTGTTTCTTTAAATGGCATCATTTACATAAAAACAATACTGTGTAGAGCAGATATTTAATTCAGTTTAAATTTGCTTTCAAACTGCAGTGATATTGGTTGAAATTCATAAGATTTCTTTTTTTTTTTTTCGTTATTATTTTTAAAAGTAGCTCTACTGATAATTGAACAAATGCAACTGAAAAATCCTTTCAACAGAGACATGATGTATTACAAACAATGGTGTTAAATAAAGCAAGAAAAGCTACTATCAAAATTCTGAGACTGAAAGGCTAAAACTTTTAAAAGCTGCCTTTTTTTTTTCTTTTTTTTGTAATATATTTATGAAAAGTGAAAATAATTTTTTTAGTTTGCAGAAACTTAAAAAAATGTTTGTTATTATATATTTTTTAAGAAAATATAGCTTATTTTTGAGAAACATTTGTAATAAACCAATATTTCCAGAAAAAAAATGTTTGTTTTTTTCCGGAAATTTTACATTTCTATGTCTAACTGAATCTGAAGTTTAATGAAAATCCGTGCATTAGTTCTTGAGATAGAGCTATTGCGGAAATAGTGAAAAATGCAGAATAACAGCACCGCCTCTTAAGCAATGTACACCAACAACTAATCAGTACTAATTTATATCAAGGTCCAACTGAATCTAAAGTTTTATTAAATTCCGTGCATTAGTTTTTGAGATATGACTATCGCTAAAATTGTGTAAATCCTGAAAAATGCAGCAAAGCAGCACCATCTGTTGGGAGATTTACACCGAAACCTTATCAACAACTTATGTCAATGTCTAACTGAATCTGAAGTTTGATGAAATTCTGTACTTTAGTTCTATTATGAAAAATGCTGCATAGCAGCGTCACCTGTTGGGCGATTTACACCAAAAACTACTCAGCACCAATTTATGTCAAGGTCTAACTGAATCTAAAGTTTTATTAAATTCTGTGCATTAGTTCTTGCGATAAAGTGCCTACAAAATTTGTGTCACTCATAGACATTTTCTAAAAACAGTCAAATTGTGTTCAGAACCTTCTAAAAATTATGAATCCATCGAAAACTAGAAGTCGAAAATTTTCATGAATCCAATGCTTGTAAAGATAGAAGAAAGTAAAAATTATAGTTGTGGAGTATAATTTTTATATTAGTTTTAGTAATGTATATGTTAGAGACAATTATAAAAATATCTGTATTCTTGTATAAAACAAGGTATATTAAAAATAAGTTTAATTTGCTGTAATAAATTATATATTATTATATCATGGATATGGAAATGTTTTTAACTAAATAATATAATGAAATAATTACATTGTAACCTTTTGTTTTATTACTGTAACTTTACCATTTATTCATGAAAGTGGTCAGAGATTTGCTAACCCACTTCAATCCATATTTACTTTAACCCATGGTATCATTTGCAAGTTAGGGCTTTAAAAGGACTCTTCAGTCACATGAAGAGGCTAGCTAACTAATGTTTAACCTAAGAATGGGTTCTTTTCGAATTTATCATTTAATTATTTGTAATTATTATTATTATTTTTTCTTATCTTTGCATAGGACAGCTGAGTTTGATCTTTAATATGGCCATTCTTTACTTTTTTGATTTTGCTATCAGATTTTTAAAAATAAAGACACTTTTTAAACCAGTTCTGAAAGTGAAAGTACCTTGATTAACATATCTTTTCTTTCTTTAACATATATTTCTTTCTTTAACATAGCTTTTCTTTCTTTTAGGAAGAATTAAAAAGGGACACGCGTGTTACATGGCTGATTACATTTTACACTGTTTGGAATCCAAATTGTGTCGATTTTGCTCCAATATTTTCCGAATTATCTGTAAAGTAAGCATTTGCTGTTATTGTCTTTATCAGTGGTTCCCAAACTTTAATGTTATGCAACCCCCCTTAAAAATTTTCCATGACTCACCTAATATGTAAATATTCTGGAACATTTTACATAATCTATTGTGTTACTTTGTAGCAAATTAAAATAAAATTTAAAATGTTAGTAGGAAACTTTCTAAAATTGAGATCTTCAATGAACTTTCCCAGGTTCTTTACTAGAGTTCAATGTCATCTATTTTAAAATAATAATAATAAAGCTTTTCCTGGGTGTAGAGATGCACACATAGATACATAAATGAAGAATCTTTCAAATACTTGGAAAATAGATCTTTAATGTCACGATGTTTCAAGTAGGTGGGACGTTCTCTTCGCTGTTTCACTGATGTCCGACAGCATCATTAAGGCCCGTGAAAGATGTCGTAATAAACAATTACAGTCGTTAGAATAAAAAAGTATTGTTCCTTTTTATAATGAAGTTTGGAGGTTTAAAGTGATCATTTTAAAAATTAAGGGAAATAACTAGTGCAAATGGTGTTGGTGTCCGGGAATCGGACTAAAGCTTCAAGCTGAAACACAAGTACATGCGACGCTTACGAAAGAAATAATCAGACTGCCGAAGGAGCATTCAAAAACGGCACTTCCGAGGAGAGCGTGCCAAAACACCATAAATAAGCACATGCACTCACCAAAGTGTGATGCCAACGGAGAAAACGTGCGCATCGGAAGAATGACGTCTGCGATGGAGGAGGAGAAACCAAAAGTTTGTGCTCGCATCGAAATCGCGGAGTGCAAGAAAGATCGAAGCTGGCAGATAGCCAAACAAACGTAGGAGAGATGATGCGATGCAGGAAAAAAACTTGCGTTTAACACAGGCTGAAATAAAAACTAAATTACGGTAAAAAAAATACGATTTAGGAACTGAAGATTAAGGAATAAATGTTATTAAAGAGACGGGTGAATAAAATTAATGAAAACCATTAAAATGGGAAATAAAATATTTAAATAGGAATAAAAAGGAAGGGGAGGTTAAAAACCAATATATCACTACACAATATAATCTATCCTAAGGAAAACTTTAACTTTGATACAAAGCATATACATGAGGACCAAAGTTAATGTTTTTTATGGCATTGTTTTGCAACAATGACAAAGTCTGTGTCAGGGCTCAACTAACCTTTTTGATTTTAGCCTCAAGCCACTTTCTACACAAAGTTTAATCAAACACTGTATTTTCACAAAGTTTTATTTTTTTTATTAATGTTGGAATTTATTTGTTTCCTTTCTCTTATCCATGTTTAGGTATGGTCTTGATAATTTGAAGTTTGGTAAAATAGATGCTACAAGATTTCCTGAAGTTGCTGAAAAGTAAATTTTTAGAATTATTTTACTATATTACTGAATTTTTATCATAATTTTATCCTCTGAGAGTGTGTTATAAAATGCAATAATCAAATCTTGAGCTTGTTCTAAAAGCATTAATTTCTCAGATACTGACTGACTTTCAACTGTGAAAGTAAAAAATATAACTGATAACGGTGAACCAAAATTAATTAGGAAATTATTAATACAGTAATTAATAATTATAGATTGTCTGTATCAAAAATAAATACATATGTTAAAAGCTTTATCATATTTAGTTTTGAATTGTAAAGTCAAGTCTCATGTTGCAAAAAATTAAATTTTAAATCTCAACACCAAATTAAGAAATAAAATTCAGCATTAATAAATATACAGTAGATTTCCGTTACAACGAACTCCACGGGACCGCTAAAATATTTTGTTGTAACGATTTTTTCATTGTAACAGAATTACTCCTATTTATCTAATGAATTACATATACACGTAAATAAATTATGTAAGATAAATTCACTTTTTATTATAGAGGATTTTAATGGAAGACTAGTTAAATTAACATAGAAAAAGTTAGTAAATTAAAATTCAATATTAAAAATACAAAATTAAGGACTAATCTTTATTTAGTAGTACATCATTGCAGAAAATCTGTGATTTTAGTTTGTACAAAGGAATGTGTTGTTGGTGATAACAGAAACGTGTGCAATGAATGAATGTGAGAAAATACCTCCTCTGGAACATTCTTTTGATAAGAAACAAAAGCACGCATTTTCTCCAAGCATGAGAAAGCTTCCAAAGAGGTAACTTTTGAATCGTCGGTGACATCAATATCGTCATCACTGCTTTCGTCATTTTGTTGGTCTAATGTAGTTTTAATGGATAAAATGATATCTTCATCAGTCACTTCAGAGCATGTTTGAATATTGTCATCCACAGATAAGAAATTCTCCAAATCCACCTGATCAGGGATTAATGTTAATTTTTTAGCACCCTTCCAAATTGTGTTTAACTCAGAGGACTCATCCAGATCTAAAACTTCTGATTCACTTTCTTCGGTCTTAGTTAATCAGGCATGTTTCCAACAGTTAGAAATTGTTTTCTGGCTAATTTCTGGCCACGAACCAGAGATAATTTCAATAGCTTCTTTGAGATTTATTTTTGGCCTTTTGCCATTCTCTAAGCCGCAAAGAATTTCTTTTAGCAAAAGAGTTCTGTAGCAAGATTTTACAGCATAGATGATGCCTTGGTCTAGAGCAGTGGTTCCCAACGGGGGACGTACGCCCCACAGGGGGGCAATTTGACTTTTCAGGGGGGCAATTTAACTTTTCAAGGGGACAATTCAGAATTTCTGTGAACCCATACCTTCTGAATTTTTTTTCTAATAGTAATGTTGTAGCCTGAAAATAAAAGTTACACATTCAAATTTCAAAAACAAAATTAAAAACAAAAAGTTTTTTATTCAATTTTTAAAAAGTATCCATTCAAAAGTTTTAAATACAATCCTACCAGAATAATTATAGGAAAAAAACATTTTAAGATATTTAGATACTTTTATATATTTAAAAATTCTTTATAATTTTTCTGATTTACAAGTATTTTAGAATTTTAAACAACTTTTTTGATTATTTATTGAATGAGTCGCACTGCAATATGTCACATGAAAATCAATTTTACACATGAAACTATTTAAGTGTATATTTAACAATTACTTGACGACCTTCCTTTACCGAATCTTTTATCACGTTTCATTCTGATTAGAAATTGGTTAGTAATTTAATCGCAGAAATTCTGTGATTAAATAAGACAAAAATGTTTTATTCAAAATTATTGATTTTTCTAATCAAGGATTCTGAGCACTCTATACATCACGCATACGTGGCGACCGTATGCTAGTAAACTACGAGGAGTATCAGATGATTATAAAAAAGTCCTTCCGGCCTGTACCGGGAGGAAAAGGTAGCTTTCCTACATCTTCGTTTTAAAATTTTAGCTAATGTTACACGAAAACAGCAAGTTAAAATGCAAAGAAACGTTTACAAAAGATTCGTTAATACTGAATTTGAATAAGAAATTCGCCAAATTATTGAGCAATAGCCAAATTGGCTTCATTTATGAAGACTTATTTTGGTCACCAAATTTGGCGATATTTCGCCAAATGACGCCAATTTTGCCAATTTTGGCGCTAACGGATATGAATATATAGTTTTATGCATATGATTGGGAAAATTATTACAACAATGAAAGAAAATAATTTGCGAGTAATCGCGTATTTTAGTTTTAAATTTTTAAATGGCCGCCTATATATATATATATATATATATATATATATATATAAATCAACATTTGAACGGAGGGTAATATATCGAAAATATATCGAAATTTTCCGGAACTGCTTTCCTCCGAACGGCTGCAATAGGTAGCTTTATACTTTTTTGTATTGAAAGCTACCTAAAATATTTGATTCTTCCATTACCTTCGGCACGTTTCAGGATCAATGTTAAATGCTTTTTACTCTGTCAGGAGTAAATTCTTTAAAAATTTTATGAGACTTATATGTTATAGGGGGAGGGGGGCATCATCATTTTAGAGATGTTTTGGTGGGGCGCGGCTAAAAAAAGGTTGGGAACTACTGGTCTAGAGGCTGTAGAATAGAATTGCAATTCGGCAAAAAGTACTCAACTTGGATGCAGTCTAATTTAGGGGGATTATTGTGAGGCATGCAGTTATCAATCAAGAGAAGAATTTTCTGTTTTTTAGCTTTCACTTCTTTGTCAAATTGCACTAGCCAATCATTAAAGATATCTTGTGTCATCTATGCCTTCTTATTGAATTTATAATCGCAAGCCAGTGAATGACAGTTCTTAAAGCAACGGGGCTTGCCAGGGTGACCAACAATATTTTTCTCTTCTCGGTTCTCGATTTGTTACAACAAAAAAGTGCTCTAATTCGTTTCTTTGAAGTTTTTCCTCCAATGATTTGTCGCCTTTAAATGTTAATGTTTTTCTTGGTTCAAGTTTATAAAATATTCCAGCCTTGTCAGCATTGAAAACATCATCAGAGCTGTATGTCTTTATAAGGGCAGCTACTTTTCCAGCTCTCCATTCATTTACAGTGTTTGCAGGTACATCACTTGCTTTGCCGCAAATTGATTTCAGCCCTAATCTAGTACTATTAACCCCTTAATGGTTGACCTGATAAGTGTAAGCTACTGTTTTAAAAATTCAGATTGTTTTATTTCTCCCACTTTTTTGAAGTAGGAATATTCAACTTATTTAATAGCAGATAAAATATTGAGATAATAAAGCCAATGGGGAAGTTGCACTCACTTTAGATTATGCATTCTTTTATGTTTAATTGATGAAGACAACTTTACATACCTCAAAACTGAACTCAAAATCGCAAAAATAATTTAAATTATGTAGTTATTGGAGTTTTAAGCTTCGTTAAAAGCAAAACAAAACCACGTGATCGGAAAACACGACGGGTTTGGTTTGACGTCACTACACATGAAACGGGGAATTCTGCTTAGAGCCGAGTGCTCGCAGGCTGTTTTATATTGCTTTCTATGTACTATAAACATATTTTAAAGACTTGTTTACACAAAAATTAAAGTCAAAAGATTATTTTATCATATCTAAATATAATGCACTATTAATTTATACATTTGCATTAATTTTTATTTATAAAAGTGTTGAAGTTGGTTGGATTCAAAAAATACAAAATTATGTCTTTCGGAAATAGTTTTTTATTTTTTAAATTCAAATTTGCTTTTAGGACAGAAAAACTGCATTTCATGTGGGTAAAAATGCAGGAAGCTAAAGCTGAAAGGCACGTATATTGTTCACTTACTCTGATTTATTTAAACGAAATAAGAATGATACTTTTTTTTATTACAAAAGAAATCGTAAGTAAAATCGCATTTATATAAATAATTCGTTTTAATATGAATATAATTTCGTGTTATGCAGGCTATATTACGGATAAAAAATGTACTCAAATTAATTATCAGAAAATGAAATTTTGAGCAACAATGCAGAAAACAAAAAAAAAAATGCTTTATTTAATACTGATTTATTGAATAAAATTTTTAATTAAATACTAAAAATAATAATTGTGTATTCACTCTTCAGAAAAAAAGAATTACTGCAACATACGTGAGTAAATTTATCCCTATTGTCTTTTATTTTCTCTTTTTATGTACTTACTTAAAAATAAGTATTAAATTAAATATATTTTTTAAATACACATCTTTTATAAGCATCCAATGTTTATTTTGATAATCACTCCTCCTTTTATGATTGGAATTCGTGATTTTTCAAAAAATGTCCAATATAATACTATAATTTGGCGTGGCTACCGAAGCTTAATGGAAAAATTCCCCGCTTTTTTTTTTTTTTTTTTTTTTTTTTTTTTTTTTAACGTTTGATAGAAAATGAGAGCTAATAAATTTATTAAAATAAATGTATAATCTTTGCTTTTTTTCTGTTTTAAGGTATGGAAAGAGGAAAGAAAAAAAAGCATTGTTTAAACTATCTTTTTAGGATTTTGCTAAATTGATTTCTCAACGTATAATCATAATTCAATTAATATAGAAAAGTGTAAAAATAGTTTAATTATCGTTTTATTATTATTTGCTTACGTATAATTTTTGAATGGATGCAGTACTTTTTGTAACAACAATAAAATTTAAATATACATAACATTGCTTCAAATACATTTAGAATTATTATATTTCTGCATAATATTTCTCTTTTGGCCTTTTTAATTTCCGTAGAAATATTGTTAATTTATAACAAAAATAAAACAGATAATTTTTAAACTAAACATCATCTGTAATCTGCAAAGTTCTATAAAGCAAAAAACCTTCAATCCCACATTCTGAAAATTTCACAAAACTGACAGTATTTAAAATAATTACTTGATTGTTTTGCCTGTGTGTAGTGTAGTCCAGAGATCTGTTTAGGAAGAAATAGAGTCTTTTAAAGGCCCCTTCACAATACATTTCACCTTAAAACAAGACCCTTCACAAAATTTTTTGTCTTAAAAATAGGCCTTTCACAATTTTTTTCCATCTCCAAACTAAACTTTTTACAAATTTAATTATTTAAAGGAAAAATCTGACCTTACACAAAACAACTGAAGCCGTCAAAGAATCTATTTATGTAAGTTTTACATATATAAAGAATCTTGTCAAAAATTCATAAACAAGAACCTGAATATAACAGTTATTTCAAATTCACAAAATTATAATAAGTTTTTTCACAAATATGAAATACTTTTCACAATTTCACAAAAAAAAACCCTGTGAGAAAAGTCTGGATAGGTCCCTGGAAACATTTTTTGAAAAATTATTAAACTTTTCTCGTGTATATTTATATAAAAATTATGTATGGCCTGTTTTAAAGCTATCTTAGCACATTTCGCTCTTTCTAATAACTTTAGCTATTTTGCAAAGATTCAAAACAGTTTATTTAACAATTAAAGAGAAAAAACATATAGTGGAAGCAAGCAAAATTCATAATTTAAGTATAAAATATAAATACAAAAACCCTTTTACAAGTTGACTCCACCCTCCCTAATGAAATAAATCCTATTTGTACAAAGTTTATTTTTTATTGTGCAATATATATATATAAAGTATACCTTATTCTATAAAATACAATATTGTAGTACGAGTATTAACTTCTACCGGTACTTTATTTCTACATCGAGACATGGAAATGAAAATTCTTAGAAACGCGATGGAATAAAAATATCACCTGGAATTCACAGTATTATTTATTCATTACAGCAATTTACAAATTTACAATACTTTTAATTTGTTATACTAATCATTTTTAAGAAAAGAAAGAAATTGTTCAGCGTTAAAGCAAGCCGCCCTCATAGGAAATAACAGGGAGAAATACAGCGAGGGTTTGTTTACATGTGTAGTGACGTCAGAACAGCTTTCGTCACGTGACGTGGCTTTTTCCCGCCACGGCAAAAACTGCGTTTTAAAAGTTAATTTAATGAATTATACAAGTTTCAAATATATGTAAAAATGGTATCAAAATGTTCGTATTTTTACACTCTATCACATGCAAGTTAAATCGAAAAACATGCAATTTCCCCATTGCACTGTTTTAAAAAACTGGTGGGAATCAAGCAATCTGAATTTTTAAAAAGTATCCTACACAGCCCGTGAATATCTCGGGCATGAGACTAAAGTAGTTATAGATTAAATTTTTATTGTAAATATTTGTACTCGAAAAAGTTTTTCACTGAAAAATAATCTAATAAATAAAGACATACATACATACATATATGAAACAAATTTGAATTTTTTTCACCGTTGGCCTCATCAAAGCTATAATTCTGTTTAAATCCCATTTATTCTAAATTATTTTCTCGTTCTAGTATTTAGATTGTCAAACGCTCATGAATACAGAGCCGTTAAAACAGTCTTTCGACCAATCAGCAAAACGAAACTCAATTTTCTGGGCGCTATGATGATTTGGAAGAGATCAAGCTGCAGGCTGAAAAGCGCGGGAGAATATTCTAGAATTGTTCCGGAAAAATCTGATTCCTTCGAACAAATAAGAAAGAAAAAAAAAAAACGTAGGTTTTACCGAGTGTGGGGAGAATGCCAAGATAAAAATTTTTAATTGAAACTGAGATTAGCTTTTATATTTTGAGAAAGAATACTTTTTTGCCAGAAAACATAGGGAAATAAAAATAAAAAGATATAGGTTGTTATTTCAAGAGAATTAAAATATTTAGCTGGGAAAGTGATATTTTAAAAGAATTAAATATTAGAATGCGTTAATTTAATCAAATAAAAAGTGTGTGATTTTAACAGAACAGCACTTAGCGCCATTTTTTTAAGAGAATGAATTTAGAATAAAGCATTTTTAGCTAGGCGGGATTTTGACAATCTAAATACTAGAACGAGAAAATAATTTAGAATAATGGGATTTAAACAGAATTATAGCTTTGATGAGGTCAACGGTGAAAAAAATTAAAATATATATAATATATATATATATATATATATAATTTTTATATCATCATCATCATCATCATCAACCGTTTTCAATCCACTGCTGGATGTAGGTCTCCCCCAGATTTTTCCATTGTTGCCTGTCTAGTGCTTTAGTCATCCAATTAACACCGGCCACTTTTCTGATTTCGTCACTCCATCTTACTTGAGGTCGTCTTCTTGGTCGTTTTACATCTCTGGGATACCACTGTAGGGTGTTTGTGCTCCATCTATTGTCTTGTCTTCTTGCAATGTGCCCATATATATATATATATATATATATAACCATTAATGAAATATTACCGAAACACCAACAAAAACTATGAAATTATGAATTAGAATGTGATAATTAATTGACAACAATAGTGTTCCCCCAACACTTTGAATTCATTCATGATGTTTTTATATTATAATATCTTTTCATTTTGAATTTCAATAATTCATCTTGATCTATTTTCTTATATATTTTGGTATCTTATGTATATTTTAAAATATATATATATATATATTAATCTTTAGAGCATGATAACTCTGTGTTTAAGACATAATTATGTAACATATGCTATTACAATTTTAACAATTAAAATTATGTTTTTATATTATAATTAAATATTATTAATTACATCATTGTCATGATTTGGCTTTTTTCCCTTTAATGAAATTATGCATACAATCATAAATATTTTTTTAGGTTTCATGTTAATACATCTGCATTTAGCAAGCAGCTACCAACAGTTATTTTGTTTAAGAATGGAAAAGAAGTATGTCGTCGTCCTACAGTTGATTCAAAGTATCAACTTATAAAATTCTTTTTCTCCGAGGTATATATCAAGTTTTTTGAATGATGATTATCAAACATGTGATTTTCTTTTCTAAATTTAGCATACAAGTTTTAATTTAATTTTCTTTCTTTAATAATAATTCACACGTTGTCTTGTTTGTAAAATCTGTTTTTACAGGGGTGGGAATCTTCTGCATTTTGGGAAATTTCCACTTTTCATTAAAAATTTATCTAAAATTCCACTTCTTTTTTCCTGACCATACAATTTTTAAAATCTCTATGGCTGTATTTTTTTTTCTGCCTTTTCTGCTACTTTGTTGCAACAAATAATAAATCATTTAAATGGCCCAACCTTTACCTAAAATTTTTGGTTTCCTCTTTGCAGGCCCTTCTCCAGAATCTCATTGCGCAAAGTTTAAATTCTTTAAAATTTGAATTGTTTAAGAAAATCTTTTTCCTTATTTGTAACAGTGTAGTAATGACAAATAATCATTCATTTAAATTACCCCACCTCCCTAAATTTTTGAATTCCTCCTTTGCTTTCTACCTCTCTCATGACACAAAGTTAAAAATCTTTAAATTTATTATTATTATTCTTTTAAAGTTTTGCTACTTTCTTGTAATCTATATTGATAAAAGAAAGATATTTGTGTGTGTGTCTGTGATGGCTAGGAAAAATATACTGCATGTAGAGGTATGAAAATTTAGATTAGGATAGTCCAAGGCAGGTCCTGATGTACATGAGGCTGATTTTTCATTTTTTGATAATTAGTCGAGATATTAGTTAAACCCTTTGATTTATTTGAAAAAAACTGACAAAAACGCATTAAATTTCTAAAAAGTTTGATTTTGTGTTATTTTTTTTCTTATCAAAGCCCGCATCTGGCTGAATTTTCGAGATACAAAAAAAACAAAAAAAAAAAACAATATCCACTAAAAGCGCGGACACTTTCTTCTCTATGATCATAGAATCAGTTTTGAAAAATATAAATATTAACCTTAAAAAATAATAATAATAATAATAATAATCAGGAATGGAAGTCACTTTCCGTCTCCTTGTGATGCTCTTTTACCTAAACTAAAACTAGCTAGATGTGGGATTTTAACACAAATTTTTTACACATTCATCAGACACTGGATTTACATCATGTATAGAAAATCTGGAAACATTTAGACGATTAGAAGTATTTTAAAAAAAAACAATTCGCTCAGACCATGAATACACAGGTGACTTTTGCTCCTGTTTTTACAATTGAATATCAATATTTTTTCACAAAAATTATACTCAGGCTTTTAAAACAACTCATAAAAATTTCAAAGATTTTGTACAATAAGAACTATTTTGTTTTTAATATTAAATGATTCTATGTGGAAAAAAAAAAGTGATAAGAAAACACTTCTTACTTAGCTCGTAGGTTCATTTTTAATGATTTTCATTTAACCCTTTCCGGCACGGAATAAATCTGTTTGTAAAATAATGAAATAATGGACTGACACCAGATTTTACAAACGATTTCCTTAGAAAAGAATAACTTGCTGATTTTCCCTTACTTTATAAAAGGAAAATTTTAATTAAATATTCTTGGTGCCGTTTGTCAGTTTTGGAATTAAAATTAGGTGTCCTTTTTTGTGACCACCGCCCGCTAAAGGGTTAAATATATAAATTCATTCTATGCTGATTTTAGGTAAATCTATAGTTATTATCACGGATACAGGCTACGACCATCTTTCATTTAAAATATAAATATGAGTGCTTGTTACTTGAACTACCAATGAAAGCGACGGGCCACGGTTCTGCAATGATCTCAGTTGTTTTTTAGCCTACCTTGATCACATAGTAGTTCGACAATTGGTGGAAACCAGCCTATTTTGAACATGTGACATCAAGAGGGGATGGAAGTATCAACCTGTCTTTTTCATTGGCTCTGTTACTTGATATGCATTTGTGAAGTCTGTTTAAGCTATTTGACTTCCTTTTTTTTTTTTTTTTTTTTTTAATTCTCAGTTTTATTGATAGAAAAAATTGGCAGATTTTTAAGTCTAGTGCAGACTGTGAGCCTGATTATTTATTTTTAGTAATGGGGGAAATAATCCTAGAGATCATTTTTTCAAATATTTAAAAGTTGGTTTTATATAAAAATTTTCTTCTTTATAACACATCTTCATAAAGTCTGTTTTAATTTAATCTCTTCTTATATGTTTGACAAGTTAACTGTGGAAATTTGTTTTAAAACAGTAAAATTGGTGTAATTTTATTTTTTGTTGACTTTATTCAGCTTCTACAACCTTCTTGATTCTACAGTTCGTTAGAAAAACCTAAAACGTAATTCAGCTAGAAATTAGACCCACTAGAATTTAGCTTATTATAAGTTAGATATGCTTTAAGTATTCTCACTCTGTCTGAGTAGATGTCTCATTGTTTATCTTTTTTTAAAATCTGACACATCAGAGAAGAGTTATTCAAGAATTCCGGCTTTTATGTAACATTTTTAGTTAACTAGCAAGAGACTGAATTATTTGATTTGATTTACCATTAGAATATTTTACTTTAGTATCATATTGCAGAAAAACATTCAGAATTAATATTTTTTTACTATTTCATATCAAAACTTTACATTATTTTCTGTTTGCTAATATAGAGCTGATTTTGGCATGTAGTAGCATACTTCTTAAGTGTAAGGATCCATACTTATTGGCATATATTATAATTTTTTTAATCAAGTGTTGTATATAACCGATATCCTGTCAAATTATCAAATTAAAAATATATATTCGCTAAATTACACATGGGCTTTTATAAATCTGTATATATATTTTTCATTCATGCATATGACATGTTTTGTCATGAAGCTCTTTGATTAGCGAACAGCACTTAGAATTATTTTTAAAATAAATAACAATAAAATTAAGTTAAATTTACCATGGTATCTATGTTATAAATTAATAATGAAATTTTGGTTTCATTGAAATTAACTGTACTTATTACAGGGATGCAAATAATGATAAAAATCTTAATGGCCTGTAGAAAAATGAAATAACCCAAATGTTTTTAACTTTTTGCCTTGCATATAAAATGAGATATTTTTTTTTTTCTAAAAAAAATTATTTAGGGGAATGCTCAGTTTGACTCAAGGAAATCATTATTTTGGCAGTCTGATTTATGCCCCTATTATTTTTACAATAAATTTCTTAAGCAATTTATTAAAATTTATAAAAAAGAAAATTTGTTTTCTCCTTAAATTTGCAAAATGTTTAGGAGGCTGCATATCACCAGAAAAAAAAAAAACGCCCTGTGTATAAGTCAATTTAAAAGGTTTTTTTCCCTTGCCTAAATTTCTCGATTTATACATGAGTATATACAATACTTTTTAAGTAAAAATATAAATCTATTTGGACACTACACTGTTGATTAGTTATTTAAAAAAAAACACAAATTGCACAAGTTGTGCCTGTTACTTGCTAAAATCAGTGTAAAAATTGGTTTAAAACTCATAAAAGGTTAAAATCCTACATGTTTCGGCTTTAAACCCAAAGCCATCATCGGGGACGGAAACAAAACAAACGACTACTGATCTTTTAAATTTAAAAGGTTTAACACACTGATTTTAGCAACTAACAGGCACAACTTGTGCAATTTGTGTTGTTTTTTTTTTAAATATTTTTTTAAGACTGGATTATTATTTTCAACAGCTCCATGTAAATTACTTCAATCGCCCACCAAAAATAAAAATTTATTAAAAAATAAAATAAAATAAATAAATAAATAAATAAAAAATCTGTTGCCCTAGGTGATTGGATGGCTTGAAAATTGGCAGCCCTGATTTGCAATATTTCAAAATAACTTTTGAGTTAACTTTGTATTGAGTTATGATATTGATAACTTAGTATTTTAAGGTAACATTGTGAAAGATATAACTACAATTATTTGTTAATAGGAAAATGTGACTGCTGCTTTCAATTTGAACAATTTATACAAAGAATGCAAAGAGAATCCTATTAAAAAACACAAGAAAGAAGAAAAGGTAACTGAAAATGAAGAGAAAGAAAAAGCAGAATGATGCTTTACTGGATTAGAAGACTTTTTTTATTTGTATAATATTTTAGAGTACTTATATGTAAATTCCATCTTGTTAGTATACAAGGTTGCAATAATATAGCTTTGGCAGAACACTGACAAATGATTTTTCAAATTACATGAAAATGATTGAATGTAGATTGATATAAGTTCTTCTTATCAGGATCTATTTTGTTATTGATACCATACTCTTGCAGCCTAGTGTACTGATCTAGTGGACTAACATTTAAGTGCTGGTTTTATTTATTAAAGTACTCTGTATACAAACAAACTTTTATATCAACTTCATTAGCGATTAGAAGGTAAATGTTTTAAACTGTGTTCCCTCATCCCCTTTTTGGATAGTTTAATAATGTGTTTATTTTTAAGACATTATTCCAAATATCATTAATTATTGGTTTAAAAATACTGCATTCCAAACTGCAAGAATTTTTTTACAAATAATCCTGTTTTCTAAAATTTGTTTGTGAGATTTATTCTATGTAATTTGTTAACATGTTAGGTTATAGTGAGCTTCTATTCAATTGTGTAAAATGTTGTTACCTTCAAAAGTATAGTGTAAGTAAACAGAAAAATTCTGTTCTCCAATGAAAAGATCTGTTATACCATTTCATACTTAAGTTTGGCATTTTCAAACATTTTAAATGTTTAGTTAGTTATGTAAATTGTTATAAAAATAAAGTTAAAACATATTGCATCTAGTCTAATTATTTAGCTTGTATAACCTGTGACTCTTATGTGTTTATGTTAATATTTTATTTTGGTATTTTATGTCCTAAATAAAATGTTATAAGTTAAAAAAAAAAAGTACAAGTATCATTTAAATGTCTAATTATTACCAATGTTACCTCATGAATTAAAAACTGAATTAATTTAATAGCTATGAATAATTAAAAAGTTTTTTTTATGAATAACTAATTAATAACTTATTCTGAATTTATTTAGGAAAAATAGCAAGCTCATTTAGTAAAATAAATAAACAAACAAGATTTAATATATGCTTTACTTTCCTTTACAACTATTGTGTTTATTGCTAAGTGTAAGTCATTTTGACTAATTGCCTTTTCTCCCATCTTAAAAGATTATTTCTTTTATTTCACTTAAGTAAATAATTGCTTATCAAATTATAACTGGTCTTCAGTTCTTTTTGCTTAAAATTGTTATTGTGTTTGCTTCAAATTCATTGTTATTGATTGAAAGTATGACAATAAAATGGATATAAGTATGAAATCAAAATAATTTGACAAGGGCAGTCAAAAGCTCTCAATTAGATATGTGGGAATAAAGAAATCTTTTTTTTTTTTTGCTCATTTTTTTCTATTAAAAATAAAGTATGTAAAAATTAAATAAAAAGCTGTGTAAATAATAAGTCTGTCTATACAATATTCTATATGGTTTATTTGGATCTAAAAGTGAACATTTATTTTTTTCAATTAAAAATAAGTTCATCTTTGCTGTAGAAAAAAAAGACTTGGATATGGTTTAATCCTTCATTTTTTTTTCTTTAGTCCATAGTTTGATGCAATGAAAGGAAATGTATTCATAAAATCAGAAATGTGACTTGCATATATAAAATTTTAGCCAATTTTAAAATTAAAAAACTACAGTTTATTTGCAATCACATTTAAGTAAATTTTATTTTTTTTAATATTTTAATTTTAGGTCATAAAATAGAACTTTTTATGCTTTATCACTTACAGTATTAACTATTTTGAATAGCTAGCAACATATGTGTTGTAATCTGTACATTGACATATGCATCGTTCCACTCCTGATTTAGATAAGATTTTACATAACACATACCTTTATTACTAGCCTCAGTAGATGTTATGTAACTAGACTAGTCAAGTATTTTTTGTTTTAAAATGCAGAATAGGTTGACGTGTTACATTTTATTCACTGTTCTGGAAGACCCAACCAAATTTAAACAATTCAGAAGTTTAACACTTTAAAGTTTCTGTGTTTTATTTTTAAAGTGTGTCGTACTTTTTGCAAAAATTATACAATACTATGAATTCGTAGAAAGAAAGCATCTTTTAGAAGTGATCAGTATTGAACTCTGACTTTTTCTTTTGATGAGATTTCTACGCCTGGGAGGAGAAGAGAAGGGGAAAAACATTAAAATTTTCCCTTCAAGGCTATTAATACAATAGAAAATTTGAAATATTCTTTGGAAGGGAGGGAACACTCTCCCTACTAGGCTATTCATTAAATTCATCACTGGAAGCAAGGTTTTATTTCTTTCTGGGAAGTGGGAAAAAACTAAAAAAAAAAAAGAAACTGAAAGAAAAAAAAGAAACTGAAAGAAAAAAAAGGTTATTCAAAATTAAGTTAATAAATTATAAAAGTTAATTCACTATCAATAATAACTATGTAAAATACTTAAAAACAAAGCACAATTTTGTCAAATAGTGTAACTGCATTATCTACATTTTTGAATCGATACATTTTTGAAATGTGAGTGTTTTTTTGTATAATATATAAAATATAAAAAGTTTTCAATTCATTTTAGCTAAACTAGATCCGAAACAATATGTTTCTTTTCTTATCCCTCCTCCCTCCATTCATAGGGCCTCTTACACACATCAGGAATGCTTTATTCTCTCTCATTTTGCAAATTACTAAATCCTACTGCAAAAACAACTTTCTTATATCATTTTGCACTACCAGGCTTGTTTTTTAAGGTGCCCAGTTTAAAGTTTCAAAGGTTTTTTTTTTTTTAATTAAACTTATTGAAGCTCCCTATAAGCATCTCCCTATAAGCATAAGGCCAAGTACTGCCCAGAAAGCAAAAAAAAAAAAAAAAAAAAAAAAATGTTTAAAATATTTTTTGTTGTAAATGTAAAATAAACAAGAACGAAAAATCATGCATCCAGCATAGATTATGAAACACTTTCCAACACATCCAGAAAACTGTGACGAAAATTCACCGTTAAATAAGGTAAAAGAAGATATGTAAGTAAACAGTTTTAGAAAACATATACCACATTGAAAAATACAGTTTTCGATATTACCTTCCATTGCAAAAAAAAGTAGTTGAATTATTTTGTGCAGCCCTGTTTATGATCTGTAGATTTGGATATATAATACATAGCATGATAAAATTTAGTTTAGTTTGAAAATTTACATTTAACAATTTTTTGCCAATCGATGGAAATGCACTCGAAATCTGTTGTACATCTCTGTATATTGTCTAAACACTTTTGTTCACATCACATATTAAGCTAAAATTTAATTCAGGTAAAAAACGTATAAGGCAACTTAAAACTCACTTCCAGCAATTACTAACCATGAACGACAATGTACAGTAAATTCTGTCTAAGGTGGACTCTGCGTAAGCCAGAATTTTGTCTAACACGGAAAAATTTTCAAGTCCCGGTAAACACAGGAAATAACATTAATTCATGCTCCATAAGCCAGAATTTGCCTAACGCGGAAACGGAAAGGTTTTTAAAGTCCATCAAAATCAAAATTTTGCATAAGACGGAAAAAAAATTAAAAAATGAAAGGCATTTGGTTTATGAAACTTCAAAACTGATATATATACATCAAATGCTTAACATTTTAATTAAATTTCGTAATAGATTAATAAAGCTGATTCATCAGAACGGAAAATGTTTAAATATTTAAGGAATAATTTTTTATTCCATTATTTCTCATATATAAGCAAAATATTTTTCCTCTTAAAAAATAGAAAGAAAAAACATCATACCAAGTACATTTTTTACATTTATCTCAATTAATTATTCAAAAAAAAAAAGAAATTGATAAAATAAATCCCTATGCAATAACATTTCTCTCTTTTTCATTGTATTAGCGAAAGAATGTAACTTTTTTTGCTTGCTTCGGATTTTGAGTTCTGATCATTGTTTATGGCAATCAGTCATTTAATCGCCATAACTCTTTGTCTAATGTGAGGGGGGGGGGGGGAGGAAGCTATCATTTACATTCTGTATGAGGCGCTGGTTGTGGTTTCAGAGGAGGAAGGGGATGGAAGATGAATTCGAAGTGACATGTGTTTTATTTCAATAAATCACATGGTCAGAAAACGAGGTCGTTGCACGTGTTATTTGTTCTTCCTCATTTTATATTGTCTACTGATATTACTAAGTGATAGTAAAAAATAGCTTCAAAATCTTAACTCAATGCGCTATCTCTGCCGGATAAAATAGAAGTTATTAAATTAAAAGAAAAAAATTATTCTGTAAAAGATCTTTGTATTAAATTTAAATGTGGTAAAACACAAATTTATGATGCTATAAAAAGAAAAACAGAGTTGGAAAAGGAATTGGAAAGCAAATCATCCAGCAGAAAGGTGCTGTGAAAAATGAAGACATTGATGCATTAACACTTGAATGTTTTTCTAATGCTAGAGCTAAAAATTTGCCCATACCTGGGACACTGTTGTGTGAAAAGGTGAAAGAGATAGCCGAAAAATTAGGTAAATCGGATTTCAAGGCTTCTACTGGATGGTTAAGGAATTTCCTTAATCGACACAATATTGCCATGAAGCAAGTTTGCGGAGAGTCGAAAGATGTAGGGTTACATAACACCTCTCCCACAATATCTTTAGTCGCACTGCTTACCATTTAATTAAAATAACTATGTGCATGATTGAGGCTAAAATAATTCAACATTTTCTGAAGGAAACAAAAAAGGTTTATTAAAACTGTAGGTTATAGGTAGCAAACACATCTTTTAGAAGATACATCATCACAGGCACATTATGAGTCAAACTTCTAAAGTCCAAACATAGTTCATTTAAACTGCATATATTAACAGCATATATTATACACAAATAAACAAGTAGTCACCTGCTACTAAATAAAACACTAAATAATAAAACATCTCCAAAATAAGACCTATTTGCAAAAGCTACTCACATGTTGAACTGATTTGTAAAAATGCAACTTCCCAAATATATACATCAAACACAATACAAAATCTGCATTTGAATGTTGCCAAGTTAATAAATATAAGTTTCAATCAGTGAAAGCCACACCCACTAGAACAAAATGACATCACTGTGTCAGAATGACATCAAAGGAAACAAAAAATCAGAAAAAGGTTAACTAAAAAGTAACAGAAAGTTAACTTCACTACCAACCACCCAACCATATGCTGAAAAAGGTAAACAAGCATGCACACTTGCTGTAAGTACTAGACTATTGAATTTAAACATTAAAAATGATTAACTATATAAGTTACTTAGAAAATAAATTAAACTAAAAATAGAAGCAAGCTTGTATATGGTGGTGGTGACTATTAAAGAAAATGAGGAGCTGGGAAAACACAAAAATATAACTTTAAGCCTACAAAAGACGTCTCAGACCAAGAAATTCGGTTGTTGAAATTCATAAATTTTCCTCTATTGATCAAAGGATATCAAGCTAAGGACATATACAATTGTGACGTACAAACAGGACTATTTTATCGTGCGCTGCCCACTAAGTCCCTTGCAAAAAGAGGAAGTGAATGCCACGGTGGTAAAAACTCCAAAGAGCGTGTCACTGTTTTGCTTTGCATGAATATGGAGGACAGTTTAGAAAAGCCCTTAGTGATAGGAAAATTGCAAAAGTCTCGATGTTTTAAGAATGTGAACATTGATAAACTGCCTGTTATTTGGAGATCTAAAAAAAAAATCGTGGATGTCGATTGCCATAATGGAGGGATGGCTGACTGAATTCAATAACTGTATGATCAAAGAAAATCGAAAAATTTTGTTATTTCTCAATAATGCACCTTGTCATGCCAATTTCGAACTATCGAATATAAAATTACAATTTCTTCCTGCAAATACTACTGCAGTAACACAACCTATGGATCAAAGAGTTATAAAAATGATGAAAACCCATTAAAAAAAATATCTCTTGTGGTCCATTATTGTGTCTTTAGATAATTGCTCTTCTGCCACCGAAATGGTAAAAAATATAAGTGTTTTAGATGCTGTCAAATGGATTGCCAAATCCTGCTCAGAAATGTCACCTGAAAAAATTGTTCATTGTTTTAAAAAAGCTGGTTTTGTTTCAGAAAATGGCCATGAATCAGTTGACCAGTTGGAGGAAAATGAGTTACAAAATCTAATAACTGACTTAAATGTGTTCACAGCAATGAAAAAATTATTGAAGAAGAATACGTATCAGCTGACAATATAGTGTGTACTACTGAAGCTAACACTTCTGTGGACATTTTGATTCAGCAATATCAAGATTTGGAAAGTGCTAGTGAAAATGAAGATGAGCATGATTATGAAAACCATGAAGACGATGGAGGAATTCAAACATATCAAGACGCCTTGAGAAGTATTAGATATCTCGAAAAAAATTTTCTTGCTCAAAAAAATGAAGAATTGATACCCATAATAACAGACTTGCAATGTGCTACTGAAAAATGCTTGGTAAAAAGAAAGACAAAACAAGCATCAATAAAAGATTATTTTTCGACTGTTTAAAAACTACTATGCCACTATGTGAAATATGAAGTAGTTGTTAAGGTAAATGATTTTCATTAACTTTTAAAATGGAAGAAATTTATCACTGGTACTACTAGTTATTTTATTATTTATATAATGTTTTTGAGATTAATAAATTTAATAAGACGTATAATTTCATTTAAAAAACTGTACTAAAGATTACGAATGTAAAAATATGACATGCGCATATGTATTTTATTTATTTATTTTGGCCGTTTTGCATAAGGTGGAATATTGTCTACGGTGGAAAATTTTGTCGGTGCCAATTGATTCTGCCTTTGACAGAGTTTACTGTATTTTGATCTTTCCTTAGTCCTGTATATGAATTTATTTATATTCCACAAACTTATATTAGTCTACTAAATATTGTTCAGCAAGAAAATGCGTAATACAATTAAAAAGTACCCTTTAGCAATTCACTCCCATAGTGCGTAATACTTATGTATACCCTTGTGTAGCCCTGTATATGATCAACCAAATTTATACACACCACGTAATATGGAAAAAATCAATTAAATTTAAAAACGCAAACCAAGCTTGAAAACACGCTTATCACACATAGACTGTAATTATCGCACATATACTGTAACCGAATTCTTTTGTGTGTCCGTGTAAATGAATGATAAACGCAATGCACACCATACTTTTAATAGAGCAATTTATAGTGCATCTCAGTAATGCGTATAATTTTTCATTATTTTGAAATAGTAAAACATCATTAAATTACACTGCAGACGATTTTCCCCCGTAGAACAATGTGTAACAGAATTCTTTTATTTGACCCTGTAAATGAATAATAAATGTTTTGTACCCCATATTCTACAAAAAGCATGTTTTAAAGCGCTTCATAAATATATATCAATTTCATTATGTTTCAAATAGCGTAGCGTCATCAAAATGCAATTGAACAATTATTTCCCATTGACTGTAATGTAATGGAATATTTTTGACTGTCCCTGTAAAAAAACTATAAGTGCTACGTCCTTCATTTGAAATAGGGAGCATGCTGTAGTAGACGATAATAACATATAAAACTTTCAGGACAATCGAAGCATATTTACGCGAGTTAGAGCATGGACAGATGGCAGACAAACCGAAGTCATAAACACTTTTCAACTAGGTTGTAAATCAATTTTACATAATATTTAACATAACTTTTATTTTGATGAATAAGATATTTTTCCAAGTAAACTTTACACTTGCTATCTGAAAGAAAACATTAATAATAATGTGCTGACGTATTATGAAAACATCTATGCTTTAGTTATTATTTAAAAAGAGGATAGTCTTAAAATGGTTTCTTCTGTTTAAAAAATTATAAAGAAAATTTTACATTCATATAGTTTTTATTTGTTAGAAAGGGATTAAAGTAAAAAAATAAATAATACAGTCTATTCAAATGGTGGTAACTCAGCAAGAATAACTTTTCTATTCCTTTTGATTTAGCAAGGAAATTTTTAAATGCACCAGAGAGCTGTGTCTAGAGTGGGCAATCCTATTCAAAGGTTGTAAACATACAGGGTGTTCGTAAAATTTTAGTGCAAACTTTCAGGGGATATAATGTGGTAAACACAAAAAAAAAAAAAAATCAGAATTAGGACTGGCCTATGTTTAAATTTCTTAAATCGCGATTTAACTCCAATTTTACCTTTAGGATATGGAAGCCATTTTTTAACTTACAGTGACAAAATAAGGTCTTTATGTAGCCCCCCCCCCCCCCCCACACACACATACACTTTCTGTATTATATAGTACACTTAGTTGTTAATTTTCCAAATATTTTGAAAAAAGGTATTTACATATAGATAAAAAAAATTTGAACCCCTCCCTCCCATAGAACCAAGTTCTTATATAGATATGTTGATGAACATCTTTCATAACAAAGTCATTATCAATAATGACTAATAAATCAATTTTTTAAAAAGGAATATGTAATTTAATTTAAAGTAAAAGAATTATTTCCCCTCAAATGAAAAAAATCATTGAAATAATCTTTGCATATTTTTTTTTTTGTACGATAGGGGAGAGCGGGGCAAGTTGGAACGTTTTTTACTTTTGGATCCTTAACTTAGTAAACCATAGGTATTAGTTCAAACATTTAGGGTTATATTCTAGCTTCAAATGTTTGCTACAGTTTAAAATAAATTATTTAAAAAAAAATTCCTACAGAAAAAAATAATGAATGACAATATAACTATCGACAAACTGTTCCAACATGCCCCTCCATGGGGCATGTTGGAACATACTGTGGGGCAAGTTGAAACACGATGAAACATGTTACAAAATTAACTATAAAATATTTAATTTTAATAATATGAAGTTACAGATAATGCAAAATATTGTAGCTTGATAGTTCCTGTGTTTTGTATTTTTTGTAGGCCTTCATAAATTGACAAATCATATGGAAATATCAGTTTTCTGGTACATCTGTAAGTATTACCAACTGTGATGGGGGGTGGAAGGATGAAGCAAATTTTTTCATAGGAGTGTAACATCCACAATCTTCCTTATCAGGGAAAACAAAACCCTTTTCACTATTACACTTTTTCAGAAAATTAATTTCTACCAGAGGGCCCGTGCGAAGATTTCGCACTGAAATCTAATATTTTTTAGGTACTTCTCTATTATCCCGTCGATCACTTTTCATAACAAAAAACTACCGCCAAACTGTAAGATTAAACGCCAAAAATGCAGTCCCATTTACTTGATGTCAGAGTCATTATGCGTGTTTGTTACGTCATCTAGTGGTTTTACATTCAACATTTGCGTGTATTTTTTATTATGTTATACTGATTTAGTAGTTATTTTATTAATTAAAATAACAATTGTGTCCTTAAATTCTTATATTTTATTTATTTATTTATATTTTGATATTCCAATGACAACGTTCTCCCGTTTATTTGGCGATAGTTTTTTGTTATGAAAAGTGGTCGACGGGATAATAGAGAAGTATCATTTTTTATCAATATGTAATATTTATTAGATGCAGGTTTAAACTTCTAAAGAAAAAGCAAGGATAAAAATATCTGCAAACAACATTTAGTTGTTACTCAAGCCAGAATATCATCTAATTTATTCCATCAAAGTTAGACTAAAAACTGATCCAATATTGCTAAAGGCACGCGCGAGAAAATAAATTAACAATCGTATTTTGACTGTATTAGAGGATGACGTCATCCGCTTTGGCAAAAACATGGGACTTAGAAATATAAATCTAAACATTTCAATTTCGCTTTTTAATCATAAGTATAAAATAAACCTGTGCAGTGTTTTTTATAATAATTGCTGAGCATCATAGAATGTGGTATTTTATATTTTTGGCAACAATAATTTCAGGAAAACCTTTCATTTCTTTTATGAAAACAATGCTGATTTAATTTTTAATTTTCAGCAAATTTTAATCAAAAACATGTTTTAACGAACTGTTAAGTGGGCTATGTCAGAAGCCGGTTCTAAAACCTTTCATATGGTATCTCATTCGTTGTTCTGCGTTTCATATTTTCTTAGAAAAAGGGATGTTGACAGGAGAAATAATATATATGATTTCATCTTCTTTAACTGTGTGTACCATTCAAACAAATGTAATTTTTTTAGTGGAAAGCTTCACGACAGCAAAATTATTAATTTGCGGTTTTCTATCCTCACAAATGGGTAAATCAAACTCAAGTGAATCATCATCATCTCTTCTAGCAGCATCATACTCAATTTCTTCATCTGTGTCACTTTTGAAGGACATCTTCTTGCTCTTCGGTTTTTTACTTTTATTTAATTGAACTGGGTTTAGAAGGTTAAGCTTTCTTTGCGCTGCAGCAATGGAGCAAATGATCTTCATTTATTTCTGTTGTTTTCGCTTTAATGCTTCCTCAATTATTTGTTTTTTAGCTGGTGTGTCTGTTAAGATCTTTGTTGAGCTGTTTTTCTTACCCTTATTGGAACTTTTTCTTGGTCCTGCTTTTGGGAAAGGTTGAATTTCTTCCAATGTGTCTGCAGGAGAGCTAGAGCCAATAGTTGCTATATTTGATGGATAGCTATGTATTACAGCTAAAGAAAGAATAGTTTTTTACTGTCTCTGGATTAGGGCGGTTAGTAACATCTGATGGCGGAAAATCAACTTCCATAAAAATGTGGCGGTTCAATGGGTATATTCATGAAACCATTGAACCAGTCTTTGCTAGCTTCCATTTTAGTAACCCATGATTTGTGAATAACTTTGTTATTAGCAACTGCGTAGTTGTGGGCTAGCTTCTTACTTCTCGTGGACATAAACCATAGTATATTTGAGAAGCATGCATAATATATTGAACAAGTTGTTGTTCTTCTTCAGGATTTAACACCTGTCTAGGTTTGGTGTATCCTACCTCAAAATTTATGGAAATTACAGTGGTAGGGTCAATGGTAATATTACAACAAAATCCTCAGCTGAAGCAGAAGTTGAAGTACAAGGGTCAGTGGTAACCGAATAAAAGGGGTTGGTGATACCAAAGATAGAGATGGTCAAGGCATTAGAAGTAGATGGGGCATTTACAAATCCAGAGTTTGTGGGCACAACGTTATCAACTTTGCGTAGTTCCTCTTGCTTTTTTAAATTCAATAAAAAGGTTCAAATTTTATCACTATTCAATAAATAATATTACTATTTTAATAAAGAAATCGAAAAATGTATATTTATATACAATATTCTGAGCAAGAAACGATATGGGACATGCCCCTTCCAAAGTGTTCAACATGCCCCATACTACAGTATTATTTATCTGTTATTTTAAGCCTAACATAACAATAGCTACTTGTGAATGTATGCTATCAACTGAAAGCTTGATTTTCAAGCAATTTGACAACATAACTTGAGGTAAACTCAATATAATACTTCAAAAGTAAATAAAGATTTTAAAGAATATGGAAAATTTACTTACCATGCATCAAATTTAAAAAATCAACTTGCCAAGAAAACTTGAAGACCTAGGATCCTGAAAACAACATGGATCCTAGGTGTGCTTAAGAGACACAAGTTGAGTATTCCCATAATCCTCTGCTTTTATCAAAATGGCTACCAACTCAAGTGTTTCAACGTGCCCCATGTTCCAACATGCCCCACCCTCCCCTACTATGTGTGAACAAACTATCATTCATTAATGCATTTTTATTTATTTCAAAGTTTTTATTTTTAAATAATTTTTCTGTATTAGATAACATAAATGTAATATTGCTGATGAGAAAAAAATTATTCATTATTAAATCATTAAATATTTAAGTGTAACACTTTATATAGTATACTTAGTTTTTAGCTCACAGGCTATCAAAGCCTGAGAGCTTATGTGCCCGCCGGTTCTGTATGTACGTACGTATGTATGTATGTACGTAACGCGATAACTCTTGATAGAACTAACCGTTTTACTTTAAATTTTGTTTATAGGTTCCTTGTGATAAGGCACTTCCCTGATTAGTTTTGGAGGTTCATTGGTTAAGCATAAAGGGGGGAAGCGGGGGGCTAACCCCCCATAATTTAGATAAATGGGTTTTTCATGCAGAATTATCCCATTTTCTTCAAATTTTGTATATAGGTTCATTTTGATAATGTGCTTCTGTCAATAGTTTTGGGGGTTCATTGGTTAAGTATAAAGGGGGAAGGGGGGGGGGGGTAACCCCCCTAATTTAGATAAATTAGTTTTTCATGCAGAATTATCTGATTTTCTTCAAATTTTGTACATAGGTTCATTGTGATAATGCGCTTCTCTGAATAGTTTTGGGGGTTCATTGGTTAAGTATAAAGGGGGAAAGGGGGGGCTAATCCCCCCTTAATTTAGATAAATGGGTTTTTCATGCAGAATTATCCCATTTTCTTCAAATTTTGTATATAGGTTCATTTTGATAATGTGCTTCTGTCAATAGTTTTGGGGGTTCATTGGTTAAGTATAAAGGGGGAAAGGGGGGGTAACCCCCTAATTTAGATAAATGAGTTTTTCATGCAGAATTATCCGATTTTCTTCAAATTTTGTATATAGGTTCATTGTGATAGTGCGCTTCTCTGAATAGTTTTGGGGGTTCATTGGTTAAGTATAAAGGGGGAAAGGGGGGTGTGATAAAGATATATCACAGTTTTATCTTTTTAAATTATTTTTATTTCAGCTCAACGTATTTCTATTTTTATAGCCTTTCCAGTTTAATTTGCCATTCCTTAAAAGCTATTTATCGGCAGTCGCGCACCTTGTACGTTGATTTTTTGGCAAGGCCGTCTCCCCCCTCATTGTGCTTTGCGTTCGTTGAATCGGCGATGTTGTTTTCTCTGCGAGGCATCTTCGCGCTTTGAGTTCGCTTTCAATCGGCGCTGATCTGTGACGTCATCGTCATTTGGCGGCTCTTCCCCGCTCGTGTGTTGTGCGCATGCGTCACCGCCGCTCTTGTTCCCTGTGTTTTCGGGAGCTGTTTTGTTTTGGCGCTGCAATCGAAAGGGGCGTGTCTTTCAAATACAAATTAGAATCGTACTTTTAATTATTAAATGTTAATTAGTTTCTGATTTGCTCTTTTAATTTTCACGTAATTCCTAATCATCAAATTAGTTTAAATTAATCTTGCTGTCACATTTGTGCACCCCTGTTATGGGTATTTATACTAATGTTGCGCATTTTTCCAACAGAATTTTAATAAAAATGATGCTGTAATTTTATGCTAAACGTCGTCTGATCTGGAGGCCTGCTGGCCTGTGCCAGCGCTCGTATCCAAGAATGGCCGTAGCGCTGATTCTTTGGAGATCAATTTCGCGTTTTCAGTTTTTTTATTATTCTATAAAAATGCTGTTGTAAATTTATGGTTTAATATTTTAAAAGTTTAAATCAACTGGTAATTTAATTAATTTGCCCAGAAGGAATATTTCAAAGATTCTTCGAATTTTACGAAATTTGAGCCAGTACTTTTTAAAGACTTGATGTGCAGCTTTCATCTTATCCTTCCTCCTTCAAGAAAATGTAATAAACATTATTGGATCCTAACCTATACGAGTTCTTATTTCAAGTAGTATGAGTCTCTTATTTTTCAACAAAGATCAAGTAAGACCGTTTAATTTAATTCATTTTATTATTATGATTGTTTCTCTTCTTAAGAATTATTGACCTAAAGAACAGATGCACAAATTGTGCAGGATTAATTGCATATTTCAATCACAACTGCAATAATGAATAATATTTAAAAGTTCACTATTACGATATATTCCTTATCCTCCATACCATCAATAGAATTATTTTATGTCACAGGGGGCTAATCCCTCCTTAATTTAGATAAATGGGTTTTTCATGCAGAATTATCCCATTTTCTTTAAATTTTGTATATAGGTTCATTTTGATAATGCGCTTCTGTCAATAGTTTTGGGGGTTCATTGGTTGAGTATAAAGGGGGAAAGGGGGGGGGGGATCACCCCCCCCCTAATTTAGATAAATAGGTTTTTCATGCAGAATTATCAGATTTTCTTCAAATTTTCTATATAGGTTCATTGTGATAATGCGCTTCTCTGAAAAGTTTTGGGGGTTCATTGGTTAAGTATAAAGGGGGAAAGGGGGCTAATCCCCCCTTAATTTGGATAAATGAGTTTTTCATGCAGAATTATCCGATTTTCTTCATATTTTGTATGTATATTCATTGTAATTAGAGACTTCCCTGATTAGTTTAAGGGGTTCATTAGTTAACTATGAGGGGGTAACGGGGGGATGACCCCCCCCTTAATATATTGTTGATTTCTTTATTTTTCGAGGGGCATATTTCAAATTCTTTGAAATAAGAGTACAATATACAATGAGTGTGAATAGCCTGTGAGCTCAATGCCCTCAGTTTAACTGGGCAGTTTTCTTTTTAAAATGATCTACTCTTAGGTCAAAACTATATCGTTAGCCATCTAAAAAAGATCAAAATTTTACAATTTTAATGAGTAAAGATAGTCATAACTAAAAATTTTATTAATTTTTCAAATAACTTTGAAAAGAGGTATATTTTATACATGAATGCCCCACCCCCATATAATATGTATGACCCCCCACCCCCACTTCCATTCTGCTGTAAGAATAGTTTTACCAGTTTCATTACAGAACTCTTTTTTAAAGTATTTTTAATTAATTACAAAATAATAATTAATTAAAACTAAAATGTTCAAATAGTATCCAAACATATAAAAATTAATTTTTCATTTAAAGAATGCATAAAAATATAAATTTAAATTCGATGAATTTGGATTTAAAATATAAAACTTTATTTTTTTCAACCATAACCATAAGTACTGAATCAATTTCAGGAAAATATTCTCAATTTAAAAAAAGGTCAAAATCAAAATTGTGCTTAAAAAGAAAAAAAAATTATCGTGGCCAGCGTTGAAATCAGATGCCTAACTCGATGTATGACTCTACTTTAAAGTATTTTAATTAGTTACATAATAATAAAAAATATATATTAAAATATTACCAAAACATGTAAAAAACTAGTTTTTCACCAAAAGAATACATAAAAATATAAACTGAAAGTCCATGCATTTGGATTTTAAATATGAAACTTTATTATCATTTTTTCAACTTCAACCATAAATACTGAATCAATTTGAGGGAAGTGTTCTTAATTAAAAAAAAAAAAATTCATCCGGATCACGACCAAAATGGGATACGCAAAACAATGCAGGACTCTACTTTAAAATATTTTAATTAATTACAGAATAATAGAAAATAAAAAAATATATAATAAAATATTACCCAAACATGTGAAAAATGAATTTTTCATCGAAAGAACGCATAAAAATATGAACTGAAATTCGAGGAATTTGGATTTTAAATATAAAACTTTATTTATTTTCACCCATAAATACTGAATCAATGTTTAAAAAAATATTTTCAATTGCAAAAAAGGGAAAAAAACTGTCAAATTGGGATACACAAGTTGATGCAGAACTCTACTTTAAAGGGTTTTAACTAATTACATAATAATAAAAAATATTTAAGTATTACCCAAACATGTGAAAAATTAATTTTTCATCAAAAGACTGCATTGGCATATAAAATGAAATCCGATGAATTTAGATTTTAAGGGGACTTACTTCGAGCGGAAGAAATATTGCGGAATCCCATGTTATCGTATGGGAAAAACTTCTTCTGCGTTTTGTTCATTCAAATTTAAAAATTTCGACTTTTTTTTTTTTTAGCATATAAATCCGAAAGCTCGCTACTGAACCATAAGTTTAAAATATTTTTAAAACAGTTCTGAGTATTTTAAAAATTATGTTAAAGTTAAAAAAAATTCCGAAAAGTATAAAGAGGTGACTTTACTCGTTTGTAACTCAGGATTAAAAAAAGATATAAAAATTTTGAGCTTATACTGTAAAATGTTTTTTTGTTTTCTTTCATGTAATTAGGCAACTTTTAAAATTTACTCTAATCAAAACGCTGTAATTTGAAAATTAAAAATTAGCTATCACCAAAAAACTCTCTAGATCTGTCAAGTTGTCAACCAGACGTAATTGATTGCTTAGCTCTCCCTAAAAGAGGGATCATGTTGGAGGGTCAGGGGTTGCCATAATTGGGGAGACGCGTGATTTTTGTATAAAAGAAAACTTTGAGCTTTAGTGAAAGAATATAGATATCTTTGCTCCAGTCTTGGGTCTTAGCAAAGTAGTTTGAATTTGAAAAGACGATAGACGAAGTGACCATGCATGGCTGTTTTTAAATCCAAACTGGTTACTTTATGAAATATTTTTTAATTCCGTTCTGTTCGGAAATGCCTGAAATTGGCAGGTGTTCTTATTTAGAAATTTTGTAATCGAAAGATGTTTTAAATTTTTTGATAAATGTAGAAGATTCTTCAGAAAATAATGTCAAATTTTGCGTTTTGAACCGAATTTCTGACACCGCAGCACGAAAAAGGACAAAATGCGTCGTCACGTGAGATGAATCGCTTATAACTTCATAAATAATTTATTTATACAAAAAATGGAAAACTCACTTAGATTTCAAATTGCTTCAGTTGTCAGGCATGCTAATTTTATGCTTCTGAGTCTAAAAATGAGTCAAAAAATGTGCCAGAAAGTTTCGTTTTTTTAAGCAGGTCATTTGAGAATCACCTTAATTAAAATTTTTATTCATCTGACCCTTTGATGGGGGGATATCTCGGATTCTATCAGATTATTTAAAAATAAATTTGGTGGGATAAAAAAATTCTTAGTTAAACTTTTGATCCCTGAGTCCCAATAAGGGTAGAAGGGTATTGGGGGGGGGAGCTACCATATCTCAACGTCTGTCAGAACTTTTAAAAAGGAAGTTTCAAGATGATAAATTTTTGAGAATAGGCGCGGATAAAATGATTTTTAATTAAAATTTTGATAGTGGAGGGGGGGGGGGGGGGCAGACTATATTTCGAGATTTGTCTGTTTTTTTTTTTAAATTAAATTTTGTGAAATAAAATTTTAAGCATAGGCGCGAATAAAAGGATTCTTAATTAAAATTTTGATCTTTATATCCCCCAGGGATGTGGTGGGGGGGAGGAAGCCCACTTCTCAAGATATGTTAGACCATTTAAAATTAAGTTTTCGTGATGGTAAATGTTTAAGCATAGGCGTTGATAAAACGATTCTTAATTATTAAAATTTTGATTTCTGTCTCTTCCCAGGTATGTGATGGATAGCTGGAGGTGGGGGGCAAAAATTATATCTCGAGATCTGCAAAAACTTATCTCACGTCCTATCGGATGCTTTAAAATTACATTTTGTGGAATAGTACATTTTTGAGCATAGGCGCAGACAGAATGATTATTACTTAAAAATTATCCCTGTGTCTTCCCAGGGGGGTGCGGAGTACAAAAAATGACAAATTTCATAATATTTCCTTATTGGTTATCTTTAAGCAATTTTAAAGACATGTTGATTGTAGGGATGTAAAATTTCTAGAAATTTTGAAATGGTTGAAAAAAGTTAGTTTCTCTCTTTTCTGGAAAAATTAGTCATTAAAAAAATGGTGATTTTTTCAAAAAAAAAAACAAAGTATTTTCAATGTTTTAAAACTTTTTACTTCAGGGCTAAAATTTCGGAAGGATTATTGTGTGGCCGAATTATTTAACCGCCGCAGAATTCTTGGAGTATTGTATAATAATAGCGTGAGGTTGTTGTATAATAGCAAAAAATTAGATTTTTGAAAATGTTTCTCTATAATTTATTTAAGTATATTTCCAAAGATACCAATAACAAAGGTTCACTTTCGCTATTACTATTTTTAAAAAACAAATTGATTACTCGACATGTTCGGGCAGGGCCGAAACCAGCAGGAAGCAAGAGAGGCATGTGCCCCGGGTGCCAGTGTAGATCGGGGAGCCAAAACAAGATTTAATTCGTCTTTCGGTACAAAAAAAAAAAATAAATAAATGATGAGATTTGGCCAAAAAAATAAATAAATACCGTATATACTCGTGTATAAGTCGAAGAATTTTAGACAAAATTTGGGAGCTGAAAATGGGGGGTCGACTTATACACATGTAAGTAAAAAAAAAAAAAATAGCGGAGTGAAATACCGGAGTCATATTTTTTTCGCAGATAATTGGTGAATGTGCAAGTCTTTTAATTAATCACATATGGGTCTAGGTTGGAGAGACAGATAAAAGCGGACAATGGTGACTGATAAAAAAAAAAAGGCTCAACAATAATGTCTCTAATTCTTCTGCATTCATTTTCTCTTGGGATAGAATTCCCTTTAATACAGGGACATCCCTTTCAACATTTTAATCCCTTTTTTTAAAAACAGTTCAACTTGAGATTGCTTCTAGATTTCTCTCCTAAAAGTCCTACAATACAAAGAAGTACTATATTTTAGCAGTTTAAGAAGTTCTTTACCCTTGTAAAAATGGCTTGAATAGATTTTTCAAAAAAAAAAAAAGTAAGTAAGTAATCATGAAATTGATGTGAATAGCTTTCAAAATAGTTTAAGCTTCTTCAGTTTTACATAATTATACAATTTTAAAATGTTGAATAATAAAAAAAAAGATGTCTGATTAGAAACGTAAAAAGTTTACTAATTTAATGAAAATTTATTTTTTTTTTCATCCTTGATTACAAATTATTTTTCCAACATGCTACCAGAAATGTGGTTCGACTTATACACGGAAATTCAATTTTTTCCAAAATTATGCGTAAGAATTGGGGGAGGTCGACTTATAGACGAGTCGACTTATACACGAGTATATACGGTAAATAAAGTCATGCAATTGGACAACCAAAGTAAAAATGTATTCGTTGATTTTATTTGCTTTAATGGGCGGGATTTCAGGAAAAATAAAATTATTAAAAATAGTGTTACTGTAAAAAAAAAAAAAGCTTGAATTTTTTTTTTTTTTTTAGTTAGAATAAACAATGTAAGGTTAAATTTTATAGGAATTATATTTGTAAATGTATTATAAGTTTATTTAACAGTTCCTTATTAGCGGCAAAGTCCTGTTTCTTTCACTGTGGATATCTCTGTCGATGTCAAAAAAATGATAGTCTACTTTTGTACGCCAGCCAAAACCCAGTGGCAATTTTTAGAAATCTATAGCGATTGTGACAACAAACGGCGCTTTTCTCGCACTTACATCACTTCTGAGTACAGTACAATTTCAATTCTTGCATCATCAATTAGAAAAATGTTAACTTTCGAATGATTAATTACTTGAAAACTGCCGCTTAATTTAATGACTTTTTAAATAATTTTCAGGCATTAATTATTTTTCAAATTTATCTCAACAATGGCCATCCGTTTGCTTCAATAATGTTAAATAGCCCCTGGGAAATTTGCAACCGTTGGAAATTGATTTCTCTAACCAACATAAGAAGTGAATAAAAATAATTTAAAGAAAACACTGATAAATCATAAGATCAGATTATCCATAAGATAACTAAACTAAAATCTGCGCTAAACTGAAATCTGCCAAAAAAAAAAAAAGAAAGAAAAACCGATTTTCTGTTTATGATGAATATAAAATTAATATTATGTTGAATTCGTTGATGTATGTGTTGCCTCAGAGTATGCTAGGAATTGTATTATATATTTTTTTAAAGATCCAATAAGCATTTCACTGTATAAGAGGGGGGAAATCCCGATTGTGGAAAAGGGGTAATCATCCTGAGTATGAAAAGGGATCGAAGAAACCACACAAATAAATTACACTTAAAAACATTAAAAATCTGCCTCATCTGCAGATTGTATATTATTATTCTAAAAAAGTCTCCATCTTCACGTAAAAATTGTTCAGCTTAAAACAATGAATGCGTTTTAGAAGATATGGATTTGAAATGAACAATGATTAAAGAGGAATTTTAAAACTTTTTATTTAAACATTTCAAAACTTTTTTCTGCGTCGAATTTCGACGATGCCTTTGGGCAGATGCAATGCACATGCGCATAGGAGCTCACTCGATTGCATAATCACAGGGGGAGAGATGTGTGGTTTCTTTACTATGTTCTTTTATTTACTGAATATGATATGGACGTAGAAATGTACTACAGTATGAAACCGTTTATCCGGAATCCAGTTAACCGGAAAACCAGTTATCCAGAATGATATTTCCAACTGACTGGTTTCAGAATTTCTCCAAAAAAAAGTGCCACAGTGCTAGTTTGACATGTTCATTGTTTGATTACATTACTCACATGCATGGTATAATTTAATGCCAAATATCTAGGATTTTAAATGGAAGAATATATAGTCAGATATTGGGAGTTTTGATTTTTATGCAGAAATGTTGTTGTGGAAGTGGTATGCAGAAACAAGGGATTCTAATAAATTGTCCTTTCTCAAACTTTGAATGAATCTTTGATCTTATTGGATCCAGTTCTTAATTTGTGTAGTCTAATAACTAATTTGAAATCAGAAACAATGCCACAGCCGCATATATTCTACAAATAGATGTTGCTTTAATGCCCAACCAGTTATCCAGAAAAACCAGTTATCCGGAATACGTGTGACCCCAACCATACCGGATAAATGGTTCTGTACTGTATTTGTATGATACTTCATAGCTCCATGAAAATTTCTTGCTTGCAGTGGTGAATATGGTGGTAATGTCGAACGGATTTGCATTACATAGTTATTTACAGATTGTTTGTTTGAAGTTTGCATTGAAAATAGTACTGTATTATTTCACTGGGGGAAAAACTTTTTAAAATAAAATTTTTGAAATACTGTTTCATATTCTCCCCCTCTTAAATAATAAAGAAGCTTATTTAACTGATATTGTAATGTAATTTTTTCTGTCAAGTCTTGACGGGTTCCATCTAGTATGTCATAAAGTACCCAGTTTGAATTTCAGAACAGCCTTAATTATCATTTATTATTTGTAATGACTTACACTTTACACATTACAAAATATTAGCAAACAATTCATAATTTTGTAGAACTAATCATTGTGTTTTAATATAACCCCAAAAGGATGATCCACCAAGCTACTTTTTTTATATTATAATAAAAAATCAACACGTCATAACCATTTTCAACCTTTCCTAAATAGATACTCAATGAAAGACTGAAAAAGTTCTTTCTTGTAGTGCATGTCTTTTTTAGTGACCGTTTATGACTGGAATGTTATCACAGGACGCAGTAAGAAAGGAGTCCGGTTACACCCCTCCCATTCACACGACAATCTTATATAGTAATTACAAACTGTCATAGGATGCTTCTATCCTACCATGGAAATTCTTTGTATTCTGCATAGGGTAAAGTAAAGGGGAAAGTGGACACGAAAATTTTTGCTTTTGCTTCATAGTTTTGCTTTATAGAAAGAAGAAATATTTGCATATGATCTAGTTCTAGTAGCTGAAAATAAAGGCATATAGATAGATATATAGGAAGGTAATATACAGATAATTACGAATGAAGTCCATTTTTAAAGTGTCAAAGTACCAAATAATGGAATGGCTAATCTAAAAAATTCCCGTATAAGTTTTTCTTTTTATTTATTTATTATTATTATTATTATTTTTTTTGGTTCTCAAATGATTTGCTCAACAACACGAAACTTTCTGACACATTTTTAAATGCAAAAGTATACAATTGACAGGAATGTCTATTGAAGCGATTTAAAATCGAAATGAGTTTTCCGTTTTTTTTTATAAATAAATTACTTATCGAGTTATAAGCGATTCATGTCACGTAGCGACACGCCAGGCGTCGATAATTCGGTTCAAAACGCCGACTTTAACAGTATTTCCTGAAAGATCTTCTGTTTTTACCAAAAATTGGAAAACGTCTTTCGATTACAAAATTTCTGAATACGAACACCTGCCATTTTCATGCGTTTCTGAGCAAAAATGAATTAAAAAATACGTCATAAATTACCCAGTTTGGATTTGAGAACAACAGTTGGAGAAAAAATGCGTTTCTTTTTTTTTTCCATTTTACACAAAATATGTAAAGTAATGCACAAATATTGCTGTCTTTTTTTTTTTTTCGAAATTTTGCCTCCTAATGTATTTAAATTTATGGAAGTATTCGAAATTCTGGTTAGTTTAAATAAAAGTCACAAAATATCCCGCCCCCATTCCGGATAAGGTTATCTAGCCCATTTTATATCCATTAGACAAGTTGTATGAGTATGGCATTCCTCTCATCTCTTTTTTCAATGGTGGAACTATGTACAGTTGAGTTGCAATTGTAAGAATTTATTCTCTCTCATCTGGTTCGAAATTTGTTATGTTCAAGTGAGAACTTCTGAATAGAGGTCTGCACGGGCCAATTTTCCTTCAGGAGGCTCGGGCCGGGCCTAGTCTTCACTCTTTCCAGGCCGGGCCCGGACTTTACTTTATTTTGAAAACTCGGGCCGGGGCTGATCTGCATTATTTCCGGGCCGGACCAACTTGAGCCTTTTTTTATTCTGCACGTTCGGACCTGGTCGGGCTTGGTGTTTACTCTTTCAGGTCTTTACTTTTTTTGGTTTGGTTAGGCTATATTTCGTTTTTCTGGGCCGAACCGAGCCTAAACTTCATTCTTCTTGAGGTCTGCAAAGGCCGAAAATTCCACTTACGATATTAGTCGTATCGTCGTCATTATTGGCCGGACTCGATCCATGCAAAAATCAGTAAAATGTGCCCCGACGCAACAATCAAGGGCAGATCCAGCCCTTCATTTAGACAAGGAGGCATGACTCCTTTTTTTGGGGGGTGGGGGTCACATCTCTTAATAAGCAACTTTTATATTACAGGCTGTTGCCATATCCAAAATGGCTACATTTCCGAAACTTTTAATACTACTAATATTTTTTAATTCATTTTTGTTCGAAAACGCATGAAATTGGCAAGTGTTTTTATTTAGAAATTTTGTAATCGAAAGACGTTTTACAGTTTTTGGTAAATGTAGAAGATACTTCAGAAAATAATGTCAAAGTCGGCGTTTTGAACCGAATTTCCGACACCGCAACACGAGAAAGGAGAAAACGTGTCGTCACGTCGAATCGCTTATAACTTGATAAATAATTTATTTATCCAAAAATGGAAAACTCACTTCGATTCCAAATCGCATCAACTGTCAGGTTTGCCAATTTTATACTTTAGAATCTAAAAATGTGTCAGAAAATTTCGCTTTTTTCAGCAGGTCATTTGAGAATCACCTTAATTAAAATTTTTATTCATCTGACCCTTTGATGGGGGGGGGGAGGGGGTGATATCTCAGATTCTATCAGATTGTTTAAAAATTAAATTTAGTGGGATGGTTGATTTTTGAGACTATTCTCGGATAAAATAGTTCTTAGTTAAACTTTTGATACCTGAGTTCCGACAAGGGTAGGGGGCTGGTACCATATCTCAAGGTCTGACAGAACTTTTAAAAAGGAATTTTCGGGATGATAATTTTTTTAGAATAGGCACAGATAAAATAATTTTTAATTAAAATTTTGAAAGTAGGGGGGGGGGGGGGGACTATATTTTGAGATCTATCAGATCTTTAGATTTTGTAAAATGATAACATTTTAAGCATAGGCGCAGATAAAAGGATTCTTAATTATAATTTTGATCTTTATCTCCCCCAGGGATGTAGTTGGGGCGAAGAATGGGGGGGGGGGGGGGTAGACCATATCTCAAGATCTGTTAGACCATTTAAAATTAAATTTTCGGGATGGTAAATGTATAAGCATAGGCGTTGATAAAATTATTCTTAATTAAAATTTTGACCCCTGTCTCCTAACAAGGATGTGATGGATAAGTGAGGTGGGGGGGGGGGGGGTGACTATATCTCAAAATCTGTCAGGTCTTTTAAAATTATATTTTGCTGAGTGGTAAATTTTTATGCATAGGTGCTGATAAAATTATTCTTAATTAAAATTTTTATCCCTGTCTCCCCCCCCCCCCCTGGTTAAGATAGGGAGCAAAAACGTGTCTGAGGTCCTATCAGATGCTTTAAAATTAAATTTCGTGGAATAGTACATTTTTGAGCATAGATGCAGATCGAATGATTGTTACTTAAAATTTATCCCTGTGTCATCCCAGGGGGGTTCGCAGGTACCAAAAATGACGTTTCATAATATTTCCTTACTGGTTATCTTTAAGCAATTTTAAAGGCACGTTGATTGTACGGATGTAAAATTTCTAGAAATTTTGAAATGGCTGAAAAAAAAGCCAGTTTCCACCTTTTCTGGAAAAATTAGTCATAAAAAAAAAAGTATTTTTCAATGTTTTAAAACTTTTTACTTCAGTGCTGAAATTTCGAATGTGCTTCTTCGGGTAAAAATCCGAGAAGTATCGACATTTTTTTTGTAAAAATTGAATCGGTTTGGAGTTTATTGATTTTTGTACGGGCCATTCCAAAAATTGGTCAAAAATAAATGGGCTGGGCTTAGTTCGGCCAATAAAGTTTCCGTCTGGGCCCGAACTGAGAAGAGTAACTACAGAAGAGTAACATTATCAATCTCGTCATTCGTTCGAAGAAAAGTCGCCAAGTTTGTCAAAGGATCGCGGATAAAACGTGACTTTCATCAGAGAATCGCGAAAAAACGGCAAATTTCGTCAAAAACATTGCGAAAAAAAGGCAAATTTCGTTTAAAGATCGCAAAAAACGGCAAATTTCGTCAAAAACATTGCAAAAAATCGCGAAAAAGGGCAAATTTTGTTAAAAACATTTCGAAAAACGGCAAATTTCGTGAAAAGATCGCGAAAAACGGCAAATTTCGTCAAAAACATTGCAAAAAACGGCAAATTTCGTCTAAAGATTGCGAAAAAACGGCAAATTTCGTTTAAAGATCGCGAAAAAACGGCAAATTTCGTCAAAAACATTGCAAAAAACGGCAAATTTCGTCAAAAGATCGCGAAAAACGGCAAATATTGTTAAAAACATTTCGAAAAACGGCAAATTTCGTGAAAAGATCGCGAAAAAACGGCAAATTTTGTCAAAAACATTGCGAAAAACGGCAAATTTCGTCAAAAACATTGCAAAAAACGGCAAATTTCGTCAAAAACATTGCAAAAAACGGCAAATTTCGTCTAAAAATTGCGAAAAAACGACAAATTTCGTTTAAAAATCGCGAAAAAAACGGCAAATTTCGTCTAAAAATTGCGAAAAAACGACAAATTTCGTTTAAAAATCGCGAAAAAAAACGGCAAATTTCGTCAAAAAATCGCAAAAAAACGGCAAATTTTGTTAAAAACATTGCGAAAAACGGCAAATTTCGTCAAAAGATCGCGAAAAAACGGCAAATTTCGTCAAAAACATTGTGAAAAACGGCAAATTTCGTCAAAAACATTGCAAAAAACGGCAAAATTCGTCTAAAGATTGCAAAAAAACGACAAATTTCGTTTAAAAATCGCGAAAAAACGGCAAATTTCGTCAAAATCGCAAAAAAAAAGGCAAATTTTGTTAAAAACATTGCGAAAAACGGCAAATTTCGTCAAAAGATCGCGAAAAAACGGCAAATTTCGTCAAAAACATTGTGAAAAACGGCAAATTTCGTCAAAAACATTGCAAAAAACGGCAAAATTCGTCTAAAGATTGCAAAAAAACGACAAATTTCGTTTAAAAATCGCGAAAAAACGGCAAATTTCGTCAAAATCGCAAAAAAAAAGGCAAATTTTGTTAAAAACATTGCGAAAAACGGCAAATTTCGTCAAAAGATCGCGAAAAAACGGCAAATTTCGTTTAAAGATCGCGAAAAAACGAAAAATTTCGTCAAAAGATTGCGAAAAAACGGCAAATTTCGTCAAAAACATTGCGAAAAACGGCAAATTTCGTCATAAACATTGCAAAAAATGCAAATTTCGGCAAAAGATCGCGAAAAACGGCAAATTTTGTTAAAAACATTGCGAAAAACGGCAAATTTTGTCAAAAGATCGCGAAAAACGACAAATTTCAGAAAAAACATTGCGAAAACGGCACATTTCGTCTGAAGATCGCGAAAGAACATCAAATTTCACAAAAGATCGTGAAAAAACGCAAATTTCGTCAAAAGGATGCCAAAAAAAAAGTGGCGAGAGTGGACCCCCCCCCCCCCCCTGTTGTAACTTTTCAGAAAATTTGCTGTGAATTTCAGAAATTTTTTTTTACTCAGAATCACCCCTGCTATCTCTATTACTATTTTTTAAAAACAAATTACTTGCTCGCACGTCCTGGCAGGGCCGAAACTAGCGGGGAGCAAAGGGAGCTTGTGCCCCGGGCGCCAGTGTGGATTAGAAGGTGCCAAAAGAATATTTGATTCATCTTTCAGTACATAAAATAAATAACAAGATGTGGGAAAAAAGTCATGCAATCGGACAACCCAAAGTAAACATGTATTCGTTGATTTTATTTGCTCTAATGGGCGGGTTTTTTCCATTAGAGGACCACAGGGGGGGGGGGGGGGGCATCAAATAAATACTTGATTAACAAATTCATCCAAGATACTTGCAACATCAATACACTATTAGAGATGCAACGGATGTCAATTTGGCCGGATACCGAATATCCGGCTTCAGTATGTTTCGACCTGTCCTTTTTACATTTTCATTTCTTTTTTAAAGAAATTAAGCAAGGGTTTAGATTATTAGTTAGCTATCACTATGTTATTTTCTTTTTGATCTAATTTTTAAATTTTCTATTAACAATTATTTTTATGATAATTTCCGTTTTAGTACCAATAAAAATTTTTAGTTTAATAATAGTATCAGCTAAATAGTTTAGTAATAAAATTAATTTTATGAGAAAAATTTACTACTGAATACTTTGGAAAGACAATATTTAATGCTTTTATCTTTCCATTTTTACGCTGGACATGTTATACTTCTGTATTGATGTTGTCAAGCTAGCATCAGCTCGTGCAGCGCATTTGTACTTAATCTCGTCCCAATCACGTCCATTGAAAATTCTTCATATTTTATCAGCTTCACTCTGCTGAAGACGTAACTTTTTCTATTCAAGCAGTTGGAGACTCACTCCATAATGCTTTCCAAGAAGTCTGGAAACCTAGGCAGAGAGTCTTCAAATTTTTTCCGTTCAAGAAATGAGGCCTAATCTAAGCGCTAATGCGCCAAAAATGTCACATGTGTGCCGGTCAGTTTAAGCTTTGATCTTTCCGTCTTGAGAGGGGAGATTGTTCAAAGTCGTAAATTACATCCGCCCATTCGATGTTTGGCTTTTAGGAAGACAGGGGGCGCTCGCTAGATATCCGAGTTTGGATTTTTCAAGTGAGTCCCCTTAAGTATTAAATTTTACTTTTTCCTTTAAACCATATAAATGTTTAATCAATTTACAAAAAAAAAAAAAAAAAAAAAAAATTAGATACCAATCTTTACTTAAATCAGCTTTTTCATAAACTATCTTGTTCTTAAATCGCTTTTTTCTTAAATCAGATAGAATAACTGGATAGCGTTGCGGCTTGCAGTGTTTCCTTAAATTTGATACTGCTAAATCCATTTTACCTCGGATTGCCACACATGCGGTGATACATTGATGTAGATAAATCATTTTTCTGATGTTAAGTAGCTCTTTTTTCAATGTAAGCTTTAAATCTTTTTTTTTTTTTTTTAATCGATTTAGTTAAATTGGATTTCCTGTATTAGCTTTAAACTGATTTAGTTAAATTGGATTTTCAATGTTAACTTTAAATCAATTTAGTTAAATCAGATTTCCGATGTTAGCTTAAATTGATTTAAGCCAATAGATAAATCGGATTTCTGATGTTAGTTTTAAATCAATTTATGACTTAAATTGATTTAAGGCCCAGGCCTAGTAGATAAATCGTTTTTCCAATGTTAGCACTAAATCGGTACTTTGTTTTAAATCGATTTAAAGCCACAGACCATAGATAATAGGATTCCCGATGTAAGCTTTAAATCTATTTTTTTGTCTTAAATCGATTTAGTTAAATCAGATTGCCAAGGTTAGGTTAGCTTTAAATTGATTTAGTTAAATCGGATTTTCGATGTTAGCTTTACATCAATTTACTAGTTAAATCAGAATTTTGATGTTAGCTTTAAATCATGATTTAACTTCACATATGAATCACAATTTAAGCCAATTGATAATTCAGATTTCCGATGTTAGTTTTAAATCGATTTAAGGCTTAAATCAATTTAAGGCCCAGGCCTAATCAGCATATCGATCCACTTATTCTATGAAAAATACAATACATTCAATCAAAAATACAAGCTGAAGCCAAATTTTCAGTCATAACTTTAACAGTAATGAAGATATTTGAACGAGAATTCTATCTTATTATCTCTGCTCTTATATAAGGCTTTACAAATTTGACAAAATCTGGTAGCCAGCCAAAAATTCTAATCGCCAGTAAACTATATTTACCCTTCTCTCCTCCCCTGTCATTAATTTTCAGAAAGCACAAAAGTTTTTTATAATTAATTGAGAAAAAATAATAACAAGCATATTTTAGAATTATTAGTTACGTAGTTTTATTCATAATTTATGTAAAAGTACATCATTTAGAAAGGTAATATAAACTAAATTTTCTAATGAAGCTTATCAAAATTATATATCGCTGGAAAAAAATATATTGTAAAGGTTAATCGGTATGTTTGGGAAATGCTGATTACTGAATGTTTCAAATGTCCAGATAGTTGAGTGCTACAAATCTATATCTGATGAAAGGGCATTGGTGAAATAGTGAAGCAGGAAAACAATTTTTTCCCAACTTTTCATGTCTAATAATTCTGATTTTATTACTTTAAAATTTGCATTTGATTAACTTATTTTTACCAAATTCAAAAAGAAAAGTTAAATATTTTTTGTTTGAATATAATTTCTAAGTTTATTTTTTAATATTTTCTAACTTTGCAACATCTTTAATGAGACATCTTATGAGAATTTTAATTTAACATTGTGACTAAGATGAGTAACACATACTGCTCTTGATAGAAATTGTAAGGCAAGTAATTGTCATGAACATATTGATTGTAAGAAAAAAATAAGTTTATTTATATACATAAGCAACTCAAATAATAAAAATCTTTACGTGTTTACAAAATAAATCCCAATAGGAGAAATATCAAAATTAGTTATGTTTTCAAAATAACTCAAGTTATTACGTAATATGCATTGCTAAAATAATCTTCTCCACTAGTATTATGTAATCAGAATCAACGGCTTGCTGGGGGTAAGGAGGTTTATTTTGATCAAAAAATCTACAATAAAAATTTGAGGATAAAAAAAATAAAAAAAGAAGAAAGAAAAACTTACCTTCTGAAGTGCAACAAATGATTTTTTATCTCCATTTACTGAAATTCCAATTGCTGATAATCCAAACACATATAATTATAAAATATTCTTAAAATAATGTGATCATGTAATTAAAAATTCTCTCTCATACATCCCTCCCACCAAAATCTCTAAAAAACTAGAAATCGAAACCACTCACGGAAACCCAGGGTGGGTCTGGCCTATTGTGCAATGTGTGTGGTAGGTACCATGATAATAAAGACATCAATCATTTTAAGTGAGGCAGAAATATTTAAAAAATACATATGATTCTTTAATTTTATTAAATTTAATTGTTCTTGAAATTTAAATTAAGTTTTATAGATTTACTTCAAATGAATTAATTATAACTGACATTCTTTAACTGTTATTCTTTAAAATGAATGTGATAGATTAATCAGTTTTAATTCCGAGCATAAAAACACAATTTAAAATTTATCATCCCCCTAAAAAAAAGAGCATTTTTTAGCATTGTATCCAATTTTAGATGCCACAGAGGCTGGATTGACACTATTTCTTAGACTTTGCAGTAAATTATCTTTTTGGTTATTTTAGAAACATAAATATTTTCAAGACAAATGAAAAAATAAAGAAATTTATGTTTATTCATTAAATATATTTTTAATTTTAACATAGAACTAAAAAACTTTTAAATACAATAAAATAACAATGCATAACAGAATACTAATATTGCATATTGAACAATATTCAACTCTTGACTTTTTACATTCGTTAAAATATTACTGGAAATATAAGCATATCTATGTACAAAATATTATATGAATATTAAGCCCAGAATACCCCATACATTTTCAGAGTGCAAAGAAATATTAACTTGACAGCACTCTGTAAATAAAATTTTATTGCAAAGTGTGGTCTTTGGACATTGAGCACTGTGTGATCTATCAACAGAGTACAGTTTGTAGACAATTTTGGAGTCCAAATGACAAGGCTGCCTCAATAATATCTGAGCTTCATAGCATTTACGATCATCAATATCAAGACCTTCTTTCCAGAGTGCAGAAGCCAAATTAACTGTATACATGTTAATAGAAACTCCAGAACTTTCTTTAACCATTGTTAAAAGAAAATGTTGAGGAATTTCTGGTGTAATAACTGCAAACTTTAAACCGATCAAGTAAACACTTGAATCGAGTGAAAACCGTAAACAATTTAAACTGTCTCTAATAAATTCAGTGTAATCAAAATCAACTGAGAAATTAACAGAATAGGCATATGACAATATACTGTCAGGGACACAAAATGTCTCCCGATTTCTATTATTTGGTTTAACACAAGAGAGAACAGCTGCTGGCAATGCACTTTTTTCAGTATCTGACATATCATCAAAGCATACATACTTTAAAAATGGTTCCAAAGCACTTAAAATATTTGCTTCAGCAACAGGATAGCCTACACGGCAACACTGCATCGGTGCCCATCGAAGAAGAGCTTCAAAAACAATAAGTTCACTGTCGATATTTAAACATGAATTTGTAACAATGTCTAAAACAGCATCTTTATTCAGGAATTCAAAAGCTTTACTTCTAAGAACGACAAACCCAGCATCTAAAATTAACTTCAGACACTTTTCTTTTAATTGAACTAATGAATACTTATGTGCTTCATTGTAGATAAACAATACATTACTTACAGTCAACACATTTTCAAGAAATCTGGCACAATTTTGTACCAATGGTTCAATTTGATATTTATGTGATGCTTGTAACAAATCCAAAGCAAGGTGCCAGTTTTCAAGATTAATTTTCCCACGATAGATGTACCTAGAAAAAAAAGAAATATATTTTTCAAATTATTGAATAGAGAATATTTTTTTAAGAATTGCTCTTTTAACACTTTGCACTAAATTTAAATCCAGATTTATTTTAATTGCTTTTTTGAATATTTCATCTTCTACAACCATTATCTATATACAGGATTGGCTTGATTTTGCCGACCCGAAATAACCCAAGTGGGTTTTTTCAAAATCCTTATTTAAAATTGCTCTTATCTAACTAATAATAAATATATCTGCTTTCATAATATCATGGACATAGATTTTTCAGAAATACTGGAGAGGTCCAAACTGCTCTACATAACAAAAACTGCAAAAATTCTCATGGAAAAATAATTATCACATTAAAAACACATTGAAAAAAAATATGTAAAATGATATAATATCAGGAAACAAATTGAATGAATGTTCTTCTTGTTTGCTAACTTTTCAAGTTAGAAGTGACTAGAAAACGAGAAAACTAACCAGAGAAGTTTAGGAAAGGATAAATTTGTATGAGTGGGTCAGGAAGAAAAGGGGAAAAACTTCATTGATGGAAGTAGTCAACTACAGTTGCCAGATTGTAGGTTTTCCCTGAATGATGTACGTTTTTCAGGCTTATTGTACATTGTATGTTTAAACCTTTCCCGTATGGCAATTTCTTCAATTGTTTTCCAACACATCTGACTTTTAATGGTTTTGAGTATTTTCCTAAGTTTACCTCTTCAATCTTTTTGATTCAAAACCTCAATGTTGAAGACACGATTTTGCACCACAGTTGCACAGTATTTCATCCATTTCATGACGGAACCTAGACTAATATTTGTTATTGTCTCGTTATTTAAAGTTAACTTTTTTTTTTTTTTTTTTTTTTTTAGGATTACCCATTAATTAAACTTTTCTGACCATTACTGAAATTTAGGATATTTTGATTTATTTCTGTTGCCGTAATTTTTAATTCATAATGAGAAGTATGACGGCAATATTAACTACAGAGAATATGCAATGCAAATACAACCACTACCTCTGTAATATATAAATGCCTCTCGCATTCACGGTTTCCCCATACAAAAATTGGAAGTCAATTTTTCCCCAAAGTACAGTGCCATCTATCGGTGATAACTGACATGATCTTTTAATACATATATAAATGTAAATAATGTAAACAGAGGCTGTATTGAGAATATTTATATAGAAAGTTAATAATAAATAGTTTAAAAAAATTTTGATTAATTTTTAAAATTTCACAAATTTATCTGTCTTTTCATTTATTTTCAGGGATCTGTTTAGGAAATGTTCGGGTACTGAAAAGGGGCCTTCACAAAATTTTTCATCTTTAAACAGACCCTTCACAAGATCTTCCATCCCAAAACTGAACCTTTCACAAAATTCTTTGTTTTAAAAATAGACCTTTCAAAAAAACAATTCTTTTCACCTTCCTTTTAGAAAGAATATATTAATTTTCCACTTCCAAACTGAATCTTTCACAAATTTAATCATTTAAAATAAATTTGACCTCTGACAAAATAACTGAACTTGTCAAAGAACATATTATTTAGCTTTTTATACGTAAAAAAGTTCCTGTGTAACGGACAGATAAATACACAGAAGCCTAAATATAATGATACTTTCAAATTCACGAAATTCTGACTAGAATTTTCACAAACATAAACTAGTCGGATATGCCAATCCCAAAACTTTCTTCTATCTCATACATCTTAATACTTCAAAATACGCTATTACACTGCCAAAAAAATCAATATTTTTTGTTATTCTGTTGTACGCCAGCTGCTTGCGAATCATCAGGTTATCTGGATACGATCAGCCAATGTATTACACTAAACTACAAAAAGTTCTTCTGGCGTGTACCGGCAGAAAAAGATAACCTCCCTATTGCTTGGTTTTAAGATTTTAAACTAATTTTACTGAAAAACATGAATCTAAAATGTGTAGAAACTGATTACAGAAGAGTCATTCCAAGTTCTCGTCAATATTGAATTTGAATATCACCAAATTAGACAGACATAGCTAAGTTGGAATGATATATGGCAACGTATTTTTATAGCCAAATTTGATGATATTTTGCCGTCACCAAGCTTGGTGAGAATATGAAGTTTGTGAATATAAATATATAATGTTAAGCATGTAAGAGTTGAAAAATGTTTACAACAATGAAAGAAAATTTTACGAAACCATGTTACTAAAACTCATAAATTAAACCTGTTTTTGGAGGAATCATGCTGTATTGTTTCAAAATGTCAGCCACCCTAAAATTTCAAACTGCTATATCCCAGCCATTTTTTAAGATAGAGGCAACACAAAAAATGCTCAGGAATCCTTGGATCAAGGCCAAACATTTAACGCAAAAAAGATTTTAAGATTTCTAATTTTTTGTACATCTTTTTGAATTTGAAATCTTTAAACGGCTATTGCAGTGCCTCCTTCTGTCAGAATATCTCAAAATTCAACTGGAACCTGCAGGCCATAGTAAAAACATATAGATAAAATTTTGTTCGATTATCAGCCTAACTTCATACCCTTTTCAATGATACAATAGTGAAAATGGAACAAAAATCGCTATCGCAGCGCCGTTTTTCGTTGTAATATCCCCAAATTCAAGTGGAACCTGCTGGCCATAGCCAAAAACCTATAAATAAAATTTGGTTCAATTTGAAGTATAACTTCATGTACTTTCTGGTGGTACAAAGAGGACAGACAGACATTTTGTAAAAACATGTTTTTCGGAATCTCTGAGCCCTAAAACATATAAATCCGTTGAAAACAAGAAGTAAAGAAAATTTTGATTACAAGACTTTCTTCTATTGTAGATAGAAGAAAGTAAAAAGCTTTTCACTATTTTACAAAAACAGGACCTTGTGAGAAAAATATGGACAGATCCTTATTGTTAGTAATGAAACTAGTAAATCTTCCAGTCAGGACCTTAAACGTCAATTCTGCAATTTTGTTTTGAAATAATTTTATTTTTATCTAAAACATTCAATCCTCAGTTTTATTTCTTTCACATTTATAATAATTATTTTAAGTAATATATAAACAGGGGTCGATACAGGCCAAATTTGGGGCCTATTTAGAGGGCCCCTTCACAGACATCCATTTAATAGAACAGGCCTCTTCATAAAGTTTGTCTTAATAAAACAGTTCCCTTCACAAAATTCCCTTTAATAAGACAATCTCCTTCACAAAATTCCTTTTAACACAATAGGCCCCTTCACAAAATTCTATTCCATAAAAACATATTCTTCATTAATTATTTTTATATTGTTAGGTTTTAAAATGTGTTATTTGCAAACAAACAAGTTCACCAGAAAGGAAACTTTAGCAGGACTTAAAGAAATTATTAATTAATAAATGCTTGGCTCATTCCCTTTAATAAGACAATCTCCTTCACAAAATTCCTTTTAACACAATAGGCCCCTTCACAAAATTCTATTCCATAAAAACATATTCTTCATTAATTATTTTTATATTGTTAGGTTTTAAAATGTGTTATTTGCAAACAAACAAGTTCACCAGAAAGGAAACTTTAGCAGGACTTAAAGAAATTATTAATTAATAAATGCTTGGCTTGAATTTGAATAACTGGATTTTAGATTATAAATTTAAAAATAACATTTGCTTTTCACAAAATAGCCCCCCCCCCCCCCCCTAAAAAAACCCTGCATCAACCCCTGCAATATTTGTTGAAATTTAATTAATGGGAAATATGATTCTATGCACAGATGTTCCAAGACTTTTTTTTTACTGGATCCCCTCCCCTTACCTCCCATTATCTTAATAATTTAATAACTGTATTTCTCTGAAATTCTGTATTTAAAATCTTCTATGTAAAATAATATATTATTGATCTTGTGATGTGACAATAATTAATTTGGACAATTATTCTCCTAAATATTTTATTATATATATAATTATTGATATCCTAATTGATTAATTTATCTGAAAATGACTATTTTGTTTCATTAGTATGCATTAAGTTCAGATTCTAAATACAATCATAAAAACAATTATCTATTGCATTTTGTAGGGTGTTCATTACTGGAATTTGGAGTGCTTCGATTTTTTTCTGTTATTACAATTACATTTTTATTTACAATGGGATATGCAATTATGAGATTGGTGAAATAGTGTTGATAGATTAATATAATGATTAAAAATAAACTGAAATATAATAATTATAACTATTAATTTTTAAAAAATAACGACCTGACAGTTGTTTACAGCAGTGCTTCTCAACCTTTTTTCTTTCACATACCCCTTGCAAAGGCTTTTCATTTTAGAGTACCCCCTGTTTGTTATTAACACCGACCACCCCCCTCTCTTCACCCACATATTATTAAAATCTTCATATCCCGTGAATAAATATCCCTATTTCAAGAATTAAGCTTTATTATATTTTCTATTCATTAATTGAGTTTCAGTTTTATCTAATGTATTAAGTTTATCAGTTGTCAAAACAAGCCTATTAACAGCTAATCTCAGGTTCTCTTGCAATTCTAAATAACAGATTGTTTCGAAGAATTTTTAGTTCCCGAATCATCAGGTTGAATTTTAATCGAAGTTGCAGTACTCTTAAGAATTCCGGATTTTAACGAGTTATCCATTTTAAACATAAAATCAAATCATTCAAAGTAAACATTTCAAATAAAATACTCATTAAATTGAAGGAAACATTCCAATTAATATACGTTAATGATATAACTCCTCCTATTCGAAAACGAAAATATGGGCCTGCTTTTCAACACGTTTTAAAATAAAACATTAAAACCAACAGCTCTGGTGCAATTTAGGCATTTTACAATTATTATTAAAAAGAACAATAAGAAAAAAGAGGTGGGAAAAGAACATTGCATAATGATCAATGGAAGTTTTCACAAAGATTGGGGAAAATATATAAGTACTTGTGCAATATTATTAGAAGTGGGCGGAGCTAATGACATTTAATTATCAATAAATTATTATTTTTCTAGTAGGCCTTTACCCCCATTTTGAGTGTAACATACTGGAGTTACTCATGAGACTAACTTTGTAATCCAAACTATCAATTTCTTTATGTGTTTTCAATTAAATCATTTTTGTGATTGCCTCCATTACTAATATTATTTTTACGTATCCCCAGCAGGCCCGCCACGTACCCCTAGGGGTACGCGTTTCCCAGGTTGGGAACCGCTGGTCTACAGGAATCTGATGAAATAGAATATTTTCCTTATTTTTGCTAGATGAACTGCAATAAGGGACACAGCAGTATGACATTTTAGTAAGAATACTTTAATTTTCATTTACAAGTGAACTTTGAGTTAAAAAAAGCACAAATCACAGTAAAAAATTAGAAAATTGTAGGTATGAATCTATGAGGCGATCAATGTAAATATTACGGCAGCATGCCCCAGATGGTAGCCGCCATCTATCAGGGTTAGCTGACTTCCATTTTTGAGTCAAATGTGATAGGCATTTATACATTACGGACGTACAACTGAAAAATAATAATTATAACTATTAATAAATAAACTATTTTTATGAAAAACTTCTGAAAGAAGATATTATTTGTTCTTTTAATATAGTTTAGTAAGATATGGAAAATGCTGGTAGTGTGATAAAACCAAAACCAACTAGTATCAATTAAATTTTCCCTTTTTTATTTGGAAAGAAAAAAATGTGGCAACCCTATAGTCAACACTCATTTTTCATCTAAGGAAAAAAAAAAAAACAGGGAGGGGAGGGGATATTTTCAAGAAGAAAAGGGGATGTGAATTATATCATCACTTGTTTGTTAAGCAGAATAAGATAAATTCTTTACATTAAACTTCTCTTTTCCTGTCCTCTATTTCACGAGGACAAGAAACACATGATTAAGGTTAATGAAACGACACATTCTTTATTAACTGATTATTGAAGATTGACTAGCCCTAATATATTTGTTTCTTTACATAGATTTAAAAATCAGGATGTAAATAAATCATTCTATTTGAAATTATTCTTTAAATATTATAAAGATGTTTTTTACTTAATATATATATATATATAACATTGTGGAAAACTAGACAATCTAAAAGTATATAAACAAAATAATCTTGTCTCAATTTAGACTTAATTGAAGTACATTGTATATATTTTTAAATAGACAACAATATTTATAAATGACAATAAAAAAAATAAGTAAGAGTGAATATGAGAATAACTTAAATGAACAATTCTAGTACTTGCCATCACACATACCTAACAAATCAAATAAGAAAATATCTGAATAATTTGACAACAAAATACTGCTAATTAGTAGTAGGGCAATGATTAAAACATTTAAAAGGATTCTATTAAATTACAAATATAAGTATATTATATATATATATAAATTATAAAGCAAAACTAATAATTGACTATTTAAATCCAATTTTTATAAAAGACAAGACAAAAATTTTGTAATAGTACTACTTTTACTTTTCAAAATTTATTTTCAACTCATTCATAAAATGTCTTCAAAACATTTTAAAACTAATTTTTAAAATTTTTTATATTAGTAAAGGATTAATATTTATTCTTATCATCCTATATATTTTCTTACAAAACAACAACAACAACAAAAAAAAAAAAAAAAAAAAAAAAAAAAAAAAAAAAAAGGCCTGGATAATCCCCAAAACCAGAACACTAGTGGCTTCATCCACTATGCTGCTGGTTGGTTTTTCCAAAAAACCTTGAATATAAAAAGTCTTGAGCCAAACAAATATTTATATATATATTTAACACTATGGTTTGGCTACTGCCTTTGGAAGTGCATACCCAGGTGTGCTACACATCATTGGGCTATTTTTGCAAACAAAACTCGAATTTGTATGTTTTAATATCTTAAGTGAAAATCTTTCCAAATGAACCTAGTATTGGGGGACACCGTTGCCCTTGAAAGCATACACCAGGCGTACTATGCACACTGTGGTTTGTTTTTGTAACCAAACTTCAAATTTGTATAATTTTATAGCTTTAACCTGATTTTTTATGAATTTATATTTTTTAACTAAAATCTTTCCAAACGAGCTTAGTGTCGGGGACCCCACTGCTTTATACCAGGTAAGCTATGTATGCTCCAGTTTGTTCTCGAGTTTGTATGATTTTATAGTTAGAGAGAAAAAATTTGCAAATAAGTTTTGTGTTGGGGTCCCACTGTTTTAAGCAGCATATACTGGACGTGCTATGCATGCTTCAGTCTGTTTTTGCAAACAAACCTCAAATGTCTATGATTATACATTTTTAAAGAAAAATCTTTCAAAACAAATATAGGGTTACGGGGCCACACTGCCTTCGGCAGTATAGAAAGTGTGGGATCTGAAAGTATGTTAAATTTAATTTATGACATTTATATATATTATACTTTCAATTCTGACCAATAATTTCAGAAGAAAACCTTAATAATAGAAAAAAAGCCTCATCAAGAATTAAATTATGTATTCAATTATATAAAGTATTTTAAAATCGTCCAATTACAAGCCGAGATTATACAGCGCCTCTTAATGGAATCAATGCAATTATGTACACCCAAATGCATTTCTGCATTGTGAAATATCTATTCACAATATTAAAAAAAATATATCAACTCGATCCATGCAAAAATGAATGAAAAACCCATGTAGAAAATGTTATTTTCCTCTCTTTAAATAAAAAAAGAAGTAAAAAGAAGAAACAAAATCTGTCAATTAGCTAGTCAATTAATTAATTTAATTATTAAAATATCCCATTTTTAACATGGCGGGAGGGAAAAAATGCACTCACTCTGGTCTCTTTTTAAATGCCAAAGGAAAAAAAAACCCTGGTTAACCCTGAGCAGATGCAATTGCCTGAGATTGGGTTATTTTTATTATTGTTGCGCACATTTTAAAAATAAAGACAAAAACAACAAACAAAGACATGTTTATGATTTTTCATAGCCTTTTTATGTCTAAAATATAATTTTTATATCAACTTACACTTAAAAAAAATTGATTTTCAAACTAGCTGATCCACCCAGCTTTGCCCAGGCCCAGGATCATAACCTATACGTAAAATCAGTATTAAATTCAGACATTTTTCTCTGGGAGGGATTTATTATTGATGACCCCCACTGAATTTAGCTGCATACATCCTCAAATTTATATGATATATTTTTAAATGAAAATCTATCCAAACAATAGTTTGGTGCTTCACTGCTTTTGGCAGCATACACCCGGGTGTGCTATGCATGTTCCAGTCTGTTTTTGTAAACTAACCTCAAATTTATATTTTTTACATTTTTAAATGGGTATCTTTCCAAATCCTCACCCTCATTTAAAATGTGAAATGATATTCCCGAGTATCCACGAAATATTACTGCGAAAAATAATTCTCAAGAAATAAATTCTAATATACGAACCCTCTTCATGCAAAAATGAACAAAAAACCCTCGTACAATTCTCTTAAAATGCAAAATGATATATTTGTGGTGAAAGAATAAAAGTCTCCATCGATTGCAATAAACAACTTCCAGAAAAAATACCTTTTTTTGGAAATAGTAAATATTCATATATTTTTTTAATGTACTATTGAAAGCAGAAAAGAATTTTTTATAAGTGGGTGTTTTTTGTTTTATTGTATTTTCATCTGGAACATGGGTATAGAAGTTTAAATTTGCAGAAGAAACTGTAAACATGAAAATGAATATGAAATCAACCTTCAGAAAAAATATATTTTTTGAAATAGTAAACATTAATATTAAAAAAAAAAAAAAAATACTGTTACAATCAAGAAGGTATTTTGAAAAAGTGGATATTTTTTGTTGTTTTTATAACTCCATAAGGGTCCTGGTGATTGTACTTTCAAAATGCATAAAAATCGGAATGTTTACTATGCCTGTGCTTGAAAAACTTTGGTTTCCCTGGACATGTGCAGAAGTGATTACTGGAACATTGAAAACTCATTCATTAGCATTCAATGGGGGTTTTTAAATAACTTGGCTAATCTGAGTCTCAGATACAGCCAGAGCTGTCTTTGTCTATCCATATCGAAATTTAGACAAAACATCAGACAAACATGCTTCTTTTATTATTATACAGGGTGTCCACTCTCAACGGTGGACAATGGCTCATTCCTAAACCGTTAATCAGAGACATACAGTTCCAATTGCAAAAATTGTTTAAATGAGGTAAAGAAGTATTTTAAAAGCGATTTGGGTCAATAAAAACATTTCTTAAAAAGTTACGAAATTTAATTTTTTATACAGTCCCCCAGTCCTATAAGTGATATTTAATAAAAATTTCCTTCTTGTACATTAAACAACATTATAAGGTGTTACAGATCTACATTCTATAGAAGTACAATTCCACAAATCTGCTCGACTAGTGGATTCCCTTTCATATATAGTTTATTTTTCAGAAAACGTTAAAGAAAGAAATCTAAAGGATTCAAATCTGGTGATCTGGGCCATTCAATAGGACCTCCATATCGTATAATATTATTTCCAAAAGCACTGGTTAAGAAAGTACGTGGCCTAAGTGATCTATGTGCCGGCACATAATGGTGCTGAAATCACATATGTGACAAATCTTGTAATGAAACATACTCTTCTAAAAAATCGGATACTGGTCCGCATAAAATATCAGCATATTTTTCTGATGTTAAAGTGTCATCGAAGATGAATGGCCCAATTAAGGATGTCTTCCAGATACCACAGCAAACATTTATGGACCAATGTACTTGATGTTTGTTTGTGCAAATAATGTGTGGATTTTCCAGGGATCAAAAGTGAATATTTTGAGTATTTACGATCCCCTGTCTTGTAAATTGACATTCATCAGTCCACATAATTTCATTCAGAAAGGATGAACGTTCATCTTGTTTGTTTAAAATAAAATTATAAAAATCAAAACAACACTCTTTGTCTATTGATACTAATTCTTGTCCTAGCATTGGTTGATATGGATACACACCATATTTGTTTAAATTTTTCCATTCTTGTCTTTTTGAATATCCACACTCTCGGCTAATATCTTGTACACTACATTCAGGATGAGCAAGTGTATACCCTAGAACATACTCCAGAGGTACTGTTGAACCAGTGAACTGACTTAATCAAGGATGCTGCTTAAAGCTACTGGTTTCTCTTAAATACTTACAATTTTAGCTATAGTGTTCTGATGTGGTTGGTTTTGATTCGGAAATTTCATAGCATGCAGCCTTTCGCCTATTCCGATTCCTCTGTCTGTAAAGTAATATCATTTCACAGTACTGATTGTTGGTAAACATATTCTTTTCTAAAGTCAAAATTTAACAAATGTCTGCAAATTGATTAAAACGCAGACTTAAATAAGTGAATGTATGTATTGACACACAGCCAAGGTACAAACTGTTTTGCATAAATTGAGAGTACAAAATATTTATAGTCCAATGAAAAGTTCGTATAGTATTTGGATTATATTTTTTAAACAAAATATTATTAACATATTTTTGGTATTTTAACTCTTAGAAATATATGTGCATGATTTGAACGCACAAATGTTTTGGCACAACAATTGTGTTAATGCAAATAAAGTTGTTTACATCATTTTCCTGTTCAAATAGTGAAATTTTTCATTCTATTTACTCTTTATTTTTTGTTTAGCAAGTAGAAATTGCATTTTGATTTTGATCTGAAAAGTTAAATTTGAAAAAAGCATAATATCATTAAAATGTATTTTAAACAATCTCTGCTCATACATCGTAATATATCTGACTTCTTTTGTGCAGCCATGCAAAAGAAATATAAATGCAACACACTTTTCTTTGGAAAAATTGTGTATCTCAATACTTTACATAAATTTTACTGATTTTAATTGAAAAAGTCTGCTTGTAGGCCAACAGCAATGAATCCCAATTTTTTTTTGTGTTCCTGTAAAATAAGTATAAATGGTACACACATAAAATAATAATAGTATTACATTGTCATCAGATTTACATAAGTATGCATAATTTAGCCTTGATCGGATATTTGGAAGTGAATTAAAATTCGAGTACAAATTATGAACTGGAAAGACATACATACAAACATTGCAAGTTAAAGAAAATCTTAAAATTTTGTTAAAAGAAATCATGAAGAAAAGAAACAGCCTCATTTCCTTACAAAATAAAACATATGTTAAAATACACTTATTTAAACCAATCTGAAACTTAATTAATAAAAATTAACACTGTCGTGATTTGTACAATGTGACTATTTTCAGTTAAAATGCAGATACACGCAAAATAAATTCTTCCAATGCTTTAAACACTTTGTGTACAATCCCTCGAAGCATGGCTCAACTCATCTGTGTTCAAATGCAGAAAACTGGTGTATAAGTAATATAATTCTAAGTTTCATAACTCAGTCAATTTTAGTGTTAGATGAATGGGAGTTCTTTTCTGTTACTTGTTAGTGTAACAGGAAATTTTTATTAAATATCACTTATAGGACCGGGGAGACTGTATAAAAAATTAAATTTTGTAACTTTTAAAGAAATGTTTTTATTGACCCAAATTACTTTTAAAATACTTCTTTACCTCATTTAAAATATTTTTGCAAGAACTATATGTCTATGACTAATGGTTTAGGAATTAGCCATTGGCCACTGTTGAGAGTGGACACCCTACCCTGTAGATGATATTTTTTCCCAGTCAAAATTAATAAACATTTAATTTGATACTTGAATTAGAAATAATTGAAAAAAGTCCTTCTGGCCTGTACCGGGAGGAAAGGATAGCTTCCCTATTCCTAGTTTTTATAAGTTCAGCCAATTTTACTCAAACACATGAAGCTGATATGTATGAAACACAATTATAAAAGATTCAATCCCGGTTTTCACTAATACTGAATTTGGATGAGAATTTGGCCAAATTAGTCAGCTAGTTGGCTTCATTTATAGTGATTTATTTTTGTTTACCAAATTTGGTGATATTTCACCAAATATCACCAAGTTTTAAGTGTATGAGGATAGCAACAATTAAAGTAAATTTGCAAAAAACCACATTTTCTAAACCTCATAAATGAAACCTGATTATGGATAAATCAGCCACCCTAGAATTTCAAACTGCTATATCTCAGCAATTTTTTAAGATAGAGGGCAAAGCAAAAAATTCTTTGGAATCCTTATATCAAGGCCAAAGATTTAAGGGTAAAACCTTTTTGTATTTCTAATTTTTTTTGTATATTTTTCTGAATTTAAAATCTTTAAGTGGCTGACATTTTGAAACAAGAAGGCAGATGAAGCTGGCCAACAAACTCAGTCGAGACCTTGCTAACCCTGGTACCCATGCTCAGTCACATCCAAATCTGTTGATAAATACGAGTGCTATCGATGATAAAAATCAGATTGTATCAAAAATGCCAGCCACTTTAGTATTTAAAACTGCTATATATCAGCCATATTTTAAGAGCGTCTAAGAGGGTGGAAGTTAATAACTAATTAACGGACTAATGGCCAAGGAATATGCCCCACCCCATAGTGCACCAAGTCCTCAAATAGCTTCATCGAGTTCATGAAAACAGCCATAAGGTATATATGGACTGATCGCCACTAGAGCGCATTCATGACAACAAATTCAACGGTTACCAGTGATGCAACAGAGTATAAAATCAACAGCGAAATATGAGAAACCCAAATCACAATGAGAAACCTGCAACAAATGAGAAACCAAAATAAATGCAACAAAAGAGAAACAACTGCATCACAAAATAAATTCTTCCAATGCTTTAAACACTTTGTGTACAATCCCTCGAAGCATGGCTCAACTCATCTGTGTTCAAATGCAGAAAACTGGTGTATAAGTAATATAATTCTAAGTTTCATAACTCAGTCAATTTTAGTGTTAGATGAATGGGAGTTCTTTTCTGTTACTTGTTAGTGTAACAGGAAATTTTTACTAAATATCACTTATACGACCAGGGAGACTGTATAAAAAATTAAATTTTGTAACTTTTAAAGAAATGTTTTTATTGACCCAAATTAATTGTAGAGAAACAAACAAGAAACCAAAAAGCAACGAGATAAACCTAAATGTGCAACAAAAATCAAGCAGCAAAAGAAAAACAACAGGTAACTGGAAAGTACAGTAGAAAAAAGTAAGGGAAAAAAACAATCCAACACAGGTAAAAGTAATCATTTTCTTCTATTTTTTTTATGTAAAGTTAAATAAACATGTATTAACCCCCTTCTCTTACAGATTTTTTTTTTTTATCATGTACGCTAATGGCGCCTGGTGCATGTAAAATCCGTCGTGGGTGTAAAGTCCTCCAAGTTCCCTGTGAATTATACCTCTGGGGGTGCCTAATCAGGTGAAGGTCTCGTCACCTGATCAGGGCTCTAAATTACGAGACCAACTCGCATAACGATGACAGGTCCATATAAAAAGAATAACATCAATTAGTAGCAAAACAAAAATGGGAACAAAACTAAGTCCTCCACATAGCCGTCCTGTCAGCAATGGCCAGCCGCTACGCGGCATCTCTTCAGTGGCGCTACGCGCCCCGGTACCAGGCACTAAACCCGTTTAAGCTAGGGAAACCTGGCAGGTAGGGGCCTGGTCGCCAGTCTCAAAAAAAAAAAAAAAGATAAAGTTAAAACAAAAAATGACTCGGAATCCTTGTATCAGGGCCTAACATGTAAAGAAAAAACATTTTGAATTTATAATTTTTTTGTACATCTTTTTGAATTTGAAATTTTTAAATGGCTGCTATTTTTAAACAAGATGGCGGATGAAGTTGGGCAATGAACTCAATCGAGACCTTGGTTAGTCTGTAAACATGCTAAGTCACATCCAAATCAGTACAAGTTCAGTTCTGAAAATATGGAGTCTCACTATATTAAACGTTTCTTGATATCTGCGAACATAGCATATATTAGATAACTTTTAAAAAAATGTAAAGTTTAAAGTAAAATCAACTTATGTATAAATGACCAATCATTTGTTTTTCAGATGAAAAGACCTCCAGATAAATATAGTATATATTAGATATATTTTCTAAAAGAATAAAGAAAAATCAATTTATGTATGACTGACCAATCAGTAGTTGTTTCAGATAAAAAGAAAACTACATTTATTTAATATGAATGAGTACATATATTAATTTTTTTTTCATAAAAGATACAAGTATAATTAATATCAGACAGGATTTTTAACTATTTTTCCACAACTCCATTCACTAAATTTTTTAGAATTTCAAGTTGCAAGACAACAAACATTATTTTGTGGGTTGTAGGTCAGGTTGATTTCAAATGAAGTTTTTGGATTTGGGTTTGGTTGCACCTGAATTGTGCTGGAATCTAACCTGCACATTTGGTACCAATCTCATACAAGATAAGCCATCAGGGCTGTTCTTAGGGAAGTGCGACAGGTGTGGCCACACATTGTCTCATGCCTAGAAAGGCCTCACGTCCGGAAAAAAAAAAAAAAAAACCTAAATATTTATTATTTATTTTGTTATGAGTCATTTATTTCAAAATAAAATTTATATGTGGAAACATGCTTATTTAGGAAATGTAAAATGTTTTATCAATTCTATACAATTTGTGGACACTCAAGAAGAGAATGGATTGTTTGTAGTTTATATTAAACATATGGGCATTGTTATACCTTAGCCTAGCCAGAACCAGGCACATAACAAATCTGGACAGGTGCATGATCTGAATGTTAATTATTAAGAGGTCAGTGCTGATGATGTTTCTGACAAACTGCTCACTATTATTTTAATGACTATTTGTAATGTAACAATACAAATTTGCTAGCCTTTGTGTGTAATCAAGTTTCTCTTTTTATTATATGAATATCGATGCCCTGTCCACTTGCATACACATGTCCTTTCACATAAACATGACGGGGATGCCACGGAGCTAAAACCCTATCCCCCAGACTCCAATATTAAACTAAAGATTTAAAGTCTTCAAAACTATGAAAGGTTAAGTTTTTAAAGTTGCTTAGAAACAAAATATTTTGGGAAATATTGATTCTGACCTAATTTTTTCCTATTTTTAAATTAAAAATAGTAACCTGTTTAATATTTGCTAATTAAATCAAAACTTTAGACAGGTTACAATTAAAGAAAGAATAGAGTTTATAGATAAAAATTTTCATCTTTATCACATTCATTAAAAGTGCATTTTTATGACAATTTCAAGAGAAATCTACCACAAAGAAATTTTTTTGTATTAGTATTACAAAATATATACAAAAATATCCATCAACATTGGTATCCATTCATAGGACGTATATGTTCCACCGTAATCAAGTACATAAATATTTTAGCCCTGATCTTTGATTTATTTTTCTGTTTAAATTATCAGAAAGTAATTAACAATTTCCCCCACCAAACTGTTTTGAAAATTCTTGATTTTGCATAATTTTCATTGATTTCATTGATCACTGATCGCCTGCTCACGAATGTTACATAAATATACTAGAAGTTTGCATGGGCCGAAATTTTTAGATCCAGATCCAGCCTGTTCCAGAGAAACTACTTTGACCTGAATCAATTTCTACAAAAATTTCCTATATTTGTTAGTCATTATTATCCTACAATTAAAATTCTTTAAAAGAATATTGCATAACTATTTCAGTAAACACTTTAAAGTACAACATTTTTCAGATTATAAGTCCACAAGCCATGATATACGTTATTACAATATTAATAATCATACTAGAAAATTACATTCAAATGAAGACTTATTAAAATTTTTAAAAAAGTAGTTTTACTTTAAATATTTCTCTTTTATTTATTAAGTAAAAATAAGTTTCTAATGATTCCGTTAACAAATATATAGTTGTAAAAAAAGAAACAAACAGAGAAAAGGGAAAAAGAGAACAGTCCATATTTTTTATTGGAGAAATTGTTGCGGAAATATGCAAGAGGTACCTTTCGACTTCGAATTTCGTCTACTTTTCAAATATGGATATAAATTTTCAAATTGAGGTCGTCTATATATTAAAAATTGTGCCAACTTTAATTTTTCAAATGGTAACACCCACTTTTGACATTATATTACAGTTTTTTTTAATAAAGGCAGCCCGGAAAAACTGTGTGTATATATTTACTTTTTCTTAAATCTGCATAGAATTATAAGAGCAAATGTGTTAGGAGTTTATCCATAAATTTATAAAAATATCTCATAAGTAAATGTATCGGGAATATTCAATTACTTACCAGAAAAATTATACAACATTATTTAGTGTTAAACAAATGCGCTTTATATGCAAGGAAATACCATAATTTTTTTCCTGTTTAATTCCAAACATTTTCTTTTCTGTGGATGCTTTGATAACAGGAGATGGTCCTTTAAGGCCATCAAAAAGTAAAAATTATCTATATCTAGAAAACTAATGATTAGAATGAGCTGTACACTTACAAACCCATGTTTTTTTTTACAATTTTGGTTCATTTTCTGTAAAAATTAATGTCGATCATAAGTCAATTTTTTAACATGATTTTATTAATAATTTTCATAATTCAATTTCTTTTAATTGAAAAAAAATATATCTTTGCGTGTATGTATTTTATCGCATTAAAAAAAAATCACTCGCATGATTTTTGGGAGATAATAAATAAAAGTTTGTCACATGAATTAACATTAGCATACTGAAACTTTTAAGTCATCTAACTCTACGAAGATTTAAGAAAAAAGTATACAATCAGTGCCTTTTTATGGGCTACTTTGATAAAAGGAACTAAAATTCAAAGTTGATACAATTTTTAATATGTAGATGACCCCTATTTGAAAATTTGTATTCAAATTCAAAAAGTAGACAAAATTCCCAGTTGAACTTGAACAGTACCTTTTACATCGCTCTATAATGGCAATTTGTCGATTAAATAGCATGGGGATGTTTTCTCTCTCTTTTAACTACTGTTCAATATCCCTAATTTGCCAAAGAAAAAAAAGAAATGCTGCTCCGTCATGACATGGCAAGTAAGAATTCCCAACCCGGTACCAAATCTGCATAAAAAAGAATAGCCCATTCCCAGTCTGAGTAAAGGAAATTGGCCCAAGTCTGTATAAGTATAAAACAAAATACCCCCACTGTCAAAAAAAAAGTTTAATCCTTGGTGCATTACTCTGTATGTCATGTCATCAAAAGGCGATTCTGTTGTGGGAAGTACAGTTTTATTCAAAATATCTATCAGAATTTCCAAATAGTTATCTCCACTTTATTTAATTATGAAAGGTCTGTCACTAAATAAAGCAAAAATTACTATTCAAAATTTCTGGTAGTTGATTAAAAATACAGCTAAATTGACAACATTGGTAGTAATTGAAGACCCTCGCAAAAATTCTTGCACCAGCCTTGCTTTCGCTAAGGACAGCTTTGTAATCCACATACTCTTATTTTTTATACATATAGAAAGTGTTGCCTTAAGATATTTTTAAAGCCCCAAACTAATGATTCAACAGCTTATACACAATAAGAATTAAATTTAAGAGTAGTAGCTCTTTAAAATATCAAAGGATGGTAGAAACCTTTATAGAAAAATGTTAATACTTATTCAGGATTATGATGACATGAATTCATCAAACATATATTCAAATGCTTTAATCATACATATTAATGTTGGTAAGAGAAAAAGTGACAGACAAATCACAAAATGGTTTACCCAAGTAGTAGCTCGATAGTTTTAGGCTTAATATCTTGAATCATTATCTGATGATTATTCTTTTCACAAAAATCACTGGACAACATTTTCTTGAAAACTACACTTTGTGATGACAGCATCAAACTATGGACAGGAAAGCGCCATGTATTATCATCAGCATCCTGCACAAGAATTTTAACATCACTAAGTTCTTCACTGAGAAACAAATGCTCCCCAGCACCACCATTTGTTACATTCATCAACTGGCTCATCCTAAAACTTTCAAAAGAAAATAATATAAGTATTATTTTGCTAAATTAAATATTTTTTATGAGAAAATTCAAAAAAGAAATTGTGAAATTATTTCACCAAGGCAGAATTGCCATTCTGTAAAGTGCATTGCACACTGTTTTTAAATGTTTAGAAAACCAATACCAATCTTTTACAATTTCATTCAATGTTACCATCATACTGCAATGCACAGTATTTTCACATTAGTATACAATGTTTAGGAAAACCTTATACATTACATTTTAAAATACTGTTCATTATGAATGAGACGACATATCTGCCATTTTAATAAATTACAGAATATCTAGCACATAACTTTATAATATAAAATTTGAAAGAAATCTCAAACTGATAGATGCAGTTTTTCCCAGAAAGTTTCAGGAGGGTGCTGCATCCTGCCTGCCTCTCAACCGAAAATAGCACCCTCTTCCATCCAGTGTTGAATTCAGACACTTTTCTCCGGGAGGGATTTCTGTAGCTCCGGGGGGGACATTATAGAGTTCCGGGGGGGAAATTCCACTTTTTTACCTCTGAAAGCATAAAATTTCAAATACTCTGGGGGGGACATTTCAATGCTCCGGGGGGGACATTCCCCCCCGGGCCACCCCCTGGATTCAACACTGCTTCCATCCATCAAAAAATAGTGCCCTTACTTGCAGTTGTAGTAAAAAAAATTGCTTGCATATTAAAAATTGATTTATTATCATGACTTGAAAAGAGTGGCTCAACTTTTAAATACTAAAAGTGCCTTTAGAAAAAAAAAAAAAAAAAAGATTGAAATATTAAAAAAAAGAGCCTTTAAAGATTTTTTTAAAAAGTGCCTTAAGAACCTAAAGAGTGTACTTTTCTCCTTTTTAAACTAGACGAAAACTCTGATATATGTAACTATATCTATTTTAACTTACAAGGGCAGATAAAAAAGAGATATACAGTAAAATCTCTGAAAATAGAACATGTCTATAATGGAAAAAATTTGTGGTTCATCGAAGAGAATACCATATTTGCTATAACAGAAAACTGACTTTTTCTCTGGTTCACTAGTGATTCTGTTTTCGCAGGTTTAACTTAAACTGGATTTAAATTTTATTTTACGTGACCCGTTCGGCATTGCACTCGAACGTTGTTTGCACTGAGAACTACTGCAGGCTTCATTCAAACAAAATGAGGGGCGGCATTTCGTCTGTTTCACTTTTCAAATTTTTAGTCTATGTAACATTGCTAGCTGTTTTTTAATGACCACATGTCATATTCCCATACAGGGTACTCGAAATGGATGAGGTTTCCCAGACATTACATCTTATTCAGTCAACCAAATGTTTATTTTTCATACAATTGCCCCTCTTCTGTTTTTTGTTACTGATAACATGCTAGTATAATTCACAGTTCTGAGAATAATCCTTTTCTGTTTTCATGTTTTTGTGTAGGTTTTAAATTTAGACTGGACTGTTGTTTCTCTCAAACAGCAATTTTTATTTTCCTTTTCTCAGTTTGGGAATACATAAAACGTTTACTTTGAGCCTGAGACCGAAGACTGGTATAAAAGACAGCAGGCTTGGGCTGAGCCAACGCCCCCCTAGATAAGAAAGTCTTGACACTCGTCACGAAAACGTGATACCAAGCAGGCAAAACAAAGAAAAAAATTCAAACAACTCGCATGTTTCGATTTTGATGGCTCGTGGAATTATTAACTATTAGTCGTAAACTATAATTATTAATTCTATGAGCCAATGAAATCAAAACATGCAAGTTCTTCGAATTTTTTTCTTTGTTTTGCCTGCTTGGTATGACGTTTTCGTGATGCGTGTCACGGCTTTCTTATCTAGGGGGCGTTGGCTGAGCCCATCTTATCTCTAATAGGCGTCATATATTCCATAATCTTGAACCTACCTAGATTTCTTTCTGCCAATGCCCAATATCATTTAACATTTCAAGTTGCACCTTATTTACAAAGAAGGGGTGGAAGGCAGCCTTTTCTTGCATTCGCCCATGAAAGGCAGATTTCCTTTACTTATCATCCGTAATCAACAATTTCTTCTTTTTGTAATAGAACAAATTAATTTTCTATTATGAGTAATAATTTTTTTTTATGTTTTAAAAAAAAATTTCAAAATTTAATATTTATAATGCTTAAACACAAATTTAGAGGATTTTATGTATTATAATTGTTTGCTGAAATTTAAAATCATACACTCTTTAACTTAATATATATATATATGCGTAGCTTAGCTAAATTAATAACACACTGGAAATAATAAAACAAAAATTTCAAAATTAAGTTAGCACTGATCATCCTACTAACTGCAAGCTGTAATGAAAAAAAGTATCTCAAACAGCAGCGAATAGTCTACTATATGAATACTGGTATTAACTAGTGCATCTTATAAGACCATAGAAAACTTGAGCCATGAGAACTGAAAACTGCAGTTTTCATTGCCGACATGAATGCCAGGTATCTTGTATTAGAATACCCCTGTCTGACATTGAGAACTTAGCTGATTCGAGAGCTCAGGTATTTTGCATTTGAATACTCCCATCACTACTCTCAATAAGTGGATATTTTTTGTATTTTCATCCGAGAAACCAGTATGGCAGTTCCAAAATGCAGAAAAAACTGAAAAGGAATCATGAAAATCAACATTAATTTGAAATAATAAATATTAATACATGTATATATATATTTTTTTAAGATTTGAAAAGATAACCTAAATAAGTGTTTTTTTTTTTTTTTTTTCACTTTCACTCTTGACTTGCAGATGACAGTTTTTAAAAATGCAGAAAAAAGTATAAACTAACATGTAATCGAGCTCCAAGAAAGATGATTTTTGAAACTGTAAATATTTCTTTTAAACAAAAGATACCATTAGAACCAGAAAGGTCAGGGCCGGCCCAAGGGGTGTGCTAAGGGTGCGACCGCATGGGGCGCCAAACCGGCAACCGACTTAAGGGGCGCTCAAAAGATCACCTATTAAAAATATAGATTTCGCATTTCTTTTTCTATTTTTTCCTTTTCTTTTTTTTTTTTTACTAGGTTGGGTTTTGTGTGAGAGATTGATCTACCTTGGGTTTAAATAACACTTCAAGGACACACGATAACACTTCAAGGAGTATTTTCACATGCAAACCATATGTCCGGTTCCTATATCTGAGAAAACGAGGCTATTATCACTTAAATTACATCCTGGAAAAAGAGGAAACAGACCACGGACATAAACAAACATCGCTATTCAACATCAGGACTGAGGGAGGCTAATTAATTACTATTTGACACTTTTGCGACCCCGAACTCTTTCTTCCTCCTGGGCGGTCGACGGTCCCCTTGATTGCAGCCGATAAGTGGCAGGAGTCCTTTGGTACGTAAGTTCTCAAGTTGCAGAGAAGCGTACAATTATTCTTATTCTTATTTTTTGGTAATAAACAATATTTTTAAATGCTATATTCAGAATGCCTGACTAAAAAAAAAATCGGGACATTATTACAGAATTAAGAAGGCGCAGAAAAAGAAAGATGATCAAAAACAGGCTAGTCGTCTAAAAAAAGTTTATTATTAGCAAGCAAAATCCTGAGGCGATCAGCTCATCTTCTACTAATAATGTGAGCGCCAAATCTTTTGTAGACAATGTAAATGAAAAATCTATAGAGGTAGGTTTCTAATCTTATTAAAAAATGTAACTTCAGCACATTGTTTTATTTAGTTATTCTTAATTTATTCTGTATTAAATCAAAAATAATGTAATATTTCAACACAGGGTCCAAACTAGGATTTTGTTAGTGACAAGCATGGATTTTCGCGCCCCCCCCCCCCTCCCCCTTTCCCAAAGAAATATACAGAGAGAAGTTCTCAACCCATTCCCTTAATTTTTATTTTAAATATGAAATAATTGTTTTGAATTAATATTAAGATTTTTAGGTTTCTTTCTTTAAAAATCGACCTACTGCAAACTCTCCGTTTTTATCTATCTATATATATAAAATCCAAATCTTGTCATCACGATAATGTCCGAATATTGAAGAAATTCGAACCTAATTGGAACAGTGTATTAATATTGCAAGTATCTTGGATGAATTTGTTAATCAAATGTTGTTCTGGCGCTCTGCTCCGCCTCTAGGCGGTCACTTAATGGAAAAATCGCACCCTGTTCAAAACAAAGAGTATAAAATTAAAGAATACATCTTTATTTTGGGTCGTCCGATTCCATGACATTTTTGCTTAAATTTCGTTATTTGTTTTTTTTGTAACGAAGAATGAATAAATTCTTATTTTGGCGCCCCTTTCTACTTTGGGGCCCAGAGCAAACTCTCCCCCCCCCCCTCTCCGCTTTACAAAGACACACAAATGCAAAATTTGTCCTCACGATAATGTCCGAAATACAGTCAACTCTATGAAATCCGCTGATGTATAATCCACAAATCTCTATAATCCGCCATCCATTTTCAAATGTAAACAATGGAAATCATGCTTTCATAGTTAAGCTCATTAAAGAAATTACTTATAGTTGTTTTTATGAATTATCAATTTTTAAATGCTTTAAATTGTGATTTAACAAGTTTTATGTGATTTGCATGATGTATATTAAAGTAATAACTTTAGGTAAGCAAAAGGAACAACTAAATGCAAATATCAGTGGGGTAATTTACATTTTAAAACTAATACATTCATGTAACAGCTGACTAAAGAAATAGCTGCAGAAATCAGTAACTGATTTGGTCTTATTTGAAAGGCACTTTTGCTAAATACACCTTTAAACAACTTGGATATAAATATATATATAATATATATATATATATATTATATATATTATATATATATATATATATATATATATATATATATATATATATATATATATATATATATATATATATATATATATATATAAACTTATTGTAAAAATTAACCATTGGAACAGAAGCAACTGACCATATACAATGAGATTACTACACCATATTATATTCAGATTTAAGCCAAAACTTAAATTTCCATTGAGTAAATGTTCAAAAAAATTAAATAACAGATAATGAAATTAAAATTTTATAATAATTCCAACATATTTAGAATTAAGAACTAAAAGATCTTCTTAAGAAGATCGTTTAGCTTTTATTGTTTCACACCAGTTTCAACTTATTTTCTATATTTAGAATTATTATTAAATTACTTTTGAGTTATAGTGTTACTTTTTATATTGTTATTTTTGTACAAATATTAGTTATTTATAGTTCAGTTTAAAAAGAAAACAAAGGAATGATCTGTAATCTTCAAAACTCTTAGTCCCAAACTGTGCAGATTTCACAGAGTTGACTGTATTTAAAAAAGGAATAATATAAATAAAATTTGCATTGTATAATTAATTTTTTTTTAAATTAACTTTATTAAATAATTTAAACCAGTTATGCATTATACTTTCCTTTTCTATTGTAATTTATGTTTAAATATTTCTAATTAATAGTCCGACTATAAAAAAATAAAATGTAAACAAAGAAATGATCTATAATCTGCCAAAATCTATAATCCGCCAAACCCTTGGTTCCTAAGTGTGCGGATTTCACAGAGTTGACTGTATTGAACCAATTCAAATATAATTGGACAGTGTTTTAATTTTGCAAGTATCTGGGAGGAATTCGTTAATCAAATATTGTTCTGGCGCCCCTAGGCGGTCACTTAATAATGTAATCGCGCGCTGTTCAAAACAATGAGTTTAAAATTAAAGAATACATCTTTATTTTGGGTCGTCCGATTCCATGACATTTTTGCCTAAATTTCGTTATTTGTTTTTTGTAACGAAGGACGAACAAAATCTTATTTTGGCGCCCTCTTCTACTTTGGGGCCCAGGGCAAACTCCCCCCACCCTTTACAGAGACACACAAAAGCAAAATTTGTCATCATGATAATGTCCGAAATATTGAACCAATTCAAACATAATTGGGCGCTCTATTAATGTTGCAAGTATCTGGGAGGAATTCGTTAATCAAATATTGTTCTGGTGCCCCTAGGCGGTCACTTAATAATGTAATCGCGCACTGTTCAAAACAATGAGTTTAAAATTAAAGAATACATCTTTATTTTGGGTCGTCCGATTCCTTGACATTTTTGCCTAAATTTCGTTATTTGTTTTTTGTAACGAAGGACAAACCAAATATTCTTTTGGCTCCGCCTTCTACTCTTGTGCCCAGGACATCCCCCCCCCCCCCCTCCGGGCCTTGCTTCAATAGACATTGTAAAATGCGCCACAAATAAGTTTAGACCTCGTGAGCGCCTTTTTATGTATTTTTTTATCTGAGCAGAATAAAAGGCAGCCTAAAAGGATCAAATTACGTAAGTGGGAAGATGAAGCAATTGATGGATTACCCGTAGGATGTCCCACTCGTGTGCTTTCATTGCAGGGTCTAATTAATGCTGTGACAGGTTTATGACTCCGGTTCTATTGAATTCCACTTCTGGAAATTTGACTGACCACCAGATGTCTGTTCAGATGGTAGTAACCCCTCGTAAAGAATTAGACGACGGGGATCCTCATCTTTCCATTTCTTTTGTTAATTTGTTCCAACTTCCTCCGAATAATCCTTTGCGGTTCGTATACAATATTATCTTACGTACAGCCAGGCATATGCCGCCACAGCAGTTGGTTTCCTGACAATTATCAAGATATTGAGCCTTAAACTCGGAACGGCGGCGTGCGGCGGGACGATTCCTTCACTGAAAAATCCATAAACGTACATCTTTAATCATATACCACAATCTTATTTGTGCATTTTCATTTTTCTGTGTTTATTATTATGTTTTTCATTTATTTTTAAACATGTGATTTATTTTTAATATATTATATATGTAATTGCATCAAAATGCTGCAATTTTTCACCGACATTCCGTTTATCATGGGCGCAATTAAGAGTGCCTGGAGGAAGGGACAATGGCCCTCCCTGGATTTTTAAATTTAGGTAACCAAATTTTCTTTTACTCTGAGGATTAAAAAAATAATAATAATAACAAAATTTACTTTTCACAAAGGACTTAAAACAATTTAAGGTTGTTCTCAAATTTAAACTGGTTACTTTGACATATCTTTTAATTCCCGACTGCACTGCATGAGAAAGGGGGAACGTGTCGTCACGTGACATGAATTGCTTATAACTCGATAAGTCATTTATTGATAAAAAAATGGAAAACTCATTTCGATTTCAAATCACTTCACTATTCAGGCCTGCCAGTGTTATGCCTTTGCATTTAAAAATGAGTCAGAAAGTTTCGTATTGTTGAGCTTGTTATTTGAGAACCACTTTAACACTAAGTGAGAAAGGAGATAAGATTTTTTTCGTCAGTGGGGATCTGTCCCCCTGAAAATAAATTTTCAGTTCTGCTTCTTATTTTTAGATTCATATGTTTAAAATTGTTTTAAACGGGGAGTATAGGGGGAATGAAACAAAATACACCTGACAAAAAAAAAAAAAAAAAAAAAAAATTGTTGCTTCAGTTTTTTTTTTGTTGTTGTTAAAATACTTATAGAAATTTATTTTTGAATATTTAATATTTCATTTTTGTTACACGTCTGGATTGATTTTATGTTAAAATTGTCTTGAACAGGCAGTACCGTCAAAAATTCTTAGTTTAGCCTACCTCCTGTTTATATTATTCATTTAAAAAATAGCCTTAGGCAGCAGATCACAGCACATTTTATACAAAACGTCACCCTTCCCTGAATTTTGCTCTGCCGGCACCCATGCGTTCATCATTTCATTAAGAATTATCATAGGCGTAGAGTTGTATGAGTACGTGGGGCTCGAGCCCCAACAATAATTTCTAAAATGGACTTCTTTTTTTCCCTTTTTAATATAAAAAAAATTATTATTTAATTTTTTTTTACTTTCTAGTATTTTATAAAATTTTTAAATGTTCCATTTTTTCTTATTTTTCTTTCATTATAGGGATAAACGACATTAGGAAAACTTTTCACTTTAAGTTCTTTTTTTTTCTTTTTTTTTTTTTGAAAATAGAAAAAAAAAGTTATTTAAAGTCAACTTTTGTTGTGATTTTGTTATAAACGGATCATGAATATTAGCGAGTATCATTTTATAAACGGGTCTGTACATTCGAATTTTTATATTGTCTTAATGTTTTATTTAACTTGAGATTATTTATCAGTATACGATTCTGTTTAATTTCTTTAAAAGGGAGTTAAAACAGCTACATTAAATTGGTATAATCGATCTTTTTTACACTCACATACACATATTTCTGTAAAAAAGAGTTGAGCCCCACAAATAATTTTTTTAATTATTTATTAGTAAAATTTATCATTTCGATATTTTTAAGCTTTTTTTTTCATTCGATTGCTGAAGACTTCTCTAAAAAGGCCGTTTTCGATTTTGTTTGCAGGTTTTTTTTTTATGAGGATACTTTCATCTTCGAAAGTAAAAATATCTTAATTAAAAAAAAAAATAAATAAATAAATAAATTAATTAATTAATTTAATTAAAAAAAACTTGTAAACTAAATCGAAAAAGTAAAAAACGGCCTTTTTAGAGATCGACCTCAGCTATCCAAAACAAATGCAAAAAAATAAAATAAATAAAAATAAAAATATTGAAATAACAAAAAATAAAAATATTGAAATGCAAAACGAGATAGTTAAAAAAAAATTAGGTGCTCCCACGTAATGAATAGATTGGCATAGGTTAGCAATTGTGCAATTGAAATCTAATTTCATTCATTTATTTACATATAAATTTTATTTTTCAGTTACTTATATATTACATAAAAAGAAAATAATTGAATCGTGAAAACTTTCCTTTCCACAATCTTTACTTGCAGGGATTTACGCATTCTTTGGAATGCCCTGAACACGATTTGACTAATTTTGGAAAATCTTTAGTGACACAAATTTCGTGGGTACTCAATCTCAATAACTAATGTTTGGAATTTCATGAAATTCTATTAGATTTTGACATAAATTAGGGCTGGTTATTTTTTGGTGTATATATTCCAACATTGTACTGTGCTGTGCTACTTTTTTCACGTTCTCCGTGACAGATATATCTCAGCATCTATGGGATGAATTTCACCAAACTTTGTATTCAGTTAGAACTTGACATAAATTAATCCTGATTAGGTTTGAGTGTATATCGTTCAACAGGTGGTGCTGTTTTTTAAAGTTTTCGTAATAGCTATAATTCGGCATCTATGGGATGGTGGATAGCAGTTCACCTAATTTAATATGTAACTTGTTTATTAAAAACCCTGCTGATTCAATTTTGGCTTTCTCCCTTCAACGGAGGGCGCTGCTATACTACTTTTTTTTTACTTTTTAAGAAGAACATTGTAGTTGTATCTCAGATTCTACTGGGAAGAATAGCACCAAATTTTATATTCGAATTTATTAATTAAAAATATATATCTTAATCCAGTTTTGTATCTGAATACCCAAAAACCGTGTTTCTTTTATAATTTACTAATCACTGTAACTGTGAGTTAAATTGAAATAAAATGCACTATATATATTTTATTGTTATTTAAATTAATAGTATATTATAATATTTAGAATAAAGTTTTGTGATGGCTATATTCAACTAAATTGTAATTTGTTTGAGAAGGTCTTTCGTTTTATTATTGAATAACTATTTTTTCCCCTTCAGGCGTCCGTCATGTTAATTTTTTCTTGCTGTCCTACATAAGAGATGGCGAACCTTTTCATGTTCTTGACTCAAATTATTAAAAAAAATATTTAAACAAAAATATTTTACGTGACCACAAAGTGATAGCAACACATAAATAATTAAATAAATAGATAAATGATAACGGATCATAATGTAATGAATCAAAATTATTTGAATATTTTTATTAGGATTAAAAAATATTGGTAATATAAACATATGTATTGCACTGTAATAAATTTATTAAAGACATTTTTTTTCCCAAAGTCATCAGACATAAAGAAAATTTAGTTACAAAATTACGAATGGTAAGCCAAGCATTTTTCCTTATTCCTAGGTGGATGTTCGCACGGGCGCCGAAATGCTCTTGGGCCGGCACTGAGAAAGGTACAATGGAAATTTTCATATTCTTTTTCTTTTATAACTCCACAGAGGACCCAGCAATTGCAGTTTCAAAATACAGAAAAAAACAGAATCTTTTCCCTTTGTCTACTCGTTATTTTGCAATTTTAATTAATATCTCGGCTAATTATTAAAAAATGAAAAATCTGAGCATCAGGTGCATTCTGTTTTCACAGGTCTAACTTAATCTTGATTTAGTATTGAAGAATCCACTGCTTTTGGCAGCATACACCCTCAAATTTGTATGATTTTATACTTTTAAATGAAAATCAATCCAAATGAATCTAGAGTTAGGGACCCCGCTGCCTTCAACAGTGGGCACATTTTAATTATCTTATTAGGTCTGTTTTAATTTAAAACTACATTGGCAGTCTTTCGTCTAACCTTATACGTACAAATATGACAATATCTATGAGTGCTAGAATTCCCTAGCTGTTGCCAACAGACAAACATCTTTGAATCGAAAAATCGGCAATCTCCAAATTCTACCCAATTAGAACGCGTACTTCCTACAGCAAGCTTTTTCACAAAGTAAACATCAATTTTCTCTTTCGTTTTGCAACTATTTACAAAGTTTTAGCAAGTTTTTCTTCACAATTTTTCGATTTTTACAAACTTGTAGCAATATTTCCTCCGCCCAGTGGCAGAAACACCGACGTAGTCGCGGACAAAGAAAATCTCTTGCGGACAATTTTTGTCTGCACTAATGAAATTAATTTAAAAAACTGTCCGCAGCTTGTGAATTTCGGCAAAGGATCGCGGTAAAAATACGGAATTTCGTCAAAAGATCGCGGCAAAAACACGCGATTTTCGTCCAAGGATCGCGGTAAAAACACGCGAATTTCGGCAAAGGATCGCGGTGAAAACACGAGAATTTCGTCAAAAGATCGCGGTAAAAACACGCGATTTTCTTCAAAAGATCGCGGTAGAAACACGTGATTTTCGTCAAAGGATCGCGGTGAAATACGGCGATTTTCGTCAAAAGATCGTGGTAAAAACACGCGAATTTCGTCAAAAGATCGCGGTAAAAACACGCGAATTTCGTTTAAAGATCGCGGTAAAAACACGCGGTTTTCGTCAAAAAATCGCGGTAGAAACACGCGATTTTCGTCAAAAGATCGCGGTAGAAACACGCGATTTTCGTCAAAAGATCGCGGTAGAAACACGCGATTTTCGTCAAAAGATCGTGGTAGAAACACGCGATTTTCGTCAAAAGATCGCGGTAGAAACACGCGATTTTCGTCAAAAGATCGTGGTAGAAACACGCGATTTTCGTCAAAAGATCGCGGTAAAAACGCGCGAATTTCGTCAAAGGATCGCGGTAAAAACACGCGAATTTCGTAAAAAGCAAAAAAAGTGATTTTCATCAAACGATTTTGGAAAAAAATAATCGCGAGTATCGTCAAAATTTACTGCATTAAAAGACTGCTAAAATATTGAAACCCAGTTCCTTTTACTATTGTCTAAAGATCGTCGCAAAACGAGAAGAAATAATAAAAAATGCATAAAAAATTCAAAAATAGATGGAGGAATTCCTGATTCCTTTTACTAATGTAGAAAATTCGCTGAAAAAAAAAAAAAACATGAAAAATTAAGAAAACTAGTCCAAAAGTGGGCTTTGAGGTGCATAACTTCAGACTCTTCCTGCCAAATCTTGCAGCTCTGCACTTAGCGGTCTCTTCAGAAAACATCACACACAGACAAACATCCATGTTTAATACATAAATTTTTAAATCTGAAACAATATACAGAACCAACTTTTAAAAATTTGGGTTAACTGGAATCTAACCTGCAGGAATCTAAACTCAGCTCGAACTGAAAACAGTGTTAACCCAATCTGCAGCTGATGTAGGACTTTAATTAAGACATTTTTCTCCAGAAGGAATTTCTGTAGCTGCATCAGGGTAGGGAAATTCCCCCCCCCCCCCCCCAAGCTTATCCTTCCCATTTTAGAAATCCCACAAGAAGCGAGATGATGAAACGATATGTAACATCAAAAGATATAAGCAAAATTAATGAGAATGCATCAACCTTACCCTATTTTAAATAAAAAGATGAAAATTTTCTAGTTTAGCGTATTATTCCATGGAACTATAAATAGACAGGAACTGACATTTCCCCCGATGTCTGCCCGGTCGATTGAAGTAACTGAGCTGGATGTCACAAGATGGCGGCCGTTGTTTTTTTACATCCGAATCCAGCTCGTTTGAAATATTCTAATGTCATATTAAAGCGCTTTTAAGGTTTTAATTTCTTTTATCTGATATTTCTATAAGTTTCATCTGAGTTGCATTTTTTTTTTTAATTTCTTCATTTGGTGTATTTTTACATAAATTGCTGTGCTCAATCGGAGAGAAAGGATGATCTTTTAATTTATTTTGGTTGATATTCCTGCAGTTTAAATGTATTCTTCATGTTTGGTATTCAGATCTCCCCCCCCCACCCCCTACCCCCGACACACAGTAATTCTTTCAGTTTTTAATTTTATTTCTTAAAACTACTAAGTAAATATTGTGCTTTTAAAAAATAAGTGTTTACCAACAGGGTTTAATTTCTAAAAAAAAAAGTACTGGAGCCCTAATATTCTGCGGTACTAACATCCGTAGCGCACCCCGCACCCCCTCCGTCGTCACTCCAATCTGCATATTTATATTTACTACATTATTTTTTAAATTTAAAGCATTGTTTTTTTATTTAGCAAAATAAAAATTTTGAATACATCTATCTGCGTATATTTAGTTATAAACTATTCCACTTTTTAGTTATTACTACAATAGAAATCTTTGCCTAATCTTAAGGTTAATTAATCGCAGAATTCTGTGAAAAATAGCGTTAAAGTGATTTGAAAGGGAAATAAACAAAATTTTGAATTTAAGACAGATTGAGCTTGAACCTGCCCAAACCCGAAAACTGATATAAAAATAAAGACAGTTTCATCTCCATCTCTTTCGTGAGCGAAACATTACGTCACTTATAAGTGTTTTGATACAAAAGAAAGCAACATATTGGATATGAGAGGGAAAGGAAAAGGTAATTTAGGATTCGTTTTCCGGAAGCGGTATTGCACTGGGCTCCGGAGCGCAGTGTTTATTAGCTCCGGTGAATTCTGGCCAATATTTAAATTTTTACTAAAAACAGAGAAGTACCGGAACTGGGCTCCGTCGTAAATTAAGCCCTGTTTATCAATAAAAGCTAAAGAAGGATTGTCCGATATAAAAAATACCAGTTCGATGCTTAATCACAGACACCATTTGAGTGGGCTAGAAGGGGCAGTTGCCCCCCCCCCCTCCCCGCCAAGTAAACATTGTGCTTTCAGTTTTTAACTTAACACTTTTGAATTTCTTGAGGAAAAGAAATAGTTAAAAAGGAAAAAAATGTCTGCAATCTTTAGGCAATGAAATTTCAGAAATGTTACTGTTATATTATGCACGGTTTCATATCATAAAAGGCTTAAAAGATCAAGATATGATCCCTGCCTTTTTTTTTTTAAGGAGGTACATAAAAAAATTACTCCTGCATACTTTTGATATATTCCAACAAAGTTTGACAAAAAGATCTGAAAACAAATTTATAAGAAAAAATTGATAATGGATATCATTTTGGAAATATTAACTACTCAGAAATGCATTTAGCAACATGAGCAAGCACAGAGCTTAATCGCTAATTTCTTATCATTTTGTAATTATATTGTTAAAAGTGTATTTAATTAACATTAAAAATCATTTTTGAAAATTGTATATATTACAGGATAATTTATAATATAGAGTATACAATGTATGAAAAATAACATGCAAATTTTTTCACATGTAATTTGTATAAGTTCTTTGAAAAATCTTTTATCCTTTAGAATATTTTAAATAATGGTTACTTTCAGGATCCTCACATCTGTATATTCTCCGACAATTAAATCAACTTTGGCTGTAAGAAATGAAAGTTAATACTAACGAAAAAAACATTTAAAGACAACTTTAGAGCAATAATATCATCATTTTACACTGGGTAACGACGTTATCTTTAAATGTATAGACAGGTTTGGGGCCCTTAACAAGACTTCAACTGGCACGGGGCCTAGGCAGACTCCCGGCTTATCCGATGGTTGCACCGGCCCTGCATATAATTATAGAAAATGCTCCCTGCATATAATTCTAGAAAAATAGCTCAGTTCACATATATACTAGGAAAAAAAAAAAAAAAAAAAAAACCATCCCTGTACTCTGATTTAGACTATGTAAACAATCAAGAAAATGAACAAAAAAAAATGCAGAAATATAATGCAATTCACGTGAAAAATAACATATACATAACAAAACACAGGAAACTGTCAAAACACTGAAGATTCTGATTCATATTCATACACATTACACTCATAGTTTTTAGCAATCTATTTGTATAGCTTTATATACGCCAAGCAATCACGTCTTTAAAAATAAAATAAATTACTTATCGATGAAATGTTATCTTAGGAATTTTCTTGCTAAACCTATTTGTGCAGCCATATGCTTCCCACGAGCCGACTGTTTTATAATAATTAAATTAAAACTATGGCTTAAATCTGACTCGCTACCGTTGTCAGGGAGAATGTTTTGGTTGTCACAACTTGGCGGAACGGGCGAAACCGGTTATAGTTGAAACTTCATCATTTGGGGGATATGTCAGTTCCTGTTTGTTCTTAGTTCCATGGTATTATTCATCCATTAAAATTACACGCAAAATTTGCAGACAGATTATGAAATTTTAAAAGCTTGTCGCAGAAGCTACAGAACTTTCTGCCACTGGGTTCCTCCATATATTTTGATTTTTACAAACTTTTAGCAATTTTTTCCTCCAGATTTTTCTATTTCTACAAATTTTTAGCTATTTTTGCCTCTTTGCTTGAACTTTGTAAATTGTCATAAAATGGAATAAAATCAATGTTTACTTCATGAAATAAATTCTCGTAGGAACTGTGTGTAAGTAGTGAGTTCTCTGCCACAAAGAACACAGGTTATGAATGGGGAGAATCTCGAGATTCCTGATTTTTCGAATGTACGAAACTCATTCAATCAGCAGTCAATTACTTATATATATACACTTTGCGTACATTAACCAAAAAAACAAACCTGGATGCATGAAACTCGATGTGCAACAATCTCTAGAGTGCATGAAATTCATTCAAGCAGCAGTTAGTAACTTATATATGTAGGCTTCGTGTACATTAACCAAAAAAAAAAAAGCTTGGATGCATGAAACTCGCTGTGTCATGCATTCATCTTTAGAATGCATGAAATTCATTCAAAGAGCAGTTAGTAACTTATATATGTATGCTTCGCGCACATTAACCAAAGAAAAGAAAAACTTGGATGCATGAAACTTGCTGTGCAGCAATAAAATGCATGAAATTCATTCAAGCAACGGTCAATAATTTATGTATGTGCACACAAAAATTGGTTTACAGCAATCTCTAGAATGCATAAAATACATCTCATCAAATATAAAAAAAAAATTCACTTACCTTTATTTCTCATATTTTGTTTTTTTAAATATTTCACAGGAATTATCCTTCTACAACATACGACAATCGACAAAACGTCAAACACAATATCCATTCCACAAACGTGTTTCAACAAATCCGACTATACGACGCACAATAAACCAACCAATCCAATCTAATTCCCTCAAAACCCAATACAATTACCAGAACAAACCACAATAAACCAACCAATCCAATCCAATCTAATTCCTTCCAGAACCAACTCAATTTCGAGAACAAAACACAGTAGGCATGGAAGAAATGTAAGAAACAAACCGGTAGCAAGAAAAACTTATTTATCGCTTCGCAAAATTGAACGCTGTCAAGTGTCTCACTTGTTCTAGGATTTAACCACATCTTTTTTTAATTGTAATAATAAAGGAACAAAAATCACAAAATTTGCCTAATTTAAATTTTAAATTGTAACATAATACCTCGGCTATGCTACATAAAATCCTAAAGGAATTATGACATTTAAAAATTTTATTTAATATTTGGTAGTACTATAATAATTGTATTTCTGTAATATTTAGAAACAATAACGTGTGATGAAAGGCAATAGTGTGTGACTATCTAGAAAAAAAATTAAAAATAGCAAAAATGGCTACAACAAAGTAAGTTTGCAAGAAACAAAGTTTGCTAATAATCTACTCACTTAATTCAAAATGGCAGCCACCCAATAATTTTAAACTGCTATATCTCAGACATTTTTTAAGATAGAGAGAAAACAAAAAATGATCTGGAATCTTTGTATCAAGACCAGATTGTATCATAACACTTAAGCAGAACAGAAATTTGGATTTCTATTTTTTTATATATAGGGTGAAACCCCCAGTAACTGACACTTTAAGGATTTTTTCATGTTCAGATCAGTATTACAAAGTTTTAAATCTATTTTATACTTAAAAAAATTACTGTTGACAAAATTTTGAAAAATTATACTTTTATTACTAAAAATTAATTTTTGTCATAAATATGGTCAATATCTCCAGTAACTGACACCATCCCTTTTTTGAAAACCAATAGCTGAAAAATAAATTATAACAGTTAAGACAAATAAGTTACCACTAGATGACATTACTTTGCAGAATTTACAAGAAAATGCTTTTTTGAGTTAATTTCCCCTGAAGTGTCAGTTACTGGTTAGATGTCAATAACTGAGGGTTTCACCCTATATATATATATATATATCAATTTTTTTTCAGTTTGAAATTTTTATGTGGCTGTCATTTTGAAACAAGATGGCAGATCAAGTTGGCCAACGAACTAGGTCGAGATCTTGTTAAGCCCTATACATATGCTTAGTCACATCTAAACCGGTTTATAAATATGAATGCTATCACATGACGAAAATCAGATATATATATATATCAACATTTGAACTGAGGGTGGATTTGAGATGGTGGTAAAGTAGCTTCTTAATTTTTGCAATGGAAGCTACCTAATACTTTGCTATTCCTTGATATTCGCTTTGCATTATGTGCATAATTAATCTATATTCTTTTACTCACAACTGTTTAACATATCTTTTTTTTTTTTTTAGTATTCCAGGAAACTTGGGTTTTATTGGGTCTCTTGAACACTTTATCTTTTTTTTAAATACCTAATTCGGCCTTTATTAATTTTCAGAGGAGAGAAGCCTTCTCAGTAAGTTTTAAATCAGTCCTTAAAAATAGCACTTCTCTTTTCACTGTAATGCTCAAAAACATACTTCTTACTTTTTTACTCCATTGTGTGAAACATAACTATTAAAACTAAAACATGAAAGTAAATTTAAAAAAATCTTTTTATTTGTAAAACTTTTATGGAAAAAAAAAACATTGCATTTGCCTTTTTCGGGAGGTCTAAAAAGTAAAAACTAAATTCTCTGGAAATTGTCCTGTTGTCTGTATCTGTGATAAGACAGTTAATATGCAGCCATTTCGCAGCCCAATTATAAAAGAAAATGGTTTTTTATTGACAAATATTGTGTAAAATTTCATACACTTTAATGAGTTATGAACCTTTTTCTGTGGAACATTTAAGTTGTTTACCATTATGTTTTGACGAGTATGTATAACACAAAGTTAAATTTTAAGACTGATAGATCTGGGCATGTGTAAAATTAAACCTAGAATATTTTACAATTTAGAGTGAAGTTGAATGAGGTCAGAGTAGCCAAGTGATCTAAGATGCTGGGTTTAAGCTGCGATTCTTGGAAAAGAGCGTGTATTCGATCCCAGCTCTGACAGAAAAATTTCTGTAATATTCTTGTCGATAAGATAATTCATTTCAATAATGTCAATTTTATTTCAGGAGGAGAAGTTATATGATTTGTATTTTTTAATCTGAATTCTTTATAATTTTTGTTAAGTAAAATTTAATACTCAACAATATTTTTAAAAATAATTAATTTTGTATTAAAAATATTTAAATTAAATGACTTTGTTTGTGATTATCGATTAAATAAATTGAACTGATCTAAAATTTTGCTGTATTTTTTATGGCCATTATCAAGCAGATGTACTAAAAAAAATATGTGATTATTTTCCATTAAAAAAAAAAAAGAAAGAAAAGTAGAGAAGCGAAAACAGGAAGAAGGAAAAAATATTCATATAAGAACTAATAAAGATATACCCCAATATCCATAATTTAATAACTAAATAACATATGAAAACATAAAATTCAAGTACAGTGAAACCTCCATAATGGACACTCCCAAATAGCAGACATTTTTTCAATCCCCAACACAAATATTGTTTGCATAGTTTTACCTCTGAATAGCAGACACCTCCAAATAACGGACAAATTTGGCGTTCCCGCAGTGTCCGTTATTCGGAGGTTTTACTGTATTTATAAATATATATTATAAAGTATATTTATAAATTGTTATCTGCAAATAGCAAATTATAAGTTCAGGGTTTTAGAGTTAGACTGCTAAAAATAAAATTAATGGGTACTTCTCTATTATCCCGTCAACCACTTTTCATAACAAAAAACTATCGCCAAATAACCAGGAGAACGTTGCCATTGGAATATCAAAATAAACAAATAAATAAAATATAAGAATTTAAGGACACAATTGTTATTTTAATTAATGAAATAACTAATAAATCAGTAAAACATAATGAAAAATACACGCGAATGTTCAAGTAAAAACCACTTGATGATATAACAAACACATATAATCAAGGGTGCCCATATGGGGGGGGGGCAAGGGGGGGCTTGAGCCCCCCCCCCTAGATTTTGGTTTTGTCAATTTTTTTAATATAAATCAGTTGCAAGATATGAAAATTTTAACTTTACCTTGTAAAAACAAAGCATAATAAAATATGCCTCGACAACATCAGAAGTCACCGGAAGAAATTTCCGTTTTAGACGGTTTCCGTCTTAGCAGGTATAATTGTTAGGAATTCATTTTGTCATAACCATAATTTGTTTTCTTTTAAAGCTGGATTCTGTTTCAGACAGGTTCTATTTTCATATATTTTTAATTAGTCCTTTCGAATAGTCTGCTTCTTACAAAGAGGAAAAGCACAAGATAGGAAACAAATTCTGCTTCAGACGATTTTTATCTTAGCCGGTGTTACTGTGTGGTTTTTTCCTACAAGACGATAACACTTTTTCTGCATAAGGAAGGATTTTATTATAGACAGGATCCATTTTCACAGGTAAAACTGATTTTGTATGAACAAAACGCTGAGAAATTAGAGAGAGACTTAATAAGTTGTGAACGGTACAAGGCAATTTTTTAGCCACCCACAGGAAGGCTTATTCTTTCAATCTCTATCAATTTTCATGTTTATGAAAAGTCACAGCAATCCATCGTTGCCACAGGTTAATCTCGGAAAATGAAACATTTAAAGTTACTGAAAAAATTAATAGCTCAAAAAGTATTTGTCACAAAATTGTTAGACAAACTGCGTTAGAAAGGAAAAAAATTGTTTTTTTTCTTGATATAAATTTCAAATCGAATGATTATGCCGTTTTTCAAATAATTAATTTCAAAAATTACCAAACTTCACAATAAAGTACCATAACGAAACCTTCACGCGTAAAAAAGATAATGATAACTGTTGTTGCTTTCGGTCGAGATTGGACCAAACGATGTTCGCATTTTACTATTTTAACCGTTTTTAACAAAATTCTGTAACTTTAGAAGACTTTTTCTTTGAATAAGCAATAGAAATGCATAAAATCGTTACAAAAATGTTAAAATTACAAAAAAGGATAGATGCAAATTATCAGATATGAAAAATAAAAAAGAAATTTGGTACTTTCGTGTTATAGCAGCCACCAAGCATGAAATATTTTTGTTACTGTTTTCATTAATATATTGTAAATTTGGTACTTTCGTGTTATAGCGGCTTCCAAGGATGAACTGCCAAACGACCAAGATTTATCGCCAAATTATAAAGCATGTATGTCATTATAATAATACTAGGGGGCCTACCCCCTGCGAGCTACGCTCGCCAATCCCCGCTCAGACTTCGAGGCCTCTAAAAACATGACAGCGTGCTTTATTTAAAAAATATTGGTAAATCTGTAATTGGGTTGCCATGCTTTTAACGTTTTAATGGGGCATTTTTTGATTACCATGGCCTCATACACAGCTGTTGCGACAACTGACGACTGTTTTCCGGATTGATAAGTAAAATCAATTACAACTTGAAAACCATCTTGTATAAAATGGTTAGGTTTAAATTGTGGCTACATCTCGGACTTTTATAACAACGATCTGTATTCTATTCTTCCGTTGCATTTAAGGATGAGAAAAATCCATCTGCTTGTGAATAACATTAAGAATCACGGTATTGAAATGTACTATGTTATAGACATTTTCAGTAACAGGTTTGAATTTTCTCTCTATTTTAGTGCACCATCATGCACATTTTCATGTTATTTTAAATATGTAAATTATTTATTTTAATTAATATGTATATACGAATTTTCTAATAATTATTTATCATACAAAATTAATTAAATATTTTGTGCATGCATGCCTGCATTTATTCGGCATCAATTGATGAGATATTTAAACAAATTTGCTATCCACGATAATTTTACACCATGTTATGTCACTTGAATATTGTCCATAAGAAAATCGGGTACTTTTCCAGTATAGGTTCCTTTGCTTTTAGGTTTGGCGTAATTCGAGCTTCAAAAAGGGATAGATTCGTTAAAATACATAGATTTGTTGCCAAAAGTTATGAAAACAAACCCAATGAACTATTGGTGCTTTTCTATTATAGGGGTCTTGACGCTTTTTTAAAAAGCTTGGCGGAAAAAACCAAGCAGGATAGAAAACCAAGCAGGATATTTTATTCTTCTTCCGTTCAGTTGGGCAATTATTATTTTATATATTCTTTTCAAATATCCGAATTAGTGATTTTATAAATTCGTTTAATTAAATTTTACAAAAAAATAACAAAATGATATCAATAAATAATAATTACTATTAATTCCTTTATTATTATTAATTCTTTTGTGTTTACATAAATGACGTCATTTGGACGAATTTATTCAAAATATTTTCAGTTTATAAATTAAATTAAATGCTGACAGACGATTGAATCCTGACGATAGAAATGTGATTTTTTTTTTTCAAATTTTCCTGAAAAACATAATTTAATCAGAATCTTGTTTTCATTATCGATTGAAATAAAAGATAAATTCAATTTCAATTTGAAAATGACGAATATAAAGAAATCAATAATCCCTATCGGGATCCTTTTCAATTTTTTTCCCTTTTTTGTCACAAAAAACTGAGTAATTAGTTGCCATCACTACAGAAATGTCATTAAAATTAGAAAAAAATTAATATCTCGAAAACTAATTCCAATTTCAAAATTCTATTACCAGTTTTGACATCCGCGGATTTTTATGGACAATTGGTATTAATTTCACAATCAAGCGTTTAATATTTTATTAAAAATAGCCCTGAAACATAATCAGTCGTTTAATCAGTCGTTTCATAAAATCGTTTCACAAATTCGTTTCATTAGGATTTTATATATATAGGGTAGATATGATATATATATATATATAACATTTCTGTACATATGTGGCCAAGTTATAGCCATATGTGATGCATATATTATGTATATATATGACATGTGTATATGATGTATATACAACATATAAAACATAAATAATATGTGTATAATGACGTATATGGCACATATAGGAGTGTTTGGAATATATATATGCGTATATAGGATGACAATATAAGCTTTGCGATGATCTTGACGAAATCATAACTCCAACCTTGGCATAATCATGGAATCATGGGAAAGGTTCAGTAAGACCTTTTTGGTGCTCCCCCCAAATGTAAACCCCATGTAAATCCCTTCATGTAACATATCAATCGATAGGTCTCGTCAAGCACTATGGTCTGGTCCTACTCTCCGCCTCTCACTGCCCCCTCCCTTAAGAATCATAGTTCTCTGTTTCCACTCTTTTTAAATTTTAGTTTTTCCCATCTTTCTCAGCCCCTTTAAGCCCCACAGAGGACGTAGACCTCTTCTAAAGGATCCAACGAAGTTAAAATCGTCGAGGCCGACATTTCTAAGAGGGTCCCGAGGCCATATCTCCCATAGGACCGGAGTTACCCCACCCTCCCACGGGGGAGACATTCAATGTGTTCAAACCCCGTCAAGTACCATATCAAAAGTTTGATCTCATCAAGCACTTTTGTCTGGTTCTACTCTCCCCCCCCTTCTTTCTCGTCTCCTGTCAGAAGCACTTTTCTTATTTATTTTTTTCAATTTCTCATATTTAATTTAGTTTTTTCCATTTTTCTCTGTTCCTATGGGCCGGACAGCTCCAAAATTTCACCAAAATTAGCTGTAAACCGCCTAAAGGTTATTCCCCCCCCCCCCCCCCCCCGTTTCTTTTTGCGCCCTCGGTTTTACGTATCTCTCTTGGGGGGCCAGTCAGAGGGGCGAAAAGGGGGATCCCTTTTAAAGTCCCATCTCTCAATTGCAAGTGAGGATTCATTTTAAATCGGGTCTCGTAGAGCACTTGTGTTTTGTATAGCTCCCCCCTCCCCCCACCGCTTTCCAAGATCCCGTCAATTAATGCTAACTCATCATTTGTTAACCAACTTCTGTTAGCTGTATCCATCATAAAAGCTGCTATCATAGAACTTTTCATTACCTTTTTTAGGTTATCTATTAAGTGCTAAAATGCTTTGAACCATTAAAAACAGTTTAAAGGGTGTCATTAAGCCAGCACATTTGTAAACAACAACTACCTCGCCACGTCTCAGCTCATTGGAGCCACATCTTTTTACTATTATATTTATTAAAAATACTTCTAGTCACCGAATCTTTTTAAAACTTGGTGTGTTCGTTCCTAATATGTTCCACCAGCCTCACAAAAAATCTTAGAGCGCTAACTAAATTCTAAAGTGGAAAAGCTGGCTTATGCTAACATTTTTTTTTTTTTGGACGAGTTAGACTTGGCTGAAAAAATCTCAACGATAAAAGCCGTGGGTGGCCAATCTATATTCTGTCGTAAGGTAGAATTTTTCCCGCTTGTAATTGAAAAATTCTTTTTCCCGAATCTAATAAAGATTAGAATCCTGAATGTGTCAGATTGTACGCAGACCGAATTCAAAAATTCTATCTTAAGTCTACAGAACAAGACAAAAGAAATTTTCGTCGACCTGGAACCTTATAATTCTTGTAAATCACACTTTCCTGGTCTATGTGAAACAATGTGGTCAGAAAAGTATAAGTCCACACAATATTTTTCTAATCATTTTGCCACTGTTAAAGAAAATCTCTGTAATCTTTCTCTAGACAATAGTACGAACCAAGAAACACGCTCACAAGTCATTCATTTAGATACTGCAACGTTATCTATAAAGTTTATTGTATATCTCAAAATAATTGCTCGATATTTTTTCTATCTGGAGCCAGTTGTAAACAAATTATAATCTGTAGATTAAGATTTGCATTCGGTTTATCAGAACATAAAGGGAACTTCTTGAGATTTTTCTTATGCACAGAATGGAATCAGAAGAAGAATTTTCAGAAATTTTCATGGAGCTAATGGAGAATTGTAATTGTAAGAAATCGATATCAAAATGTACAGAACGTCTACAAGATAATCTTATCTTCCTATGGCTACTCCTCTTGAATATTGCAGAGCAGCATTTCTAAATCCATACTTAGACTCTTTAATTATATCCCTTCAATCAAGGTTTTTGAATCAAAATGAAATGTCATTCAAAGCAATTTTACTTCATCCCAATATGATGAAAAATGTGGAAAAAAAATGTTTTTGTCAAAGAAATCAAGGAGCTATATCATTTTTATAATATTGAGAATTTGGAGTCAGAAGCAAGAACATGGTTTGATTTGTGGAAAAGCAAAGAATGTGGTGAGAATGTCACGATAAATGATCTCCTCGCAGAAACTACATTTCCCCATTTATTTAAGACAGCCATATTAAATTATAGACAATTCTGCCAAAAATTTGCACTGTAGGAAGGTCATTTGAGGGGTTCACAACCATAGTATACCAAGTCCACTTTGAAAAAAAAATGAGATAGCCCATTTAGAAGGTGCATAAAATCTGTTTTATCCATTCCCACACTGAGCCAAATCTGTTTTCACTTTCTGATATATGAAAGGCTGACACAGGCGACAATTTTTTAATTCTACCTCACATCACTTTCTCAAAAACAAAATTACTGAAATAAAATTCGAGAAAATTTTCAAGAGAAATATACTACAAAAATCTGTTTTTTTTAATAGTGGTGCGAATAGAATAGAAAAATATTCACCCATGGCAGCCCTGTATATGTCATCTGTTTACAGATTATGTTTACTGTGAGAGTGGATAAAACAAATTTTATGCACCTTCTCAATGGACTATCTCATTTTTTTTTCAAAATGGATTTTGTCTACTATGGTGTTGAGCCCCTTATTCAGTACCTTCAGGCCAGTGGTGAAGGTGATTATGTTCCGAATTGTCTGAAAATTTAAGGCATTCGGTTCCAAAAATTCGAACATACAATATATCACGGAAGAATATCACAAATTTTGATAAATGGCCACAAAAAACACCAATTTTGTGAATCGTTCGCAGAAAAAAATCACCAATTTCGTCATCGGATCACAGGAAAAAAATGAATTTCATCAAAAGATCGCGATAAAAACGTAAATTTCGTCAAGGAATCGTGAAGAAAACGCAAATTTCGTCTACAAATCTTGGAAAAAATTAATATTTTGTCAAAGAATCGCGAAAAAACACAAATTTCTTCAAAGGATCGCGAAAATAACGCAATTTTCGTCAAAGGATCGCGGGAAAAATTTCGCCAAAGAATCACGAAAAAAAAAAAAAATTTCGTCAAAAAATCGTTTGTATAATGCAAAGTTTGTAAAAGAATCGCAGGAAAAAGTAAATTTTGTTCAAGGATCACGAGAAAAATGCGAATTTCGTCAAATAGCGGAAAAAACACAAATTTTGTCAAAGAACCGCAGAAAAAATGCAAATTTCGTTAAAGATTCGTAGAGAAAAACGCAAATTTCGTTAAAGGATCGCGAAAAAACGCAAATTTCGTCAAAAGATCGCGGGGGAAAAAAACTTCAATTTCGTTTAAGAATCTCAAAAAATACGAAATTTCGTCAAAGAATCGTGGGAAAAACTCAAATTTTGTCAAAGAATCACGAAAAAAATGCATATTTAGTCAAAGATTCATGAAAAAACGCAAATTTTACCAAAGGATCACAAAAAATGCAAATTTCGTCAAAAGATCGCGGGGAAAAAAACTCAAATTTTGTCAAAAGATAGTAAAAAAACACAAAGTACCTTAAATATTTACTAAAATGTATGATAGCATTGGTGGAAGTTGAGATTTTTCTCAGCCCCCCCTTAAAATTAATCATATGGGCGCCCTTGCGTATAATACTTCTGACATCAAGTAAATGGGACTGCATTTTTGGCATTTAATCTTACAGTTTGGCGATAGTTTTTTGTTATGAAAAGTGGTTGACGAGATAATAGAGAAGTACCAATTAATGAAACGTTTTAACGTTCGTGTGATTAAAAAAAAAAAAAATGAAAATACTAAATATTAAAAATTGAGAAGAATTCTTTCAAAAAATTGAGACTGTAGTAAGTAAAAATAAATGCTTCACCCATTCACAACTAATATTTTTAGTTTAACTCCTGCTAAAAAGCAAAAATAATAGGGTTTAGATGCTTTACACTCACGCTAAAAAAAAAGAAAAAAGTCGCCAAATTTAGGGGATTTTTTCCTTAAAATTCTTTCACTTCATTAATTGAGTAGGTTGGACTTGCAGCAGCACCATATATTGTTTTATACGTATAGGAATCACTTATAAGCAATACAATATAGAAATTCAGCATGTTTTCAATATTTAATTAACCTAAAAGTAACTAACTAAAAATTCAAAGACCCGCTGACAAATGTACTTTTTATTTTAAAATATAATTACAAGAATAAGCAATTTAAGATTGCATGAAATAGTGTTAAATGTTGAATACAATTTAACAGTTTCAAAAACTTATATTTTCTGATCTTTGAGAAATTTTATATGCTCATAAATCTATGTAACTTAAAATAATTAAATTTCGGATTATAAGATATCATATAAAGTAAGATCAAAATAAAAATGCAATTTGCGTAGCTGACTCGAGGTCCCTTATCTGCAGATTTACCAGTATTTTACAATTAATTACTAATTTTGCGTAAAACCGTACAATCTTACTGTTCACACTTATATTTATATCAGAAACCGTGCAAGTTGGCAACTATGCTACATAAGGATTTTAATGCGAATAATGTGAAAAAAGTTCAATCTCAATTTACAAAAACCAATCAAGCTATATTTACAATAAAACCTAAAAAAGAAATACGAAAGTTTATACAGGTTAAATGCTAAGTAATAATAAGAAAAAGGAAAATTTACTTTTGTGTAAAAACCGAAACCTACTATTTATTTTTGTTTACATGAAAGATGTCAACCAATTATTGGTTGGTTGGCTGGCTGTACCCAGAGAGTGGCCGTCCCTGCTATACCACTTGCGAATGTTAGGGCCACGGCGGAGGCCTCTAGCATAATTTCCCTGTCCACCGCCGATAGACGATTGCGATTATCATGCTTTCTGATTAGTTGTTAAATCGAACGCTTCTTAAGTCATTACTGGTTGAACTTGGTTTCTTATATAAATATCTATTAATTTCTATATAATCTAATTAATTTATAACTGTAATATAATAAATATTATAGTAATATAATCTAATTAATTTCTATATAATCTAATCTCTATCTAATCTAATATTTCTATATAATCTAATAATATATATTATATCTTCATAATCCTCTAAAATACCGGAAATGACTTAAAAAGCGTTTGATTTTACAAATAATCAGAAAGCGTAAAAGTCCCAATCGTCGATCGGCGGTGGAGATGGAAATTATGGGGAGGGCTATCTACCTCCGTGGTTAGGGCTGTGATAGTTTTGTGGCAGGTTTGATTGGATGAGCTTCGCCGGTAAAAATCTCTGCTTAAATACTGATTGTTGGCCACCGTGATGTTTTGTTTATTTTGGTGTGTGGTACTGTGGCATATAGATAACAGACTTTGGTATTTAGATATTATAAAAAATGATGGTAGACCGCGTTTTCCTCTTCAGATACGTGATATTCATTCTGTTAAATCTGAACATTTGTTTTTTTTTCGTAAACTGTTTAGGTGAAGTTATTGATGCTATAAATGCAGGCGGTGAATCTCATGTTGACTCTGATGGCATACATTATAGAAGGGATCCGTTACATGGAAGAGTAGGAACTGCATCTGATTATGGAAAACAGTTGATTATTAGCAGGGTACCCAGAACTGACCAAATACTTTATCAGACTGAACGATATCATCATGCAACTTTTGGCTATGAAATATCGGTTAACAGAGATGGAAATTATGTTCTCGTTTTAAAGTTCTGTGAGGTTTATTTTTCTTCTCCAGGAATGAAGGTATACTTTGATCCTATACTACAAATTGTTTTATTATTTTAACTATGTTGAGTTGCTTATCATCTCCAACTTTTATAAAACACAAAATTTGTTATCATAGTTTTTTAATATAAATATGGAAATTGATGATTAATCTGTCAAAGTAAATGCTATAGAACCTACAGGCAATGGAAAGTTTAAGTGGCCTATGAAAGAGGATATTCATGAGTACCCATTATGTGACATTGTTAATAAAATTGAACCTCCAGTTCCTTGTGATAGCAGAAGAAGCAGATTTAATTTTTTGGGCAAAAATTTTGTTAAAATTTTTATATGAAACTTTTTTTCACAAAATTGTCATTCCCTCACTTTGTAATCATTCCCTCATTCTAATAAAAATTTAAAAATCTAAGAATTATAGTATTTCTTAATATTAAGAGTGACGGCTATTTTTTATCTATTAAATACCTCTTCTAGTATCTTGTTACAAAAAATTAGAAACTTCTGACAAGATTTTTTTTTCTTTCATCACTAATATGAAAATGGCCTATTTGCATAGAATCACCCATTTGATATCCTAAACTTTCAATTGAACGGTGTGCTATATGGCTTCTATTCTTGAGATGTACTTTTATTTATGTTTTTCTTTAAAGGGCAAAGTAATCAAAATGTACTTTTTTTAAGGTATGATAATTATTGTGCTGTCTTCTAAAAACACTCAGAGTGAAATGTTTCCTAAACAAACCCATCCCAGTAATAGTAATTCATCAAATATTTCACTGAAGTAAATTTTTTGTTTCGTCCTGTTTCTATACCCCCATTTACAACAATAAAAATATTTACAAATATCCAAGGAGAGTTTATTTAGTTTTAAAAGAATTTAATCTAATAACGAGTTCTGGCAAAACACAAGCTTAATTTTCACAGATTTCCTTTTTATGATACAACATGTTAGAATATTGTACATCAATTTTTAATGTTAATCCATTAATAGGTGAATGAAATGTTTCATTTTCAGCTGATTATGTCATGTGTGAGAATTAAAAGTTTATTCCATATTATATCATATATATATTATATATATATGTTAATCTTCTCTGCTCTTGATTCTAGAAAGTATTTGTAGTTTAAAAAGGTTTTAAAAAATATTATTGGCATTGCAGTTCCTTACCCTCTTTCATGTGCACAACATTTAGGGGAGACTGGTACACACTGGACCTATGGGCACAGTAGAACACCCCCTAATATTTTATTTATTTAAAAAAAAAAATTAGCTTCTCTTCTATCCTAATAGATAACAGCACTGGATTGATTATTTATTTCAGAGAACATGTTTAGCTCAGAGTGAGCCATTTTATCCTGATTGGTTGTTTTGAACTTCTAAACGTAAAATTTTTCATCATCATCTTCTTCTTTTTTTAGTAATTAAAGGTTGTAGATTAAACAAGATAAAACAGCTATTCTGCAAATGTAAGATACTTGTTATTATCAGGGATCATTCTAGAACATGAAAAAGGGCAGGGTGCACATCACATAATAAGGGCAATTTTGTTGAAAAGGGCACATCATTTCATAAAAAGGGCATTTTTGTAATAAGTGCGTATACCAATATACTGGTGGGAAGGAAAGTCTGGCAACAGCTTAAAGTATACTCCTTAATTTAAAAAATCCAATAACATTTCTAATTTCCATAACTTCACCCTTTAAAAAGTATTAAAAATAGCAGCAAAATGAAACTTATGTTCTCCATTTTTATTGTAAAACTGTTTACTATATGTACAGTCAGTTTGCCCTTTTCCTACGATATTCAAGGACCTCTCTCTAAAATTTTTGTTCACCAGATAACTTTTTCCCAGTTATAGCAAAACTGGTTTTAAAAAAACTACAAAATAAAAGTTATAAAGCTACTTTTCAAGTTTTTTATAGAACTTACATAAGTTATCATGTGGTCAAAGGCCACAATGCCTGATCTAATACTATATTTCACTAGACGAGGTGAAATTAATCAATGACGCTTAGTTATCCTTTATGTCTTGATAAATGGAAAGATGAATCACTCAAAGTCAAAGATTAGACATACCTGGGCACTTCACACAGAAATAAAGAGGGAAAGAGGAGTACTCCCTGATGTACTATACTAACATTCTAAAAATAAAAGATTGGTAAATAATTTTTGAAAGTACAAGGCAGGATTCTACCCAAGAATAAAAGGGGCAAGGAGGGTAGAATTATACCTGGAAAAAGGGCAAGGAGGGTGGGATTTTATCTAAAAACAGCATGAGGGCGGGACGCCCCTCTGAAACTCTCTAGAGTGATCCTTGTATTATTTTACTTTAAAGTTAATATGTTTAAAAGAAAGCTATAAACAATATTAATATGATTATTTATTGAACTTCAACATCAACATGGGGCATAGTAGACCACCCATTGCCGGGGCACAGTGGTCCGCAATGCACTCTGCTCCTGTAATGCAGAATGTTTAAAATATTTAATTACTTATTTTAAAGTAGTTATTTAACTGTAAAATAAAGTAAACAAGAAAAAAATAACAATTTACTTAATATAGTAAAAAATATTTTGTTTTGTATTTACTGCCTATGAAAAATATAAAGGCAGAATCCTCGAATAAGCGAGTAACCCGATTTGGCGATTTATTTGATGCGCGCCAACCGAGAAATCGGCAACCTCTAAATTCTACCTAATCAGAACACATGCTTTTCGGCAGACGACTTGTTACTTACACACTTCATCAAGCAAATTCTTTCACAAAGTAAACATTGATTTTATTTTGTTTTAAGAATATTTACAAAGTTTTAGTAAATTTTACTGCCACATTTTTCGATTTTTACATATTTTTACCAATATTTTCCTTCAGATATTAAAAATTTACAAACTTTTAGCAATTTTTTTCGTTCGGATTTTTCCAGTTTTACAAATTTTTAGCTATTTTTTCCTCTGGATGTTTCCTTTAAAAAAAAAAAAAAAAAAAAAATTAGCTATTTTTTCCTCCGGAATTTTCCATTTTTACAAATTTTTAGCAATTTTTCTCTCCAAATTTTTAACTATTTATTCCTCCAGATATTTGTATTTTTATGAATTTTTTCATTAAAATAAAGTTCTACCTATTTTTTCCTCTGGATTTTTTAATTTTAACCTATTTTTTCATTCGGATTTTTCGTTTTTACAAGTTTTCAGCCAGGGTTGGCACGGTTTAAACCAAATGGTTTTTTTCTGAAAAAAACCAATTGGTTTTTTTGTTAATTTTTTTAAAGATTTTTTTCTTATATAATTAAGTTTTCAAATTATTTGATGTACAAATAACTTCTACTTCTAACTGAACAGCTCAACTCATTTCAGCAGTCAACCTGCATAAGTCACAGTTGCATCATAGTTGCACCTGTGTATGCACCTGTGTATGAATGGTCCAAGAGTTAGCATTTGAGAACAAAAAATGTCTAATTTTGGTAGAAGAAAAGATTTAGTTTGATTATATTTTAATGAAGTAAAAAATGATAAAAGGAAAGGTTGTAGAGCTAGATGCAAAAATTGTAATAAAGAAATGGAAGGTCAAGTAGCTAGGATGAAGAAACACATTGAAACTTGTAATAATTCTCATCATCATTCTGATTCTGATTCTGTTGATAATGGTAAGTACTTATTTTATCATTATTATTGCTGCTATTATTTTTAATTTTGAAAGAAAATTGTTAAAAATTTGTTAATAAGTTAAATATTTGTTAAATTCAAAATTTTTAATTTATCTGTAAAATTACAAGTAATGCATATTGAGAACACATTATGTATATCTTCATTCAGATGATTCTAAACTCTTATAAAAAATTACATTATTATTTGAAATGCTATTTGATTGAGAAGATAAATTATAAAAATCACATATATTATTATTTAATTTGCATATGCTATTTGATTTTAGAAAGTTATATTCTATGAAATAAAAAATATTTATGTAATTCTAAGTAATGAAATTTTGGAAAAAACAAGAAAATTTTAAATAGACATTTTTTTGTTAGAGAACTTTATTTTGATAATCTTAAAATTACATTTGATAAAAGTTTAAAAGTTTTACAAATTAATCATATTATTAAGAACAAATTATGTGATCAGAACTGTTATTAAATGAAATTGTTAATTTTTAATTTATGCATGGCTCTTAGAGATTAACTAAGTTTTCACCAATCATAAATATCCAAAATTATAAAAGACATGGTAATTTTATCTCGAGTATTAAATAAATTATCAAAAATAAATATATCAATATGATAGAGATGTTTACTTTGCAGTAAAACAAAGAAAAAAAAAGTCTTTGTATTGAATTATTGTTAATTATATGATTATGATTTTTGAAGTAATATGTTCTGTATCATTAAGCAATTCTTATTTTTATTTTTGTGTAGATGATGTGTCAGTGTCACTATCCAGTATTTCAAGTTCTTTGGATTCAGCAATAACACAAAGAGCAACAAGTGAAATTGGTTCTTTAAAAAGGAAAAGAGATACTATGGACTTTTTTGTCAGTAAATCAACACCATCTCAAAAGCAAATGTTTGATGAACAAGTTGCTAGGTTTATATATGCTACAAATACGGCATTTAGCACTGTAGAGCATCCTGAGTTTATTAAAATGGTTCAGAGTTTCCGCCCAGAATATTCTCCACCATCAAGAAAACAAATTGCTGGGGATTTATTAGATCATACTTACAGCAAAGAAAAAGAAAAATGTGCAAATATATTAAAAAATGAAGTTGTCACATTAGGATTAGATGGATGGTCAAACATTCACAACGAACCTGTGATCTGTGTTACTTTAACAACAAAAGACGGGAATACATACTTAGCAGACACTATTGATACATCGGGAATTGCTCATACAAGTGAAAATCTGTATGATATTGCGACTACAACCATTAATAAATGCCAATCGGAATTTCAATGTTTAATACAAGCATTAGTGACAGACAATACTGGAAATGTCCGAAAAATGAGGGATATGTTTGATGAAAAAGAAGTGTTTAATATTATTACTTATGGATGTGCAGCCCATATTTTAAATTTACTGGCAAATGATATAAGTTATCCAAATGTAAAAGAACAAATTTTGCATGTAATCAAATACTTCAGAAACAACCAATATGCAAATGCGTGCTTCAGAAAAGATGCAAGTACATCAAAACTAATAATGCCTTGTGAAGTTCGCTGGAACTCATTTGCTGACGCTTTAGACAGCTATCTGAAATCATGGTCAGTTCTTGTAACTATATGCGAAAATAATAAAGACAAAATTGATAAAAATATCCAAAGTCTCGTTTCAAACATTTCATTGAAAAGAAATGCTGAAGACTATTTTCAACAATTAAAGCCAATTAGTGTAGCTTTAGATAAAGTACAAAGCCAAAATTGTACAATTGGAGAAACTGTTTTTCTTTTTAAAAATTTAAAAAAACAGATGGAAGATTTGAAACTGAATAAAGACATTATGAAAAAACTAGATACTCGTTATAAAATGGCAATAACACCAGCCCATCTTCTTGCTTATCTGTTGGATCCAAGAGCCAAGGATGCTGATCTCGAATTGTCATCGGAGGAAAAAAAAGAAGCATTGGAATATGCTAAAACAAAATTTCCCAAAAACAATTTATTATCTCTGATACTAAAATTTTGTGCCAAAAGTTCTCCATTTCAAAGATATCTTTTTGAGAATGATTTTAGTAAAGATGTATCAGCTATAGAATGGTGGCATATTCAAGAAAATGAAATCAAAAAGTTCAATGATGGTGTGTTGAAAGAAGTTGAAACGATTCTTACTGCAAAAGCGACTACTGCAAATGTAGAGAGAATTTTTTCTTCATTTGGTGTTGTACAATCAAAGTTACGCAACAGACTGGGTTTACAAAAAGCGGCAAAACTTGTTTTTTTGTTTAAAACATTAAACCCTAATAATCCTGTTTATTAACATAGAATCTTTATAGACATGTGTCGTACTTCCATTTTCTTAAAATTTTGAAAATTTATTCAATTTCCATGTTTTTAAAATGTTTCTTTTATATATATTTTTTAAATATATTTCAATTTAATTTTCTTACTGAAATTCAATTTGTTTTTTTTTAAATTGAATAAAAAAGTAAGTCTCAACTTTCTTTTCTTTGCATTATTTTTATTTAAAAAAAAAATTAGTATAGCATACCAAGGTAAAATTCTACATTATATCTTTATATTCTTATGTAACACAACTAAGTGTCGCTTATTAAAATGAAAAAATATAGGAAGGCAATAGATTAAGTCTTTAAAGAATTTAATATAAATCTTGCAATTAAATACTATTAAAAACTTTTAAGTATCAACATTAAGATACAGAATCCATTCTATGAATGCAATATGAAATACATAAACATATTAATATGTTTTATAAGTGTGCTAAATCATTTGGTAAACATGAATTACAGGTTGCATTTGGAAATATGTATATATAAAACAGCAATTATTTCTTCAACTTTTTTAAAAAGTAATCTTTAAAAATTATTTAAAACTTATCACCATTACTGTAGAACCTGACGGCACAAGTGATCATGTTCTATGTATTACATAGGAAACTTTTGTATATATATAACTGTTTTGAATTTGAATGTAAATGATGTTAGCTCAGCTCTAAATAAAATTTAATGATTTGAATTTGTACATAATTAATAACAATTGTTTATTTATTTTGTTTAAACTGTTTTCAGAATATATATATATTGTTATTGTAATATTAATCATTCTTGTCAATGTTAAATTTTATTTAAAGATGTGCATATATGTAATTAAAAAACATACAAAAAAACCCGGTTTAAACCAAAAAAACCTGGTTTAAACAAAAAAAAACGGTTTTTTTGGTTTTTTTTTTAAAAAAAACGGTTTTTTGCCAACCCTGTTTTCAGCTATTTTTCCTCTGTATTTTCCATTTTTTCCAAGATATATTTTCTCTGGATTTTTCCATTAATTCCATCCAAATTATTAGTTATTTTTTCCTCTGCAGTTTTACAAATTTTTGCTATGTTTTTACTTTTTTTTCATTTTTATAAATTTTTAGCTGTTTTTACTTTTTTTCTCATTTTTATAAATTTTTAGCTGTTTTTCCTTCGTTTTCTTTTTTCATTTTTACAAATTTTTAGCTATTTTTTCCTCCTGATTTTTCCACTTTAAAAAATTTTTAGCTCCTTTTTCCTCCGGATGTTTCCGCTTTTAAAAATTTTTAGCTCTTTTTTCCTCCAGATTTTTCAGCTTTTAAAAATTTGTAGCTACTTTTTCCTCCGGATTTTTCAATTTTTAAAAATTTTTAGCTACTTTTTCCTCCGGATTTTTCAATTTTTAGCTACTTTTTCCTCCGGATTTTTCAATTTTTAAACATTTTTAGCTACTTTTTCCTCCAGATTTTTCAATTTTTAAACATTTTTAGCTACTTTTTCCTCCGGAATTTTTCAATTTTTAAACATTTTTAGCTACTTCTTCATCTGGATTTTTCAATAAAAAAATTTTAACTACTTTTTTCTCCGGATTTTCCAATTTTTAAAAATTTTTTCACAAAATTTCTCAATTTAAAAAAAAAAATCTATTTTTTCTTTTGAATTTTTCATTTTTACAAATCTTTAGCTATTTTTTCCTTCGGATACTTCATTTTTACAAATATTCGGCCACTTTTTTCTCTGGATTTTTCCATTTTTCCATACTTTTACCCAATTCTTCCACAAAATTTTTCTATTTTTACATATTTATAGCTGTTTTTCTTCTAGATGTATCCATTTTTACAAATTTTTATCTATTTTTTTTCTATGAATTTTTTTGAAATATTTATCAAGTTTAATAATTTATTACCTTTAACAATTAAAACATTTCTAGCAGGGTTGTTTGGTTTAAACCAAGTGGTTTTTTTTTAAAAACCATGCTGGGTTTTTTTCAACCTGGTTTTTTTTATTTTCCCTAATGTTTTCATTTATTTTACACATTATTGAAAAATGCAAAATCCAAGTTATGCACAAGCTACAAGCAAAGCAAATCTTTAAAAAAAATGATGAAATTTGTAAAGCGACAAGCATTTTTAATCAATCCAACTAGGGATGGGGAACTACATGGCATTACCTGCCATTGGCTTGTAAATTATCTAATTGGGCGAGTAAGTTTTCAAACAGTGTATTAAAAAATTGCATTTTATAAAAATTTGCCATAAACATTCCTAATTTTCAAATCATTGGCCATATTTCACATTTTTCTCAGTTTGCTGGAATGTAAACATGGTACTAAGTTCTGTTCTGCACTTGCATATATTTTTTAATTGTATGTAACAATTTTACAGAAATATTAATATGAAAGTGCATTTTTGTAAAAAAATAATTTAGTCATTAATGCTGTCTGAACAATATGATTGTTGCATCTTACTAGCTTGCTGCTAGAAAAAATCCATGGCTTGTATGATTTTCTGAAAATCCCCCACCCCTAAATCTAACTTTTCTTATAAGCTGTAATCTACATGACAAAATAATTTTTCTAAAATTAGCTGGGGAGAAAAAAAAAAAAAAAAGTTAATTTTCTTTCTTCTTTTTTGTAAGCTTTTATTTTTAAAAACAGCCAAAATGACAGATTTCAGCTAAAAATGACCTTTTACTATTTAGATTGCTTGATTAGTTAAGATTTACTAAGGATTGCATCATGCATCAAAGAATCAATGATGACATAATCATTTTTTCCATTGGTTACTCTTTGTTCTGTATGCAAATGCTGTCAAATTAGTTCTTCTTTCTAATACTGAGATGGAATTCTTTTTCAGATGCTTTAGACGTTTACCTTAAAAATTGGCCCACTTTACTTAAATTTGTGAAGAAAATAGGAATATTACTGATAAAAACATTCAAAAACTCATGTCTAATCTAAATTCAGAGGTGATTGTGCTCCGGGGGTACCCCGGATTTCCGGGTTTTTTCGTCGAACCTTCCGGGTTTTTCTTTCGGCTCTTCCGGGGTCATAAAATCATCCTGTTTAGTGGAAAAAACGAACTGAAAATATGTTGCAAAAAGCGCAAAACTTTCGCCAAATTAGCGATAAACGTTTCAGTTACGGCAACCCTTACCCAGAACCTGATCAGAGGGAAACTAGCAAACCCTCTGTCCTGAGTGTTTCCTAACCCTTGTCTTGTTTTAACCAAAGAATATAAACGAGAATACCGATACCGAAATATATTCTTTGTCCCACCCCTAACCAGGAGACAAAAATCAGTCTTTTAAAAGATGCAGGAGTACAATTCTTCATCTCCCCATCCCCCCTCCCCCCTCCCTTTCGTTTAACAATGCTGAACCTCCCCCAAATTCTGTTATGGGCTGCACCCGCAAAGAAAGAATCTATGTATGGAATCTGTTTATTGTAAGGTCTATGGCTGCACCAGATGTCAATGAGTGCATATTTTTCGTAAGCCTTCATTCAATACTCTTCCCCTCGAAATTTGCGCTTTTCTACGGCGAAATGGCTCTCTGTAGAGCATAATTTGAAAAGAAGAAAAAAATAAGTAGGCTGTAGATTAGGGTCTGCACGGGCCGGGCCGAACGAAAGCTACCTTGGCCCCAGGGGTGATTCTGGTCCGAATTTTCCTAAAATTCCGAAAATTGAGGCTATGATTTCCGAAAATTAAAAGAAATATCGGTCATAAATCCGAAAATTCGGACATAACATGTGTCGGTATTTCGGAAAATGATCGCCGAAAAAATCAATCTTGTCATTCGTTCAAAGAAAAGTCGCCAATTTTGTCAAAGGATCGCGGGAAAAACTAGACTTTCGTCAGAGAAGCGCGAAAAAACGGCAAATTTCATCAAAAACATTGTGAAAAACGGCAAATTTCATCAAAAGATTGCAAAAAAAGGGCAAATTTTGTCAAAACCATTGCAACAGACGGCAAATTTCGTCAAAAAAACGTGAAAAACTGGCAAATTTCACCAAAAACATTGCGAAAAACGGCAAATTTTATCAAAAGATCGCAAAAAAAGGTAAATTTTGTCAAAACTATTGCGACAGACGGCAAATTTCGTCAAAATATCGCGAAAAAACGGCAAATTTCGTCAAAATATCGCGAAAAAACGGCAAATTTCGTCCAAACCTTTGCGAAAAACGGCAAGTTTCGTCGAAACCTTTGCGAAAAACGGCAAGTTTTGTCAAAACCTTTGCGAAAAACGGCAAGTTTCGTCAAAACCTTTGCGAAAAAACGGCAAGTTTCGTCAAAAGATCGCGAAAAAACGGCAAATTTCATCAAAACCATTGCGAAAAACGGCAAATTTCGTCAAAAGATCTCGAATAAACGGCAAATTTCGTCAAAGGGATGCAAAAAAAGAAGTGGCGGGAGTGGACCCCCCCCCTTCTAATTTTTCAGAAAATTTGCTGTGAATTTCAGATTTTTTTTAAAATTCAGAATCACTCCTGCTTGGCCCGGCCCGTACACAATTCAGTGAAAACAGGCCCGACCCGTGGAAAATCAATTAAACCACGCCTGACTCAATATCTAAAAAAAATTCAGATTTTCTTAACATACAATTAAGATTCTATATTTATAGGATAATTTTACGGTATATTTTAAAATTACTATGTGTTTGCAAGACAGAAAATACACTATAGCAACATTAATGATTACTTAGTCTTAGATGTTTTAAAATTCAAATAAGGATTCATTAAAAAGTTAATGTAGTTTAGAATAAAAGAAAAAAAAGTTCTGCATATATGCAAAAAAAACTTCCCTTGGATAATTCTCTATTAATAAAATTATCTGCCCTTTATCCTATCCTAAGAGGTGAAACATCAACATTTTCTGCTCTAATGAAATTGGCTGAATTTTTGCCAATTGTAATTTCAGAGACAGAAAAACTCCAAATGTATTTAGAACTGAGAAATTATCAGACCGATAGTTCTTTGAAAAATTTCGAAAATAAATCTCTAACAGTATTTTGGAGAAAAGAGATTGATCTTAAAGAAGCAAATGTTCAAAAATATCCTGTACTTTCAAAAAAATGATCAAAGCCATTTTAACTCGATAACTGGATTTTTTTTTTTAATTGCTATGGAAAACCTGGAAAAGTCAGGGAAATTTGTTGCTGATCTGGAATAGACACCTTGTTGTTTGTTTTATGAATATTTGGAATAAATTTCTTAATAAATAGACTGAACTTTCCATATCATAGCAAGACAATGTTTACTCATCATTTAATGAAGTCATTCAATTTTCAGTGCAAATGAGATAAGTTAATCAAATTATGTTTTCTTACAATTTACATTACAAAAAATAGCAGTAATTATGGTATTCTTATGTTATTTGAGTTTCATGCAGTTACATAATAAGTTATGGTGTAAATGGATATCAGTATTTTGCATCGGTAATTTTCAGGGGTTTTCACTTGTGTGTCAATAATTTTCAGGGTTTTTTACCTTGTGTCACAATCACCCCTGTAAATTTGTGAAGAAAATAGGAATGTTATTGATAAAAACATTCAAAAACTCATGTCTAATCTAAATATAAAAAGAAATGTTGAAGATATGTTTGAACTGTTAAAGCCTATTGTAACTGCCTTGGATAATATCCAAAGTAATAATTGTTCCATTGCTGATGCAGTTTATATTTGGAAAGATCTTCAAAAAATATTAAAAGAGAAAAAGGTAAGTAAAGAAGTCTCGCAGCTTTTTGAATCCAGGTATAAAATGTCTCTAACACCCAGTGCCGTAGCGAAAGAAAATTTTTGGGGGGGCAAAAGGCAAGATTGGCCGACTCAAAAATGTTTCAAATCCGACTAATGTAAAATAGTCAATCTGTCGCATTATTTCTTAATTAATAGTTTTTACAATTAATTTTAACTGATTAATTATAATTGATAATTAAAAATAAAATATATGATTTTGTATTCCTAAAATGTTTCTTAGATATAACTCAGTAATCATAAAAGATTTACCAAGAACTTTACTGGAGAAAAAAAAAGAAAGAAAGAAAATATGTATTGATAAGAGAAAATCGTACAGTTATATTTGTGAAAAACACATTTGTTTAGAATGATAAAGTGAAGTGAACGGTAAACATCTAACCAAAGGAGCCGAGTTTACAAAAATTTCAGTAGAGGCACAGACATTTCGGCGCCGACAGGACAAATCCGTCTCCTACCTTTCTATAAGTTTAAGAAATATATTATTGTGAAAGTCGGAAGTTGTAGAATTCCGACAATGTACAGTTTAGAAAATTAGTGTAAAACTGGATTTGCAGGATTATCTGGAGATCATAACAAAAGACTTATCTACACCAGACCTAACACCTTTTCTATATCTATCCCTAGTGGTCTGGGCCTGGAAAGAATTTTGCTTTACATGTCAAAGAAAATACGTGTGAAGATTTGTCTTATAAAGAAGATATTTTCTGTTACTGATTGAATATTAAAAAAAAAAAAAAAAAAGTAAGAAGTTTTTTAGGTATTAAATGTGTTACGCACGGATATTTTTTAAATTTATTCATTTTCTTTTTTAAAATAGTTTTAAAAAGTCTTCGTTTTTATTTTCCAAACATTCTTAAAACAGTTCCAAAGGGCGTAAACATCATATCGTTGCTAGAACCGAACCTACTATGCAGAGCTGCCAACCTTAGCAAGAGAAAAAACAGGAGATTCTTCGCAGTTTAAAGGGAGAAAAAGAGATATTTTTTTAAAAGTGAATTTACGTAAGAATAAAAACTTATTTTATAATTCATTTAGAATAGATTAATGATTGACTCAATAACTTAAATATAATCATTAATATATATATATATATATATATATATATATATATGAAAGGATAAAAGCAAAGCCCCTTTTTAAAATGTAAAACCCCTTTTTGCCCCTTTTAAAATTTGAAATTATCGTTTTAAAAAATAGAAATTTAAATTAAAACTTTGTAAATGCTTTAGTAATTGTGTCTCAATTGATTGAAATTGCCGTCGCCCCTGTTAAATTAGTTTCCCTGCATCGCATCTTATAACTTTCAAAAATCGTTTTCTCACTCTTCATAAGAATATTTTTGCTGACAGTAGCGCAACTTTAAAGTCTCGCTGCATCCCATCGGCCGATTTGAGTCAATGCCTTTGTCCTGCACAATCAATCACTCAGCTCGCGGCCAATTAAAATTAGAAATACGCCTCTTTTGACTTCGACGACCTCTAGCAGAAATAATGCAAAAACCTCATATTTATACCGTTGCACGGCTATCAGGAGGGAAGTTTTCCGATCTCAACCATGCCCTGACTTCACGCCAATATGCTCTCCAGCGAGGCTAACGAAACAGAAAGGCTACTCGTGCTTTACGCGTATCTTTTTTTACAGATCGCGGGAATCACGTGATGTTCGAATGCACCAATGCAGTTGTACGAAAAGAGCAACACGTCACTCTAGTGGTCTGTAAAAAAAGATAAGTAGAATGCACCGCGGTAGCCTTGTGGGGTGTGGCTCGTAGAATGTTAGAAAGTAGCGTGAATAATATATTTATTCTCGTAGATAATCGTCTTTAAAAAAAACTTATTAAATATCACAAAAATACAGCAGCCAAAACGATATCATTTTATTCTTTTTCTTTCATTCTAATGACAACAAAAACCTGGACCGTTGCCAGATTTCAAATCAAAAATGTTCCGATAACTTTAACCAATAAATAAAAAAATTAAATTAAATTAAATAAATGGAACATGGAGTTAATAAAATGGATATTCAGTTGCTCTAAACTGAGTAATCGAGCCACTACATTTACTCCCCTACCAGTAACGAACGTTACGTTAAAAAAAAAAAAGGTAGGAAAGTACAAAACATATAGAAAACAATATATATATATATATATACAAAATAAATACAATTTTAAAATTATTCAAAATATTTACAAAAGAAATAGTTATAAAACACTTCAGCAAATTTTTAGTCTCTAAATCTCACTGGAAGTTTAATTGTTCTACCAGTTCGTGATTGTTTCAAAACAGATACAGGCTTTTCCACTGTATTACCAGGTTGAATAAAGTTTCTATTGTTCAGATTTTGTGTAGATGAAGTCTTAACTTGTAACTGAGTTGCTTGTTCAGGGTGTGAAACTATTTTGGGATCATCTGAGAGAATATATGCTGGTTTCAGTCTATCTATAGATACATTCACATTATTACCTTTAATTTTTATAGTGAAATATTTTGAAGAGCGACTAATTACTTCATAAGGACCTTCATATGGTGGTTCTAGTGGTTTGCGTACTCTGTCTATCCTTAGGAAAACGTGTGTACTTGATTCCAAATCCTTATGAACAAATATATTCGGAATATATTTATGTTGAATTTTTCTTGGTCCAATTAGTTGAATCTGCTCCTGTAATTTATGAATAAAACTTCCTGGTGAGACTTGTACTCGGCTGTAAAAATTCACCGGGCAGCCGAAGTTTCTCTCCATAAACCATTTCTGCTATAGTATAGGGAGTATCTGTTCGAATTGCTGTGCGAAGACCCAAGAGAACTGTAGGTAAGGTTTCAGTCCAATTTATTTGATTATGCGCTTTCAGAGAAGCTTTTAGTGATCTGTGGAGCCGTTCTACTTTGCCATTGCATTGCGGATGATAGGCTGTTGTATGTTGTAGCCTAATACCGCATAATCTTGAAAGGGCTTGTACTATTTCTGAATAGAATTGACCTCCACGATCAGAAATGAGCTTTGAAGGTGTTCCGAATCTAGAGATCCAATTATTATAAAAGGCTTTTGCTACAGTCTCTGCCGTGCTGTTATCCAGTGGAATGGCTTCCATCCAGTTGGTGTATCTGTCGCTGCAGGTTAAGCAATAGATGTTGCCATTTGATGGCGGTAGTGGACCAACGAGATCAATATGGACTACTCGAAATCTCTCTGAGGGCTCTTGAAATTCACCAATTGTTGATTTTGTATGACGAGTAATTTTTACTTTTTGGCATGAAATGCATGATCTAGCCCATTTTGTAACATCTTTATTAATGTTAGGCCAAATGAATTTCGATGTTATTAGCTTAACTGTTGATTTTACTCCCGGATGGGATAATCCGTGAAATTTCTGGAAAATCTTCATTCGGTAAGTATGAGGTATATAAGGACGAATATTGGAAGTAGAAACATCACACCACAGATTCTGACCAGAAGGAAGAGGGTATTGTTTTAACTGTAAAGTTTTAGACTTTTGCAAATCTTTAATTTCTTCGTCTTGATATTGTTCTTTTGCTATTTCATCATAATCGATTACTGTAATTTCTTCAAGTCTTGATAATGAATCTGCTACAATATTATTTTTACCTTTGACGTATCAGATCCGTATAAATCGTAAAGGTTCTTCCTTCAAGTAAGTATTTAAAATATTTTACCGATAAGTAAATGCCTAATAGTTCACAGTCGTATGTGCTATAATTCTGTTGAGTGATGCTTAACTTCTTCGAATAAAAACCGATAGGTTTCCAAGATTTATTTTCGTATTGGTGCAGGACAGAGCCTATGGCCAAATCTGATGCATCTGTAAACAAACCTAGAGGTAAATCAGAATTTGGGAAAGATAATAAAGCTGTATTTGCTAGATCTTGTTTGCAAATCTCAAATTGCATTCGTGCTTCTTCAGTCCAGTCAATTTTTCTTTTATCTTTTTTCTTGGAACCTTTAAGGTATTCATGTAGTAATGCTTGGTGTTTAGCAGCATCTTTTAAATAACGACGGTAAAAATTAATCATGCCAAGAAAAGTTCTTAAATCATGAATGGTTTCTGGTAATTTATAATTTAAAATAGCTTGAACTTTTTCTGGTAAGGGACGTGAACCTTCGGGTGTAATAAGATAACCTAGAAATTCTATTTCTGGAACTGCAAATACTGATTTGGAAATATTGATTCTGAGTCCGTATTTGTGTAATCTTTCAAAAACTAAATTAAGGTGATTTTCATGTTGGTTTTCATCAGCAGAAGCAATTAGTATGTCATCTAAATATGGAAAAACAAATTCAAGATCTCTTAACACTTCGTGAATAAATCTTTGGAACGTTGCGGGGGCATTTTTAAGACCAAAAGTCATGACATTAAACTCATATAATCCAAAAGGAGTAATGATAGCTGTCTTGCATTTATCCTCTTCTGCAATCGGTATTTGATAGTAAGCTTTAAAAAGATCTATTTTTGAGAACATTTTTGCACCTTTCAAAATATGATGAAAATCGTCAATTCTGGGAATTGGGTATCTGTCAGGAATGGTACAGGAATTAAGCTGTCTGTAATCACCACAAGGACGATAAGATCCATCCTTTTTAACTACTAAATATAATGGACTTGCCCATTGTGATTTAGAAGGACGAATAATATCATTGTCGAGCATGTATTTAAATTCTTCTTTGGCTATTGCCAGTCGTTTTGAATCGAGTTGACGAGCTTTATTGTACACTGGGGGACCTGTCGTACTGATAAAATGCCTCACATCATGCTTGGATGTTGAAATTAGAAAATTTGGCTTCGCAATATCGGGATACTTAGAAAATAAATTTTGAAATTTAACAGTTTTGTTCAGTGTGCCAATATTGTTAAAAGCAATTGAAGAAACTTCACCTTTTACACAAAGTTTTGTTTCTCCATCAATTAACTGTTTATTTTTCAGGTCAATTAGAAGATTATATTTATTCAAAAAGTCTGCTCCAAGAATTCCTTTTGTAACTTTAGCAATCACGAAAGGGAATTGAAAATCCCTTCGAAATCCTAAGTCTAGATTTAGAATTTTATTGCCAAAAGTTTCTATTTCTGTTCCGTTTGCTGCATATAGCTTATAATCGGAAGATTCTTTGTTTTTTCCAGTGTCTGGAAGAACACTTATATCAGCACCACTGTCAACTAAAAATCGCAAATTTGTTCTTAAATCTTTCACATATAATCGAAATTTGCGACAACTTTCGACATTTTCTGCAGTAGTATGTGCCGCTAGATCTACTGCAGATCCAAGTTTTCCTGTTTGGAATCGATTTTTTTGTTCCAAGCACATGGCTGAATGCATTTATCAGGGAAACAACGATTACGGAAACGGAAATGAAAATAACACAGTTTGCCGTTAGGATTGTAGCGCTGACGAGATCTGCTTCGGGAGCGAGAACGGTTTTCGTTATTTTGAAAGTTAGATCTAGATTGCCGTGAAACGCACAGTTGCGAAATTTGCTGTTCCAGAGAAGCAATTCGATTTAAAAGTTCATTATTGGCAAACGACGTCGTGCTATCATTAACAACTTCAGTTTTATTACTTGTGGCAAAGATTTCGGTTTTGGGATTCATATCGCTGATTTTGTCTGCCATTACAGCTAATTTATTTAAATCTTCTTCACTAACAAGCAATATATTTTTTATGCAATCGGGCAGTTTTTCAAGCCAAAGCGTTTTAATCAACTTTTCTGAAACATCAGCAGTAGCGACAGTTTTTAACTTTTGAAGTAGCTGACTAGGTTTCATAGTGCCAAGTTCAATTCCGGTTATCAATCGCTTAATTCGAACATTTTCACTTTCTTTAAATAAATTAAGCAATCTGGTTTTCGAATCGGAATATTTGGTTAAGCTTTCACTACTCATTATGTCCCAAATATTCTCTATGAATTTTGGCTCAAGTTGCGCAACTAAATAATTGAATTTAGTTTCCTCTTTAGTGATTTCGTTAATTTTAAACTGAGCCTCAACTTGATAAAACCAGATCTCTGGTCTATCAATCCAGAAAGGTGGAATTTTAATACTCACCTTGTTAACTTCCTGCTTTACCGTGGAAGGCGAATCGTTCTTTTCCGGTTCACTGTCACTCGTAGACATTTTTAAAACTTAACGGGTCACCAGTTTGTGTGGGGTGTGGCTCGTAGAATGTTAGAAAGTAGCGTGAATAATATATTTATTCTCGTAGATAATCGTCTTTAAAAAAACTTATTAAATATCACAAAAATACAGCAGCCAAAACGATATCATTTTATTCTTTTTCTTTCATTCTAATGACAACAAAAACCTGGACCGTTGCCAGATTTCAAATCAAAAATGTTCCGATAACTTTAACCAATAAATAAAAAAATTAAATTAAATTAAATAAATGGAACATGGAGTTAATAAAATGGATATTCAGTTGCTCTAAACTGAGTAATCGAGCCACTACAGCCTGGCTTTTTCGTTAACCTCGGCTCTCCAGGGGTTGCCGTGCCACGTAACTAAATCCCGATGTCCAGAAAAATTTAACTTAGCAGCTCTCACGCCAGTGTGGCCCTGGTTTAAAAGGATTTATGTAATAAAAAGAAATAAACCAGGTTCCGTAATAGACGATGTCTTCCTTTAAACAAAAATACATTCACGCGGACTTTAACTGAATCCTGGATAGCGCTCACGGCCCATGACTACAGGAATATGCAAGGAAATCGGAGTGAGTGGTCACACGTAAGTACGGACTCGTCATCGGTCCGCTCGGCAGCCTCCACTGGCCCGACACCCATCGAAACAGCGATCGAAGACACAACGAAGGATCCACGCTTCTTTACATATATATATATAGATATATATAATTTAAAAATAACACTTACTTTCATATATTATAAATTACACAAAAAAATCTTAAGATATCAACAAATGAAACAAACTTTTTTCAAATAAAAAGAAAATATTTATTAGTACTTAATTTGTGTTTTTTTCTCGATATTTTGACGAAATGTGTTTTTTTTTTCCGCGATCTTTTGACGAAATTTCTGGGTTTTTTCTGCGATCTTTTGACGTAATTTCTGGAGTTTTTTCGCGATTTTTTTGACGAAATGTGTGTTTTTTCGCGATTTTTTGACGAAATTTGCATTTTTTTCGCCGTTTTTTGACGAAATTTGAGGGGATTTTTTGCGCGTTTTTGACGAAATTTACGTTTTTTTCGCGATCTTTTGGCGAAAATTGTGTTTTTTCACGATCTTTTGACGAAATTTGTGTGTTTTTTTGCGATTTTTTGATGAAATGTGTGTGTTTTTTGCAATTTTTTGACGAAATTTGCATTTTCGCCATTTTTTGACAAAATTTGCATTTTCGTCATTTTTTTCGCCGTTTTTTGACGAAATTTGAGTTTTTTCGCGATCTTTTGACGAAATTTGAGTTTTTTCGCGATCTTTTGACGAAATTTGTATGTTTTTTTTGCGATTTTTTGACGAAATGTGTGTGTTTTTTGCAATTTTTTGACGAAATTTGCATTTTTGCCATTTTTTGACAAAATTTGCATTTTCGTCATTTTTTTGACGAAAATTGCATTTTTTTCGCCGTTTTTTGACGAAATTTACGTTTTTTCGCGATCTTTTGACGAAATTTGAGTTTTTTCACGATCTTTTGACGAAATTTGTATGTTTTTTTTGCGATTTTTTGTCGAAATTTGCAGTTTTTTTCGCCGTTTTTTGACGAAATTTGAGGGGGGGGGGGTTCGGCGATTCTTTGACGAAATTTACGTTTTTTCCGGGATCTTTTGACGAAAATTGTGTTTTTTTCACGATTTTTTGACGAAATTTAAGTTTTTTTCAATATTTTTTGACGAAATTTGTGTGTTTTTTTGTGATTTTGTGACGAAATTTGCAGTTTTTTGACGAAATTTGAATTTTTTTCGTCGTTTTTTGACGAAATTTACAGTTTTTTTTGCGATCTTTTGACGAAATTTGAGTTTTTTCGCGATCTTTTGACGAAATTTGTATGCTTTTTTTGCGATTTTTTGACGTAATTTGCAGTTTTTTCGCCGGTTTTTGACGAAATTTGAGGGGGGTGTAGAATTGTTATTTGTCATAACGTTAGAAGCTAAGGCTTAAGTGATCGTTTTCTTAGTAATAAAATAGTGGCTGGGATTTTTCAGGTTCGTGTGTCTTGAACAGAGAGGATAATAAACATTAGTAACGACATACCTTCAGTAAGTAGATCAGAGAAGACACAAAGTTGCATGGAATTAATTACTCTTTATTTGCATCTTTAGTTGGAATTACTGGGATCCCTGGATTGGCATCTGGGTCACTTTAACTACTTTGTGTAGTTGCTTGTCTCTTTGTACAAGTCTAGAGAAACCTCACATCTTGCTCTGTCCAACTTCTGTGCTACACGCTGCATTCACTCGAAGCATTCTCGCACGGCACCGGGAGAACCCGGGCACTGCCCTTATTGAGAGACACCCTACATCTCTCAGGCTGCTTTCTGTACTGACTGACTGCAGGAGCTAAAACGCGGTTGCCGAAAATTGCGGGAGTTAAAAACCGCCAAGACCGCGCCAAATGGAAGATGCGCACGCCTAAACGTTGCGCCAAGGAGAAGACGGAAGCGAGACCTTACGCGCATGCGCGGTGAGAACCGGCTGCCTAGGTGAGGGAACTACGAACCGCTTCAATGAAGTACGTTGGCTTACGGTCACAAATGAAGAAAGAGGATGCATGTCTGCGCACTTTGGCTCTGGGCCAAAAGAGAAACGAGAACGGCAGATTTTAAATTAACGTAACGCAGACAGGACGATCGATAAAATGAAATGTAAACACAGGTTACAAGGGATCAAAATTAATGAATAGTTAAATAAATAATTAAATTGGATGAACTTGAAAGATAAATAAAATATGAGAATATTACGATGGGGTGGAAAGGAAAGACAATATGTCACAACATGACATATACTCCCCCACGAATACAAAAGAAATTCGAAAGAATGGAATAATGCATGGAATTACAACTCATTAACTGTGATATTGAAACATAGATTGATTCTATCATACGATTCCAAACCTCATCTCCTATGCGATTGCTGATTGTCCAGCACAATTTTGTACTGTGAACAATCCCCTCCAACTGAGCCAATACTACAGAAGAAGACGTGACTGCCAACGAACCTACAAATACCATATGGTACCGAGTGTGTGTGTCCGTCAGGTCATCGCAGAACGGGATGGCGGGTAACGCGGGGAAAGAAAAAGACCCAAAATCCATAACAACCAGGAGGAAAAGGGGTGAAAAAGATGGTGCTGTGACACAACACATCATTCAGAACCAAAACAAACAAGTTTAAAAATATCAATAGAAAAATTAATTTAAAACAAAATATGTACTGAGGAAAAAAAATGAGAATGTTTCCTAAAAATGATTTTCACCATTCTGTATCCTGATACTAATTCAGGATGCAGTCACCTGAAACAGCAAACTCGCAAAAGGAAACTGACACTATTGAAAAAAAAGGAGAAAAATGTGGCAAATAAAAGAACATTTCTTTTATAAAATATGTATCATTGATACAATACTCAAAAATATGACACAGAGGTCAAATGCAATATAGAATTTGAGAAAAATTAATATAATTTTGACATCCTTGAACCTGCTATAAAAGAATATAAAAGTACAAACAAAACTATGCTTCCCAAAATAGAATGTCATATCTTAAAAGACGACATTGTGACATAAAGTCACCATTGGACTATTGTAACTGTTGGAGTGAGCGAGCGAAACATTTTTATGTGCGCAATCATATCTGCGCACTGCCTGCTTTTCCCTCCCACCCACACACACTCAGTCTGCGAGCGACCGTTAGATTGGAGAGATGTACGGAGAAGTATAAAAAGTTATTTCTGTGTGATTCGATAAGCAAAGATATCGCTGTGTGATTAAGAAGAATTATATGTTTAAACTAATTGTTTTGTGTTGCAGTGTGTCGTCCAATAAATTGTTTTGTTCTGTAGAGATCCATGGTTTACTTCGTGAGTTATATTAATAACAGAACAACAAATGGTAGCAAGAACAGTGGTTGTTGAATTTTGAAACCGAAAGTGATTGTGTTAAGATAAACATGGACAAATTAAACGTACCGGAATTAAATGGAACTAATTACTTTATATGGAGCCTAAAAATTAAAGCAGCTTTAAGTCTAAAAAGATTGGACAATGTCATATCTGAAATTAAAGCTACAGATCTAAGTGAAAAAGATTCCATCGAATGGGACCAGAAAAATAATGACGCCGTAGCCTATATTAAATTGTCATTGTCGGATGAACAGGCATTACAGTTTGCAGCCGAAGAAAATGCGAAAATTTTATGGGAAAAAATAAAATCTACTTTCACCGGTCAAGCAGAAGACAGAAGGATCGACGCGGGTAACGAATTAAAGAACTTAGATATGAAATCAAACGAATCAGCAAATGATTATATCGCCAGAGCCCGGGGAATTGCCACTAAATGTCAAACGCTTGGATTGACTGTAACAGATCGAGAATTAGTATTCTACACGGTACGTGGGCTGAAAGGAAAGTTTTCAAAAGTAAGGGACATTTTAAAGACACAGCGTGAAAAATCTATGGATGAAGTGTTAGAAATTCTACGGGAAGAAGAACAAACGAATACTCCGCGTTCTGAAGGGACCGCCGCTGAAGTATTTTACTCTAAGAAAAACAAAAGTCCAAGACTGTGTTACATTTGTAGACGTCCGAATCACGTTGCAAAGGATTGTTTCTACAGGAACAATAGTTCTAGAAATGACAAGTCCAGTGGAAATCGACAAAGAAGAAAAACGCACTATGATGTAAATTATTCATTTAAGGACAGAAAAAATTCTGCACTGACTATTTCACCTGAAAACTATGAACTGTGTGACAATATATGGTTGTTGGACAGTGGTGCAACTTCCCATATGTGTAATAACAAACTGTGGTTTAAGACTCTAATTCCTGAAGAAAAGGATATATATCAAGCAGGTAAAAATTCAAAACTAATTTCGAAGGGTTTAGGTATAGTATCCTGTAATACGGTAAGTAAAAATAATTCCATCCATTTAACTATTAATGATGTTAGCTTTGTACCAGATTTGAGATATAATTTACTATCAGTCACTTGTCTAATGGATAAGGGTTGTAAAATTATTTCTAAACATAACTGTGTGCTAATTTTTAATAAGTATAATACTTTTCTATTTAAAGCATTTAAGAATGATAATCGATTAGAGATTAAACTTGAACCTGCCTGTAATACTCAGTGTAATTTTACTCGTAAAAGTACTAGTAATTATGAACTCTGGCATAACAGATTGTGTCACTTAAATTCAAAATATATGTTACAAATGAAAGAGTATATTGATCTTAAAGATGTAAATGTGTCTGATTTTAAATGTGATACATGTGATATAAGTAAGATAACCAGGAAAAGTCATCCGAACATTGATATTGACCAAAGTTCTGATATAATGGAGTTATTTCATGTAGATTTGTGTGGCCCGATAAAGCCTGAATCACTTGGTGGGGCAAAATATTTTATGATACTAGTGGATGATTTTTCTGGAATGTATTTTACTTATTTCCTCAAAAGTAAAGATGAAGTATTTGATGTATTTTATAAATTTAAAGCTAAATATGAAAATCTTATGGGTAAAAGAATTAAAAAAGTGAGAAGTGACAATGGACTCGAATTTGTAAACACAGAATTAGATAATTATCTTGCTAATTCAGGTATATTTCATGAAAAAACAATTCCATATAATAGCGAAAGCAATGGAAAAGCCGAGAGAGCTAACAGGGTTCTATTAGATAGGGCTAGATCTTTGTTATATGAAAGTGAACTTCCTAACAAATTCTGGGCAGAAGCTATTAATTGTAGTACACAAATATCTAATATAACACCGCGTAAAGGAAAAGAAAAAATCCCCTTAGAAATTTGGACAGGTAAAAAGCCCAATTTAAACTATGTGAGAAAATTTGGCTGTTTAGCTTACTTTCATATTCCTAAAACAATGAGAAATAAATTCGATGTACCCGGAAGAAAAGGAATTATGTTAGGTTACGCGAGAGATAGGATAGGATATCGTATTTATGATGTGAAAAATAAGAAAGTAATTGAAGAGCGTTCTGTTAAATTCAATGAAATGATAAAAGGGAGTAAATATTTTGGATTATGTAAATTTTCCGAGTGTTGGGATATTGAATCGCCAATAAATAAAAATTTTCAGGGGGAAAATGGGATTAATCAAAGTGAAAGGAATAAAATTATCAATTTAGAGATTTCTGACGCAACAGAAATAAATAACAGTTGCGCAATCCCATCAACAGAGCTTAATTTATCTCCAGATAGACATGACGGCGGCAATTTGAACGGAGCGGGGGAAGGAAATAAGAACAAAATGAAAACCCGAAATGAAAATATTGAAGTTCGAAGGTCAGAAAGATTGAAAAATAAATATTCGTCAGCTAATTTAACTGATAATGTCCCAAGTAATTATTTAGAGGCAATAAATAGTATGAATTCACATGAGTGGGAAAAAGCTATGAAAAGCGAATTGGATTCTTTAATTAAGCATAATGTTTGGGAAATTGTAGATATGCCAGAAAAAACAAAATTGATTAAAAGTAAATGGGTATATGCTTTAAAAGAGGGCGATAATAAGGAAATAAAATATAAAGCAAGATTGGTAGCAGCTGGATTTAATCAGATTAAAAATAAAGATTATTCTGAGTCATATTCACCTGTTGTAAATATCGAGTCATTTAGATTACTAATTGCACTTGCAGCTAAATTAAATTTGATTGTTAAATTTTTTGATGTTAAAACAGCATATTTGTATAGTGACTTGCAAGAAACATTATATATGACACCACCACCTGGTTACGAAAATTTAATAGGAGTTAATAAAGTTTGTAAATTGAAAAAGAGTATTTACGGATTACCCCAATCCGGTAGAAACTGGTATTTTAAAATTAAAGAAGTACTCTGTAATATTGGATTAAATCAGTTAGGTTCTGATAACTGTATGTTTATTAAAGTTGAGAATGATAACATTTTTATAATATGTATGTATGTTGATGATTTAGCTATTTTTTGTAATAATCAAACAATGTATGAAAATATTGTTTCTAAAATTAAAAATGTATTTGAATTGTATGAAAATAAGAACTCTAAATTTTTAGGTATGGAAATTGAAAAATATGATAAAGGTATCAGTTTGTCACAAGTTGAATATATTGAATCATTGTTGGAAAAACATAATTTAGAAAATTGTAAATCTATGAAAACACCTATTGTTAAAGGTGAAGATAAAAGTTTCCCTCCAACAAATGAATTGTTTGACATGACTAAGTATCAGGAAATTATTGGTGAACTTTTATATTTAGCTAATAGAACACGTCCTGATATATCATTTGTCACGACTTATTTGTCTCAATTTAATCACAAACCAGAAAAAAGACATTACATTTTGGCTAAAAGAGTATTAAGGTATTTAAAAGGCACAAAAGATAAAAAATTATTTTACAACAACGAATTTGGGTATTTAAATAGTAGTTCAGACGCTAGTTGGGGAAATGGAGAAAATGGAAAGTCTTTTTCAGGGGGAGTTGTCTTATTAGGAAAGTCATTAATATCTTGGAAATGTCGTAGACAAAAAAGTGTTAGTCTTTCTACTTGTGAAGCAGAATTATTTTCTATTTCAGAAATTTGTAAGGATATAATATGGACAGTAAATTTATTATCTGAGTTAAATTGTAAACAATTTATAAAGGATGCCATAATTTTAAGTAGTGATAGCCAAGCAGCAATACAATGGATAAAATGTACAAGATCATCAAATAAATCTAGACATATGAACTTGAGATTTCATTTTGTAAGAGATTTGTTGTCAGAAGGTATTATTTCATTGGAATATGTTCAAAGTGAACATATTATTTCAGATTTCCTTACTAAAGCTGTAAATGAGGATAAATTGATTTATTCTATGGAAAGTATTTCATTATTATGATATGTGTAATTATTGTATGCAATTTGTGTGTAATTTTATGTAATTTTTGTATGTATATGTATTTGTGTATTTTTGAACTGTTTAAAGAAAAAAAAAATGTATCTCTCGCAGGAGGGGTGTGTTGGAGTGAGCGAGCGAAACATTTTTATGTGCGCAATCATATCTGCGCACTGCCTGCTTTTCCCTCCCACCCACACACACTCAGTCTGCGAGCGACCGTTAGATTGGAGAGATGTACGGAGAAGTATAAAAAGTTATTTCTGTGTGATTCGATAAGCAAAGATATCGCTGTGTGATTAAGAAGAATTATATGTTTAAACTAATTGTTTTGTGTTGCAGTGTGTCGTCCAATAAATTGTTTTGTTCTGTAGAGATCCATGGTTTACTTCGTGAGTTATATTAATAACAGAACAACAGTAACAATTAAATATAAGAATAATGCGATAGAAAAAAAATGGAAGCACAGAAATTACTGTCAAAGTAAATTGGAATACATGAAAAAATTCAAGAAAAACAAGACTAGAAAAATTGAAAAAAAAACTTACCAAAACTGAGATGAAAACACATTACTGTTAAACATTGAAACGTAATAGTACTGTAGATGAGAACGTGCAGCGTGAAGATATCAGAGATCACCAGATGCCATCAGGATTACAGGGGGTACAAACGATACCCGACAGGTGGGTAGCTAAGTAAAATTATTAGTACAACATGCAGATATACAGGATAAAATTACATCATTTTAAATATTTATATTGAATGAAAATTAATTACAATAAAGGAAAAAAATTTAAAGGGATGTGTGGTACCACAAAAAAATAGGGAATACTAGAAAAAGCATATCATACATTAGTACTGATTACTTAAAAACTCTTATACTTACAAGTATAAACCTGTAACAAAATAGAAATGCATAATTCCAAACAAAAATTTAAACATACATATACAACATAAAATCAAAGTAATTATTAATGAATAAAGTGTGAGCTCACAATTATGTACGTACAAAAATAAGATATCATAAGGTTAACCTTTTGCAAAAAATTCATTACTATTAATCATAAATATGTCTATATGACACTTATTATTCTATTGTTTTCAATTTCACTTTGTTTGAATTTTTGCTAGCATGCTTATAAGACAATATTTCATTCAAAAGAAAAGGTATACCATTGAAAAATTATTAAATTACAAATGTGTAATTTATGAGAAATAGTTGTGATTTAAAAGTAATTATTGAATAGGTAAATTCTGAAAGTAAGTTAAGTAATCCTAAGTGCAAGATTTTTTTTTTTTTTTTTTTTAAATATTTTGTCATACTATGTTATCTTAGATACATGAGAAGAACATTGGAGTTACAAAAACATATAGTGTGAGAAATTTTGTAGTACACAAAGAGAATTTCTGAAAATTCATCAATGCTTTGTCAATCACTAATTTAATAGTGAGAAAATTTAAAGTGTGATTTTTGAAAATGAAAAGAAATGTAAATATAAAAGGAAAATTCCTTCGAATAACTATGTATCATGGACATGATACAATAAAATATGACAGTCATTTTCAAGATGAGTTAAAAATTTTTGAAAAACATTACATTAGAACATCACAAAATTATGTTTGACAACCCTGAGTACTACACTCTTAATGACTATCATGTGACCTAAAGTCACCACTAAGTTAATATGAATTGAAAACTGAGAAATATTGAGTACAGTAAAACAATATGGAAAAGCAATTAAAATTTTAAACTGTAATGCAATAAATTAAGAATTTCACTATGTTTGTAAAACTATAGCATGTGATGATACCAAAAGATGCAAAGAAAATAATTATACAATAAAAATATACATGAATATATACACACTTATAAAACATTGAAAAGAAAAATTATATTACGATGAGCACCTAATGCGTGACATGCATGAATTAAATACATACGTGTTGTCACTGAGATTACCCCACATCTCAGATCATACACTGTAGAAAAAAAACACTGTATGAATGGCTGCAACTCCAAAACAACCAACAAATGTGTGTTTGTTTGCGATTCATGATGTGCACAAAGACAGAAGAAAAATTATACGAGTAAATTTTGAAGCACTTGACAAATTTTGGACGAATAAAGTGTCCTACTGTCCAAAGATTTGGTTGATTAGCACAAAATTGTTCGTACACTGAAAGTTTTCTTTTTGAAAGGCGTCACCAAAAGTTAGTCTATATTACATGATAAGTAAGAACATGACAAATTTGTCATCACTACGATGAGAATCTTGCATCTTTAAACAAATTTTTGGTACACACATGTAACACTATATAGAAGAATCAGCATATATTATTAGGCACACTACTTGAGATAAAAATTTCTGGAACACTTTTAGAAAAAATTGTAGACACAATGATGCTTCCCATGCTTTGTTGTATTTTTGTTTCTGCACCTAGGTAAACTTTTATGTAAAATAATTTATGTACACAATCATTGTGATTGTGAATGGAGAAGATGCTTGAGCGCTGGTGTAGCAGAGTAGAGAAGTAGCCTACATCAAAGTGAGTGACGAGAAAAAAAAATCCAGACTAGATGACAGACTGTCGTGAAGAGAAATTTGTGAAGAACGATTTGAGTGAACAAACGATGATTTGTTCATAAAATATAGAAGCTTCTTCCAAAATATTAGATGCATGCTTCATTTTAAAAAATTATATACTTTCACACAAACTGGAGAAACATTAACTTTAAATTTGAGATATATTTGCAATATTTTTTTTTTTTTTTTTTTTTAAACAATGTTGTTTTAACTTAATTCTTTCTTCTTTAAATGTGGATGTATGTGGTAACTTCATTGATATAACAATTTGCGCATGCCAGCATACTGTAATTATTGATACTCTATCCTGCATGTGTAGCTGACTACAGGATGAATATCATTTTGTATTTATCATTAAAAAAACCACAATATTAGAAATAATGCAAAAATTATATATCCATTTACTTTTAAATTGTAATAATTATTTTGGTACATTCTAAAAATAGAATAAGTTGTGAACAAGGTCATTTTTCTCAACAGGAACGCCTTGCATTGAAAATACACCAAACTTTAATCCAACTTCATCTATGACTTGAATCATAAAAATATTGTGAAATTTGGCAGAAGAGGCATATAAAGTCGGTATTTTCATATATAAAATAAAATTTCTTCACATTAAATTTGAAATACTGGAGTATACAAAAATTTTAGTATCACTTTTAAAGAACGATTGTAGTGGCACGTTTTCACAAATTAAATCTTATTCATCTAGAATTTCTTCCATTACTTTAAATAAATTTGTTATCAAAACATCATATATTCATTAATTTATACATTATATCTTTTTTTTTAAACTCGGAAAACTGACGGAAGTGCGCTTGAGCACGTGGTTCCGTAAAAATATTTTCAGTTTCTTGAACAGGATTTTCTGTTAATATTAAAATTATCTTGAGAAAATACATCAATTATTTTTTTTTTTTTTTGGTTCAAGACACGAAGCACTAAATGTGCACATGGCACGAGCACCAATTTGTAGAATTGTTATTTGTCATAACGTTAGAAGCTAAGGCTTAAGTGATCGTTTTCTTAGTAATAAAATAGTGGCTGGGATTTTTCAGGTTCGTGTGTCTTGAACAGAGAGGATAATAAACATTAGTAACGACATACCTTCAGTAAGTAGATCAGAGAAGACACAAAGTTGCATGGAATTAATTACTCTTTATTTGCATCTTTAGTTGGAATTACTGGGATCCCTGGATTGGCATCTGGGTCACTTTAACTACTTTGTGTAGTTGCTTGTCTCTTTGTACAAGTCTAGAGAAACCTCACATCTTGCTCTGTCCAACTTCTGTGCTACACGCTGCATTCACTCGAAGCATTCTCTCACGGCACCGGGAGAACCCGGGCACTGCCCTTATTGAGAGACACCCTACATCTCTCAGGCTGCTTTCTGTACTGACTGACTGCAGGAGCTAAAACGCGGTTGCCGAAAATTGCGGGAGTTAAAAACCGCCAAGACCGCGCCAAATGGAAGATGCGCACGCCTAAACGTTGCGCCAAGGAGAAGACGGAAGCGAGACCTTACGCGCATGCGCGGTGAGAACCGGCTGCCTAGGTGAGGGAACTACGAACCGCTTCAATGAAGTACGTTGGCTTACGGTCACAAATGAAGAAAGAGGATGCATGTCTGCGCACTTTGGCTCTGGGCCAAAAGAGAAACGAGAATGGCAGATTTTAAATTAACGTAACGCAGACAGGACGATCGATAAAATGAAATGTAAACACAGGTTACAAGGGATCAAAATTAATGAATAGTTAAATAAATAATTAAATTGGATGAACTTGAAAGATAAATAAAATATGAGAATATTACGATGGGGTGGAAAGGAAAGACAATATGTCACAACATGACAGGGGGTTTTCGGCGATTCTTTGACGAAATTTACTTTTTTTCTGGGATCCTTTGACGAAATTCACGTTTTTAGCGATCCTATGGCGAAATTCTAACGAGATCGGAAATTTTATTTTTTTCAGAAGTACGTTTCTAGGAATTTTAAAGTACGAGTGAAAAACGGGAGAAAATTATACTTAAACGTAAAAACGGGAGATTGGACTACAAAACAGGAGTCTCCCGCGAAAAACAGGAGAGTTGGCAGCTCTGTACTATGTATCAAGTATAAAATTTCTTGAATTTTCCTAAGCGACTTTTGCATTCGGTCGACCTAGTTTATATACTGATAGTTTTTATCTATGTAAGTTGCGAGTGTTACTGTAGGACAAATTTCTGATATTTTCAAATCAATAAATCAGATTCATTTTTCCCCTATTGGCCTATGTATCGACGGCCGACTTAGCTTTTCTCTGTGTGTGTAAGGTATAGTATATGTCCAACATTTCTGGCTCTGCAGACAAGATTTATACATGATAAATTTTTTTCAGTGGGTAGGCCGACTAGCTATTTATGTGATTCGAAAATGTGACAGAACACGTGACTTTCATACCGGATGACCAGATAGATCTATTGAAACCATTACTTTTTTTACTCATAACATATCTATTGACAGACCGACTAGCTTTTGCCATATGATTGTAAGGGTGTAGTGAAATGCATTCTGAAGACTAAGTCCTGCCAACCAGAATTTTTCAAAATTGTTTTTTTTAATCGGCCTACTGACATACTACAGAGACACTAATTAAAACTGCTGATAAGCCGACTGAATCCTTTTACCAAACATTGGGGGGGCAGCTGCCCCCCTTGCCCCCCCGCTCGCTACGCCCCTGCTAACACCCACACACTTTTTGGCATATATGCTTGATCCACGGTACAATCAAAGTGAACTATCTGAGCAAGAAAAAAAAGATGCATTAAATTTTGCAAAAAATATCCATCTAACTCTATGCTTGCACTGAGTGTAAGATTTAACGCCAAATCTTCAGCTTTTGAAGAAAATTTTTTTGCAAAAAATTTAGTAAGAGAAGTCACACCATGTGAATGGTGGAAGAGTCAGCAAATTCAAGTAAATAAATTTAACAGCAAAGTCTTTACTGAAATTGAACAACTTATAACAGCAAAAGCATCCTCAGCAAGTGTTGAAAGAATATTTTCAACATTTGGATTAGTTCAATCAAAAATACGAAATAAGTTAGGATTGGAAAAAGCTTCAAAACTTGTCTTTTTATTTAAAATTAACTGCATGGAGTTGCTTTTATAAAGAAATTGTTTTCCTAAGTATGTTTAACCAATAAATATAAAGTTTGTATTTTTAAAATTATAAATGATTTTTTTAAGTCTATGTCTCAATTTCTGTAAGTGTTACACTCACAGAAAAATCAGTTAAGTCAATACATATATATTTTTCTTTTAATTAGACAAAAATGATTTTTTGATTTGAAAGTAAATATATATACAGGGTGTATCTGAAATGCTTCAACAAACTTAAGGGGATGATAGTACTCATGAAGACAAACAAAAAATGCAATGGAACATGGGGTCACAAATGACATTTAAAGGGTAAAAATCTCAAAACTAATAAAAATATCGAAATCTCGCATGCTGCTTTTCTGCAAAACTGGCTTGTAGCATGAAGCTGGTTTTCCTTTCACTTTGTGCATATCCGGTCAGAAAAAGATAACAAAAACGTGGAAGAAAGCCAAACAAATCTGTGAGCAGGAATGCACTTATGCAAATTTTCCATCTTCTTTGAAACAGACCAATATCCTATGGAATATCTTACCAGGTTTTCTTTCTGCTACACAAGCCGTCATGCAGCAACAAATTTGGCACATGCACGATAGTGCTCCGCCTCATTTTTCTGTGGACGTGCATAACCAACTTGATGGAGTTTATCTGGCTAGATTAATTGGACGTGGTGGCCCTGTTGCTTGGCCTCCACGCTCGCCGAACCTTAACCCTTTGGATTTCTTCTTCTGGGGACAGATGAAATCCCTCATTTATGAGACGTCGATAGAAATGCCAGAAGAAGCAGTAGCGCATATTGTAACCGCTGCAGGAGAAGTCCAGGAAACTCCCGGAATCTACGAGCATGTCCGCCAGTCGTTCCTCCGTAGATGTACTCTGTGTAATAATGTCCACGGTCAACACTTTGAACAATTGCTGTAAAATATTTGTTTTCTGTGGACATCACGAGCTGTGTTGTACCCAGGGCTCGAAAATTCTGAAAATTTTAAGGTTCCCAGCTGGGAACCTACATGAAAAGTGTAGGTTCCCAGAAAAATTTATGTGTTCCCAGTTTTTTAATCAATTCAGAGCTTAATGAATGAAGATATTGTGTCATATAGACACATTTTTGAATAATAAGCAAAAATTTTAGTTTACGGTTTATCAATTGATGTTTTGACTGTTCTCTATCCAAAAGCACCTCCTCCCTCCCTTCATATTCTTATAGATGTGTAACTTAAAAGGAAATGTTGCATTACATTTGCACACTAAGATTAAGCATTATATATTGCATTTACTAGTTTATTCAAATGTATACAGAACAAATAATTAATATATATATATACAATATTTAATTTTTAGGTTCCCGGCCGGGAACCTGAGTGGGAAAAATACGTTCCCAAAAATGATTTCTGGGTTCCCCGGGATACCGGGAACGCTATTTTTCGAGCCCTGGTTGTACCTATGCTGTGCAATAAATAATTTTCTGGAGTGTTTCGTTCTTGTCTTAGTTTGTCCATTTCCAGACGCATTTTCTCGATTTTCATCCTTTAAACGTCCTTTGCGACCCCATGTTCCATTGCATTTTTTATTCGTCTTCATGAGCAGTGGCGTATCCAGGATTTAATTTCGGGGGGGGGGGGGGGGGGGGGGCTGACTTAAATTTCGACAATGTTCTGAATCTTACGAAACATGTTGAGCTGCGTTATAAACAGAAATAATCATGTTTGACAATAAGGCCGTAGGTAGAGAAAAACGGGGGGGGGGGGGAGGTACGAGGCCGACCCCCCCCCCCCCCCTCGCCGAAATAAGTTGAAAAGTGATAATGGATTGTTTCATATACTTTCATTTAAAAGAAAGTCATTGTAACTTATAATCTATAAAGTTGTCTCCTTTTCCCCTAAATTCTGGCTACGATTCTTGCTTAACAATAAATTAATTTTGCTTGGGACAATCTGAAACAATTTTTTTTTCATAATTTGTTTACTAGTTTAGGATCAATTCCCTATTACTGGCAAGGCACGTGGGGCACTTTCCCAGAACCCACATATTTAAGGGGCCCAAACATTTATGGTGTTTTAAATCAATTTTGTTGTAAACAATCTTAATAGAATAAGAAATTAAAATTTCTAGATTCATTACACAACTTATGTAACCTAAAATTGTCAGTGATATCATTAGTATATTTATAATTTTTCTTCTCTCTTGAAGATTTAAGTTTCTCATAGTGCGCCCAATTTATTCCAGCTTCTTTATATGTGTTTTAAACTTGTTTAAAAATGTTTTAATTTTATGACTATCTTATTTATAAAATATCATTTTCTTTGGGTTGCGTATGTTTTTAAAGTTCGTGCAATATTAGTTCATGTTTATGTAACATGATATTTGAGTCTGTCAAGTTAATTTTTACGAAGAAATTTCAATAATAATAATCCAACTTCAGTTGACATTTATTCTTAGTCTTTCATTTAAATGTATGCATTACACAGTTATATTCATACACTTCTCATTCACAGTATTTGTAAAAATGTGATAATCTACGATTAGGGCCAAAAATACTTTCTGTTGCCATGGCCCAAAATTTTGATAGTCAGGGTCTGTTCAGGATAAACAAACTTTCTTTGAAAAATCTTTTTTAATACCAACAAACATTTAATTCAAAATCTTAGGAGTAGCAAGCATTCCTTCTTGATCTCCCCCTTCCCTTCGTATACATGCTCTTGGGATTTTGATCAAACGTATGGCTGTTAACCTTCAAGAAATATGTATGTCCTGACTATGGAAGAGATTTGGAATCGAGATGAGTTTTCCATTTTTTGGTAAATAGATTACTTATCAAGTTATAAGTGATTCTGGTAACGTATTAACGACTCGTTTTTCGCGTTTCTCAGATCTGCCGCTTCGGGAATCCGATTCAAAATGCCAACTTGGACAGTGCTTTCTGAAAGATTTTCTACCTTTACAAAAAAAGGGAAAACTTGTTTGGATTACAAAGTTTCTTAATAAAAAGACCTGTGAATTTCATGCGTTTCCGAGGAAAAATGAATTAAAAAATATGTCATAAAGTAGCCAGTTTGTATTTGAGAACAGCCTTAAATCTGGAAAAGCACGTAACGTAAATAAATTTAGTTCGCTAGTAAAGAGACCAGGAAAAAACAACTCAACAGGAGATTATTTTTTTAGCATTACTACTGGGCATCTTTAAAATACCCTTCCAAAACCGAAAATCAATAATCTTGCTTGACATTGCCATTCACAAAAATAAAAAATTCAGTTCGTACATTTGCTGATTTGACGATAATGTTTAATGTCACTGCGCACTAATATACCTCCTTAGTCTTGGCATCATTTGTGGAAGAGAGTTAAATATTCTTTAAATTAATTAAACTACTTCTAGATCTTGCTAATTGAGCATATTATACGTATTCAATTATCCACTAAAACATGTGTGGAACTGTTTTTCAGTCATTTGAAAATAGATTTTGTAGTCTCAAGTAATTTTGATTGCAGGACTGAGAGACGTATGGGGCTAACAAGAAAACAAATTTGTTGCGCGCCAGAAAATAAAACAAATTTATTTCAAAAAGAAAGAAACAAAGTCAGTTTTTTTAATTTCACTGCGACCACTTCGGAAGGGGAATGGAGCTGTTACCCCATAACCCCCACCCCTTGTGTACTAATATGGGACTAAAGAAAATAGATTGGGTTGTCCATTGCATGACAGAAAAAATAATTCTAATTTTATCTCAAACATAAAGAGAAAAATCGGCACTTTTTTCATTCCATTTTTGACCATTTTGGGATGTGGGGGGGTTTGTGCCCCATCAGCCCCTTCCCCCTCTTTGGATATGCTGTGGTGTTACTCTGTACTAATATGGGAATAAAGAGAAGAAAGTGGGTAGTCTGTTGTATAACAAAAAAAAATACAAATTTATCTCAAAGAAGAAAAAAACAGCATTATTTTCATGAGATGTTCGACTATTTCGGGAAGAGGGAGCCCTCTGTAACCCAATCAGCCCCTTCCCCTTTATTAGATACGCTCTGATGTCAATGTGAACTAATATGGGGCTAAAAAGAAGAGAGTGGGTAGTCTGTTGTATAACCAAAAAAAATTTACAAATTCATCTCAAAGAAGAAAAAAGCACTTTTTTTCATGAGATTTTCGACTATTTCGGGAAGGGGGGCTGTAACCCATCAGCCCTCTTCTCCTTTTTAGGTATGCTCTGATGTCATTGTGGACTAATATGGAGTTAAAAAGAAGAGAGTGGGTAGACTATTGTATAACAAAAAAAATACAAATTTATCTCAAAGAAGAAAAAAACAGCACTATTTTCATGAGATGTTCGACTATTTCGGGAAGAGGGAGCCCTCTGTAACCCAATCAGCCCCTTCCCCTTTATTAGATACGCTCTGATGTCAATGTGAACTAATATGGGGCTAAAAAGAAGAGAGTGGGTAGTCTGTTGTATAACCAAAAAAAATACAAATTTATCTCAAAGAAGAAAAAAACAGCATTATTTTCATGAGATGTTCGACTATTTCGGGAAGAGGGAGCCCTCTGTAACCCAATCAGCCCCTTCCCCTTTATTAGATACGCTCTGATGTCAATGTGAACTAATATGGGGCTAAAAAGAAGAGAGTGGGTAGTCTGTTGTATAACCAAAAAAAAATTTACAAATTCATCTCAAAGAAGAAAAAAGCACTTTTTTTCATGAGATTTTCGACTATTTCGGGAAGGGGGGCTGTAACCCATCAGCCCTCTTCTCCTTTTTAGGTATGCTCTGATGGCATTGTGGACTAATATGGAGTTAAAAAGAAGAGAGTGGGTAGACTATTGTATGACAAAAAAAATACAAATTTATCTCAAAGAAGAAAAAAACAGCACTATTTTCATGAGATGTTCGACTATTTCGGGAAGAGGGAGCCCTCTGTAACCCAATCAGCCCCTTCCCCTTTATTAGATACGCTCTGATGTCAATGTGAACTAATATGGGGCTAAAAAGAAGAGAGTGGGTAGTCTGTTGTATAACAAAAAAAAATACAAATTTATCTCAAAGAAGAAAAAAACAGCATTATTTTCATGAGATGTTCGACTATTTCGGAAGAGGGAGCCCTCTGTAACCCAATCAGCCCCTTCCCCTTTATTAGATACGCTCTGATGTCAATGTGAACTAATATGGGGCTAAAAAGAAGAGAGTGGGTAGTCTGTTGTATAACCAAAAAAAAATTTACAAATTCATCTCAAAGAAGAAAAAAGCACTTTTTTTCATGAGATTTTCGACTATTTCGGGAAGGGAGGCTGTAACCCATCAGCCCTCTTCTCCTTTTTAGGTATGCTCTGATGTCATTGTGGACTAATATGGAGTTAAAAAGAAGAGAGTGGGTAGACTATTGTATGACAAAAAAAATACAAATTTATCTCAAAGAAGAAAAAAACAGCACTATTTTCATGAGATGTTCGACTATTTCGGGAAGAGGGAGCCCTCTGTAACCCAATCAGCCCCTTCCCCTTTATTAGATACGCTCTGATGTCAATGTGAACTAATATGGGGCTAAAAAGAAGAGAGTGGGTAGTCTGTTGTATAACAAAAAAAAATACAAATTTATCTCAAAGAAGAAAAAAACAGCATTATTTTCATGAGATGTTCGACTATTTCGGGAAGAGGGAGCCCTCTGTAACCCAATCAGCCCCTTCTCCTTTATTAGATACGCTCTGATGTCAATGTGAACTAATATGGGGCTAAAAAGAAGAGAGTGGGTAGTCTGTTGTATAACCAAAAAAAAATTTACAAATTCATCTCAAAGAAGAAAAAAGCACTTTATTTCATGAGATTTTCGACTATTTCGGGAAGGGGGGCTGTAACCCATCAGCCCTCTTCTCCTTTTTAGGTATGCTTTGATGTCATTGTGGACTAATATGGAGTTAAAAAGAAGAGAGTGGGTAGACTATTGTATGACAAAAAAAATACAAATTTATCTCAAAGAAGAAAAAAACAGCACTATTTTCATGAGATGTTCAACTATTTGGAGTGGGGGGGGGGCTGTAACCTCATCAGCCCCCTTTTCCTTTTTAGGTATGCTCTGGTGGCAATTTGGACTAATATGGGACTAAAAAGAAGCGAGTGGGTGGTCTGTTGTATAGCCAAAAAAAATTACAAATTCATCTCAAAGAAGAAAAAAACAGCACTATTTTCATGAGATGTTCGACTATTTTGGGAAGGGGGGCTGTAACACAAACAGCCCCTTCGCCTTTTTAGGTATGCTCTGATGTCAATGTGGACTAATATGGGACTAAAAAGAAGACAGTGGATAGTCTGTTGTATAACAAAAAAAAATACAAATTTATCTCAAATAAGAAAAAACAGCACTATTTTCATGAGATGTTCGAATATTTCGGGAAGAGGGGGGGGGGGGGGCTGTAACCCCATCAAGAAAAAAACAGCACTTTTTTCATGAGTTGTTCGACTATTTCGGGAAGACGGGGGCTGTAACCCCATCAGCCCCATCTCCTTATTAGGTATGCTCTGATGTCAATGTAGACTAATATGGGTTTAAAAAGAAGAGAGTGGGTAGTCTATTGGATGACAAAATATATATATATACAAATTTATCTCAAAGAAGGAAAAAACAGCACTTTTTCATGAGATATTGGACTATTTTGGGAAGGGGGGGCTGTAAACCCATCAGCCCCCTTCCTCTTTTTTAGATATGCTCTGAAGTCAATGTGAACTAATATGGGGTTAAACAGAAGAGAGTGGGTAGTCTGTTGTATAACCAAAAAAATTACAAATTTATCTGAAAAAAGGAGAAAACAGCACTTTTTCATGAGATTTTCGACTATTTCGGGCGGGGCCTATAACCCCATCAGCCCCCTTACCATGTTTATGCTGTGATGTCAATGCGGATATGGACTAACGAGAATGGCTAATCCGCTGTATAACAGAAAAAAAAAATTAGAAATTTATCAAAAAAAGAAAGGAAAAAGCACTTTTTTTCATTTTACTCTTGACAATTTCGGGGGGGGGGGGGGGGGGGGGCTGCAGCCCCATCAGCCCACCCCCTGGATACGCCACTGTTCATGAGTACTATCACCCCTCTAAGTTTGTTGAAGCATTTCAGATACACCCTGTATATTAAGAGACTTGTTATCATTTGTTGATGTTGATATTATTGATATTGTAAATAATTTTATGGTTATGAACACAAATTATGCTTATAAAAATGCTTTCTATTTTAGCTAATTTTTTCTTGGTTTAGTAAAATATGTTTTTTTTTTTTCTTTGCCCTCATTATGTTTTGTATCAATACACATAATAATTTCTTTAATTATTTTCCAAAAGTTTATATATCTATAAGTATAGTAATAAAATAATAGCTAAGTTTTTCAAACAATAAAACTTTCCCTACAGAAATCTATACTTATGAAGTAATTTAATTGTAAATTTTTGTATTTATTAATTAATTATTTAAAAAAAATAAGTACTAATCTGAATGTTTAGCGTTTATTAACTATTAATTATAAAAAATCATGATTTACTAAAATCTATACTCTTTTTCTTAAAAATGTTACTTATACAATAATTTTAAAAAACCCGGTTTAAACCAAAAAAACCTGGTTTAACCCTTTCCGACGCAGTGATCCCGGTCCGGGACCACCTAAAAGATTCCCTCTTTAGACACTGAAAATAATCAATAAATATCTCAAAAACCAGCCAAATGGCTAGTTCTAACCTTTTTTATGAATACTAGATGGCAGCACCATAAAAGCCGATCAATAATTTTGGGATATTTTTAGTTTTTGAAAACCCTGATTTTTCAAAGAAATGTTTCAGATTTTTTTTTAATTATAAAAAATATAAATGAAAAAAAAATTGCTATGTAATTTTGTTGTTTGTATGCTAATCTGTGTATTCTGTATTATTTTTAACTTTTAACATTGAAAGAATGCCTAAAATCAAGATTTGAATGTCTGGTGATCCCGTGCTGGGATATGTGTGTCATACGAGCATTTCATTTTCCTCCTTGGAGAGCTTCTGTCAGAGGAGAGTGAGTCACAGAATGTGATTTCTCATTTCATATGAGGGGGAGCCTGACAGCCCAGCTGTGTTTCCTTTTACTGTTTTTATGATCTTTCTTTATTTTTGTAGGGTGTAAACATCTATGGATTGGAAGTTTATCTGAAGACATAGGGTAGTTATATCACTTAGCTGTTTGATTTTCAGCAAGAGTAAATTTTTTTTCTCTCGCTTTCATTGTGCGGTTTTTAGCTTATAGTTTTAATTTCTGTAGATTTTTATTTGTATATATATTTAATAGTTTTTTTTTCTAGTCAATAGGGAATTGTAAATATTATAGTAGTTTAATTAGTTTTCTTCTAAACTTTTAATTTTTTTAAATGGCCCGGAGAAGCTTCAGCATTGTTGAAGCACTGATGTGCTAGAAGAATTACCTTCGGAAACTGAATCTGGATGCTTTGAAAAGTATCACGAGAAAAAAAAATAGAAGAATGTGTAAATATAAATAATATAAATGTATATGTTACGGTCAATATGATTAATCCGGTCATTATTGATAATGACCAGGCCATAAAGGCCAGTTATTATTAATAATGACCGGATTAATCATATTGACTGTAACATATATATATATATATATATATACTGTAAATATCTCATAGTTGAAACTTAATATTTTATTCTTATATATTCAAAAAACTCATGTAATCAAGATATTTCTCTCTTTTTTCTTTTGTGGGGGGGGGGGGGGTAGCAGGCCTCCCCGTGGTTCACCCTGGGTAATGCTAAATCTGCTATGGAGATCAGATTCTATTACTTTTAAATCATAGGCAAAATATTTTACTCTAATACGGGCTTCACAGCAGTGCTCGCCTCACCGTGCGTATCGAAGCTCGTCTGACTCGGTGATCCCACTTCGGGACCACCCACAAAATTAAAACGGTTTGTACAATCTTTACAAAATTTTATTTGCATACTCCACTGGGCTTAAATAGACTGCTTACAAAATATTTTGTTAAAATTCCAACTTTAAATAGTAGCGTGCCGGAAAGGGTTAAACCAAAAAAAAACCGTTTTTTTTTTTGGTTTTTTCCTAAAAAACCATTTTTTTTCCAACCCTGATTTCTAGTAAAATATGGCTAAAACTTTGAAAGTTGTCACAAAATGGAATAAAATAAACGTTTACTTCATGAAAGAAATTCTCATAAAAACTCTTTAAATAGTCAATTCTCTGCATCAAAGCACACACGTTACAATTGGAGAAAATTTCGATTTTCCTCATTTTTCTAATGCATGAAATACATGCAAGACGCGGTTGACTATACTTCGCATACATTAACCGAAAAAAACATCCCTGGACGCATGAAACTCGCTGTATAGCAATCTCTAGAATGCATGAAATTCATTCAAGCCGCGGTCAGTAACTTGTGTATGTACGCTTCGCGTACATTAACCGAAAAAAAACATCACTGGACGCATGAAACTCGCTGTATAGCAATCTGTAGAATGCATGCAATTCATTCAAGCCGCAGTCAGTAACTTGTGTGTATACGCTTCGCGTACATTAACCGAAAAAAACATCACTGGACGCATGAAACTCGCTGTATAGCAATCTCTAGAATGCATGAAATTCATTCAAGCCGCAGTCAGTAACTTGTGTATGTACGCTTCGTGTACATTAACCGAAAAAAAAACATCACTGGACACATGAAACTCGCTGTATAGCAATCTCTAGAATGCATGAAATTCATTCAAACCGCGGTCAGTAACTTGTGTATGTACGCTTCGCGTACATTAACCAAAAAAAAAAAACATCACTGGACGCATGTAACTCGCTGTATAGCAATCTCTAGAATGCATGAAATTCATTCAAGCCGCAGTCAGTAACTTGTGTATGTACGCTTCGCGTACATTAACCGAAAAGAAAAACATTACTGGACGCATGAAACTCGCTGTATAGCAATCTCTGGAATGCATGAAATTCGTTCAAGCCGCGGTCTGTAGCTTGTGTATGTACGCTTCGCGTACATTAACCGAAAAAAAACATCACTGCACGCATGAAACTCGCTGTATAGCAATATCTAGAATGCATGAAATTCATTCAAGCCGCGGTCAGTAACTTGTATATGTACGCTTCGAGTACATTAACTGAAAAAAAACATCACTGGACGCATGTAACTCGCTATATAGCAATCTCTAGAATGCATGAAATTCATTCAAGCCGCAGTCAGTAACTTGTGTATGTACGCTTCGCGTACATTAACCGAAAAAAACCATCACTGGACGCATGAAACTCGCTGTATAGCAATCTCTGGAATGCATGAAATTCGTTCAAGCCGCGGTCAGTAACTTGTGTATGTACACTTCGCGTACATTAATCGAAAAAAAAACATCACTGGACGCATGAAACTCGCTGTATAGCAATATCTAGAATGCATGAAATTCATTCAAGCCGCAGTCAGTAACTTGTGTATGTACGCTTCGTGTACATTAACCAAAAAAAAACATCACTGGACGCATGTAACTCGCTGTATAGCAATCTCTAGAATGCATGAAATTCATTCAAGCTGCGGTCAGTAACTTGTGTATGTACGCTTCACGTACATTAACCGAAAAAAAACATCACTGGACGCATGAAACTTGCTGTATAGCAATGTCTAGAATGCATGAAATTCATTCAAGCCGCGGTCAGTAACTTGTATATCTACGCTTCGTGTACATTAACCGAAAAAAAAAACATCACTGGACGCATGAAACGCGCTGTATAGCAATCTCTACAATGCATGATATTCATACAAAGGAAAAATAATTAAAAACTGGTAAAAACAAAAAATCCAAATGAAAAAATAGGTTAAAATTGCAAACACTTGAGGAAAAAATAGCTAAAACTTGTTTTTTAATAGAAAAATCTGCAGGAAAAAATTTGTAAAAATACAAATATCCGGAGGAATAAATAGTTAAAAATTTGTAAAAATAGAAAAATCCCGAGGGAAAAATGGCTAAAAATTTGTAAAAATGGAAAAATCCGGAGGAAAAAATAGCTAAATCAGAGCTGCCAACTGCTACGAAAAAATCGTAGTTGCTACGATTTGGAGTTAAAAACTACGATGCTATGAAAATTGGTCTAAAACTACGATTTTCTACAAAAAGACGCGAATTTCGCAAAAGAATCACGCTAAAAAAACGCGAACTTCGTCAAAGTATCGCGGATAAAAACGCGAATTTCGTTAAAAGATATCTGAAAATCGCGGATTTTGTCAATAGATCGGTGAAAAATTCGAATTTTGTCAAAGGATCGCTGAAAACACGCAAAATTTGTTTTAAAAATTGCTGAAAAGACACTAATTTTGTCAAAGAATCGTGTAAAAAGCGCAAAATTCGGCGAAAGATCGCTGAAAATAACGCGAATTTCGTCAAAGGATCGCTAAAATAACGCGAATTTTGTCAAAGGATCGCTAAAATAACGCGAATTTCGTCAAAGGATCGCTAAAATAATGCGAATTTTGTCAAAGGATCGCTAAAATAACGCGAATTTCGTCAAAGGATCGCAGAAAATAACGTGGATTTCGTCAAAAGATCATGGAAAAGACGCAAATTTCGGCAAAAGATCGCTGAAAAGAAACGCGAAATTCGGCAAAAGATCGCTGAAAAAATGCGAAATTCGGCAAAAGATCACTGAAAAAACGCACAATTCGGCAAAAGATCACTGAAAAAAATGCAAATTTCATCAAAGGATTGATGAAAAAACTCGAATTTCATCAAAGGATCGCTGAAAATACGCGAATTTTGTAAAAAAAAATCACTGAAAATACCTGAATTTCGTCAGAAAAATTCTGAAAAAACGCAAATTTCTGCAAAATTTACTGCATTGGGTTAAAAGTTTGAAACCATATTACTTTTACTAATGAAGAAAATTCGCCACGAATCGTAAAAAAAAAATCTATTTAAAAAATCCAGAAACAGGCTTCAATGTGCATAACTTCAGACATAACAGGTACCTTCTTGCAAAATCTTGTAGATCTGTGCGCATCGCAGCAGTCTCTTCACAAAACAGTGCACACAGAGACAAACATCTTATGTTTATTTATCATTATAGCTATAGTTTTTAATCTGAAACAATATATTGAACTAACTTTTTGAAAAATGAGATTAACCTGACCTGCAATAAAAAGCAATTAGCACAGACCCGACCTGATGCAGGACATTTTAGGACTTTCCACGTCTCCCAGTTCGCCGATGTCAAAAGAGGTATACATTGTGGAACTCCATTCTTTACTCTGCCTCCGTCAAAGCACTAGGGAAACACTTTAACAATCAGGAAGAAATCCAAAATGACGATTGTCAAAAGTACAAGTTGCTGACCAAGGGATCATCTCATGGAAAAACAAAAGTTCACTATCGGCAGAAAAAAAATCTTAACTTCCATGAAAAAAACATCATTTACATGTTCCAAACCATGCATGTCTGCTTCCACTGATAGCCATTTTAAATATGAGCGGTGTTTTGTGTGGAAGATTTTAAGGGAATCCCCCCCCCCCCCCACACAACCGCCTCAGAATCTTTCAGAAAATTCATTGTGAAGTTCGGAAATTTAGCTTAGGAGTGGACAGAGCATGAATTGAATGGAAATAATTACATTTAATCAATTACATCCACAACAAAAAAATATTGGTTAAAACAAGTGAGTCTCCTACTTTGTATCCTTATGCATTACACATACGTTCAGTTAATTAGTATTTGTTTGCTTAAAATTTGCCGCGCAAAAAACAACCCACCAACCAACCTCCAGATTAATTTGAATTTTGGGTACTACTATTTTTCATTCTCAAAGGTTGGCAGGTCTGCTAAATATTTTTTTTAACGGAAACATCCAGCGGAAAAAATGGCTAAAAATTTGTAAAACTGGAAAAATCCGAACGAAAAAGTTGCTGAAAGTTTGTAAAAATTGAAATATCTGAAGGAAAGTATTGGTAAAAGTATGTAAAAATCGAAAAATGTTGCAGTAAAATTTACTAAAACTTTGTAAATATTCATAAAACGAAATAAAATCAATGTTTATGTCTTCCTTTGAAAAATTTACGCCGTCCAATTAGTTCAGCCCTTATTCCATGCTCTTCTCTTCTTTCGGCCTAGTGATTTGAGAAAGAACCGGCTTCCGAACTCTATGAATCCAACATTACGGCACACAAAAAACCAACCAACCCGACCAAACGATTTATTTACCCACACACCAATAAATTTTTCCACATCAAACAAGCTTTCTGATTAGTTGTTAAACCGAACGCTTCTAAAGTCATTTCCTGTTGAACTTGATTTCTTATATAATATCTATTAATTTCTATATAATCTAATTAATTTATGACTGTAATATAATAAATATTATAATATAATCTAATTAATTTATATATAATCTAATCTCTATATAATCTAATAATGTATATTAATTTCTTATATTATATCTTCATCTTCATAATCCTCCAAAATACCGGAAATGACTTAAAAAGCGTTTGCTTTTACAAATAATCAGAAATCGTATAAATCCCAATCGCCGATCAGCGGTGGAGACAGAAATTATGCGTAGCTACCTCCCAACTATATGAATCCAACATTACCGCATACAATAAACCAACCAACCCGACCAAAGGATTCAATTTACTCATAAACCAATCAAATTTGTACATCAAACAACATAGGCGTGGAAAAAATGTAAGACACGAACTGGTAGTAAGAAAATCTCATTTATCACCTCGCCAAATCCAACATCGCCAACTTCCTCGCTTATTCGAGGATTCAACCAATATAAATGTGGTCTAATTGGTGATGATTCTATTCAAGTAAGACTCATGAGATGCAAATTGAATAAAAATCAGTTTATTTTTTCAGAAACTGTAGGTGAATCTGTTGTTGATGTCAATGATTTTGTAATGTTGCGCCCATAGCCAAAAGTATTTCAGGAAAATTCCAGGCTCAATCTTACTCATAAATATTTTAGAATTCCATTTGCAAATTTTAATGTGTGCTGATTTTTTTTTTTTTACTTAAGTAATAATTTCATCTAAATTGCAATTAAAGTTCCTGTATTAATCTGCTATTATTTTTAAAATATAATAAATTTTATTATTATTATTATTTTTTTTTTTTTCAAAATGTTACTTGCAAATTTATATTACTACAGTAGAAGACCTTTATAACGCAAACCTAAAGACCTAAAACCTAAAAGGTTGTACGTTATATAGATCACATTTGACACATCATTAAACCTACCTTGTAAACATGGCAAAATATGTCTGAAACATAGCAATATAGAGTAGAGGATTTTTATATTATGTTTCTTGGGACCAAAAGTTGTGTAGGTTGTAAATTTTTGTATAATATAGATTATTTCATACATTGTTAAATTTACTTTATAAACCGGGACCAAATGTTCCTGGATCATATCATTCATTATATTACTCATTTTCAAAAACATTTATTGTCATAATAGCAATATTTTCATTAAAAGGTCTGAATTGAGAAGATTAACATGAAATAATGAATTAAATTTAGTCCATTACAGAGTAGTAATTTTTTTTTTTTTTTTACAATGTGGAATGCAGGCGTGTTTTAACTGCAAAATTCCTTGTTTACATCTGAGAAGTTGTGTGTTATATAGAGAATTGCATTATAAAGATGATCTTCTACTGTATGTTATTTTGAAGGTAAAGGGGAAATAAAAATAGATTTATATCGTATTTCAGATAATACCTAATAGCGGTCCACTATGCCCGGTGGGTGGACCATTGTCCCCCGCTTTTGGGGCACACTGGTCTACTTTACAAGTGTACATAAATATTATTATTTATTATTATTATTATTATTTTTTTTTTTTTTGACAAATGTATTGAAAACTATGTTTTGAGAAAATTACGATGAATGTGAAAATGTTTAAGGAATATTCAAAAATATTTTCATGCAGATCGGTCTGTCCGTTAAAGAGAAAAAAAATGTTAACTGAAAAAGTGGTCCACTGTGTACTAGTCTCCCCTACTATAGTGTTATTTTAAATCTTAATTTTTTTTCTTAATTCTCTCAATATATATATATATACAATGGTGTGCAAAAATTAAGGACAAGAAGGTTTTTCGAATGTAATGTCGCACAGATTTCCACGTCGATAAAAATAATACCATAAGATATTCAAGATGTGAAAATATGAGACAAGTGATAAAAACCATCTAAACAAAGAATCAAAAGGATATGAAAGCATTTTATTGAAAAGGTCGCTTGGAGCACAAATGCAGAGAAGACAGAAACGTTCATCTTACAAGCACCTGGCAGGGAAAATTCAGTCTCTAATAGGGGATATGATCACCCCTGACTGCGATGCAGGATTTGCAATGTCTGTCCATGCTGAGAACAAGGTTGTCTAGTAGCTCTTGGGGAATAGAGTCCCATTCCTCTTGTAATGCCAATTTCAGCTCCGGAATCATTGCTGGTGCCTGATTACATGATGCCAAGCGTCTCCCGAGAAGATCCCACATGTGTTCTATGGGATTAAGGTCCGGGGACTGTGCAGACCAATCCATGCATTGAATATCTTCACTCTCCAGGAGCTCTTCGACAGGCGCTGTACAATGAGGCGGAGCATTGTCATCCATGAAGAGAAAGTCCGGACCCACAGCACCTCTAAAAAGGCAAGAGAATCTCGGTGCAGTAGCGGGCATCAGAGACTGAACCTCCTTGGAAGACGTGGAGGTCTGTACGGCTACCAAGCATGATACCACTCCGGCATGTCCAAAATGGTCCCTTTCGATGATGTTGGAGGGGTGATTATGTGTTCCCTGCTCTCTCCAGATGTGTATATGTCCAGAATCGCTTGTCATACTAAATCGGCTCTCATCTGTAAAGAGTACTCAACCTCACTCCTGTTGTGTCCAATGTTCCCGATATAGGTGAAAACTGGGAAATTTAGTTAGTAGCCAGTGGCCGGTAGACTCAGTTTCATTAGTGGCCACTTTTTAAAGTTAGTCGCCACTATTATGTTTCAAACTTTCTTGACATTTAGATAAATTATAATCGTTGTATTTGTATATAAACATATTTTCCTATAGGAGTTTTATAGTTATTGTATGAGTATGAGTGTATTTTGCATGATTAAACAACATCTTTTGAAGAAAAATAATCCAACTGGTGAGCATGTGGCAGAAGTCGAAATATTGAAGATACTGAAATGTCCTTAAAATCCGCTTGTATCTGGTCGGAAAAAAGGAATAAATTACTTGAAATGCATGTGGAATCAAAGCTGATAAACATATTTTGCAGAATAAAACTATATTTCTTGAAAAAATAATTCAACTAAAGAGCACATGAGAAAAAGCCGAAATACTGAAAATACAGCGAAGACGTTGAAATCTGTTTGCATCTGGTTGGAAAAAGAATTAACCAGTTCTCTAATTAGATGTAATTAATGTAGAGATGCATATTTTCTTGAAAAATGGTGTATTTCACTCGGCGATCGATAACAGATTTTATAATCGCCACTTGGCGGGTGGCGATCGATGGTGGATTTTGTAATCGCCAACTTTTAAACTTTAATGGCCACGTGGCGAGTGGCGACCGCTAATTTTCACCTATAGTTCCTGACACCACAGAAAACTATGTCTCCGATGAGCAGCCGTTAGTGGACATACCGTACTGGTCGTCGTGCATACAGGCCACCTTTGTGCAGCCTCCTAGCCACAGTGAAACGTGATATTCGATGGCCAGTAGTCTGCTCCATCTGCCTTGGAATTTCTCCTGTTGTCTGATGCCTGTTTCTTTTCGCCTGTAGGACAATATAACGGTCCTCCGCTGTTGTTGCGCATGAATGACCACTGCTGAATGCTCAGACAGCTGTTCCCTTCGTTTGAAATTCACTCCAGACTCGTGAAACGATGCTATGAGTGATCCCGAACTCTTGTACCTTCTTCCAACTTCCCAATGATTCGACCCCGTGTATGGTCCTTCAGATGACATCTTCTGGATTGCCTCTTGGCTATATCACACGATAATAGCAAAAAAACGCTGCTGAAATGTCACAGTGCAATAGATTTCACCAAATTTCTGAACGGTCACCGCCTCTATGCTTTTATCCCCTTAGCACCTCCTCTTTTTATGCCATATATGGGTATGTCCTGCTGCATTTGTTTCAGGTCTACCCCCTGATTGGTCTTTCATTTAGTTCTGTTGCCTTTTTTGGCTTTTATGCTAATTTATCAGCTCCGTCCTTAATTTTTGCACACCAGTATATATATATAATAAATCAGATTGATATATTATTTAGGAATTTTACCATTAAAATTCCTTTTTAAAATGAGATTAGATGAACAAAATACATGCTTTAATGAAATGTTGCAAAACTTTGTTGTTAAACATTGCAGAATATTTGTATACAAACACACACTTATATAAAAAATCTTCATCTACTACAAATGTAGAATGCTTGGTATTTTTGTATCAATAATTTAAAATACAATTAAATGTAATTATTTTTTAGAAAGCATTTATTGTATTTTCTATTTATACAAATTATTCTTTATTCAAAATCTCCAAACTTTTTCCTACTGTTTAAAAAATAAGATACTTCCCCATTATTCCATCGACACTTTCTATATAAAAACTATCACCAAACTGTAGCACCCAATAAACAAGTAGAAGAATATTGCCATTAAAATCTTAAAAAAAAAAAAAAAACAAGAAATTAGGAAAAGTCCTACTCATTATCATTTATCAGTAACTTTAAACAGTAATGGATATTTAAAGTATGTTGTATAAAGTATAATATCATACCACTTAATTTTAATGAAGTTTGTAGCAGAAATTTTGAATAGACTTTTAATTTTATAACTTTCGTGAAATATAGCCATAAAATTGCATTTCCTTGTTTTCAAATAAATTTCTTTGAAAATCTGATGTGAATTTAGCATGACAGAAACATGTTTTTCCTTAAATTTATTTTAAAAGCCTTGGTGCATGGGATACATGATGAATATTTGAGATTTGACTGGACTCTGTATATATGACCATTGGTCACTCACTGCACGTTATAATTGGCTGGAAATTTTGTAATTCAAAATTTTGAAACCAGTAAGCAACATATATTATGAATGCTGTGCAAATTTAGCACTAACTATTATATTATGATTGTAATAGAATAAAATCTGTTTGAAATGTTTTTCTATTGTTTTTTTCTCTCTCCAAATGAGGTATTAAAAATTAAAGTATACAGGTTACATGAAAATAAATTTTAGAAAATGTTAAGTCCTTAAAAATTTTTATTCCTTAGAATTTTTATAGACTCCTTGGATTTTTTTTCTTTTCAAGTCTGTGTAAATTCTGATTACTGTATTCCTATGCCATCTGTATTTAATGTGAAAATGAATATGTAAAAGTATTCTAGACTTCTAAATAACTATACATTGCCTGTTTATTTTATTTTTTTTCCAGGTATTTGATGTAACACTGAATAGAGTACACACAATTGTTTCTGATTTGGATATATTTGCCAAAGTTGGGAAAGGGGTTGCTCATGATGAGCATATTCCTTTCACAGTAAAAGGGAATAAATTAATTGTAAATGATGAAGAATCAGAGCATGATGGGAAGATACGAGTAGACTTTATAAAAGTAAGTTTAATTTTATTGAATTAAATCTAACATTTTTGTGCTTGAAATTGATATATTGTAATTGAATAATGACATTGTACGCTATATAGACCTCAGAGTGGCTCTCTTTTCTCGCTATTTTTTGTATATTTGTCTCTTTTAGTTATTTTTAAGCTTTTGTCTCTTTTTCCAGCTTTATCAATCATCTTTTATACCTTGATTTTTTTTTTTTTTTATTAACTTTCCTCCCAAATTTGCATTAACTTATTTTACTCATATTGTGTGAATAAGGCATTATATGCATGGGCGAGACAACGAATATGTTTGTGTTGTTATCTTGCTAATTTTTCATCGTAAACATGGTCAATTTTAAGTTATATCCTTTCTGTTCAAATCAGAAATATGATTTAATTTCGTATAATTTATGTTAGAGATTTTTCACTAAAGTGCTGGATCGCACAATATTTTTGAGAATCCCACTTAAAATAAGTTAACTTTTCGAACATGCTAGTTAAAATTTTTGTTAGAATCTGAAAATTTCACATTATTTTTCCTTCACAACCCCTGATTAAAGTTATTTTTATTCTGCTGAGAAGCAATCTTTTGGTGGTATAGTTTGAAATTATGTTTAACAATCTTATCCTTAAATTATTAAATAATTGCTATTATATGCTGTATTTAGGGGAGGGGGGGGAAATCCTTACTGATTTGAAATATAATAGTTAGCAGGGTTGGCAAGTTTTTGCCATGGGCGGAAAAAACCTGGTTAAAACCGTACTGGCAAAAATAGGTTTTTGCCAGGTGGCAAAAATAGATGTTTGGCAAAAATACGCTATGTCTATTTAGTTTTTTCCCCAGAAAAAGAGAAAAAAAATATTTCATGAAAGAAAAAATAAACTTAATATGTAGTTAAAAGTCAATATTCTAAATTTATTTTTTAACTCTAAGCACTATTTTTGAAGTGGAATAAATATAATTATCCTTTTTATGAAAGAATACTAACACATAACAAAAATTATAAATGAACAAACAAAACGTTAAACACAAACAAACAAAATTATAAATGAAAAAATACTAATTTTATATAAATAAATAGAAAATTTAATTATTCATATTTATACGATAATTATTATTGATTATACACATAATATTATTGATTATTCACATTGTGCAGGCTCTAAATGTGCAAAACATTTATGTTTATATGTGTTAGAAATTCAAATAAACAATTATATTCTAAATTCAATTTATATAAAATTATATTTAAAGCAGAACACTATTAAATTTCATCTAATTCAGTGATATCTCCATCACAACCTAATATTTGCTGTTTTAACATTGCATAGCAATAAACTAGTTTTGAAAGAGTATTTCTAGACAATGTATTTCGAATTTTAGTTTGCATAAATGCAAAATTCGAAAAAAATCTTTCGATAGCAGCACTACTTGCTGGACATATTTCAAGATGTGCAACTAATGAACAGAAGTCTTTTGAAATCTCACAAGCTTTTTTGATACTGCTCCACCAATTATACGCATTGACACTACTAATCACTTTTTCTGCAAAATATGAATTGGGGAAGAGTTTCTCTTTTAGCTCGAAATTATTAACATATGATATAAAATTGGGATTAATTTTATTTAACCATGCTTTGCAACTTTCTTTTTGCTCGTAATTTAAAAGTTCGCCTCTGTACTTTGGATGTAACAAATATGCTACTAGATGGCACGGCAAAACCGCTTTCTCAAATCACTTTTTTAATTTTGAAAAATGTGGTTTTAGATCCTCATTTTTCAAAAGATTGTGCCATACATGACAACCATCTGCTATGGTAGTTGAATTTTTTTGTATCACATTTAAAGCGATCAAAATAGGTTTTAAATGTTTTATTTGATCCTTTACCTGACAATGCAGATTCCTTTTAATCATTTCCTTTTTAATCATAAATATAAAATAAACCTGTGCGGTTGTACTTACGTATTCTACATATTATATATTACGTAAATAATACTCTTATTACATATGCCATGTTTGTACTATTATTTTTTTTTTTATAAATTGATAATTTTTGTGAAAACATTAATTTCAGAAAATCTATCTATTCATTTAAGAAAACAATGTCAATTTAATTTTTAATAAGGAAACATGTTTTAACAAAATGTAAGTGTATTATGTCAGAAGCCTGTTCAAAATCCTTTTATATGGTACATAATTTATTGTTCTGCGTTTTGTATTTGCTTAGATAAATGAATGTTGGCAGCAGAAATAATAAATATGATGACTGACAAAATGCTGTAGTTAAGAATAAAAAGATATCTGTTTTTTAATTTGGTTCTTAAGTTCCTATTAGACTGAATTCCATCTATTTTATAAACAATTAAAATATACAAAATTATTTTAATTATGTTTATTAATTAGCAAATTAAATAAAAAATATTAAATGGTATGTTATTAAATCTAATTATTTATACCATTATGATCCTTTTTACTTTCTTCTATCTTTACAAGAAGAAAGTATTGGATTCATGAAAATTTTCGACTTCCGGTTTTCGACGGATTTATACGTTTTAGAAGGTCCTGAACACGATTTGACTATTTTTAGAAAATGTCTGTCTGTGACTCTGTCTGTGACTCTGTCTGTATGTGACAAAAATTTTGTGGGCGCTCTATCTCAAGAACTAATGCTCGGAATTTAATAAAACTTTAGATTCAGTTAGTCCCTGATATAAATTGGTGCTGATTAGTTTTTGGTAAAAATCGCCCGGCAGGTGGCGCTGCTATGCAGCATTTTTCGTGATTTCCGCAATAGCTCTATCTCAAGAACTAATGGTCGGAATTTAATAAAACTTTAGATTCACTTAGTTCCTGATATAAATTGGTGCTGATTACTTTTTGGTAAAAATCGCCCGGCAGGTGGCGCTGCTATGCAGCATTTTTCGCGATTTCCGCAATAGCTCTATCTCAAGAACTAATGCTCGGAATTTAATAAAACTTTAGATTCAGTTAGTCCCTGATATAAATTGGTGCTGATTAGGTTTTGGTAAAAATCGCCCGGCAGGTGGCGCTGCTATGCAGCATTTTTCGCGATTTCCGCAATAGCTCTATCTCAAGAACTAATGCTCGGAATTTAATAAAACTTTAGATTCAGTTAGTCCCTGATATAAACTGGTGCTGATTAGGTTTTGGTAAAAATCGCCCGGCAGGTGGCGCTGCTATGCAGTATTTTGCAGGATTTACACGATTTTAGCGATAATTATATCTCAAGAAATATTGCACGGAATTTAATAAAACTTGAGTTTCAGTTAGACCTTTTCGATAAATTGGTGCTGATTCTTTTTAGTGTATGCAAAACCTTTGTGAGATAGAAGAAAGTTTTGGGATTGACACATCCGACTAGTTAATTTATAGATCACACATTAAAGACCAATAAGAATTTGCCATTTCTGCCGGTTTTTTCCATTTTTGTCCTGGTTTTTTCCAGTTTTTGCCACTGTCCTGGCAAAAATACCCACCCTGATAGTTAGCCTATACAATGTCTTAAAAGAATTTTTTCAGTGTAATCTATATCATCCTCCATAAACCACAAGAATCCTACAAGTTATGTTTCCCTTCTATATTATAAAAATTTGTCAGAAAAAAAATATCATCTATTCAAATTAATTAATATAGCCTTTAAACCTCAGAATGTTTTGAAAAATATGCTATTCAAATTCAAGCCTAAAATTCACCCCTTGTAGAATACCGGCATAGTTTATAGTATCCTTTGTAAAGGCTGTGACTGTTTATATTGGTGGAACTGGATGATCATGCAACATCCACTTAGAAAAGTACAAACACACTTCCAAATCTGGCAATTTATAATCTAAACTTGTTAATTATTCAATAAATACCAATACCAACCACATCCCAGATTTTGAAAATTATTCAATCCAACTGCAGTAATTATAAAAGTAGAATTTGTTTTCGAAGGTTGATTTACAAGGTTGCAGAAATCTCCACTGAATGATGTATATACAATACCACCAGGCTATTTGGTCCTACTGTGATGTATACTCCCTGGTGTCTTAATATTTTTTTAAATGGCGTATTCTTGAACATGAACATGTGTAAATGTTTTGGTTTTCGGTTGACATTTGTACTAATGATTAACTTGTATAAAGCTTGAAATGGCTACTGTAATCCTTTTTATTATATGATATTATTCTTTTTTTTTTTGTGTTATTAAATGTCTGATTTTAAAACTTAAAATGTCTTTATAAGCTCAGCTCTGGTAATATCCATTCCAAAGATATAGATATATGTTAATGAAAAGCAGCAAAACATTTATAGCAGGCATCTGTTGAGGCTTTAATAACAGCTTTGTGGAACATATGAGTTATCAGATTGCAAATGTTTTGGTAGTAACATATATTGCCTATATTGGAGCATGAGCATTTCATTTCATTTGTAGTCAATCTGATACCTGACCTAAACCAAATTATAATTTTCATCAACCTGCTAAACTGGCCCGAACTGCAGCATTTTAATTAATCCAAAGACTACTGGAAATGAAAAAAAAAAAATCAATACCATATTTAAATGCAATGGCAGGATTTCTGTCAAAAACTGCTAAATCTCCCTCTTAAAAGGTGTCCGGACAGGAGAACTCTTCCTTCCTTCTCTGCCACCCGCAGGAGGAAAAGCTGAAACAAAATTAACGTTTATCGCTATTGGCATAGCTAAAAGAAATTAGAATCAACTTTCTCCAGAAGACGACATCCAATTTCCAAAATTCTTGATTCAATTTCCAGAAATCTTGATCCGTGTTAACTTCAAAAAATTTTCACTGGGTGGGTTTCTGTGGTTCCAGGAAAGGATGATATCACTTCTAGAAATACACATCACATGTACAAAATTGCAATTCTTAGAGGTTGGAGGTGGGTGATGTCCAAGAATCTCCCACTTTTTGGAGGGAAAAAAAATCTCACATGAAAATTCTTCAGCATGCATCATTCTTGCTTGTCGTACTGTAGATGTTTTATCCAAGTGTAAGATTTTTGCAGATGGGAAGCATTTTTATCACTCACTAATTTCTTTACAGCTTTCTTTATTTTCATATTCACCCAAATGCATACAAAAGTTTAAAAAGTATTTTTTTTTATTATTATATGCTAATACAGGGTTCCCAGCGACATGGAAAATCTGGAAAGTCAGGGAATTTCAAAGTAGTCAGGGAAAGTCATGGAAATTTAAAAATATATAGGAAAAGTCAGGGAATTTACAAATATTTCCTAATAAGTCATGGAAAGGTCTGGGGGGGGGGGGAGGGGGAATTGAATTTGAAATCATTTCTTTTTCAGAAAAGTGTTACTATATTTCTCGCTACATGGTGCCTCTGAAAAATATCTAAACTCTTGTTGGTTGCAAGATTGAGGAATTCCTTCAAATGTAAAGCAGAAAAACCATAATATGCACAAAAGTTTTCTACATTGTTTAGATTTTTTCATGACATTTCAAATTCTAGACTTTGTTGTATGGCATTCATTTGAAAACTGGCAAAGATGAAGTTTTTTTTGCATTACAGTATTTTATAGAATTTCATTTTGCAATTTTCTTTAAAGGTACTTGAATTTTCTCCTGGGAAAAGAGTATGAACCGTATTACAATACAAATTTCTGATTTTTTTTTTTTTTTTATGCTGCTTGTTATTTTGTGTTATTTAAAGCAGATTTTGTGTATGCCCATTTGGTCATGGAATTTTTTTTGATTTGGTCAGGGAAAATCATGGAAAGTCAGGGAAATTGAAAGACATGTTTTGCTCGGAACCCTGTAATAATAGAGTAAACTAAATATAGGAATTACAAAATAAATAAATAAAATCTTTTGCTCATCAGGGATATGTTTAGGAAGAAATTGGGTCCTTTAAAGGACCCTTCAAAATTTTTGTCATCTCAAAACAGGACCCTTCAGAAAACTTTTCATCTTTAAACAGTATCCTTCACAAAATTCTTTGTCTTAAAAATAGACCTTGCTCAAAACTTTTCCCTCTCCCAACTGAACCTTTCACAAATTTAATCATTTAAAAGTAAAATATGATTTGTCACTTTTATCTATATAAAGAAAATTTGTTTATTTTACGTACATATATTGTCTTAAAAATGTATAAACTAGAACCTAAATATAACAATCATTTCAAATTCACAAATTGTGATTAAATTTTTCACAAATTTCAAAAGCTTTTCACAAAAACAGGACCCTGGAAGAAAAGTGTGAACAGACCCCTACTCATTAAATGCTTATAAAAGAAATCCCAGCTGAACAATATATCAAAATGAAATAAATTTTCAACTGTCAAGTGACTCAAAGATTATTGCGTAATACTGATCAATGAGTAAATAAACACTTTTATGAGTATGAAATCAGAATATACAGTATCTGGCAAAAAGATAAAAAATAAATCACTGACCTGCAATTTACAAATGGAATCTGAAGGCAAAACAAATGAACATTATTGCATATAATTCCGCCTTTGCTTTTTACGCATGAATTGATTATTATTTTTCGGAATGTCATTTTAATAGAATTCCACTGTTATTCATCCTGCCATCATCCTCTTGATTCATCCTGATCCATCCTGCTTATGCGAATATTTCTTTTCTCAAAATAGAATAAATGAAGAATTTTTTTTTTTTTTTTTTTAAATATTTATCTTTTTGATCTAAAATTTTGGTATGAAATTTACTAAATAATGCATTAATAATAAAATAGGAAACAAAATTAAAGATTACTACTAATTCAGTTAAAGGAAAGGCATGCTTTTTAGATTTTATTCTTTAAAGAAGATAACATGGCACACTCGGAAAATAGTATTCTTTTTGTTGGAAATTGGCACGATGCAGCTCTGTGTTAAATATATTTAGAATTATCTCTACCTTGCAAATCAAAAATTACTCATATTTAAATATTGTATTTATATATATATATATTTATATACATCCATTAAAAAAAACTTTCTTTGTATTAAAGAATCCTGGTCAGGTTATTGTGGTATTACTTTTACTTTGTTTTCATTTTTCTGTAATTTTTATTTCTGTTCAGCACACTTTGTTTTTATCATGTGTTTGTTCTTAGGCCTACTCTGCCATCGCCGATTTTTCCTATCATCAATTCCCACTTTAAGCCTAGTTCGGCTATCGGTGGAGCATTTTCTATTGGAGGTGTTCTCAGTGAAGTCGCTATGCTTTGTGCGTAATATGCATGCACCAGGATGGGGCTATTTGCTTTCAGTTTTCTCCGTTTTAGCATTTGTAATGGGGTTTTGTTTTGATCTGTGCGAATTAAAAGGCTTGTTCTGATTTTTAAATTGTTTAATTTGCTCTTTCTTATTCAATGTCATTTTTAATTTTACTCTCTCTTCTAAATTTTACCCAAAGCAAAAAAAATGCACAAATTGTGCGAGGATTTTGTGTTTGATTCTCCATCGCAATGTATTACTAAAGATCGCAGCCTAATTCTCATTTCAAACAATAGATTTGATTTAAATGCACAACTGCAAAGATTTCTGTTCTTCCACTAAAACAACAAAATGATTGTTTATTCATGTCACAGATACTAACATCCAATGTCAGCCCAGCAAATTTACCACAGACTGCATATGTTATGGAATTGGAATTCTGCATCTGTTAGGTTAAACCCCACCCAAACCCGACATACTTTGACCTGAGCTCAACCCCAAATAAAATAAAATTGATATTTTAATGCACTTATGAAAAAATAGTCTACAATTCTATCACTGATATAAATTTTATCCTTTATATCAAAAAAATTATGTGTATGCATTATAGGTGCAGATTCCTAAAATCTGTAAGGAGCCAGTGGCTCCTAAACCCAAAAAATCCAGTGGCCACATTGTGAAACAAACGCATAAAAACAATAGCATTTATGTGTCTATATGTGATTTATTGTTTACTATTAAAGCTTAAAAGTAATAAACAGTAAATTTTAAAATAAAATTTACACAAAACTTAAATAAATGATTTATTTTTTCTTTATTAAAATTGGGCAACAGGATTTTATAGAATCTTCCAACCATAATTGTATACAGTTTGTAGGAATAAATATTTATAATGTAAGGCCACAAATAAACGATTCTGTAACTTTTTTGTTCTATAGATAAATGCCCACCCCCTCCCCCCTCCAAAGTGTTTTTCATAGCTGAAAATAAATGCTGGCATGCTATCACCCTGCTAAATCACCATGGGCATTTGCATCAAAAAGTATGTCTATAAAAATCAAAAGAAAAAATATATATGAAAAAATATGGAGATTTATTTTCTTTTAAGTTTTAGATTTTAATAAAATAAATTGAACAATTTTTGTCATTCAGGGATAATTTCTTTTTAAAGAAGAAAACGGGAAATGTAGATCTGTGGAAATGTGGTATCCATGCTTAATCATGTTTCTTAATTATGAACAACAGAAAAAGTAAAAAAGGGGTAAATATCGCAGAAAATGTGCAGAATTGATTTAAAAAATAAATTTTTTTAAAAATGCGAAAATCTGACAAGCGGTGGAAAAGGGGCAGCCCTGTAAGACACTTAGGCGACTTAGACATGGAAAGTTAGTGGCCAAAGAAAAAAATCCAGTGGGGACTGGCGACCGTGAATCTGCACCTATAGTATGCATATTCATTTATATTCAAACATATAACTTCTTTAACTAAAACAGTATTCTGTTCTTTCTTATAAAAAATTGGGTTAACTTGAACCCAAGATACAAGAATTAAAATCCTAATAGTAACAATTAATGTCAACCTGACTCATACCACACCGTTGGCCATTAAAATTGCAACACCAGGAAAGAATGCAATTAACAGAACGATATTTATTGGACAAAAACATTATAATGGGAAGGACAAGTGATTACATTTTCAGAAAATATGGAGGTATAGATCCTGAGAAAACACTTTCCAGAGCAGCCACCCCTGGTCACAATAATAGCATTTATCTGCCTAGTCATGGAGTCAAGCAGATATTGGATGTCATGTACGGGTATAGTAGTCCACGCAGCTTCAGCACTATGCCACAGTTCATCAACAGAAGCGAGTGGTGGCAGGCCAGTTGCTCAGAAGCCATTGACAGGACATTTTCAATTGGTGAGAAATCAGGAGAACGTGCCAACCAGGGTAACAGTCGAACATGTTCTGTATCAAGGAAGGTCTCTCGTATGTACGAGCAACATGCGGTCGTGCATTGTACTGCTGAAACGTACAGTTCCGGAAGCCTCGAAGATAGGGCAGAACCACAGGCAGTAACACCTCAAAAATATAATGGCTGCTGTTCATATTGCCGGCATTGGGAACAAGAAGTTATTGAGACGTGTATTCAATGGCACCCCACACCATCACTGCAGGTTATGGACCTGTGTGATGATTCAGATGCAAGCTGACAATGTGCATTCTGAAGGATGCCACCAAACACGGATACAGCCTTCATGATGCTGTATACAGAGCCTGGAGTCACCTGCAAAGACGATGTGATATATTCCATTCCTGCGTCATATACACCATCATGATGCCCGCATCCGTGTTTGGTTGCATCGTGGAAAACGCACATTGGCAGCTTGCATTCAACATCGTCATACTGGCATATCACCTGGAGTGACGGTATGAAGTGCCATTGGATACACGTCTCGGTAATTTCTTGTTCACATTGCCGGCAATTTCAACAAGAGCTGTTACATACCATTGTTTCTCTATTTACTGATATGTTTTTTCAATTTTTAATAAACTGCAATTTTCAAACATATTTTAATGAAATGTGATTCTACCAAAAGCCTGTTCAGAAATCTTTCATATATCTCACTCGTTGTATGTTTTGAATGTACATTAAAAAAGGGCTGTCGACATAAGAAATAATACATATGATTAGTAATTCAAAGTAATAAACAAAGTAATAATGCAGAACAACAAACAAATAAGGCAGAATTAAAAAGAACTTTCAAGATTTCTAATTTTATGCATGGGTAAAACGGACAAATGTCTGTCAAATTGGCTTGAAGTTAAGCTAATTGGCTGAAGTGAAAGCTGTCACCTTTTATCAATATTATTCATCAGAAAGAAAAACCTACAGAATGATCTTTGTGCGGTTACATGGATTTCCATTGGTTATTGCTTGGTTGGATTTAAGCAATTAGTGTCTATTTATTAATGCTGTCTGTTCTTCTTTTATGTATGTAAAATAGTGCTGTAATTTACTTTATCATTGTCACTTGCTTATTATTATTCCTTTTTAATAGGATAATTACCGTGATAATCCAAAGATAAATGCAATTTATGTAGTTAGAGGAACACTTGCAGGTAAATATTTTTTACATTGTTGTGTCAAATAATGTGCATTCAAACTTATATACACCTAATCCTTAATAATTTACATTGTAAACTGGTTTCTTAAAAGTAATATGTAAATTTAATTAATACAATTCAAATCAACATTTCATGTTGAATACATACATGCATTAGCTAACAGAAATGGGCAGATACATAGAAAATGTGGAATTATTGAATAATTAAAAAGCATTAGAAGAATTTAGAATGATTTCTCCTATAACAAATAATTCACATCTTCATATTTATATGTTAGGTATTTTTTCAGAAATCAAATGAAATTTTATCATTAAAGTTAATTGTTTCTTTGAAAATGTTAGAACATTTAGTCACAAAATTTAGCAGGCACTTCTGAATTTTCAAATAAAATCATCTGCTATAGATATAAAAATAAAATATATTGTATTCATTTCAATATAAATCAAATGAAAAATGCTTTTAAATATTATCTGTTTATGTTATTGAATTATTTTTTTCTATAATTTGAAATATGTTTTATTTTGTTGCTCTGTCTGCATCTAAAGTATGCACTATGCTGGAATTTAGAAAAATAATACTTAATTTGTATCAGATATATATATATAAAAATTTTATCATCAGAAAAGTTGTTGAATTTAAAACATACGATAATTTTTGATGCAGTTCAATATTATTCAATGTATCACAATGTTTAAATCGAGATAATTGAAATTGACAGCAAAATTAAAATACTTTATAAAAATATTTTTTTAAACCCAAAATTAAACTTTTAACATTGTTTAGTAAATTGCATGGAATAAATATTTATTCAGAAAGCTTTTGTAGAGTAGTGCAATCTATAGAATTTCATGGTGATTTTCAATGTCACCAATTCCATGTTTCACTGCTGGAAGTAACTTGTGATTTTGGAATCTTTATTTCAGCCTTCTCTCTCTGAATTGTTATTTTTCTGTGTGAACCAAATATGTTAAATCTACTTTTAAAAAAGGTTTAACTTTAACCATTACAATAGAGATGTAAATGCTTAAAGTAATAAAACAGAACACAATAAGGCCTTTAAAAACCTTTTAATATGATGATTGACATGTTTCGAATGCACAAACAGTGCCATTATCAAGATCTACACTACTTTGTGCTTTATAAGCGACAGATCGACGAACTTTGCATTTTATAAGCGACAGATCGACTAACTTTGCATTTTATAATCAACTGATCGACGAACTGTGCGTTTTTTCCGCGCCTAATCGACGAACTTTGCGTTTTTCTGCAACTGATCGACGAACTTTGCGTTTTTTTTTTTTTTTTTCGAGACTGACCGACGAAATTTGCGTTTTTTCCGCGACAGATCGACGATTTTCGCGTTTTATAAGCGACATATCGATGAACGTTGCGTTTTATAAGCGACAGGTTGACGAACTTTGCATTTTTTCCACGACTGATGGACGAACTTTGCATTTTTTCCGCGACTGATCGACGAACTTTGCGTTTTATAAGCGACAGATCGACGAATTTCACGTTTTTTCCGCGATCGATCAACGAAATTCGCATAATTTCTCGTTTTTTTTCTTTCAACAGATTGACAAAGTTTCTGCTTTTTTTTCCCGTGTCCGATTGACAAATTTAGATTTTCTTCTGCGTTCCACTGATGAATTTCACGATTTTTTCCCATGACCAACTGATGAATTTCACAATAATTTCCTGCAACTGATTGATGAATTTCGCAATATCTTCTGGCGAGCAATCAACAAACTTCACGTTTTTTTTTTTCCTTGACCGACTGACGAACTTTGCGATTTTTTCCATAACCGATTGGCAAATTATTCGGTTTCTGCTGGCGACAGATTGATGAAATTCACTATTTTTTTTCTCGCGCCTCACTGAAAAATTTCAAGATTTTTGCCGCAATTGACTGATGAATTCCGCGTTATTTTCTTGCGACTGATTAGCAAACTTCGCCATTTTTTCCCGTGACTGATCGACAAATTTAGTGATTTTTTTCGATGAACATATACATAGATAAGGACTTCTAACAAAATAGCCTTTCGAAGAAGAAAATTGTTTCTCAAAAAATGTTTCAAATACAATGTCTGAGTAGGACAGTTGTATTAGTTTATCTACCTCTTCAAATCGTCTACTTGACAGCCATCGTCTGGTAGGTACAATAGATTTATTCTATGGTATTTATCCGTATTGTTGTTTGTAGGTGGCGTTACCTTAGCACAGTTGTACACTGGCTGCCATGTAATTCCAAAGTCGCAAATCGAAATTAACACTATTTCGTTAGAAGTCCTTATCTATTTCTGTTCATGCGTAAGACGAATTTCATTATTTTATTCCCTCAACCAATTGACTAAATTCACAATTTTTTCCAACGACAAATAGACGTATTTAAAGATATTTTTTCCTGCGACTGAAAAGAGGGAAAAGAACAAAAAAAGGGCAGTAAGACCCACCGGTCGCTGCACCCTGTCAAATTGGCCTAGAGTCAGCACTAAACAAAAATGAGATTAGAAGAGCTGCAAAGATCTTATTACTTTTACTCCTTGAGGCAGAGGAGTAAAACTTTTAAATCATTGTGAAGGAGTAAAACTTTTAAATCCTTGTGAAGGAGTAAAACTTTTAAATCCTTGTGAAGGAGTAAACCTTTTTAATCCTTGTAATGGAGTAAAAATGTACCTTGTGAAAGAGGCTTTAGCACCCTAAATCAAATAGAATCTAAATTCAGAAATTTGATTAACATAACCTAATTATTAAGGACCCCTAATATTTGGGGGAAATTGAAAAATACACTGAATATATAAAATTTAACTTTCTTCCCTTTTTTATAATAAAAATAAACATTTTACATAGTCATTCTGAGTTGACTTAATTTTTCCAATGGTATTTTGTTATGTCTGCATTAATGTAATTCTTTAAATAGCACGTAAAATAATAGTGGGGTTTAAAAAAAAAGTTTCTCCCTCCCAAACATTACCACTCCCCTCCATTTAAAATTGTTGGGAGGGAGACTCCCCTCCTTAGAAAAATTGAATTTCAAGCCCTGATTTACATCTCTATTTTAATGTTTTTAAAAATGTCTTCACTGCAGCAAGCATGAAATACAAAATTTGTTTTTTAAATCCTACATAAAATTTAAAATCATATAAAAAGGTTAACTAATTTGAGTAGCATTCTATCTTGGCAGACATAAACCTAATGAAAAATATAATGCCACCTGTTTATAGTAAGCATTTTCACAGGACACTGAAAAACTATTAACACAAAGAAAAAAATTATATTTAGATGGATAATTTTTATTTCAACAATTAATGCAAGAATTGCATGAATGAGATATTACACCATAGTATGGAATTAATGTTCCCTTTTACAATTAATAGTGATTATACACATGTTTTCCAGTTCATGTACTTAATATGGAGGATTTGTTTATGAGTCATTGTCAAATAATATACAGACTTCATAAAAAACGAAACAGACAAAAAATGGAAATATATACCCAGGGAAGGAATACATCTTGGAAGAATTGAACTCCCCATCTTCTGTTATATTATTGCCTAATTTGTTTGAGTTTATCAAATTCTTATGACACCACAATACATTTTGTCTTGTAAGATTGATTCCATACTAATTGTACTATACTTAAAATTTTTAAGGCAAAATAAAATCAGCAACATTGTAAATGATCCTATACAGCTGTCACAGCATGATGATTGCAAATGAAAGTGACATCATTCTGTGCAGAATATTGCTCTTAAGATACCTAGTCGCCAGTTGCACATTTTTTGCCTTTTCTTAAAGAATGCAATGGAAAATGTTTAAAATAGCATCATTTTGTTGTAGAAAAGAGGGGAAAATTTTTATTTTTCTCAAGGTAACCTAAATAAATACAAGAAAATATTGAATGTTCGTAAAAACAACAATTTTAGTTGGAAAAGTTATTATATAGTCTGAAGAGTTATTAAATTATAAAAGGACTATGTTAGCTATTATCAACATTTTACTGTATCGCTTCAAAATACTGAATGTATATTGATACTTCAAGTGAAATTGTGGCATCTTCATTTGTTGTAAAAATATAAATAAAATTTAGACATTTTTCATATAAATATTTTTTTACATTAAAATAATTTTTTTAATTTTTGAAATATAATATTCTTTAACTCTTTCGTATCTGATGTTTGTAATATTTTTCATTTGAAGATTTGGACTTTGAAGGCATTCTTGTAGAGAAAAATTTAAAAATAACACAGTTGTTCTAATAATAACAATGATGATATAAATGAACAAGTGGGTAAGTGTGATTGAAGATTGCACAAAGGGTTTTGTTTAATATTCCTTTTAAAACACTTTATCCTTTTTTTAATAAATCCAAATAAATTTCATTTTCCAATTTTAAAAAAAAGTCATGTTTTTTATAAAGTAAAAATTTATTGGTGTATTTTTCTCGTTTTTTCAAAAATCTGAACCGGTCTGATAGCGGGCAATGTCCGCTATTATACTCTGTCATAATACTATCTGTTATGTGGACTAAATGCAATATTTAAAAAAAAAAAATCAATTTCAAAATTAAACATGTTGTATAGAGACCTTCAAAATGTTAAAATATGCCAATATTTCCATAATCGGGTTTTTATCATGATTCAATACGTTCCTCAAACTCATATGACATTATAATCACTTGCTGGCGTCATATCTACTTGCTTTCTCTAATACTCATGTTGATACTCTCTTTGTATTATTCTCAAACATTTGAAAAAGTCCGTTAAACTTCCAATAGGACGTCAGATTAATTTTCTTTTTAATTCTCTAATGACGTTATATTAACCTGCTTTCTGTACTTACACATACTCATACTCCTTGTATTATTGAGAAATGTTTGAAAATTTCCGTTTTATTACCAATATAACGTCATATTAATCTTTTTTCAATTGGTGAAACTTTTTATTTCATTTTCATTTTTCATGTGAAAATCTTTCAATAGAAAATTAATTATTGTAGAAAGAATTTTATTCTGGATTTTTAATTGTTGGCAACTGCTATAACGAGAAATGTTTAAATTTAATAGGAAAAGGCTGTTAGATTTTTGGTTTTTTTTATCTCTATATATTAAAATAATAAGATTTTTTTTAATTTTATGATTTTCCGCTTCATAGTAGGTATTCAGCGATAAGTACAAAAAATTTCAAGTCTGTAAGTTATATAGTTCCCTCCTTCCCATTGGTGCACCAGCTGAGCTCTGTACCTTTTAATCTATCTTACGTACAAAAATTATCGACACTACTATTGGTACTAAAAGTGTGATGCTACGATATTTTATGTTAATTCATTTTTTTCCCCTTGAAAAGTTTTTGTTGTAAATTTGTTGCTTTTTACTATTTATTTATTTATTTTTATCTTTTAAAGTTTAAGTTTTTTTTTTTTTTAAGCAATATTAATTTTATGGCAACAATTCATTTGACTTAGAAAAAAGGGGGTACCAATTCATTAAGAAAATATACTACCATCAAAAACATTACATAGCATAAAATTTGAAATAGCAAGACCGCTGAATAGCGTAGGGCTGCAAATAACTGTTCTGTTCACTGTATTGAAATTTTGTTTTATAGTGGAATTATACTTTTTTGAATGGGAATGTATTACTGGGGAATAACTAAAATTTCTTTATAGTGGATATTTTGTTCTGTGGGATTCATTGTGATGGGACCTAGCCATACATTAAAACTGTTTTTTAAACTCTTTTATTTAACTCAATTCCTGTATGTAGTAAAGATTGAATTTTGTAATTAATTTTCCACTCACTTCCTGATTGGCTTGAATTATTAAAATTATATACAAAGGTGTGTTTCTGATGACAATCCAACATTTTAATATTTTTGGAACTTAATTATATTTTAAGAAATTAATTTTAAGGCGTTTTTCCATTAATCGGACATATGTGATAAATCACCAAATATCCTTTATGGTTACAACTGTTATATGAGTTACAAGAACAATGAGTTAATTATGTGTCAAACCATGCTTGCTAAATATACCAACTGACTGTGAAACTGCAGCAATAAAATATTTTACACAGTAAAAAGTAGAAAATAAAATTTTAATAAAAAAAAAAATAGAGGAGGAAATAACACATATAAAATATAAAAAGGAGATAATAGAAGAGAAAAAAATACTCTTTTATCAATTAGTAGAGTAATATTAATTAATTATAATTATTTCTTGAGAAAATAATTTAGAAATCCAGAATAGATAGTTTAAATGATTTTTTTTCTTTCCTATTGCCATATTTAAAAAAAGAAACAGAGCAAAAATTATAATTTTAATAAATTCATTAGTTTGCACATTCTACCAAGAATAGATCTAAATAGTGAATTTTCCATAAACGGAACCCATGCCAAAATAATATATATATATATATTATATTGAACAACATGAAATTAGGCGTGATTTTAAAATAAATATTGAATGCTTATAAAAAATTGTTTTTACTATTCTTTCTTTTATACTTATTCAACTCTCAAATAAGTCATTTGTTTCATGAAATAATTATGAAAAATTACATTTTTAGATGTTCCTGGATTGCCATCTTTAACACCTGATGAAAAAGAAGAGGAAGAAGATGTTACTGTAAAAGCAAAACCTTCTCCTGTTCGTCATCCATCGGGTCCTCGAATGCCAAGTCCTTATGAAACTGATGATACCAGTAAAATGTGGCCTATTTTTATTGCCATTGGTGCCTTTATTCCTTTACTTTTTTGTCTATGCAAATTATGATTCTCTGTTATAATTTTAAATTATTTATAAATTGTGCAACATTCATGGTTTGGGATAATGCATTAAAAGAGTTTTCATTGGTCTTTTTTTTTCTTTGGTTAAAATTGAATATATTGAGTTATATTGTACAAGTATTTTTTTTTTTTTTTCTGTTTATTTGATGTGTACATAGATAGGTAAATGTATTTATTTTTATATTAGTTGATCTAAATTTTTAATATTTATGTTTGTTAGTTGAAAAATATCATTTGAGTATGATAAAAATTATTGTTGTATTAAGTTTGAAAACACAAAATTTTATCATTTAAAAATTGAATGTAATAACAAAAACATCTAATTTTGCCAAGATTTGTGTTAAATATGTATTTGTTTTCTGATTTGTTACAAGAAATGTTTAGATATTACAGTAGAACTTCATTGAGTTGGATCAATTGGAACCAGAGCCAATCCGGGTTAACCAGAGAATATGGAGAACAATCAATAAAAGACAGCATGCTCACAGAAAAGCCTTTTTATATTGAAGAAAACACTATTAAAACATACTACAGTACTGTACAGACTACAAACACGTTATTATATTACTTCTTAGAAAAGTCGTCTACTTAAAATAGTAACTCATAAGCTTCTGCTGCATTAGTTTAGAGTACCGCTTATGAGGCACATGATCATACATTCTTCTCAGCATAAGAAGCTCTGTTGGTGTTCTTTTCGCCTACCGCTTGAAATAGAATAGCAGTTATCTAACTGGGAATCTGCTTCTGTGTGACTCATAGCTGCCGGTAGTTCATCATTACCCTCATTTGTCTTCTCACTTTTTTCAGCATCTTTAGATGAATAACATGCAATGATTTCCTCATCAGTAATTGTACTGTAAACTTCATCATTATCTGCTTCCAATGTCATGCACATGAACATCTGAGCAATCGTCATTCTTCTGAAACAAATCCACAAATTCATGGAGCTGGACTTCGTTTGAGTCCTTTTTCTCTGGTACTTTTTCACTCACTGGTATAATCGTCTTCTCTGGTAAATCACAAACACCAGGACATAGCTTTTACTAGATTTTATAAGGGTTCTTCTAGCCACTTGTACCCAAGATTTGGCAGTCATATAATAATAGTCTTAACATTGACAGACTTAAGAATTTTCATCACACCATGTAGTCTTTCATCTTCTATGAGTCTTAATACTTGCCATCTGTAGACCCACTTTATGTTTTTAAAGACACCCTGTTCCATGTGATTGCACAAGTGCAGTCACATTCGGCAGAAAAAAATTGACTATAATATCATCATGGAACAGACTGCTAGTTAAAACCTACACTGTCCATACACTCTTTTTTTTTTTTTTTTTTTTTTTTTTTTCCTGGTAACAATAAATAACCAGTAGTGGCCCACAACTTTACATTTTTCAGTGCTCGAAGATTTTTTGCTTTCCATATTCGGAGAATAGGAAATTTATTCTTGCCCAATGCATTGCTGCAAGTCACTATGGTAATACGATGCTTGCTTTTTTTTTAACCTTTTGATGATTCTTCTGTTTAGGTGGCTAAGCTTTAACTAGGTAATATTCAGTAAAATAAACCTGATTCATCGCTATTGTAGACTTGATCTGCCATTAAATTTTCTTTCTTAATAAAGTTGTTAAACTCTTTCAATTGCATTACTGTCATCAGACAATCTTTCTCCCTTGACAGTAAGTTGGCGTATGCCATGCCATTTCTTCCACCTGTCCAGCCATCCTTGACAAGCAGTGAAATTTGGTTCTCCATTAGGCAACTGTTTATTCAAACTTAGGGCTTTTTGTTGAATAAAGCTCTCAACTGACACGGCATTCTCTTTCAGAACAAAACCAAATAAATAATGCTACATCCAGTGTTTCATGTTTAGCTTTTTTAGCTGTGCTTCAATTTCCAAACTGTCTTTAGATATCATTTTAAAGCAAAAACCTTCAATATTTTTTCTATTTTTCTTCCAGTCTGACGTGGTTGACGTTCCAACACCAAAGTCCGCAGCAATCTTTTTCAACAGCTTGCCATTATCAATCCCACTCAGTGCTTCTAATCTCTTTTCCATTCTTACAATAACATTTTTAATTTTGTTGTCATGGTCAACTTGTACAATACAGAATACAACTTCCACACTAGCACTGCAAGATAACTAACTAAAACAATAACACAGACTCCTCAAACACAACTGTGCATTGAACAGACATTTGCAGCTGAGAGAAACTCATGTGAGTGTAATCCTTTGTGCACATATTTCTTTTTCTAGTACTACGAGGCTCAGCCATCTACGAGCTATAGTCACCAATGCCCATCTAGACACTGCTGGCTCTATAAACATGCTAATTTGTTCTGTTTTAAAAATATTACAATCATTACGGAAGATCAAATGATATTATCACGATTAGTGGTGATCTTCTGTAATCAGGTTGCCATTAATTTCCCTTTGACTATGCGATTTGTTGGTGCCATCTATCATTGATGTTACAGCTGACTTCTGTTTTCATGATTGATTAAAAAAGATCAATTACACATTTGAAAATCAGCTTGTATAAAATGGTTAAGTAAAAAAATGTTGCTGCCTCCCAGACTTTTATAGCAACACTATGAACAATATTCTCATTTTGGGTTCGAGGCTGCAAAAATTCTTCTGTTTGGGAATAACATTGAGAACCACGCCATTGAACAGCATTTTGTTTAGAAAATGTACACTTATATTTTATTTTTATATAGAGTTTTAGATGTTTTCAGAAACAGGTATAGGTTATAGACATATTCTTTTCTCTATTTTAATTCAACGTCATGCATATTTTTCCTGTTATCTCTCTAAATATTCTAAATATTGAAATGAAAATTTTTCTTTTAAGAAAGGTAAAAAATTTCTACAAGAAAATTGATTTAAGTATGACATTTTAAATATAAGGTAATTTTCACTATTTAATGCTTTTCGCGCATAATAACTCATTTTAAAGTTTTCTTTCTCTTTTAAACTTCATGAGTAAAATATTTGGAAATATTATTTTTACAGCTTTTTAAATATTATGTAATTTTTTGCAATTTTTCATGCTTTTAAGTGTAATAATTTAATTATTTTAAAGTTTTCTTTCTCGTTTAATATTCACGTGTAAATATGTTTTTCAATTGTAAAATGTTTGGAAATATTATTATTTGCATTTTTTTTTTTAATTTGGCAATAATTTAACAATAGGTAAAAAAAATGACTTTTTCGAAATATGAAATAAATCACTATTGAAATAATGAAATTTTAAACAAAAAATTGAAAAAATAAATCTAAAAAATTAGACAAATTTTAAAAATGATTGCACTTTGCCCACCATAAAATAGTCAAGTATGTGCTTGCGAAAGATGGTTAAATTGCTATGCCTAGTTTTTTATCCTATAAAACTTTTTTAACTGAACTATTTTTTTGTAACTTTAACATTAGGTAGCACTTTAAATAATTCTTCGATTTAAAAAATGCCTGCTTGAGCATGTTTATCATACATTTTTATGTTTTTATACGCAATAGTTTTTTATTATTATGTACCTAGAGTGTCAAAAGCTCACAATAATTTCAATTGCAGCAGCAGCAATAGTTACTTCTTTTAGAATAGAGACACACATTTTTGTATTATTTATTCTTAAATCAGTCTGAGTAATCTAGAGATCCAAGTTAACAGGGGCTGACTTAACGAGGTTCTACTGTAATAACAAACTAAAAAACTGAGTTTTAATTTCTAATTGTTAATAATTAAAACTTTTTTTTAATATATTTAGCTTTTCATTCCCAATGAAAATGATATAGGTAATAGGTTTTGTGTGCATTTGTGTTTAGTAATAATATAGGAAATGATTAAGCCACAATAACAGGATATTTAATAATTAAAGCCCAAAATAAAACAGTAATTTTTTTTAGAAATTGTATATTTTTGTGTTTGATATTTTGTTATTGTTAATTTTCTTCAATAAAAATTATAGTTTTTATTAGCTATATATATTTTTTTCTTATTTATTAATTAAAAAAAAAAAAAAAACTTTAAAGAAACATACTGAAAATGTTCTTTCTGGTAACAATCACATGAAACTATTTCAAATACTTACCGGAAAAGTTGTTGATACTTTATAAATATTTAAAAGAAAGATTATGCAATAAGTATTCTTTATTGTACGCTTTCTAACCTTTTTGTGTAACAGTCATTGTAAAGGCAATCTATTATTTAAATTGGTAGCCTAATTAAAAAGTTAGTTATATATAAAAAAAATCCTTAATTTTTTATTATACATTTTGCATTCTTTTGGCTTTTTTTTTCCCCCTTCAAGATTTCAGTTTTGCCTGTTTCTTCTTTTCCCTTCATTTTATTTATTTAGTTATAAACTGGGCTCATGATATTTTCTGTTATATTCTCTCTGAAAATTTGAAGGCTTTTATGAATTGCATTTCTCTCATTTACTATGTCAGCTTTTATTATTATTATTAAGGATACTTATACTGTTATCAAAACAATAATATTAATAATGTGCCAGTATGTTGTTTCACTGGGTGTTTAATTTTTCTGTAATTAAACTTAAATATATATATAAGGGACTTAAAGATATCTTTTACTCAATTGCAGTACATAAAGGAGAGTTGTGTGTTCATTAATCTGTATATATGCTTGTGTGTATGTGATATAGGATATTGTGCTCTAGAGCTTCAGTGGATTTATTGACATATTTTCTCCCAGATTAAAAAAGGACATGGTGTTGCTGGTGGGGAAAAGGCACTTTTTAGATTCTCCAGGGCAATTTTCTTTTTTTTTAAAAGGCACACTTTTGATTTTTCAAAAGCATTAAAATGATTTTTAAAAATGAAAAAAAAATTTAAATCAGGTCAGTTTTTTTCATGACAAATTGAATCCATTATTTTCTATGCAAGGGATTTTTTAATAGAAAAGATGGTAAGAGTGCCATTTTTTTTAACTGGGAGGCAAAAAAGGTGCTGTCCTATTTTTTAAATCAAAGGGCAGGCAGGGTGCATCACCCTCCTGAAACTGTCTGGGAGAAACTCTGTGATTTGATTTTGGCAAATAAGATCTCATGCAAATCGTAGGCTCTGACTTCATGGGAGGTGATATGAACAATCACCAGGACCTAATTATTGCCACTGAAAAGTAATTTTTGTCTTATTTAATCACAGAATTCTGGGATTTAAATAAGGCACATTAAATATAGAAAATATTACTTTTCAAAATTAATGGTGAAAGTTCACCTGGGCAGTAATCAGGCCCTGGTGATTCTGATAATCAATGTCGCCCCTATGAAGTCAGTGCCTATTATTACAATCATATTATTTGGTTGTCGTGACATGTATTTATGAAAAATCAAATATAGCAGTGATCAAACCTACAAATGTCTTTTTAACTTTTTTTTTTCCGAATCCCACTGAGTTATGTATCAAATGAAAGGTCTTATTGATACAATGAGAAAATTGTGTAACTATACCTTTAGGTGATAAATAAAGCTAGAAAGAAAAATATTTGAAATTTAACAATTTTATGCTTCCCAACTAATATTCTCTTTGTTATATCAGAGTTTTTGCGAACGAGGGGTCAAGTTAGATCATTTACATTCCACTTCCAATTAATAGATTTTGAAGAGAAAATTATTTCATAAATCACTAAAATTAAAAGCTTTATTGTAATAAGTAAAATTCAAATAGTTCAGTATTTGATTCATAATTATCTGACAAGGTGTCCACGCCCCCCCCCCCCCCCCAACCATTTTTTTTTTTTTTTTTTTTTTTTAATTATTATTAATTTTTTTTCTTAAGTGTTTTTTTCAGTTAATATTTTAGTAGTCTTTGTTTTTAAATAATTAATCATTTTTTTTAAATTGTTTATTCCAGTTTATATACAAGGGTTATTCGGTAAGTAAGTTCCAGAATGTAATAATTTCTGCACCTGACAAATGGTGCTAGTCTGCATATGCAGTATCGTGTCCTCCCGTGAGTGAAGAATGCCTCATAACAAAAAAGTTTGTATGGTAAAACGCTGACATGTGTAAATCTTCTGCTAAAGATGATTAAGACTATGGAAGGCCTTGCCAACTGGAGGACTCTGTGAGATCTTGAAACACGTGAGCAGCATGTGGCCTGGCATTGGTTATGCGACTCTTGTTTTGAAAAGCACTTTACAGCTTTTTAAATGTTGCACCATAAGCAGTGGCATTGACAGCTTTGTTTTTGGGTGTGAAATCCCCAATTTGACACCTTTTATGACCCAGAAAATAATGCACATGATTTTGTTTGGAAATCGTCATTTTGAATTTTTACCATATGAGCGAGGCAGTGTGCTTCCATATGTTCAAAAAGCGAATTACAGAATGAATTTCACAGTTGGCAGTATCTTCTATAGTCTTTAACATCTTTAGCGCAAGATTTACACATGTCTGCATTTGACCAAATAAACTATTTTGTTATGACAGTCATTGAGAACACGATGCGGCATAGCCAGATTAGCACAATCTGTTTGGTGCAGAAATTATTACACTCCGAAACTTACTTCCCAAATAACCTCGTATATATATATTTTCTGCTTATTCTTTAATTAATTTTTAAAGTTTTTTATATGACTTTATATGTAAGGTTAGAAAGTGTGCCATAAACACTGCGCACAATTTTTTCTTTTGTTAATTTTTTTTTTTTTTTCGATATGTGCAAGAGCATAAATTTAATATTTAGGTACTTCTGTTATATAGAGGCCTTAATGAGTTTGAGAAAATGGCCTTGACAAAAGGAGAAAATTTTCCACAAGTACTTTCTGGTAACTTATTTACTTTTTCATACATACAAAAGGCATTTACTCTATTACCAGTGGACCATACGAGGATTTCGTACTGCTGTCTAATATTTTTTATATGCGGGTTTAAACTTTTAAAGAATAAGGATAAAAATATCTGCAAACAACATTAGTCAATCCAGAATATAATCTAATTTTTCCATCAAAGTTACAGTAAAAACGGATCGAAGATAACAATCGGCATGCATGAGAAAAAAAGTTAATCATATTTTAACTGCATTAGAGCATGATGCCATTCAATTCACAAAATACACTGGACAAAAAAATAAACAAATTGAATACAAATATAAAATAGAATTTAATTTAATACCACAAAACATACATTTTAGGCTACACATGAAATACAAGTGCTTCAGTCGATCGATGGTGTCTTTTTCTTCTATGCATTTTAATTTTGCTTTTTAATCATAAATATAAAATAAACCCATGCAACAACAATGTCCCACTTTATCTTTATTGTACTATTTATTTTTTTTTATAATCACTGTTGAGAACGATATAATACAGTATTTTATTTTTGTGTCAACATTGATTTGAGAAAGACTTTTCACTTAATTTATGAAAACAATGCTGATTTAATTTTTAATTAACTGCAAATGATACCTCATTCATTGTTGTGCATTTTGTAAATGCATAGGAAAAAGGATGTTGACAACAGAAATAATATATACGATTATACACAAACAGAAAGGATTTATGTAATAATGTAATCAGAAGCAATTATTTTTCGTTCATACAGAAGCATGCATAATAGCTCATCAGTTTTGTTTTCATAGTGGTTATATAGTTTAGCAACAAATCTCACTTTCTTATGCTTGAATTGAATCAACACCATTTTAAAAAGCTCCAAGGCCCCTGTAAAAATGAAGTACCAATATTTAATATTACGATATTTTTGAAGCACTTTCTCATGCATTTTATAATTTGTGCTTCATTCTATTTAGGCTTAATTTTAATAATATATATAACTTATTTTCTTTTTTATATTTGGTTATTCAATGTACTTTATGTATTACATATCATTTTTCCAGAGGTGCAATATTTATATTTATGGCAATTGGAATAGTTATGACAGTTTAGAAACTAAAAAAGGGATATGTATTTTTTGGTTGGTTAAGTAAACAGCACCTAGATTTTATAAATAAATTAAGAGGCCAATGTTATATTTAGATATCAGTCAGTTATAAGAGCATCATGTATATATTGAGTTTTCTATCTTCAACCAGGTCAGATTTTTTATTATTAATAATATACAGTTTATAGAAGCAGACACTTTTAGAAAGTTCGGTACTTTCGTGTTTTGTCCCCAAGGATGGATCACCAAGTGACCAAGATTTATTTCCAAATTATAAAGCATATATGACATTATAATAATATAATGATGTATGTAACATTTCGTGATGTATATGGCAAAGTTATAGTCATATATGATGTATGTATATCATGTGTATATGACATATAAGACGTATATGATGCATATATAGCTTTGTGATGATCTTGGCATAGTCATAATTGTGGTGACCACTATAGCACGAAAGTACTTCCAATTTTGGCATTTGGTCTCTTTTAGAAAATGTCTGAGACATAAGTTACATCATATTAAATGAAAAAAAAATTAAATAAATAAATAAAATAAATAAATAAAATAACGTATCCAGTTAAAGCTTCCCCCTGCCCTTTTTTTTTTTTTTTTTTTTTTTCCCATTCATTTCTGTTTACTCAAGTTTTTGTTCAAAGTGAGATGAACATTTAAAATATTAAATCTATTATATATTCCACCCTTTCACTGGTATATTATTGGCTAAGCAAGAACACTGTATGGACAGTATATGATTCAGAATAATAATTCTAAATAAGTAAAAATTTCAACCCACCTTTCTTGATAATTTTGCAATTCTCAGGTCAGAATGGAAAAATTTACAAGAAAATAAAAGATTTCATTAGATTTGCTAAATGTTTTGTGAACCACAGCTTGTTACAATTGCTGTTCTGTATGCTGCAATCAAATCTTTAATTAAAATAAAAAAATAACAAAAAATAGAGGAACTTCGGGTATTACGAAATACCATTTATGTTTGAGATAATATCACAGCTCGATATTGTTTAAAACCCAAAAACTGAAATACAATCACAAACTTCTACTATCTGTGATTAGTTATTTGTAGACAAAAATCCTTTTACAAAATTACATCTCCTGCAAATAAATAATAATAATGAAAATAATTTTTGGAGGGTGTTATGAGATAGTCGGGAAATATGGAATAGGGAGTTAAAAATAAAGAAAAAAAAAATGGTATTAAGAGAACATGATCTAAATATATTGTGTAGGTAGTGAGCCAATATACTTCAGTTCATATTTGCACAAATATAAAGATCTGTCTTTGCACCACCATAATCATGGAGTATTATGAGGTATTGGCATTCCATATAACACAACACTGCCAGTTTGGGAAAAAAATTTACTCTTTTATTTTATTGGTGTGAATCACAAGCTAAAAAAGAGTTACATCATAAACTGTTAGTATTTCACTGTACATTATGCTTAATTTTGATATAAAATATTACTTCTTATAATGAATAAAAAACAATGAAAAATTATCTCCTAAAACTTTCCAGATGAAAAACAAATATTTATTCACACAATGCACCTTGATGCTGACCGACAAACTGTGCATTCTGGAAACGTTCTTATGATATTGCCACTTGCTGGTAGCAGTTTACCAAACAGAAACATTGGTGTTCTATATTACCCGACTATTTCATAATACTCAAAGTTCCTCTATATGATCTCTGAAAGGAAAAACATTAAAAAAACAGAGCCGCTTATTATTTTTCTCACATCCATTCTCTGAGTTAATGAATATAAGAAAAAAAAAAAAAAAGAAATCCTTATGAATTTGAAAAAAAAAAAAAAATTATATATTTTCTGTAATTTTAATAGTATTTTATGTAATTTAATTGCTTATGTAATTTAATTATTTAATAATAATTTAAGTAAACAAATTTACCAAATTCATAAAATTTACATACTTGAATATAAATAATATATTTCAATACAAAAAAAAATAATAGTTTCAGAAATATAGGATCACTTATTGGTGTTATGCTATAATATTAATTATATATACAAATGACAGAGGGGGGGGTTATGGTACTTCTTTGTACCAGCAGGGTTTTAAAGTGAAACCCAGATTTACCATCAAGTAGTAATAACACTGTGAATTATTAGGAATAAAAGAGTTCAAGCCAAAATATTTAGAAAAATCAATATTCATTGAGAACTTTTGAGTCCACTTTAGTTACATAATGGCCATTTTCAATAAGGAGCATGCTGCAGAGATACCAACAATTGTGAATTTTCTGGAATCTTTAGGGTTTCTTTTCCATAAAATTAGATGCATGTTCACTATTTGTATACAAAAAATCTTATCACCATAGATTAATGAATGATTAGTACAAAGTCTGAGTGGTTATTTAAAAGAGGTTTCAGAAATCATTCTTTTCATCTTTTTTTAATTAGCATGCAGGCATATTCACTCACTGAAAAGCTAAAACCATTAATATTTTTCAACTTTGTTGGAAAACAAATAAAAATATATTGTTCACTGGCTATTATTGTGAAACAAAAAAAAAAAAAAAGTCAAATTGAGAGTTTTGATTAAGTTTATTATTAATAATATAATATATTGAGTACAACAAAATGGATTGAATATTTGGTCAACATAAATGCCAAATATTCAAAATACAGGAATTAATAGATAGAGGACTCCTGATGCTTACATTTTTTTATATATATATATAACTATCCAATTTATTTTTGAAGTTTTTGAGCTCCCTCACTAATTGTAGTTTGTGAACAATGTATTATTTTATAAGTGAAAAAAAGTTTTTGTATATCATTTTTGTAAATATCAAAGGAGGTGAACTATGTAACATTTTGAGACCAGCAAAAAATATTTTTGCTTGATAAGAAATTTTTGAAAAGTTAATTTTTACTGTGATCTAACACTGAAGTAATTAATTTTAGCTTTGAAAAATAGCAGAAATGTTTTCTCATCAGTGATGTAATAAAAATTCACCAGTATTCTCTCAGTTTATTTTTTAGACTTAAATTAATCAGTGAGACTTAAAAGATTTTTTAATTTCATATAAATATTGTTCTTATATTTCCTGGCTTATCTGTATTTAGTTTATTTATTTCATATTTGAAGTATAAAATACTGCCAAAAGAGAAAATTAATGTATTCATCTATGGCGTATATATATATTTTATTTTCAACTTTAAAGAAAAAAGAAAATCTTTAAAGAAATAGCTAATTTTATTAAATGATAACAATTTTCTTTGGAAGCTCTGTGTATTACTCACACCTTTAACTCGATTATTTATTAAATTTCTCTAGTCAAGAAAAAAAATATATTATTCCATATTTTGTGCCATTTAAATATTGGAGGTCTTTTTTTTTGTGGTGGGGGTGGGGGGGGGGGGCATCTGTTTCTCTTTCTTGCAATTTTTTAAAAAGAAAGAAGTTAAAGCCTCAAATTAGTTAGTTTGCAATTATGTTAATGGGGTTGGTGTTGTTAATTAGAAATCTCATTTTATCAATTCCATATTGTATCATTCATAATGAAATAGGTTTCTTATTATTATTCTCAACATAAACTGAATTCGAAGTTATCTTCATGTTGTTGAAGATCCTTAAAGTTTAAATAAATATTACCTTTATTTATTTTATATTCTTTTATTCTATTAAAATTTAGATAATTGGCATAAAGGTAAAGATGAACTATATATTAATTTCAAACAAGTTTTATTCATTGTTATTTTTATTATGTATAAGAAGGAAATTTTAAATATTTCTCTGTTTTTTTTTCTTACTATTTCAAATGATTTTTATACATTGTTATTATGTATTACAAAATTTAGTATAACCTATATATTCTTTTTACAAATATTTATATTTCTTGTTTATAATTAAATAAAACTTTACTTTCTTTCAAATACTGGAAATATTTTCACCTAGTCATTCTATGTAAAATGTTTATACAGTTTTTAAGTAAAATGGTTTGTATAAATGAAATTTGTTGTCTTTTATTAATATTCAGAGAATAACATAAGCAGAAAAAATTCCTTTTTCATTACAAATTATTACAATGCACATTATACCGCTCTTTTTTTTCCAAGTGAAGTAAAGATGTTTTGAACCACAAAAATTATTTAATAAAATGTGCCTTGTTTCTATGCGATAATTATATGACTAAATTTTTTAAATAAAATTTCTGGTTCAAAATATCTTTATTTGACTTTGAAGAAAATGGAACGGTTGGCAACTTGGTACATCTATATGTACCGGTTGGATCAAATACTACCATTAGAGCATAAATATCAGAATAATATGTTAATAAATTTATTAGTTATGATTTTCTTTTATTAGATACCATCTAAGGATATTTTTTTTCCCTTCTTGTTTACAGTTAAATAATGGAACAGGAACAAATAATAAATTTTTTAGTTCCCATCTTGTGTATGTAATATTTTGTTACTTTGCTACTATTAAAACATTATTATTATTAATGTATCATTAAAAGCAAGAGGGGGTGGGGGGAATCTATATTTGAATGATTTCTAATGTAAAAATCACAAAATTGTGTTTACTTCAGCAAGTAACATACATGTGAGAAGAACATGCAACATCTTAACTCCATTGAATGTGAAAGGCGTGAAATACAGGGTGATCAATTTAAAAGAGTACACGTTGGTTTTTCTTATTACCCTTAAATCTGATGGATGTGGCAACTATTCTAACACTGAAGTATAATTGCTTGAGCCTTGTTTAAGTGTGGGAGACAATTTCCAATACTGTTGGACTCTTATAACTTTATTTGTGAGGTAAACAGAAATGCAGATAGTTTTTTAATCATAAGTCAAAAACTACTTAGCGAAATTAGCTGTAATTTTGGATTTCCGTATTTGTAGCTTCTAGAAATTAATTTCTGTTAAGAAATGTATAGGTTACAAATTATATATATATATTTCCCCAAGACCTAAGTTCAAACTTAATTTTTGAAAAAAAATAACTTCAGCATGAAGACTACTTCCTAAGCTTATTTTTTAACATAAATGGAAAGAACACATGATTTCCAGTCATGGCTATTTTCTTTTCCCTTGAACAATTTTGTGATTATAATGCATGGAATGTTAGTTTTTTTTCTTTTGTGATAGGGGAGAGCTGTACACCATTGTTATAATGGTTTTGTATTACTTTGCTGGAACAATAACAATTTTCTATTTAAGACAAGATTAAGTTATATACATGTTCTTTTTTTTTTTTTTTTTTTTTTTTAATCAAAGGTCTTATCTTTCAGAGTGTTAAAAAAAAGAACATCATCCAGCACTAAAAATTTAAATTCATAATACTGAATTACTTTTACTGATTATGTACAAATTCATGTACTTAAATATTATGCATAGAATTACGTCATAACATACCACAACTTTTAAAACAAGATCATTTAACTTTTTCCTTTGCTTGATGTAAGCACATTATCTAAAATGTTATAAAATTATGATGAGACTCTTTACTTAACTCTTTTCATCTACAGAATGCCGTAGATTTCATCAAATTACATATATTATTCAAAATACAATACTGCAATCTAATTTTCTGTATTAGTGAAAGTCCATTGTTTAAATTTTCCTCTTTCACTAACAGAAACTGTAAACATTCTGTTTGAAACTTTAAACATTCTACTTCAACTGCATAGTTGAAGTAGAATGTTCAGAGTTTTTCTTACAAGCAATGAAAATTTCAGGTTAATTTTCTAATAAGAATCCATCTTTTTTTTATTAGTGACGTTCATTATTTCCCTTCCTATTACAATTGTGTGTTGTCATCTTAGAAAAATAAGTTAGTTTCATTAATAGATTTAATAAATTTAAACAATGATTTATGTTAGAAAAGCTTTGTTTATTATTGTTTGAGAAGTTTTATATTTATTTTAATAATTTTGATTTTATTCTTAAAGCTTTATCCCATAAAAATTTTCATTTTTAATAACTAAAAGTTCCTTTATCTACTTTTGGAAAAAAAAAAAAAAAAAATCAATAATTCTAGTAAATGCCCTATCATTTGAAGCATTTACTGTTGGCCACTAGAATTTGTCTCTCTTCATAAATTAGTGTATTGTTAATAAAGAAAATATCTATAATATCATTATTGCGGAATTATTAATGAAAGAGAAAAAATTAAACATTGTCTTAGTGATATTTTAGCAATATAACTAAGACTTTTTTTTTCTATCTGCTTGTAATATGGTAAAAGAGGGAAAAAAATAGATAAATATGAAATATTTTGAACAAGTTTGATGATCAGAAGTAAAAATAATTTTGGCTGGGTTAGAATCTTCTGTTCACAGAAAATATACAATACTTTTGCATTACTATAATTTTAACATTTTTTTTAAATCTTTTTTACAATTATTAAACATATTTGTGTTCCTAAAAAAATGCTCATTTTATTTTGCTTAAAATTATAAAAGATAGACAATCAAGAAACAGATATATATACATGCTGTATTGATGACTCTTTTCATTTAACTTAACAGTGCTTAAAAAATAATGAAAATGCCACAGACTTTCATATTTATTTTTAAATATAATGCATAAAAACTGTGAAACAATACTGAAAAATTTATGTACTTGGAATAAGAGTAGACTGTTAATAATGAAATATTCCAAGCTGGTCCATTCTGGCTTTAAGCATGTCAATTATCCACAGAAACTATTTGAACCTAGCTATTTTTATAATTAGCATGATTATTTCCTCTATTATTAAAATTTTAAGCCTCTGATCTGAGATCATAAAAATGAATGAACTTGAATGGACATTCTAAAACTTAAATCCGAATATTTATGAAAGAAACTGGGTATATGTAAGAAAAAGAAACAGCTAGGATTAAAATTATAAAAAATAGTGAGCTCAAAATTTTTGAGAGAAAATTGTATAGAAAACAGCAGAAAATAGAGAAAAAACTTTTTAAAAAAAAATAAGGAATTAAAAAATATATTAAAAAGGTGGAAAATACAATTTGTGGAAGACTTATCTCTCAAAGGATAAATGCCAGGTTAGACACTTCACAAATTATTAGAGAGATGTTCTCTACAGTACTGAAAAAACTGCACAAATTAACTTCTGATATTGTTTCCTCTATGCCAAATACATAAATATGCAAATTACAAAATTTTGGGAAATGGCACTTAATTGTTTACTGTACTCTCATAAATCATCTGTTTTATTTTCCTAAAATGTTTCATAATGTTGCTGCAAGAGGGGATACACATTCACATTTCTGGCAAACTTAGATCTAACAAACCCAAAAAGTAAAAAATTACACATTCATGGTTCTGGCATAAGGCGATATAAAAGTTTAGTTACAAATCATCTTTTAACCTTTCGGCGAACACACCTTCTCAAATTAGGTATATATATATATAATATGCCTGGCTCAAATATATACTTCGAATATATACATATATATGTGATACCTCAACCCTCCTCTCTTGTTGAGACATCATATTTTTTGCAACTGTTAATTTAGAGTTAATTTTGATTAAAACAATATAATAATTATTATTTTTTTACCTTTTAAATCTATACAATATGTAGCAATTAATACCTACACTGAAAAAAAATTTCCTCACATTTTCTTTAGCTACGATACATTAATCACTAGGGGGTTTTACCCCCTGCTCGCTAACGCTCCTCAATCCCGTGAATTGTGACACAATTCACATTGGGAATGCTACACGGTCCCAGCTCGCTCGTCACGTTTTTCAGCAATTCTAGCCAGAATGAATGCTATCATAAATTATTTTAACATATGAAATTGACAATTTTTTTTAATATAAAAAAAGTATATGGAAACTTTGATGAAAACACGATTAAAAATGCATTTAGTGGGTGCTACCAGTGGGCATAAATCATTTAAATACTATGAAAAAATGATCTTGGAAACACAATTAGTTTAAAACTCATTTCACCTATAATATTGTATAGCACGGCTTAAATTCATTAAAAAAAATCACTACATGATAGGAAGATAGTTTATATATACAGTAGAGTCTCGATAATTCGAGTCTCGATTGTTCGAGTTTCCCATAAATCCGAGTTAGTGAAAAAAATCAGTTTAGTTCCCAAATAATGACCAACATATACGCAACACGTGAAAGAATTATTTCGCACCACAAAATTCAAGTATCTGGTTTTTATTGTTGTTCGACGGGTCATATGTCAACTGCGGACCCTGAAGCCACCTGCAAAAATCCACCCTCTCAAAGAAAACGGGTGTATTTTTCCTATACTTGCGGGGGATCGCGCTGGGTCAACTTGGAGAGAATCAGAATAGTTGTTCAACGAGCTCTCGCCGCACTCACTAGATGCGTAAACTAGAAGCGCTTTCTACTAACAACTGCTCTGATTTATCCTTGGACAGAAAATCCTTAAAAATTCTGAGTATGAAAAAACTGGTGAGCCACTTTATATGTGGTTTAAACAGCAAAGTAAAAAATGACGCCCTTTTTCAGGTCCGATTTTTCAAGAAAAAGCTTTGCTGTTTCGAAAAGAATTTGAAGAGGGTGATGGAAATTTCACTGCTAGTGTAGGCTGGTTTGGCAAGAGGAAATAAATATATGGTATCTGGCAACTAGAGATCTGTCGAGAGAAGCTATCTGATGATTGTGAGGTTGTCGCCGTACAATTTTGCAAGAAATTGCAGGAGGTCGTGACAAATGAAAACCTTCGAACGACCAGCTTTGTAATTGCGATGAATCTGATTAATTTCAAAATTCTACCATCTAAACCACTCACGTCAAGCGAAGAGAAAAATACTCCAGGTCACAAAAAAGCAAAGAGAGGTTAACACTTCTTGCTGCATTTAAATGCTTCAGAAAATCACAAGATTAAACTTGTTGTTATCAGAAAAGCTGCAAAACCAAGAGCATTTAAGCATGTCTCAATATCTTCACTGCCGGTTACGTATAGGAACCAAAAAGTGCTTGGATGACTCAAGAAATATTTAGAAACTGTTTTTATTTTACATTTTTGTGCCGGAAGTTAGAAAATTTTTGAAAGAAAAAAATCTGTCTTGCAAGCCATTTTAGCCATAGATAACTCGGCTTCGCATCCAGTTGAGGATGAACTAAATTGTGATGGGTTAAATTCAGCCCATGGATCAAGGAGTGCTACAATGCTTAAAAAATAGTGCAGATTGCTACAATCTTTTCTTCAAGCCACGGTATGTGAGGAAACCATTGTAGGAACTATGAAAAAAATGACTGTGAAAGACCTTGTGTATTGGGTGGTTGAGTCATGGAACGAAATAACATCAGAAACACTTCTCAAATCATGGGACAAAGTGATGAAGAGCGAGAGTACAGAAAGTGATAATCATGCATTGATGAAGATGATTTTCCTTTGTTTCATCTGATTAAGAAAATCCTGGTGTGCGAAAACACCGACGTAGCTGTGGTAGAGGGATGGATCGACGATGGCGTGATAATGTTGCACGGAAACTGGGCAATGTGTTAAAAAAACAATTGACAATTATTTAAAGATATAATTAAACTGTTGCTATCAGCAGTAATGTAATAATTTGAAGTACATTCGTCATTTAAATATACCTGAAATTTAGAAATTGCTTTATTTTCATTTATTTATTAATTAAATTTTATGATTTCGATAATTCGAGTTTTCGATAGTTCAAGGTAGGGCCCGGTCCCGTCCACCTCGAATTATCGAGACTCTACTGTATCATCAATCATTGTATTATAGATTTTTGGAAAAGAAATTATTTTTTACTTCATCAAGATAGCAACAGATGGCAGCCGGTACAATCTAGATAGTTGATATTTTTATTCTCTCTGATTTTAATATGACTGAAATTCGTAAACAAATTCTAAATAAGAGTTGAGAATTCATTTGAAAGTAACGATTTTACTCATAATTAAAATGAAGAATCATCTCATTACGTACATTTTATTTTTAATAATTGCTAGTTTGAGTTTGACTGCTCTTACACTGACCGCCATATTGGAGTTGGAGGCAGAGCTGATCTTACCCAATCTAGACTATTCATTGGTCTGAGCTCTGGAAACTACGTTTGTTGCCAAACGCTAAGCTAGAAATTCAGCCTTATTTCCGCGCCACGTAAGAGAAATATATATAGATATTGAGCCCATGGACTTTCATACCAGCTTTTGATATTATACTAAAACCTCTGAGTAACAGTTACCATTGGGGCCATAAAAAGGTGGCTGTTATTCAGACATTTAAAATTACATCACTTTAAAACCAAAATAAAATAACTGGCAGCAGTTATTTTTGTAAACAAAAGATACATTTTACTTTGCACTAAATAAATAACTTTTTTTTTACACATTTTTTATCTAGTCATAATCATTTTTACAAAATTTTCATGCGTTTTTTTTTTTTTTTTTTTTTTTTTTTGTTATTTTGGTTAAATTTAAAATTTTGAATTTGTCTGAAGATGGAGAGAACATCAGAATATGACTTTACACAGGAATTTTGTGATAGTAATAGTCTCTACATTTTCATCATCACTGTTACTATCATAAATCTTTCATAGTATTAATTCTTACATTGTGTCAGAGTAAGGAAAAAGGTTTCAAATTGCTATTGACATTCATGTACTTGCTGAATTTCATGTTCATTCCAGTTCTCTTTAGAATATCATTCAACTTAACACCATTTATTATTTTTAGTGTGCAGAAATTTGCAATTAAAATTTTATTTTAATTACAGAATTTGAGTCCATTGTTCAGAGTGCCCATTGCAAGAGGTTTTTGTCTGTATATATACTATCTGAATAAAAACACATATTTTTTTCTAAACTTTATAGTACTGCTTGCAAACAAAGCTTACCTAACTGTTTTCATATTTCAGATGTGACATTACAATTTCTTAAACCATCTCCTTCCCTTTGTCACACTTTGTGGTCTCCCACCCCCCCCTATGAGATGTGATATAATATGAATGGCCCTCAATCTTATCTGTAAACTATCTTTTAAAAACTATTATTATTAAGAAAAAAAATCTGCAGACTAACAAAGTACATGTAAAGAAGTTAAACAAAAATATTAATTGAAAATTAAATGTTTTTATTCAACATCAAAATTTATTACATAAATAAAAAAATAATTGCTTATTTTTAAGAACATTTTACAGTTTCACAAAAATGTTTCAAATGCAGTCAGTCATCTTCATCAAAATCATCATCAATCATATTAATGTCTAGAAAAAAAAATGATAACAACAATAATGAAGATTTTCAACTCATATACAGTAGATTCTAGTTAATTGGGATTTATTGGTTCATAAAATTACAATATGAGACCCAATAGATCCCACTGTTTACTTGACAAGACAAGACAATTTAAAAGACACAAATAGATGTTAAAAGATGTTTAAAAACTGTCCTAGTACTTTCGGCTGGCTACCGCCGCCATCATCAGGGAGCGAAAATGCTTACTAACTGTCATCTTGCACATCTTAACTACAGCTTCGTATTGAGGTGGAAAAGTCCATTATTTCTTAGGTGCTACTTGAATTGGTTTCTATGGATACTCTGAATGATAATTTAAGCAACCTTGTGAACTATGCGGAAAAGGAGAAGGATTCATACACTTTATCTTCTAATATTTAGGACATTAAACCATATATTGGGTATATTGTATGATACTGTAGCATTGCAAACCTTATCTCCTTTACACAAAATATCTATAGATTCTCTGATAATAGATGTATAGTAGTTAGATGATGGATAAATGATTTTTGCTTAATTAAAATCTATTACAATATTTTGTTTACAATTTAACCAGGATAAAGCAGTAGACGGGCGGCCAAATCTAATATCTGCCTTATGTTCTTTTACTATTTCACTAAATTTCCTATTTGTCATGCCTATGTATTCCATTGTATTATTGTCGTCGGTTGTAAAAAGGATAGTGCATAAACTAGCTATTTCATTTTTCGGGATTGGATCTATTTTAGTGCAAATTAAATCATTCAATTTTCGTGGAGGACAGGCTATCAAATTTATATCATGCTTTAATAAGGCATATCTTAATTTCTCAAACAAAGTAGGAATATAGTTAAATTTTTTATACTTTATTTCTTTACATTTTTATAGTTTCCTTTGTTGGAATGTGTTGGCTCATCCACCATTATTAATCAGATGTTTTTTTAGATTACCATTTGTTTTGTTTTGTGCAGAGCACACTTTCTAGAGAGTGGTTCAGTCCTTATACAGAAATCAACAAGTTGAAAACTGTATGTTAAATGTGACATAAGAGTTGAGTTCGTTTTATAACTAGTTTCACAATGTAAAAAAATCATCCTTACTATTTCAGTGAAATGAATTATATCGTCTGCTATGAGCGAAATGAGCATGCCTTTGTTTTTTCTTATTACGTATGCCACGTTTACAAATGTGAATTTTTTTTTCTACACCAAACAGCACTGTAAAATTTACCATGGAGATCTTGCTTTGCAAATGATTACGTCCATGGTTTAATATTTTTATAACTCATAATGAACAAATCTCCTGTGTTTATTTACTCTAATGGATTGAGATATTTGGCTGTTAACGTAATTTCCACCAAAGTTATCTCAGAATCTATACATTTTTTAATGTAACTCATCTCTCAAACAAACAATTATTTTCAACAATCTTTCTAAAAATGCAACTTTTATGCAATTTATTCGAAAAAATAATTTTGAATAAAAATGGCCGCTTGGCATATGAAAAATAAAAGTGGTTTGCCCATATTTGTTTTCCTCAGTCACATGACTTGCGCTTTTATTACATAGATTACGTACGATGGGATTTAATAGAATAAAGAAAACTTTTATTAATATCTTTTTAAGTTTTAATTCGGTTTTCATAAAATTTGAAATGACTCGACAAAATTCTACAACGATTATATATATTAAATTTCAAACCATTAGGTTGGGTTGTTTTTGCGCTGTTATATGAGGACAGACGATGACTATAGGTTCTACGTATTTATATAATTACAAACACACCTAAAAAATTTATGACTTGATTGCTTTAAAACTATGAGATTTCTTCCATTGCAGAATTCAGTTATTACCTGTCAGAGGGACATATGTTGTAGATTATGATGGAAAATGTTTTGAATAAATCTTTCTATCATTTTGACAAGAAGCAGATGTATTTTCTTTACTCAAAAAGGGTCAGAATCATGTTTACTTTAGTAAGTCTAATAGTCAAGCATAGAATGAAGTATTTTACCAATAGCTTAAAGCATAATAAATATAAATTCACAAACATTATTAAATACATTCACAGTTAGATGTTTCAATCAGATATAAAAAATGTAATTCATAGCTCTTTTTAAGAAATTGATGATTTAATTTTAAATGAGATAAACTTTTAACTACAGACATACTTTATTACTCATGGAATTATGAAGGTAACTACTAATTTAAAAGAAGATTTTCAATATTAATGTTCTGTGAAGTTCTAGAGCAGGGTTCACCAACCACATAGGCATACTTGTGTTCACTTTTCTTGCATCCACAAAGCGTCTATAAATTTACATGTATAAACCACATATTTTACACCAAGTGTTGGTTTTGATTGAAAGAAAGACAAGTTTTTTTTATCAAAAGTACAGTTTTTTTTTTTTTTTTTTTTTTAATGATATTTGTTATGAGCAATATTGAAAACAACTCATTCACATTCAAATAGACAAGATTTTGGAATATTTTATTCTTTGTATCCTTGTTGTAAAGAAGCTTTGTTAACTTACTTGCTTTATACTTGAAATTTTTGTGAAAATATACATCTAAACCCATTCATATGTGGAATTATATATATTTCTTCAATGTGCATCCAGTAATATGTTCACAAAAAAATTCAAATGCGCCTAAAATAGTACAAAGGTTGATAACCTGTTGTCTAGAGAATGCCACTTAGAACAATTCACTATGTCCAATTGTCACTTTTCTAAGCACCATATTTTACAAGTTATTATGGTTTAACTTTATAAAAATATTAATTTTAATAAATCAACACAGTGAAAATAAATGCAATAAATAGTACAGTAGCCACTTGTTATATCGCATTTGCTGGGCGATAAGAAAAAAGGGTAAATATATTTGAGAGCATTAAGGAAATGAAGAAAATGAAAATATGAAAATAAATGTTTTATATTTGCCCTTGAAACATATAACTTTCTCAATAAAATGAAAACATAAAATTACATTTAATTATTATTTGCATATACAGTTATTAAAAAGTGCAGTTAATTGGACGAATTTTACTATTCGACAGGAAACCTGGAAAAAGAACAATATATTTGAATAAGTGATGTAACAAGGCACGATATAGCAAAGAGCTGCTATACTATTTTTTACTTCTTAAAAATTGGAAAAAAAGAATGGTAAATGGTATATATATATATATACACATAATAACTAGTATATAACTCCCGTCAAAAATGACAGAATGTTGATCTGCGTTTCATTTTTATAAGACTTCATACAAAAAAACAGCATGAAGATTTTAATATTGAAAGGTTTGCATATTGTAGAAAAGTACATTTTAAAAATTATAAATGATTTCTACAAATACAAATGATGAGGACATTTTTTTACTCAATATTCAATTTGTGAAAAAGTTCAACAATTGGACAAAACATTCAAAAATATTTTAAAAAATTATCCATGTGCAATTTTTTTTTCTTTTTTTAAGTGTTATTAATGAGTTTCTAAAGAGTTTGACCACATAGCTCATTGTTTGATTATATATAAGGAAAATTAAATGCAAATTCTGAATTTCTTTAACGATTGTGCAAAACATTAAAATTTTGTTAGTTTTAAATTGTCTATGTTAATAGTATAATAGAGTTGAATTTTAAAATTTCTTTAAAAGAAAAGTTTTTCAGTAATGAAGAAACAAATATATAGCAGAAAGATAGACAGAAAATTGCATGTTTATGGATATTAGCTTCTTAATTCACAGTAGAAAAACACCCTATTTGAAATGACAGAAAGAACAAAGTTTTCCAGTAATGAAAAAATATTGAAAACATATGAAATGATGAAAGTAGATCTTAACTAAAACTTAACTTAAACTTTTAAATGTGCATCTCAAATTAAAGATGCAATTTTTTTTATTTTAAAAATATTCCTATAGAAAACTAATAAATTTTGATCATTAAAAATTATCTTATTTTATTTCATAAGTAAATTTAAATTAATTGCATTAGTATGACTGAAAAATATCTTTTCACATTCTCTTATCAAATTACTTTTATTTTTTTCACTACAAAGTTAAGTTCAAAAGATACTATGTAAAAATCAAAATCAGATCTACATTGATATAATTCATATATGTGATATGTGATACTATATATTCCTTATGTTTCATTAGAAATATTCATTTTACAATGCAAGCAAAATTTCAGAATTTAAGTGGATATAAGCTAGGCTTTTAAAAATTGATATAACCAAATTAAAATTTTAAAAAATAAATATTAAGCTGAAGCTTTTAAAAGTTGATCTTGAAATAAATCAATATGTCCTGAATTTTATACAACTTTATTATTATTATTATATATATTTTTTTCAACAGAAAGTTCCTTTGTTTATATTAATTGCCGATAAATGGTGCCAAAACAATATTTAAAAATGAAGTGTAATACAGGTGGATCATCGCAAAACCACCCTATGAAAGTTGTCACCGCTATTTCTGAAAAAAGTTTTATAATATAAGTAAACAAAATTAAAATATTTAAAGGCTTTAATATGCTTTTACAAATATTTTAAGAGCAGAATCGGATATTAACCTGTATTTTTTAATGAAGTATTCAAAGAGTCGTTCATATGTTTCTACATTTAGAATTCTGAATGACAACGGTGTTCATTTGTTTATATCTGGTAATCTGGTAATTTTTAATTTAGAACTTTAAACATTATAATTGGATATGATATACATGTTTTATATGAAAATACAGTAGAAGATATTTATAATGCAATTCTCTATATAACGCACAACTTCTCAGATATAAACAATGAATTTTGCAGCTAAGAAGCACATGCATTCCCACATTGTAAAAAATCACTTCTCTCTAGAAGACTAATTTTGATACGTTAGTTCGCCTTTATCTCCTTATTTCAGAGCTTTTTAATGAAAAAATAACTATTACAATAACAAATTTTGAAAATGAGTAATATAATGTATGATTTGGTCCAAGCATATTTGGACCATGTTTATAAAGCATATTTAACAATGTAAGGAATGATCTATAATATGCAAAAATTTATAATCCTGGTAACAAGGAATGCAATATAAAAATACTCTACTGTATTTTGATATATTTCAGACATATATGGTCATGTTTATAAGGTAAGTTTAATGATATGTGAAATGTGATCTATATAATGCACAAGTTCGTGTTTTTAGGTTAGCGTTATAAAGATCTTCTACTGTATGATGAACAGACATGATTTCAAGTAGAAGAAATTAGCATTTAGCTGTCATATGTTAGCATATATTTTTCATTAAGCCTAACATGGTGTTTAGCTACAGTTAATTCACAGACCAGAGTGGTCACAGCTGGTATGGTTACCAACACACTCCTACACTTGGATTTTATTATAAATAGATATGTTGTAATACTTAATGTTAAGCATGACAGCTTACAATCACTTCAAAGTTTAAAATAATTATTAAAAGAAAATGTGCATTAATTGATAAAATTCTAAAAAGGTCTTTTGAGTTATTGTAAAGAAGAAAACATTCTTGTTTTTCATGCAAATAGATAATGTTATCTTATGGAAACATTAATATTCAATTTACCTTCAATAATTTTGCTTTGCTTTCCTAAGCAAGCATCCTTATATTTCTGTAAAATGCTGCTTGTAATTTTTCCGGCTCTGAAAAGCAGATAAAAATTAAAAACTGGCATTTTATGAAAATGAGATACATGGTATAGTTTGTAGAAAATCTTACTTATAAAGAGCCTCTATAAATTTTTCTCTAGTATCAGGAACTGGAGGTACCTTTAAAAAAAACTTGAAAATTATTATCTTGAAACAAGCAAACTACTACTAAAAAACAAGAAATCATGTTACACATAATTGTAAAATGCAGAAATAAAGTAAATAAATAAAACATCATTTATGTTGGAGATATTTTTAAAAAGAAAAGATATTTATGCATGCCAATTTTTAAGATCAATAAAGTTACTTCTGAAATTAACTGTTTAAATCCAGCAGCATTCTATTTATCAGTCTTAAGCAACTTCTAAGAATTTGAAACAAGTATATTCTTATCTTCAATATTTTGCTTTATTTAATTTATAAGAGTATAACACTGTTCTATATAAACCTTTGATATGAAGCATTCCTTTGTCTTCCAACATCAGGGCTCCCAACACATTTTAGTCCTCCAAAAGGGGGAAAGGGGACCATTTTTATATAAAAAGGGGACTTCGGGAGACCATTTATACTAAAAAAGAGGACTTCGGGGAGCCATTTATATTTAAAAAGGTGAGTGAAAAGGGACCAAATGTCTAAAAATACTGCACCAAGTTTTCCTAAATATGCAATTTTTTTTTAATTACCTCAGAAAATATTTTAATTGATTATCTTTACAAAGATGTCAATAAACAATGTACATAGTTTTATTTAACATACTTAAATTAAATATCCTACAGCAAGATGGGTTATATATAGAACAGTAAAAAATGATTTGGAATAAAATATAGACAGTAAAAATTAACTCATCTAAGAAAATATTGAATCAATCAATTGTTAGCGGAGTTACATATTAACAATTACAAAAGTGTAGTGCATTTCTTGGAATTTAACATGTGGTCAAAACCAATATTGAATCAATATTCATAATCATCTTACATATTAAAAATTTGGTGAAATTCTGTCAAACATGCTGAGATCTGGCTATCATGGAAATTGTTAAAAATAAGACCCAGTAGCACCACCTGTTGGGTAAAATACACCAAAATCTAATCAGCATCAATTTATGTTAAAGGTTAACTTAATGTGAAGTTTGATGAAATTTCACCCAGATTGCCTTATTAAAATACCTCATGTAAAATGTAAAAAATGCAGCATAGCAGTGCCACCTGTTGGGCCATATATGTCAAAACATAATCAGCACCTCTATGTGCTAAAGTCTAATTAAATAGAGCATTTGATGAAAATCCATGCTTCAACTTTTGATACAGAATGGTTACAAAATGTGTATTATATACAGAGAGAGATTTTTTAAAAATTATCAAATCATATTCAGGTCAACCTAAAACATGTAAATGCATAAAAAAAAAGGAAATTATTTTCAAGATTCCAATATTTTCTTCTGATAAATATATATTAAAGTAAGTATTATAAAAAAGAAAAAAATAATAATTACGATTTCCTTTAATAGCTAAGATATACTTTTCCATCAAAACTATATCTATAATAATATAGAAGTTTATCTGTATGCTGAAGAGACTGTTGCACATAGAGCTACAAGATTTGGCAGGAAGGTACCTGTATATCTAAAGTTAATTTTTGAATTTTTTGATTAAAATTTTTTATGCAATTTTTACCCTTTTATTTCATGTTTCATGGCGAATTTTTCACATTAATAAAAGGAATTTATTTTAAATTTTTTAGCCCAGTAGTTAATTTTTTTTCCTTTTTTCAATAAAGTTTATTCAGAATTCGTATAGTGATTTTAAAAATTTTCTTGAATTTCTTATGCAAATTTCATTTTTTTTGTGTGTGTGTGACTTGTGGTAATTTTTTGACATTCATAAAAAGAATTCAGTTGTAAGCTATTATATTTTGTTCTTCTGCAATTGCGTTTTTTGATTTAAATTTTTATCAATTTTTAGCTTTTTTTTTTTTTTTTTTTTTTCCCCAACATTGCGCATAGAGCTACAAGATTTGGCAGGAAGGTACCTGTATATCTAAAGTTAATTTTTGAATTTTTTGATTAAAATTTTTTATGCAATTTTTACCCTTTTATTTCATGTTTCATGGCGATTTTTTCACATTAATAAAAGGAATTTAGTTTAAATTTTTTAGCCCAGTAGTTAATTTTTTTTCCTTTTTTCAATAAAGTTTATTCAGAATTCGTATAGTGATTTTAAAATTTTTCTTGAATTTCTTATGCAAATTTCATTTTTTTTATGTGTGTGTGACTTGTGGTAATTTTTTGACATTCATAAAAAGAATTCAGTTGTAAGCTATTATATTTTGTTCTTCTGCAATTGCGTTTTTTGATTTAAATTTTTATCAATTTTTAGCTTTTTTTTTTCCCAACGTTTTGCAGTGATTTTTTGACATTTGTGAAAGAACTCCTGTTACATTGTTAATGATAGTAAATTTTTTCTTCTGCGATTTTTATACATTTTGCAATGATTTTTTGCAGAGTAGTAAAAGGAATCCAGTTTCAACTTTTTTTTAGCCCAATATAGTAACTGTTGTCCTCTATTTAATAAAGTTTATTCGGAATTCGTGCAGCAATTTTTAAATTTTGTGCAATTTATGTGATTTTTAGATTTTTTCGCATTTTGCAGCATTCTGAAAAAGAATCCAGTTTCAATCTTTTAGCACAGTTTAATAAATTTTGTCTTCCTTTAAATAAAATTTATTTAGAATTCGTGCAGCGATTTTTGATTTTTGGCTAATTTTTTATGCAAGAAGCAAATTTGGCAAATTTTTTATTAAGGAAATTATTTTCACAGTTCCAATATTTTCTTCTGATAGATACATATGTGCTGAAGAGACTGTTGTGCATAGAGCTACAAGATTTGGCAGGAAGATACCTGTATATCTAAAGTTAATTTTTGAATTTTTTGATTAAATTTTTCATGCAATTTTTACTTTTTTTTTTTTTTTTCATGTTTCATGGCAATTTTTTCACATTAATAAAAGGAATTCCGTTTAAATTTGTTAGCCCAGTAGTAATTTTTTTCCCCTTTTTTCAATAAAGTTTATTCGGAATTTGTAAAGTAATTTTTAAATTTTTCACAAATTTATGCAAATTTCAGTTTTTTTTTTTTTTTTGGTGACTTGTGGTAATTTTTTGACATTCGTAAAAAGAATACGGTTGCAAACTTTTATATTTTGTTCTTCTGCAACTGCGTATTTTGATTTAAATTTTTATTAATTTTTACTACTTTTTAGCTTTTTTTTTCCTTCTTTTTCGCACATTCCCGCAGTGATTTTTTTACATTTGAGAAAGAATTCCTGTTACATTGTTAATGATAGTAAATTTTTTCTTCTGCGATTTTTAGAATTTTTTTTGCGTTTTGCGGCGATTTTTTGACATTCTGAAAAAGGATTCAGTTTCAATCTGTTAGCCCAGTTTAATAAATTTTGTCTTCCTTTGAATAAAATTTACTTGGAATTCGTGCAGAGATTTTTTATTTTTGGCTAATTTTTATGCAATTTTGAGTTTTTTTGTGTATTGCAACGATTTTATGACAGTAAATTTTGTCTTGTAGATTTTTGAATTTTTAGAGAGTTTTTAATGAATTTCCAATGAATTTTTTAATGTTTTTCTACATTCCGCAGCAATTTTTTTACATTCGTGAAAGAATTCCGGATACAATGTTTTAGCCATTATAATAAATTTTGTCCTGTATGACTTTTTAACTTTTAGCAATTTTTAAAGTTTTTTGCATTTTGTGGCAATTTTTCCAAATTAGCAATTTTGTTTTCCAGTCATAAAAAGGGGACTAAGGGGACCAAAATGCATAAAAGGGGACTAAAGGGGACCTTTTTCTAAAAACGGGATCATTTGGGAGCCCTGAACATAAACAATAAATAACCATTGATAGCACCACTAGTGCAGCGAATGAGGAGGGGGGGGGGGAATAGGATTAAAACTTCAAAACTTCTCCCATACCAGTTTGTTTAAAATCGATAACATAAATACACATATTCTTGTGTTATAACTAACAAATTATGCATAAAAAATTACAAAATAGAAGCAAAAGTAAATTTTAAAAAAATTAGATTTAAAGTATTTCAAGACTTCATTAAAAGGAAGGAGCTTTTCAGTGCAAAAGTGAGAAACAGTAGTCATTCTTTTTTCATTTTGATCTAAAGAAATTGAGCTCTTTTATAAAGCTATAAAACAACTTCAAACTTATCTGGCTGCAAGCTTAATCTAGCTGACTGTGTGTTTAACTTTACATTCTGTTACAAATCCTTTAAAAAAAAATTCCTATACATATAAAAACAACAAAATTGTTCAATAATAACAATTTAAAACCTCTCCAAGACAAAAATCCTGACTATTCCACTGATAGTACTTTACCTAGTTGTGTTTTATATGTTGTAAAAATGCTTGTCTCAATGTCTACTATTTGTCAAGTCTTGTCATTTTTCTTGATGATCTAAATAGAGAACTGTGGACAGGGAGCTATGGATTTCTTCAACTATGTTCTTTTTCAAATTAATATTCATGCTTCACCTTCACTTACTTTTTTTCTTCACATTGCATATCATTGTTTATTTGTTTTCAAATGAAAAACCATGTTGTATTTATTACACAAAATTTATTTGATGAAATGATTCAATATCTTTGAAAAAAATGTCACTGTATTTTCTTCCATTTAAGACAGTTCCCAGTTTTGTCTTGCTAAAGAAAATATATATATATGCAAATAAATAAAGGATATCCAAAGAAAGATAAAGATATTAATATTGTTTAAATAAGTATGCATTAATGGTCATTCTAAGATTAAGTGAAATAAGTTTCAGAATAGTTGATACATCATTTGCGTTAAATTACACCATACGCAGCTGGTTTCTGGTTAAAAGAAATGGTCATTGTCTTGATACAAGAGTAACAAAGCTAAAATATACATCTGTTGTATATTATGAATATAATAATGCTAATAGTAGTTTTCATGAAAGTGATTGTAAGAATATAACTTAATATAATTCATGTAGTTCAAAAGCAGGGGTATTCAACCTGTGGGCGACTTAGTTCTGTAGTAAATATGGCCCACAGTAAATAGATTTTTTTTTTTTAATTGAAATTTTAATGCAGTTTTTAAAATTTGTGGGTTAATACCTTTAGTTAAAATATTGCATCAAGATAATGCAAGTATAAATTTATTGTTGAAAGAATATATTCAATGCATTTCCTGTATTATACAGGTCAGATACAATGAAACTCTAAATATAATTCTGCGTGAAAAGTTGGAAAGGCATGTAAGATATGCTGGAAATATAAAAGTATCATTTTGTTGAATCAGTGTAAGTGTAGTAGGAATGGTTTGTGATTTTAATATTTTCCATAAAGGCAAGCAATATTATGTGACCTTAATGTTCTGATTTATCTACTCAATAATTTTAAAAGCATTTTTTAGGAAAGAAGTCAAAGTTTACAAGATATTTTTTCTCAACAACTATCAATAATACGCAGGCATCACCCGTCTAGATAGTCTTTTCAATGGCTTGCTGCCATCCCAATTTCACTTTTGAAACAACTATAGTAGTGAAGTATGGTTCTGCCTGCCCAAGGGTGAAGAAGGGTTAACATTTTTATTAAGAATCTTTTATCCCAGGCCTATGTTAAAAAAATTACCATCCTCACAAAATTTTATCTTTTAGGGCTTGATAGATCTCGAGATATGTTTTTGCATCCATGGAAGAAGGGGGGAGGGGATACTATTTTCAATTAAGTATTCTTTTAAACGTGCATATGTAATTTATCATCCTTCAAGATTTCATCTTAAAAGATGTAATAGAACCTGAGATGTGGTTTTGCATCCCTGGAGAGGGAACAGATGGGTCAGATTTTTAATTAAGAATCTTTTTATCCATATACAGTGAAGCCCCGATCAATCGTTACCGCATTCATCGTTGTTTTTTCTCTTCACCGAAATGAAATTGAAGGTCAAGCGGATCCATATGACATACAAACAGGAATTACTTCTTTTATCCTAAAATAACTCGAATGGCATGGATATTTTTTCTGCATCAAATGGGTGGATTTCACATTTTGAAATTTACCATGGACAGGTATCTGGGAAATTATCGTCAAAAGTGCCGCAGTAGTAAATAGTTGAAATGTGATTCTAAAATGTGGTTCAAAAAAATTCCGAAGTTACTAAAAGGATACAAGGATTGTGACATCTATAATGCAGACGAAACAAGCCTGTTTTATAAATGCCTGCAGAGAGAACACTATCGTTCAAAGGAGAGTCTTGTCATAGTGGTAAACATGCCAAACAAAGACTACGATGCACACATAAGGACAGTTCTGATAAACGAGTACCTCTCGTTAGTGGTAAATCTGGGCTAGACCTCGATTCTTCAAGAATGTAAAGAAACTACCAGTAGTACCATTCCAATGCCAAAGCATGGATAAAAAAAGATATTTTTACAAAATTTCTTCACAACTTTGATAGATTAATTGGCACTCAAAAAAGGAAAATCATTCTATTTATTGACAATTGTTCAGCTCATTCATCAGATACATCATCTTTGAAAAATATAAAAGTCAGTTTTTTCTCAGCTAATTGTACAACTGTCGTACAACCTTTTGATGCCAAGATAATCAACTGTTTTAAGCAATTTTACAGGAGAAAGCTAGTGAAAAGATCTTTATGTTTCATGGAACAAGCAAAAGAACCTACTCTAAAAATAAACCTTCTGCAGACTATTCATTTTGTACTTTCAGCATGGCATGAAGTAACCTCTTCAGCCATCCAGAATTGTTTCGTGAAATGCAGTTTTGTGTGAAAAATTGATGAAGAATGCTGAACAGAAGGGAAAGAAAATAATAATGATGCTGACGATAATGCAGATAAAGAGTGGTTGCATGGATGTATCTGGTGTGAAATTTAGCGATTGTATTTCCATTGATCAAGATGTTGCGACATGTGATGTCCTGAGCATAGAAGAAATCTGTGATGATGCAAAAAATGAAAATAATGGTGAAAAAGCAGAGGATAATGTTCATACAGATGTAACTGAGCCTACACCAGTACCAAGTCTGTCTGATGCAATTGCGGCATTTGAAACTGTACGAACTTTTATACATGCACATGAAATTACAGAAAATGACCAGAAAAATATTGTACATCTTGAAAATTTGTTGCTTAATTAAAAAAAATAAACAAAAAACCCAACATAAAATTACTGATTTTTTAAAATAAATATAATTTTTCTACAACTTCAATTTATTTCTTTTACAGTTTGGTAAGTAACAAATTAGTATTTATTAGTATATTGTATACATTGCATACATTAGTAATGCATAAACACTGTTTTTTTTCGTGTTTTGATGTTAACCCGTATTCATAGATTTTTTTCATGCATACCTGGAAAAACGATGGATCAAGGTTCTACTGTATATGTTAAAAATTTATCATCCTATAAAATTCCATCTTAAAGAATGTGCTAGAACCCGATGGTTTTAGCACTACTAGGGGATTAGAAGGGTCAAATTTTTAATTAAGAAACATTTAATCTATGTCTATATTAAAAAAATTTTCATCCCAAAAATTTTGTTCTTGAGGGCTTGATGATGAATTACGAGAAGTATACAATTTTCAATTACAAATCTGTTTACCCGAGAATATGTTAAAAAAATTAATCATGTCCCAAAATTTCTTCTTAAACGGCTTAATAGAATCATAAATATGATTTTGTTCTCCCCCACAGAGGTCAAATTTTTAATTAAGAATCTTTTTACCTATGCATATGTTAAAGAAATTATCATCCTAAAAAATTTCATCTTATGAGGCCTGATAGATCTCAAAATATGGTTTTACTTCCCTGGGGAAGAAGAGGGAGGGGGCAGATTGATATGATTTTCAATTAAGAACCTTTTGCCTGTCCCTACGTTAAGAAATTCATCACTCCCACAAAATTTCAACCATCCCCCTTTCCAATAATAAATACTTCAACATTTTTTAATGCATATTTTAGATATATTAGAAATCATTTGCACAACCTTTAAGACTTTTTTTTTCCATTTACACTGCTAAATTTAAACAAAGTCTCTAACATTTTCTTAATTTTTTTTTAACATATTAAGCTGATTATTGAACTTCAAAATGCATCTACTAAATGTAAAACTTGAAAATGTATCAAAGTAATATAATTTTAATAAAAACAAATTCTAAAACAGGGAGTTTGATATAAGAGACCAAAATGTTATGTTTTCATTAATTTTAGTACCACAGAACACTTTTAAAGACAAAAATAGTATGGTTTCATAAATATTCGGGTCACAGAACACTTGATCCTAATCTCACACTGTAATACAAAAAAATTTTAATTCTGAAAAAAAAAAAAGGCAGAAGAAATAATGCAAAAATTTAAAAATTAGTTTAATTTAGTTCTGGATTTTAAAGAAGACAAATTAATGTTATAATTTTATGAATTTTAGCATCACAGAAAATCATCCAGATCATCATCATCCAGAAAGTTTTTCAGTTAAAAAAAAAAAAAAAAAAAAAAAAAAAAAAAAAGGCATAAGAAAGAATGCACCAAAAAAAAATTGCAGCTTTTCGATAACAGTGTTTATATAATATAATTTTGAAGTTTGTTATTTTCGTAGTTGAAATATATTCTTTATTTAAATGCATTTATCCAATAAAACAAACAAACATTTAAACTTCAATAATCAGATTAATACACTAATAAAACTTGTAGCCAGAATAACCAACTTTAAAATTCAATAAACATTGTTTTTAAAACATAGGTTGAATGTAAATAAATTCTGCTTACATATATATTGCAAGATACCATATACTAAATGCATTTATCTAACCAAACAAAAATTTTAACTTCAATAATCAGCATGTTCCTGCCCCGCTAGCCATGTAACACTTTCTTAAGAAAAGTTAAAAGAACATAATTACGAAAAACAAACAAATATTACTTGTCAGCCCTGAGAAATACTTCATATTTCATCATTTCATTCTACGAAGAATTTAGGCCAAGATGTTGCCTGAACTGTGATTGATTAATAGGGTATAGACATCATTGTAAAGAGTATGGTGTGCGGGATTGGAAATATGATTCATTGTTTTTCAAGCTGAAAATTGCAGCAGTTATAAATTTGCCAAATGAATTAATCATCTGCTAGTTTTTTAGAGGATGGAGCCGAATTTCAATTGAAGATATCTCAAACATATGAGTTATTTGAATATAACTCATCTGTCAAAAAAATTTTGTTTTATCACAGTCTTTCCCAAAATGTAAATTTTATGCAGTTTTATTCGGGGAGGCAGGGGGAGTGCTGACTGGCCCCCTCTCAGGCACTTTTACCGATTGGCTAGCTCATAATGAACATTTTCAGATAGACTTGGGGTTTTATTATGATGAATATAATAATTAATATATAAATTTTGCAGTTTGGGGTAATTTTTTTCTCTTGATGTATAGCCTGAGACAAATTTTTCTCCACAAATATGGTCTGAGGAAGTCAAAATGTTGGACATCCCTGTTCTAAAGCATTTAATGGATCGAAACAAAATTATGAAAATAAACACATTACATATTTATGAAATAAATTTGCTACATAAAATATAACTTAGTTAATTTACACACATCAGCTATATATTTTACATAAATTTGTGATGCAGTTCATTTTCTGTAAAAATGAGTTAATCTAGAATTACACTAGTAATAAAAACAAGCAAAAACAGGTTATTAAGAAACTAAAAAAAAAAAATGCTTACTACTCTTGGAATCAAAAGGGCAGGAAGAAATTCATTTAAAAAAATATGCTTCTGGAGAAGACTAAATAAATAAATGCAAAATTTTAGAAAATAAGCAATTTTTACAAATAATTCAACACATAAAAATCAGGTATCTACAGTTTCAAAAATGTAATATCCTTACTTTTTTAGCGATTTAAAACAAAGCTTGTATTGTTACTTTAAATGGTACAATTCAGATAATATGTTGGCTGATTAAACTTTTAAATTTTATTATTTAAATTTTCAACCTGGCATAAAATTTAAATCGATGCAAACATAATTTCACAATATTTAAAAGTAAAATTCAAGATTGCAAAATAGTATAATAAAAGCTCAAAATTATATCTCTTGTATTTAAGCATATTGCAGACACATACCACAGAAGTTACCAAAACGTATATCTGAACCATTTTGTTTTAAAATAAATAAAAGAGATTTAAAAAATAAAAAATTTAAGACATAATTTGTAACTTGAGTGATTTTGCAGCTTATATTTAAATTTTATGATTTAAGATTAATATGAAATAAAAGAATATGTTGGCATATGAGAGATTTCAAACTAATAAAATAAATAAAAAGATAAACATTTAATAACATGATGAAAAAAGATATTCATAATAATAGTGAAAAATGGAAAAGGGTGACATATTTATCATTTTGCATCAATTTAAATCATGCTTCAAGAAATAAAATCTGAAAGGTCGTACAAGTAATTTATGTTTTACAGAAATAATAAAATCATCCTTTCAAAAAAAAAAAATATATATATAGTATTCTAAATTTATAATATTATAAGTGTCCTTCCGGCTTGTACCGGGAGGAAAAGGTAGCTTTCTTATATCTTCGTTTTAAAATTTTAGCTAATGTTACTTGAAAGCAGCAAGCTAAAATGCAAAGAACCCAATTACAGAATATTCATTCATACTGAATTTGAATAAGAAATTCATCAAATTAGTGAGCTATAGCCAAGTTGGCTTCCTTTATGGAGGCTTATTTTAGTTGCCAAATTTGGCGATATTATGCCAAGTGTTGCCAAGCTTGGCGAGAATTTTACGTTAACGGATATTAATATAGTTTTATGCATATGATTGGGAAAATGATTACAACAATGAAAGATAATAATTTGCAAGAAATCACGGTCACTAAAACTCATAAATTAATCCCTGATTTTTTATAATCTGCTGTCTTGTTTCAAAATGTCAGCCACCCTAGAAATTCAAATTGCTATACATCAGCCATAGAGTGGTACAGATAGAGTGGAAACAAAAAATGATCTGGAATCCAGAAAAAACGGAAAATGTTTTGCAATCTTGTATCAAGGAATAACACTTAAACAAAAAGTAAATTTGAATTTCTAATTTTGTTGTATACATTTTTTAATTTTAAATCTTTCAGTGGCCGTCATTTTGAAACAAGATGGCAGAACAAGCTGGTCAATGAACTCGGTCGAGATATTGGTGAGTTTAATACACACACTTACTTTCATCCAAATCGATTTAAAAATACAAGTGCTATCATATGACATAAATGATATATATATATAAATCAACATTTGAACGGAGGTTGGTTTTGGGGTCTAGGGGTCATGATCAGTGAAAATATACCAGAATTTTCTGAAATTGCTTTCCTCTAAATGGTTGCAATAGGTAGCGTTTTACTTTTTGTATTGAAAGCTACCTAATAAGAGATTCTCCAATGTTTCAGCTTTGTATTTTTCTAAATGTACAGATGGAAAGGAGAAAAAAAAGAAAAATAGAAAACATCTGATACTTTTTAATCAATAAATTGTTGCAGAGAAATGCAAAAGGTATCCTTGGAATTTCATCCTCTCAAAAGTTTTTATAAAAAAGATTAGCTTAGGAAGCAAAATCCTTGCTGAATGACGAGCAAACTTTAAAACAAATTAATAGTAACCTCTAACCTTGACAACAGATTATGAATCTAGAAATTTTTACAAGTTTCTATGAATAGTTCCAAATGTATTCCATATATATATATAAAGCTAATTTTAGAGGCAGCCTCAAAAGTGAAAAAATCTGTTACTGTAAGATTCAGATTTTATTAATAATTTTCAATAGAATATATTGTTAGTGTTCTAAAAATACCAAATAAATCAATTAAATATTCATTAAAATAACTGAAAGTGCTGTTGCATTAATTAGTTTTTTTAATCATTTATTTGTTTAACAGTTTTTATAAATTTAATCAATTTTTAAATTGTTGTTCTGTTATTAATATAACTCACGAAGTAAACCATGGATCTCTACAGAACAAAACAATTTATTGGACGACACACTGCAACACAAAACAATTAGTTTAAACATATAATTCTTCTTAATCACACAGCGATATCTTTGCTTATCGAATCACACAGAAATAACTTTTTACTTCTCCCCTTTTTACTACACCCCTCCTGCGAGAGATACAATTTTTTTTTTCTTTAAACAGTTCAAAAATACACAAATACATATACATACAAAAATTACATAAAATTACACACAAATTGCATACAATAATTACACATATCATAATAATGAAATACTTTCCATAGAATAAATCAATTTATCCTCATTTACAGCTTTAGTAAGGAAATCTGAAATAATATGTTCACTTTGAACATATTCCAATGAAATAATACCTTCTGACAACAAATCTCTTACAAAATGAAATCTCAAGTTCATATGTCTAGATTTATTTGATGATCTTGTACATTTTATCCATTGTATTGCTGCTTGGCTATCACTACTTAAAATTATGGCATCCTTTATAAATTGTTTACAGTTTAACTCAGATAATAAATTTACTGTCCATATTATATCCTTACAAATTTCTGAAATAGAAAATAATTCTGCTTCACAAGTAGAAAGACTAACACTTTTTTGTTTACGACATTTCCAAGATATTAATGACTTTCCTAATAAGACAACTCCCCCTGAAAAAGACTTTCCATTTTCTCCATTTCCCCAACTAGCGTCTGAACTACTATTTAAATACCCAAATTCGTTGTTGTAAAATAATTTTTTATCTTTTGTGCCTTTTAAATACCTTAATACTCTTTTAGCCAAAATGTAATGTCTTTTTTCTGGTTTGTGATTAAATTGAGACAAATAAGTCGTGACAAATGATATATCAGGACGTGTTCTATTAGCTAAATATAAAAGTTCACCAATAATTTCCTGATACTTAGTCATGTCAAACAATTCATTTGTTGGAGGGAAACTTTTATCTTCACCTTTAACAATAGGTGTTTTTACAGATTTACAACTTTCTAAATTATGTTTTTCCAACAATAATTCAATATATTCAACTTGTGACAAACTGATACCTTTATCATATTTTTCAATTTCCATACCTAAAAATTTAGAGTTCTTATTTTCATACAATTCAAATACATTTTCAATTTTAGAAACAATATTTTCATACATTGTTTGATTATTACAAAAAATAGCTAAATCATCAACATACATACATATTATAAAAATGTTATCATTCTCAACTTTAATAAACATACAGTTATCAGAACCTAACTGATTTAATCCAATATTACAGAGTACTTCTTTAATTTTAAAATACCAGTTTCTACCGGATTGGGGTAATCCGTAAATACTCTTTTTCAATTTACAAACTTTATTAACTCCTATTAAATTTTCGTAACCAGGTGGTGGTGTCATATATAATGTTTCTTGCAAGTCACTATACAAATATGCTGTTTTAACATCAAAAAATTTAACAATCAAATTTAATTTAGCTGCAAGTACAATTAGTAATCTAAATGACTCGATATTTACAACAGGTGAATATGACTCAGAATAATCTTTATTTTTAATCTGATTAAATCCAGCTGCTACCAATCTTGCTTTGTATTTTATTTCCTTATTATCGCCCTCTTTTAAAGCATATACCCATTTACTTTTAATCAATTTTGTTTTTTCTGGCATATCTACAATTTCCCAAACATTATGCTTAATTAAAGAATCCAATTCACTTTTCATAGCTTTTTCCCACTCATGTGAATTCATACTATTTATTGCCTCTAAATAATTACTTGGGACATTATCAGTTAAATTAGCTGACGAATATTTATTTTTCAATCTTTCTGACCTTCGAACTTCAATATTTTCATTTCGGGTTTTCATTTTGTTCTTATTTCCTTCCCCCGCTCCGTTCAAATTGCCGCCGTCATGTCTATCTGGAGATAAATTAAGCTCTGTTGATGGGATTGCGCAACTGTTATTTATTTCATCAAATACTTCATCTTTACTTTTGAGGAAATAAGTAAAATACATTCCAGAAAAATCATCCACTAGTATCATAAAATATTTTGCCCCACCAAGTGATTCAGGCTTTATCGGGCCACACAAATCTACATGAAATAACTCCATTATATCAGAACTTTGGTCAATATCAATGTTCGGATGACTTTTTCTGGTTATCTTACTTATATCACATGTATCACATTTAAAATCAGACACATTTACATCTTTAAGATCAATATACTCTTTCATTTGTAACATATATTTTGAATTTAAGTGACACAATCTGTTATGCCAGAGTTCATAATTACTAGTACTTTTACGAGTAAAATTACACTGAGTATTACAGGCAGGTTTAAGTTTAATCTCTAATCGATTATCATTCTTAAATGCTTTAAATAGAAAAGTATTATACTTATCAAAAATTAGCACACAGTTATGTTTAGAAATAATTTTACAACCCTTATCCATTAGACAAGTGACTGATAGTAAATTATATCTCAAATCTGGTACAAAGCTAACATCATTAATAGTTAAATGGATGGAATTATTTTTACTTACCGTATTACAGGATACTATACCTAAACCCTTCGAAATTAGTTTTGAATTTTTACCTGCTTGATATATATCCTTTTCTTCAGGAATTAGAGTCTTAAACCACAGTTTGTTATTACACATATGGGAAGTTGCACCACTGTCCAACAACCATATATTGTCACACAGTTCATAGTTTTCAGGTGAAATAGTCAGTGCAGAATTTTTTCTGTCCTTAAATGAATAATTTACATCATAGTGCGTTTTTCTTCTTTGTCGATTTCCACTGGACTTGTCATTTCTAGAATTATTGTTCCTGTAAAAACAATCCTTTGCAACGTGATTCGGACGTCTACAAATGTAACACAGTCTTGGACTTTTGTTTTTCTTAGAGTAAAATACTTCAGCGGCGGTCCCTTCAGAACGCGGAGTATTCGTTTGTTCTTCTTCCCGTAGAATTTCTAACACTTCATCCATAGATTTTTCACGCTGTGTCTTTAAAATGTCCCTTACTTTTGAAAACTTTCCTTTCAGCCCACGTACCGTGTAGAACACTAATTCTCGATCTGTTACAGTCAATCCAAGCGTTTGACATTTAGTGGCAATTCCCCGGGCTCTGGCGATATAATCATTTGCTGATTCGTTTGATTTCATATCTAAGTTCTTTAATTCGTTACCCGCGTCAATCCTTCTGTCTTCTGCTTGACCGGTGAAAGTAGATTTTATTTTTTCCCATAAAATTTTCGCATTTTCTTCGGCTGCAAACTGTAATGCCTGTTCATCCGACAATGACAATTTAATATAGGCTACGGCGTCATTATTTTTCTGGTCCCATTCGATGGAATCTTTTTCACTTAGATCTGTAGCTTTAATTTCAGATATGACATTGTCCAATCTTTTTAGACTTAAAGCTGCTTTAATTTTTAGGCTCCATATAAAGTAATTGGTTCCATTTAATTCAGGTACGTTTAATTTGTCCATGTTTATCTTAACACAATCACTTTCGGTTTCAAAATTCAACAACCACTGTTCTTGCTACTATTTGTTGTTCTGTTATTAATATAACTCACGAAGTAAACCATGGATCTCTACAGAACAAAACAATTTATTGGACGACACACTGCAACACAAAACAATTAGTTTAAACATATAATTCTTCTTAATCACACAGCGATATCTTTGCTTATCGAATCACACAGAAATAACTTTTTACTTCTCTCCGTACATCTCTCCGATCTCACGGTCGCTCGCAGACTGAGTGTGTGTGGGTGGGAGGGAAAAGCAGGCAGTGCGCAGATATGATTGCGCACATAAAAATGTTTCGCTCGCTCACTCCAACATAAATGAATGTACTCTTTGCTCAAACTGTAATGCTGACTGATTTCTGTTAAAATATTTGTAGGTTTCAATTCATAATTTTCTCAAACATCAATTTTATGATACATAAAAATGATAAAAATGCATGGAAATAAAATTATTATATTTGAGATACTTGATACTAACACAATAGAAAAAATCAGCATGAAAAAAATAATGATTGCATGAAATATTACAAATTTAATTTAACATTAGTTCTAAAATTTTACATCTATATATAACTCTTAAACTTCCTCAAAGAATTAATTTGAATTTTGTATCAGAAGCAAAAATTTACCCATGAATTGAAATATGATGAAAGGAATCTAAAAAAGAAATATATCCAATTTCAATATTGCTATTGAAAGTTTTAAAACCAATCACTTATTAAAATAGAGGTGACCCCCTAAGCTTATTTTATTCATAAATAATTATGGAATGCACAATTCCTACCAAATGGTACCTTTTGCTACTGTGACAATTTGGTGATTATAAATATTACTAGCTGGCTCCGCCCGCTAGCGGGCCCCTAATTTACATCGGTGCCTCGAATTGTAGAAAATCTCGAATCTTGTAATACCTCGTACCGGACGAACCTCCGACACGGGTCCCCGCTGACTTCGGCATCGTATACCGGTCGTGCTACGCACACGCCGGATAATCCCTTAATATGCACATTCAACAGTACAAACCTCTAACCGACCGAACCTCCGACTCCATGCGATAAAGCAGAAGGAGATGCAGTTCACTACATATTCGGATGCTGCCCTCTTATGATCCATCACTTCCCTTTTGATAAGAACGAAACTCTCAGATATAACCTTCGTAATATCATTTTCAGTCCTTCAAACTCTCAAAAGTTAAAAGAGAATTATAATATTCTCAATAAAAATTTCTCTTTCATTACGAAAGAATTTAAAAAAAAATTGACTGAACTGACCATTGACTTTCTGAACTAAAATACCATAAATTTAGGACATCATGAACTTATAGTACTTCGAAAATATTTTATATTTAACTTTCAATTTGCAAAAAATTGTTATTTTTTACCTTTTATATTTTATTATTGTTATGTAATTATATTCATTGTTTCAAATCTAATAAACAGGCGCCTCCTGCAGTGGGGGTTGGAACGGATGGGTGCTATCGGTGTCGGGTAGCGTTTATTTTTCCCCTCGTGGACTTATTGTTCCTATACCTCACGGGTGGCTGTCCACGAGTGGGTGATTTCGGTCCCAGCTGCCTTCGGCACCGTATACCGGTCGTGCTACGCACGCACCGGATAATCCCTTAATTTGCACATCGAATAGTATAAACCTCTAACTGAACGAATCTCCGACCGCGTTGTGATGTGACCCATAGAACCCGAGTTGGCTGAAAAATCCTTTAATTACACCTTCCACCACCAGGTGGCGCAATGTGTTCTATACGAACATGACCGAAATCTGTAAAGCTGTCGAATTCCAGTCGAAAGAGCCAAACCCCGTCGTAATCCGGGCCATAGAAACAGAGATAATAAAACGCCCCCTGGTTGTGAAAAACGAACTAAAACCGATAGTATCCTCTAGTATCCTCTATCGATATCGAATAGAATGAGCCAAACCGCATTCCGATTGGACTCGTAGATCTTGAGATAATGTGAAATCAAAGTAAAAAATCTGATATTATTATTCGAAAAGAGTGGTATAAACTCAGAAACTTTTAAAAATGTTATACAGGGTCCTTATTACTTTAATTATGATGTTTGGAATCAGTTTGGTGGAAAACCGTAACATAGTTTCTTAGTTATAGAAACGGACCACAATTAAAAGAAAAAAGCGGGGGGCGGGGGGGGGGGGGTGTTGGCGATGACACTGCTTTTCCTGAAACAACTTATGTAGACTACCTGAGTTCTAGTTCAAAGACAGTGAGCTGTAGAAAAACTTAAAAGTAAAAAAAAAAAAAAATCGATAACGGGCGAAGCCCGCTTTTCCCTATCATAATATCTGGTTGGAGCTGTAGAAAAACTTAAAACTAAAAAAAAAAAAAAAAATCGATAACGGGCGAAGCCCGCTTTTCCCTATCATAATATCTGGTTGGAGCTGTAGAAAAACTTAAAACTAAAAAAAAAAAAAATCGATAACGGGCGAAGCCCGCTTTTCCCTATCATAATATCTGGTTGGAGCTGTAGAAAAACTTAAAACTAAAAAAAAAAAAAAAAAATCGATAACGGGCGAAGCCCGCTTTTCCCTATCCTAATATCTGGTTGCCACTCTAAAACGAAAACTTAAAATACTAAAACTTAAAATAATAATGCAGTTTTTAGATGCGTCCTACTTCTTAAAATCGTAATATCTAGCCGGCACTGTCATAGAAATCTTTCTTTTGCTTTAATTATACAAATAACGATGATTAATCATACAATAAAATAATATATCGGCTCCTAATGAAGATATGAGAATAATTTTTAGATATTCTGAAAGCAGAAAAAATTTTGCGTCGCCCTGTGAAAGTTTGGAATTACTGCGCTCCTTAGATTTGGAGATGCCCCCCCCCCCCCCCCGTCTGAAAAAACGCAGTTGAAAGTCACATGACTATTTTATCTCTTTCAGAAATGACTTATTCACAAACTGGGTTGAATGTTGAAATAAAAAAGCAGCTGCCTCTTTGGAATAGAAATAAATTCATTTGCCGTGTCATTAATGAGTTTTAATTGATATCTTTAAAAATTACTGGCTGATTTTTACAAATTTTTTTTTGTTGAATTCGAGATTTTTTTATACACGTGTTAGCAAATTTTCGTGAATGTAGAGTCATTATTTCCACTTGTTTCAAAAAGGAATGGGGCGATTTGATCTCGGATGTGTCGACCCGGCATTCTTTACGGCAACCTTTTTCCCGTCTGGGGTCGATGTTGGATGTCTGGTCAGTTTTTGGCCGAAATAAAGAAAAGTTACGGTCCGAATTTCAAAAAATTTGACATTTTGGAACGACAAAAATCGGCCGCGTGTGTACCCCGATTTTCGGATCGATACCTCCGGTAGATTTTTTTTTATTCGATGATGCGTTAAAAAGCGACAATTTGGATGTCTGCGATTATCAAAACGGATATTTTTTTCGATTCTTTTTCAAGTTCGGTTTCGGTCCGTAATTAAAACAGTTTCGTCGATTAATAACTCCCTGGGTCCGGGTCGGAATCCCGACCCGATCGAAACTTGAGCACCGCGCAATTTTTCCGAATTTTTCGGTCCGCCTCCGCCGCCGGTGCGTCGATTTGTCCCGGAGCCTTTGCGTGTACAGCGGGGAGTGCACAGACAGACAGAAACACACACAGACGTTTACCGTTCTTAATATTAGGGACTAGCTGGCTTCGCCCGCCAGCGGGCCCCTAATTTACATCGGTGCCTCGAATTGTAGAAAATCTCGAATCTTGTAAAACCTCAAACCGGACGAACCGCCGACCCGGGTCCCCGCTGCCTTCGGCACCGTATACCGGTCGTGCTACGCACGCACCGGGTAATCCCTTAATTAACACATTGAATTGTACAAACCTCTAACCGAACGAACCTCCGACCCTGGTGCCCGCTGCCTTCGGCACCGTATACCGGTCGTGCTGTGCACGCACCGGATAATCCCTTAAATTGCACATAGAATAGTATAAACCTCTAACTGAACGAACCTCCGGCTCGGGTCACCGCTGCCTGCGGCACCGTATAGCAGTCGTTCCGACCCTGGTCCCCGCTGCCTTCGGCACCGTATGACGGTCGTGCTACGCATGCACCGGATAATCCCTTAAATTGCACATGGAATAGTATAAACCTCTAACTGAACGAACCTGCGGCTCGGGTCCCCGCTGCCTGCGGCACCGTATAGCAGTCATGCTGCGCACGCGCTGCAGTATACGTTAGTTCCACCTTCCGCCACCAGGTGGCGCAATCTGTTTATATGATCATAACTGAAATCGTTAAGACTTTTGATGTCTAGTCGAATGAGCCATACCCCGTCGTTTTCATGCCCGTAGAACCGAAGATAGGAAAGAGCCCCCTAGTGGTGAAAAAATGAAATAAAATCGGTAAGCTCTATCGATGTCGAGTCGAATTGATTTAGACTACCTGAGTTCTAGTTCAAAGACAGGGACCTGTAAAAAAACTTAAAACTTAAAACAAAAAAAAATCGATAACGGGCGAAGCCCGCTTTTCCCTATGGACCACAATTTAACGGACCACAATTAAAAGAAAAAAGCGGGGGGGGGGGGGGGGGGGGGGGTTGGCGATGACACTGCTTTTCCTCAAACAACTTATGTAGACTACCTGTGTTCCAGTTCAAAGACAGTGAGCTGTAGAAAAACTTAAAACTAAAAAAAAAAAAAAAAAAAAATCGATAACGGGCGAAGAAATACTAAAACTTAAAATAATAATGCAGTTTTTAGACGCGGCCTACTTCTTAAAATCCTAATATCTAGCCGGCACTGTCATAAAAAGCGGGGGGAGGGTGGGGCGGGTTGGCGATGACACTGCTTTTCCTCAAACAACTTATGTAGACTACCTGAGTTCTAGTTCAAAGACAGTGAGCTGTAGAAAAACTTAAAACTAAAAAAAAAAAAAAAAAAAAAAAAGAATTGATAACGGGCGAAGCCCGCTTTTTCCTATCATAATATCTGGTTGCCACTCTAAAACAAAAAACTGAAAATACTCGTAATGCAGTTTTTAGACGCGGCCTACTTCTTAAAATCGTAATATCTAGCCGGCACTGTAATGGGAATCTTTCTTTTGCTTTAATTATACAAATAACGATGATTAATTATACAATAAAATAATATATCGGCTCGTAATGAAGATATGACAATAATTTTTAGATATTCTGAAAGCAGAATCCATTTAGCGTCGCCCTGTCAAAGTTTGGAATTTCTGCGCCTCTTAGAATCAGAGATGCCCCCCCCCCCCTCTGTAAAACCCCAGTTGAACGTCATGTGACCTCACCTCCGTCAAAGAAAATGCCGATCCAGACAATCGTCTGGCCGTGCGTCTCCGATCTGGGAATCGCAGCTCGGAAAGAAAAGAAAAATAATTTTTTATCGATCGATTTTTAAAGGATTTTTACCCGTTCTAATCGTCGCACGGAAACGATTTTTCGAATTTATTTGACCTGACGACGTCCCGGTTGCATACGTGCGACTTACGAATTTCTGGCCCCCCGACTTCCGGAGATAGGGGTCGGACCTGCGCTGCGGTTTGGGGCTTAAATCGCTCCCTGGGAACCCCCTGCCTTTTCCTTCCCGGACCGGATGTGTACCGGCAACCCTCGGCGGAGGCGAACTTTTCGCTGTTTTGACTTCTCTTCCAACTTCGGTTTCGGTCGGTAATTAAAACACTTTCGCTCATTAATAACTCCCCGGGTCCGGGTCGGAATCCCGACCCGATCGAAACTTGAGCGTCGCGCCTTTTTTGCGAATTTTTCGGTCCGCGTCCGCCGTCCGTGCGTCGCCTGGTCCCGGAGCCTTTGCGGGTACAAAGGTGGAGTGCACAGACACACACACACACACACACAGACGTTTACCGCGCTTAATATTAGTGATTATAGCACAACACAAAATAATCATAACAATAATAATCCACAAATATAAATTATAACTCAGTAATATGTGTACTGTAAAATTACTTTATTACACTCTCAAAAAATAATGGCTCCTCTCTCCTCTGAGCAACACAGAACACTGAACTTACACTAGTGTGACATTGAAAAATTATTTTACGTGCCGTTATAATATTATTATCTTAATGGATGGAAGGATAAGGAATATATCGTAATAGTGAACTTTTAAATATTTGCAGTTGTGATTAAAATAGCAATTAACCCTGCACAATTTGTGCATCTGTTCTTTAGGTCAATATTCTTTGAGAAGAGAATCAAAAAATATAAAATAAATTAAACATTCTTACTTGTTCTTTGTTGAAAAATACGAGACTCATACTACTTGAAATAAGAACTCGTTTAGGTTAGGATCCAATAATGTTTATTACATTTTCTTGAAGAAGTAGGAAGGATGAGATGAAAGCTGCACATCAAGTCTTTAAAAAGTACTGGCTCAAATTTCGTAAAATTCGAAGAATCTTTAAATATTCCTTCTGGCAGAATCCAATAAGGGATGTAGAATTAATGCAGAATTAAATTACCAGTTGATTTAAAACTTTTAAAATATTAAACTTAAAATTTACAACAGCATTTTTATAGAATAATTAAAAACTGAAAACGCGAAATTGATCTCCAAAGAATCAGCGCTACGTGATTCTAGGATACGAGCGCCGGCATAGGCCTGGCCTCAGATCAGACGACGTTTTGCATAAATTTACAGCATCATTTTTATTAAAATTCTGTTGGAAAAATGCGCAACATTAGTATAAATACCCAGAAAAGGGGTGCACAAATGTGACAGCAAGATTAATTTTAACTAATTTGTTGATTAGGAATTACGTGAAAATTAAAAGAGCAAATCAGAAACTAATTAAATTTAATAATTGAAAGAACGATTCTAATTTGTATTTGAAAGACACGCCCCTTTCGGCCGCAACGCCAAAACAAAACAGCTCCCGAAAACATACCGAACAACAGCGGCGGTGACGCATGCGCACAACACACGAGCGGGGAAGGCCGCTGATTGAAGCAAACTCAGAGAACGAAGGAGGAATGAAGTAACGCCGTGAAAACCACTTGCGGGCGCGGAATTGCCGATAAAATTGCTTTTAAAGAACGGCAAATTTAAACTGGAAAGGCTATAAAATAGAAATACGTTGAGCTGAAATAAAAATAATTAAAAAAGATAAAACTGTGATATATCTTTATCACAATACCCCCATTCACCGACAAAAATTTTGACTGACCAGAAGGAGAAAAAGGGTTAAAGCCTTTTTCGACAAAGGGAAGACAAAATTTTTAAATGCCAAAGTAAAATGACACAATTACATAATTTAGAGCCATGAAAAGTAAATAAAATAAAATTTGATGTGATGTGCAGCGACCAAAAAGAAAAAGAGAAAGAATATACATCATTGTAGTACATTCAAAAATCTCATCACAAATTATACAAAATGTATACAATATAACATAGTATACAAAAGCCCCATTGCATTTTTTTTTTTTTTTAGCAAAGAAAGGCATACCTTCCATTAATCTTGATCTCTAAACAAATATCATCATGTATATAAAAAAAAAAAAGCTAATATTTTCTTTAAATTAGCAATGAGATCATATCAAAATAGTTGCAATAGTAAAGCAACATAAAAGGAGTCGGTAATATCTTCATTATTCCGACTTGTCTAGACAAATATTTAAAATAATAATAAGTTGCAATTTTAAAGCAACAAAAAGTCAAGAATACTTTAAATTCTGACTGATGCCTAGGACTTTTAAAATATAGCGCATATAAATTTAACTTTAAATAGCATAAATGTGCACAAAAACAATCCATTGTAAGGATTTTAAATTCATTCAAAAAGGCCTTGCATTAGTAATAATTCAAATCATATAAAATTAAGTATTTAACATAATGCACATAATACTGATATATCATAAACAAGTATATAATAAGTGCATAAGAATTATTACCCAAAATTTATATGAAAATTGCATAAAATCATGTTGCAACAAAATTCAAATTCATTTGTCATAAATAAGTAAATTCATCAAAATAGTTGGATTTAGTAACAACTTTTCAATATATAACAACATAATGCATAAGTTTTAACCAACAACAAATGACACATTTCTTCAGTAATACTTCATACTTAATGTACTTAATAAAATTTTTCTGTAAATATTCAGTAGAAATAATTTTTCATGAAATACTCAATAAAACTCTTTCTGAAATATTCAACAAAAATTCTTTCAAATATACTCAATAAATTTTTCTTTTAATACTCAATAAATTTTCTCGTCATACACAATAAATTTTCTTTTCATACACACAATAAATTTTCTTTTAATATACCATGGTTTTTTTGTTTTTTTTTTTTTTGCAAAAAAATAATTAGAGAAAAGGTGATGAAAGATGATGAGGATCCTCAAAAAAAAATAATTTAACCATTAACTTTCATAAAGAAAGACAAGTTAAAAACAAATGACACATTTTATGAGAGTATAAAAACAAACACAGTGCACCGTTATGTAAAGCATGTTATAATCATAAATTTACATAACGTTAATGAAAAGGATAATATATCCTATAGAAAAATCAGCTATTGACAATAAATGAATTATTTGGGTGGTATTTACAAAACTTACCAAAAGTGTTAATGGCCTCCCTTCGGTCATGAGACCATTATCAAATCAGTAAATCAAATAAATATAAACTATTAATATGTATTCGTATCAAATCACAAAACAGTAATAGCAGCCCGTTATAAACAATTAGATCTGCAAACTGTACAAACACCAAAACTTACAAGACTGTCAAAGGCGATCTCCAAAACCGATGACGAATCTGCAAATCAAATAAGCATAAAACATAATATAAATTCATCAAAACTTACAAAAATGCTAATAGCGATTCGTTAAACCATTAGCAAGTATGCAAACCAGACAAAAACATACAACATTCTTGCTAAAACTATTGTAAATAAACAGATGAATATTGCTAACAAAATGCTTGAAGAAAAAAAAATTTGTTTGTTTACAGATGAAGGATATAAACGTTCTGCTTTTACATAACAAATAATCAGATGTAATACCTTTAAAAGTTCTAAAATCAGTCTGATTTTAAAAAGATAATCACATTCAGAAAAAAGTAACTATTTGCTGAAAAGTTTGCAAGTTAAGTGGCACACTGGTTGGTTGATTGACACAATGGCAGTGTAGCAGCAAATTGGCCTTTTTGCCTGAAACACACACCACTAAAATATAATTGAAGACTTTATCAGGAGATTTTAGCACTAAACAATGATGAGCATTTGAAGACACGTCACGTAAGAGCATTTGAAGACACAGCAGGTAAGAGCATTTGAAGACACATCAGGTAATTAGCAGACATAAATTATGAACTGTGGTTCCATGATGTTGAGGAATAATATGACGAAGTGGCACTTAGAATAAAAATAACACAAAGAGCACAAAACTCTTGTTGAGAGGCGCTGGAAAGTCTAAGTTGCCTATATACATTTTTGTAAAGGTGTATTCAAGCAGGCAGAAATTGCAGAGACAATACAACACTACTTGCACACTTTAGAGACGAAATTGGGATTAGTGACATTTGAAGAAGTCACAATGACCATAAAAACACTTTAGATTCTTAGAAAAAAAATAAAATATTCACCAAAATCATTTCACATGGAAGAATATTTCTTTATAATGCGCTGGAAAGTTCTAAGAATATGTGTTGCTTTGCATGTAACTTTGCAATATATTTTAATGCAACAAAAAATTTTCTTCATTTATAAAACAATTTTCTTCATTTATAAAATAATTTTCTTTAAGTGAGGCATATGGTAAAAATGATTTAGAAAACATTGGGTTATGAAATAATACTATAATAAAAAGAAAAGGCACTATAATTTAAGTATAATAAAAAAATTTCGAATAATAATCATAATAATTTTTCCAAATTTGAGAAGTTCCATTTGAGGAAGCAGCAATTTCTGTAAATGCTGCAAAACTGAACTTTAAAATAAATGACAGTACACTTCCATAATCGGGTTTTGCAACGGAGGGTAGAAAAAGATAGAAAACTATTGCAAATAGGCACAGCTATAAACTTGTAATACTTTAGATCCATAAAAATGAGTAATATTGATGAGGGAGAAACAAGTTCCACAAGATGAAGAGGACTGACGAGGAGCAATCACACGGATATATTTGCCTTATATGAATGGCGACCATCAACAGTCACTTCAACTCGCAAAAGAGTGCAGGTAAGTAATTATTGTACTATCAGGAACCATCATATTTGCAGACAGCAGAGAAAATCAGCCAACAATGGATATAACACATTCTGAAGATTTTTCCACCAGGTAAGCAAAGTCAGATGATAATAAAAACCAGTTTATTGAAGTTGTCAGTATATATTCAGATTGTAGAATGTTAAAAATTCAGCATGAGTAGACATTAACTATTTCAGGAACAGGAATATGCAGCAGTTAGGTAATGGCTATAACTTCTCAAAAAAGAAAAAAATAATAATACCATTCTCTTTTTTTGTGATTATGGTATGAGAATTTCAATAAAAAGATGCAGATGCTGTGTAATATAAAATTGATATTAGGATGAAGCAATAATTCTTTGAAATTCAATAAAACAGAGTTCTCAAAATGTAGAACAGAAAATGCAAATTATTGTGTAATATTTTTAAAATATAAATAAAGTTCTTGAATTTTAATTTCTAGAAAGAACACAGACTGCTTGCACACTATAATCATTACAAACATTTGTAGGAAAATGGCGAGAGTCAATGAACTTGGAGTGATATTGCAATAAGTAATTTAACTTTTGTAGAAGAAACCAAGAACTCAAAAATTTATGAATGATAAAACAATTACAAAATCACATGAAAACTTGAGCTTCTATGAAGGCATTTCATACTCAGAATAAGTGCAGCAAAATTAGTAATATGATGAGAACATAGCTTCAATAAATTTAATTCCAATAAAATTTGCTTCAATAAAATTTTTAATATTCATAAAATGTATTAATTTCATTTAAAAGTGCCAATAAATTACCAAAAATTAACCCAAAACAAGAATAAGAACAACCATAGCCTCTTTAAATTTTTGTTCTCAAAACTTAGAACAAGAACAATTTTCCCTTTTTTCAAAAAATATTTGAATTCATCATGAATTATATTTTTAATTTTATATATATAAAAAGCACCATAATTTATTTGTTAAAAAGAATAAATTCATTTTTAAAAAATTTCATTCTTCAGTAAAATTTGCATACAATATTCAATAAATCTCATGGAAAAATACCAGAATAAAAATTAATTTCTGTTAAAATATAATTTTTCAATTAAAAATAATTTATTAAATATATGCAAGCCAGTTGAGAATAAAAGTTCCGAAATTAACGATGTATTGCAAACATCGATCTTCTGTGGAAATTTTTTTTTTTTTTTTTTTTTTTAATTTCAGCAGCACAAGAATATTTATTTTTAACTTCTGAATAAATACAATAAAAATCACTAAATCTTCAAATTATATTCCATTTTTAATATAAATTAATTAATAGAGCATCAAATCTTCAAATATATTCTATTTTATAAGTTTCAAATTTTCAGAATAATTTTTAAGAACAAAAAATTTTCAACTTTTCTCTTCATAAAAGAATAAACGGCGCCAAATGTGACATAAAAAAAATTTTGATGGGATGGAGAATAAGGAATATATCGTAATAGTGAACTTTTAAATATTTGCAGTTGTGATTAAAATAGCAATTAACCCTGCACAATTTGTGCATCTGTTCTTTAGGTCAATATTCTTTGAGAAGAGAATCAAAAAATATAAAATAAATTAAACATTCTTACTTGTTCTTTGTTGAAAAATAAGAGACTCATACTACTTGAAATAAGAACTCGTTTAGGTTAGGATCCAATAATGTTTATTACATTTTCTTGAAGAAGTAGGAAGGATGAGATGAAAGCTGCACATCAAGTCTTTAAAAAGTACTGGCTCAAATTTCGTAAAATTCGAAGAATCTTTAAATATTCCTTCTGGCAGAATCCAATAAGGGATGTAGAATTAATGCAGAATTAAATTACTAGTTGATTTAAAACTTTTAAAATATTAAACTTAAAATTTACAACAGCATTTTTATAGAATAATTAAAAACTGAAAATGCGAAATTGATCTCCAAAGAATCAGCGCTACGCGATTCTAGGATACGAGCGCCGGCATAGGCCTGGCCTCAGATCAGACGACGTTTTGCATAAATTTACAGCATCATTTTTATTAAAATTCTGTTGGAAAAATGCGCAACATTAGTATAAATACCCAGAAAAGGGGTGCACAAATGTGACAGCAAGATTAATTTAAACTAATTTGTAGATTAGGAATTACGTGAAAATTAAAAGAGCAAATCAGAAACTAATTAACATTTAATAATTGAAAGAACGATTCTAATTTGTATTTGAAAGACGTGCCCCTTTCGGCCGCAACGGCAAAACAAAACAGCTCCCGAAAACATACCGAACAAGAGCGGCAGTGACGCATGCGCACAACACACGAGCGGGGAAGGCCGCCGATTGAAGCGAACTCAGAGAACGAAGGAGGAATGAAGTAACGCCGTGAAAACCACTTGCATGGCGTGGAATTGCCGATAAAATTGCTTTTAAAGAACGGCAAATTTAAACTGGAAAGGCTATAAAATAGAAATACGTTGAGCTGAAATAAAAATAATTAAAAAAGATAAAACTGTGATATATCTTTATCACAACTAGATAGCACACCTGGTGCAGGGTTGCCAATATACTCAATATGTAAAATATATTACATAACAAGTATAGTTTTTTTCCCCCTTTAGCTGCAATTATAGAACAAAATTATTTCCACCTAGAGTCAGAAGATAAGAGATAAGCATATATAATACACTCAAGAACTACAATTTGGTTAGAAGTACAAAATTTTGTAAAGAAAAACCATCCGAAATAATTTCATGAGATTTTTAAAAAGAATATTTAGAACTACATTTTTGATCTTTTAACCTACATTTGGGTCTCACTTTTCATTTCTGCAATGTTTTCAAAATTTTGTAATCTATAGAAACACAGGGGTGAAAAAAAAAGAAAGGAAGTAAAAGAAAATTTTTATATTTACCTTATTTCCAAGACTACAGGAGGTATTTTACCTAAACTTTCAAATAATGAAAGTACCTTTTCCACAGTTATTTCCTGTTTTGTAGATGGCTAAAAAAAAAGTAAGAACAATTTTAGAACAATTAAAGAATTTTTGGGAGAATTTTATTATCAAACTTAGAATTTATGGTATACGTGTATCTTTATATATTAATTAAGGGAGAACAGTCATACGTCAAAAAGAGAGGTTTTTTTTTTACTTTGCCCCCTATTCAGAAATTTATCTCTTTTACTTGTGAGAGCACAGGGAAAGTGGAATTTCCGGGGAGACTTTATATGATTGATTATTTATTTATTATTAAAACAAAGTAACAAAAAGAAAAATAATAATTTTAATGATTTTAAACTTTGTGCGGTGGACAGGGGAACAAGTAAAGCAGGATCAAGGAATTTTTGACCGGGAGGAACAATTGAGGTGATTGTTACTACTACAAAGTTACAAATAATGCAGAAAAGTTTTGAAAAAATTAATTTTAAATGTTTTAAACTTTGTGCACTGGGGGAGAAAAGGGCAGAAATAAACATTACATGGAAGGGATGAGGGAAGGGTATCTGGATGATTTATTATTTATTTGTTGTTGCAACAAAGTAACAAATAGGGGGAAAAAAAGGTTTGTGCAGTGAGAGGAAAAGATAAAAATATTTATAAAATTTTAAGAAAAACAGAAATCTACCAAAATGCATAATATTCTCATTCCTAAATTTGTATCTCATTAAGGGGCCTATAAGAAATTAATAATAGGGTTCGGTTGGGTTGATTATTGACGGCCAATTATCTACACTTGGGATATAGGCCCGGGGGGAGTGCTCTTCGTGGGGGGTCTTTCTAAGGGAACCTAACCCGTATTTACGCATGGATAAATCCACGGCTCGAAGAAAACCACGAAAACTCAGAACGATTAGGCCGATGGGCGCGATTGGGATCGAACCCAGCACCTCCCGTCTACCAGCTTCGAGAGCAGAACCTCTCAGCCACTGGAGAAATTAATAATAATAAACAATATTTGAAAAGTACATTGTGAAATCTATGACACTGAATTAGTTCATCTTGCCAGGATATAAATTAATTGGATTTACACACAAACAAGAAATAATTCAAAACAAAGGTATTATCATAAAATCACCATTGAATCTGTCTATTTCTATTACATTTCAAAAGTTTTATTATCTGTATATAAATGAATGTTGAAGAAGTTACTATGCATGTGAGGAATAATAATTTGTATTTTTTTTTATGATGGTTATGCTATGAAATAAATATAAATTTGTTTGAAAATTGTACACAGTTTTTAAATGTTTTCTTTTATCCCAATTTCCATTAGCCTTGAAACTCCTGTGTGTGGTTTATATGGTTATAGATAAATATTTATTTTATTATTATGTATATCAGGATTTTTAGAAATAAAACTTAAATGTTATTACAATGTCAAAAGAAAAATATATTTCCTACCTTTAGATCTTGGAATCTTGTTTTTAGAAGTATGATATAATCATCATACATAGATTGGAATTCAGGTGGGATACTAAAATTTGAATCAATGGCAACCTGGAAGTAAATTAAAAAGTAAAAACTAATAATTTTATGAGATTTTATCTAAAATGAAAAAAAAAAGTATAGACTATTAGTATTATTAGATTATAAATTACTAATAATTATATTAGCAAATAAAATATGCACAAGAGACATTAAAAGGAGAATATAATAATCATTAATGCTGAATAGAATATAAACAAAATTAAACAATTGTGTACAAAAAAATGTTCAAACACAAGAGGACACAATTTTTTGTGGACTACATAATATAAAAACAAACTTCCGATCATAAAATGTATTCAAATGAAGTATAGTAATTACATATGGCATTAGTTTTTCAAGTGACTGTATATATACATATATATTAGGGCGTATCGAAAAAATCCAAATTTCTTAGATCTTTTTGCGGTAGTGTGGAAAAGTTGTGAACTCCCTTTATTAAAAAACGTGCGAAATCTTAAAACTGTGGGTTGATATCTTCTGTCGCCTCAGTGGGCCTAAAGTTATAAAAAATGGACTAAAAATTATTAAAAATCAAAAATTAATAAATAATCACAGATTTCGCTCATCGGTTTGAGGTAGTGCTTACAAGTTACTATTTTGTAACAACAACAACCATAGAAAATTATAGAATTATAGATTAATATCTTCTGTCGCCTCATCGGCATCGAATTTTGGAAATATTGACGCATTTTGGTAGTTTTCTGCATAATTGTTTACTGCTTGCACAATACACAATCGAGACAGACTGGGTTTGGCGGTCTGCCAAAATAGTGAAGGATATGTGGGAACTCACAAGGAGTGTGCAAATGCGTTTAAAACTGGCCAACACAGTTCTTGTCAGTAAAAGGTATGGTGTCTCCAACAGAGCCACGGCTGCTATTGCATTGCATGTTACGCAAGATTTGGGTTTAATATCGGAATCAGATACAGGCCTCGTCACAGGCAAAAATAAAATATGGAGGGAAAAATTGAGAATTTACATAAAATTGGTCTCAAAATCAAATGAAAATCGTTCCACTCTATCTGGCTTTTATTTTGATGGACGCCATGACAAAACCTTAACATCAGAAACACTCGAGGACAAGCAGTTCTAAAGTACAATTGTAGAAGCGCATTGCTGTATTGTATCGGAGCCGGGTATTACGTATATGGGACATGTTACACTTGAAAGCAGATCTAGTCTTGATATATCTAATAGCATTTACGAATACGTAACAAGTGCTTTATTGGATGATTTTAGCAACCTTATTGTTCTCGGGTGTGACAGCACTGTAGTGAACACAGGAATGTCTAATGGCGTAATTCGCAGGCTTGAATTGAAACTTCAGAGACTAGTACAATGGACTATCTGCTTACTTTATTTCAATGAGTTGCCATTACAACACCTGTTTGAGTCCATAGACGGCAAGTCATCTGGCTCCACATATTACACCGGAGGCATTGGACGAAACCTTAAAGGATACGAAAAGCTTTCAATTGTTGCTTTTAATAGCATTGAATGCAAGTTGCCAGACATTGATCCTACCATCCTCATTTCAGATCAGAAATACTTATTAGACATTTGTACCACCATAGTTCTGGCGTTTGTTATTCAGATCTACATTTCCGGTTCCGGGAACCGGGAACATTGAATTTGTCCCGCTGGCTAACAACTTCCAATCGAATACTGAGGTTATATATATCAACATCAGACCCATCAAATGAGTTGCTAACATTTTGTTGTATTCATTCTAAGAGTCTACGCACTCTCATGATTCCGAATTAAGATTCGTCATTCCATAAAGGATGGTGCTAGACACCTGTGGTATTTGATCAGCTCATCTCGGTAATTGCCAAAAAAGTATTGTGACATAATCGACCCAGTTATTTTTCACAACGCTTACTTTGCGGCTCAAGTAAACATGCTTTTGGCCATGTTATCTGATGATAGGTGCCGTATTAGGACCCTTGCAGATCGGCGGATTATCAAGGCAAGACAAATTAGCCCAGACGGAAATTGTGTTCGCAAATTTGTTATTCCTGCTGTTAACTTTGGAGCTACAGACTATGTAGATCTCATTGACTGGCGAGCTTGTTATGTGATATCGCCTCCTGTTCTCACCGAGATCTGTTCTCAAGAATTTCTGAAGATGATACAGGGCAGTATGCCAATGTATTGCTGGGACTTTATTAAATTTGCTCCACACACACAAGTGGTAGAGCGGATTGTGAAACTAGTCACTGCAGCCTCCGGAAAAACAGTTGGGAGGCAGAACAGGGATAGATTTATTAGAGCGACACTAGAATCCAGAAAACACATGTCAAAATTTGAAACCAAAAATTATTACAAGCCAGTAATGATTTTGTCATTTGTATGTTCGAAAGGTAAAATAAATTTTGTGTTTGCATTAACATGAGGTAAGTGTGACGTGTATTTATTTAAAATTTTGCCTTCATTTTCCCAAATTTGGAGTCGATGAAGCAGCAGAAGATATTAACATATTAAAAATATTATATTATTTTAATTGATTAAAAATTAGCTAATTGATTTAATTATTTTATATGATATTAAACTACATTTTTTTATGGCTGTTGTTGTTTCTCGGTGTGAAAATAAGGGTGTTCCACTATTTTGGCAGATCGACAAACCCAGTCTGTCTCGATTGTGCATTGTGCAAGCAGTAAACCGTAATGCAGAAAACTACCAAACTGCATCAAAAATTAAAAAATTGGATGCCGATGAGGCGACAGAAGATATCAACCTACAATTCTACAATTTTCTATGGTTGTTGCTGTTACAAAAGAGTAACTTGTAACCACTACCTCAAACCGATGAGCGAAATCTGTGATTATTTATTAATTTTTGATTTTTAATCATTTTTAGTCCATTTTTTATAACTTTAGGCCCACTGAGGCGACAGAAGATATCAACCCACAGTTTTAAGATTCCGCACACTTTTTAATAAAGGGAGTTCACAACTTTTCCGCACTACCGCTAAAAGATCTAAAAAATTTGGATTTTTTCGATACGCCCTAATATATATATATATATAATATATATATATATTATATATATATAATATATATGAAAGGATAAAAGCTAAACCCCTTTTTAAAATGCAAAATCCCTTTTTGCCCCTTTTAAAATTTTAAATTACCGTTTTAAAAAATAGAAATTTAAATCAAAACTTTTAAATGCTTTAATAATTGTGTTTCAATTGATTGAAAATGCCGTCGCCCCTGTTAAATTAGTTTTCCTGCATCGCATCTTATAACTTTCAAAGATCGTTTTCTGACTCTTCATAAGAATATTTGTGCTGACGCTAACGCAATTTTAAAGTCTTGCTGCATCCGATCGGCCGATGGAGCCAACGCCTTTATTCCGCACAATCAATCACTCAGCTCGCGGCCAATTAAAATTAAAAATACGCCTCTTTTGACTTCGACGACCTCTAGCAGAAATAATGCAAAACCTTCATATTTATACCATTGCACTGCTATCAGGAGCGAACTTTTTACGATTTCCCTCATCTAAACAAATCCACGCCAATCTGCTCTCTCGGAATTGCCTCGCGATGGACGAACCTTCGATGTCCAGACAGACTTAAAAAGCAGCTCTCACGCCAATATGGGCCTGGTTTAAAAGGAATCATGTAAGAAAAAGAAATAAACCAGGTTCCATAATAAACTGAGTCTTCCTTTAAACAGAAATACATTCACTCGGAATTTAACCAAATCCCGCTTACGGCCCAGGACTACACGAACATGCAAGGGAATCAGAATGAGCGCTTTGACGTACGGAGCCGCCATCAGTCCGCGCAGCCACCGGCCCGGCCCGGCGCCCAACCACCGACGGAGTCCCGCTTCGTTTCAGAAGTCGAGTAGGACAGTTCATCTCAACGGGAAAATCCCAAAAACTAAACAGTTACGTAATCTACGCCCGTCAATCACAGCGAATACCTCCGTGAAAAATTCTTACAGCATACGGTGAAAGACTTACGGAATTTATCCCAAGAACTCAAAAGTACTTAATCTCCCTTCGTCAAAAGGAAAGTGAATCATTAACTTTTCTCTTCATTCTCAATCTTGTGCTGTATTTCATTCTGCCGGCAAGAATCAAGTGTTTTATCTGCAGAGAGAAGTAGGTCAACCAGACAGCTGTTTTCAATTTTCAAGAGCGCGCCGGTAAAGAAATGAACTCGTGACTCAGATGTTTCGGTTTCTGGTTTCTGGACTATTTAGAAAAATAAATCAGAACTGCGCTCAGCAAAAACAAAAACCACGTGACTACGGGAAAAAGTATTTTTGTGGGCAGTGCAAGAAGATATAGAGATAAATATTTCAGTGAAATTAATTTATTATTGTTTCGCGTCGCGGTGAAAAAAAAAAAAAAAAAAAGTAAGAGGTAAATTTTTCATGGATTTATTTAAAGCAAAGCCGTATAAAGGTATGTACTTTTGATATTAACGTACAGAAAAAAAAAAAAAAAAAATTTTTTTTTAAAGATCTTTTTAGTGAGAGGCAGTGGTTCTCAAACTTTTTATTTAATTTTTATGCATGCCAAAAATAAATTAAAGAGGATTATTTTATTATGCTATTACTTGTGTGAAAATTTTAATTATTTTTAAGTCAGCTATTTAAGTTCAAATATATAATTGTTTATGTATTGTGTTTAACGTAATTTTAAAGAGATGAAAGAGTAAGAATGGTGATTTTTATGAAAATTCTTTAGTTGTGTTGAACTGATAATTACGATTTTAATGAAAAATAACATTAACTAAACCTCATATTAAAATCATTTTTCTAGACAGTTTGAAAATATTTTAGCAGAAGTGAAAATTTTATTATTATTATATTATTATAATATCTATAATTATTAATGTTCGAAAACGACGCCTCTTTGTCTGCCTATTGTTTCTGTCTGTAACTCTAAAAACTTTTCTCACAGACGGAGTTGAAAGGCACTAAAGTTATCAAAATACGCAGGAAAATTCGAGAATTCCATTCTTTCAGGTTTTGAAAAAATCCGCCGGTAATTAGAAAAGATATTAATTAAAAACATTAAAAACTCATTAAAAATTGTGCGAAAAGAACAATTTTTATCCAATTTGCAGCTGCGTTTGATAAAAATTATTTCCAAGCAAGAAAGAGACAAAGTGTCTGCGGCTAAAAATACTGAAGTAGGGTTTTAAAATGGGCATGCAAATTATAAGATCTAATTCACCTACAGTTTTGAAAATAACACCACGTGAATCATCTCTCTCTCCACATTAAAAGATTGTAAAAATCAAGGAAATCCATCCATTAGAACCAAAGATATTAATTATTATTCCTTTAATTTGATTGCATAAAAATTATTCCTTTTTGTTATGCATCTTTATAAATCCTTGGCTTAAAGCTTTCTTTAATTTTAAGTAAAGGTATTTAGTTTTACATTAATGCATTTTGGTTTTTCAACATATCGTGAATAAACATACTTGCGTATTCTGTTTTATAGTTTCTGAAACGGTTGTATCTGAAACGGGCAGCGCTAACGTTCTCGTTCACGATCTTCAATTCAAAATACGTTACTCAGTAACAGTAAGTAACCTGTGATTTCAGGATCGCGCTAATCACCGTAGTCTGCTATTCGCAACTTGCGAGTATTCGTAGCCAATGGCGTTTCAGATGCGAATTTGTGTACCTTTAAATGGCAACATGTTTATGCAAAACATTCGCCGATGATGTGTTTAAAAGGATGGACTTTCCAGGATGTCATTCGCACTTTTCCTTCCTCCACCTTGTAATGCTGGTTGCTTTTAAAATGTAGCTGCATATTATTTTCTTCAGTTCGTTCATTTTACAGCGAAGTTATGCTGTCTTATTGTATGTCATCATGTTTATAATAAACTACTATGATTTTAAAGGAGCTGTTACTTTTAAGTCTTCCACATGTCACATGAAACACTGTTTTTTTTATTGGTACGGCCAACACTTTTAACTTGCTTCTTTCAGAGCCAGACATTGGGACGTCTAGCTGTCTAGAAAGATGAAAGATATGAAACCAGTTTAAGTGGAGTTATTATAGGCCATATAAAATTATTAAAAATATTGAATTTAAAGACTTGAAAATTATGTATCCCTTCGTAATATGAAATGCTCAGTCCAAAAAATTAATTTTCGTAAAAATCGGATAATAATTCCTGAAGATATCAATTAAAAAAGTTTTAATTTTGTGTGGAAAAAAGACGAGTTTTAATTTCGATACTGTGGATGTTTTTCTCGGTGACAGATTGTCTGGCAAATATTTTATTTCCGAAGGACAAGATAAACGCACTAGGGCTTTCAGGCATCGTTAATTTTATTTTTAAATTATTGCATTTATCGATTTGAAATGTATGCATCCACGTGTATTTTTGAACAAGGATTCTAAATATGTTATTTTGGTTTTTCACCGATAATTAGGAAGGGAAATATCAATTAAAAACCCTTTAACAAAGCAATTCATTTCTAAAAAATTGACACATGATCTGATATTTCAGAGAATGAAACATTTTGATAAAAAACCGCATTTTCTTTATACTAAGAGATTTTGGGCCCTGCTATTTTTTTTAAATTTTTATTATTGGATTTATCGATTTTAAATTTATTTATGCATCCATGTTTAGATTTTTACGAGGATTCTAAATATGTAAATTTGGTTTTTCTCCGATAATTAGGAAGGAATTTACAAATAATTTTTTATTTAATTATCAGACAGCTTAAAATTCAATGCCAGATATTAAGGCCACTCTATTCCCAGATTAAAAGAAATATAATAAGATGATCTGTTTGAAACTTGAAGATACTTTATAACAGATAACATAAATTTTAAAAATGAGGCCGCATCGAAAAATATGGGCAGAGGGGAGCTCCTTGCGCCCCCCCTCCCCGCAAGGAAGGTACTTTTCTAAATTTTGAACACACCCCTCATGTGATATATCGTTGGAAGGTCTGTGACCGCTTAACCATATTATGTTACGGATTTCCACCAAACTGATTCCAAACATTATAATTAAAGTAAAAAGGACCCTCTATAACATTTTTTAAAGTTTCTGAGTTTATACCACTTTTTTCGAATAATAATATCCGATTTTATATTTTAATTTCGTAATATCTCAAGTTCTACGAGTACAATCGCAACACGGTTTGGCTCATTCGACTCGATACCGATAGCGCTTACCTATTTTAGTTCCAAGTTTCACCACCAGGGGGCACTTCCGGAAATTTGATTCTATGGTCCCGATTACGATGGTATTTGGCTCTTTCGACTGGATTTCGATAGCTTTACAGATTTCGGTCATGTTCGTATAGAACAGATTGCACCCCCTGGTGGTGGAAGGTGTAATTAAAGGATTTTTCAGCCAACTCGAGTTCTATGGGACACATCATGACGCGGTTTGGCTCAATCGACTCGACATCGATATAGGATACTAGAGCTTATCGATTTTATTTCGTTTTTTCACCACCAGGGGGTGTTTTCTTATCTCTGTTTTTATGGCCCGGATCACGACGGGGTATGACTCATTCGACTCAACATCGATAGAGGATACTAGAGCTTATCGATTTTTGCTCTTGAGTTTCACCACCAGGGGGCGGTTTCCTATCTCTGTTCCTATGGGAAGGATCACGTTGGGGTATGGCTCATTCGACTCGACATCGATAGAGCTTACCGATTTTAGTTAGTTTTTTTTCACCACCAGGGGGCGCTTTCCTATCTCCGGTTCTATGGGCACGAAGACGACGGGGTATGGCTCATTCGACTCGACATCGAAAGCCTTAACAATTTCAATTATGATCGTATAAACAGATTGGGCCACCTGGTGGTGGAAGGTGGAACTAACGTATACTGCAGCGACTGCTATACGGTGCCGCAGACAGCGGGGACCAGAGCCGGAGGTTCGTTCAGTTAGAGGTTTATACTATTCGATGTGCAATTTGAAGGATTATCCGGTGCCGAAGGCTTATGGGACCAGGGTCGGAGGTTCGTTCGGTTAGAAGTTTGTACTATTCAATGTGCAAAATAAGAAATTATCCGGTGCGTGCGTAGCACAACCGGTATACGGTGTCGAAGGCAGCGGGGACCCGGTTCGGAGGTTCGTTCTGTTGGAGGTGGATGCCAGCTGGAGGGTCGTTCGTTTCGATGTTTTATAAAAAAAGGAGATTTCAAAATATTCGAGGCACCGATGTAAATTAGGGGCCCGCTAGCGGGCGAAGCCAGCTAGTTTTTATTATTAAGTGTTAAACTTTTTAAAGATGATTTATATGCAACGTACTTTATAGTTAGTGAGGTTATTTAAATTTTTTTTTATTGAATTCAAGTTATTGAAAAAAAAAAAAAAAAAAAATTATTAAGGTGGATTTTAATTTTAAAAAGATGATTTTAACAGATATTTACAGATATAGTGTTACAAATTTTAAATAGTTTGAAAGATTTTTTCATTTTTATTCTTATGTGCTTTAATTGTGTATTATATTTCTGTGTAATTCAGTGATATTTAGTATTTATATCTATCATGAGTAACCCAACCCCTCCCAAAGAAGTAGAGGATTTAACAGACAAATCAGGTGACCCCGAAAAAGAAAAAAATCAAATTTCGAGCAAAGATGATAATCCCGTTAATAATCCTGAAGAGAAAAATAATCAGAAGTCTAGTCAGGAATCTGGAGGTGCACCAGAGACATCTGGTGTAACAATGTTAGGTGGACAGACCCTGTCAGCTCAAGCTGGGTCTGCTTACACATCAGTATCCGCCAACCCAAAAACGTCAGTAGACCCCGATATCATTGCATTTTCTCCGCAAGATGGAATGTCTTGGATACCATGGTTAGCCTATTTCGAGAGTGTCTGTATAGGACAGGGAAAAGACGAGTGCTGGAAAATTAGGCACATACAGAAGTATTTAAAGGACAGTGCACTTACGTTGTACATTAATAATTGTCTAAATGTACTTCATTGGTCCGAATTTGTCACTTTGTTTAATGAACACTACGAAATTCCCGATACCCTTTCTCTCACTGATTTTTCACGTATTAGATATAAAGTTGGAGAGGACTTGAACGAATATTATCAAAAAAAGACTAAAGTAGGCCGAACCTTAGGATTAGAGCAGAAACTTATCCTGGAAGGTTTAACGGAGGGCTTGCCATTAGAAATGCAGAAGTTAGTTATTGCAGGCAACCCCTCAACTACACATTCATGGCGTGAATTAGTTTACAGAATTGGCAAACTGCAACTGGACAGAAAGGGAAATGAGAGCAAATTTGAAGCAAGCCCCCAAAACCCCAATCAGTATCGACAATGGCGACCAAGCCGACCTCCATATGAGAATGGACAGAATTTTAACAGGCAGTGGAACTACAGAGTTCCCTATCAAACACACCCCATTCGACCTTTTCCATCGAATCAAGCAAGAAACCCCCAAAATACGTTTAGACCGACTTCAAATGTTCCACCACGACCTAATGTACACCACCAGACCACTTTACCGCCCTCTCCATGCAAAGTTTGTCTTAATATCGGAATACCAAATGCATATCATTGGGTGGGAAACTGCCCTTTTCGACAACAAGTGTTAGCAGTACCAACCCCTAGTCACAATATGACTTTGCCGAACCCCAACCAAGATCATAGCGCTAATGAGTCATCCCGAAATACATCTAGTAATCAATGACGATTTCTTATGTCCGGACATATACAAAAAGAAAAAGCTAGCTATAAAAAATCAAATAGAGATTGTCATAAAGTTACTTATGTAAAAAATGAAGACTCACTACCTCGTTTGATCGATACTGGGAGTTCGATTAGTGTTATTCCTTGTCACTTAGCCCATAAACTTAACCTAAAAATATGTAAAGTTCAGCAGAGTATACCAGTCACCCAAACACAAGGTGTTCTTGCTTTGAAAGAAAAATGCCTTGTTAGTTTGCAATTAGGACGTATCTCTAAGAGAATTGAACTTTTTATAATTAACAATCAGTTACCTTATGCTTTGATTGGGCTACCCCATTGTAAACTATTTAGATTAAATATTGACTGTGTTAAAATGCAAATAACTCAAGATAATAAGAAAGTACCTCTCATGGACCATATTCCAACAAATACATCTCACCATACTTTACATTTATCCGAAGTATATACTAGCCAGCCAGCAATTGAAAATGCAGAGATATTCGAAGAAAATTTTGAGCCGGAGTTGTTCGAGACCACTGACCATGTGCAAAATGTTCAGTCTGTCAGAGAACAATTACCTGCTCTTCTAGCCAAATATGTCTGTATTTTCGCCAAAGATAAATATGATATAGGCTGTGTAAACATGGAACCCCAGAGAATACAGTTAACATCAGATCTCCTCGTTTCTTTAAGAGCATATCGCACTTCCCCTAAGGAAGAAGAGGAAATTAAAGAACAAATTCAAAATTTATTGCGAGCCGGTATCATTAAAGAAAGCTATTCTCCTTATTCATCACCCGTAACTTTGGTGTATAAACGTGAAGAAGGGAAGAAAACCCGGTTATGTATTGACTTCAGAAAATTAAATGCCATTACAAAAACAGATGCAGAACCCTTACCTCGAATCGACACCCTGTTAGATAAATTGGCGCATGCTAAAATTTTTTCCACTCTTGATTTAGCTAGTGGATATTGGCACATTCCTATCCACCCTCGAGACACTGAGAAGCTGGCATTTGCCACCACCTTTGGATTATATGGGTGGAATCGTTTACCGTTTGGATGGAAAAACTCACCTGCTTGGTTTAACCGTACCCTCCGTAGAATTCTTAATAAATACAAAATTGACTTTGCCTGTAGTTACTTTGATGATGTTATTGTATTCTTCCCAAAATGAAGAGGAACATTTATGTCATTTAGAGGCATTATTTAATATCTGTGTTCAAGAAAACCTTAAACTCAAATTGTCAAAGTGTAATTTTGTGAAATCCAAAATTAATTTTCTAGGATATGAAGTTTCGAACGGTCGTATCACACCTGACAACCCTAATATAGAGACGATTAAGAAATTAACACCACCAACGAATGTAAAAGAATTACAACGTTTTTTGGGATCTATAAATGTTTATCACAAATTTATTCCAAAGTATGCTAACATTCGATACCCTCTCAACAATTTGTTGAAGAAAAATGTCCCTTATGCGTGGGACCAAAATTGTCAAAATTCTTTTGAAAAATTAAAAAATGCTTTAATTGAAAAACCAATCTTAAAGTTGTTTGATCCCAAAACACCTTGTCATTTGTTTGTAGACGCATCAAGTCATGGAGTGGGATGTGTAGTGAAACAAGTTGATGAAAAAGGAACATTACATCCTATAGCATATCACTCTAGAAATCTTCGCGATTATGAAAAAAATTATGCAATTACTGAGTTAGAATGTTTGGCGATTGTGGATGCTTTAGATAAATTTTATCATTATTTACACGGTCAAAAATTTGTCATACATACAGATCATGCGGCACTTACCTGGCTTAAAAGTGTTAAAAATTTAAGAGGACGTCTTTTCCGCTGGTCCCTAAAACTTAGTATGTTTGACTATGAAATTAAATACCAGAAAGGCTCCACTAACGTTGAAGCTGATATGCTATCTAGACAACCTGTTTCAGAAAATTTACCCCATATTATACATCTCCTTGACTTGAATGAAGTAAGAGACAATCAGAAGAAAGAAAATGTAACAATTGATGGTAAAAAGTACACTGAGATAAATGATGTTGTTGTTATTAAAAAGAAAGGTTTGTATAAGATTGTGGTCCCCATGTCTTTACGTTTACCCCTATTAGAAAAAACCCACACACAATTTGGCCACCCTGGAATTTATAAAATGATAAATTTAATCTCTCCGCAATATTATTGGCCTAACTTTAATCAGGACATTGAAAATTTTGTAAAACACTGCCACACTTGTCAGATAAACAAAAAATGTAGACAAAAAAGATTTGGCTTATTGCAATTAATGCCCCCAACAGAGATACCTTTTGAATGTTTGGCAGTAGACTCTGTTGGCGGATTTAATTATTACAATTCTACAAAAAAATATTTGCATTTAGTCGTTGACCATGCAACTCGCTATGTGTGGGGTTTTCCGTCAAAAAGTGTAACTACCGAAACTTATACAAACATTTTGAAACAATTATTTCAAATACAAGTACCAGATAGATTGTTAACTGACAGAAATGGAGCATTTACGGCTTCCAGGTTTAGGAGATTTCTTCGTAATTACAATATAAAACACAGATTGACGAGCAGCCATCACCCGGAAACGAATGGGAAAATTGAACGACTAAATCAGACTATTGTCACTAGATTAAAATGTAAAGTCAATTCCACATCCAAGAAAATACCTTGGACTAAGCTTTTAGATGAAGTCTTATATGAATATAATAACACCCCTCATTCTGTAACCCAATTCACCCCTAGCTATTTATTTTTAGGAAATTTACCATATGATCCCCCTTTACCAAATAATAGTTACTATCCCCCTGTGGAAGAAGCTAGAAAATTGGCTAAAGAGAGAACAATTGCTTACCATAAAAAGAATAAAGTCCGTTATGATGCTCGTTTCCTTCCTGTAAAGTTTAAAGTTGGTGACATTGTGATGTATGAAGAATTTCACTATCCGAATACCCGTAAATTGACGGCACCATATTCTGGCCCATACACCATTTTAAAACAACTTTCTGATGTATCCTTTGAAATTGATAAACCCAGCCCACATTTTAAGAGAAATTCCGAAATTGTCCATTCCTCCAAGTTAAGATACTACCACCCTCCTCAAAATCTTAAACTCAGCCATGAATAAACCCCATCTATCTCTTTCAGCTGTCAATTTTTTTTTAATTTTTGCTTTCCTATCGTCCCCCTTACTCGTAGCATTTGGATGAGGATCCAGCTGGGCGTGTAACCCATCTCCCCAGCAGTGTAGAATGATGGTGACAGTTTAAAAGTACTGTTAGAATTTTTATTATTTTTAAAAAATATTATAATGACGAATTGATGACACATGAAGGGGTCCTCCGCTCCGTGGCCACCCATCTTTAGCCGGACTGTTTTCCCAGATTCTCTTTCCAGGTTGAACGGAGAATCTGGCAAAACTGCTTCGCTTCCCCTCTGCAGGTGAATATCGATTACCCACTTTTCTTTTTCTGTCGTGCAAGTGGCACATTTTTGGGTGATATTCCCCTCAGAGTATTAAAACCCATATCGCACTGACCCTGCGCATGGTGAAAATTATAGCAAGTGTATATTTAGTTTTTATTAGCTGTAGTTTTCTTTTTTTAAACAACTTAGTGTTGTTTTTCATGGATATAAACCTAAGGCTGCATCATAGAAGTAGCTAAGTCCCTAACAAAACAGAAAGGTATACGAAGAAATATAATTTGTTTTTGTTATTAGTATTTTAGGATATTTTACTGTTATTTTATCTCAGTGTGAAAATTCAATATATCTCTAGAAATGCAAATGTTTCAAATTGCATTTGATATACAATATATTTTGTTGATAGTATTAGTGCATATTTTGTATTATTGAATATTTTATATTTTTGAATAATTTGTATTTGTGAATATATTTTACATTTTAATATCTTGTATTTGTGAATATTTTTTACATTTGAATATGTTGTATAGTTTTCAGTATGTTTACCTGTGAATATTTTAATATACTATATAGTTTATGGTTGCAATTTGCAATTATACACAAAAGGATGTTTCCCAACAAACTATATCAAAAACTTTAAAACAAAAACTGGAAAGAAAGGGAAACACTACAAACAGTTATGTTATGACAACTGTTATAATCAAGATGTCTCGAGACACATTATTGTTTTGCTGCAGCACCATTGAAAGAATTCCATTATTTTAGTGTAACCAATATTTTTATGTAAATTTGATATATAAATGTAAAAATAGGTCCAATTGACTTGAGAGCTGAAGTAAATACTGAAGAGCTGGAGAAATTACTTGAGAGCTGGAGAAAATAAGAATCTAAAAAAAAAAAATGGGTTAAATTCACGAGATAAGACCCACAGGTCTTGCAGGCAAGCCCTGTGGCTCTTGTTTTAGTGGGGGGGGATATGAAAGGATAAAAGCTAAACCCCTTTTTAAAATGCAAAATCCCTTTTTGCCCCTTTTAAAATTTTAAATTACCGTTTTAAAAAATAGAAATTTAAATCAAAACTTTTAAATGCTTTAATAATTGTGTTTCAATTGATTGAAAATGCCGTCGCCCCTGTTAAATTAGTTTTCCTGCATCGCATCTTATAACTTTCAAAGATCGTTTTCTGACTCTTCATAAGAATATTTGTGCTGACGCTAACGCAATTTTAAAGTCTTGCTGCATCCGATCGGCCGATGGAACCAACGCCTTTATTCCGCACAATCAATCACTCAGCTCGCGGCCAATTAAAATTAAAAATACGCCTCTTTTGACTTCGACGACCTCTAGCAGAAATAATGCAAAACCTTCATATTTATACCATTGCACTGCTATCAGGAGCGAACTTTTTACGATTTCCCTCATCTAAACAAATCCACGCCAATCTGCTCTCTCGGAATTGCCTCGCGATGGACGAACCTTCGATGTCCAGACAGACTTAAAAAGCAGCTCTCACGCCAATATGGGCCTGGTTTAAAAGGAATCATGTAAGAAAAAGAAATAAACCAGGTTCCATAATAAACTGAGTCTTCCTTTAAACAGAAATACATTCACTCGGAATTTAACCAAATTCCGCTTATGGCCCAGGACTACACGAACATGCAAGGGAATCAGAATGAGCGCTTTGACGTACGGAGCCGCCATCAGTCCGCGCAGCCACCGGCCCGGCCCGGCGCCCAACCACCGACGGAGTCCCGCTTCGTTTCATATATATATATTATATATATATATATATATATATTAATTTATATTACTTATATTACTATATTAATATATATATATATATATATTAAAATATGAAATTAATTTTTTTGTATAGGTCCACATTCCTGGAACTTAAATATAGAAAAATACTGCTTCATACCTAAGAAAGAAAATAAAAATAAATTCTTATTTCCCAGAATGAAATATTCAGTGAAATATTCAAACTTAAAAATGACTTATATTATTTGATTTGTTGTGCTGACATCCATTTTATATCGAAATAACTTCAAATGATTAACTATAAGAAAATTAAAGTTAAATAAACGTGAAATTTGTTTGAAAATAACATTTTAATGTGTTGCAAATCATTAAAAAAAATTTTTTTTTAATGTCTGCATTTTTCTATTAGTTTGAAAACTTTTCATATTTTTCACAAAGAAACTATCAATTGTCCTAGTTTTGATTTTATGCCTATAAAACAGGTAACAGTATATTAAAAGGACAATTCTAACTAGTAGAATCTGTTGAATTCTCAACAAATCATGAGTTGATTTTATTTTCAATTATGCCTTTGGCTTTTGAAAATATTGGCCCCTGGAATCCACACACATTCAAAAATCTCAGTTCTGATTAACAAAAATGGATCTCCTTTTAATAATAAGACAGCTTTATTTAGTACAAAATATGCCTCTTTTAAAATTATTCACCAAACGTTCTATTCCTTTAGAGAGAAAAATTATGCACCCAAGAGGATGCATCATAATTTCTTTCTTGCATCACTTTTTTTTTTCTCCCTCCCTCTCTCCAATACCTCATATCTGAGGTATCACTAATTTCACTCTTTTAGTCAAAATATTTGTTAAAATACAACAGTAGGTAAATTTACCAAAACCAAAAGAAAATATCTATTGACTGGCTGTTCATAGTCTGTTGCATTCACACATTCCTACTCGGTTTTTGTTTAGTTAAAGTTATTTTTACAACAGGAGTAATATATGTACGTACGAATGTGCGTATATAAGAGACAAGGAGGGGATATGTATAAAATCATACCAAATTTAAAATAAAAGAAATATTTATGAAAACTTACCCTTATATATTCTATATCTTTATAATATGGCACAACATCTGATAACACTTGAATCAATAAAGAAAATGAACTTTTGTCTTTTGCACGACTACATTCTTTAAAAACTGTCTGGAAAAACGGAAAAAATGATTTTCACATACAAATTTTCTTTCCTTTACAATTTTTACATTTCTTTTCATAATTTTGCAAAGTTTTTTTTTTTTTTTTTTTTTTTTTTTTTAAATAAGCATTTTTAAAGTAAAAAAGAAAAATATGTACTTCCGGCAGCAAACAAAATATGAACATTTTATTTAGAAAATATTTTTATCCAATACATTAATACACTGCATAATGCATTATTAATACACGACATAAATTCATTGAATAAGAAAAATAATGTAAGTAGATTTTTCAGGAGTGATAAACTTAAAACTTGTCTTCATTTTTTAAAGTACATAAAATTTAGTAGGGATATCCTGTAATATAAACATTTGCATTTCCTAAAATTTAAATAAAATTTTAACTGAACACTATATTTAGTGGATTTATTTTACTATCTATGAGGCTTGGAGCATAAGTCATGGAAACTATATTTTTTATTACTTATAAAATATGCGATTGCAATCTGAAAATATGTGCCTAAAAGCTTGCTCATAGTAGTATGTAAAGACATAACTAGATGGCATTGTGATGCAGGGTTATCACATGAAGCACACAAGAAGATTAATTTAGCCTCACCTGTTATTCAGAATGAAAGTTACTTGAGATGAATAAAGAATGAGAAGTGTTAAAACCAGGGCTGCGGAGTCGGTGGAAAAAATGCCCGACTCCGACTCCGACTCTGACTCCTGAAATTTTAAAGGAACCGACTCCGACTCCGACTCCAGGATGTCTAAAGTACTAGTATTGCCTGTTGATTCCTATTATTCAGATTGCTTTATTGCTGTCATTTGTTTTGAAATAGTAATAGTCACTTTATTAAATTTGTCATTAAATAAAGGAAATATTTCTATTTAAAAAAATTGTTAGCAATCAAGCAATCAGAATTTAAAAAAACTCAACTGGCAACACTGCAACCTGCTGTTACATTCCTATTTGACCTTGATGTGTACACTTTTGGATGAATTATGCGTATAAGCTGTGATAGGTAGTCAAGACTGACTCATTTGCTGCAGCGGCAAACTTCTGACAGTATTTTAGTATAAAAAGTTTCATCTTTTTTCACCAAAATATGGATGAAACGATGTTTAATTTTGGTTTTATATCTATTCCTGCAGACCCCCAAAATAGGTGGCGAAAATTTTACACTTTAAGTATCAGTTGGGGTCTCCAGAACCCAAAAAATTATGGGGAAATGACAGAAAAATAAAAATGAAAATTTTACTATTTTAGCATTAATTCTGTTCTCACGGCTTTGTAAAAAAAGGGCAGAAATTTTATATTTTCAGCATTATTAATTGTACAATTTTGGGTCCTGCAGACCCGAAAAATCCAAATATTGAAATCTAAAGAAGTAAATATAATGGAAATTTTACTATTTCAGATCCTGCTGACTTGGAAAAGAAAATGCAAAATGTTGTAATTTTGGAGTTATTGTGTCTTCCAGACCCGAAAAATTCCGATGTAAGGGAAGAAAAATAAAGAGGAAAATTTTGTATTTCCTGCCATGGGTGCAAGTTTGAAATGTGGCCAGGACTGAAAATATTTTGACCTGTCACCCCCCTCCCGTCCAAGCGCACACATGTGCACAGACAACACATGTTTTGACTTTGAGATGTGACAAAGACTGATAATATTTTTAATTCTCCACCCAGACCTCCTCTCCGAATGCACATACCATGCCCACTTAGACAAAACGTCGAAGGATTTTAAAAATACGGCAAAATTCGTCGAAGGATCTCGAAAAAACGGCAAAATTTGTCAAAGGATCTCAAGAAAAAGGCAAAATTCGTCGAAAAACGACAAATTTTGTCGACAGACCTCGAAAAAAAACGGTAAATTTCGTCGAAGGATCGCGAAAACACGCAAATCTCGTCAAATGGCCGCCGAAAAAGCGTCAATTTCGTCGAAGGTACGTGGAAGAAACTGCTAATTTCGTTTAAGGATCACGGAAAAACAGGCAATTTCGTGGAAAAGTCCGAAAAAACGGTGAATTCTGTCGAAGGATCGGAAAAAAAACGGCAAATTTCGTGGAAAGATCTCGAAAAAAAACGGAATATTTCGCTGTAGGATCTCGAAAAAACGGCATATTTCGTCAAAGGATCTAGAAAAAACAGCATATTTCGCCGTAGGATTTCGAAAAAACGGCATATTTCGCCGTAGGATCACGAAAAAACGGCATATTTCGTCAAAGGATCTCGAAAAAAAACCGGCATATTTCGTCAAAGGAGCTCGAAAAAACGGCAAAATTTGTCAAAGGATCTCAAGAAAAAGACAAAATTCGTCGAAAAACGGCAAATTTTGTCGAAGGATCTCGAAAAAAAAAAAAAAACGGTAAATTTCGTCGAAGGATCACGAAAACCTCGTCAAATGGCCGCCGAAAAAGCTCCAATTTCGTCGAAGAATCGTGGAAAAAACTGCTAATTTCGTTTAAGGATCACGGAAAAACGCGCAATTTCTTGAAAAAGTCCGAAAAACCGTTGAATTCTGTTGAAGGATTGGGAAAAAACGGCAAATTTCGTGGAAAGATCTTGAAAAAACGACATATTTCGTCGAAGGATCTCGAAAAAAACGACATATTTCGTCGAAGGATCTCGGAAAAAACGGCATATTTCTTCGAAAGAGCTACAGAAAACGGCATATTTCGTCAAAGGAGCTACAAAAAACGGCATATTTCGTCGAAGGAACTCGGAAAAAACGACATATTTCGTCGAAGGATCTCGGAAAAAACTACATATTTCGTCGAAGGATCTCGGAAAAAACGGCATATTTCTTCGAAGGAGCTACAAAAAACGGCATATTTCGTCAAAGGAGCTACAAAAAACGGCATATTTCGTCGAAGGATCTACAAAAAACGGCATATTTCGTTGAAGCATCTCGAAAAAACGGCATATTTCGTCGAAGGATCTCGAAAAAACGGCAAAATTTGTCAAAGGATCTCAAGAAAAAGGCAAAATTCGTCGAAAAACGACAAATTTTGTCGACAGACCTCGAAAAAAAACGGTAAATTTCGTCGAAGGATCGCGAAAACACGCAAATCTCGTCAAATGGCCGCCGAAAAAGCGTCAATTTCGTCGAAGGTACGTGGAAAAAACTGCTAATTTCGTTTAAGGATCACGGAAAAACAGGCAATTTCGTGGAAAAGTCCGAAAAAACGGTGAATTCTGTCGAAGGATCGGAAAAAAACGGCAAATTTCGTGGAAAGATCTCGAAAAAAACGGCATATTTCGCTGTAGGATCTCGAAAAAACGGCATATTTCGTCAAAGGATCTAGAAAAAACTGCATATTTCGCCGTAGGATTTCGAAAAAACGGCATATTTCGCCGTAGGATCACGAAAAAACGGCATATTTCGTCAAAGGATCTCGAAAAAAAACCGGCATATTTCGTCAAAGGAGCTCGAAAAAACGGCAAAATTTGTCAAAGGATCTCAAGAAAAAGACAAAATTCGTCGAAAAACGGCAAATTTTGTCGAAGGATCTCGAAAAAAAAAAAAAAAACGGTAAATTTCGTCGAAGGATCACGAAAACCTCGTCAAATGGCCGCCGAAAAAGCTCCAATTTCGTCGAAGGATCGTGGAAAAAACTGCTAATTTCGTTTAAGGATCACGGAAAAACGCGCAATTTCTTGAAAAAGTCCGAAAAACCGTTGAATTCTGTCGAAGGATTGGGAAAAAACGGCAAATTTCGTGGAAAGATCTTGAAAAAACGACATATTTCGTCGAAGGATCTCGAAAAAAACGACATATTTCGTCGAAGGATCTCGGAAAAAACGACATATTTCGTCGAAGGATCTACAAAAAACGGCATATTTCGTTGAAGCATCTCGAAAAAACGGCATATTTCGTCGAAGGATCTCGGAAAAAACTACATATTTCGTCAAAGGAGCTACAAAAAACGGCATATTTCGTCGAAGGATCTACAAAAAACGGCATATTTCGTTGAAGCATCTCGAAAAAACGGCATATTTCGACGAAGGATTTCGAAAAAACGGCGAATTTTTTTCCGTCCTCGGGCATTTTTTCCGTCCCGTTTCCGCCCTCGGCAATTTTCAAAAGACGGAATTCCGTCCTGTGGACGGAAAACTTGCACCCATGTTTCCTGCATTAACTTTATAATTTTGGCTTTATTTCGGGTCTGCAAGACCTAAATATCAAAAGGAGAAATATAACAGAAATTTCACTATTTCATCATTATTTTGAGTACTGCAGACTCAGAAATAAATTATAATTTCACTTTTTTTGGGAGGGGGGGGGAGGTGAGGGGTCCTATGCACACGATTTTTTTCCTTTTTTCCTATGCACGAAAAAAGGGGAAAATTTACTACAATTTCAGCATTACTCCTGGTCCTAAAAGCCTGAAGAATCTGAGGGAAACAAGAAAAGAAAACGGAAAAATTTTCTATTACAATGATATTTCGGATTCTGTGGACTCCAAAAAGAGCAGAAACTTCCAATTTTCGCATTACCTCGGGTTCTGCAAACCCCAAAAACCGAGAGAAAGTACTGCATACTAATATAAAATATAAACTAGAGATTTCAATTAAAAGCAGTTTTCCTATACGCTGTAAACTGGACAGTATATTGGGCCTGTTTAACCTGGGTTTCCTTGTATACATAGTCCAAATATAAAAATAATAATTCAGTTTATAAATTTAAAATTACATGGAGTTGGTTTAATTTCACTTCAAACTGTCGGAGTCGGAGTCGGCCTGTTTTTTAGTGACTCCGATTCTTTTGTCCAAAAATAGGCCTGACTCCGGCTCCGCAGCCCTGGTTAAAACACAGCTATACTCTCTTGATTTGTCACAGAATGATTTTGATCTCATACTAAAAATAAAAGAACGACTGAGTGGTATATGGTTTTGGTCTCCAGAAGATGCTATGAAATAATGATTGAGTCAAAGTGCACCCAATGAAGTAAATGGTATTTGATGACTCCCAAATCACTGGCAGCACATTGATGACAGTCTTGGATTTTGAAGGATCATAAAAACAATGTATTTTCTACCATTGTCATTTCCCTTTTTCTTCTTGCAACACATTCATGTAAAAATAGTACCGTTATTTTTAACTTTTTCACATGTACACACACACTTAATGTTTAACAAACTCACATTATTCATATTCTAATAATTCCAAACACTACCTCCTTCCATTTGTATATTTCAAATTACTGCCACATCTGCATTTTGCCAAAAAATATATAATAGTCACTATGACTTATGTTCCAACCATCATAGAAAATTTATTCAGATGAAAGACACAAACACATGTTTGAAATACTCAAACATTTGCTATTTTTACTTTTTATTTATCAGATGCCATGGGAGATTGGATCATTTCTTCAGCTTGCTTTCCCTTAAAATTAGATTTTCTATAATCAAAGAATTTAATATTTTCTTTTTGTGTTATAAAACATTGTTAGCGAGACAAATTTTTATGAACTAATTACTACAAAGAATATCTTTAATTTACACAATACTGGAATAAAAAAAAAAAAAAAAAAAAAAAAAAAAGACAGTATTTCTATTAAGAATTATTAGAGGGTAGTGATTTTTAATTCAGTAGAAGCAAAAGAGTTTTACAACATGATGAAGTACACGTGCACATACACAAAAAAAATAAAAGTAAAAACTTTTTTAAAAAATACTCTTTTATAACCATTTAATGTTTATCTTAAAAATCATGCCTACTTTCATGAGTGTAATTCATGTAATTCCAAAAAATTTCTGTTGCAATACATTAATTTAGCATGTGTCCCAATTACTGAAAATTCACTGCTTTGTTTTATGTTTGATAGAAAACACTAACTTGGAAATTTATTAAAATAATTATAATTTTTGCTCTTTTTTTTTTTTTTAAGATATCAACAGGGGGGGGGGGGAAGCATTATTTAAACTATCTATTCAGGATTTTTAAATTATTTTCTCAATGTATAATCCTAATTTAATTAATATTAAATTATTAAATGATAAAAGAATCTTAAAAAAAATAAATACTAAGGAATAGTACAGGCACTAAGTGAAATTTCAGAACACACATTTTTCAAAATTTCAGACCACATTTACCTGGCATATTAACCGAAATTGTAAGTCCATTAAAGAATTAAAATTTATTTAAGCTTGGAAAAGTGAAATACCTATAAACTTGTACACACATACATACAACCTGTAGGGATTATTTCAATGATTTAATATAAAACCGAATAAAATACAGTAAAATTACTGTCTTGTAATCTGCATTAGAGTTGCATGCAAAATTACATATACGGTAGTAATCCAAATTATATCCCCTCGACATATGTCATTCCATATTTATAATTAACTGAATGACAAAACTTGTAATTTCTTTTTTTCAGCGACCAATTAACAAAATTTGTGATTTCTTTCCTGTCCAACTGATAAAATTCATGATCTTTTTTAGTGACCAATTGCCAAATTTGATAGGGTTTTTTTTTTCCAACAATCAGTTAATGAAATTCGCAATTTTTTTTCCTTGATTGACAAAATTCGTGGTTTTTACCCTGTCTGATTTACAAAATTTTAATTATTTTTTCTGCGACCGATTGATGAAATTTGCAAGATTTTCATGATGAATTGACTAAATGTTTTTGTGAAACACAAAAAATGTTTTACAACTATTTTCTGGCTCACATTGTTTTTTTCCTTTCTGTGCACCTATTAATTCCAAAATACAGATTTTGTGGAATTCTGCAAAATATAAATAATTCACGGAATTTTTCAAAAACAAAAATATATATTCATGGAAAAATCACGACTATAGTGATAATATAGTACAAAACTTGCAAAATTTCAGGACATATTACCATATTTAAAGGAATTTCAGGACAAGTATGACTCTTGAATTATTACACTCTTTATTTATTAATTATATTATCTACTTTTTAGTGTTTAAAATATTTTGTTGTTGCCATTTCACAGTCAGTTAGCATATTTTAGCAAGAGTAGTTTGTAATTAACTCTTTTTTTTTTACATGCAAACAGCTGTAACCATAAAGATAATTCGGCAATTTATCACCTGTGGCTGGCTAAAAGAAAAATGCCTTAAAATTAATTTATTAATTCGTTATTAAGTTTTTAAAATATTATTATTATTATTATTATTATTATTATTATTTTTGTCATCAAAAACTTGCATACATATTTTTTATAATTCTAGAATATCAGGAAGTGACAGAAAAATCAATTATAAAATTCCATCTTTACATACAAAAACAAAGTTAAATAAAAGAGTAATAAATAAATACAATGTAAAAAAAAAAAAAAAGTAAAAGAACAAATAAGAATAAAACTGTCAGAAAATTAGAAGGAAAGTCTTAAGGAGGAAAATCTAAGCAAACATATGGTCATCTATAACTTTCATTATATTTATTTATTTATGGTAGTTGACAGTGAAAATCTTCAATTATAGAATCCATTAATATGTCTGCAATGTGTCAATGCTTTAATAAATATACACTTTTTAAAATATATATATACTAGTGTGGTAAAAACAGACTCATGAGTTTTCACAATTGACTCGCACCTTTTTGTTGAATGTCTCACAGTTATATGATTAGCTATTAGCAAGCTAATGATTACTAACATTAAGATGGAAGTTAAATTTATGTGCAACATCTAGTTTAACAATTTTAACAACATTTAGTTTAACATCTTTTGACACAGTTATAAAAGATAAATAATGCATGAATTGTTCATATAGCAAAATTTTACCTGAAGCCAAAGTCGGTAATGAATATGGGGAGATATATTTGACATACAGGATGCTTGATATCCAATCAATAAAGATCTTAGTAAAATTGCATAACTGGATTTGTCATATGCTTCATTCATTGATTCAGATACAAGCTCTAAAACAGTATAACATTTCATCAATTATTTATTTTATTTTAAAATTTATTAAAAAAAATAAATGTAGATTTTGATTTTGTTATCATAAAAATAATGTGTTAAAAGTTTCTTAATTTATATTTAAGCTATAGTTTATGTTACCAGGGGTCGATGCAGGTTTTTTTTCTTGGGGCCCATTTTGTGAAAAGTAAAGGTTATTTTTGTGAAATTTATTATATTTTTGTAAAATTTATTATATTTTTGTGAAAAATAACAATTTGTAACGAAAGTTGAAATCCAGTTAATCAAATTCGAACGAAGCATTTATAAACAAAACCTTTTTTAAATCCTTTTGCTGAGGTTTTCTTCTCTGGTGAACTTGTTTGTTTACAAATTACACATTTTAAAAATCATAAAGTAATAAATAAGAAATAAATAGTAAGTTTTTATGGAATAGAATTTTGTGAATTTTATCAAATTGATTTTTGTGAAGGGGCCCATTTTATTAAATAGATTTTTGTGAAGGAGCCCTGAATAGGCCCCAAATTTTTCTTGGATCGACCCCTGGTTACATGGTCTTAAAAATTTTAGATTGTCTTAAAGTTAGCATAGCAATAACAATGGTAAACCAAAATTTATTATTTTATTTTATATCTATGCCTTCAATTTTAAAGGCAAGTAAGTCACAAGCACAGTTTAAGCAGCAAAAGTATCTGAAATTGTAGCATATACAGAGTGAGCCAAAAATCACATCATCCAACGATGATGGAAGATTACAAATATGAAATGAATAGAGTAAGATAATAGATATATTTGCTAAGAATGCCTCAGGCAACAAATTATTCCAACATGCTTGTGTAATATTATTATTTTCCTAATAAAGAACTATACATCTCTAGCTACAATGTCAAATTCTACCCAGCATTGCAAGATGATTATAGTAAATGCATTCCAAAGAGTCTCTTTAGGTTTGTTAATTGTGCAGGCAATTTTCTATCTGATATTCAACCTCAGATATGTACGAGATAATGGGACTTATTGGCTCAAACTGTATATACAGTAAAACTTGTAAAAATGGAACCTGTCTAAAAAAAAAATCTATCTTAAACTGGAAATGCTCTGGTCCCAGCAAAAAGGATACAATATAAATATAATAGATGGTATACCTACTAAGCTAAAACCTATCTGAAAATGGAAAGGTTTTTTTCAGTTCCTTGTGATTCCATGCTAAGTCCTTTAGTGTATATGTATATAAAATTTTATACATTGCTTGAAAAAAAAAGGGGGGGGATATTTTTAAAGCTTAATTTTAATTTTTAATAACTTTAAGATACTTTCGATCTGAAATTGTGTTATTCTTATCAGTTCCAGTCTCACAGAAACATAGATATATATATATAAAACCCAAAAATTGAGTGCAATGTCAGAAAAGAGGATATGGAGGACTGTGCCCCCAAATTTTGTGACAATCACATTTTTTTGTTATGTGCATTACTTTATGAATTTAAGTTACTTTGTTTTAATTTCTACTACTATTTTTATAATCTTTCGCAATTCAATCAAAATACTTCCTACCTATTCATAGCATTGGTCTTTCTGCTGGACACATATATTTTCAGTACTAAATTTTCTATACATTTGTTTGTTTTTTCAAATTAAGAGTTTTAAAATAAAAATTTAAATGTTGCTTTGAATTTTTTGAAAATCATACTAGTATTTTCCAAGAAGAGAAATATTTTATTAAAATTGCATGTTTATGTTATGTAGATGCTATGTTTATAACTCTGATGTCCACAGAAAAATTATGTTCACAGACCTGACATTTTATTTCGTAAATTATTTCTAACACACTAAATATTAGACTGAATTGAATGTTGCTGCTGAATTAAGTTTTGTGTAATTAATATTACATGTTATTATATTTAATTTTACTATTTTATAATCCCTACTTGTTTCTATTTTGTCCATGATACTGATGGTGTGATCTTTACATTAGCATCTATTAAGTTTCTTCTGGACATACTCAATTTCTGTAGCTAAAGATGGCAGCAAAATATCACTATATCGATGTATCAAGCAAAACAAATACCGGTTTTTGACATTGATGTTAAGATTCTCAATATATATTAATATACTGCTTTTTTTTTACTTGATACTTCTTAAAAATTAATATTTTACATGTGAAAATCAACTTTAAGCATTTTTAATGTACATTTCTAAATACATCTAAATAAAATAATTTTTTTTTTAAAGAAAATAATAATAATAATAAACTTTTTTATTGACTTGGTCATTTAATATGGCTAAGAATTTTAGGTAATGTGAAAATATTCTTCATACAGCCAGAAAAGCATCTCCATCAAATACATGATTTTTTACTCTAAACATCATTAGCGAAATCAGAAACTAGGGAGAAGGACCCTCCTTAACTCAATCTAATTGTCTCAAATCATGTTTCTACTCACCAATGTGATGTTGAAAAACTTTTAAGTGCTGTTAAAAAAATAGAATGGTGCAAGATGTGGCATGTTAAATGATGATGCCGTTAAATATTTTATTTAATGGAATTAATGGATGAAATAGTAGATCGTATAGTGTATTCTAAATTCATTACAGTTGTGGTAATAAGATCGCAATAGACCCTGCATAATTCGTGCATTTATTCTTTTTGTCAAAATCTTAGAAGAGAAATACAAATCAAAAGTAAATGAAATAAATAAGTTTACTTGATCTTAAAATAAAGAGACGTTGGCTAAATAAAGATGCTCCTTTTAAAATTTGAATTCGATTTTATAATTTCTTGAGAAGTAGGAAAGTGAAATAATGAGAATAGCAGTGACTGCACATCACCTTTAAAATCTTTGGCTCACATACATAAATCCTTTTAACTTGATGATCAAAGTCCTTTCTGGTCAATTCCATGAAGATGTTAAAATTTATTTTCTGAATCTATAGAGTAATACTTAATTAAAACTTTTAAAATATTAAATTTAAATTCATATGACAGCATCCAGCATTTTTGAAGAACATTAAAAAATATCCGAATCGTGATTAATCTCCCAAAGAACCGGAATAATTTTTGCTGCGTTCTCAGACACTGAGCCAGAGACTCGGATCAAAGACGTGCGTTCCAAAATATTTACAGCATCGTTTTCGTTAAAATTCTGTTTGAAAAAATGGTGACAATGGTATTTATACCAGTGACTGGGAAACACAAATGTGAACGTAAGATTAATTTAAATTAATTTGTTGATTATGAATGATGCTAAAATTAAAAGGACAAATGGAAAACTCATTAATATTTGTCAATTAAGAGAAGCATTTTAATTTGCGCCCAACAGACACACCCCTTTCGACTGCAGCGCTAAAGTGGCTAAAAGCCGAAGCATGAAAGAGAAGCTCTGAAATTATTGCCATGGAAACAGAAAGTAAACAAGAGCGTCGTGCGGCACATGCGTATTACGCACAAGCGAGGAGCAGCAAAGATGATGTTAGCATCTGTACGAAAACGAAAGTAATGATATGATGAGGCAAAAGTTTTTCCAGTGAAATCAGAGAGCCACAGTGCGTGCGGATGCCGATTAAAAGGTTTAAAAGAATGGCAAACAAACTGAAAATATTTTTTAAATATCGCATAATAAATACAGAAGTACGTTGAGCTAAAATAAAAAGTAATTAAAAAAAAGAATGTGATATTTTTATCAAAGCCAAGTTGTCAAATATACTTAGTCATGGTTTGTATTTCTTTGTTTGGGAATCATATCCGATAAACTTTTGTTGTGTTTTTCACAAATATGTTAATATGATAGTTTTGTTTGTATAATGAAATTTTTCTTATTACTATCAAACAAGTAAGTTTATAGAAGTTATGTAGCTCCTAAAAGTGATGTTTGGAGATAATTTTTCAACTTCTGTTAGTGTATTAAACCAAAAAATACCAATATTGAAAAATCTGATACGTCATCACAAGAAACTATTCAGCTTTCAATATCAAAAGGATTAGACAATAAAATAGATTTCATAAATTCATGTGGCTGTGTCTCAAACCTCTTCTGCAAATATAGATTCTGATATACCTTTGTATTTACCAATACCTGTAGCTAGAAATCTTAAAGAAATCTTTTGGAAATCTAGAAAGACCAAAAACATATTTACAAAAAAAATTATGCTTTAGCAAGACAATGCTTAGGTGTTGTTACATCTTTGGTTACAGATGAGAATCTGTTTTCTAAGGTTGAAAATATAATTATGAAGAGAGAAAAAAAAAAAAAAAAAAAAAAAAAAAAACCCTGTCTGAATGGCAGTATTATCAAAATTACTATTTTTAAATGAATTGCCTCACATATACTAGAAAGAATTTCACCAACTTAATAAAAATTAATGCTAAAAATATGCATTAAAAAGCTTAAAAGCCACCTATACTAATAAAAGAAGGATATTTGTCTGTGTGTGTGTCTGTCTGTTGGTAATGGCTAGAGAAATCTACCACACATAGGTCTGAAAATTTGGATGAGGATAGACGGAGGCAGGTCCAAATGCACCTGAGGCTCAGATTTTTTATTTTTTGATAATTAGCCGAGATATTAATTACAAACCATAATGAGCATTACAAAATGGCATACTGTTGCAGTATGGCGTAAAACAGCATTTCTGAGATCCAGCAGTAGATTGAAAATGGTTGATGATGATATGACTTCAACTACTTAAGCATTAGAAAATGTTTTAAGAATTTTTTATTCTACTCTCTCTTCCCTGTACACCGCCCCCCTTTTTTTCCCCTTTCAGCTCCAACTCAATTTCTACAAATAATAATACAAAAAATACTGATATGTCTTAACCCACAATTAAGATTCTTTTAAAGAATACTGCATACATATAATGCAAAAAATTTACAGCATATTTAAGACTGTATGTCTGCAATCCATGGAATACAAAATAGCAACATTAATAATACTTAGACTGTTACATACAATTAAAGATTCATTAAACAAATTAATGTAGTTTAGAATAAAAGAAAAGGAAGGTTAAAAAAAATCCTAATTTTGAAGCTTTATAATAATAAAAAGTAGATTTTTAAAATTATTTTTCTGTAATTTATTAAACCAAAGTAACTTTTCAAAGAAATGTTAACAAATGTACAATATTACTATTACATAAAAAAAAAAAAAAAAAAAAAAAAAAAAAGAGCCGGCTTGACACAACCTGGGAAGAAACAAAGTCCAGACTCGGCTTGGATCTAGTACTATGTAGAAAAAAAAAATGTTAGCCCGGGTCTAGAGCGATCCCATCCTGAGCTTAGCAACTGACAATTGGATTTTGAATATGCGGGATTTTTGTAAAGGGTAAGAGTGAGAGAAATGGTGAAAATTCTTATTTTTACAGGTTTGGGTGGGTGGGTGGGGAGGGGGGGGGGCAGATTCTGGCTTAAATATGTACATTATGTCAAAATCTCTCTAATCTGAAAATATCTCATCTTTGGTGTCTGAAACTTTGAAGTGAACAAAGTATTTATGATTATTACTTGTTTATTTGAAAAGGTTAAAAATTGCACATAAATGCTACATTGGTAGAAATGCTGCATTGCTTGAAAGTTGAATTTAAAACACATTGCACTGCTTTTTCCAGAAATTATAGTATATTTTTTTTATGGATTCCCATACATATATAATCTTGCACTTCCAAATGAAATGTGGAAATACTCTCCCTGCTGTTATGCAGAAAGATATTATTTTAGGATTTATAAAGGATTATTCCAGGTTTGCTCACAATATATTTTAATTATATAAAAGAAAATCTAATAACCCATATAAAACACAAAGGCTTTTATATTGCAGCTCCCGTCACTTGAAAATTTCAGAGCCTTTTTATTCAATTTTCTCATTTATATGTGTATATGGATTTCTATATAATTAACATACTTTAATTTACAAATTTAAAAAAAATCATCCTTTTATTTTAAAAAGTCATACTGTTTCCTTTTTTTCTGAAATTCGATGACATTTCATTGTTGTTTTCTGTATAAATCCAATAAATGTTCCATTTTGTTTAATTCAGGAGCATTCTCCAATCAATGACTTTGTTAATAAAATGTAATATGGTTATCTTCGTAATGATTTTTTAAAATCTAAATACAAGTAATAAAAGGTGAAGTAATAAGAAATAAATCGATTTCTTTATGTATTAAGCTGTTCATTTTCATTTAATTAATTTTATATAATTTTTTGAGCTAAAATTATCTTAGCTTTACTGGTATGGTTCTTTACAGAAATTAAATTTCCTTCCATAATTTAAATTCTTGATACATGTCTAAATTCAATGCTTCTAATTATTTGGTTGCACACATGAAACTGTGAACTAATACTAATAAACCTTCCCTGTTTTTATAGTTCAGACTAATATTATTTCAGCTCCAATTTTTTTTTTCCTTCTTAGAAAAAAAAATCTCGGAATTTCAAGTGGATTATACCATTTTATTTGTACATTAAATGTCATGACTCTCAAGTCTTAATAATAATAATGAAAAATTTAAAGAGCAGGCTTATTTTCTTGCACGGTTAAAGATTTATGCAAGCATTAAAATATTTGAATAACCATTTCTGCATTGCATGTAAATTATGCAATTATCATTAACAAAGTTAAAAGAGTTGTGAAACTGCAACAAAATGCTTTAACATGAAGTTCATTTTGATCAGTGTTTAAAATTTGTGTGTAATTAAATTCCGACATTTAAATTAAATTAATATGGCATTTTATTTATTTGAAACTAAAAACATTTTTAAATGTTAATCTAGCATTTGAAATAACAAATGATTTTTCTTATTTTGGTACTTCCCAGTAACTTTGGCAAGATTGAGAAATGGCCTTGACAAGAGAAGAAAATTTTTACACATACTTTCTGGCAACCTATTCACCTACACAAAAGCCATTTGTTCAATATTTATACAATTTATTTAATACACACATTTACATACAAAAGCCATTTATCTATTATTATACATAAACAGAAGTAACTTATATAATCAGAAGCAATTAAAAAAACATAAACAAGCATAATAGTTTATTAGTTTTGCTTTCATAAATGCTTACATCATTTGACTACAAATCTTCCTTTCTTAAGCCAAATTGCACCAAAAAAGTGCCAAGGTGCTTATAAAAAGGAAGTACCCTTTTTCTATATATTTATATATGCGAATGAGTACAATAAAATAAAATTAAAGAAAAAATGCCAAAATACATAAAGTTATACAATCTGAAAGACAATTGTAATACATTTAAACCAAATACCCACTAATGTCTTTGATTTTAATATCAAAATACTTTTATGCATTAGTTTACTTAAGAAATTACAATTTGATATAATTACTTGATATAGAAGTAGATGAATCCTTGTGTGTTTCAAGGTATGCTTTCACAATAACCAGCAATGCTCTGGTATTAATTTGATTCTTCTGAGCAGCACATTTTAAAAAATGAATTATTCTATCACTTTTCTGAATCTTTACTAACTGGAAATGAGGAAAAAAAATCACTACAAGGAAATACAGATAAATGACAAATTTTATATATAAGTTGATATAGAAAAAATTAGTAATAAGCCTGCATATCAGATATATTTTACACTAGATTTTTTTCAGAGGTGTTCTTCAATTAAGCCATGATACAGAGAGAGCACATTTTACAGATTATAAGGCTTATAAAATGAAATAAAAATAAATTAAACTAATGGCATTTAGTATTTTCACTCCATTTTTTTCTTGGGGAAAAAAAAACCAAGAGGGTAAGTGTGATCGAAGATCGCTCAAAGGGTTTCGTTTAATATTCCTTTCAAAACACTTTATCCTTTCTTTAATAAATCCAAATAAATTTCATTTAGCAAAAAAAAAAAAAAAAAAAAAGTCATGTTTTTTATAAAGTAAAAATTTATTGGTCTATTTTTTTGTTTTTTCGAATATCTAAACCAGCCGATAGAATAATATCTGTCATGCAGACTAAATGCAATATTTAAAAAAAAAATAATTTCAAAATTAAACATGTTGTACACCTTTAAAATGTTAAAATATGCGAATATTTCCATAATCAGATTTTTATCATGATTCAATATGTCTCTCAAACTCATATATTTACTATTCTCTATTACTCATATTGATACTCGCTTTGTATTAGTCTCAAACATCTGAAAAATTCATTAAACTTCCAATATGACATCAGATTTTCTTTTTAATTCTCTAATGATATGATATTAATCTGCTTTGTGTACATACACATACTCATACTCCTTGTATTATTGAGAAATCTTTGAAAATTTCCTTTTTATTACCACTCTGACGTCAATCAATTTTATTTCATATTAATCTTTTTTTCAATTGGTGAAACAATTTATTTCATTTTCATTTTTCACGTTGAAATCGTCTGATAGAAAATTAATTATTGTAAAAAGAATTTCATCGTAGATTTTTAATTTTTGGCATCTGCTATAACGAAAAATGTTTAAATTTAATAGGAAAAGGCTGTTAGAATTTTGGTTTTTTATCTCTATTTATTAAAATAATACGAATTTTTCAAATTTTAATATTTTGAGCTCTTTATAGCTGGTATTCAGCTATATACACAAAGTTTCAACTCTGTAAGTTATATAGTTTCTGAGAATGGCTCTGTGACAGACAGACAACGGAGCGGGAGTAATACGGTTTCGTGAGATGAATGAAACCCGAAAAACTAACAAGCTTCCGAAATTTACCTATGTATGTAAAATTTGTTTCGTGAGATGAACGAAACCCTAAAAAAGGTGGCTTATGCTGAAACGCATTAAATGCAGGCTGAGATTTTTTTTTTTTTTAATTAATGGGAAGTCTTAGTAAAAATAAATAAACACTGTCACTGCCATTAATTTATGCATTAACACATTGAGTGCTACGACACACAAATATATGTGCCATTTCCCAGGGCGCCATACCACACAAATATGTGCACCATCAATATTTTCATTGAAGATAATTTATTGCTATGAAACGATACTATTGATAATTTATTACCATGTATTTAAAAAAAGACTCCATGGCACATAAGGCAAGTTTAGTCATTTTAGTTTGGCATTCAATGTGTAAAAATAACTCAAATTTGATATTTTTGAATTAAAAATATATAAAACTAACACTTTCTATAAAATTAACAAACATTGCCATGATTGAGAATTGGGAACTGACTCGATAAACACTGAAAAATGCTTTGCAACTGTCTGCCAAAAATGCCACTTTGTCACAATCTGTGGTGGTCATTATGTTAATGCAATCAAACTCAGTTGTAACAAGGAGGATAAGACCAATGTCTTAACTCATTATAACCAGGTTCAAGCCTCTGTACTTTTATTCTAATCGGAGGTAAGAGAATATGGGATAGTTTAAATAAATTAGCAAAAACAGCTGAATTAACACACTTGTAGTACTTTTATCCCCCATCGTTAATCATTTAAGTAAATCAATAGAGTAAAATGCAATGAAAAAAGAAAAATAATCTTACTATTTATTTATTATATCCAGATTCAAAGAAAAGTTTCATGCACTCTGAACTTTTTTTTATCACATAATCTTTGTCTAATTACACGCAATCACTCTTGAAAAACCTTATCACTTCCTTTTTTTACTTTTAAACAGCAATGAAGTTTCACAAAAAAATCCAAATTTCACACTCATTTGTATCACAACTATCCTATTCATAATTTTCGGTAATATTGTATATCCACTAAAAAAAAATAATAATAATAAAATAAAAATAAAAAAAATCATTTCTCAAAGAAGTTATTTTTTTAATAATATTCTTTCAACTTTTTCATAAGTTTGCAGATTTTTTTTGCTTGCTATAGCTGAGGTTCACTCATAATAATGAAATTTCTTGAAAAGTAATTTTATATTAGCCCAACCATTTGCTCACTAATTCATCCTTAAAACCAAGCTCGCTATGAACAAGTTTGACTGTAGTAATTATTTCAGTAAGAAAATTGCGATATAGTATATAAAAAATTTTACTTTTCTTTATCATTACCTGCAAAATCTAATGAGAAATTACTTAAAGTAGGATTACTTAATTGGAATTACTGAAAGTAGTTAAAATACTAATATAAATAAATAAATAATATTTCTAAATTATCAAACAATAATTTTAATATGTGAACTCACTAGAAAAAGTTTTTTTCCCCTATAAAGAATCTATATTTTATACAATCATATATATATATATATATGTACATATGTGTATGTACAGTTGAAGACTCATAATATGAGCACTGCTAAAACAAGCAAGTTATATATTAAAACTGGTTCATCATTTAAACTATATTAAGATCTCCATGCTTTTTACGAGCTACAAAAGCAAGACTGCAGCTAATATGAGCAAAATATCTGTTTATTTCAATGTGATTTTCAGAGAAAAGTAAGTCTGAATTAGGAAAAATATCCCTTTCTTATCGAACACACAACTAAACTTAACTTCTCTTTCAGGGATAACACTTCTACATAAGTTTTGCCAGATAGATTTTCAACCTTCAAGGAGGTCCCCACCCACCCAAGAAAATGCAAAAAAAGTCTTGAAGTCTTGAAAGGATGAAAATAAGGAGGGAGAGATAAGGATGTTTCAAATACCACCCCTTCAGTCCAGTCAAATTAAGAAGGTTTGCCATAATAAATGATAAAAAGAGATAAAAATTGGCACAGTTGTCCATTGATGGCTACTGATGACTATGTAAAAAGTCCTGATGGATAGGAGGTGAGCGGGGAGAGGGGCAAAATAAAGTACTTTTTTTTTAGTTTTTTACAAATATCTCAGAAACTGTTGGTTTTCATGGAAGAATTACTCTGACATAAATTAAAGAACATAAAATTCTGTGCAAATGACAGGTATATACAGTGGAACCTCAATTATCTGTCAGTCAAGCGACCGGAGCCTTGACGGATTTTCCTAAAAAAAAATCACTTTAATTTCAAATTTATTTACTTAATGTCTATTCAAATTTATTAAATATTGTTGAAAAAAAAAAAAAAAAAAAAAAAAAAAGGAAAACAGTAAACACTACAATATTTACAATATTGCATGATATAATGCCAGGTAAGTAGTTTGTGAAAGATAAATATTCATCATTAATGAAATGTTTATTAATGTGAAATATTATAACTACGAATATAAAACATGGAGAAAACTAAAAGTAGGTACATATTAATTCATAATTAAGTAAATATTATGTAATTATGAAAGTGGATGGATGTTAAGATTCATAATCATCACCTCATCTTCTTCCTTGTCCTGTTGTTATCACCCTGGTACTGCAGACAAATATTTATATTTATCATTAATAAAATGTTATTTCACATGAAACTTTATAGGTGTGACAAAACATAATAGCTATTATATAATTTATATAGCAATATAATTTATAGCTATAGGTGTAGCATTCAGACAGTCACCTTGGCAGATGTTGCAGATGAGTGTGCAATTAATAGCTGCTCTTCTGCACCCACACTTAGCTCTACACCCAGTGGTGCATTTGCAGAAGATGGTATTTAAGACAGCCTCGGGTGCGATCGGATCCTTAGTTGTAATAGGAACTAGACGATTCTGCTTTCATTCCCAGCCCCAGAGTTCAGCATGTTGTTCTTGGCCAAGCTACAGCTGTACCTGATAGTACACCTGGGAAGAATGTTGTCTAGCCGCTCCTTCTGTTGGTGGAAGGGATGAAATGTCAGGTTTGGCATTCGATACAGATTTGGCAAAGGAATGGTATCGGAAAGTGTTGAGAGATGTAGATGTGGGAGGTGCTCCATACAATCTAAAAATAAGTTGGTTTCCTGCTTCTGCAACAGCATCATGGTCGGATTCCTTGCTATTGAACATATCAGCAATTATATGTACATCTTAAAATTGCTGAAACAGCTTCAAAAATTTTGTTTTTCCCTTTTTGAATGCGGCTGACGTCGTATCACATCCAGTGAATGCATGAAGGACTAGAATGACGTCTTTCAGCCTTGTTTCTTGAATTAACTGTTGTGAAGAAAAAAACCTTTCTTTCAATTTTTTCATGACTTGGCTTAACGAAAAAAATTTCTTGTTCGAGCGGAGTTAGGGCGATTAGGAAGGATGTCACCCGCCTTGAGGACCCGCTTTTGGCATATGATCAGGACAAGCCCAAGATCAACATCCTCACCAACAATTGCCACTCTGCTATTAGAAGATTTTTCAATGGCTGTTGTTACGATTAGGGTATCTGCATCGCCAGTACTCTCCCGGCAAGATATTCCACTCTCCTTCAATTTAGAAGAAAGCACAGTAATTAATCTTGATTTGTTCTTTTCTCTTGAAAGGAAACTTTCTTGCTTGATGGTAACCTCTGTGTCCTCGTTGAAATTAATATCCATGGACTTCTTCAGTGCACATCTTCGGTTTGGCTCTGCTGATTCCACTGTATATAGCTGTCATTTGTAGAGAATTTTGTGTTCTTTAATTTATGGTGTTTAATTAATTATAATAAATATACGTTATAATTAATGTGTTTTTTATTTATATCGTTCTTTTAATTTATGTCAGAGTAATTTTTTCATGAAAACCAACAGTTTCTGAGATATTTGTAAAAAACTAAAACTTTATTTCCCTCCCCCTCCCCTCGCTCACCTCCTATCCATCAGAACTTTTTACATAGTCATCAGTAGCCATCAATGAACAACTGTACCCATTTTTATCTCTGTAGCATTTATTATGGTGATATTAAGTAAATAAATTTGAAATTAAAGTGATTTTTTTGCAGAAAATCCGTCAAAGCTCCGGTCTCCTGACTGACGGATAATCGAGGTTCCACTGTATATACCTGTCATTTGTAGAGAATTTTATGTTCTTTAATTTATGTTAGAGTAATATTTTCATGAAAACCAACAGTTTCTGAGATATTTGTAAAAAACTAAAAAAAGTATTTTATTTTGCCCCCCACGCCCCCTCTCCTTACTCACCTCATGGCTCACATCAGGGCTTTTTACATAGTCATCAGTAGCCATCAATGAACAACTGTACCAAATTTTACCTCTTTAGAATTTATTATGGCAAACTGCTCAAAAATGGGCTAATTTGACTGGCCTACTTTGTAAGATTGAGCTATGGAGCATAGAAGAAAAAGTTTATTTATTTATTTCTTTAAATCTCGACCATGGGCCATATTAATGAACTTTTTCATGCCTCTTATAGCACTATTAAAATAAAAAGAATATTGAAATTAATAGCTCAAAAATTGCTGTGACTATAGCAATGTTAGACGAATTTTTACAGGAAGAAGGAAAGTGCTCAGTTGCATTACTATATGTTGTTCATATTCTTTGGAATAACTAGTTATTTCAAGGTTTTGACTTCAGAACTGTGATTTTGTCAAGAGAAAATGACACTCACAAATGTAAGACTGAATATTTTATGTTAACTTTATGACATTAAGTTAATTTTAACAACAGATATAATTAGAGCAATTAACAGTAGTAATTAGTTTAATAGTGTTTGTTTTTAGAATTTGTTTTATCTTTATGGGTATTATGAGTAATGGTTAAAACAAAGACTTTTATAATTCCCATGCTTTTTGTATTAACAAAGTTCAACTGTATATGAGTATATGCATATATATAAAAAATTACCTTTTGTATAACTGTCAACAAATGATAAGGTGATACATTGATACGTGAATGCTCAAGCAGTTCAAAGGCATCTAAATCTGAAAATGTAATTATAATTATAAACAGAAAGAATTTCTAAACAATAATTCAGTGTATCCATCAAACAGAGATAGTATTTTATTATTGCAGATTTAACAAAATTCTAAGTACTTTTAAGAAACATTTAATAAAGCCTCAGTACACTTGAAACAGGATGGATGACTTAGATGATTTTGCAACCACCAATACTGATAATTTTTTACAACTATCTATATTGCAATACATAAACACTATATTTTTGCCTTTGCCCTGCAATTTACTCGAGAACAGTTTTCATTTTTTAAAGTTCAGTTTGAGAGAACTTTAAAAAATAAAGCTCTTGCATCAGCATTAAAGATGTCTCTTCGGATATAATTTTCTACTAACAATGGACATTTTTCAGTAAAAATAGAAAAATTCTCTAGTTCTACAGATAATTGTTCAGCACGTCTTTTTACAAATGACTCTGTGTTTTTTTTGTTTTTTTTACCTTTGCAGTCAACAAAGGACAACAAAGGAATACAAAAGGGAAAAATATACATATACTAACTAACCCGCCTGGCATTGCCCGGGCCTGTGATATTAACAAACTGTTCTATACGAACATGACTGAAATCTGTAAGGCTATCAAAATCAAAGTCAAATGAGGCAAACCCCGTCCTAATCAAGCCCATAGAACCTGAGATCGGAAAGTGCAACTAAAATATTTAAGGCTATAGATATCAAGTCGAATGATCCAAACACTGTCATAATCAGGCCCATAGAACCAGAGATACTCCTGTAGTCCAACCGCCAAGGGACGCACCCTGTTCCAAACAAACCACCTTCCAAACGCAACTCAGACATGTGTTCCCGCTGCCTCCGGCACGGTATAACAAGCATGCTGCACATGCGCATGTAAAAGGCATGTAAAATCCCTCAGTTCCACTTTTCACTGCCAGGACGTGCAATTTGTTCTATACGAACATCCAACATGGTTAAACGTTGTATCAAGGAGTTGCATGAGCCAATTCCCATCAAAATCGGGCCCATAGGACTCGAGAAAATGATGTGCCCCTGGCGGTGGAAGGTGGAACTAAAATCTGTAACGCAATCGAAAACCAAGTCAAATCATCCAAATCCTGTTGTGATTGGACCCATTGAACCCCAGATAAGAATGCACAGTTAGATTAAAAAAAACTTGCAGGATTGTCCGCCAGGGGGTGTTTGGTCAAGTGCTCAACAACAAATCATTTATTTTGATTGTTGGTATACATCATGTAAATATGGGTTGTGTACTTTTATTAGGAACATAAATTTAATTTTTACGAAAATCGTTATTTGAAATTTCCAGTATTCTCTATATATAACATTTATAAAATGCTATGGGAGAAGCTGAAAATGTTAAATTTGTTAAATGGAATTTGTTTTGTCTAAATCAGAGCAAGGTGTTAACCCTCCCTCCCCATACCCGCAAATATAATGAATAATTTATTCAAGAAAACCACCTTCTCCTACATTAACGCGATCATTAAAATAAGAATTATATTTTTCTAATAATTAGAACATAACAAAAACACTACGCAAAAATAGCTACCAGATGGCACCCCTTCCCACCCTCAATTTCAAATCTATATTTTAAGTAGTTATCTTAATTTTTGTTCATTAGTAAAAATAAGCAATTATTTCCTTTCATTTTCGCAAACTAAATGAAGAGATTGGCCAGAGAAACGGATCTTTTTGTAGTTTGGTTTTTAATAAAAGCAGATCCCTGTCTGAAGCTTTCTCAATTTTTTTTTGACTGGCGCTGCCAGATTTTTGGCAATTTTTTGCGAAAATTAAGAAAAACTACCGGCCGAATTTTACAAAAATTGCATTGTCGGATGCAGAAAATTGTTTTACATATGCTCAGAAAATTTCAAATCAATATCTTAATTAATTTTCTTAAAATTCGCTAATTAGTAAATGAATTTCAAATTTGTTTATTTATGTTTGCAAATTGAGAATAGGTATTCTTTTCTTTAGCCATTTTGATAAAAAAGCTGGGATTTTCAATGCGGTGTTTAATGAGATTCTAATTAATATCTTGGGTAATTATCAAAATAGTAAAATTCTGAGTCTCAGGTGCATCAATTCAGGCCTTGGACTACCTAAATATAAATTTTCAGACTTCTAGATAGGCTAGATTTTGCAAGCCATCACAGACTAACAGACAGACAGGCATATACACACAGAGCGAAACTTTGTTTTATTAATATAGATATATACAGAAAGCATTTGCAAAAAAATTTAATTCGTCTTGAAATACAGATCTGACTCTGAACTTTTTAAAATTAATTTTAAAAAAGCTGCTTTCACTTTTGTATTTTCCCTTACTAGTTCAAACTGATTCAAAATTCTTTTTTTTTTTTTTTTTCAAAATTAAAGAAATGCATCTCATATTTTTATAAGAATTACATTTCTTAATAATATTGTCAATAATTTTGTTCAAAATTACAGACTTACCCAGAATAATATAATAAATTTCATATTAACAAGATTTGGCTGATTAAAATAAAATATTTAAATGAAAATTTTAGAACAATATAATTTTTATCATGAAAATTAACAAAAGTATTATTATCAATGTAACACATTAGCTATGCTCAATGTAGTCTTATATTCATATATTTTTAACAATATTTTATTTCAAGTGATTCTTGGAAAAATGATAGATGTAAAAGCACACAATTTATTTGTAAAGAGTCCTGCATTACTTAGATCATAAAATAAAATAGGTCTGTATAAACCATTTAAATCAAGTTTTATTTTATATTTTATAGTTTAAGAGATGAAAATACCAAAAAAAGAAAAAAAAAATAGAAAATTCAGAAAATGAAAAAAAAAATTTTTAAGCATAGTTTAATAAGTTTTGTATTCTATTTGTCAATGTATTATCACGTGAAAGGTTACAGTATTAAATAAATATTTGCTGATTAAATAAGAAATGAATCATATATATATCTTTAACAGAAACCAATAAACTAGGACTGATATTATCTGTTATAATGTCTTACAATTTACAGATAAAATTTCAATTTAATGAAACTATGTATACTGATAATTTATTCATTTTTACCATTAGTGGTAGGAAGAAAATCCAAATAGAAATCCAGTGCAAATGAGCAAAAATCAGATAAGGATCGTTCTTCCAGTACTCCAGCAACATATAAAGCAAAGAAACAGCTAAATCTGCATTAAATATATATATATATAATATTAATCATATAATTCCACATTTACAAAGAAAATATAAAAGGGTTAATATATACAGGTGGACAGATTATGTGCATGTACAGTCAGCGTAAAAAAAAAAAAAAAAAAAAAGAAAAGAAAAGAGATACACCCTATACAATTTAATCGTCAAACTGCTGTAGAGGGAAATGAAAATAGCCATTCGATTGGGAATTGATGTCTTCTTTATTTTATGTATATAAACAAAAAAAAAGTCTTAGGATATCTCCATATTGAAACTGTAGCAATCTTTGAAATTTTCAATATGAACACCCAATTTTGACATTATACTTCAATTCATCGGTAAATTTTACCTTTGAATACCAATCAGGAAGTAATTCAATCAAATAGTTTAGAATTATGTAAATGTAAAGTTTGGAACTCCTAATCTTAAATTCTTTTATAATACAGTTGGCTCCACTTAATCGGGTAATGGATAATTGCATACCACGTTTATATACATCTTGTAGTGAATGCCGTGGTTGGTTGAATGGGGTTTTATGGCACAAAATCCTTTTAGGGACAAGCTATATCACACCTATATCAGTCTTCAACCTTAACGAGATGACTAGTATGGGACCACTTACTTGATCCCCAGCCAGTGACAAGTCAGCTGACCAGTCAATTGATGCATATAGGACCAATATGCACCTCCTGTCTACCTGAAGCAGAGGCCAAAGCAGTGTGTTGGTTTCCCTCAACTGCCAGGATCCCCCTTTCCAGGGACATGGGTCGCCATGCACGGCAAACGCGTGGGTGGTTTACAATTCTTCTCCATAAGTCGATATAAACAGGATGATATCGGCTTATGCAGAATTGCCCTCACCTCAGAAAAGAAACCACAATGACAGTGAAACAAAGAAGAAAGATTAGACGAAAGAAAGGAGAGTGGAAAAAAAAAGGAGAAAGATCGCTCAGGTGCCTGGGGTTGCGAAGCCTGTGAATACCTAAAGAAGGTATTCTCTGAGGGGGGGGGGGGGGGGGGAGGGTGAATGCTGTGGAACAGAAACAGTCCCTATAAGGTTAGTGTTAAATATACTTGTTTTATCTCATAAAATATCTCTAATCTAGTAAGCTGGATTTTGTGAATTCCTATGATAGCGATGATTGGGAAAAAAGGAAATATTTTCTTTCGTAACAATAGTTTGTTATCTTTACAATCGAAGAACAGAAATTGCCATGAAAGAAGACTTTATTCTCTTAATTCTAGGAAGCACATGGGAGTGTTGAATTAGGACAGATGTGATATTCTTTTAAAGGTTGGCATACATATAGCAACTCAAGATGCTCAGCATACTTCTTGGAAAATCCTGGGATTGGGGGGGAAATACAATCGAGACAGTCAAGAGAATAAAAGAACAATATTTAGCACTGGTGTTTCTCTCCTCATCAGATGACAACTGTGTACAATTTCAGTATGGAATGGCCTACTAAGTTTATTTTTTAAACATAAATTGAAAGAAGACATAACTCCCAATAGATTGGCCATTTCCAATTTTCTCTGCAACAATCTGGCGATTCAAATGTATGGAGTATCTTTTTTTTTTTTTTCACCGACTGTCTATCAATTAAATTTCCTGAATTTCTTAACACACCAGTTTTAATATTAAGTCATTCTCTTTTATTCGATTAAAATATTTAACATGTATATCTCTAAATTCATTGTTAAGAATTTTTGTGATGAGCTGTAGATATTTTTCTATAGGACTAAAGACATGTCATGCACAGTGGTAAAAAGAGGAGAGAGGGGAGGGGGAGAAATTATCACAGATAATTATACAAAAATAGATAGAGGTCTAATCAAACAATTTATTAAAAAACTACAAACAAGCAATTTTTCATGAGAGATAATGAGTCTTAAATAATTTTTAAGAGACACAAAGTACATTTTTCATAATACTTAGATTTGCATGTACATGAAAATCATTAACAATGTCTATTATTAATCAATGCACACAGGAAGTAGATGATGATTCTGTAATTAGTCCATAAAGTGATAGATCTTCAAATACATTCTAAATAGGGAAAAGTTATTAATGATACATTATTAAGTTTTTTATGCTTTTTGTTACTTTCAAGCCCCCTTTTCTCTTTCTTTATTTCTCTCCATTTTTTTTTTCCTTTAGCAAAACAGCTATATTAAATTTAAGATTCTGAAAATATGGTTCTTACAAAAGGATATATTTAATAGGGCATGTTGACAGTAATTAAAAATAAAAATATGATGAGTTAATTGCATTCTTAAAATTCATTTCTAAGTATTTCACACCTTTAACATTTAAGAAAACTTTGTTCCCATGAAAAGCCATAAACCAGTGTCATAAACCATTTTAAATTGTGTTTTAAATAAATTATAAAAACTGAGTGAATTATCTTTTGGATACAATATTTATTAATTTTTTTAGAGAGAGAGAAAAAGAGAAAAATAAAAGGATATAGATATGTAAATTATTAACCTTCTATTTTTAATTTCATCTTCGCCAGTAGAAAAAACACCTAGAAACAAAATGTTGATAATAAAATAACATTATGATGAATAAGAAAATAAAATTAAGATTGATAATGTAAATTACTTTACCTTGCAATAAAGATCTGATGATCCCTGTGCACATCTAAGCAATAAAAATTTCTAATCAAAATAATAATATAAACACCAATAATTCTTATTCCTAATATTTAGACAAATATTTACAAAAATAAATAAATAATTAATTATATAGTTATTTGAATTATATATATATATATATTTTATTGAAAAATTAAAGAAAATATATAAGGCATTGGGGATATTAGGGCCAAACTAACAAGACATAAGTTTTAAAAAACAGCAGTTTAGAATTAACATTTATCATTATATCAGCATCACCTTGTATTCTAAATCAAATTTGAGAATATTAGATGTGAATGGAGTCTTGTAAGAGATTGCATCTGTTACATAAATCTTCCCTGTTATGTTAAAAGGAAAAAAAAAAAAAAAAAAAAAAAAACTTTGATTAGTTTATTCTTAATAGCCACAGTGTCTCATATAATTTTTTTTTTTTTTTTAATAATTAGCAATAATTTGTATTAAAATATAATTGCTGACATACAGCTATTACAAACTTACAACAATGTTTAATTTAAAAATATTTATAAAAGAATGAAGCGAAATATGAAATAACTACTTTTAGATGATTATGTTTGCCTAAAAAGATCTCTTACATAATCAGAAATAGAGGAAAAGAATAAAACCCAAAATAAAGATGAAAGTGATTTGAAATGCAAAAAGCCAGAAATGCATGAAGAACTGGGGGTAAAGGCATTATATATACAGGGTGGGCCAAAAGTCCTGCATCATAGGAGTTTTAAAATTTTTAATTTTTTTTTTTAATTTGTAGGTGAAAATGCTGACTACTGAAAAGCGTGTAGAGTTTGCTGTATGGGGTTACCTTAAATTGAAAGTTTACAGTGAGAAGATCAGGGATAAAAACCATTTGCATGAGCGAATTGCTACTGAGTGCCATGCCATGACGCCAACTTTAATGGCCAACATTCTGAGGAACATGAACGATCTTCTGCAGTTGTGTTTTGACAACGGAGGCAATCATATTAAGAGGATATTGTAACAATACATGTTTTTTCCTATGATGCGGGACTTTTGGCCCACCCTGTGTGTATATATATATATATATATATATATTGCAAAGTGGGAAAAAAATATGAATACATATCATTTCCCTAATAAATAGTAAAATCTTTAAATACAGAAAATCATTGTCCACTTAAAAAGTGTAAAAATAGAAAGTTTTGTGAAAAAAGAAAAAGATATTTAGATTAATAGAACCTTTAAACTATTTTTTTTACTTGAGTATTTTATACCTTTTTGCCACATTATTAAATGGTTTTATGAAGAAAAATTATTTAATCGAGAAAAAGTGTGATTCTTATATTAAAATTTGAAAACATTATTATTCTTTATTTGTATTTAAATTCACACTTTAACAATTTTGAACTTTTTGCAACATATTTTTTTCCATACTTTTCTTACAAGTATATTTTATAACTGTAAAGATCTGATCTCTAAAAAGTTAATTAGTTTAAGAAAAAATAAAATAAATACTATGACATACATAAAAATACAGCAAAAATAGTTATTTATATTACTGAAATGCATCGTAGCAAGTCAATAGAAAGGTATTTGTTGAAATCATAGCATTTTCATCACACTGATATATAGAAAAAACACAAAATGAGAAAAATGGATTTAAAGATCACAACTTTGAATCATTTAAAGGAAAATGGATTCAATGAAAAGCCTTTTTTCACATATTTTTAATAATTGGATCTTTACAGCACTTTGAGATACTATGGATGTCTGAATTCATTTTGAGCAAAAAGGTTGGAAAATTGGTATTCTATTTTTTTCCAAAATAACATAATGATGATGTAATATATTGAGCCCCTTAAAATGTTTTAAAGCCAGCTAAAATAACAACAGATTTATTTGTATTTAGACACTTCCTGAATAATTAAAAACAATAATTTTTATTTACTTTTAAAAGACTATCTGAAAAATGTTCAAACTCTAACATATTTTATTTAATAATACTATTTATTTATTTACATATTATACATAAAATGAATAACAATTGAAATTAAAAATTTGTGCATCTTTCTCACTTCCTAGTGCACTGAAACAATTACCAAAAAGTTGGGGGAAATGCAAGTAAATTCAGCAAATGTTTATTAAATGTTTTCATCATTTGCAAAATTTAGCTATATTAAAAGCTTTTTTTTTTTTTTTTTTTTTTTTTTTCATGACAATAACTATTAAAAATTTCTCTTCATATGATAACTATATTTAACTGTCCTAGCACAGAATAATTTCTTCATAGTTGATCATTTTACCCATTTGTTACAAGAATTATTTCTTGTTTTTTCATTCAAATTTGCTTGATTTTTTTAAAAATAGTAATATTTGCCTTATCTAATCTGCCATTCAATAAAGCGAATATTTCTATATAAAAAAATGCTACCAATCAAGCAATCTGAATTTTAAATTAAAAAAAAAAAAAAACTGCATAAATGACAACACTGCTTGGCAGGAAATCCTGCCATTCAGATAATATGGGTTAAGTAGATTCTTCCCCTAGTTTTAGTGCATATTTAACAGTTAATTGGAAATTGAAATACAACTAATTGAGGATGATATTAAAAAATAATAATAATATTTATAAAGGTTCATATCATTCATAAGCGATTTTTAAAAGTTTGTAAAATAAAAAGCACTTAAAAATTTAAACCTCTTTTATTTTTTCATCTTCTGTAATTTCCTTAACCGGGAAAGCTTTGCAAACAAAATAAGTTAAAATACCTAAAGGTATAAGAAATAAAATCAGTAAAGAGAAATTGGAACAGTATCTTGATAAAATATTTGATGTAACGCTGCGCTTAAAACAATAATTAATCAAAATGTTATAAAAATAATTACCAGTTTGTGTTAAGTATTGTGCATCATTTTCTTCAAAATCTTCTGTACACAATTTTAGAATGTTTTCTGTAAACCTTTGTAAAGTACTATTTTGTGAATAAAAACTGTAATTTAAATAAATAAATAAATAAATATATTAAAAATATCAATGTTTAAATTTGAAATTTAATTATCTGTAATAAGATATGTTTTAAATAATGAAATATAGTTCTTTGTTCAATATATTATCATTTTATTCAAATCAACTCATCAACTTTTATTTATAGTCCAGTAGAAATAGCGCAAAAAAGGGCCTTGCCTTACAAAAATTCGGGTAGTTCTGATTTTTGGGTATGCTGTAAAGGTTGACCCTCTAATAAAAAAAACCAAGTTTTCGACCTTCTAGACCTCGTGCGTTTTTCACAATATTGAAAAAAAACAATATTTTTCAGCACTTTTTTCTTAAATAACTCAATTTTAGTGCATTTTACAGAAAAAGCACTTTCACCACTTTGTAGAGCATAAAATTCTCTACAACATGCAGTATTCAGATATGTAAATTCTCCAAATAGGGGGTAAGATAGGTAGTAGGGATAAGTAGTAGATAAGTAGGGGGCCGGGAAAATAGGGTAAAATTTGCAAAAAATGCAAAAATCCACTTAAGACGTTAGTTTTTGCTTAATAACCTACTTTTAGTGCATTTTAGAGACAAAAGTGTCAATATAAAGTTTGTAAAGCATGAAGTAGTCTATAAGTTTCATTTATTAGATCATTAAATGTCTATAATAGACTCTAAAAATCAGAATAATACAATTTATGGTTAAAACAAAAAAATACCGCCTGACAAGTCATTAATTTAAAAACGAGCTTTTATTTTTGATTTTGATTAAACAATGCAATTAATTAATTATAATATGTACAATAATAGGTAACTGTTGAATAGTTGAGGGTGGGGGGGGGGGCGAAGTTAACCAAAAAACCTAGTCAGTAGACATAGGTGCAATGCCAAGAATTCAAAGTCGAAAGTAAAATTAATAGCTGGGAATAATGTAAAATAATACTTGAAAAATAAATAAGTTATCATTTAACCCTATTTTCCCAGCTCTGTATATTACCCCCTATTTGTGCAATTTACAAACACAAATACTGCATGTTGTAGAGAATTTTATGCTCTACAAAATGTTGACAGTGCTTTTGTCTCTAAAACGCACTAAAAGTAGGTTATTAAGCAAAAACTAACGTCATTTGTGGATTTTTACATTTTTTTCAAATTTAACCCTATTTTCCCGGTTCCGTATCTTACCCCCTATTTGGACAATTTACAAACATGAATGCTGCATGTTGTAGAGAATTTTATGCTCAAAAAAATGGTAAAAGTGCTTTTGTCTCTAAAACGCACTAAAAGTAGGTTATTAAGAAAAAACTAACATCATTTGTGGATTTTTACATTTTTTCCAAATTTAACCCTATTTTCCCGGCTCCGTATCTTACCCCCTATTTGGACAATTTACAAACATGAATGCTGCATGTTGTAGAGAATTTTATGCTCTACAAAATGGTGAAAGTGCTTTTGTCTCTAAAACGCACTAAAAGTAGGTTATTAAGAAAAAACTAACATCATTTGTGGATTTTTACATTTTTTCCCAAATTTAATCCTATTTTCCCGGCTCCGTATCTTACCCCCTATTTGGACAATTTACAAACATGAATGCTACATGTTGTAGAGAATTTTATGCTCTACAAAATGGTGAAAGTGCTTTTGTCTCTAAAACGCACTAAAAGTAGGTTATTAAGAAAAAACTAACGCCATTTGTGGATTTTTACATTTTTTCCAAATTTAACCCTATTTTCCCGGCTCCATATCTTACCCCCTATTTGGACAATTTACAAATATGAATACTGCATGTTGTAGAGAATTTTATGCTCTACGAAATGTTGACAGTGCTTTTGTCTCTAAAACGCACTAAAAGTAGGTTATTAAGCAAAAACTAACGTCATTTGTGGATTTTTACATTTTTTCCAAATTTAACCCTATTTTCCCGGCTCCGTATCTTACCCCCTATTTGAACAATTTACAAACATCAATGCTGCATGTTGTAGAGAATTTTATGCTCTACAAAATGGTGAAAGTGCTTTTGTCTCTAAAACGCACTAAAAGTAGGTTATTAAGAAAAAACTAACGTCATTTGTGGATTTTTACATTTTTTCCAAATTTAACCCTATTTTCTCGGCTCCGTATCTTACCCCCTATTTGGACAATTTACAAACATGAATGCTGCATGTTGTAGAGAATTTTATGCTCTACAAAATGGTGAAAGTGCTTTTGTCTCTAAAACGCACTAAAAGTAGGTTATTAAGAAAAAACTAACGTCATTTGTGGATTTTTACATTTTTTCCAAATTTAACCCTATTTTCCCGGCTCCATATCTTACCCCCTATTTGGACAATTTACAAATATGAATACTGCATGTTGTAGAGAATTTTATGCTCTACGAAATGTTGACAGTGCTTTTGTCTCTAAAACGCACTAAAAGTAGGTTATTAAGCAAAAACTAACGTCATTTGTGGATTTTTACATTTTTTCCAAATTTAACCCTATTTTCCCGGCTCCGTATCTTACCCCCTATTTGAACAATTTACAAACATCAATGCTGCATGTTGTAGAGAATTTTATGCTCTACAAAATGGTGAAAGTGCTTTTGTCTCTAAAACGCACTAAAAGTAGGTTATTAAGAAAAAACTAACGTCATTTGTGGATTTTTACATTTTTTCCAAATTTAACCCTATTTTCTCGGCTCCGTATCTTACCCCCTATTTGGACAATTTACAAACATGAATGCTGCATGTTGTAGAGAATTTTATGCTCTACAAAATGGTAAAAGTGTTTTTGTCTCTAAAACGCACTAAAAGTAGGTTATTAAGAAAAAACTAACGTCTTTAGTGGATTTTTGCAAATTTTACCCTATTTTCCTGGCTCTGTACCTTACCCCCTATTTGGACAATTTAAAAATCTGAATACTGCATGTTGTAGAGAATTTTATGCTTTACAAAATGGTGAAAGTGCTTTTTCTGTAAAATGCACTAAAATTGAGTATTTAAGAAAAATTTAAAAAAGTGCCGAAAAATATTGGTTTTTTCAATATTGTGAAAAACGCACAAGGTCTAGAAGATCGAAAACTTGGTTTTTTTATTAGAGGGTCAACCTATAATAAATGAAACTATCGACTATTTCATGCTCTAAAAAGTTGATTATGACAAGTTTGTTTCTAAAATGCACTAAAAGTGGGTTATTAAGCAAAAACTAACGTCATTTGTGGATTTTTACATTTTTTCCAAATTTAACCCTTTTTCCGGCTCCGTATCTTACCCCCTATTTGGACAATTGACAAACATGAATACTGCATGTTGTAGAGAATTTTATGCTCTACAAAATGGTAACAGTGCTTTTTTCTGTAAAATGCACTAAAATTGAGTTATTTAAGAAAAATTGAAAAAAGTGCCAAAAAATATTGGTTTTTTCAATACTGTGAAAAACGCACAAGGTCTAGAAGGTCGAAAACTTGGTTTTTTTATTAGAGGGTCAACCTTTACAACATACCCAAAAATCAGAACTACCTGAATTTTTGTAAGGTAAAATGCTATTTCTACTGGACTATTATGCATAAATTATGTATTAAATACATATTTATACTCATACATCTACTTCAGATAAGTAGATGTACGAGTGTAAATATTTATTAGTAAATAAAAAATAAAAGGAAAAAGTTTGTTTATCTATGGACAGTTTAACCACTTCAATGGCTACACAGATAAGGAAACAGTGTTGTTATCCTTGACTTATCTCGGGGCAGCCATTGAAGTGGTTAATGCTGTGATAGTAAAACCCAATGCAGCAAAATTTAACACAATCATACATTTATGGAGCATCAAAAATTACCTCAAAGAGACTTTTAAAAATATAACTTTGAAGGGAATTTTTCTTACTAAGTTTATGTGCTTGTCATCTGTCACACATGCATATTTGTTTCTAAAAATTATAGAACACTACATGATAAATATTAATATAATATTTTTATTTGTGAATTTTTACATATATTTTGTATTTAATAAAACAGTCATTCTTTTCATTAAACTGTGTATGCCATAAGATACATCATTCCTACCTCCTGTTAGATTTGGCATGAACATTTACAGCATTTATTGTCTAATGCAGCACTACCCAGACTATAGGTCACAATTCACCAGTGGATTGCAGAGTGGTTGTTCAGCTCTTCAAATATATATTATAGTAAAATCTGTGAAAATGTAACCTGTCTAAAACTACACTACACAGAATCCTTCGTTAACATAAAAAGTTTCATGGTCACAACAGAAGGATTATTTTACAATTATACCTGCTAAGACAGAAACCTGTCTAAAATGGAATTTTTCTCCACTCACTTACATGTTAGGTGGGCCGCAAAAAATTTTAAGTTTGTCATATAACAATAAAGTTTGGGAACTGCTTGTCTAGTGGTATCCCAATTAAAAATAAATACAAATAATTTTCTTATGAAATTAAAATATTTTGAATTGCACAAAAGAAATTTGAATTGTAAGACTCTCAACAAGAAAAGAGTTTGCTAAGCCAATCTTTTTACTTTTGAAATAGAAAATAAACAATTAAATGTTGTTTGTAATTAGAGATGAAAATATAACCAAAGAAATGGAAATATGAATAGGGACAAAAATAATTCTTTCTTATTAAAAAATTGATAAACATGTTGAAAGATAGATAAATACCTTAAAATGTAAGTGTCAAATGGCATAACTTGGCATACATGAAGAATCCAATAAAACTCTAGAGAAGAGTAATGCTAGCAAAAACAAAAGAAATATATCAAAACATTTACTTTGAAAAATCTCTATATTTATATGAAAACATAAAAGACAGGAAAAACAATAATGTTTTGTAAGATCACCCAAGAAAATGAAAAGTATAGTGATAAGTCAGCTATGAGATAAGTATTATAAGATATTGTTAATCTGTTTATTGACACACATCAAGTAAAAGTTAAGCTATCCTAAAGACCTAATTATTATGAAATAAGTTTGTCTGGTACCCAAAATATGTAATATTTTTAAAGTGCCAGATAGCCATTTAAAATTACAAAATATTTGAAAGTACAGAAAAACCTCATTGAAACTTAACACAATTTTATTCCAAACCAGTTTTTCATCCCTGGCAAATCTTTTATGTATTTACATGTAATTTAAAACTTTAACATAAATTAATAGTTTAGATGAATCAGAGCCCACTGAAGAAAACTGAACTTTTACATAAACAATTTTACTCAGTAAACTGAAAAACCAATTTCTTATTGTTTCCCTGATCTTCAAAATCCAAAACATGCTAATTTTAAAGCATATGTCTTTTATCACAATTCTTCTATTTTTTACAGATTTATTTCTTCATTAGAACCTTTTTGTCTATCCTCTCACTGATACCAACAGAACGAAATACAGCGTGGGGCAAGGACAAATTATGCTTAAGGAATTTTGTGATATAATGAGGTGTCATTATTATAATAAATAAAAAACTTCTACCCTTAATGATATTTTATCCCATTTGTGTTACTGAATCACTGTGAAAATAAATTTAATTTTTTCTTCTGAAATCATCAAATGGGAATCGAAGAAAAAAGAAAAGGAAAATTTGTTAAAATACCCAAATCAATACTTCTCTTCTGCAGTCTTGTGGATGTCCAATCCCCTTCCCTTCATCTTAGCTGCCGCAACAATGTTTGCAATCACATGATTAATGAATGACACAGTCATTGATTTGCTATTGTATCTTGGGTAGTTTACTTAATTTAGTTTGTTTTTAACTGAGTCACTTGAAATTCTAAAGAATATTGAGAATGAGTCATAAAGTCCAGCAAAGTTTAAATTAAAAAAAAAAAAAAACTGAAAGCGCCACAAAATTTGGAATTTTTAAAAGCATATTATCAATGATTCTAAAAAACAAAGAAAAGACTGAAGTAGTTTTTACAAGCAAACATTTTGAACCAACTCATAAGTGAATGAGAACTGATACAAATGAGGATGTTGAGTTGCCCTGCAGATATAGAGCTCAACATAAAAAGAAAAAAAAAAAAAAAAAAAACCATAACTAAAACAGTCTTACAAAAGAAATCTAGATGTTTCCCAAATGTTTTAAACTTTCCAGAAGTTCAGTGTTTTTCTGGCTTGCTTCAGAGATTTAAAGAGAGACATAACATTGTATACTGTTAAGTTTGTGGTGAAGAAGCTGCAGTGAATGATAAAACAGTAAAGAAATTCCTCTTTGGCTTCGATCCTACAAGGAAACCAATTTTGGTGCAGCTTGCACCTAACATTGAGACCTGGTGCATGTTAAAGCCCTATATTATGAAGTTAGAGAATCGATAATTTTTTTCTGTTAAAATCATATTTTTTTATTTTACAACAGTATAACTTTCTGAAAATGCAATTTTTGAGACCACTTATCAGACTATTAACATAGAAGTTAAACAAAACCAAAAAAAACAGTTAAAAATACTAATTAATCACTAATTATAAAATATAGAAACAAGTTTAAAAATCTCTTCAAGAACCTACAAATTTGATTTTGAAAAATTACAACATTATATTTACATTTTTGGAGAGGAAAAAGTTTGAGGTTTTTTTCCCCTTTAGAGTTTTTCGGCAACCCTAACCAAATGTCATAACTGCTTCTTATGTATGAACACTGGTTTGGACTTCACTAGAAATTGTAATGTATAACCTAATTAAGCACAGTAAATATTCTAAATTGGATAAAAATATTAATTTTCCCACAATATATTTAGTAGTATAAAAAAGTAGATTTACAAATGATAACAGGAATAAAATCATTAAACATTATGAAAATGGTAATTTGTATAGAAGTGTTCAAAATATAGAAACATTTCATAGTGACTACATTTTAAAAATGCATAACTTTCACATTCATCAGTTAGGCTGCATATAGCATTATTCATTGTAAGATCGACATTCTTAAATCTGAACGGATCGGTGTATGCATAATCTATACTAATAAAAGAAAGTTTCGCTCTGTGTGTCTGTCTGTTGGCGATGGCTAGGAAAATCTAGCCCACCTAGAAGGCTGGAAATTTAGGTGTAGATAGTCCAAGGTCTGGCCATGTGCACCTGAGCCTCAGAATTTTAATATTTTGATAATTAGCATAGATATTAATTAGATTATCATTAACAATCGCTTCTAAAATGTCATCTTTTAAATCAAAATGGTGAAAGAAACGGACTGACGCATTGAATTTGCAACCGGAAATGAACGAATTCGAAATTATTTAACTAATTAGCGAATTTTAAGAAAACTAATTGAGATATCAATTTGGAAATTTCTGAGCATATGTAAAAAAATATTCTGTATTTGACTGTGTGATTTTTGAAAAATTCAGTTGGTAATTTTTTTTAATTTACGCAAAACACTGCCAAAAATCTGCAGGCGCCAGTGAAAACGATCCCAGAAAGTTTCAGACAGGGATCGGTTTTCATTAAAAACTGAATTACAAAGAGATCTGTTTCTCGGGAAAATCCCTGCATTTAGTTTGCGAAAATGAAAGGAAATAATTGCCAATTTTTACTAATGAACAAAAATTTAGGTAACTAATTAAGATATAGATTTGAAATTGAGGTCGGGAAGGGATGTCATCTGCCGGCTATTTTAGCGTAGCGTCTTCGTTATGTTCTAATTATCAGAAAAATGTAATTCTTTTTTTAATGATCGCGTTAATGTAGGTGACGGTGGTTCTCTTGAACTAATTATTCATTATATTTGTGGGTATGGGGAGGGAGGGGGTTAACGCCTTTCTCTGAGATTGTAATTATCTCGGGCCAGCGCAACGCCGGGCGGGTTAGCTAGTTACAAATAAACCAAGCATATTTCAGCATAGGATAATATTTTTCAGACATTAACTGATTGTATACCAAAGAATGAATTTTAATAATTTCGTTGCGCTGTGTCACATTGATTTTCATTTCATCAATTGCGATTCTGTTAATGATTCATTTTACGAAAAGTTTGTATTGGCTAAAGAAATATGTACAAGTCCAAGGGCTGCACCAGAGAAGTTTTATTGCTAGGAATTTGCATTCTCTTAACATTTGGTGGAAAGTTGGCAAAAGTTTTTGGATCAAAACTTCCAGTCCACGAATCTAATAAAATTAAGGATGGTGGTTTAATAATTGGCAAAACACAATTCTAAACCCATTCAACCCTTTTATTTTTATCCATTTTTCTGGACTTGGAACACGTAACGTAGTCATTTCGAGATCTAAACAAAGTTTTTCTACAATTGGTCTGAATTTATCATAATTTTTTCTTAAAGATAAAAATAGCTTTTCTTTGAGTTCTCTGCTCATAGATAAGATTGGCATAATAATGTAAGAATGCATCCTACTAAAATCAGATTTTATAGTACAAATTGTCCTTTTTTTCACCTTTTACTGAAAGAAGTCGATCATTCACAATACAGTATTTGAAGCCATTTTGGTCCACATTCAAAACTTGTCCTGAATTAAATGTCGGTAACTTATCTGGTACTTACAATATGAATTCAATTGCTCTATTTTTTTTCTGTCCCATTGTTCCAAATTTAGATTCTGAATTGTCATGGCAAATTTTGTAACTTTCCAAGAAACAATTCCATACTTTTTCTTCAGAGATAAAATGAAATTGTTAGATCATTTAAAACTTTCTAATCTATATTTTCTAGATTTGACATTTACCTACCTTTTGAGGTCAATATCATGCACCGGTAGACAGTTTTCTCTGGCCTTTTTTAATTTTCTGAGCACAGAAGTTTTAATCATTCTCCTTTTATGTTTCGTAATTCCCATATTTGATAAATAGTTCCTAAATCTTGTTACTATGTTGCACTCTCGAAAATTACATTTTTGTTTGTACAAACTTTTTTTTTTTTTTTTTGCGATAATTGTAAAAAGATTTTTTCCATTTGCTGTTTATTAAATTTAACCGATTGGTCATTTAAATCATCAGTTGGTGAGAAATCAGTGCTAGTACAAATATCCCTATTTTTGTTAATATTATCATCCATTAAATCTAACGTAAGATAATCATCAGATTCAGAATTGAAGACTAACTTTTCGATTTCAGATAAAATACCTTTACTTTTTTCAAATTCATTTTCTGTGATAGTTAGCTATTGCCGCAGTTCCGTACTTTTTTATTGCTAAATTTAGAGTCAATTGAATAATATTTACTACTTTCATTTTTAGAATATTATTTAATTCATAAAAATATTAACTAATTTTTAATTCATACTAATAATTTATAGTTAATAACTTAACTAAATAGCAATATCTCACAGTTTAAAAGTTTACTTTTACCAAAAGACACAACATTTCATTTTAAACATTCAAAACTTTATTCCATCCAACTTCAAAAGAAAATCGTTTGCTTACATTGTATTTCTCTAAAAAAATTGTTTTTAATGTTCATGAAAATTTTTTAAAGAAATATATTTACTATTTATACATTTATCGTCTGCATAGAAAAAAAAATAATAATAATTCTTGTTTCTTATGCTATCAATTATCAAACAAATCATGATCTGATTTAATTCTAATATATACAGTACCTCCAGGGATACTATAACTCCCCGAATAAAGTGGGTGAAAAATTTATAGCGCCATATTTGGTGATTTAATTCACTTTTGGCGTGAAATTAACAATTAAAAATCCAATAATAAAAAATTAAAAGTACAAAAAATATATATAAAATATGATTTTAACAGAAAAATTTTATTGGTTCTCTAACTTTTATGTATAGCGATACACAAAATGCACCAGGTCTCGATACTAGGTGCGAGCTGCACAAAAAGTGGTTTGGGTTCCCTTGTTAGAAATTTACTCCCTTACGTGACACATATAATGCTCATAAGACTGTTTTATTCTGAAAAGCCATGCCCAACTGAACATTATCTATGAAAGGAGAAAAGTGATCTGGAGATAAATACAACAAAGAAAGAACAATTGTCCTTATAGACTGTAACATGGATGGCACTAAAAAAAAACCTTTGCTCACAGTCAGAAAAGGTAACTTGAAAATCTGAAATCATTTAATTTAAAAACTTTTTGTAATTGTAAGAAAGAACGGATAACATGAACTACTTTTATCATAAACAAATTTTCTAGTCCTATGATTTCATGTTAACAAGATTTTATTATATGGCTTATGTGCTGCTTATGAATTTTATGTTCTTGTACATCAGAAAAAACTTTTCAGCAAGTAGGAATATAGAATTCATAAGATAAATAATTAATTACATAAAAAAAAAGAAGAAAAAATGTACTGGGAATGTTACAGATAAGACATGACAGAACCCTATGACAAAATACATTCACCTCAAATATTACATATTTTACTCTTCTAAAAAATTATCACAAAGTGTGACAGATCATAAATTTAGTATATTTATTACTTATATAAAAAAGTGGTAAAGATATAAAAGTGATCTAGTTGCTATAAGGCATTTCATTTTGAAATAAGAAATTATATATGCACAAAGCATGCAGACAATACAATAAATAAGTTATATAAGTATTAAATTATGAAGAATGTCAGATGAGCAACAAGGAAAAAATAATCCACTTTGTGTTAGTTCTTGTATAACATCAGGAAAAATACTTACAATTTTTAAAAACTTCCAATTTTTATTTCATTCTATATTTTTATTTAAAAAGGTGAAAAAATACAAAAATATAATAAATTTTCAAAAGCAAACTCAGCAAAAGCTTTCCGTTAACTTATGGACAAGCTTAGAGTGAAATTAAAATATGTACAAATCGGTGAAAAGTGAGAAAAAAAGGAACATGCTATAGTTTTTAATCACTAAATTGTCACAAAGAAAAACAAAAAGAACCTTCTGAATGAAAATTGTCTTTGGTTAATTTTTTATAAATAAGAAAAGACAAAGGGCCCATGTCCATACTTAAATGGAAAATAATTTAATTTTTTTTTAAATATCCAAATTTGAAATCTTACATATTTCAATTCTAGTTTTAAATTTTAGCTTTTGATACAAATTTGAAGTCATTCAGTGAAGAAATTTATATAATGATAGATGTAAAATTTTAGGTTCATAAATTTAAATTAATTTTTAATATTTTTATTCATATTCCCTGTATTATTTTTTCATGCTGATTTTTTATGTCATGTAAATATTATCTATTTCAAACACAATTATTTGATTTTCATGCATCAAATATGAACTTAATATTTGAAAAAAAGTTTGAATTGCATTCTGTAAATATTTTAACAGAAATCAATCTCTAGAAGCGTCTTAGGGGTGTATCAAAGTTTCACCTGATCCTTTCAAGTAGTTTTTTAGTTATGTTTAAAATATAATTATCACTATAGTTTGAGGGACACTAGGTTTGTTGAAAAAATTATTACACTAATAAAAACTATTAAAAAACATACAAGAAATCTCAATTATTTGATGGACATTACTTAATTATTTTCTATCATCAGTGGTTAAATATCAAAAAATTCTATAAAATTCCTTTTATGGCATTGTTTGGAAATTAATAAGACAGTGATAAAGCTTGGATTTAAGTCAAATGGATTTTTGAGCTATGGACTGCAGTGTCTTTCCACAAAGTTTGACACACCAACAATTTATCGATCAAATGAATTCATCTTTTGGTAATGAAGCCACATCTAAACCAAATATTTACAAATGGTTTAAGGAATTCCATCATAGACATATGGCAGTTGCGATGTGTTCAATCATCAGTATATTCAACAATGATCATAGAAAAATAAAGGCAACAAAAAACATTTAACCCTCTGATAGTCTTGCAAAAAGGCAAATCTGTAAAAAAAAATTTCTCTGCATTTTGTTTTAAATGCTAAGAAAAACTAATTTTTCAACATTGAATATAAAAAACTTAATTACAAATATGAATGTAGTCCTTGAGATTATTATTCATTGCTTAGCGCATTAAAAATGTATTAAATCAATAGAATTTTATTACTTTAAATAATGCTTATATTGCAGTGAAACCTGGCACTTAGTGAACGTATTAACACAGGCTTGTCAAGGGGAGGGTTAAAATATATGTTAGCATATTTTTAAATATATTTTTTTAGTTTTTGTCTATATGCTGAGATATTAGTGAAATTTGTTTTCTGATCTCCTTTTTCTTATAATTAAAATATCTAGTGCATCTATCAGTTTTAAAGGCTTAAAAAGGACTCACACAGATTTCTGAATCTCTTACAGCCTGCACATGCAAGTTCTCAGCATCTAAGTCAACGTTAAGAACATAAAAAATTAACAAATTATTATGACAGTATTTTTTCAATACAGTTTTGATATTATTAAAAATTTAAAAGAGTCAAGAAATTTTAGACTACAATCTACATCATTTCCTGCAGATAAGAAACACAGTAAAATCGGAAACATAATAACATGATTAAATTAATTGAACTGAATGCAAATTTTACTTTGGAAATAGCTAGCAATTTGGAGAATAAAATATTTTATATCTTGATAAATAACCGTAAATAAATTTTTATATTTATTTAGTAAAACTTCTCTAAATCAGAACAGGGATAAGGCAGAAACCTGTCTAAAATGGACTAATTTAACAATCCTGGCCAAAAAAATTGTTTTTTTTTGCATAAAACTGAAACTTTCTAATACAGAAACAAAAAGCAATAATTAAAGAATTCATCAAAACCACCTCTATAATGCAGTAATGTGATAAAATATTAATGCAGAAATAATAAATAAACTATTCAAATCATATATTCTCCAGTCTGATAAATCAATTAAAAAAGAATAAAATCACAATCTATAAGAAAATAACAGATGCTAGCACTGAGAAAAGAGATGTTTCAGCTAATTTGAAAGCAAGTCTGACCGCTCAATTGAACCTGCATGCATTTCTTTTGCAATCTTACCTACGAATACATGTCTCTTCTCTAAAATTGATGGAAACTGTAATGCTCAAGTATTAACATACAATCTATGTTTTTTCTTATTTTTACATAGTTTATACCTGTCCAAAAACTGCTAAGTGCTAAATGTAATTGTAGCCTAAGTTCAAAGTCAGCATTGACACCAACAGCAAAAATGAACACTTGTCTTCGATAAAGGATGCTAAGTGATAATAAAAATGATTAAGATGATAAAGTGAAGATAGGTAAGCATACAAGATTTCATAATGTGCATCATTGCAAAATGCCATCAATGTCTCAACTCTTTTATAAAATATATAATAGAATTACCATAATTTTCTACTATTATTTTATGCTGTAATATAACGTTATACACAATTATATTTATTATAGTATATTATAAATTATAGTGAATTATGTAATATTATATAATGAACTATAACATTATGAGGTATTATAAGTTAATGTGCATAATTTCTTCAGACTTCCAATAAGCTTTGTACTAAGTTATTTTGTATAATGCAGAAATATGTTCAATTCAGAAAAATATTTCAGTCCCTTGCAATTCCGCTTTAAACAAGTTTTGTTGTACATATACACATGTTTATTCGTGTGTATATGTGCATGCACATACACACAATTATGTTAAAATAATTTACATAATGAACATTTTTTTTTTTCAAGCAAATATACTCACATAGTTAATGATAGTCTCATAAAATTCTTGAAACTTGAAGTTCCAGTTAAAGGAAGTTCTTACATCAATACATAATTTAATTAATTCTTGCTGAAAGGAAAAGAAATACAAATTAGTAATTTCAATCCAGTTAAAATGAATAATACTTTTTTTTAACATTAACCAATTCAATATAAATTAATATTGGTACTTTTTTGTTCTAGAAGCCCCCCCAAGGATGAATCGCCAAGTTAGGTAGTAAACTCTCGTCAAACGGTTTGCAGTTCTAAACAAACAGCACGTTTTTATGCTAATGTCATATTGTTTTTTCGTTGATGTTTCAGAACATTTTTCATAAGTTTTTTTTTTAGTTATAGCACATTGTATTGTTTTTTCTTTAATTACCTGTATTTATTTTTATAAATAGGGACACAATCATTGATTTACCTAGCACTAAGATGGATACAATCTTATTTTTTCAAAAGCGAGGGTAACCCAATAAATCCTATGCGAAAATGGCCATGATATGAAACTGTACGTTACTAATGATGAAGTTATATGGAGATGCAACATAAAACGTTGTAAAAAAAAAGGAAAAAAAAGCATCCATTATAGAAATTGGTTTAGTGCTTCAAGAATACAGTTTGTAACTCCTTTAAGGTTTATATACTGTTGGGCAGAGGAATAAACATTCATAAAGTAGTGCAAGAAGCAATATATACTAAGTATATATATGGGTGAAAATGCGACAGTTGACTGGAATAGTTACATGAGAGAAGTGTTAAAAAATTAAAAAATTGTTATTCTTGTGAAGTATTGTAAGAAATTGTTATAAAACATTAGTATGCATTTGTTATAAAACATTGTAATATATTCTTATTAGTAACATAAAATATGATATTATTTAGTGCAATGGTATATATGTATCAGTACAAAAACCCTTAACGGGTTTAAAGTTGTGACGCAGCACTTTCTTTTGGCTCTAAGAATTTTAAATATGGGTCTTAAAAGCAATGACATCAAATTTGAGTGACGCTATGTTAATAATATTTTAAAAAATCATCATTTTCTTTTCAGTTTTATTTATATTCACAGGTGCAATTATTATCTTAACAGGAAAAAATATATAAAATTTATTCACTGATGCTTTTTCATTCACATCTCTCATTTATTCAAAATATGGGTTTTAAAAGAAATGATATCAAAATTTGAGTGACAAATTGACATGAATTTAATAGGACTGTTTTAAAATTCAATTTAAATTCTTTTTGGGTTGTCTTCTAAAGTATATTTACACATACAAACAATATTTTTAATTTTTCAATACACTGTTAAATACTATATTACTTTCACTGAGCCTATATTATGTAGTGAAATGTATTTATTTCAATAAATTGATTTATCTTTTGTGCCACGCTATCCAAAATCATAAGTAAAATTTATGTAAATGATTATTTTGCGTCATAGTATCCAAACAAAGGAAAATGTATGCAAGTGGATAACATGACGCAAAATAATCATTTACATAAATTTTACTTATGATTTTGGATAGTGTGGCACAAAAGATAAATCAGTTTGAAATTTTAGGGTGGCTGAACAGCACAATTCCTCCATAAATGGGTTTATGAGTTTTAGTGAACATGGTTTCGGTAAATTTTCTTTCATTGTTGTAACCATTGTTTCAACTCTTACATGCTTAACACTATATATTTATATTCAGCAACATCAAATTCTCGCCAAGCTTGGCGACAAAAATACGTTGCCACATATGAAGCCAACTTGTCTATATCTGTCTAATTTGGCGATAGTCTCATTCAAATTCAATATTGACGAGAACTGGGAAGGACTCTTCTGTAATCAGTTTCCACATATTTTAGCTTCGTGTTTTTCAATAAAATTAGCTAAAATCTTAAAATCCAGCAATAGGGAGACTATCTTTTCCTGTCGGTACAGGCCAGAAAGAACTTTTTGTAGTTTAGTATAATACATTGGCTGATCGCATCCAGGTAACCCGACGATTCGCAAGCAGCTGACGTACAAGAGAATGACGAAAAATATTGATTTTTTTTTGGCAGTGTAATAGCGAATTTTGAAGAATTAACATGTATGAAGTATGAGATAGAAGAAAGTTTTGGGATTGGCATATCTGACTAGTTTGTAATGTTTTCTTAACAGCACTTTTATCACTAATCATCAGCATTCTTTATTTGGGGTTCATTTAAGGCTTTATCACGGGCCCGCACAAGTCAACTAGTAGTTATAATTATTGTTTTCCAATTGTAATAATATCCATTATATTCTCTTTAGCATATTTTGCCATCATATTTCCCATTATGAATAAAAAATTAACTGTGGCAATAGAAATAAATCGAAACATCCTAAAATTCAGTAATGGTCAGGAAAATTTTAATAAAGGGCATGCATCTAAAAGAAAAAAAAATGTTTGAATTTAGAATCAAAGTAAGGAATTAAAAAAAAATAATAATAATACATACATACATACATTATGATAAATATATTAAATTGAAAATTTAAAATAATGTCATGTTTAGAAAAGAAAATAAATATCAGTCTTAGTTCCTGTCATATATCAGTGAAATAGTGCGCACCTGTGGTATAAAAATGATCTCTTCAACAGTGAGGTTTTTGAATCAAAAGGTGAAACTTTTGAAGCAAATTTAAAATGTAAACTGAGAAAATACTCGAAAATATTAACAGTCAGATATGTTGAAAGAAAAAAAAACAGAAGAAATCATCATACAGAGGAAAGATTTTAAACGTACAATCTACAAAAAGCCAGAAAAACATTCAACTTATGAAGAAAACGTACAGACTGGCAACCCTAGTTTATCACTTCTACCAATGACGCTTTTTCACTTTTATTTCTGACCCACTCACACAAATTTAACATTTTCTAAACTAGTCTGAACACTTCTAACTCGAAAAGTTACCAAACAAGAAGAACATTCATTCAATTTGTTTCCTTATATCACACCATTTTAAATAATTTTTTCAATGTGTTTTAGTGAGACAATTATTTTTTCATGAGAATTTTTCAAGCTTTTGTTATGTAGAGCAATTTGGATCCTATCAGTATTTCTGAAAACTCTAGGTTCATGGTATAAAATATATATTATGTTTGGTATAAATATATATGTTTATTATTAGTTAGATAAGTGCAATTTCAAATAAAGAATTTGAAAAGAACCACTTGAGTTTTTTTTTTTTAAACCCAACTGGATTTTTTCAGGTTGGGCAAAATTAAGCCATAACCGATTGAATTTCAAAAATTTTTTGTAACTGTTTGATGTAATTCATGATTTTTTGTATCATTATTTGACAAAATTTGATATTTTTCCTTGGTTGCTTGACGAAATTGGCAATTATTTTGCATGATCATAAGACAAAATTGGCAAATTTTATTCACAATAATTTGAAGAAATTTAAGAAGTTTTTTTTTTTTTTTTAAACTGGCTGACAAAAATAACTTTCTGCGTCTTCTGATGAAAATTGCACATTTTTTCTGCAATTGCAATCATTTGATGAAATTCACTTTTTTTCTCTGTGACCGATTGGTGGAAATAAATACTTGTTTCTGCAATCTTCTGACGAAATTTATGGGGGTTTTTTCTGTATCTGTGTGACATTTTTTTTTTTTCGGCTACCGATTGACGAAAGTTCATATTTTTTTTAAACTACCAACTGACGAAATTCGCAATATTCTCCATGGCCAATTGATGAAATTCATCATTTTTTTTTCTTTCAGAACGAACAGATTGAAAAACTGATTTTCAGAATTCCACAAAAAAAAATAAATAAATAATTCGCGAAATTTTGCAAAATTAAAAAAGTATTTGCAGAAGAATCACATGCCAGAAGAAGAATTTATTTGGGGAAATCTCACACTGCATTTTTCATTGCGCGGGATTTTCCTATTTTGTGTGCAATCCTACTGTATTTTCAGGAGTAAGCGCCGCGGCGCATACATGTTTAAACTTTAAAAGTTCAAAGTATTGGTGATGCGGTGCATACGCAAGGGCAGCGGGTACAAAGATATTTTTTTTTCCTCAACATGGCAAAATCTGGATATTGTGAAAAACAAGCCTTCATTTCATGTTTTTTTTAGTCTTACTGCCTCAAATACACTTTTAAACACATGGATTCATTAACATTCATTCATATTTCACCTTTATTTACATTCATTTAATCTCAGTATAAAGTTCATAAACAATACATATCACAATATATCTTTATTATAAAAACGTAATTACTATGGTCAAAATGTATTTAACTTACCCATATTTCTCTATTTTCTGTTCAATATTAATACCTCACTCTTTAAAAGTATTTATTGTATACTTTACAATAGTTGATAAATTATATTTATTTCATAAGCACACAGCATACGGCGATGTTCGATTAAAACGATAATCGGATAATCGATTGGCGTAGTACGCTTATTGGCATAATACGTATTTTTTTTCCTATTGTATTTTAAGATAACCTGTGTTTTATTGTTAATTCATATATCTTGTAAGATTTTATCGCTATTCTTGTTACTTTTAATCCAATTTTGCCGATCGTTTTTTATCGTGACTATTTCATTTTACCGATTTTTCAATGATGCGGCGCTTCTAATGGGTGCGACGCTTACGTGTATAGTTGTTTTTTTTTTACCGATTTTTCAATGATGCGGCGCTTACGATGGGTGCGGCGCATATTCCCGAAAATACGGTACATGCTATTTCAAATCCTGGTCATGTCTTTTTTGAACTATCTATCACTACTGCATCGATCAGTTTAAAAAAAAGGCATTGACTAGTTGATAAGAGCAAAAACTAACCACACTACGTGTAATAAAACTGACAAGAAGTTACATGCCACTCATGTGAAATTGTATGAAGTGCCATTTTAAATTTTATGGAGTTTAATATTATATGACTTTGTTTGGCGTATTGTTATTAATTAGTGGTTTTGTTTGTTTGTTTGTTTACATATCTTATTTAGCCATTTAATCCTCTAAGCAATTGACCCGTATTTTTCAGTTTCCTGAAAACGACTTAAATTGACTGTAGACAAAAACAATTTGAACAGAATTATGATTTAAGACATCTATAGGATGAAGAGATATGAAAGATATTTTAGCAAAAGAAATTTAATTTGAATTTTATAAGTATTTTCAAAAATGGAGGAAAGCCCTCAAGACACTCAGAAGGTTAAGATGTAATAAATATAATTACATTTTTGTAAAAAATTTTAATTTTTTTCATTTTTTGGCTTAGATGTACCATTTGCCCTCAGTCTGCTATCTTGATTTTTTTTTCTTTTTTTTTCATTAAACTTGTATTATTAAATATAAATAAATTAGTAAATTAAATTATATAATGCGTTTATAAGTATAAATATGGATGAAAATTATTTTGGAAATGAGAAACAAAACAAATGTGTTTTGATTTAAAAAAAACAAGATGACAGACTGAGGGCGAATGGTACATCTGTTCCCATTATTATAATTTTTTTTTTGTAAGAAATTGAAAATATAAATAAAAAATGCTTCTCTCTTGGTGATTAGCACTAAAAATATATGCCATGGCTTTAACGGAAAATTACAAACTATATTTATCAGGTGGATTGAGTGGATAATAAGCACAATTTCTGGCTAGACTCTATGAAGAAAATTTTAGTATATCAGAAAAACTTAAATTGAATTACACCTTACTGCCCAGTGACGTCACATTTGATAAAGTTGTAAAACATTTTGAAATTCTGGAAAAGTAGAGAGGGAGCACAACATACACTATAATACGAGCGTGGATGTGAGAAAGTGAGACTATATGAGACTCGATAGTATAGGTGCAGATTCACGGTCGCCAGTCGCCACGTGGCGACTAAATTTTTTGCTGTGGCCACTAACTTTTGGCGCTTAAGTCACCATAGGATTTAAAAGTAATCAATTTCTGGTATTCCCAGTCCCCATCGTGAAATGTTGATATATTTTTTAAAGATTAAGACCAAAACACATAACAAACATTATTATTATCTTAACATTTCAGAATGATTCAGCAAACTATTAAATATATTCGAATAGCAATGTTATTCGTAACTGTTTGAATCTGATGATTTTACATAGACTGTGATTTTAAAATATATATATATATATATATATATAAACAAATGTTTGAAGTGTGTTTTGATTTTTATACTGCAAAATAATCTCACAAATTCGGATTTTCTTTCATATGTACTTTTGTCTGGCAAAATCAAAATAAGAAATATTATTTTTCTGATATTCCCCACTATCATGATTGCTTAGCTTATAAATATTTTTTTTAAACACCGTATCTTGCCCAACTTTATCTTCTGAATGTACATGATTTAAGATTTAATTAATATTCAAATTTTGCTGTACATGTGTTTATATTAAATAAATTACTTTACACTTTGAATTCCTGAGTTTTTTTTTTTTTTTTTTTTTTTTTTTTTTTTTTAGTTTTTTACCAAATATAAATATAAACACTATTGTTTTTATGCGTTTGTTTTACAATTGTGGCCACTGGATTTTTTGGGTTTAGGAGCCTTCCAAATTTTGGGAATCTGCACCTGTACTCGCTAGCTTAATCATAGTAAGTTAATTGGAAGAAAATTATAATAATAAATAATTTTTCATCAGTCTTCTAGAATTCAAATGGATAAATATATGGAATGGGAAGAGTTCCGTATCCTGTGCTGCTTGGCGAAAAAAATTGCGCCAAAATGCTGTTTTGGCGACATGAAAATTTTTTCAAAGTGAGTAATAAAGAGTGATAAATGCTTAACTCTTTCTGCAGAGGTCAGAAACAATTTGTCTATCTTTAAATTTGGGATCCCTGCAGCACTTAATAACTTTATAGCAATATTATATTCAGTATTAAGCGACTGTGATTCCATCATATAATAATAAGAGAGCATAAAACTCCTATAAGTATTGCAAAAAAAAAAAAAAAAAAATTGGCCACTTAAACTGTAATACGTCAAGAGCAAATGGTCATTTTAAATGTTGTCCTTTTCCAACTTCGTCTTATATATTAGATTAAAAGGAAAAAACAATAATCCATAAAAATCGCACACATAACAAAACAATTCAATACAAATCAAATTTCCCTCAAAATCGAATTATAATCGACATAATAATCGAAACAGAAATCGATAAGAGAAAGACGACGTCATTTTTTAAGCAAATCAAGCCAGGCATTCAGCATTCAGCTGTCCACTCATTTAGGATCTTAAAGTAAAGATCCTTCCTTGAGTTTTTCAGAATGATTATTTTTTTGCGCAATTTCAGATTTCATGTAATATTTGTGTTCTGTGTGTATATATGACAATGTAAAAATTATCCAATTTTGAATATTTCAAACTCACTAACACTTTCAAACGCATTTACAATAAATAATGATTTTAATGGCACTTTAACATTAGTTAAAGGGACAATTTTCCGCTCGGCCATTTTAAGTCCCAATATACAGAGCACAAGCTCAGAAAAGTGCCTAAAATTCATACATGCTCAATGTTTAAAGAAATAAATAACCTAATTAAATCCTTATATTCAAAACTATGAATTACATTACCATTTAAAAAATATGCTAATGCTACCGAAGTGTGACGTTCTTTATCTCTTGCCGTCTGGCGGGTCCACGGGGGGTGGAGGGTGATGGGGGGGGGTCGTCCCCTCTCCTCCCAAAAAAAGTGTTTTTACTCACCTGTTTTTATAATATATCATTGTTATAATGAAAAGCAATTACCTTTTTTTTTTTTTTTTCATGGAATTTTCGCAAAATGTTTAAGAAAAGGTAACATGAAAGAGTCAAAATATGTCATTCTTTCCAATTGTCAGTATCATAGTGTGTTATTTTCAGAGCCTAATCAAGGGCGCCCATATGGGGGGGCAAGGGGGGGCTTGAGCCCCCCCCCTAGATTTTGGTTTTGTCAATTTTTTTTAATATAAATCAATTGCAAGATATGAAAATGTATCTTGTATGAATAAAATATGCCTCGACAACATCAGAAGGCACCGGAAGAAATTTCCGTTTTAGACGGGTTTCCGTCTTAGCAGGTATAATTATTGGGAATTAATTTTGTCACAACCATATTTTTTTTCTTTTAAAGCTGGATTCTGTTTTAGACATGTTCTGTTTTCATAAGTTTTTAATTAGTCCTTTCCAATAGTCTGCTTCTAACAAAGAGAAAAACCACAAGATAGGAAACAAATTCCATTTTAGACGATTTTTATCTTAGCTGGTGTTACTGTGTAGTTTTTTCCTACAAGACGGTAACACTTTTTCTGCATAAGGAAGGATTTTGTTATAGACAGGATCTATTTTCACAGGTAAAACTGATTTTGCATGAACAAAACGCGGAGAAATTAGAGAGAGATTTAATAATAAGATGTGAACGATACAGTGCAATTTTTAATTGAAAAATTCTTTTTCCCGAATCTAATAAAGTCCGGAATGTGTCAGATTGTACGCAGCCCGAACTCGAGAATTCTATCTTAAGTCTACAGAACAAGACAAAATAATTTTCGTCGAATTCTTGTAAATCACACTTTCCTGGTCTATGTGAAACAATGTGGTCAGAAAAGTATAAGTCCACACTATATTTTTCTAATTGTTTTGCCACTGTTAAAGAAAATCTCTGTATTCTTTCTCTAAACAATAGTACAAACCAAGAAACACGCTCACAAGCCATTCATTTAGATGCTGCAACGTCATCTATAAAGTTTATTGTACATCTCAAAATAATTTCTCGATATTTTTTCTATCTGGAGCCAGTTGTAAACATATTACAATCTGTAGATTAAGATTTGCATTCGGTTTATCAGAACATAAAGATGAAACTTCTTGAGATTTTTCTTATGCACAGAATGGAATCAGAAGTAGAATTTTCAGAAATTTTCATGGAGGTAATGGAGAATTGTTATTGTAAGAAATCGAAATCAAAATGTTTAGAACGTCTACCGTTAGAATCTTATCGTTCGAACCTTCCTATGGCCACTCCTCTTGAATATTACAGAGCAGCATTTCTAAATCCATATTTAGACTCTTTAATTATATCCCTTGAGTCAAGATTTTTGAATCGAAATGAAACGTCATTCAAAGCAATTTTACTTCATCCCAATATGATGAAAAATATGAAAAAAAATGTTTTTGTCAAAGAAATCAAGGAGCTATCTCATTTTTATAATATTGAGAATTTGGAGTCGGAAGCAAGAACATGGTTTGAATTGTGGAAAAGCAAAGACTGTGGTGAGAATACAAGAGAACTAGTCGGATGTGCCAATCCCAAAACTTTCTTCTATCTCAGTCATGTTAATACTTCAAAATTCGCTATCACATCGCCAATAAAATCAATATTTTTCGTCATTCTGTTGTACGTCAGCTGCTTGCGAATGGTTGGGTTACAGGGATGCGAACAATCGATGTATACTAAACTACGAAAAGTCCTTCTGGCCTGAACCGACAGGAACAAATAGCCTCCCTATTCCTTGGTTTTACGATTTTAGCTAATTTTGCTGGAAAACACGAAGGTAAAAAGCGTGGAACCTAAATAAAGAAGATTCAATCCCAGTTTTCGTCAACATTGAATTTCAATGAGGATATCGCCAAATTAGTCCTCTACAGCCAAGTTGGCTTCATTTATGGCAACTTATTTTGGTCGCCAAATTTGGCAATATTCCGCCAACTGTCGCCAAGTTTGGCAAGAATTTGACGTTTGCGAATATAAATAAATAGTGATAAGCATGTAATAGGATTAATGGTTATAACAATGAAAGAAAATTTGTCGAAACCATGTTAACTAAAACTCATAAATTAAACCCGCTTATGGATGAATTCTGCTGTCTTGTTTGAAAATGTCAGCCACCCTAAAATTTCAAACCGCTATATCTCAGCTATTTTTTAAAATAGAGGCAAAACAAAAATTGCTCCGGATCAAGGCCGAACATTTAACGAAAAAAAGTTTTAGGATTTCTAATTTTTTTGAATTTGCACATCTTTTTGAATTTGAAATCTTTAAATGGCTATCACAGCGCCCCCTTTCGTCGAAATATCCCCAAATTCTAATAGAACCTGCTTGCCATAGTCAAAAACATAGAAAAAAATTTGGTTCAATTTGAAGTATAACTTTATACACTCTTCGATGATACAACAAAGAAACTGGAACAAAAATATCGATCACAGCACCCCCCTTTCGTCGAAATATCCCCAAATTCTGATAGAACCTGCTTGCTATAGCCAAAAACCTAGAAAAAAATGTGGTTCAATTTTAAGCATAACTTCATACACTTTCAGATGGTACAATAGTGAAAATGGAACATAAATATCGATCACAGCGCCCCCTTTCGTCGAAATATCCCCAAATTCCGATAGAACCTGCTTGCCATAGCCAAAAACCTAGAAAAAAAAATGTGTTCAATTTGAAGCATAACTTCATACACTTTTAGATGGTACAATGAAGACACACAGACGGACGGACGGACAGACAGACAGACATTTTGTAAAAACATGTTTTTCGAAATCTCTGACCCCTAAAACGTGTAAATCCGTCAAAAACCGGAAGTCGAAAAAAATTTCGATTACAATACTTTCTTCTATTATAGATAGAAGAAAGTAAATGTACTGCAAAATCTGTTTTTTTTTTTAATAGTGGTGCAAATAGGATAGAAAAATAGTCTCCCGTGGCAGCCCTGTATATGTCATCTGTTTACAGACTATGTTTACTGTGGGAGTGGATAAAACAGATTTTATGCACCTTCTCAATGGACTATATTATTTCTTTTCAAAATGGACTTTGTCTACTATGGTTGTGAGCCCCTTATTCAGTACCTTCAGGTCAGTGGTGAAGGAGATTATGTTCCGAATTGTCTGAAAATTTAAGGCATTTGGTTCCGAAAATTCGAACATAAAAAATGTCACGGAAGAATAGCACAAATTTTGACAAATGATCATAGAAAACACCAATTTCGTCAATCGTTCGCAGAAAAAAATCGCTAATTTCGTCAAAGAATCACGGGAAAAAGACGAATTTCGTCAAAAGATCGCGATAAAAACGCAAATTTTGTCAAGGAATCGTGGAGAAAACGTAAATAAGAATCGTGGAAAAAATGAAAATTTTGTCAAAGAATCGTGAAAAAACACAAATTTCCTCAAAGGATCGCGAAAAAAACGCAAATTTCTTCAAAGAATCGCGGGAAAAAACTCAAATTTCGTCAAAAAATCGCGAAAAAAACGAAATTTCTTCAAAGAATCGTGGGCAAAACGCAAAATTTCTAAACGAATCGCAGAAAAAAGCAAATTCGTTTAAGGATCACGAGAAAAATGCAAATTTCGTCCAATAGCGGAAAAAACGCAAATTTCGTGAAAGAATCGCAGAAGAAACACAAATTCCGTTAAAGATTCGTAGAGAAAAACGCAAATTTCGTCAAAAGATTGCGGAAAAAGAAACTCAAATTTTGTCTAAGAATCGCGAAATAAAACGAAATTTCGTCAAAGAATCGCGAAAAAAAAACGCAAATTTAGTCCAATATTTGTGGAAAAAACGAAAATTTAGTCAAATATTTGTGGAAAAAACGCAAATTTCGCCAAAGGATCGCGAAAAAATGCAAATTTCGTCAAAAGATCGCGGGAAAAAACTCAAATTTTGCCAAAAGATAGTAAAAAAACGCAAAGTACCTTAAATATTTAGTAAAATGTATGATAGCTTTGGTCAAAGTTGAGATTTTTCTCAGCCCCCCCCCTAAATTTAATCATATGGGCGCCCTTGAGCCTAATAGATTGCTGAAAGATCCATCAATCAACAATAACCCTCCTAAACAACTGCCTCCACCCCAATGAATTAAACCCTTTTTTCTTCTTTAGAAAAATCATCTCCCGGAACATACAGGGGAGTGTAAAATGGGTTACACACAAGAAGCCAGATTAGTTAAAAGAACTGTTGTATTGACCATTTTCTTTTCTTAATACTATGTGCTTAATCTTACCCTCGCCCTCTTCCAGCTAAGCCTTTGGGACAGGTTTTCTTTCTGAGACAAAATCCAAATACAGTAAGACCAGTGAAAACGTAACCAGTCAGTGATATTCTGCCTTAAACAGAAATGTTTTATGATCCTAGCAAATGGAATGCCGTACATGTATACTTGCCAAAATAGAGGGTTTTTTTCGGTCCCTAACGATTCTGTTTTGGCAGGTTTTACTGTCATGTGTAATAACCAATGTAAAGATAAACACACAGTCACATAGATTAAGATTGAAGCTATATAGATGATGAGTATGAATCTTGTTTCACAGCTTTAAGAAGGAGCTCTCCTTCTTTATGAAAAATCACAGCAGCAAAGGAGCTGCTCCTGTTTCTCAATATCTTTTTTTTACTTTACCCATGTGACGTCAGCCGCGGGTATTCAGAAGAAAAACACCAATAGGCGTGCAGAACATTTTAACACTGCTTCCCCTTCATCCAATAAACAGTCTTTTTCGGAGGGTAGATACCCGCTGCGGCATGGGTGTTGCCATTCGTGGGTAAAGTCCTTCAGATATTTTCGTTTTAGTTATTTTTCATTGTTTTTACACATCATAACACTACAGTTTTTGTACTTATCCGTTTTTAATTGTTATTTAAGTCTTAAATACTCTCTTTGCGTGTGCCAATGTAACTGCAGTAAAACCTACAAAGACGGAATCACTAGGGACAAAAAAAATTTCCATTGAAAACATGTTTTTATCTTAGCAGGTATAGTTATAACTATACCTGCAAAGATAAAAACATGAAATATTATATATATATATATATATATATATATAATATATATAAACCATGAAATATTTCCGGTTAAGGCAGGATTCCCTTATACACAATTGAGGATTCCCTTATACACCGTTTTCGCAGATTTTATTGTATTTCGAGAAATACTATTAACTCTATGCAAATAGCTTCAGCATACATTTTCAACTTTTGAAGAACTAAAATTATTTCATAAAAAGGAATTCTAGTGGTAATAAAATAGTTATGATACAGTAAAACATGTGAAAACAGGATCGCTAGGAACTGAAAAAAATCAATTTTTGACAGGTTTCTATCTTAGCAGGTACAATTGTATGCAATTCCTTATGACATTTTTTCTGTTTAAGACAGTATTTCGTTAGGGACAGGTTTCCCTTCACAAATTATCAATATTACTGAAACTTCTTTGAAAATTAATTAATTTTAAAATTAATTTTAACCCGGTTTCCGTCTTAATACGTATAATTGTTTAATGTTCCTTCCGACATGTGAAAGTAGAACCTGTATTTTATGGAATCCTCTCTTAAACGGAAATATTTTATGGTCCCGACGGAAGGAATACCATAAGAATCTACCTGCTAAGACGGAAACCTGTCAAAACGGATTTTTTACGGTTTCCAGGGATTTTGTTTTCACTGATTTACTGTATTGCTATTTGTAAATCATTAAAACTACACATAGTAGTATTACTTTTCTATTAATTAAACAATCTATACTACTAATAAAAGAAGGTTGTTTGCCTGTGTGTGTGTATGCGATGACTAGCGAAATCTGCCGCACGTAAAAGTTTGAAAATTTAGTGCAGATAGTCCAAGGCATGTCTTGATGCGCCTGAGCCTCAGATTTTTAATTTTTTAAGACTCGAGCCCCCTGGTGCCTCTTTAAGATTTTTGACCTAAATTGTTAATAACTTGACCCATTTTTATTCGATCGTCTTCGTCCCTTTCTCCATTTAGCTTGTAAAGCTAAGCCATAAAGTTGTTTGTCTTTAAAACCCTTTTAAGTTTTGTTTGTCTTTAGGGCCTCTTTAAGTTTTTGCCTTAAATTGTTAATAACTTGCCCCATTTTTATCCGATCATCTTCGGTTTTGGGGTCACTTCTCCATTTAGCTTCTAAAGCTAAGCTATAAAGTTGTTTGTTTTTAAAACCCCTTTAAGTTTTGTTTGTTTTTAGGGCCCCTTTAAGTTTTTTGCCTTAAACTGTTAATAAATTGCCCCATTTTTATCCGATCTTCTTCGTTTTTAGGGCCCTTTCTCCATGTAGCTTTCCCCCTATTTCTACGTTCCAGTTAAGACCCTGGGGCCCTGTACGAGGCCTCTTGAAGTTTTTGTGAACGAAATTGTTAATAACTTGTCAGCTTTTAATCCGATTTTCTTCATTTTGGAGGCTTTTTTTCATGTAGTTATTCCCCCATTTCTACAATCCCCTTAAGACTCTGGCGCCCCTATAAGTTTTTGTGCCCTAAATAGTTAATAACTTGCCCCCCCTTTTATCCGTTCTTCTTTGTTTTAGGGCCTTTTCTCCATTTAGTTATTTCCCCATTTCTACATTCCAGTTAAAACTCTGGCTCCCTAGGGCCCGGTTAGGGGCCCATTTAAGTTTTCGAGTCAAATTGTTAATAACTGGCCCTATTTTTATCCGACCTTCTTTGTTTTTGGGGACCTTTCTCCATTTAGCTCCCCCCCATTTCTAGGTTCTAGTTAAGACTCTGGTACGGGGCCCGTTAAAGTTTGTTTCTTAAATTGCCAATAAGTTGCCCTCCTTTAATCGGGGCCTCCGAGATGACGCTGTGTGTCTTCAGGACACACAGCGTCATCTCGGAGGCCCCGCTTTAATCCGATCGTCTTCGTTTTTGGGGCCTTTTCTCCATTTAATTATTCTTTCATTTCTATACTCCAGTTAAGACCCTGGGGCCCGGTGTGGGGCTCCTTGAACTTTTTGTGCGCCATGCAATTATCACCCCTTTAATTGTGTCATCCTTCCAATGCATAACTGTAATTTCCGCTCCCAGGGCCACCACCCTCATATTTTTATTGGTGCCCTAGGGCTCTTTTTTTGTATTTCTTTAAAATATTACTTTGATTATTAATTCATACCCTATGCTTAATTTCGACTAATTAAAGATCTAAAGCGCTAAGTAGTAGGATCTTTTAAGATGTTTTCCTCTTAGGGTCCTGCTCAAAACTATCAGTTGGCCCTTCTGGGCCCCCTATTATAGCTCTTTTAAAAATCGACCAATTCACTAGTTTTTTTTCCCCTTCTAACAACTTCTTAGATCCTCCAACTACTACAGGAACGACAAAAAAATATCTCGGACTTCAGCTACCACCAATTTTGAACATTAATATCCTTTCTGGGGCCCTTGGTGCAGCTCCTTTAAAAATGATCCGATTATCTTTCAATTTTCATAAACATAGCTGTAGGGTCCTCCTGCTACTTTATAAACTACTAAAAATTTCCTTAAACCCCAAAATCGGGTTAACGATATAGAATCATACAAACTTGAGGTTTGTTTTAATTTATTATCACGAGCCCGGGCAATGCCGGGTGGGTGAGCTAGTTAATAATAAACTACAATTATAGTAAAAACTCATGAAAACGATTCAGCTATGAGCTGGAAAAAATATATATATACAGGTTTCCGTTTTAGAGGATAAATATGTATAGTATTCTTTCCACCAATACTATAACGTTTTTTCCATTTAAGATAGAATTCTAGTATAGGCAGGTTCCGTTCTTTTATAGAGGTTTTAGTGTATAAATTAACCAAAAGGAATTACGACTAATAAATAATTGTAAACAATAAATCACTGTATTCTTTTACATATAGCAAATCCTGTAAAAACGGAATTGCTAGGGACCAGAATATAATTCCATTTTAGACAGATTTTTGTTTTGCTGGTATATTTGTATGGTGTTTCTTCCTGCGGAGCCATGGAATTTCTCCGTTACAGACAGGTTCCATTTTCAAAGGTTTTACTATGCTATACTATGCCCATTATATGTAACAATGTATCCACCCCACCCCCCAAAAAAAGGGCACTCTGGATCCGCCCTTGCATAGATGCACAGGAAAAATGTTTTAAAAAATCATATTAAAACAAATATTATTTTCCTATAACTGTTATCCCTTGATATGGATACTTTGATTATAAGAGATATCATTTGCGTAAGTGTGATTAAGGTATTTTTAGCTCAGATTTGTGTAACTTAGTTTTAAAATTTCAAAACGCTAATTCTCCGATCCAAGATCATGCCCATGTACGATTTAGAAGAGGCACCATCTAGGATATGATTTTAAAATAACTTGTAAATAAGTTACTTTTTACCAAATATCAATCATTTAAAAAAAATTATATAGTAGTAGAAAATTTATATTTTAAATATCTGATCATAAAATATTAATTTATGATTTTCCTTGCGTAATGATGGAATTTTTTTATTTAGTAAATCTTAGAAACTAAAAAGTGTTAATGCTATATTGCTTTTGTATACATATTTATAAATATAACAGTCATATTTGAGATGTGAGAATATTAAAATTCAGGGATTATTTTATGTATATTTTTTTAAAATCATGTTTGCTTATAAATTTTTCTTTGATTGTTATTTTAAATAGATTAATTGGCTTTTTTTCAAATTAAAAATTATGACATTTCTAAAGTATTTTTATGTTACCATAGATTGAGGGGGTTTATGAGGTTTTTAAACGTGGAAAATTTTAAAATGTTTTAACAGTTTATACGTATATATAAGGCATATTTCTGCACTGTAAATTAATTATCTGCGGCTGCTGCGGAACCGTGTATGTGAATGGGAGCTGGTGTACGTAAAATCTGTTCATGGCTCCAATGTCCTCCAAGTTTAGAATAAGCAATACCTCTGGGGCTGCCAATCCAGGTGCAGGTCTCTATCTGAAATTGGTTCAAAATTAAGAGACCAGCTACTGGGTGGGGCTTGTGAGTGCTTAAGCCATTTGGTAGTCCAGCTGACTCCTGACTCCTGTAAATTAATTATTGATTTCCATTCCTCAAAACTGTTATAGGTATGCCGAAGATTTTTGTACTTATCCTTTTGTACTAAATCCTTATACATACTTTTTTTTTAAATTGAAATTCATAACCTTTTATTTAAAAACTTGAAAAAAGGCTAATTAATTCAATAAAAATATCCCTGAAAAAAAAAAAAAAAAAAAAAAAAAAAAATTAAGCAAACATGATTTTTTTAGCCTGTTCAGAATTTGTTTGAAAAAAAAAATCTTAGGCTAAAATAAAAAAATCTTGTTTACTTATAATTTTTTTTCATGGATATTTTCGTTAAATTAATTAGCCTTTTTTAAATTAAAGGTTATGACTTGGAATGAAAAAGATTTAAAAAACAAAACAAAGTATCTATAAGGATTTAGTACAAAAACATAAGTACAAAAATCTTCGGCATACTTATATCACTTTTGAGGAATGGAAATCAATAATTAATTTACAGTTCAGATCTATGCTTTATATGTATATAAACTGTTAAAACATTAAAATTTTTTTCATGCCTAAAAACCTCATAAACACTTTATTCCTCCCCCACCCCAAACTATCGCAACATAAAAATACTTTAAAAATGTCAATTTTTAAATAAAAAAAGCTAATAAATCTATCTAAAATAACAATCAAAGGAAAATTTATAAACAAACATGGTTTTAAAAATATGTAAAATAATCCCCGAATATTAGCATTCTTACATTTCAAATCTGGCTGTCATATTTATAAATATGTATACAAAAGAAATATAGCATTAAAGCTTTTTAGTTTCTAAGATTTACTAAATTAAAAAAAAATTCCATTATTACGCAAGGAAAATCATAAATTAATATTTTATGATCAGATCATTAAAATATTAATTTTCTACTACTCTATAAAAATTTTTAAATGATTGATATTTAGTAAAAAGTAACTTATTTACAAGTCATTTAAAAATCATATCCTAGATCAGGGTCGGCGAACCTTTTCACATCCGCGTGCCAATTTTTGTCAAAAAACTTTTCAAGTGACCATGGCGTGCCAACGACCCCCCCCCCCTATCCCCTCCCCCGCCTAAAAAAAAACTTGTAAAAACAATGAATAAAGTTACTATTATTATTACTAGATTACGATATGGATAACAAATCTTCAGGTAATAGCGACATACATATTAAATTAAATAATGTATAATATTGAAAACTCAAACCAAAACAACTTGTCACAAGAAAATATTAATTAATGATAGTAATAATTATAGAAAGAAGTGGATATAATTATAAAGAAATAATACGATATAATTATATTAATCGTAAAAAAAAATATTAAAATCTCATTTCGAGACGACTTGTCAAATCACTGTAATAATTATCGTAATACATTATGTTGCCCTTAGGATCTGCTGATTTTGACATTTTAAGCGGGGTGGTGGTTTTATAATTGAGGTAATTTTATTTTAAAAAAGACAATTAGATAAGAAACATTGAAAAAAAAATCATTTACGAATCATATATTCGAAATATTTGTTTTACACCTGCTATTAAATGGAAAATTATTATTTTTAAAATATATTGCAATGCATAAGAAGAAATTACGAAATATTAAAAACATTACCTAAAAAGTCTGCCTAAGAAATCTGTTTTCTCTTTGGTTTTGTTGATTGAATTTTATTTTCTAATTTCTAAGCATTGCAGCAAAATCTTCTTTTTTCAGAAGAAAATTTAAAACTTCGTAAAGTACGTAATGCAGCTACAGCATCTTGGAATTTGGTGTTAGTTTCTCTTCACCGAGTTCGTTATCGCTCTCATTGTCATAAATGTTTGTGTCTTCTATAAAGTAGCTAACGTTTGTGGAAATAAGGTAGAACGCACAGAGCCTTGACATATTATTTAATCATCCCATATTTCTCAGTCTACCACGTTTGAAATTATCTACTATCTTGCATTTTCTATTTTTTAGCCAAATTGGCTATGTTGAATAAATATTACTTTAACGGTGCAATCTAATCAGTCTTAGATTACCATCGTTGATTATAGTTAGTTTAACAATAAAAAAGATCATGCATGATAGAGTTGATGAAAGCATCACTAGAATAAAAGCAAATCAGAAGAATAATAAAATGATTAGGCACTAAATTTACTCAGATTTATATATAACTGAATTGAGTCGGCAGCCAGTCATCTGCTCGATTAATTATTCCCCTCCCCCCTCTATGAAGCTGATACATAAATTCAACATATTAGTATTATTATTTACCATTATTTTAATTTATGCATCTTTAATGAATTAAATAATTAAAAGTGATTAGAGTAAGTTATCTCTAAGGCAGGAAAAATCTAATAGCTTTTGTTTGGTACTTAGTTATTAGAAATATCTTTAAATTGTTTACAAATCCTATTTTTTCATGTTCTTTCACTATCAGCATGCAAAATACTTTTAAAATTATAGTTTTCATTTCATTTTATAACTGTTTTAACAACCAATGTATTATTTGTTTTCTTAACTTATCTGAAAAAAGAGCATGTTTTATTAGTTTTATTAATACTTTTTTGTTATTTTAACTGATTAAAAATTAATTAACAAATTACAGCAACAATTAAATAAAGCCTCATATGCAGATCAACATGCATTAAATGATGCAGAAATTTCAGAAACAATAAAACAAAAAATAATTTATTTGCTATATTTCTCTCTCTTTCAATGTGATCATCGGCGCCGGCGGTACAAAACCGAGGAAGAAGGGGTAGAAGGGGAGGGGGCAGATATCAGATGTTCTGAGCGGGTAATTCAATGATATGACGAGTACACATGTACTTATTGTAACAAACAAAAGCTATTTTCAGTCAAGCTCGTGTATTGGTGGAAGAAAAATAATGAGGTTCAGAATTTTGGGGAGTTAGACTGAATTTTGATTTAGAATTTAAATCAACGGCGTGCCAAAAAACATCCTTTCGCGTGCCAGCTACGGCACGCGTGCCATAGGTTTGCCGACCCTGTCCTAGATGGCGCCAGTCCTAAACCGCACATGGGCATGATGTTGGATGGGAGAATTAGCGTTTTGAAATTTTAAAACTAAATTACACAAATCTAAGCTAAAAATACCTTAATCACACTTATGCAAATGATACCTCTTATATCAAAGTATTCAAATCAAGGGATAAAAGTTTTAGAAAAATAATATTTGTGTTAATATGACTTTTTAAAACAATTTCCCGATGTGTTTATCATTAGGTGCTGGGTCTCGTGTGGCAGCAGCAAACAAAAATAGAAGAGTCAGGTGATCACTTCGGTGGCGATGCATCCAAAATGAAGTAAGGAAGTTTAATTTCTTTAAATCTACTTAAATCTTAAATCAGGACTCACAGTGGAGAAATAACTTTCATCCATTGAACCACATATGATTAAAAATATTTTTAACTTCAAATAAAAAAAAAATATTTTTTAACAATAGATGTGTTTCTATATAAAAAAAAAAATATTTTTAGTAGTAGACCACTGTTGATGTTTTTGCAGATATTTTTGAAGTCAAACTTTTTTGGTTAGTTTGATTTTGGAAAAAATCTTTTAAAGGAAATCTTCCATCCAATGATGGATTGCTTTATTCTCTCTGTGATACTGCCCAAATATCTCTTGTATACCCCCCTTGAGAGCACCTCGTACATGTAAGGTTAGAAGCTTTGAGTGCAGTTAAAGAGTCTTACCCATCTGTAAGTGCAGTTGATGTACACTCGGGCTGCCTCACTACAGCACCCACTTGAGTCAGTTTTCTCTACGGACTGAACCAGCTGTATCTGCAGCTGCTTCTTCCAACAATAACTTTTCCGGATTCTGTCATGCATGCAACAGTGGTTAAATGTTATGATAAATTCAATTGGCTATATAATAAAGTATTCTACAGTACCAGAACAATCTTTAACTCTAATATGAATCGTTGTGCTTCTGGAAATTTGTTTACTCTATTGAATATCCGAGATTCATCTTCTAATAATAATCATTCTTCAATATTTGATCATTTTCTTCATTTGCTATAAAAAGTGAATTTATGGACTTACCCATGTCACATTTCAAGAACCCCTCCATATAACACATGGGCTGATAAGTTCCCGGTCTAATAAAGAAAACACAACTTTTTAACAAAGCTTTATAGCTTTATGACTTTATAACTTTAATAAATAACATAACTTTAATAATAAATAATAATAATTTAATAATAGTAATAATAATTTAAAAACAATAATTTTATAATAATAATTTTATAATAATTTTAAAAATAATTTAATAATAATAATTTTATAATAATAGTTTGATAAATGATTAATAATAATAATTTAATAATAAATAACATAATTTTATAACGAAAAAGCTCCAAACAGTGCTCAGAACTCGTTGTTGTTTTTGGTCAAAAGTCAACACGTTTGGCAGCCACTTTGACAACAGCTTTTTCATAGACAAATGTTCATTCAAAATAAAACCTACACGTTCCTTGGATATCTTCAGAGTTTGAGCTATCTCCTGCAACTTCACTTTACGGTTCCCCAAACCATTTTGTGGACTTTTTTTATGTTTTTCAGAGTAACCACCGCTTTTGCGTGGTGCATCACTGGTGTCTGTACACCACGTTTAAATTCAGCAAACCAGTCAAGAATAGTTGATTTACCTGGTGCAGTGTCCGGATAACGCTTATCTAGCCAAGCTTTTGTTTGAATGGTATTTTTTCCCCATCAAATAATAATTCTTGAAATTCTTGTTATCCATTTTTTTGTTTATCAACAAAGTCGTTCAACTAAAACCACTCTAACGTTTTATCCACACAGCGAATCGTCATGGCATTTTTTCTACTACCTTTTAAAGGTTAGTATTTACTAAAAAAAACATCGGTTCGGTGACTGCAACACCATCTGTGTGCCAGACCAGGAACTTATCAGCCCATGTGTTAGTTCCGACTCGGCCCCTTAAGTGGGGAAGATGACCAGAAACCTGGCATTGCACACAGCAGTGTCAACATGACGGGGACAAATAAGTTGACGAATCACAACCCACAAATGGCGCCCAGTGAGGAACGAGGTGTCTGAGTAGCCGGATTTTAAGACCCTGGGCTATCTGCCGGTTCTCGGCTGCAAGAAGATTATGCCAATAATGCAGATTGGGCCTCCGCTAGGCGGTGGAAAGCACCTCAATCTCAGTGTCCGGTTTTAGGCCGGGAGGTGACAATGGGCAAAGAATAGCTAATGTGATAGGACCACTTCCACAGCTCATCTGGGACGAAGACAAGAGGCGAGAACGGCCTCTGAAGAGCACGGACCTCTTCTGGCTCCGTTGTGACATCTGGTCAGTGCATGAGGCAGCATGATGCAACTAGAGTTGCAAAAAAACTGCAGATTTTAACGGATGGGAATAAACCCAAAATTTATTGGAATATTGGAAACTTTGAAGGTAAACAAAACCAGTCATTTTTCAATTTGAAATTTTTATTTTTAAGAAATTTCAGGTTCAGCCACTTTTCTGAAAAGTTTAAGATAGTTTTCATATTATGAATTCCCAAAACATGATTTTGTTCTGTAAGTTTGTATAATTTATTAAAACTCATTATCTTTACAACAATGGGCGGCTTTGAATTGATGTTGATTTAAACGTTTGTTGAAAAATTTCAGTAAATCAGTAACGGCCAGCTATACCTGCTCGAACCCGAAACAGTCGTACGCTGAACAGCCGGACAAAACATGCCACTCCAGGGTACTATCCATACATTAAGTAATAGTCCCATTGGCAAACGATCTACCGATGTGAAGTACTATTCATAGAAACCTAAACCGAATCATCGAATTTAGTGTTTCAATAGAGATACAGTAACAAGTAATTTCGGCTTCCGAAATTATTGTTACGAAAAAACAGACTAACGGTATCAACATACTTAAAATGGAATCACGTTAAGATCTGTTAAAACATCGGTAGTCTTTTGATAAAACGAAAGCCAATATCCAAAAGTCTAAAAATCATGAAATCAGGATAAAGAGAAAACATAACTTACTTCAAATAAAAAAAGCATTATAACCAATAAAAACCTAAATGAAACCTATTGATTAGCTGCACCTAATAAAACAAGAAGAACTGCTTTTTATTTATTATGTATTTCTTAAAAGGTTTCTCTAAAAACATGATGAATCTAAAAGTTCCATTTGCAAAGATGAGAAAGACGTGGCATTCGATAAATATCATCTCCTTTTCATATTTCACTTCACGAACCAAGATCATCATCCAATCTATTTTTCAATGTGTATCACTTTACACATGTTAAAAAGGCTTCCTTAATTAAAAACAACATAATAGACATCGCCAGACAAAACACATTAAAAACAACGGAAGCAAATTCCAGTCAGCTAGAACCACAACACACAACGAGCTCTCCTTTAAATACTCTCTGCCTCGTGTCCGTACCGATGACGTAATCCCCTCATCCTGCAGTAAACATGTCACTTCCGGCTTCTAGAAAGTTACGTGACGATCGATCACAGTCACAGGTAAGAACGCAGGTGAAGGCAGTTTATCAGAGACACCTGCCATCCAGGGACCGATTTAGAAATTTTGGGGCCCTGGGCACAGATGCGTATGGGGGCCCCCCTCGCACAGATTCTTTGAATAAAAAAATATAATATCGAAAGCAGTACTTATTAAGATGACCACTATTGGCTTTGATAATTTCTTTAAAATATTAATTAAACAGATTAAATTTGATAATCATTAATTTACTTTTAAATAATTATTTGATAATTATGAATTTTTAATTGAATTTTATAACAAACTGTGTGGTGCTGATTACCTTTCTCTATGCAAGTCCATATATCTGAAATGATAAAGTATGCAACAACTAATAATAAATTTACCGCAGTACCAAGATATAATTATTTAAAATATTAGCATGTCCTATTAATCAAACAACTTTTTCTTTCAAATACAAGCTTTGTATGAAAAAAAAAAAAAAACTAAATTTACACAGGTAACTAGCAGAACCACACGGCTTTGTCCATGTTAACCATGAGGGTGTAAAACATGTAAAATAAATAAATATGAAATATTATGGCGATCCCAAAAATGGAGTTCTGTACATTACTGCACATGAATTGTTAAAAGACAATCAGCAAAAAATGAAGTTACTTTGACATATCATAGTCTCTGACAAACAGATTTTTCTATTTTAATTTTGTTTTTTGACAGTTAAAACTGGTTTGGTCAATAATTTAAAAATCTTTAGTAGCATTTGGGGGCCCCTGAAAATCGGGGGCCCTGGGCCCGTGCCCCGAATGCCCTGCCGTAAATCAGGCACTGCTGCCATCAACCGCCGTAATCATTTGTTCTGTGACATAATCGATCCACTGAAAACCGCGAGAATGAGGCGATATGAAAATGTAAACATGCATAAGCGATGTCCGGAGGAAGCATAAACGTGATGCAAGTAAAAGAAAATGAAAGTAAATAGAAAAAGCCTGGAGAGTTAGAATAACTAATATGGCCAAATGGTAAGTAGTAATAAAGATATTTTTGATTTAAAAACATATGAAATACTTTAAATAAAAACATACTTTCATAATGGAAACTAAAGTTATTGAACTGAAAGATTTAATTAATTAAATGTGACTGGAACTTATAACTGAATGTAAATGAATAGAGTTAAATATTAAATAACCAGAATAAATAGAATAAAAGTTGAATGTATGAATAGGTCAATTAAGATATGATTTGAATGAGATAAGAACCAGCTAGGGGAAAGATGTCTAGTTTTTCCAACAGCATTGTGTCGTCATTGGATCTTTTCTTAAATTCTAAAGTGTCCTAAATGTCCTAAGAGCAATTGCTGCGCTGTCATTATTCTGATAATACAGTTTCACTAACGACGCACGGTCCGTCAATGGCACAGTCATTGATAGGATATCCGTAGAATAATGAACACGAGGTGTGCGTGCTTTACATTTTAAACGCCACTGTGCGTGTGTCGTGCACAAGCTCGTCTCCAGACTTTACTGCATATACAGCGCCATCTGTTGGTGGGATTTTAAGTTTTTTTTAACCACATATAAAAAATTCCCATTGCTTTGGGAGCACACTAGTGAAATTTCAGGTCATTTGGATCAGTGGTGCTTTTGTTATAGGGTTTTACTTTCACAACTTAAAAAAAAATCACCACCCTGTACATTTCTGTTATTCTTTCCCTACAGCAGTGTTCTTGTCTTCCAGAGACATTTTAAGAGTCAATGGCAGATACACTTGAAAATGTCACACAAAGTAGATGTTTTGAACTTTGCTTTTTTTTTTTTACCTTATACTGAACAGGTTCAAAATAAAACATAAGTTTTCTTGTCAATTAAGGTTTTTTTTTTTTCAGTGGTACTAACGATAACCATATCAGACATGTCCCTTTTGTAATATGTGAATGGGTTTGAATTTATGAAATATCTTTTTAAGGGATTTCAAAGATCAATATATATTAATGAATATTTAAGCAGGAGAGAACCAACTTCAGCAGCTTTATGACATCTTCATAGGAATTAACTGGTAACATGAATAACTTTTAAAGTAATTTTTTTCAGTAGTTACAGCTTATTAAAGTAAAAGTAAAATTCATTGTGACAGGCTGTATGGCCTACTTAGTAATAATGAAGATATCGATTTGTGATCTTTAATACTGCAATTATATTTTTTAGCACAAAATATTGTTTTAGATCACCTATTTTCAATAAGTAAGGTTTCTTGGATGATGAGCAATAAGATGACAAACTTGGCAATTGCAAACTTTACAAAAGGACTCCTGCTGACCCAACTATTCTACTTCAGATTTTAACAGTTTGCAGATGTCCATCTTCAACCTATATGTATGTCCTGTAGCAATTACATCAAAATTGAAAGGGGTCAAGCAGGAACCTCTAACCCAATTGACATGGAATGATTCAATATTAAAAACAAAATTGTTCCTATCTGAAAACTTGGTAATTTTTATGCTTTATAAATATAATATTTCGATCTTGCATATAATTTTCATGCAAAAATATTGATATTTAGTTGTAAAAACATGAGCAAAAGCCACCAGTGTATTGACATTCTCAGCAAAAATTTTGCTATTATTATTTTTTAAATACTTTTAATTATCCGAATGTTTTGGGAATTTTATATGTGATGTAAATCAAGTGTCTGTAGAACGTGTAAAGACTGTGTTAAAATACCGACATCTAGTTAATTTCAGTTTAGGAAAAGAGTGTTGTGAAAAATCGCAATGCGACTTCCAATCTCGAATTTTTTTGAAAGGGTTAATATTTGTATTTTTCAAAATGGCATCGTGCAAGTTTTAAAATGTTTAAAAAACTTGAAAATTAATCGGAAATCGTGAAAACCAATATGAAATCAAAATTCAGAAAAAATATATTTTTTAAATAATATTAATAATAATAATAAAAATAATAAATTACACCGTAGTAAATGGAAAGGTACTCTGCACAGAAAACCTGAAAATTGACGCGAATAGAGGCCCAGAAAAATATTTTTTCAAATTGTAAATATTAATATTTTTTTAATGAAATGTACCATTGGAACAGAGATGTTAAGGTGAAAAATTTTGTTAACTCTATAAGGGACCTTGAAATCGCATTTTCAAAATGCAGAAAAATAAACCAAATGCTTCACTTTTGTCTATGAGAAGAACCAAGAAAATTCCAGAGATGTAGAGGCACATCAGCAGAATGAAGGAAGCCCACCATTTTGCAATGTTCATCATGGTTTTTAATTAATAGCCTTGGCTAATTATCAAAAGGTGAAGAATCTGATTCTCCAGTGCATTCAACCCTATCTTTGCCCATCAACTAACTTTTCAGACCTCTACATGCGGTAAATCTCTCTAGCCATCATACACAGATACAGATCTTTCTGTTAGTAGTATAAATGACTGCCAGCAACCCCCCCCCCCTCCTCACGAAACTGTAGAGTTCTGAGAAGAAAATTGCACTTCTAGACCATTAAGTATAAAATCTCAAACCTTCCCGTGGTTAGAGAAATTAAACATTGCTCCAAAACCTTAATAAAAGATTATTTTTTTTTCATTCTTTCTCCAAAACAAAAGATAAGTTATGTATTATAAATATAATGAAGAGTGTACAGTAGAACTTCATATTTATATTTTTATGGAGACCACAGAAATGAAATGTAAATAGCAAGTAAACATACATATGCCAGAAAATTTAGTATACATGAACATTTTATCATAAATTGTAGGAAAATGAGAGTTTTGTTTTGGGAATGTCCAAAAAAGATTCTATTTTATATGGTTTTACAGGGTGATCACAAATATCTTATGTTAAAATTCCCTTATATTTCCAGGTTAGCGTTAAAATAATGAAATTTTCATAGATAATTTCTTTTACAACATTACTGTAATGCATAGTCATTACTTAATAACAGTTTATATTAAGAAAAAAAATCACACCACAAGTTCTTGCATAGTTAATCAAAAGTAGACATTTACTCCTTGTTAGATCTTGTGGTAGTGTACAAGGTAAGAATACTGTCGTATCAAAACAACATCTAATGGGGAGTTGAAAAAAAAATTACTGTGCATCACGGTAAGGACAATAGAGACGAACTTCAAGTAAGGATAATTGGTACTTGTCTATTATCCCGTCGACCACTTTTCATAGGAAAAAAAAAAGTTTTTACACACGTTTGTTATGTCATCAAGAGATTTTTATTTCGATCTTTTCTCTGTATTTTTAATGATGTTTTACTAATTTTTTAGTTCTTTCATTAATTAAAATAACAATTGTGTCATTAAACGATGATGTCATGATAATAAAAAAGTCCTTCCGGCCTGTATCGGGAGGAAAAGGTAGTTTTCTATATTTTAGTTTTAAAATTTTAGCCAATGTTACTCGAAACAGCAAGCTAAAATACTATGAACCTGATTATCGAACATTCGTTAATACTGAATTTGAATAAGAAATTTGCCAAATTAGTCAACTATAGTCAAGTTGGCTTCATTTACGAAGACTTATTTTTGGTCACCAAATTTGGCGAGAATTTGGCACTAACGGATATTAATATATAATTTTATGTGTATGATTGGAAAAATGATTACAACAATGAAAGATAATAATCTGCGAGAAATCGCGTTCACTAAAACTTATAAATAAATAGTTGGTTTTTTGTAATGTGCTGTCTTGTTTCAAAATGTCAGCCACCCTAGAATTTCAAACTGCTCTATCTCAGCCATTTTTTAAGATAGAGGTAAAACAAAAAATGCTCCGGAATCCTTGTATCAAGGCCTAACACTTAGGCAAAAAATAAATTTGAATTTTTAACTTTTTTGAATATTTATTTTATTTTTAAAATTTTTAATGGCCACCATTTGGAAACAAGATGGCGGACAAAGCTGGCCAACGAACTCTGTCGAGGCATTGGTGAGCTTAATACACAAAATTAATTTCATCCAAATTGCTTAATAAATACGAGTGTTATTATATGACATAGATCAGATATATATATATTTGGATATATATATATATAAATCAACATTTGAACGGAGGATGGTTTTGGGGTCTGTGGGTCATTATTGGTGAAAATATACCAAAATTTTCTGGAATTTCTTTCCTCCGAATGGCTGCAATAGGTAGCTTTATACTTTTTTGTATTGAAAGCTACGTAACAGAAAAATATTGTGATGTGTAGAATCTATCAATTTTAACTGACATCACAAGCATTTATCCAAAAGTCAAAATGATAATTAAGAAAAATTAATTAAGAACGGTTGGATTTAACTTCAAAATAACGAAAGGGTAAAATAATGTTTGATTTTAAATACAAAGATAGCACGTGATGTACATTTTCCATTTTTGTTTATTTTGAGGATAAGTCAGTTAATTGTTTTTAATGGACGATATTAGTTAACTTCTATTTCCATGCTTTCTCTTGCATTTTGAGAAAAAGTAATACAGATCTGTGATCAGTCATCTAATGAAAATGGTGCAATAACCTATTTTCAAAAATATGGAATTCTGCCATGAAAAAAGTGTGTATTGATGGGCATGATATGAGACTATCTACAAACTGATAAACAGTGACGGTCTAATGTGAAAAACTGTATAAAAGAATATCCATTAGAAAAGGAAGCTGGTTGGATGGCTCCAAATTAACATTTGTAACTGCATTAAGGTTCATTTATACCTGGTCTGATAAATCAACATCAATAAAATGGAGAAAAAAAAGCAATTGGATTTAAGTCATTGTATAGTTATTGATTGGAATAATTATCTCAGAGAAGTTTGTATATCTAACCTTCAAACAAGAAAATCTGGAAAAATTGGAGGGTCAAAAACAATTGTCGAAATTAATAAAAGTTTCTTGTAAAAGCGAAAAAAAAAAATCAAACCGGTCTAATTCTTCCTCAGCAATGGTTGTTTGGAGGATTATTCTGAATAACTGATGAATGCTTTATAGTAAAAGTTCCCAACAGAACTGATGGGAGAAATAAAAGAATATATAGAAGATGGCTCTATCATTTTTTCAGATTCATGGCAGGCTTATAATACTGACTAAATTAAATGCTGCAGGATTCGCAAAATCGTTATAATTTTGTAGATCCAGATACTGGTGCGCATACACAAAATATCAAACGCCTTTGGGGCTCAGCTAAATAGAGAAATAAGAAACACTGCCGAACAGCACGTCAACACTTATACCCTGTTCGTATCGGACATTTAAGATATCTTAGACAGCCATTTTTGAGGTGGTACCCTCCCAGAATTGAGTACCTGCCCACACCGCAAAACTCATTTGAGATAACTCACTGAACATCACCATGTCTGAGATATGAACAAACATAGAATGTGTGCATGCGCATATGGTAAAGGCAACCTCAACAACCAATCGGCCTCCAGAGCCAATCAGAGTGAGTGGTACTAGCAATAGAAAGTTCAAACTCACTAAGAGAGTTTCTGGAACTCCCTCAGTGAGTTCAGCATTCTAAGATATCTAAAACATCCGATCTGAACCGGGTACACTTAGATTCATGTTTAACTGTATTTATATGGCATCTAATGCATAGAAAGGATGATTATTTTGTCACTATTTTGAATAGTGTTAGAGCTCACAATATTATCAATTCAGTTTACTTTCAGTTTTTAAAGGATTGTAAAACACTGTAAGAAACTTAGGCCACATTCTTGTTTCTCAAATAACGTTTTTTTCCCCCCATTTTTGTATAAATAAAATTTTCACCATGAGGCTGAGTCCGAAGGTTGGTATAAAAATAGAGTCCAAGCTGGTTTCAGGCACGGACTGAGCCTGAGAGTTGAGATTATTTTTTCCTTCCAGATTACTGCAATCATAATGGAAATTAACATTTGTTTCAATGAAAATTTCCAGGTTTAGTTTGAATTTCCCTGATATTTCCAGGTTAACAAAATTCTCTGATATTTCCATGTTTTCCAGGTCTGACCACCCTGTTTTAAAAACTGATTTTTTCTCTCAAAATTTATTATTATTATTTAAAGGTAATAAGTGAAACTGAAAAAGTACTGTGAATAAAAAATATTTATTTGTCTATAATACAACACTGTAAAATTTCCAATACAATCTATGGGAATGAAACAATTCAAAATGAATTATTTTAAAAGTTTTTTTCTGAATAGAAATAAACAAAAATGTTGATGAATTTACGAAAAGTTCAATTTATAAACCTAAATGAGAAATATTTTCACTTTTGGTTTCATATCAACACTGTATTAAAGACTGTACAGCCAAAGATATCCTTTTCAAATTACGAGAGTACTTGTGATTTGGATACTTCTGTTGAAAAGCAATAATTCGCTGCTGCAAACTCTCTAAGACTTTTCGAATATGCTCCTTAATAATTGGATCATTGCTATCTAAGCAAGCAATCACATCTTCTATGTACCTGTAAGGGAAAAAAAAAAAAAAAAAAAGACTATTTAATGAATTGAAATAAGAAAAATAGATAAATCAATGTTGCATGTCAATTTAGAAAGGTTCCCAGTCTTAAATAATAATAATAATGATGCATTTTAAATACTGAGTGTGTTTAATTTGCCAATTACTAGTAATTTTGGTTTCCACCAAGTTGACCTAAATCCAATTCATGTTGACCTATTGTTTTTACTACAGTTTTGTTCTGTAAAGCACAAACACACAGAGGAAAGAAATAAAAAATTCAGCATTGTTGAACAAATCTGCATTTTTTATATTGGTTGCGAGAACATTATATGTATAATTTTTCATTTTATCTGGTTTCTACCTCACTGAAGTTAAAATTATGTCAACCATGTAAATAATAAATGCTGAGTTATCCACATGTCACAATGCAATTGCTCCACAGCATAAAAAGTTGAAATACATTCACTTTCACAATTATATACATTTATTAAACACAGAATACTCTATCTAGTTGTTTACTTTTGAAAAACCAATCATATTTATTACAAAGTATTATTGAAAAAAAAATTTGCACGCTTTTAAACAAAACTTTATAAATTTTAATATTTTATTAAAAGCTCATATTTTCCCTTAACTATGCATTCAAAGCAAGACAATGATACAAAACTATGATCTGTTTACAGTTACAAAATAAAAGTAAACCAATTTATTAAAAAAAACTATACAAATTTTGAAGACTAATTTATAAAAGGGACATTTACAAATCTTAATAGAACTACTAATAATCAGAATTCTATTCTAAATCTGTAACAGAGGAAATATTAAAATTGCAATGAAGATTTTTAATAAAATCAGTTACAAATTATTAAATTTTAGTTACCTTATTTTAATATCAGTTTTCACAGATAAATCAGTAGATAACTGGTTGACTAGTGATAGAAGAACATGCTGCTGTAAAGGACATGGAGAAGTACCAAATACTTGATCAACACTGACAGATTCACAAAGAAATAATACTAGTTGAACATCCATTGCTGAAAGAGCCTGAAAAAGAGATGCAGAAGCCATGAATTTTCATTATTATTCAAAAGGATTTTAAATAATGAACTTTGATACTACAAAAAATGATTAAAAATTTTTCTTCACAAAATATAAATTTATCAAGCATCTTAAACTGATTTAAGGTGTTTTTCAAATGACCTGCTTAGTAACGCAAAACTTTCTGACCCATTTTTAAACGTAAAGGCTTAAAACTGCCAGGACTGACTATTGAAGAGCTTTGGAATTGAAATAAGATTCCCATTTTTTGATAACTAAATAACTTATTGAGTTTTAAGTGATTTGTGTCACGTGATGACATGTTTTTTTCCTATTCTCGTGCTGCTCTATCGGGAATTTGGGTTCAAAATGCTGACTCTGACAGTATTTTCTGAAAGATTTTCTTGCCTTTACCAAAAATGGTAAACGTCTTTTGATTACATAGTTTATGAATAAGAACACCTGCCTATTTCATGCATTTTTTAACAAAAATGAATGTGTCAGAAACTAGCTCTTTTGGATTTGAGAACTGTCTTAATTAGTTTCATTATAAGTTTTCACTAGATTGTTCACCATAACTTTTTGTACAGAAAACATGAATATTTCTGGTTAAAGTGTCAAAATTTTATAAGATCTGTAGGATAAATTTACCATGTTTCTTTAGGAAATAGTACAATTTCACAAAATTTAATTTCGGCAACAAATCAGAAATTAATATATTGTGAAAGAAAAATTAAGCTATAAACATAAAAAAAAAAGTAACTGTTATAAATATTTTGAGTGCTTTTGCAGAAAATTCACCAAAACTACAATAACATATATAGTCATGCTGATTGAGAGTTCATGAATAATTAAATTTACTGAATTGGGCATGCAATCACATTAATTGTATGCTTTACTACATGGAAGAAAAAAAAAATATGTGTTAGTATATGAGAAAGCCTTCCTCTAATGCAAATAAATAAAGTCTATAAAGATATTGTATCAAATTTTCAATAAGAACACCCAATTTTGGCAGCATATTTGGACTTTTGATCATTTTTTCCTTCGTTTGTGAAATAATTTAAGAATTATGAAGATTTAAAGTTTGGATCCCAATGTTAAATTAATTTTTCAGGGTTGCAAAAAAGAATGTAAAGCAAATAGTTTTGTAAGTGTAACTCAAATTCATAGACTTGGCAGAATGAACTCTAATTTTGGGCCCACATTATTTGAACCTTCCAGAAATTGATTTCTGTTAAAAAATTCATAGGTTACAATTCATATTTGTTTTTAGGGAAGAAAAAAAAAAAATTAATTTTCGGAAAAAAGTAAAACAGAATTATTGATTGTAAAAAAAAAAAAAAAAAAAAAAGTATATATATATAATAGATTATTTCTTGGAGTTTCAAATATGCAGATCCAAAATTACTGCTCATTCTGCAAAGTAGTATTTGAGTTATGCTATCCACATTGGAATATGTTTTTTTGCAATGCTATAAAAGGGAATTTAAATTAGGAGTTCCAAACTTCAAACCTTCATAATTCTTAAACTATTTGAATAATTGACTTCCTGCTTGGTATCCGAAGGTTACATATATCAAAAAATCCAAACATGCTGTCAAAATTAGGTGTTCGTATTGAAAACTTCAAAGTTTGGTGCAATTTCTGCATAAAAACAGCACATCTTCTTAATTGGAATAACCTTTATGCAGATTTTTCTTTTTAAGGGGGGGGGGGATATTGTACATTAAACATTCTTCATTTGTATGTTCCCTCCCAAATAATAAATTCTGATCTCAGAATTGATTTTCCAATTTAATTGAACTTTTTGGCTCACATGAATGGGTTTTTGTGCATCGTCGTCTACCTGGGCATTTTCTTTCAGACTGTGTGGTACCAACAGTTAAGCATAGAGGAGGCAATATGATGATTTGGGGATTTTTTCAGGCAACCAAGTTGGTGACTTAGTCAGAATAAACGGAATAATGGATAAAAAAAATGTTACTACAACATATTAGTGGGTCATGCAATCTCCTCCAAAAGGCGACTTGACTTGTGCAGGGTTTCTACTTGCGACTATTTTTTAATTCTATCTCTGACAACTTTCTCAAAACAAAAATCTTTTACATACACATTGACATTATGTGCAAGAGAAATATACTACAAAATTTATTTAAAAAAAAAAAAATAGTGGTGTGAATAGAATTTAAAGAGTTCTGGAAATTACATGGTGGTCACAAATATCTTATGTTAAAATTCCTTGATATTTCCATGATATTTCCAGTTTAGCCTCAAATTTCAAGGTTAGTGTTAAAATAATGAAATTTTCATAGATAATTACTTTTACAACATTACTCTAATGCATACAGTCATTATTTAGTAAAAGTTTATATTTAAAAAAAAGAAAAAGAAAGAAAATCACTACAAGGTCTTGCATAGTTAATCAAATATAGACATTACCGCTTGTTAGATCTTCTGGTACTGTGTACAAGGTAAGAATACTGTCGTATGAAAACAACATCTAGTGGGGAGCTGAATAAAAAATTACAGTGCATCACGGCAATGACAATATAGATGAACTTCAAATAAGGATAATTGGTACTTGTCTATTATCCCATCGACCACTTTTCATAGGAAAAAAAAAAAAAAAAGAGTTTACACATGTTTGTTATGCAATCAAGAGATTTTTAATTCGATGTTTTCTCTGTATTTTTAATGATGTTTTACTAATTTTTTAGTTCTTTTGTTAATTAAGATAACAATTATGTCATTAAACGATGATGTCATGATAATAAAGCAGAAAAACATTGCAAAAATATTGCGATGCGCAGAATCTATCAATTTTAACTGATGTCACAAACATTTATCCACAAGCTGAAATGATGATTAAGAAAAAATAATTAAGAACAGTTGGATTTAACTCTAAAATAATGAAAGGGTAAAATAATGTTCGATTTTAAATATAAAGCTAGCATGTGATGTACATTTTCTATTTTTGTTTATTTTGAGGATTAATCAGTTTAGTGTTTATAATGAAAGATATTAGTTAACTTCTATTTTCATGCTTTCGCTTGCACTTTGAGAAAAAATGATACAGATCTGTGATTAGTCATCTAAAGAAAATGAAGCAATAACCTATTTTCAAAAATATAGAATTCTGCCATGAAAAAATTTGTGTTGATGGGCATGATATGAGACTATCTACAAACTGATAAAGAGTGATGGTCTAATGTGAAAAACTGTATAAAAGAATATCCATTAGAAAAGGAAGCTGGTTGGATGGCTCCAAATTAACTTTTGTAACTGCATTAAGGTTCCATTTATACCTGGTCTGATGAGTCAACATCAATAAAATGAACAAAAAAAGCAATTGGATTTAAGTCATTGTATAGTTATTGATTGGAATTATTATCTCAGAAGTTTGTATATTTAACCTTCTAACAAGAAAATCTGGAAAAATTCTAGGGTCAAAAACAATTGTAGATATTGATGAAATATTCTTGTAAAAGCGAAAAAAAATCAAGCCGGTTGAATTCTTCCTCAGCACTGGTTGTTTAGAGGATTATTCTAAGAAACTGATAAATGTTTTATAGTAAAAGTTCCAACAGAACTGATGGGATAAATAAAAGAATATATAGAAGATTGCTCTGTCATTTTCAGATCATGGCAGGCTTATAAAACTGACTAAATTAAATGCTGCAGGATTCGCAAAGTCGTTATAATTTTGTAGATCCAGATACTGGTGCACATACACAAAACATCGAACACCTTTGGGGGCTCAGCTAAATGGCGAAATAAGAAACACTGCTGAACAGCACGTCAACACTTAGATTAATGTTTAACAGTGTTTATATGGCATCTAATGCATAGAAAGGATGATTATTTTGTCGCATTTTGAATGGCATTAGAGATTTTTGGCATCTGGAATAATTACTGCAAATTTTGACTTTTTTTCTCTTTTTATAATTTTAATGTTTAATGTAATGTTTATTAAACGATCATTAACATTTTTTGGTATTTCTCCATTATCCCGTTGACCACTTTTCATAAAAATATCTATTGCCAAACTATGACACCTATAAACGAATGGAAGAGTGTTGTAATTCTAAGTTTTTAAAAAGTTACATATAATAAAATTAATGAATCTATATTAATAAAAGAAAGTTTCGCTCTGTGTGTACGTGTGTTTGTCTGCGATGGTTAGCAAAATCTAGCCCACCTAGAAGTCTGAAAATTTAGGTGTGGATAGTCCAAGGTCTGGCCATGTGCACCTGAGTCTCAGAATTTTAATATTTTGATAATTACCCAACATATTAATTAGATTATCATTAAACACCGCATCGAAAATGCAGTCTTTTAAATCAAAATGGCTAACGAAAAGAACTGCTGTTCTGGATTTGTAAGCGGAAATGAGTGAATTCGAAATTATTTTACTAATTAACAAATTTTAAGAAAACTAACTAAGATATCAAATTTTTCTTAATTTATGCAAAAAACTGCCAAAATTCTGCTGGAGCCAGTGAAAAAAAATCCGAGAAAGTTTCAGACAGGGATCTGCTTTCATTAAAAACTGAACTGCAAAGCGATCTGTTTCTCTGGCCGATCCCTCCATTTAGTTTGCGAAAATGAAAGGAAATAATTGCCAATTTTTACTAATGAACAAAAATTTAGATAACTAATTAAGATATAGATTGAAATTGAGGATGGGAAGGGATGTCATTTGCCGGCTATTTTAGCGTAGCGTCTTCGTTATGTTCCAATTATCAGAAAAAATTAATTATTTTTTTAATGATCGCGTTAATGTAGGTGAAGGGGGTTTTCTTATACAAATTATTCGTTATATTTGCGGGTATGGGGAGGGAGGGGGTTAACGCCTTGCTCTGTGATTGTTATTATCTGGGGCCCGGGCAATGTCTGGCGGGTTAGCTAGTTTGGAGATAAAGACGTCACTGAAGAATAAGGCTATTTTATATGAGAGAACAAATATACTGAATATAAAATTTTATTCGTTCAGATGTTTTTGGACAAAAAAAAGGCTAAGAATACTTTAAGAATTTAAATGCATAGTCTTGAAATTAAACCATAAATAAACAGATATATTTTTTAGATATTGCTTTTATGAATAAAAAATAAATATTTTAATTCACAAATTTAATAAAATACTTATAAAAAAACTTAATATGATCAGTAAGAAACACTATTTAATGTACATTTTATCAAATTAAAAAAAATGTTAATAATGATCATTCTGAAGTTTAAAAACCGAAAATATGTGAAATTCGTTAATGTCGCAATCACTACATAACAAGTATGAGCACTTTGCGTACATGAAAACAAGCAAAAACAAAACAACAAAAAAACATTACTCCATGCAGAGACCTCGCTACACTGGAATCCCCCTCCTCCCCAAGATATATGTTAATCCTGCGATCATGATATCGCATCCATGAGCGCCCGCATAATATATACATATATATATAAGTCATTAGATGCAACAAGCTTCTTGTACTAAAATATCCAAAAATACATGACATTTGTTAATGCCACGATCCCTATACCGCATATAAAAGTTGTAGAATAAAATTGTTTCCATCAAAATTCCTTGTTTATGGTTTTGTATACTGCTGTTATAGTTAAATTTCCTAAGGAACATAATATATGCCAATAATAACGGGAGTTTAAAGGACATAATGCTCTTTATTAAGTCTGAAAATGTAAACAGATATAACATATAAAATATACATAAACATTAGATAAGCCTTGAAATTATGAAGCAAAGGAAAAAAAAAATGCAGTAATTATTCTGGTGGCCAAAAAGCTCTAATGCCATTCAAAATAGCAGTAAAATAATCATCCTTACAATGAATTCGGCACCACATAAACTCAGATAAATATGAATCTAGATGTTGGCGTGCTGTTCCGCGATGCTTTTCATTTCGCCACTTAGCGGAACCCCCAAGACGTTCGATATTTTGCATATGTACACCAGTTTCTGGATTTACAAAGTTACATCAGTGATTCACCTTGAATGCTCAAATCCTGCAGCTTGTAATTTAGGAGTTTTATAAGCTTTCCAAGAATCCGAATAAATGATAGTGCCATCTTCTATATAATCTTTTATTTCTCTCATCAACGTAGCCGCACTCCTATTGGGAACTCTTACGATAAAACACTCATTAGTTTCTCTACATAAGCCATCAAACTACCATTGCTGTGGAAGAATTCGACCGGATTGATTTTTTTGCTTTGTAAAAAGACTTTCATCTATTTCTACAATCTTCTCAAGTCCTCCAATTTTTCCCAAAATTTCTTTTTAAAACGTTAGATGTGCAAACTTCTCGATCTCGAAGATAACTATTCCAATCAATAACCGTACTATGGCTTAAATCCAATTTCTTTTTTCTCCATTTCATTGATGTTAATTCATCAGACCATCCATATATAAATCTTAATGCAGTCAGAAATGTAATTTTGGAGCCATCAAACCAGGTTCCTTTTCTAATGGATATTCGCTTGTCACAGTTTTTAACATTACATCGCCATTGTTTATCTATTTGTAAATAAGTCTCATATCATGCCCATTAAGGCATGTTTTCTTTGAAGGCAGAATCCCATAGTCTTGAAAATAGCTTATCGCCTGACGTTCTGTCAATGGAAGATCCCAGATCTTTATCATTTTCCTCAAAATGTAAGAGAAAGCTGAGAAATAGTTTAGTTTTTCTAATGAAGGATAATAGTTAACTTCTGACTTATCCACAAAATAAATAAAAATGGAATATGTAAATCACGTGACAGTGTTGCATTTAAAATAAAATATGACGCGACTTTTTATTTTTATTTTTGGTGTAATTAATAGCTTATAATTAAATTAATTCTTACAACTGTCTCTTAATAACAAAGCATTATTTTGACAAAAATCGTTTGATCAAATTAAATTTTACATCCGGTATGATGCTACTCTCATATATAGGCACCCTATTGTTGAAAGAAATTTTAATCTCTGAATTCATTAATACAGTAGAGTGCCGCTAATCCGCAAAGGCCTCTAATCTGCAATCAATTTATGAATGTAAACAAAGAAATTTAATTCTTGAAAAATGCTTCAATGGTGACAAAATTTTGAAATTTTTTTTCACCAATTTTAACATTTTTCTTATCTTTATATGTAGTATTATATATCATATAACATTCTTCTTTATAGTTTAAAATGAAAGCACATTTAATTAGTATATTATTTTATATATTTATTTCTTCATACAATACTTGTAAAATACAACTTGAGCTTTTGTGATTTTTTTTTTTTAATGATAAAAAATCCTTACTTATAGACATTTTATAATTTATTTATTTTTTCATTAAATCGTAATTATAAAATTGAAAAACACATAAAAAAATACATATATATTGCTTTTGAACTCTTACTTAAAGATAAAATTCAACACTATAAACCAAATGTCTTAAAACAGACAACAATTGATGCCATATTTAAGAAATTTAAAAAATAGTAAATTATTTTTTACTTAGTTATTACTTTATCTATATATTAAAATGTGTAATTTATTTATTTTTTAGTATTAGCAATCTAAATTTGTCCAAAATATGAATTTTAAAAAATGTAAACAAAGATTAAATAGACATGGCCTGTAATCCGCAAAAAGCCCCCAATCCGCACAACACTTGGAACCAAGCTTTGCGGATTAGTGGCTTTCTACTGTATTACTTTTGGTCACTAGTTAAAAACTTAGAATGTCAACACTCTTTTATTTGTTTATTAAGCATCATAGTTTGGCGAGATATTTTTATGAAAAGTTGTCGACGGGATAATGGAGAAGTATCCATTTTTTCTAATGCAAATGAAATGTGCATTAAAAGATAGTTTCTTACTGCTTATATTAAGTTTCTTACTGCTTATATTAACTTTTATGTATCATTAAATATGTAAAATAAAATATTTATGTTTCATCCATAAATGCAATATCTAAAAAAAAAAAAATCATATTTTTGTTTAATTTAATAATTTTACATTTAAATTCTAAAACTAGTAAATCTTCAGATCAGAGGCCACAACGCTAATTTTTCAAAACACTTCATCTCGCCTCGCATAATATATGGCACCTTGAAATCTGCAATGTTAGATTATTTGTAAATTTCTAAGCATATACATTTTTTTAAAAGTTCAGAAAAACTAATTCTTAAGAATGTCAAATTAGCTTGATTTTACTTAATTTCCCTTTCTGATATGCTAAGAAATGCAGTAAATGGAAAATCATTTACTGGCACAACAGTGATAAATCATACACAATTGTCAATATACAACTTCAGTTACTGCAAAATGCATTTATATACACTATGCACTTTTCCATCTACTGATCCAATAACCATTTTGTCATTATAATGTATCTAAATACAATTTGTGATATAGGACAAAATTAGCACTCGCTACGTAATACTGAAAATTTGCCGATTGTCTTTAATGCCACCACTGGCCAAACTTAATAGTCACACTCGCCAATTGCGATGACTGATGGAAAATTAGATTTATTTTCGCTGCCGCTCGACGAATTTTCAAAACCATTCTTGGTGAAGATTTTCCTGAAACTATTTGGTGAATTTCAAAATTTTTTTCCTCGAAATCATTTGATGAATTTTGTGATTTTTTCCTCAAAGCCATTTGACGATACTTGCAATTTTTTTTACCTGAGACCATTTGGCGATATTAAATTTTTTTTTACCTGACACCATTTCGCGATATTAAATTTTTTTTTTTTTTTTTACCTGAGACCATTTGATGAATTTCACGAATTTTCTGCTATCAATTGACGATTTTAGCAATTTATCGACTATCAATTAACGAATTTCATGATTTTTTCCATGAACGTTCGCCGAATTCTGGACTTTTTTCCCTGCTGACATTCGATGAATTCCGCAATTATTAGATGAATTTTGCGATCCCCCCCCCCCCCCCCCCGGATCACTTGGCTAATTTCGCCATTTTCCCCCCGAAACTATTTGAAGAATTTTTTCACGACAGTTTGACGGTAATAATTTTGTGAAATTCACTAGATTTTTCTCAATCGATTGACAAAATCTGCTATTTATTTCCGCAATTCCTTGACAAAATTATCTTTCTTTTTTTGCGGTCATTTGATGAATTTTGTGATTTTTCCACAATTGATTGACAAATTTTGTGATTTATTATCCGAGACAATTTGCCAAATTTGCTGATTTCTTTCCCTAGACCATTTGACGAATGTCGCAAGTTCTTTCCCGACACCACTTGACGAATTTGGCTATTTATTCCACAATCGTTTGACGAATTTTGCAATTCTATTGCATATTTTCAGCATTGGGGTCGGGCTCTAGGGACAAAAAATATTTCGGGCTCTGATTTAAAATCGTCAGGCTCGGGCGGGACCAGGCTTCGAAAAGAAGGCCCGAACTCATCTCTAATGTATGTATGTGTCTGTTTTCAGTTCCGTTATCTGTTTCAAATAAAAATCTGGGCACCCCCCCACGTAATAAGCTGGTTACGCCTATGTATTACCACTATACCTATTATAATTTTTGATCACTGGCTAATCTTCAAAAATTCATTTACTTCTCTTTTCGATAATTCTTCAAAATTTAATCTTTCCCCCACTTTCAATTAATTAAAAAAAAAAAAATTTCAATTTATTTTAAATTAACCATAAAGTAATTTTCTTTCGTCGTTACATTGTTGTTTATTGATAGAAGATATTGATTTTTGCTTAAATGATGTGCTGTAAATGCAATCCCCAGCATCACTGCTAATGTATGGAATCCTACTTTCCAAAATAATTTACAGAGCCAGTGTGTAAGTGGCAATATGAATTAGAGATGTACTGTATTAGACTGTATTAGACCAAATTATGTACTCGGCGAATACTGATTGGTTGAAAAATTTTACTTTCTTTTTGCTTTAATTAGTTGTAAAAGTTTTATTATTTTTGTTTTAACCCGAGAAAACAAAGTACTACACTTGGCGATAATGCTGTTGGTATAACAGAAACAAACCATAATGCCCCCTCCCCCCCCCATCCCCCGTATGCCAGAGATGGAAATGCTCTAATTTTTAAAGTTGAAATTTCATTTTTTTAATGCTTCATTTAAATTTTTATTAAAAAAAACCTACATTCTGGTGTTTTTATCAATTTAAGTTTTTTGATCAATTGTACTTTCTGTGATTTAGGGAATCAGTTGCATACTTTTTGTGAATATTAATTACAGATATATAAAATACTCTGCATTTGGCCAAATTTTGACTATGTACTCGCCCAATACCAAATATAACCTTAAATAACAAATGGAGTCGCTAAATAAGCCAGACTGCGGATACATTTCTAGAGAAAAAAAAAATTAAAAATTATTGTTCTATAAATTAGTTTCCATCTAGTACAATTTAGCAAACATAATATCATGAATCCAAAGAATTCAACAAACCAGAATAAATAATAACAAGAACTTCTGGAGTTTCTGTCAATAAACGGAAATGTGTTCGTGAACTTTTGTGCTGCCCTGTATATGAAATACAGAATTTATACACACCAAGTAATAGACAAAAAGTGAGTTCAATTTAAAATTGCGTTCAGTAACTTAAAATGCACTTCCAGGAATTATTGTTAACAGACAGTAGAGAATTCTTTTGTGTGTCCCCGTAAATGAACAATGACTGCTATACACACGGTATTCTGTAGTAAGACTCTTGTAATGCACCTTAGTGATATATATAAATTTCAATGCGTTTAAAATAGTGAAGCATCATTAAAATAAACTGCAAATGATTTTCCCCCATAGACCATAATGTAACGGAATTCTTTTGAGTGTCCCTGTAAAAAAACTTCAACATGCTATAGATAACGAAAATAACATATAAAAATTGCAGCGTAATCCGAGCATATTTACGGGAGTTAGGTTTGTCTGGCCATCTGTCCGTGCTCTAAGTCATAAACACTTTTCAACTAGGTTGGAAAGTGTTAATAAAATGAAAAAAATACCAAATATTTATTGTAATCCAATATTCCAAAACAGCATCAATATGCAATACAGAATCGGTAGTATGAACAAATCCTAAGAATCACCGCTTTGTTTTGGGACATAAAAACACTCTAATAATCTTACACTTAAAATAATTTACAGAGCCAGTGTGTGTAGGTGGCAATATGAAAAATAATGTGAAATTTGATAATCTGGAATTATCACCAAATTTGTCATTCACTTGGGGGGGGGGGGGGGGGAGACAGAGAGATTGTAAATTTAGTAATTTGGTGGCATGAAAATTACACGAAATTTATCAATCGGTCATGTGAAGAAAAATTGAAAATTCTTCAATTGGCTGCGGGAAAAAAATTCGATCAGCAGTTGCATAAAAAGACTTTTACCAGCAGGGACAAATTCAAACTTGCTGTGTCGCCAATTGTGTTGATATATAAAGAAATAACAAAATTCATAGTTTAATCACAATAAAATGTCGTGAAATTTATTGATTGGTTGCGGGAAAATATCACGAAATTCAACAATCGTTCGGGAAAATGTAACAAAATTCTACTAATAACAGCAGCCTCTAGACAAACCAGTTCAAAATATTCATTCCTATGCTTTACCACCGGTGCATTTTGATGATTTTGTCATGATAGTGTGAATGAATGTGTTTTGCATGCAATTTTTTGTACTGTTGACAATTTGTTTAGAGGTTGGGTTGGGTTGATTATTGACGGCCAATTATCTACACTTGGGATATAGGCCCGGGGGGGGGAGTGCCCTTCGTGGGGGTCTTTCTAAGGGAACCTAACCCGTATTTACGCATGGATAAATCCACGGCTCGAAGAAAACCACGAAAAACTCCGAACGATTAGGCCGACGGGCGCGATTGGGACCGATCCTAGCACCTCCCGTCTACCAGCTTCGAGAGCAGAACCTCTCAGCCACTGGTGGGGCATTTGTTTAGAGGTTTTGGAACTTTTGTATGACAATTTATTGGTATTTTGTCGGTTAATGAAAAAGCTTTCTAAAGATTGAAATACGATCAAATCTTAACAAAACTTTTAATGATTCAAATGGTTTTAGATAAATAATTTTAGTGTATGTGTATATATATGCAATAGACACCCACAAATCCGCATTAAAAAAAAAAATTATTTGGGGGTGGGGGATAAAAAAGTCACTGCCAGAGTCAAAAGTATTTGATCTACAGAATGATGCAGTCAATAGCAATTAAATTCATTTACAAACCTGCTTTGACTGAAAATATCATACACAAAACTGTGAAATAACTATCAAATACATAATATAAATCACATTTTGAAAATAAATATTGGATATATATTATATATCATGTCACCAAACGCTAGCATATACAACAGGCAAAAAGTACTGCATGCATGCATAAATAAATATCATCATCATCATCAACCGTTTTCAATCCACTGCTGGATGTAGGTCTCTCCCAGATTTTTCCATTGTTGCCTGTCTAGTGCTTTAGTCATCCAATTAACACCGGCCACTTTTCTGATTTCGTCACTCCATCTTACTTGAGGTCATCTTACATCTCTGGGATACCACTGTAGGGTGTTTGTGCTCCATCTATTGTCTTGTCTTCTTGCAATGTGCCCAGCCCATTTCCATTTTAGCCGTTTAATTCTCTCGATGATGTCAAAAACTTTCGTCTGACTTCTTATCCACGTTATTCTCTTTCGGTCTCTTCTGGTTATGCCTAGCATACATCTTTCCATACTTCGCTGTGTTGTTTGTAATCTTTGTACCATCCGTTTTGTTAGTGTCCAAGTTTCTGCTCCATAAGTTAGTGCAGGAAAAATACATTGGTTAAACACCTTTCTTTTCAAACAAAGAGGCATGTTACTCTTCAGAATAATATTGTTCTTCCCAAAAGCACTCCATCCATTTCTTATTCTTCTATTGATTTCATTCATGATACTGTTGTCTGATGATATTTCTTGTCCAAGGTACACATAACTTTCAACATCTTTAATCTCAGTGTTGTTGTAGACGATTTTCTTTTTTGATGCAAATGAATTGAACATCACCTTAGACTTTTCCAAATTTATTTTTAATCCCACATTAATGCTAGCTTCTGCCAAATCTTTTAGCATATTTTGCAATTCTTCAGGGCTATTACTGAAAATTAAAATGTCATCAGCAAACCGGAGATGGCTTAAATATTCCCCATTTATTCTAATCCCTTGTTTTCCCAATCCAGCTTCTTGAAAATACTTTCTAAGACAGCAGTAAAAAGCTTAGGTGAAATGGTGTCTCCTTGTCTTACTCCTCTTCCAAGCTTGATCTTCGCTTTTCCTTTGTCCAAATGGATGGTGGCTGTTGCTTTCTTGTAGATCTTCTTTATGATATTGATATAAGGTTTGTCTATACCAATGTCCTTCAGAGAAGTAATTACTGCAGATGTGTAGACCAAATCAAATGCTTTTTCATAATTAATAAAGGCAAGGCAGAGAGGTAAATTATATTCTTTATGTTTTCCTATAACTTCCCTTACTGTTTGAATATGATTGAGTCCGGACTTGGAATTTTAATTACTTTGTTTATCATTTATCTGACTGCCAGTGAGCATCCAAAAATTCTACATGGATGAGGATTGACAAAGAAGGAAGGCCAAAGTAGTCATTTAGAGGTGAGGGGGAAAAAAAGAGGATATAATAGCAAAAAGCCAGAATTTGTGAAGGCTTACAGCAGAAAATTTAAACACAGCAAAATTTAATAATGCTCCTAAAATAGAAAAATATTTTCTTCCTAAAAAAACTTGCCAAAATTTTTTTTAAATGAGCAAAAATTACTAAAATTACAAAAGTGCAAATAATATGGAATGATTTTTAAGGCCTTGGAAATGCGTTACAAAATTAATAGGTTATTGTAATCTAATACCTAACTCTTGGTGGAACAATGGCACCTATTAACTGAAAGTAACTGTTTTACTCATTTTTACTTCAAGATATCAAAAGACAAACTAACAATAAGAACTATATAAGTAATACATTCAAAGATCAGATTCATCAGCTTGGATGACAAATTTTATAATGGAAAAGAAAAAATCAATACAAAGAAAAATTTTAGTAAGGAAAAGATTCAAAATTTTAAAAGGTTTTTTCCCTTGCTTTTAAGAACATTTTTGTGTACAATGCTTAGTTTTGCATTCAATCACGATATTTTCAAAAAATAAGTTAAAATTAAAACAGTCAGCATGCCATACATTTAAAATTAAAACATTCTGCATGCCATATATTTACAAAAATAAATATATATATTGTTTAACAAATAAACTACTCTTAATAATAAAATTAACCAAACAACTAATAATTACTTGTTGGAAAGCTTCATCGATATTTCCTTGTTTTACAAGTTGTAACAACAACTGCTTCTGCAACATTGGGTCACTGTGAGGAACAGGAGTTTGAGAACGAGAGCTTAAAACAGAGGTTTGGTTTTTCATTGCTTTTCGAACTTCTTCATGTATAATTTGTCGTATGTTAGTAAAAATAGTGTCTCGCTGCCTAAAAGATTAAAGTTTAATGAAATTTAACAGCTAAAATAAATAAATAAAAATAAAAAATCCTACTGAAAAACAACAACATCAACAAAAAAACAATAACAAATAATGAGAGAACTCTTCAGCATTCAATAACAAAATAACCAGTATTTCCTTATTATTATAGTCCCAAAATAAATCATGAATGTATAAGGTGGCAATCACAGCAAAAAGACTGTCAACCCTAAACTTTCCCCTTTCAGTACCCACATTTTTCAAAATATTCGATTGGCTTTTTACAAAATTTGTAATAAATGAGTAAACATTATCCTAAAGAGTATATGAATAAATTTGGTACAAATGAGAATAGTAATAATAATTTATCTTCAGAAACTTATTAAAAATTTTTAATGTCTATGACTGTTTTCTTCTTTTATTATTATTATTATTACTAAGAATTTTTTTTTAGAATAACTTGAATACAAGATTTAGTAATAACTGTTTTCATTAAATTAGTGAATAATCAAATACTAATAGTACTATTTTTATAGCATCAAAACAATCGATTTAACTCAATTTAGAGCTAAAGTTATAACAGATAAATTATGAAATACATGCTTATAGGAGATAATCCTAAAAAATGAACAAATAAGGAAAAAAAATACTTACTTAACAAATTCTAAATTAAGATTTTCTACTTGTGTTGAATGATTATGAATAGCTTGTTGAGCTGATGTCGAGAGGTTATGAATTTCTTGTTGTGTTGAAGATAAGAAATTATGAATTTCATCTTTTAATTGAGAAACTGTAGTTTCTAACATGGAACTCGACGAAGCACCATTTTTCTCTAGAAGTTGAATATCTAAAAAATAAAACAAGAAATAAAACTGAATTCATATAAAAGGATAAATTTAATAGTATGCAAATTGAATTTATCTTTTTCTTTCCGAAAACCATGGTGTACAATAATATGCACCCCACTTGCATACAGAGAATAAAATTAGAATAGACCTTTGACGTTATTTGCCTATGAAGCAATGAAGTCCAGTTTTAGTTTTAAAAGTGAAGTTTTAGACATCTCAACTTTATTTATTGTGTATTAGGGATGGGAAATAGAGTTACTTTTGGTTAAGAGTTTGCACTGTTCCAATGTTGCATAGTAACAGGTTCCAACAACCTGTTATTTTTGTAACGTATAACTAATCGCTATGTATAGTGGCAACGGACGTTTTAAGTAAAAAGCCTTTATATAGAGTGTTTAAAATAATTTTGGGACGTAAGTATAGACGAGGTTTCCTGTTTAGATGAATCCATATCATTAAAATCAGGTTACAAGATTAAAACCAATTTTTGCGTTACAAAAACTTACCTAGTTATAATACTTTGAATTTCATGCATTTTCAGCGTTTTCTGGCTCTGAACACACAATTTTCCATTTTTGGTGACTAAAACACTGAAAATTAATAAAATTCTAAGTATCATAACTCTGTAAGTTTTGGTGATAGAAGAATAAATTTTTGAAGAAACTATTTCTAAATAAAACTTATAGGACACAGGTATTGTATAAAAATTTAATTTCTTAACTATTTAAAAAGTCATTGATTTTTATATGATGTAAAACAAAATTTGAGGCATTTTTGAAATTAGAACTATACCTCTAAAACTAGTGGTTTAGAAATTAGCTATTGGTAAACGATAAGAAGAGACACCCTGTGTAAAAATAAACACATTTTTAACAACATGGATTTGTAGAAAAATTAAATTTGATCCCCGACTTTATTGCGATCCTATCGATCAACACACATTCAAAGTGAATCCCAGAAGAAAATGGAAATATTATTTATGAGTATACATTTTTAATCAAATGCAATACACCTAAACAAATTTTCCATAGGTTTTTCAAATTAATTACAATTAATTATATTAAAATTAAATGCCTACACTAATAATACAATGCTATTTTTTTCCCAGTAAAATAAATTCACAGAAATAAAAATATTTTTTTAACTCTCATTTTCTAAAAATGCAGCAAAAAATAAAAAATAACATAAAATAAAAGCACATGGCCCCAAAAAGAAAATTTTAGAATCCTTATAAAAAGAAAAAACTTAAAACTCCATGAGTATATAGCAAATCCCTTTTAAACATTCAAATTAAATAAAACCACCAATTAGGCTAGGCAAGGAAAAAAAAAAAAACCCTACTGAGTCAAATGATTATAACCAAATGTATGCCTCTCCACAACAAATTGCAATTTTTAAAAGTTATTTCACTTAAGTGTTAAAATGACTCTTATTTGTATTGAACGAAAGCAGTTATATGTTTAAAATCTACAATAACGATTACTTGTAATAAAATATCTGTCAAGTTATATACCGTTCTTTGAAACTGCAATGCTTGCAGACTTCTGAGAGATATAAAGTAAGCATTAAGCAGATGTTTGGCCAATGTCACAATATGCTTTACTGCTTCTAAGATCTAGTTATTGCCTGACAGCCGATAGCACTTGCTAGCCATTTATATGATTTGGAAGGATAGATTTTTGACTGTGGCTTTGGTTGGTTGTTTAGGAATTTGTTTTTCCTTTTCGCTTTGACGCTTTCATAAGCATTCAAAGTAGGACATTTTATTTGAAAGTACATTTTTTAAGCTTCTTTTTATTAAGATATGCAATATGAAAGATTGTGATGGGAACAATATTTGGCAATTTATCACCTGTGCCCAGCTAACATAAAAATACGTATCCTTTTTATAAAAAACATATCGTCGCCTTAAAGCAGCAGTAAGACATCTAATAATAATCGAAAATGAGTTTTCTGATTTACTGGTATGAAAAACTGTGTCTGCATCCAGTGGAACAACTTTTGTCTTATATAAAACATAACTTTGTGTTTCAAATAAGTTGACATAAAAATTTCCTTTTGTTCCACTAGATGCAGACACAGTTTCTCATACCAGTAAGTCAGACAACTCATTTTTGATTATTATTAGATGTCTTACTGTTGCTCTGAGGCAATGATATATACATTTTTTATATATATATAAAACACAAGAAACTTTAAAATTAGAAAAACCAAAATATTTGAAAATAAAAAAATAATAGCGATATGTTTGCAACAATAAGAAAAAAAAAATAGAATTTTGCCAACTTCTGATTATCATTATACATATTTTATATTATATAATTCTTTTTCGGAGGGGGGGGGGATTTTTTACTAATATTTCTTTATGCGATTTCTATATAAATAAATTTTGAATTACTTTATTTTCCCTGTAGATAATATTCTACTTCTTTTTGTATTTTGTAGTCGTAAGAGGGCTCATGAATAAGATTTATTTTACTTATGTCGCATAAGCTTTTTTGATATTTTTAATAATTATTTTCATATAATGTAGAATAAAGTATTTTATTTATTCATTTATTATAATTATAGATTTTCTGTTTGCATGTAAAATGAAAACAATAAAATTTGGGGCTCCACAAGAAGCCTGTGATATATGCTGCCGAATGCAGAGGTATCCCCGCAAGTGACCATCTAGACAGGCAAAGTCTGGCTAGTATTCATATAATGGTCATAAATGAGAAAAATTAAAACAAAATATACCTAAATCAATAACCTTATATTTGAAAATGTGTTTGTTCTTATTCTACTTTGAATTAAGCAATAACAAATTGATCTTTACATCAGAAAACATGTAGGTACAAAAAGTAACATCTGTTACTTGGGATAAAATATCTGTTGAATGACTTTTTAAAAATATTAAACTGAAATGAAAAATCAGTCTTGTACGAAAACTGGTTAAAATTGCAAGGGACCAGAAAATATTTCATTGTCTTAGCAAGTATAGTGTCTGTTACAATTAATTGTACTGTATTCTTTTGCTGGGACCATAAAGTTTTCTGTTTAAGGTAACATTCTGTTAAGGCTGTTCAAACTGGCTACTTTATGGCATATTTTTTAAATTCATTTTTGTTCAGAAATGCAAGAAATTGCAAGGCGATCTTATTCAGAAACTTTAACACATTTTCCATTTTTTGGTAAAGGCAGAAGATCTTTCACAAAATACTGTCAAAGTCGGTATTTTGAACCGAATTTTCTATGCCACAGCACGAGAAAAGAGAAAAAATATGTCATCACGTGACATGAATAGCTTATATCTTGATAAGTAATTTATTAAAAAATGGAAAATTCATTTCAATTCCAAATCGCTTCAACAGTCAAGCCTGCCAATTTTATGCCCTTAAAGAGTCAGGTTTCGGGTTGTTGAGCAGGCTGATTGTTCTTCAGTCTCATGTTCATTCATTTAAAAATCACCTTAAGGATAGGTTTTACTGTATAATGGATCAAGGTTGACTATACTTTATATTTATAAAATTTTAAAACACAATATATTAGCACTTATAGCAGAAAAAAAAAAAAAACCCAGCAAAAGTTTAAAAGACTTTTAAAGATGTTTAACTTGGTGAGCTGGAGGAGGGGCAAAGGAGATTTTTTAGATGGGAGTTTATTGGATGACTTATTATTTATTTACTTTACTAAAAATTTACAAATAGGACAAAAAAAATTAAAATTAAAGAGATTTTTAAAGATTAAATTTTGTGTGTTTGGTAAGAGGGGGGGGGGGAGAAAATTATAGGATTGATTATTTGTTACAATAAAATAATAAATACAGCAGAAAAAGTTTTAAAAAAATGACTTTTAAAAGATTTAAAATTTATGAGCTGAGGAGGCAAAAGAGGAAAAGCATTTTTTGGGGTGGGGGGTAATTCATTAGATGACTTATTTATTTACCTTACTAAAGAATTATAAATAGGACAAAAAAAATTTCAACTAAAGAGTTTAAAAATATATAAAATTTTGTGTGCTTGGTAAGAGAAGGGGAGGAGGGGGGCAAAGGGGAAACGTCAATTTTAGGTGGAGGAGGGAAGAGAAATTTTTATGATCGATTATTTATTGCTACAATAAAGTAATACATAAAGCAGAAAAGTTTTGAAAAAATTTAAGAGTTTAAAGATTTTAAAATTTAGATACAGTAAGGAGGGAAATGGGGGAAAGCAAAATTTTGGAAGGGGTGGGGGAACTTAGATGAAATTTTAACAAAATTTATACAATCAATTATTTATTGTTACAATAAAATAACAAATAGAGCAGAAAAGATTTTTTTAAAAATGAAAGTGTTTTAAAGATTTTAAACTTTAGATACTGTGGTAATGGGGGGGGGGGGGCAATAAGGGGGAAGAAAATTTCAGGAGAGGGGGAATTTAGAGGATATATATTTTTTTAAATCAAAAATTCACTGAAACACAGAAGATTTTATTTTTAATTAAGAAATTATAATAGAGGAGTAAAATTGCGGCCTTTTTACATTTTTGGCATAAAATTAAAGACAAAGACCAAAAATTACTTTTGAAAAATCGAAAGACTTTCAAGGACCATATGAACCTTGAATTATTTTTCAGAAATCAATATTCCAGTTATTTGGGATGCTGTTTAATTGTGGCAAAATGTCAAGAACAAATGGGAAAATATCATTAACTTCTTTTCTTACACTTTATGGGAACAAATTGTCCTAAACCAATGTGTCTCAATTAACCAGAATTTACTGCTTTTATTAAATATAACAAACTGAGATATTATTGCTTAAAATGTCAAATTTTGCCAGAAAAGAATGCACTTGTTTATATTTTACTTATGCAGTAAATTATTATTTATCAATGCTATAAAAGAGTCGTTTTCTATTTTCAAACACAGTATATGTTGAATTAAAATACATGGATATACTGCAAATAGATATATGCACTTTTCTTGCAAATTTCTTGATAACAACAACATTGAAAACATTATGATGTTTCTTAAATTTAAATAATTGTTGAGCATTTTCAAACAATTTTTGAATCAACAATATTCATGTAATAGCTACATAATTCACTTTAAAACAAAAGAATCAGTTCATATTTTTTTTTAATTCAATAAATATACTGCATTTATTTGTACAATTTATGCTTATGATACTAGTAAAAAAAATTTCTAAAACCTCAGCAAAAATATAAGATGATTTATATTAATGAAATGAGATTGTGTGGAATTTTTTTTAACTTCCACAAAAGACAAAGTTTTAGTTTTTTACCTATGATTGTCCATCATATCATTTATTAACATAATTACTTGGCTTCCCTATTAAAACAGAGGGAAGCCATAGAAATAATTACATCAAACCCAGAAATATGCAATGATATGATGCACGCAAAAATCTATAATAGATGTCACCAGATGTTATTAGGAATAGGGAAAATGAGGATTTTCAACAGATTGACTGGTGAGGAATAAACATAACATCAGTAACTGAAGATGCCTCACGAAAAAGGTGAAAATATTTTTAGAACTTTAACATCCCCCCCCCCCCCCCAACAATTATTTATTTTCAGCTGCCCAATAACAAATGCAGATAATTACTATAACAAATACTGTTACAACATCAGTTTGTGATCTATTTGCTGAAGATTAATGAATTTCAACTACTGCAAATTATTTATATCATTTAAATTCTAAAAGACAAATTAGTAATACATAAGGTTGGTTGGTTGGTTGATTATGGGCTCTACGGTCACCTTTTGCACATGAGGGCTAAACAGATAAAGACTTCTGTTTATTGGAATCCAACTCACTACAAATATCCATGCCTGATTGGTATTCGAACTTGGCACCTCTTGTCCACAGTAGCCAGCACACTAACCACTAAGCAAGCAGCAATACATAAGGAAAATACAAGTTTTGATGCAGAGTTTAAATTTAGAGCAGTATAATTTATAACACATTATTAATTAAAACAATAGAAGTGTACAAGAAGAGAATTTAAAGCCAATGAAGCATTTATTTGATACTGGCAGAAATAAAAATAGGCATCAAGCAAGGTAAAAAAGTGAATCTAATTATAAAAGAAGTTAATATGCTTTACTATTTAAATTTTTTTGAAAAATACACAAGTAAACACAGTAATTAATTTTCACTTAAAGAACATCTTTAAAATAAAGTTATCAAATATAGCTTACAATCTAAAGTTCCTTTTTGAAATCTTTCATTTAGTTGGTGAAAAAGATGTTGGCAAGACTTTTCAAAAGCAGGAATAACACTTGTCTGAAAAACTTCTTTACATGCCGAATGAACAACACTTTGCAGAGATAAAGCCACATTTTGTGCAAGAGATTCTAAAAACACCTAATTATAAATGAAAAAAAAAGTTAATAAATCCATTTATTACATTATGCAGCTAACATGCTTAATTCCTTAAGCCCTATCACATAAACATTCAGCACATCATGCTCTTCCGCTAAGAGCATTTTGCTCTTGATTGGGATATATATATATGGAGCTAGCTTAAAAAAAAAAAAAATGGTTAGGGAATTCTGAAGCTGCCCCCTTTTAAGCTGTCATTGTATTGAGTTCTGTTAAGAGTTAATTATCTAGAGTTGTCTAATTTTATAACCTAGAAAATTACAGAAAAACAACTTTAAATGCAAACAATAAATAAATCTGTAAATAAAACAATTCCAAATAATAAGAAACTCCATAAATTCCCATTCCCCCACCTTCAGGAAAAGGAATGAATTTCTATGCATGGGGGGAGGGGGCAGAATTTTTTCTCTTTTCTGAAACTTGGCTGTTCTCATTCCAGATTTTTTGTTAATGGGGATGGAAAAGTTATTTTTGAGAATATGTTTATTTTAAAAGATCAAATATCCAAAAAATCCAAACCAAACTGGGAAAAAAAAAAAAGGGGGAATTTTTGCTTTAATTAATATGAAAGTACTGGTAGGTTTTAACAAATTTCAAAACTTTAATACATAATTGATGTTTTTCATATAAAAATGGTCTTTGGTGTTGTAGCCTGGGTTGGATCCCCTGGCGTCAACAAAAAGAAGCATTTCTCGCTCTGTGTGTGTGCGTGTATCTGTTGGCTATGGCTAGGAAAATCTTTTGCTCTTATAGAGGCCTGTAAATTTGGTTCAAGATAGACAAAGACAAATATACATATGAGATTTTTTTTTTTTTAAATTAGTATTTATTTAATGTTGAAGGGAATGTGCATTTTTCTGATTTTCCAAGTTTGCCAAGTTTTCTATTTGAAATTTTAACCATCCAATCTTGTATTTTATATTCCTGTATGCAGGAAACCTTAGGGAATCATTAAAATAATAACACTAATAATCTAAATTTTAATGAATTTATTAAGGTTAACAGAATACAGAATTTTCGACCACAGAAAAGAAGTTCCACAGAAAGGAAAAGGAATTTCCTGGTTCATTTGTTTCTATGATAACTTTTTACCACCAAAAATTTATGACATCATTAGTTCTGTTTATTATTAGAAAGCCTTGGTTTCTACCACAAAAAAATTAATTCCAAGAACAAATTCATTATTAATATAAATAATCTTTAAAGATTTTGCTATATGTATTTAGATTATGCATAATTTTAACAAAACCCCCAGAATTCTATTCTGGCATAAAATTTTGCAAAAATCTGTTAATTATTAATAAATGCGTTACATTTAAGATTAAACATTCAAAATAATTAACCATAAGATACTAAAAAGATTATATATGTTTAACTTCTTTTTCCTCAAAATTTTAAGACAACAGTTGAAATTTAATTCATTAAAGAAAAAAAAATGTATTAGTGCTTATATTTTTCAGGTTCTGTTGATAGATAAATATGGTGGCAGATTAAAACTAACAGAAACAAATAACAAATAATAATGTCTGCACTCTTTTATACTTGGTTAATTATTCAAATACAATGTGAAAGCCATGGTATTTTGATATTTAAAGGTATGATAAGGGCAATTCCATGTGAGACGGAATGACATTTTGAGTTATAGAATTAAGTTAAAGCAATTACCTTGAAGCTATTTTCAAATGAAAATTGACTTTTCAGTTTGCACATAACTGTTACTGATTGAAAGATTAAAAAAATGTATGAAGCAATTTTTTTATTTTATTCTTTAATTTTTTAGCAACCTCTTATAGTGTGACGGAATGACATTTTTTCTACCATGACTCTAACTTGGAATTTAAAACTGGAAACTTTAGTGAATTAAGAAGCCATTCAGTTTTTAAACTAATACATATCTTAAATATGATGTATAAGCAATATAAAATTATAATTTAGAGCAACCTACCTGTCCTAGGGTGGCAGTTATTAACTATTATTTGACGTGACGGAATGACAAAGTTTCTTAAACATTTATTAAAAGAAAATAGACTAAATTAATAAATTTTATATATATATTTTTATTATCCAGAATGATCATAAGAAATTACATTACATAACTATTTACATGCGACAGCTTTTTCAAAAGCATTTCAAGCACGATTGCATAGTTTATTTTGCATAGTATTTATCAAGTATATATGGCTTTAAGACTATTGTAAACCATTAAATATTTTACTACATGCATTTATTTATTAAGAAAATACAAAATAAACAACAATTACATTCCTTTTCACAGTTTTTTTCAAAGATACTATTTGTACGAAACTGCAAATATTTTATTTTTCAGCTATAACCTAAATGTTTTGAATCTAAAACATTAATTTGAAAACTTGGAATATATTTCAATACATATTTTAACTTAATTTATAAAAAATATTAAAAAATTTTTTGACACTTTCATGGAATTGCCCATAAGTGATTATATTAGATGAGGAAAGAAAGAATGTAAAATGATAGCTACAAGTGCAAAAAGTAGTTTCAAACGCATATCCAAAGAAAAAGGAATTCTGTTACAGTCCTTCCCACTTAATCAGGTCACGAATAATCAAATAGAATCCTCCAGAACCGAATTTATCCCCATTTGGTCAATGGTATTTTACCCCGCTTTATCGGAATAATTCAAAAATTTTCAAATTTTATGATTTTGAGCTTCATAGTAGGTATTCAGCTATAAGTACACAAAATGTCATGTCTGCAGACCTGCCAAACTTTGAAAATGAGAAATAGTAGCACACCAAATTCAAATTTATCTGGAGGTTGGTTGGTTGGTGGCTGTTTTTTACGCTGCAAATTTTAAGCGAACGAATACTAATCAATTAAACGCATGTGTATATGCATAAGCACACAAAGTAAGGGGCTCTCTTTTGGCGATTTTCATGTTTTTTTACATGATCCTTTGACGAAATTCGCATTTTTTTCAGCGATCTTTTGACAAAATTCGTATTTTTTCAGCGATCTTTTGACAAAATTTGCGTTTTTTACACGATTCTCTGACGAAATTAGTGTTTTTCACACGATCCCTTGATGAAATTCGCGTTTTTCACACGATCCCTTGATGAAATTCGCTTTTCTTCGGCGATCCTTTGACGAAATTTGCTTTTTCCGGCGATCCTTTGACGAAATTTGCTTTTCTGGCAATTATTTGACGAAATTCGCTTTTTACGGCGATTATTTGACAAAATTCACTTTTTACGGCAATTATTTGACGAAATTCACTTTTTTTCGGCGATTGTTTGACGAAATTCGCTTTTTTTCGGCGATCTTTTGACGAAATTTGCGTTTTTTCAACAATCTTTTGACGAAATTTTCGTTATTTTTACAACGATCCTTTGACGAAATTCACACGATTCTCTGCTAAAACTCTCGTTTTTTCAGCAATCCATTGACGAAATTTGCGTTTTTTCGGCAATCGGTTGACGAAATATGCTTTTTTCCCGGCAATCCTTTAAAGAAATTCGCATTTCTTTGTTTTTTTGTTTTGTTTTTTTTCAGAAAATCATAGTTTTAGAGAGATTGTAGTAGCTTCGTAGTTTTTGGCTCAAAATCGTAGCAACTACGATTTTTTCGTAGCAGTTGGCAGCTCTGTGTCTGTAAGTTATATAGTTTCTGAGAACCGGCTATGTGATAGATAGACAACATAGCGGGACGAATAGGTTTCATATGATGAATTAATGAAAGGGGGTCCATGAGATCACAAAGTTTAAGAACCGCTTATCTAAATCCTTATTAAATTCTTCCAAAAATATAACTAGAAACTGATATCCAGGTATTTTATGCATGGATATATCCGCATGCATAACAAATATAAACGCACTAGGTAACCATTACATTTCCAAGAAATAAGACAAATCAAAACCCTGACATTCGTAGAGCAGGAACAACTTATGGAATTATTAAATGGTTCCATGAAAATTACTTTCCAAGCCTTTCTAATTTTTGTTTGTGTGTGAAGGATATGTATGCAGATTTATCAGAAAAAGCTATGAAGCAATTACTTCCCTTTTGCACCACATATTTGTGTGAAAAGATCTCATAGCACTAAAAAAAAGAAAAAAGCTTAAAAATTTGAAGAAGTTGAAATTGAACAAAGTTGCTTCAATAGCAAATTATATCAAGGCTTGTCCATTGAATTCTAGAATTTTTAAAATTATGTTCGAAGAAATTCAGAGTCAACACAAACAGATACTTTTGTATACAGAAATTAGGTGATTGCCACGAGGAAAAAAATCTAAATCACATTTTTGGACTGCGTGACTCAAATTCTATTTGAAAGATCATTTCAATGATTTCTCCTTGCTTATCAAAGTGGCATATTTGATAAATATTTTTATATTTATGAATGATCTGAGTTCAAGTTTACAAGAAACACAGGTACACATTTTAAAAGTCCAGGACAAAGCAAAAGCAGCAACAATAACAACAAAAAATTATTTGTGGGCAAACCGGCTTGTAAATAATATTTTTGAATCATTACCAACATTATTTGATTTCATAAAAACTTCTGAAAATGCAATTACCCGAGATATTTTTTAAAAATTTGTTGTACACCTGAAATTCTTGAAAGAAACTAGCAGACTTTATTTTTCTCCCTCAAGGTCAGAAAGTAAGTGCACTAGGGAACCATTACATTTCCAAGAAATAAGACAAATCAAAACCCTGACATTCGTAGAGCAGGAACAACTTATGGAATTATTTAATGGTTCCATGAAAATTACTTTCCAAGCCTTTCTAATTTCTGTTTGTGTCTGAAAGATATGTATGCAGATTTATCAGAAAAAGCTATGAAGCAATTACTTCCCTTTTGCACCACATATTTGTGTGAAAAGAATTTTTCCATTCGCATGCGCATAAAAAACAAATATAAAAACTGACTAAAAGTGCAACCAGACTTACATGGTTTAACCATTAAACCACACACTGCATATCTAGTAACAAAAAAAGCAACAGCATCCTTCTCATAGCAAGTAGTAGTATGTATATTGTAACTATCTTAAAATGAATATTATAATTTTTTTCTAATTAATGTAGCTGATTTTTCTCCTCCAATGCTTTAAACAAAACACAGAATTTGTATAATGTAGTATACATTAAAATAATTCTTTATTTTATATAATGAAATATTTTTTTAGGAGTCCCCGAAATGTATATTAAATGAAAGGGGGTCCATGAGATCACAAAGTTTAAGAACCGCTTATCTAAATCCTTATTAAATTCTTCCAAAAATATAACTAGAAACTGATATCCAGGTATTTTACTGCAATCCAGTTTTATCAACTTTTGTACTTTTAAGCATTATGCAAAGATATCCAAACACAGTTCATGAAATTTGGAAAGCTGAAAAACAAAGAATCCTTCTATATTAAAAAAAAGTAATCTGGAACTGAGCCAAAAACGAAATGGACCAATCAAATTCTGCGTAGATATTCCGGGTTATTCCCATCGCTTTTTTAATAGGGACTTTTTTGAGGAGCTATTACTTTTTTTCTAGCCATCCTACGGATTCGAAAATTATACCACCAGACGCGAAATATAACAAGTTTTCAGAAATTCAAAAAATTATCAAGGTCGGACAATAAAAACTCAAAAAATCATTAAAAATAGAGTAAAAAATCTGTTATTGAAAAAGTCATTTTTTTATATTGTTGCCAATTTCTAAATAAGCGCGAAGGATTATGTTTTATCTCAAATAAAAAATGTATTTGCGCGAGACTATTAAAAACAATAATGAAAGTTTAAAATAATAATTAAATGATCACATGTTGAAAGCAAGAAATAAAGAAAATTACGTCATAAAAATTGTGTTTACACATGAATATTAAAAATAAAAAAGATGAATTAAATGAAAAAGCATTATAACCTGATTACAGAAGAAAGTCGCCGTTCGTGATATCATCATCATCATCATCTTTTTAAAACGGGATACATTACCAGGTTTTTAAGAGGCTGTGAAATCAGAACGGGGGTTGGTGAGCGTAGCGAGCAGGGGGCAAAGCCCCCTAGTGGGGTAAAATAAAGGAACACATGTTGCAAATGCACTAAAGTTGATGAGATTATTAATTATTATTATTATTATTTTTTTTTTTTGTGCCATTTTGGCGAGAAAACCCAATACCTATTAGGTCTTAGCATGCAAAAACAGCATGTTAGTTTTATTTTATTAAGAAACAATTTATTTTATTATAAAACACACATTTATTTTATAAGAAATACAACACAATTTTTATTATAAACAAAAAAATTATTTTATTTATAAAACACACATGTCAAAAATACAACAGCAGAGGGCTTAAAATTGATGGGTTGCCATGTCATGCACAAAAATCGCTATTTTGGCACTAGAAGGAAACCCTGGTGCGTCTGTGACATCTGTACCAATATATCTCTATTAGTATTACATAGCTAATTATGATTGAAATTTAGGTGTAGAACGATACTTAAGAGCAAGTGTTAAAAAAAGTAAAACATTTAAAACACACAAAAAATGTAAAAAATAACACACAGTTTTCAGCATTTTGCCAAAACTATCTCAGTACATCTAATAATAAATTAATGTCTTTATCAGAAAAAAGAAAATCTCATCATGCTACTTTAGAATAAGAAAAAAAGAAAATTCTCACTTTTCCTTTTAGCTGTTTATTAAAAGTTTCTTTCATATTAGCATCTGTGGTGTCTAGCTTCTGAGTAAAGTCTAACTGCATTTTTTGAGCAACAGTATCCAACACTCTGTTTATTTCTGTGAATAAAATAACAATAAAATAATGAATAAAAGGAACATATTTAGAATAATTTTAAAACTCCATAATAATATTCTAAACAATGAAACTCACGTGGTAATATACAGCTGGCTAATTCCTGCTTTAATGTACTATCTAATCTGCTTCCAAATGAAGTAGATAAATTACTAGATATAGCTCCTAATTCCCTGTCAGTTAATCTTTGTTCTTCTGAAGATTTTACAATTAAGCTTTCAATGCGAGAATCTGTTAAAGGTTAAGATCAAACACTTTACAATTTCTTTTTCAGAAGTTATGTGTTTATTTGTATAAAAAACTAATACAGAAATAAATTATTTAACCAATGATTATGATCATTAAGGCTAGGCAGTGGTGGCTCATGTGTTATTTAAAAGGGAATTCACAATCACAGTATGAAAATTACAAAAATAAATATGTAGGTATGACATAACATACACGTTAAAATACATTTGTGTTCTCACAAGTAAATATACAAGAAAAAACTAGTTGGATGTGCCAATCCCATAACTTTCTTCTATATCACACAGGTTTTGCATACACTAAAAAGAATCAGCAGCTAAATTATATCAAGGTCTAACTGAATCTAAAGTTTTATTAAATTCCGTGCATTAGTTCTTGAGATATGACTGCTGCTAAAATCATGTAAATCCTGCAAAATGCAGAATAGCAGCACCACCACCTGTTGGGAGATTTAGACCAAAACCTAATCAATAAACAACTTATGTCAACGTCTAACTGAATCTGAAGTTTGATGAAATTCCGTGCATTAGTTCTTGAGATATAACTATTGTGAAAATCATGAAAAAAGTAGTATAGCAGGGCCATCTGTTGGGATATCTACACCAAAACGTAATCAGCGTCTATTTATGTCAAGGTCTAACTGAATCTGAAGCTTGATAAAGATAAGTGCATTAGTTCTTGAGATAGAACTATTGCAGAAATCGCAAAAAATACAGCATAGCAGTGCCACCTGTTGGGCAATTTTCACCAAAAACTAATCAGCCCCAATTTATATTAGGAACTAACTGAATATAAAGTTTTATTAAATTTTGTGCATTAGTTCTTGAGATAGAGCGCCCACAAAATTTTATCACATACAGACAGACATTTTCTAGAAACAGTCAAATCATGTTCAGGACCTTCTAACACGTATAAATCTATCGAAAACAGGAAGTTGAAAATTTTCATGAATCCAATACTTTCTTCCTGTAAAGATAGAAGAAACTAAAAAATGCAACTATAGGAAACAAACAAGAACTTATCGGTGAAAAAATTGTATCATTTTACTTTCTACAAAAAAGAAAAAAGAACAGTAGGGCAGAAACAAAGAGAGAATTCCCCCATCTATATAATAATTCACCAAATTGTTGCAGAGAAAAACTTAGTCATTCAAGTTGGAAAAAATGTCTTCTTTCAATTAGGTTTTTTTTTTTTTTTTTTTTTTTTTTTTTTATGTTTAGGGGGTCTATCTTCATACTGAAATTTTCAATATGAAAACCTAATTTTTACAGATTTGGAATCTTTAGAAATTTTTATCTTAGAATATTAAATGGCAAATCATTTGATGCACTAGTTTAGTTATTATGCAGATGTAAAATTTTGAACTCCTAATATTAAATTCATTTTTAATAGCTGCAAAAGAAACTGAAATGTGTAAGTTTTTTAAACCTATCTCAAATTCTACTTGGCAGAGGATTAACATATTTGAAGGTTGTAGAATTGATTTCTGTTAAAATTTGTATAGGTTACAATACATTATTTTTTTTTAGAATATTTATTATATAATTATTATCAAGTTCTGCTGAAAAAGTTCAATATTAAAATGTTATAAAACTTCTGAAAATGTCCTGTTTTATTGAATATCCACATTCATCCAAATACACCGCAAAACAGAATGCATTTAATGTTTTTAGTAACTTCCTCATTGTGTTTATTAACATTTGTACAAAATGCACTGTCGAAGTGTTAGCGAATATCCACCTTTCTTAGTAAATTAAATTCTAATATGGAATTTAAATGCAATTGTGAGCATTCATTTTCTTTTTTTTTTAAAGTTAGATCTGATAAACCAGCTACACCATAATTCACCCGACTTAGATCACCATTGTGTTTTTCAAACATGAGACAGGGAAACAGAACAGCCTGTTAATTCACATCCACAAATCCTTGAACATTTCAGATATAAATTGGGTTTGAACTCCCTTTCGAAATATCTAGTTTTGGATTTTGTCACCTGGATCAGTTTAACAAAAGTATTACTTAAATAATTTAATTTCAAATTTTCTTTCCAGTGACAATGCTGAAAAATGCAATTACTTCAATTCCGAAACACCAATTTTATTATATGTCATCTTAACTGTTTACAACTAGTTTTATTTTCTATTTACATAGAATAATAAATATAAAAAACTAAACTAACCAAACACTGCAAACCAAGGGAGAAATCAGGCAAACAAGACAGAAGCTGGAAAATATGTAAGCTGCCGCATATTGAAAATTGTTCAAATGGAAAGCTATGAGCTCCTCTCACATTCGTCTCTCTGTTTCTTTTTGTATAAAGTGGTTTCGAAGAGATTTTTTTCACTCACATATGTTGGTTTCGAAGAGATTAATTCACTCACATATGTTAACTATGAAAGCGGCTCTGTGTTGAAAACTTTTAAATTCTGCACTGTTAAAATTTATTTATTCGATCGGCAACCATAACTTTAAGTTTTTTTTTTTTTCTGTTAATAAACAATCGCCATCTTGATTGTCTTTATCATCGTCTTCCTGACAGTTTTCAAATTCTATACAGTTACCAATCACACTTTAATTTTTTTTTTTTTTTTTATGCCGGCGCTCAGCTTTGCGAGCGCAAATCTGATTTTGTACGTCGCAATTTCAAATTTTTATGCATTTTTCATGTGGCACCATATCGTTTCCGGGAAGGTTTAATGCCATAATGGCATGGAGCCATCCTATTGGCTAAGAGCTTTTGGCATGTGATCGTGAAGTTCGGCCCGGCGTTGTCTAGATAGCAATCTCTTTTCTTTTTTCAAAAAATTTCAAGACGATCCGACGTGTTTTGTCTGAGTCCACGATCTTTCGGCATATCAGCGTGGGCTAAATGGATCCTCGTCTGATATAGAAGCCAATATAATAGTTAATTATTCAATTAAATATTAAAACAATAGACATCTATGATTTTTAATAAAATAATTTTATAACATTTCACAAGTCGTTTAATTGTTCAGAAGTATTTTCTTCGTCACCGAATTTCGTAGTTTTTTTTCCTGATACACGTCAACCACATCATACCAGAAATATGTCGCCCATATCTGCACTTTTAATGTCAAGTGATTCCGTACGATATTTTGAGTAAGAATAATAAATGATTTTCAAGTGACTACTTAAAATGATGAAAGTGACCTGTGTGGTGAGAAATTTCTTTTACTTTATTTATTTTCGTGAAATGACTGAACAAAGTACTATATGTAGGTATTGCGCCATTTGATTTTACGATGCAATCCTATTTATTAACATGAACACTTGCTGACATCTTCAGCTTTACGAGGACTTTCTCTCTTATTATAGAAGTTATTTACAAGAGATTTGATCGAACACTTTAACATCTTCAGTTTTAAGGGAACTTTATCTCTGGATGTTGTTTTGCAAAATCACTTCTATTTAATATATTCATCAATAGCTTTTTTGAAACGAGTGAAATAAGCATTTAGTGTTCATTTTATGTGAACTTCAGAATCAGAAGTTTTTAGATGTAGGGTAAAAACATTCCATAACTTTATCACAAAGTAAAGTTTATTTACAGTTCTAATTTGTACACTCGTACACTCGTTTGTTTTAACTCACAAAACTATACACAGCAATACTTATGGCGTAATAATATATATTAAATTTCTCAAAATAAAAGAAATAGAATCTCAAAGCCATTTTAACTGCGTATTAACAAAAAAAGGAAAACATGAACACAAGACTGTTGCCATCGGCAACGTAACTTACAAAATATCAAAAACAAAGATAATAATCATGTAGAGTTTTAACCCAACATCCTCCCACCTAAGTTAAATTTTAACATAAAAGTTAACTTACAATTAATAATAGTCACAATTACAATAGCAAAATTATATAAATAGTTCACAAGTCCAGTCTATGAGGCATTTTAATGATACGGCCACTTCTAGTTTTCCTTGCCTCCTCAGAAGATTCAATATTGCAGTCAATTGATTGACTGGCTGTTGGTTTCTCACTTAATTTTGTACCTGCCAATTTTTCTCCAACTAGAAACGACTCTGATGCTGACACTTCTAAAGGATAGAGACGTTGTAGCGGTCTAAGCAACTCACCCCTCGCAGTTTTTAGTCTCACAAGTCTTGTAACACCATCTTTCCCGGGGATTACCTCGATTATTTTCCCAAGTGGCCAACTGATACGTTTTGTATTGTCGCTTCCAATTAAGACAATGTCACCAACCGCTACTTTGGCAGCTCTTTTATGTTCTGGTCTCTGAAGTAGAGCTCCCAAGTATTCCGATCGAAATCTATTTCTTAAGGCCTCTTGTAAATTTTGATGATACTTAACACGTTGGTTAAGACTCCGGTGATCAATTCTATCACAGTCAGGAACACCACTCACTTTGATATCTTGTAGGAACATTGAAGGAGTCAGTGGAACAAGCTCTGCGTCGTTATCTGCGACATACGTCAACGGTCTTGAATTGATTATGGATTCGCAATCACACAGCACCGTCGTCATTTGTTCGTAAGTTAAAGAAGATCGGCCCAGTACTCTTCTCAACAATTTTTTAAGAATACCGACCAGTCTCTCCCACCAACCACCCCACCAAGAGGCAGTCGGTGGGTTGAATTTCCACTTAATAGGATGAAGAGCAGTGTCACTTACAATAAGGTTCCAATCCAGTGCACTTAGCAGATTTGAAGCACCCACAAAATTGGAGCCATTGTCACAATAGATAGTGCTGCATCGTCCTCTACGGGCTACGAACCTGCGCAAAGCTAGTAAAAAGGTAGGTGTAGATAAATTATCCACTAATTCAATGTGTACTGCCCGGTAGACGGCACATGTGAATAGACAAACCCAGATTTCTTATTATCTCTGAGAAACAGTGGCCCCGCCAAGTCAACTCCACAGATCTCAAATACAGCAGCGTCTCGTATACGGTCCTCTGGAAGAGATGGAGTGAGAGTATCGAGCTTTTTTACAGAATGTCTCCTACAAACAATACATTTGGATAAGATGGATCTCACTGTCTTCCTACCATGCAGAATCCAGAATCTCTCTCTTAAAATGTTAAGCAGCATTTGAGTCCCAGCATGAGCATATTTTTCATGATAGTATATCACTATACGCTTTACAACTTCATGTTGAGATGGTAAAATTGCAGGCATTATAAAATCTTCACTATCTTGTCGATACAAAAGTTTTGTTTTCAATCGGATAATATCGTTTTTATCCTTGAAAGCTCCCAGAGTTTTTAACTTTTCATCCTTTTCATTAACGAAGCTTTCTTTCTGTATTATTCTGATAACTCTATACTCAGCTACAGAAATTTCTTCGGAATCAAGGCTACCATATTTTCTACTACTTCTCGGAATACGACTATTATTGATGAATCGAAGTAGCCAGGCAATAATTCTTACAGTTTTGTTGTAGTTCGAAAACTTATGGATAAAGGAACTGTCTATATTTTGAAGGTTCACCATAGATGATACTATTTCCTTTCTCTTTTCCTTTAACACTTCTTCTTCATTTACTGAGAATTCTGATCTAGGCCATTCATCAGATGGGTAATACAGCCAAGGAGGACCTTTCCACCACTCTGTCTCCAATAATTGTCGAGCGGAACAACCTCTGGAGGGTAAATCCGCTGGATTGATCGACCCAGGTACATAATACCAATTTTCTGGTTTACTCACTAATCTAATTTCTTGCACTCTGTTATACACAAATGGTGTCCAGTTTTCGCTACCCTTTATCCAATATAATGCGTTACTGGAGTCAGTCCAAAAGAAGGTGGGAATATCTCCTAATTTTAAATCTGCTATAACTCTTTGCCACAGTCGGGTACCAATAGTGCACGCTAACAACTCTAACCGAGGAATTGTAATCGACTTCAGCGGAGCTACTTTAGATCGTGCTTGAACTAGTTGACATGAAGTTAAGTTCTTACTTTCACTCCTTAAATATATGCAGGTAGCATAAGCTACTTTGCTCGCATCACAAAAGACGTGTAAACTTAAATTGCAGGTATCATCAGGGTCTTTTATTAAGCATCTAGGTATAGTAACTTCTTTTAGTAGATCCAGCTGTTTTCTCCACTTTTTGAATTTTTTAGAAATTGCTGATGGCAGCTCTGCATCCCAAGTTGTTTTCATTTCCCACAGTTCTTGTAACATTAATTTCGGATATAAGGTCACTGGACAAGTATAACCAATAGGGTCAAAAATTTTGTGGACTTCTGACAATATTTTTCTTTTAGTAACAGGTCCATTATCTTCACAAACTTCTTTTAAATTTACAGAAAGAGTATCTGAGTTCAAGAACCACTGCAGGCCTAATACTGGGACAACTTTATTTTTTGTACAAGAAGCCTCTTTTGTTGAGGAATGGGGATAATTGTGCTCCCACCCTCTAAGGTCAAACTTCCTTTCTGACATAATATCTGTAGCTACTTTAATGAATTCCTGCAATTCTGTCTCCGTTTTTACACTAGTTAGACAATTGTCTACATAAAAGCTGTTCTTAAGTTTCTGGACAATATCCACAGGGTATTTTGAGTTTCCAAGTTGTGCTTCCTCCAAAATCATTTCCAGATGATACTGAATCACAGAATTAAGTAAGAAAGGACTACTTGAAATTCCGAAGACGACACGACAATGTCTATAATATTTCAGTTCATTATTTTCGTCATACCAAAGAAATCTTAAATAATCTTTATCGCTTTCTTGTAGGCGAATTTGTAAAAATGCTTTACGGATGTCCGCCGTAACTCCAAACTTGTTCATCCGAAAACGTGTTAATATTGTAGGAATTAACTCAACAAGGTTTATCCCTTTCTCCAGGCAGTCATTTAAGCTTGGGAAAGCTCTCAGCTTTGCTGAAGCATCAAACACAGGTCTGATTCTAGTTGTGCTATTTTCTTTCACGATATGTCTGTGTGGTAAATAATGAGACGGTAATTGAATTTCGTGCTTAGGAATTTTTTCAATTATTCCTTCTTTTTCCCATTCTTCAAATATTTTATTATAATCATCATATAAATTTTCTTCTTTCAACTTCCGTGCAGTACCTTCCAGTCTCTTTAAAGCCAAGTTATAATTATCAGGTAGTGGAGGGTGATCGGCAAGCCAAGGTAAATGTACCACAAAACGATTGTCTTTGTCGATTTGAACTGTGTTAAGAAAATGCTCTCTGGCGGATTCATGAAGGTCTTCTTTAGTTTTCTTCTCAGAAGGATCTGTAATACCGAGAGTGTCAAGAGTCCACAATTCTGTTATTGTTCGAGTAGTAGAAAGCATAGAATTAGCTACTGAGATTTCATTTACCTCTGAAGAAATCTGGGGTATACGTCCCATTGTGGTCCACCCTAAACGTGTTTCCATTGCTGTTAAACCACATGATAAGGATTTGTAACCACCGGTAATGATTTTTCCGGCTACATCGGCTCCTATTAAGATTTCAATAGGACCTATATAATCATCGTTGACACAAATATTATAGTCAGTAAGCTCTTTTAAATGAATCGCAGGTATTGTCGGTGGAACGCTCCCACAGATAACAGGTTGACTCAGTACTTTAAAATGACAGTTATAAGATCCATCGCAACTTGTCAAATATAAAGTAAACACATCATGCTTGCACACTCCTGTATTTTCTCCTCCGAACAGAGAATGCTGAAGATATTCATAGTCTTCCCTTTTATATTTCATCTCTTTGGCAGTGTTTTTTAAAATGTAAGAGCGCTGCGAAGCAGAATCTATGATGGCTCTTGCCTTCCGTTTTCTCCCATTACCTCTGATTAAAACCGTTAATGTTAATAACATAACACTAGGGCTTTTGGATATATTCGCAAGTGCTTGATCCTCTTTTGAAACATTATCTAACTCTGTAGTTTCTTTTCCGGTTGGTGAGAATGCTGGTTGCTTTATGTTACGACAGAGTAATATATGATGTCTTTTTCCACAACCCAAACAAGTTATCTTTGAATAACACTTACGAACTTGATGACCCGGTTTTAAGCACAGAAAACAGCACCTTGATTTCTCTACGAGATTTTCTCTATCTTTCATCGTCATTTTCCGTACCTTCAAACAGTCAGTGGAATTATGGAAATTGCGGCAAAATATGCACTGCTTTTGTTCATTCGAAGAGGTCAAAAGCTCAGCTGCACTAGCTATTTGACGAGTGTCCCCGTATTTGTGTCTATCATTTCCAGCCCTCTTCTCTTTGAACAATTTAAAATTACTCTTGGTCTCAATCCCAAAGTTTTGAGAGGCTAGGATTATGCGCTCCTCTGCCTGCACTTCATCTTGAAGAAAATCAAGAATTGAATCGAGATCAGTCTTTTCAGTAATTTTAGATGTATTTTGATCCTCCTCCTCATGTGATCTATGACTTACAGATCTATATCGTTCCCAAGCTAGAAGCGTTTCCTCAGGTAAAGCAGATTCGACAAGTGGTAAAAGCATCGACGCATACTTATCTCTCGTTACCCCTAGTATTTCAAGCGCACGAAGCTTTGTTTCTAATAAATCATAAAGATTTCTCAAAGATTTTTTCGACATATTCTGCTTTTGGATAACCAATGACAGAAGATCCCTAACATACACCTGTATAAGTAGTTCTTCTCTCCCAAAACGTAATTTCAATTGTTCTATTGCTTTCTCATAACTATTTCCCCCGGGTGGAAAACTTTTAATTAACTCTTCGGCAGCACTTCCCTTCTCCATACATTGGGATAGATATGCAAACTTATCATGCAGATCTAAATTAGGGTCTTTATTAATTTTCTCAAACTGCCCCCAAAAACTAACGCAGTTCCTTAGATTTCCATTAAATGTAGGCAATTTTATTTTTGGGTAACGTAATAACGTATTTTTCTGAGAATCACTACAATTCGAAGAAACGTCTTCTCTTTCTGAAAGCAAAAGCTGACTCAACTTAATCTGTAATAACCGCCAACGGTCTATATAACATTCGGATTCATCGATCTCTTTTTCAATTAAATCATCTGTAATGTTTTCAGAATAAAGAAACTGTTTAACATTTTCTTCAGAATTTAGCATTAGCGTAGCTTTCTCCTCAATAAGTTTCAGTTTAATTATTTTGTCAGAATTTGTTAAGTTTGTTTCTTCAGTATCGAACTCGTTACAAGCTTTGCTAAACAATCTCCTATGCTGAGTTCTAATTTTCTTTGCTGCTTCCATATCAACTCAAAAATAAGACAAACAAAACAGAACTTACTCGATAATCAGCAGCCGAATCCTGTCGCGGATGCCAGATGTTCATTTTATGTGAACTTCAGAATCAGAAGTTTTTAGATGTAGGGTAAAAACATTCCATAACTTTATCACAAAGTAAAGTTTATTTACAGTTCTAATTTGTACACTCGTACACTCGTTTGTTTTAACTCACAAAACTATACACAGCAATACTTATGGCGTAATAATATATATTAAATTTCTCAAAATAAAAGAAATAGAATCTCAAAGCCATTTTAACTGCGTATTAACAAAAAAAGGAAAACATGAACACAAGACTGTTGCCATCGGCAACGTAACTTACAAAATATCAAAAACAAAGATAATAATCATGTAGAGTTTTAACCCAACATTTAGTGTATCAGAACAGCGAATTCAATTGATGTTATTATGTCTTATATTTAAAAATATTTAAAATATTTAAAATTATATATTATGTAAAATAATTACTAAAATTTATTTAAATTATAAGTATTAATATTATGTAGGTGAATCTGCAGAGAATCCTTAACCATATTATTCATATGTTTCTTTTGTAATAAATTAATTTCATATAGAATCTGTTTTTTTCTTTTATTTGTCTTTGTAAATACATGTTGACAAATATAATAATAATTATTTTATAAGTGCGTTTAAATCAAGAGTGAAATTTTAGATAATTTAATATTTGAAATAAATCACAAATGAATAATCGTTACATATTGAAATATGGAATTTAGTGAAATATACTGAATTTCTTAGTATTTCATAAATATGAAATTAAGTTTTAGTTTGATCGGATAAATTAAAGATTATAAACTCAATAAATTAATAATTATGGCACAAGAATTCTTGTATATAATATGTTTTCAGTGATACAGCTATGACAAGTTCAAGTAAGAAATGTTACTTATTTACCATGAAGACTGATATTTATTTTAAATTGTTCTTCCTTTTATTTTTTCCTACAAGCATTGTACTTTTTTTACCACTTTAGATCATGGGTAGGAAATTCATTCTTCTCTCTTACTTAGAAAATAAATAAAAGGCTATAAATAAATAAAATAAAATAAAAAGGATACGTCCAGGTAACAAATGCTGTGAAACTACTTGATCCAATTTATTTGACAAATTTACACTAATTTGATTCTGCTTTTGGTCTTTAAGAGATTTTATTTCACTTTGCAAATTCTGTATGTCAAGTCTATTGCTGTTTGACAGATCTGTTAGAGTGTCTATTCGATTTAATACTTCATCAAACCTTTGATTTAACCTGCAAAAAAATAAATAAATAAAAAAAAAATCATGTTCATAATAATAAGTACAGAGATAATTTAGAAAAAATTACTAAAACGAATTAAAAACAAAGTACTTTAGGACTGAGCTTTTTGAGTAATAATTTATTTTCCGGCAATTATCAACAAAAATGCCAACATAAAATATTTGATTTAAAAAAAAAAAAAAGACTGGATGGCTTTTTTTCTTTTTTTTTTTAATATATTTTTCATTTTACTACTTAAATGATAAATTTATTGTCTGTTTGGCTACTATAATAGTTTTACTGTAAAAGTTAGTTTTAAAATACGCATTGTTTAATAAAAAATAAAGAAAAAATTAACAAAACATTTAGACCATTTTGTAAGGGAATGTATTTTTACAGACCAGATAAATGTTATAAAAAGTTGGGTGCAGAGATAAGAAATAATAGGGAGTTCAGCGAGCGTCAGAGCATGCAGTGATGGAACACCAGGATCATCATTTTGGAGCAGCAAAACACCATTTTGGAGCAGCAAACCGCTCATTTTAGAGCAGAAATCGCTCATTTTGGAGCAGCAAAACTGTTTTTTAGCAGAAAATAACTATTATGGAGCTGAAAAATCCCTCTTTTTTAAGCATGAAAAAGCTTTTTAGAGAAAAAATACACACACACACACACCCCAAAAAAAAAAAACAGTATGTTGCAGCCATCACAAAACTTTTTTCTATATCAATCAAATCTTTTGTAACCAAAATTAAATGACAATATACTTGTTTTTGAGATAGAGCTATCACGGAAATTGTGAAAAACAGAGAATAGCAGCGCCACCTGTTGGTCAGTATACATCCAAATCTAATAAGAATATATTTATGTCAAGGTTTAACATAATATGAAGTTTGATGAAATTCCGTGCATTAATTCTTGAGATATAGCTATTTCAGAAATCGTGATAAATGAAGTGCAGTAGTGCCACCTGTTGGGCGATTTACACCACAATCTAACTGGCGTCTGGTTATGTCAAGGTCTAACAGAATATGAAGTTTAATGAAGTTCTGTGCATTAGTTCTTGAGATATATGTAGGTAAATTTTAACGTAATTTCCCCCACTTCTGCCAAAAGTTGGCAGGTTTTTCTTCATTTTAAAGTTTCCCCCCCTTTATAAACGTAAGTCTATTTAATTTATTAAAGTAACATTAGTAATTTAATTTCTTTCCACTTACGATTCCTTTTTCATAAATTCTTAAAGTTAAATCGTGCGTTGTTTACTTTTTACCACCTTTCCGCCAACCGAATGGTTGGTTGGTGCATGGAACATCGCTTAAACGATCGTCACTGCAATTGACATTGATCGTAGCTCCATCTCCCTGCGTGGAGAAAATTTTTTTTCACTAAGTAACAAGTAGGAGGACTTCACACACTGTGAAGTCTTTCATCACTAATACAATGAACCAATCAGAGACCGGCTTTCGCGATCTTAAAGTTTTGCTATTTTTTATTGGCAACGTTTGTTCGCTCAGCTGGATAGTTTAAATACCCGCACGTTTTTCAAATGCAGTGTGCTTGTGTTTGGTTTATACCAAAGTGTTAAAACATCATCTTTTCAGTATGACAAGATGGAAGATATCATAATAAAACTTAACGTTAAAGCTTACATAGCGGGATATGCTGCCGAATCATTACTATTTTCAGGGATCTGTTTAGGAAAAAATTGGGTCCTTTAAAGGACCCTTCACAAAATTTCTCATTTCAAAACAGGACCCTTCATAAAATTATTTTCCCTAAAATAGGACCCTTCACAAAATTATTTTCCCTAAAACAGGACCCTTCACAAAATTCTTTATCTTAAAAATAGGTTTTTCACAAAATTTTTCCATCTTTAAACCGAACATTTCACAAATTAATCATTTAAAAGTAAAATCTGACCTGTCACTTTTACATATATAAAGGAAATATATGTATTTTACATCCATATATCATCTTAAAAATGTATAAATAAGAACCTGAATATAACGATCATTTCAAATTCACATAATTATGTCTAGATTTTCCACAAATATAAAAAGCTGTTCACAATTTCACAAAAACAGGACCCTGGGAAAAAAGTCTGGACAGACCCCTTATTTTAAGGAAATGCACCTTCATTTTAAGGAATTGGAAAGGAAATACCGGTAATGAAACATCTTTGTCAATGGCTCTTTTTATGGCAAAAACCTTTTCCGACACTCGTGACATATGGATTAAAAGGTATCGTAATTTATTATATATATTGTCTCTGATTGGATCAAGGTCTATTGAATTATATATGTTTTCATTTTTTTGTTTTTACATATTACTGACAAATGGTCAGTCTACAGTTTGTTTGTGTGTGTAAAGTTTCATCATGTTTCGTGAAGCAATAAATGTTTTGTCCTTATAATAACTGTGTTATCACTGAAGCCCTCTTATACAGTAATGTTCTAGCCAACATATGCACCTTCAAGTTTCTAGTAAAGTTTTAGTAACTTTTCATGTGGTATGGGAAGCAACCTTTTTATGCAAGAATTTTTCTGTATACTTATTTTATCAATCATCTATCTACAACAAGTTATATACCCAATCCTTTTGATTTTTGAAGAAAATTGGTAGCTATACTTTCATGTTACAACCAACCAAGGGGCGTCTACTATTAAACCAGCGTACTGACGTAAGCCCAAAGCCCCGAATTAGCCCCTCTTCTTTTCTGTAAATTTTTCAATGTTATTTAAAACCTGCTTCACCTACAAAAGGTGCAGGGTCAGAAAAGCGGCGGCACATCCACAATATAGTTATTGTGAAATCATGCAAAAAGTAGCATAACAGCGCCACCTGTTGGGCTATTTATATCGAAACGTAATCAGCATCTATTTATGTCAAGGTCTAACAGAATCTGAAGTTTGATGAAATTCTGGGCATTAGTTCTTGAGATACAGATATCGTGAAAATCATGAAAAAAGTGTATAGCAGTGCCACCTGTTGGGATATCTACACCAAAACATAATCAGCATCTATTTATGTCAAGGTCTAACTGAATCTGAAGTTTGGTGAAAATAAGTGCATTAGTTCTTGAGATAGAGTATTGCGGAAGTCGAGAAAAAGGAAGGTTAGCAGCGCCACCTGTTGAGCGATTTACATCAAAAGCTAATCAGCACTAATTTATATCCTGGACTAACTGAATCTAAAGTTTTATTAAATTCCGTGCATTATTTCTTGAGATAGAGCGCCCACAAAATTTTTGTTGCATACAGACAGACATTTAAAAAAAAACCAGCCAAATCGTGTTCAGGACCCTCTAAAACGTATAAATCTGTCGAAAACCGGAAATTTTCATGAAACTAATACTTCTTTCTTGTAAAGATGGAAGAAAGTAAAAATAAAACTGCCATCGCGGAAAGAATGAGTTACAGGATCGGCCCTGAACTGCAGGGGAAAAAAGCAAGCTCGGGTCCGGCCCGAGTTTATAGAAATGAATTTAGACCGCCCAGGCCATTCAGAGTCTAATGAAAGGCCCCATGGATATATCTAGTAAATTATGACACAGCAGCCATTGTTTTTTTTGTTTTTTTAAGAATATTGAAAATTTGGTAGAAAAGCTGCATGTATCCCGAATCCGACTGAGGGTTAGATTGACCATAATATTCTTTATATTTTATTTTATTTTACTTCATATTTCAGATTAAAACTAGAGATGGCCAGATCGACAACAAATTAGATTTTCTTTTCCATTTTTTCAGTTAATAAAATAGCTTTTCAAGCCTTAAAGAACAACATCCAAAAATTCTAAGAACAAATTAAAATCGCAAATCTTTTTTTTATTTCCTGGAATTTGTGGTGGGGGGGGGGGGGGGGGGGGGTGCTCATTCCCGCCACTTTTTTTTTTGTGTCCCTTTGATGAAATTTGCATTTTTTCGCGATCTTTTGACGAAATTTGCAGGTTTTTTTTCGCGATCTGTTGACAAAAGTTGCAGTTTTTCGCAATGTTTTTGACGAAATTTGCCGTTTTTACGCGATTTTCTGAAGAAAGTCACGTTTTTCCTGCGATCTGTTGAAAAATTTTTTTGTTTTATCGCGATCTTTTGACGAAATTTGCCGTTTTTCGCAATGTTTATGACGAAATTTGCCGTTTTTCGCAATGTTTTTGACAAAATTTGCCGGGTTTTTTGAGATTTTCTGACGAAAGTCACGTTTTTCCCGCGATCTTTTGACAAAATTGGCGGCTTTTCTTCGAACGAATGACAAGATTGATTTTTTTCGGCGATCATTTGCCGAAATACCGATACATTTTATGTCCGAATTTTCAGATTTATGACCGATATATATATATATTTTCGGAAACCATTGCCTTAATTTTTTGGAAAAGTCGGACCAGAATCACCCCTGTAGCAGACTGTGAATAAGAGGATTGACTGATCGGCGCGCGCGAGTATGTTTCAAATCGTAACAAGCACTTTAAAGAGAGGATTTCGTACCGCGAAGAATGATGAAATTTTTCTTATGGCAAAATGTTGCTAGAAGAAAATTATCGAATTGGTGCAATTTTGTTGAAAATCGTGTTGGAAAAACTGGATAGTTTTCCCTTAGGTCTTATCACTCATTTAAATCATATCTTAAGTGACCTATTTCATCAATTCATGACTTATTATATTTATTCTATTTATTTAATATTTAATAGTTTATTCAGTTATATTCAGTAATTAGTTCAGTCTCATTTGAGTAATTAATCCTTCAGTTGATTAACTTCAGTTAACAGTATGAAAATATATTTTTATTTAAAGTAATTCATTTAGTTTTAAAGTAAAAATATCTTTATTTAGTTACTTACCATTTGGTCATATTATTTATTCTAATGCTCCAGGCTTTATATTTTACTTTCATTTCATTTTTATTTACATAACGTTTTTCACTTCCTATGGACATCGTTTTTCACTTCCTATGGACATCGTTATCGCTTGTTTACATTAATCACGTCTTTCGGTAGATCGATTACGATTACGGCAGCTGGTGACAGATGGCTCTGATAATCTGTCATTACCTGTAGTATCTACCTGTGACTGTAATTGATCGTCACGTAACCTTCGGGAGGCTGGAAGTGACCTGTTTGCTGCAGGATGAGGAGGTTACGTCATTGACCTTGACACGAGGCAGTAAAGTATTTAAGGAACAAGAGGATCGTGTATTGGAAGGTTCCAGCTGGCTGGAAGCAGTCTAGTTTGTTGTTTTATTGTTTGTGTCGTCTACGAGTGTTTAGTCTAGTGATGTTTTGTTTTTAAGGAAGTGCTTTTTAATTCGAGTGGTGATGTGTTATATTTGATGAAATGGAAGATAACGTTTTTCAGTGAAATGGAGTCTGCAAATAAAGAAGCCTTTTCTTTTTGAAGAACACCACATCTTTCATCTTTGGAGATGGAGCATTTAATGTCATTATGTTTTTAAAGGAAACTTCTTGGAGCAATAGTTATTTAATAAAAAGAGCAGCTTTTTCTTATAATTTCGTGCAGCTATTCATATATAATTATGATTTAGTTTTTCTTTCGAATATAATGCTTTTTTTATTTAAAGGGAGTAATGCTTTTCTTTTGTCCTGTTTTGGTGGTTTTAGACTTTCATGGTATTAGCTTTCACTTTGTTAAAAAGACTGCAGGTATATAATAGTTCAGAACGCGATTCCATTTTTCGTATGTTGACACCGTTTTGTCTATTATTCTCACATCGGTAATTTCGGTAGCCGAAATTACTTGTTACCGTTTAGCTATTTGATACACCAAATACGGTGATTCGGTTTGGGTCTCAGTGGATAGCTCTTTATACCGGTAGATCGTTTGCCATTGGGACTATTACTAAATATATAGTTAGTACCCTGGAGTGGCATGTTTTGTTCGGCGATTCATCGTATGACTGTTTCGTGGTCGAGCAGATACGGTTGGTCGTTACTGACAAAGTTAATGAATGGAGGTTGTATTTTGGAAGGATGAAATCATTGGATCGGGAAGTGAGGAAAGATATGGTTTTATGTTTAATTAAAGTTTGGTTTTTAGATTAATGGAATTTATTTAATGTTAATATAATTTTACATGATTAAGTTTATTTAAAGTTTATGATTAAAGTAAATTAGATATTTCTTTTGAATCTTTATTAAAGTATTTAATTAAAAGTAATTGTTTTCCTTTTAAGGTAAATTGGTAATGAACTTGATTTAATTAAAGGTAATTCTGTTGAAATGCTTTTTCCATCGGTGCTCCAGTTTTCACATTTAGAATATGTGATATAAGGTTAAGAGTCTTGATACTTATATTGTAAGTTTATATGACTTCTGTCTTTGACAAAAGAAGATAATAAGCAAATGTTAATGTGACATCGTTTTTGACTTTGGTATATGTATTGGATATATGTATTTTTATTTTGAACTTGGTAATTTGAATAAACCTTGATTAAGTTTAATTCCTTTTGTCTGTTATTATTTCATTAATATCTTAGAACTTTCAGTTATCTCTATTTTTTGCTTTTGAACATTTTAAAACCTTGGTCAATTACAGCATAAACGCACCACTTGTGCCTATGCTTTGCTTACTTCATATATTACCTTAGGGTTTAAATATTACAAAACGATCGTTTTGGCGCAATTGGCGCAGCTGTTCCATCACTGGAGCATGGCCTTAAGTGATTGATCTCTTGCAATTTATATATATATATATTTTAAAATCAATTTTCTTAAGTTTATAATTTTAACCTAAAATGCAAAATAAGCAATTCTTCAAAATATGTGAATGTCTGTTAATACAAGATTTTGATAACTAAACATACACAAGTTTATTTATCAGACAGTAGAATTGTTTCATTTTCATACAATTATGCATACTTAAAATAACTATAACTATACTCACTGATATAACAACTGATTAGAATCTGCTTCATAATGAACAGCATTAGTTGTTTCTTTGGTAGACAGAAAACTATGAGGTTGAATATCACTGAAATAATAGTAGTAAATCATTATTGCATGCTGTTGATAAAATTTATAAATAAACATTTCTATTAAATTAATAAGAGATAAACTATAATAACAGAGGGGGTTTGCTATCATTTCTTTTTTTTAATTTATATGTGGAATAAACAAATAATGCATTTATTTAAATGAAGAGAAGAACAGATGTGAATAATAAATGCATCTTTTACTCATGTTTTAAGTAAACAATTCTTTTTTAGCACTAATCATAAAAAACTTTAGCAGTGATTTTCATAAATGCATAAAGGAACAATATAAACTTTATGGCAAATCAAGCAAGTACAGTAGGCTCTACATTACTCAACATTCAATTACTTGACACAATAAGTTAACTGACACTAATACTACATTTTTAACTTACAACTAAATCTGGAAATTGTTATTTATAGGGTCATACTTACTTTTTAAATTAATACTTACATTAAAATTTAATTACAGATTTTGTTTCTTAAATTGATCTTAGTTTTATTTTCTCTCAGAGTAACCATATCTAGACAGCACATCCCCATTGCTTTTGCCGGCAAGAAATGGGGTCAGGATAACTAGTGGCAGTGGGCATTTGGCGAGGAAAGGTTATTAGCAGCAATGCTAGTTTTGTCGCTTTATCACAGCTCCTGGTAAGAGTGCAATATTTTTAAGCTGTGATTCATAAACTTGGGAGCTTGACAGATATGCACTCAGTAGAAAAATAAAGGGGAAGGTTCACCAGATATTTATCCTATTATTTATTTCATGCTCTATTTCTTCCATTGAATGCGTGTTCTTTACATCTGGTAACATGGATAAAATTAAGAAATTGATTAGGTGTGAAAATGGCTGGAAAACAAGTAAAGATTCAACATTTTCTAAAAAAAAAAGCATAAAATAAAGTGAAGAATGACAGTTTGAAAATGGGACTTATGTGTAATTCTTAATTATCTTATACTTGTAATAATTTTTAAAAATAACTCATTTCTTATATAAACTGTCAGCTTTGGAGGAAAAAAGTCTTTACAGCTTAAATTTTCGAAGCATTTTGTTTGTTTTATCCAAAAAAATCTTAACCAAATTGAGAAAAAAAAAAAAAATTAATAAAATTTTTGCTTGCTATTTGTAGGCTTACATGCATGCAATTTTATATTAAGATGCAGCTTACATCTGTTTGATCTATCAGCTTGATTGCAATTTTTCATTTCACATTTTGACCACTTTCCATTCTACCACAGAGACAGTCTATAATGAATTTTTTAAATATAATTTTATGATTAAACAGAGATTGGTGTATGTTGGCTAGTGACCACAGGGTGCATAGAATTGCTTAGTTTTGAATACCATTATTCCCAAATAGTAATTTTTGCTGAATTATTAAGTTAAATAAGACAAAGACTACTATTTGAAAGTAGTGGCTCCAAAAATAAACAGCTTTGTACACCCTGAACCTGAGGCCGACCAAAATCTTTCCCAATCGGGCCCGCCCCGAATAAAACTGCATTAATTGCTTCTCAGATGTGCACAACAAGATCAAATAAAGTTTTTGCCACATCAAAGTTTGCCTCCCCCCCCCCCAAAGAAAATTCTGAAATGGTATCGCTAAAAGAATCAATCATCTTAAAAATGGACAGAACAAATTTTATATATGATTCTTATTATGTTTCCACTTTTTAAAATGAACTGTAAGTTTATGAATAAAATAACAAAAAGTGTATTTCTCGTTAATATTATTATATCGTAAGTTTTTTTAACAACATGAACCATTTTAATTATTTTTACTTATTTTAAAAAGTATTATTGGAGTTTCTTTCTCATTTATATAAAATTTCAAGTTACGCAGCATGAAAAGAGGCAAAGAAGATCAATTTTATGATTTTCTATATATTTTCTGTTTTATGACGAAAGTGTAATTTCTATCTCAAAAAATCATGCCATTTTTCTGTTAATTTTTCAGTTTGATATACATGAAATGATTTTCCAATTCAATTTTTCGAACTGGGAACAACAAATACTGATATGTTAAAAGGTTAAAAAAATATGCCTTTTCATTTTAATGATTTAGAATTAAGACATGACAGCACATTCAGCTGTCATCAAGGGTGAATGTGCTGTTTGTTAATAGTTTAAAAAAAAAAAAATATATATATATATTACAAAATTTAAAATTTGTTTCGCCAACGTTAGAATTACTCTATATAAATTTTCCTTTTAATAATATTCCATATATTATACCGGCTTGTTAAATTAATACCTATTCTTAAACTAATATATCATCCTCCATATGTAAAGGTATAAGATCTTAATCCATCTAATAATATTTATTCCAAATTGCTTAAATCTAAAAATGGCACTAACTATGTTAGGAATCTATACTAATAAAATAAAGTTTCGCTCTGTGTGTGTGTCTGTCTGTTGGCAAGGGCTAGGAAAATCTAGCCCACCTACAAGTCTGTAAATTTAGGTGTGGATAGTCCAAGGTCTGGCCATGTGCATATGAGCCTCAGAATTTTAATATTTTAATAATTAGCCTAGATATTAATTAGATTCTCATTAACCATCGCTTCTAAAATGTCATCTTTTAAATCAAAATGGTGAAAGAAACGAACTGGCGCATTGGATTTGGAAGCGGAAATGAACGAATTCGAAATTATTTTACTAATTAGCGAATTTTAAGAAAACTAATTGAGATATCAATTTGCAAATTTCTGAGCATATGTAAAAAAATATTCTGTATCTGACTACGTGATTTTTGAAAAATTTGGTTGGTAATTTTTTTAAATTTACGCAAAAATCTGCCGGCGCCAGTGAAAACGATACGAGAAATTTTCAGACAGGGATCGGCTTTCATTAAAAACTGAAAACTACAAAGAGATCTGTTTCTCTGGCCGATCCCTCTCATTTAGTTTGCGAAAATGAAAGGAAATAATTGCCAAATTTTACTAATGAAAAATATTTAGGTAACTAATTAAGATATAGATTTGAAATTGAGGTCGGGAAGGAGTGTCATCTGCCTGCTATTTTAGCGTAGAGTCTTCGTTATGTTCTAATTATCAGAAAAATGTAATTCTTTTTGTTTAATGATCGCGTTAATGTACATGACGGTGGTTCTCTTGAACAAATTATTCATTATATTTGCGGGTATGGGGAGGGAAGGGGTTAACGCCTTTCTCTGAGATTGTAATTATCTCGGCCCGGGCAATGCCGGCGGGTTAGCTAGTTAAATATATTTGGCTTCTGCTTGTCTCAAAGTCATTAAGTTTTCCTTTTTGAATCATGTATTAAGTCTAAATTACGTTTTCTTAATTTCATTTTTACATATATTTTTAACATTTAAATATTATTTAAATATCATTTACTCATGTTTTTCTTTTGTTTTTGGCCTTTACTTAATTTAGAAATTACTTTATCTTTCATTTAGTTACATTGGCTTAAAGTTAAACTTTTGTTTTCACCGGCATATTGGCATTCAATATCGTAAACATTATCGAACTTACTTCAGCGTCATGTACATTTGCGATCGTTATACGATTTCACCTATTTTTCTTTTGCAAGTAGAGCTTTAACAATTTGCATCTACTTGTGTGCGAGTCGATTCTGTATTTGATTATGTTTTAATCAACATCGTTTTGCCGTAAATTCTAGAAAGGATTGTTTTGAATATTTGTTTAGAATCTATTACTATAAAAAGGCTGTACTTTGAGTGTTTAGAGAGATTTTAGTTGTTGAATGTTCAAGAATGTGAGTGAAGCTAATGCTTCCTCATTATAGGGAAATAGCATATCTGTTTTATAATAAATTAATACATAGTTTTCATCATTTGCTAAATCAGGGGTGATTCTGAGTAAAAAAAAAAAATTTCTGAAATTCTCAGCAAATTTTCTGAAAAGTTACTTTACACGCCACTTTTTTTTTGTATCCTTTTGACAAAATTTGCGGTTTTTTCGCGATCTTTTGATAAAATGTGTGGTTTTTTGACAAAATTTGCCGTTTTTCGCAAGGTTTTTACGAAATTTGCCGCTTTTTTGTGATCTTTTGATGCAATTTGCCTTTTTTTTGCGATCTTTTGATGCAATTAGCCGCTATTTTGCGATCTTTTGATAAAATTTGCCGCTTTTTCACAATGTTTTTGACAAAATTTGCCGTTTTTCGTGATTTTTGACGAAATTTGTCGTTTTTCTTGATCTTTGGACGAAATTTGCTGTTTTTCGCGATCTATTGGCGAAATTTGTCGCTTTTTTGCGATCTTTTTAAAAAATTTGCCATTTTTTCTCAATCTTTTGACGAAATTTGCCTTTTTCGCAATATTTTTGACAAAATTTGCCGTTTTTGTGTGCTTTTTTGACGAAATTTGACGTTTTTCGTAATTTTTTGACGAAATTTGCCTTTTTTCGTGATTTTCTGACGAAAGTCATGTTTTTCCCGCGATCCTTTGACAAAATTGCCGACATTTCTTCGAACGAATGAGGAGATTGTTTTTTTTCGGCGATCATTTGCCGAAATACTGATACATTTTATGTCCGAATTTTCGGATTTATGGCCGATATTTTTTTTAATTTTCGGAAAATTCGGACCAGAATCACCCCTGTGCTGAATCATGCTGTAAATATATTATAGTAAGCTGTTTTTAAAATTGTGTTTATGAATTACTTATTTTAAGCTGGTGTTTCTATAAGTTAATGATTTCATTTCTACAAGTGACTGGTTATATTTTACAGTGTATTTTTATGATCATGACTTTAAAATAAACTAATTAGTTCAGCTGAAAAACTTGCTTCTTGATCTGCTTCCATACACATGAACATTTTGAGGTCTTGCATGTTTTTCCAGCTAAACCTTCTTGCTGTGTGTTTTCCAGAAAAAGGAAAAACTCTGCTGTGTTAATCATTAATATGTTCTGCATCATTACTACTAATTAGATGCATAACAAAACAAACTATTTATATTCCGTAAATAAAAACCTTTTATTATTTAAATCCCTATTAAAATTCACTATTATTTTCTGTGTATATTAAAAACTCTCTAAACTCTTTACTTAATTTGCTAAATTGTCATAACTCCTAAACTATCCCGTTATAAAAATCTTATTTATTTAAAATCATTCTTTTATTAAATTATCAAAATGTCTCTTACAGTATTTCAAATGTTTTAATATTCTAATTTTTATTCCGCATCAATAAATTCATTTTTCTTTTTCTTTTCTGTTGCGCAAGCTAAAAACATCGTCTGAAATCTATTTTTAGCAGCTCTCGAAATAAGATCTTATTATTTGTTTACATGATGTGTAGCTGGCTCGAGGCTATTAGATTGTTCTAGAAGCTCTTTTTTGCACTCTGGAAGCAAATTTACTTCAAGATTAGTTCACCGGAACTGTTAATAAGTCTCTCAAAAAACGATTATGATTGGAGTAGATCAGGTGACTTGATTTGTCACTTTGCGCAATTTAACTTAAATATGCAAGTGCAGCAAAATCGCCGAGATGCAGGGACGCTAGCCACAGAGAGAGAGAGAGCAGTGGAATTTTGTCATCGAAGAGTTGTTAAAATAAGCTGTTGCTTGTCTTCGAATTAACATGTTCTGGTAGAGAGTTATTAAATTTATCGATATCTAAAGAGAGCATTTTCCCTGAATTGGATTATGTTTTAAGAAAAAGAATTTGACTGTCATCATGTTTTTCTAGTAATCAATCTACATTACTCGGCTCCTGATATGAAAATTCAATTTACGACTGCATTAATAGGAAGAGTTTGCTATATATTTCTTCAATTGTTACAAAATGTAACATATATATGCAGTCGAACCTGGTAAGATGCTCATGGTTAATATGGAAATTTTTTCTGGTCCCTTGAACATCGCCATTAGACTAATGTAAAAATATCACATTTAATACATGAAAGGGTATTACACAATCCTGCTTAATACGTGATAGAGTTTTGGTCCCTTGAGGCAAAAAATCCTGTTTAAGATGGGAATTAATAAACCAAGAGGAGAATTCCTTCACTCTTCTCCAGTGTTGACAATTTTTGTTTTTCTTTTGAACTGCTAACAATATTTTTTACGCAAAAATTAATAAGAGTACTTTTTTTAATTATATTCAAAAATAAGGACTGATTATAAGGGTACTCATTATCACAAGTACTAAACATGATTTTAATAATTGGGTTGTGCTGCAAATATATCTTTTTCACGTGTGTTAAAAAAAAAAAAAAAAAAAAAAAAAAAAAAAAGGGGGGGGGGGACTATGCATATATAACATTATCACTTTAGGGGGGAAGGGGGGGGTCTCTCACTTGATATCGTAAGATCTCTAAGGGGAGGGGGGTATCTTTATATATTATCATTTTTAATCCAAATTTTGTTTTCTTTTTTTTTGGTTAACTTTTTTTACATCAAAATAGTCTTTTTTTTAACTTCTATTTTCATGAAAATACAATTATTAGTAAAACCGTTAAATGATTATAAAATTATTTCATTCCAAAATATGGAATACCCCAGCATTTGACATTCTTATTCATCTGCCATATACGTATATAATCTGCTGTTTGAGAAAGTATGTTTGAAATGATATTTGTTGTATTTACTAGAAAGTAAAGAGAAAGAATGTTGTCCACCTGTTTTGTTGTAAAGAAATCCTGCTTGTCCCTCCCCGTGCAGAGGGCAAGTGCAAGAAGACAATATTTCTGTTGAATGTATGCAACAAAAAGCTATTAACAAATATTTTTAACTGGTAATTTATTTATAATAAGTATTAGATGATATAAAGTTATTTCATGTATAACAAAGATATTTTATTGACTTCTTCTCTTCATTTGAATCAGTAAAGTATGCGAATAATAAATGTAAAACCATATCTTTATATCACTGTAAATATATAAAAAGAATAACAAAGAAAAATTTGTAAAAATAAAGTTTTTTGACATTGATAACGATATTGGCAGAGGGGGGGGGGGGTTGGATGAATGTTAATGCATGATATCATAAGGGTGATATGTACAGCCCCAAAGCAAGAAAATTATTTTTGTTGTTTTATTTTTCCTTGTAACATATTAATCGAGAATAAAGCCATATTTGAATGCATATTTATTTTCAGTTATTATTCCAGTCGGTCCTAAAAAAACAAACAACGAGTTAAACTTGAATATAGTTAACTTTTCATCTAAATCTGCATAAAAGACAGAATTTTTGACCGTAAACATATAACTGAAAACACTAAAGTTCATTTAAGTGAATAGCTATGTAATTAAACTCAATTCTTGCAACATTATGCAAATCACATTTAATACGCAACTTTTGTCTAGTCCCTTGAAATTAGTTTTAACTGGGTTCGACGGTATATATATTTATATACAAAGGTGGATCTATCAGATAAATTCTCATTGTTTATTTTTCGCAGATTAAAAAAAAATTATCAGCATTATTTTTCAGCTTTTACGAGCTGTGATGTTGTTTTGTTTTTTGGCGGCAGGCATTTTAGATCGTTGCATTCCTGCACGCAATTTCATTCCAATGTATTTTACCGGTAATCCTGCTTTTCATTATCGTTTCAATGAACTCTCTGTGCCACAGACATTAGTGATCTCGCTGTTGATCGGCTGTTGCTGTATAATGATGCGCACACATCCAAGATATTCTGGTAATTTCTATTATGGCGAATTCGATCTTCCTCACATTTTGGCACTCCTTTTTCTTTGCACCTAGCCATCATACTCGTCAAGCATGAGCCATCTCATTGTTGTGATTATGTATCTATAGCCTGTTCAGGGAAAGGAGATAACAGAAGTAAACAAATGCACATGTGGATTGGCGATGCTTAAACCTGGCGCTGTGCCAGAAGGGCCAGGCAGACTGTCTGAAGTGTTGGAGATTCAAATTAACAAATAGAAATGAAAAAATAAAATTCGCAAACCTAGGGATTTGTGCCAAATGTGTGGCTCCTTGGCGATTTTTCTGCAACCCATTTGTTTACTTTCGTTATCTCCTTTCTCTGAACAGACTATAAGTGTCATTGAAGCATCTTTTGAATTTTTGCCATAGCAAATTGGGGTGTTTGTTTTGTCTTAAAGGATCATAGATTCAAAATTTTAATTACAGTTACCTTTTAAATTTAATCAATTAAAAATTTCTTTTTAATTACTTTGTGTCTCCTGTAGCCGTAATATATATACTTTGAAGGTTAATTTTTTAGTCAGTTGTGTTCCGACAGGATGCCATGTAGTTGTGTAGAATTTCATAATGTTCTTTTTGTCATTTTTTATAAAATATTCTTCAAGAGAAATGGATTCATGGTGTTTTAAAGGATTTTTAGTTTGTGATTTTAAATTTGCAAAGTGGCCAAGAAATGAAGTCCTTTTCTTTCTGTATTTTACAAGAAATAATAAAGAATTTTAGTGGACTCGAAGTCGTTTTTATTGTGTCTAACTCTACATGACTGTTCTCTACTTTAGTGATGAAAAAGAACCACTTTAAAATTATTTAAAGGGTTATTGCATCTGATATTTCAAATTACAGTTCTCCACAATCTGCAATAGTACATTTTTGGTCATGACCAAAATAGGTACAACAATTTATTGTCACCAGATCCAAACAAAAGTTTACAAGCAGCAGCGTTTGAAAAGTAATTATTGTGGAGGGAATATTTTTTTTTTCCAGAGAGGAGACAGATGCCAGTAGTTGTCTTACAGCAGTTGTGTGGGTAGATAGTGTAAGTTTGCAGATGCATTAGAGTCATTGAAATGGCAAGACGTTTAGAAAAGTGGTCTCGCTTGGAGGTGCGAGCTGCAATTAGTTTCTTATAGGCAAAGAATGTGTCCACATCTGAAATTCCCAGTCAAATCATGAAAGTTAATGGTGAAGAAGCAATGAGCGGATAATATGTAACGAAATGGTGTTATTTTTAATCAGGCAGAAAGGATGTGGAAACACCCTCAGTCTGGACCCCCCCCTTACAGCCCAGTGACTATTTCCTTCTTCTGAAATTGAAGGAATACTTATCTGGAACAAGGTTATCTCCAGACAGTGATGTGAAAACTGCTGCCGAGAACTGGGTCAATGAGCAGGGGGTGATTATATAGAAAAGTGATCAGTAAGTATGCCTCTTAATTTCCTTTAGTATTTTCTGTTTATTGCTTATAAATAATTTATTAGCCTTGTAACCTTTTTCTGGGATCCATCCTCATATATATATATATATACACACACACACACACACACACATATATATATATATATATATATATATATATATATATATATATATATTATTTAAACAGCACCAAGAAAAAAAAAAAAAAAAACATTATTATAACTTACTTTTCAGTCCTACTAGCTATTCGATATTCTTTACTGGGATCAGGAGCTTGAGGCCATTCTTTCCTATGATAATCTGCTTGATTTCTTGGAGATATTGATGAGGTTGTTATAGCATAAGAATTCAAGTCATTATTTAAATCTTGCACATCATCTTCTATTTTGAGATTAGGAGTTTCAAGAACTATTTCATCTAAGGAAAAAAAAATTAAATTGTATGCATGTGTTTATTTAGAAATCAATCTACAGAAGCAAAAAAAAAAAAAAAAAAGCAAAGTCACTACTGCTGTACAAAATAAAAACAATATTAAGCTATTTAAATCAGAAGAGAGGAAATGAAATATTCATTTTATTCCGAAAACTAGTTTTATTTTTTTAATGTAGATCCCCTTCTGCACACTCTTCTTAAACACCAGAAGTGATTTAGACTATACATTAAATTGTTCAGATTAACAAACAATTTTTGAATTTTATGTAATTCCAAATTTAACAGCAATTTCTTTTTCTTTTAAATTTTAATAAGAAAACACCAATAATTACTAATGGATCCCACAGTTCTAAGATCCTCTGTAAACACAATGTCAGAGATAGCCATAGAATTTGAGGGTTATTTCAGAATTTTTAACAATCTTTCTAAAAATGCAAATTTTATGCAGTTATATTTGAAAAAAATAATTTTGAGAAAAAATGGCTGACTGGCATATGAAACCCGAAACAGTTAGTCCCGTATCTGTTTAGGACAGTCACATGATTTGTGCTATTATTATTTATTAAAATGACAGAATAAACAACTGACAATGACATTCCTTTCTACACTTTTAGGAATGTTCTGCGTTAACTTGTTCGATAAAGGACAAGGTAAAGGGTATAGTAATGAATTTTAATACTCATTTTAGATTTTGATTAGTAGATTTCGTAAGAAATACTACTACTACTTATTACATTCTCTCCTAAGTTGGAATTTCTAAAAATTTTTTGCAGATCTACACCGATTATGACTCCCAGAACCCAAAACCACCCCCAGTTCAAAACTTTATGCATCTATCTATCTTGTGGAAGAACCACAATTCTTTATTAAGTTTTTTTTTCATCATTTTTCAACTTTTATTTTTGTATTAAGTAGGGTAAATGTACCAATAGTCAGCCACTTAACCACTTTTATATACATAAATCTTAAAGTAGAATTTTTAAAAAACGACACAACATTTTTAACAGTGATATATGTTAAAACATACATTTCTTATTATATTTCAGCAATTATTTTTAAGAAACACGGTAATAGTTTTTTTTAGACAAAGTTAAAAAAGGGCAAGTTCTCCAATAGTCGGCCACTTTAAATCTGATGTTCGGCCATCACTGAACCAATCGTCGGCTACTTCAAAATTTTGTTATACCTGAAAAACGACTAACAAATTTGACTAAATTTTGCATTCTACCATTTTCAGTTGAGAAGATGAAAGAGCTATCTCACATGTTCAAGAAAATTCAATTAGTGGGTCAATTAGGGTCACTGCGGGTAAAGCTAATTTCATTTTATCTAAATAAATGGCTTTAAAGATTTTGACCAACTTTTGTATCCTACAATTTTGGGATACAAGAAGACCATTGGACTTGGTTGCATATTCGAGAAAATTTCATTATTGGATTATTTGGAGGTCATTATGGGTCAAATAAATTTTATCTAAAAAACGGCTCTAACGATTTTGACTAAATTTTGTATCCTACCGTTTTGGGGTACGAAAAGACCATTAGGCTGGGTCACATGTTTGAGAAAATTTGATTAGTGGGCCATTTTGGGGTCACTATGGGTCAAGCTAATTTGATCTAAAAATGGCTAAAACTATTTTGACTAAATTTTGTATCCTACCGATTTGGTGTACGAAAAGACTATTGGGCTGGGCCACATATTCGAGAAAATTCAATTAGTGGGTTATTTTGGGGTCACTGCAGGACAAGGTAATTTTATCTTATTTAATAAATGGCTTTAACGATTTTGACTAAGTTTTGTGTCCTACCTTTTTGGGATACAAGACCATTTGGGTGGGTTACATGTTCGAGAAAATTCGATTAGTGGGTCATTTGGGGGTCACTATGGGTCAAGCTAATTTTATCTAAAAAATGGTTCTAACAATTTTGACCAAATTTTGTATTTTACCGTGTTGGGGTACGAAAATACCATTGGGCTGGATCAAAGGTTTGAGAAAATTTGATTAGTGGGTCATTTGGGGGTTACTATGGGTCAAGTTAATTTTATCTAAAAAACGGGTTTAACGATTTTGACTAAATTTTGTATCCTACCGTTTTGAAGTACGAAAAGACAATTGGGCTGGGTCACAGGTTTGAGAAAATTCGATTAGTGGGTCATTTTGGGTTTACTACGTGTCAAGATAATTTTATCAAAGAGACGGCTCTAACGATTTTGACCAAATTTTGTATCCTACCGTTGAGGTACGAAAAGACCATTGGGCTGGGTCACAGGTTTGAGAAAATTCGATTAGTGGGTCATTTTGGGGGTCACTACTGGTAAATGCATTTCATTGTGAATGAAGGTTGAGACAGTTGTTGAAAAGTTGACAGTTAACAGAGTTGAAATGTTGGCCATATTTCGCCAACTTCGCTAAGTTTGGTGAAAGTTTTGCGACACTGGCGAAATTTAGCAGGAAAATCGACTTTCAAGATTACTAATGCCAAAGCACATGCTTACCGTCAAATGAAAGAATGCATCAAGTTTCTGAATTTTCGCAAAATTATGGCGACATTTGGCGAACAGATTGTTTTTCAGAATCTACAGGAATTTTTCTACTAACAGGAAATTCCTATTAACAGTGAGGATAAATGATTCAACCAATCAGAGTCCATAGAACGTTCTAAAAAACAGAATTTAACCAATCAGGGTACACAGAGCTGATTGTTATATGTTGTACAGAGAATTTATTGTTATATCATGTTGAACACAAAGATAATTTTAATGAGCACAGCTCTGTCTTCCCATATGGTTGTAAATAACTTAAAGTAGAACTTTTTAAAAACAGCAAAACATTTTAACAGTTCCATGTATGAATGCATACTTTTGGAAATTCTTCTAAGAATCTCAAGTTATTTCTTCTCATAAGTGTTATTTTTCAAAGTAATGTCAATCAAAATCATCAATCATAAACAATTTTTTTTTTAATTTTTGATATTATCTCATAAATGATTTCTTTATGAGTGTTAAACTACGAGAAATTATAACACAATAACTCTTTACATTTCAACCAATTTGATTTTCTGTGTAATGTAAATCTTAATGTGGCAGTTCAATTAAAAGTGACACATGCAGAAAGCTTAATTATTTTATTTTATTTTATTATTTAAGTTTAATAGAGGCTGCGAAAAGGATTCTAAATACCAGTATGTGATAAAGATATCAGTCTTTATTTTTTTTAATTACTTTCTATTTCAGCTCAACGCATTTTTAATAACCTTTCCAGTTTAATTGCTGTTCTTTTAAAAGCTATTTTATCGGCGGTCATGCGCGATGCGGCATATTGTTTTCACTGCTGAACTCCCCCCTCTCATTCTAAATACCAGTATGTGATAAAGATATCAGTCTTTATTTTTTTTAATTACTTTCTATTTCAGCTCAACGCATTTTTAATAACCTTTCCAGTTTAATTGCTGTTCTTTTAAAAGCTATTTTATCGGCGGTCATGCGCGATGCGGCATATTGTTTTCACTGCTGAACTCCCCCCCCCCCGCATCGTGTCTCTTTGTCCGTTTTGAACAAGCACTGCGCCGATGTTGTTTTCACTGCAGAGCTTGGGCAGGGCGCTTCGATGTCACCATCTTTCCTGCTCCTCCGCTCGTGTTTTGTACGCATGCATCACCCGGCGATCTTGTTTACTAGCGCTGTGATTTCGAGAGCTGATTCATGTTTCGTCTGCTTTGGTGCTGCAGGGGAAAGGGAGCGTGTTTTTTTTTTTTTTGTTTCTTCCACAAATTAGAATGTTTCTCTTAATTGTCAAATCTTAATGAGTTTTCCATTTGTTCTTTTAATTTTCACGTAATCTATAATCAACAATATATTTTAAATTAATCTTGCTTTGTATTCCCTAGTTACTGGTATACCAATGACACACATTTTTCTAAGGGAATTTTAATTAAAAATGATATAAGAATTTACTTTGAATGTGGTCTGATCTGAGGCCTGGTCTAGTGCCGGCTCGTATCCGAGAATCTCGCCGTTACGCTGGATTCTTATGGAAATCAATTCGCGTTTTCAAAGTTTTTAATGTTCTTTAGAATGCTGGGGTAAACTTAAATTTAATATTTTAAAAAGTTTAAATTAAGTGGTAATGCAATTAATTCTATAACTCTTCATGGATTCGGCCAGAAGGAATATTTAAAAAATCATCGTTGTAAAATTTGTGATGTTCGAGCCAGAACTTATTTTTTCAAAGAAGAATGATGTGCAGCTACTCTCATTCTCATTGTTTCTTCCTTCCACAAGAACGTAATAAATAGATGGATCCAATTCAAAAGGAGCATTTATTTCAAGTTGTCTGTGTCTCTTATTTAAAAAAAAAACAAGTAAGAATATTTTATTCATTTATTTTTTAGATGTAATTCTCTTCTTGAAGAATTTGACCTAAAAAACGTCTTGCACGTAATGTGCAGGGTTATTGCAATCATGCTACACAACTACAATATTTAAAGGTTCCCTATACGATCTATTGCTCTCACATAAATAATCCTCCCATCAATATATTATTATCGCCACACAGTAGTTAGCCTCTTATTAATAGAGTGGCTAACTATTGGATAAAACAATCAGGTAACAAGTTTTTCTTTTATAAAAACCAAAGGTTTTGCACGCATGGTTAAAATGGGGCAAGTGGTACACTATATTGCCAAAGGTGTCTGGTCACTTGCAATTTTAGACGTTTTGTTAACTATCTAGAAAAATACATGAGGAATTAACTTGAAACTGCAGGTGTGTAAACAGTATTACAATAATAAAAAGAAAAGGCACTATAATTTACGCATAATAAAAATTTTCAAATAATAATAATAATAATAATTTTTCCAAATTTGAGAAGTTCCATTTGAGGAAGCAGCAATTTCTGTAAATGCTGTGAAACTGAACTTAAAGATAGAAAACTATTGCAAACAGGCACAGCTGTAAATTTGTAACACTTTAGATCCATAAAAATGAGTAATATTGATGAGGGAGAAACAAGTTCCACAAGATGAAGAGGACTGACGAGGAGCAATCACATGGATATATTTGCCTTATATGAATGTCGACCATCAACAGTCACTTCAACTCGCAAAAGAGTGCAGGTAGGTAATTATTGTACTATCAGGAATCATCATATTTGCAGACAGCAAAGAAAATCAGCCAACAATGGATACAACACATTCTGAAGACTTTTCCACCAGGTAAGCAAAGTCAGATGATAATAATAACCAGTTTATAGAAGTTGTTAGTATATATTCAGATTGTAGAATGTTAAAAATGTAGCATGGGTAGACAGTAACTATTTCAGGAACAAGAATATGCAGCAGTTAGGTAATGGCTATAACTTCTCAAAAAATAAAAAAAATAATACGTCTCTTTTTTGTGATTATGGTATGAGAATTTTAATAAAAAGACGCAGATGCTGTGCAATATAAAATTTATATTAGGATGAAGCAACAATTCCTTGAAATTCAAATAACAGAGTTCTCAAAATGTAGAACAGAAAATGCAAAATATTGTGTAATAATTTCAAAATATAAATAAAGTTCTTGAATTTTAATTTCTAGAAAGAACACAGACTGCTTGCACACTATAATCATTACAAACATTTGTAGGAAAATGGCGAGAGTCAATGAACTTGGAGTGGTATTGCAATAAGTAATTTAACTTTTGTAGAAGCAACCAAGAACTCAAAAAAATTCATGTATGATAAAACAACTACAAAATCACATGAAAACTTGAGCTTCTATGAGGCATTTCATATTCAGAATAAGTGCAGCAAAATTAGTAATATGATGAGAACATAGCTTCAATAAATTTAATTCCAATAAAATTTTTAATATTCATAAAATGTATTAATTTCATTTAAAAGTGCCAATAAATTACCAAAAATTAACCCAAAATAAAAATAAGAACAACCATAGCCTCTTTAAATTTTGTTCTCAAAACTTAGAACAAGAACAATTTTCACATTTTTCAAAAATATTTGAATTCATCATGAATTATACATATATTTTTAACTTTATATATATATAAAAAAAACACCATAATTTTTCATTTGTTAAAAAGAATAAATTCATTTTCTAAAATTTCATTCTTCAGTAAAATTTGCATAAAATATTCAATAAATCTCATGGAAAAATACCAGAATAAAAATTAATTTCTGTTAAAATATAATTTTTCAATTATAAATAAATTATTAAATATATGCAAGCCAGTTGATAACAAAAGTTCCGAAATTAACGATGTACTGCAAACATCGATCTTCTGTGAAAAAAATTTCTTTAATTTCAGCAGCACAAGAATATATATTTTTTTTAACTTCTAAAAATTTAATAAAAATCAGCAATTCTTCAAATAATATTTCATTTTTAATATAAATTAATTAAGAGAGCATCAAATCTTCAAATAATATTGTTTGCATCATAAAAATGAGTTTCAAATTTTCAGAATAATTTTTAACAAAAAAATTTTCAACTTTTCTCTTCATAAAAGAATAAACGGTGCCAAATGTGGCGTGAAATTATTGATGATAGGAGGAAGAATAAGGAATATAGTGAACTTTTAAATATTTATTGCGGTTGTGATTTAAATAAGCAAATAACCCTGCACAATTTGTGCATCTGTTCTTTTGGTCGAAATTCTTTGAAGAGAGAAAGTAATAAAATAAATATAACATTCTTACTTGTGTGAAGAAATAGATGCAGACTATAAATGATGAATACTCTATAAGAATTGGATCCATAAAATCTTTATTGTAATTCTTGAGGAAGGAGGAAGGATGAGGATGAAAGCTGCACATCTTGGCTTTATAAAGGTTCTGGCTCAAATTTCGTAAAATTCGAAGAATCTTTGAAATATTCCTTCTGGCCGAATCCATTAAGGGATGTAGAATTAATGCAGAATTAATTAAATTACCAGTTGATTTAAAACTTTTAAAATATTAAACTTAAAATTTACAACAGCATTTTTATAGAATAATTAAAAACTGAAAACGCGAAATTTGTAATTTTAATATAATGGCTATTGAAGTAATTGAAGTAAGCAGAGCATATTACGCAGATAGGAGCTTAGCTGGTTTAAGGAATAGTCTCATTAAGTTAGAGTAATGAATATGTATAATGTAAAAGTTCTTTAATTGAAGACAACAATTATTCAGGCACTAATAGTTTATTATAGCACAGGAAGAATGAATACTCACAAGACTTGACAAATAGCATCGTAATAAACATAGTCCAATCAGCTCCAAATAGCACATCATCTTTAAGTATAATGTAGCAGTATCACAGATAAACATGTAGACAATACGTTTTGTAAATTTACTAGACATATCACATTATATTTCACCTCGTTGCACCAAGCTGCACATATTAAGTAACTATTGACTATAGAAGAACGCCATCGACTATCTAATAATCTTAGAACAGTTTAGACATTATATAGCCACAACGACATAACTAAAAATATCGTCGCTGTCTTGACTCACGATAGAATCCAAACACAATGCCGGTACAAAGACCTAACACCTATATATACTAGCAAAGAATCGATTAACTTCCAGAAACACCCACTTCCAGAACAATCTACCGTAATTAGCATACACGTGTCTTTGTTGATTCGATGTCCGATCTTCCAATCGGATCGAACAACGTGTGCCGCCATCTGGTGAGTAGCCAAGGCACTATTCAGATGAACCTACGATGTATGCCGTGTGTCGCTGTTCCTTGCAAAGTGAGAAAACATGTCTGTGTTTCTGTATTTATGTTTCTAAGACTGGATTCACTAAAACGTATTTATTCATAAAGGATGGCTAAAACATTGAAATATTAAAGTGCAAAAGGTGAGTAAAAACGATATATCTATAAAAGTAAGATATATTTATGAGATGTGTTTTATATTTAATAAAGATGGAATTTTAACGTCTATTGTCAAATGTGAAGAGTGTTAAGAGTGCCTGAATGTTAATGACTGACAGTATTATGAAATACTTTATAATAAGTATTTAATTTAATGAGTTGCTTGAGTCAATAAGACTAACAGGCATTATGGAGGCATGTGATTTTCCTAACAAAATTAATCTCCAAAAGAAACCGCGCCACGGCGATTCTAGGATACGAGCGCCGGCACAGGCCAGCAGGCCTCCAGACCAGACGACGTTTAGCATAAAATTACAGCATCATTTTTATTAAAATTCTGTTTCAAAAATGTGCTACATTATTATTTATACCCATAATAGGGGTGCACAAATGTTAAAGCAAGATTAATTTAAACTAATTTGTTGACTATGAATTACGTGAAAAATTAAAATAACAAATCAGAAACTCATTAACATTTAATAATTAAAAGAACCATTCTAATTTGTATTTGAAAGACACGCCCCATCGCCTGCAGTGCCAAAACAAAACAGCTCCCGAAAACACAGGGAACAAGAGCGACGGTGACGCATGCGTACAACACACGAGCGCGAAGCTGCCGAATGCGATGACTGTTGTAAAAACAAGCATCCAGTTAATAGTTTCAGTCTTACTGCCTCATATACACTTTTACACACATGCATTTATTAACTTTCATCCATATTTTATCTTTATTTATATTCACTAATCACAGTATAAAGTTCATAAACATTGCATTTCATTAGTATACAGTTATCATGAAAAACGTAATTTCAGTAATTAATATGTGATTAACTTACCCATACTTCGTTAATTCTTCGTTTAGTACCTTTATTTTATTCATTAGAAACAGTAACTTTCACTTTACAATAGTTTTTAAATTTCAATTTACTTTACAAACATTTGAATGTCACGCTGCAGTCAACACACACGGCGATATTCGATTAATCCTAGAATCGAATATTCGATTAGTGAGTTCGCTGGTTCTGTGATAAAGATATATCACAGTTTTATCTTTTTTAATTACTTTATATTTCAGCTCAACATATTTCTATTTTATAGCCTTTCCAGTTTAATTTCTGTTCTTTTAAAATGCCTTTTTACCAGTGATCGCGCGCCTTGTACGTTGTTTCTATGGCAATGCATCCCTCCTGAGTTCGCTTCAATCGGCACTGAGCTGTTCATTCGGCGGCTCTTACCCGCTCGTGTGTTGTGCGCATGCGTCACCGTCGCTCTTGTTCCCTGTGTTTTCAGGAGCTGTTTTGTTTTGGCGCTGCATGCGAAAGGGGGCGTGTCTTTCAAATACAAATTAGAATGGTTCTTTTAATTATTAAATGTTAATGATTTTCTGATTTGTTATTTTAATTTTCACGTAATTCCTAATCAACAAATTAGTTTAAATTAATCTTGCTCTCACATTTGTGCACCCCTTTTCTGGGTATATATACTAATGTTGCGCATTTTTCCAACAGAATTTTAATAAAAATGATGCTGTAAATTTATGCAAAACGTCGTCTGATCTGAGGCCTGGCCTGTGCCGGCGCTCGTATCCTAGAATCGCTATGCGCGGATTCTTTGGAGATCAATTTCGCGTTTTCAGTTTTTAATTATTCTATAAAAATGCTGTTGTAAATTTTAAGTTTAGTATTTTAAAAGTTTTAAATCAACTGGTAATTTAATTGACTTCTGAATTAATTCTATAATTCTTCATGGACGTGGCCAGAAGGTATATTTCAAAGATTCTTCGAATTTTACGAAATTTGAGCCAGTACTTTTTAAAGACTTGATGTGCAGCTCGATTTTGTTCTCATCCTTCCTCCTTCCTCAAGAATTACAATAAAGATTTTGTGGATCCATGAAATCTTACGAAGTATTCATCATTTATAGTCTGCATCTATTATTTCACTCAAGTAAGACCGTTTAATTCATTTTATTATTATGATTGTTTCTCTTCAAAGAATTTTTGACCAAAAGAACAGATGCACAAATTGTGCAGGGTTAATTGCTTATTTCAATCACAACTGCAATAAATATTTAAAAGTTCACTATTACGATTTATTCCTTATTATTCCATCCCATCAAAAACATATCTCCGTCACATTTGGCGCTGTTTATTCTTTTATGAAGAGAAAAGTTGAAAATTTTATTTTGTTCTTAAAAATTATTATGAAATTTTAAAGCTCATTTTATGATGCAAACAATATTATTTGAAGATTTGATGCTCTCTTAATTAATTTATATTAAAAATGGAATATAATTTGAAGATTTGCTGATTTTTATTAAATTTTTAGAAGTGTAAAAATATTCTTAGGCTGCTGAAATTAAAGAAATTTTCTACAGAAGATCGTTAATTTCGGAACTTTTGTTATCAACTGGCTTGCATATATTTAATAATTTATTTTTAATTGAAAAATGATATTTTAACAGAAATTAATTTTTATTCTGGTATTTTTCCATGAGATTTATTGAATCTTTTATGCAAATTTTACTGAAGAATGAAATTTTTAGAAAATTAATTTATTCTTTTTAACAAATGAAAAATTATGGTGCTTTTTATATATATAAAGTTAAAAATATATATAATTCATGATGAATTCAAATATTTTTTTTTGAAAAATGTAAAAATTGTTCTTGTTCTAAGTTTTTGAGAACAAAAATTTAAAGAGGCTATGTTCTTATTCTTACTTTGGGTTAATTTTTATTAATTTATTGGCACTTTTAAATGAAATTGATATATTTTATGAATATAAAATTTTTTTTTATTGAAGCAAATTTTATTGGAATTAAATTTATTGAAGCTATGTTCTCACCATATTACTAATTTTGCTGCACTTATTCTGAGTATGAAATGCCTTCATAGAAGCTCGTTTTCATGTGATTTTGTAGTTGTTTTATCATACATAAATTTTTTTGAGTTCTTGGTTGCTTCTACAAAAGTTAAATTACTTATTGTAATAACACTACAAGTTCATGGACTCTCGCCATTTTTCTACAAATATTTAGTATGATTATGATGTGCAAGTAGTCTGTGTTCTTTCTAGAAATTAAAATTCAAGAACTGTATTTATATTTTGAAAATATTACACAATATTTTGCATTTTCTGTTCTACATTTTGAGAACTCTGTTTTTTTTAATTTCAAGGAATTGTTGCTTCATCCTAATATAAATTTTATATTACACAGCATCTGCATCTTTTTATTAAGGTTCTCATACCATAATCACAAAAAGGAGACTGGTATTATTTCTTTTTTCTTTTTTGAGAAGTTATAGCCATTACCTAACTGCTGCATATTCTTGTTCCTGAAATAGTTACTGTCTACCCATGCTGAATTTTTAATATTCTACAATCTGAATATATACTGACAACTTCAATAAACTGGTTATTATTATCATCTGACTTTGCTTACCTGGTGGAAAAGTCTTCAGAATGTGTTGTATCCATTGTTGGCTGATTTTCTCTGCTGTCTGCAAATATGATGATTCCTGATAGTACAATAATTACCTACCTGCACTCTTTTGCGAGTTGAAGTGACTGTTGATGGTCGCCATTCATATAAGGCAAATATATCCGTGTGATTGCTCCTCGTCAGTCCTCTTCATCTTGTGGAACTTGTTTCTCCCTCATCAATATTACTCATTTTTATGGATCTAAAGTATTACAAATTTACAGCTGTGCCTATTTGCAATAGTTTTCTATCTTTTTCTACCCTCTGTTGCAAAACCAGATTATGGAAGTGTACCGTCATTTATTTTAAAGTTCAGTTCCACAGCATTTACAGAAATTGCTGCTTCCTCAAATGGAACTTCTCAAATTTGGAAAAATTATTATTATTATTATTATTTGAAAATTTTTAGTATGCTTAAATTATAGTGCCTTTTCTTGTTATTCTAGTATTATTTCATAACCCAATGTTTTCTAAATCATTTTTACCATATGCCTCACTTAAAGAAAATTATTTTATAAATGAAGAAAATTGTTTTATAAATGAAAGAAATTTATAAATGAAGAAATTTTTTTTTTGTTGCATTAAATTATATTACAAATTTACATGCAAAGCAATATTATTCTTAGATCTTTCCAGCGCATTATAAAGAAACATTCTACCACTTGTGAAATGATTTTGGTGAATATTATTTTCTTAAAAGAATCTAAAATGCTTTTATAGTCTTAGTGACTTTCTCAAATGTCACCAATCCGAATTTTGTCTCTAAAGTGTGCAAGTTGTGCAATATTGCCTCAAATCTGCAATTTCTGCCTGCTTGAATACACCTATACAAAAAATGTACATGGGCAACTTAGACTTTCCAGCGCCTCTCAACAAGAGTCTTGTGCTCTTTGTGTTATTTTATTCTAAGTGCCACTTCGTCATATTATTCCTCAACATCATGGAACCACAGTTCATGATTTAGTCTCTGCTAATTACCTGATGTGTCTTCATGCTCTTATCTGCTGTGTCTTCAAATGCTCTTACCTGATGTGTCTTCTTCATATGTCATTGAGTGCTAATTTTTTTTAGTGCTAAAATGTCCTTATAAAGTCTTCAATTTTACTTTAGTGGTGTGTGTTTCAGGAAAAAGGCCAATTTGCTGCTACACTGCCATAATGTCAATCAATCAACCAGTGTGCCACTTAATTTGCAAACTTTTCAGCAAGTAGTTACTTTTTTTCTCAGTGTAATCATCTTTTTAAAATCAGACTAGACTGATTTTAGAACTCTTTAAAAGGTATTACATCTGATTATTTGTTATGTAAAAGCAGAACGTTTATATCCTTCATCTGTAAACAAACAATTTTTTTTTTCCTTCAAGCATTTTATTAGCAATATTCATCTGTTTATTTACAATAGTTTTAGCAAGAATGTTGTATATTTTTGTCTAATTTACATGCTTGCTAATGGTTTAACGGGAAAATCGCTATTAGCATTTTTGTAAGTTTTGATGAATTTATATTATGTTTTATGCTTATTTGATTTACAGATTCGTCATCGGTTCTGGAGATCGCCTTTGACAGTCTTGTAAGTTTTGGTGTTTGTTCAGTTTACAGATCTACTAATTGTTTAAAACGGGCTGCTATTAGTGTTTTGTGAATTGATACGAATACATATTAATAGTTTGTATTTATTTGATTTACTGATTTGATAATGGTCTCAAGATTGTGGGAGGATATTAGCACTTTTGTAAGTTTTGTAAATATCACCCAAATAATTCACATATTGTCAATAGCTGATTTTTCTGTAGGATATATTATCCTTTTCATTAATGTTATATAAATTTATGATTATAACATGCTTTACATAATGGTGCACTGTGTTTGTTTTTATACTCTCATAAGATGTGTCATTTGATTTTAACTTGTCTTTCATTATGAAAGTTAATGGTTAAATTATTTTTTTTGAGGATCCTCACCTTTTCTCATCTTCTCTTATTTTTTTCTCTCATTTTTACAAAAAAAAAAAAAACCATGGTATATTAGAAAGAAAATTTATTGAATATTAAGAGAACATTTATTGAGTATTAAAAGAAAAATGTATTGAATATATTTAAGAGAAATTTTGTTGAATATTTCAGAAAGAATTTTATTGAGTATTTCATGAAAAATTATTTTGTTATATTTTGAAAGGTTTTTTTTACTAAATCCAACTAATTTGATGATTTTACTTATTTATGACAAATGAATTTAAATTTTGTTGCAACATGATTTTATGCAAATTTCATATAAATTTTGGGTAATAATTGTTATGCACTTATATATACTTGTTTATGATATATCAGTATTATGTGCATTATGTTAAATACTTACTTTTATATGATTTGAATTATATATATAAAAAAAAAGTACATACTTAGGCCTTTAAATGAATTTAAATCCTTACAATGAATTATTTTTTGTGCACATATATGTTATTTAGAGTTAATTTATATGCTCTATATTTTTAAAAGTCCTAGGCATCAGTCAGAATTTAAAGTATTCTTGACTTTTTGTTGCTTTAAAATTGCAACTTATTATTATTTTAAATATTTATGTCTAGACAAGTCGGAATAATGAAGATATTACCGACTCTTTTTATGTTGCTTTACTGTTGCAACTATTTTGATATGATCTCATCGCTAATTTAAATTGAATATTAGCTTTTTTTATATACATGATGGTATTTGTTTAGAGTTCAAGATTAATGGAAGGTATGCCTTTCTTTGCTAAAAAATGCAATGGGGCTTCTGTATACTCTGTTATATTGTATACTATAACAACTTGTATAATTTGTGATAAGATTTTTGAATGTACTACAATGATGTATATTCTTTCTCTTTTTCTTTTTGGTCGCTGCACATCACATCAAATTTCATTAATTAATAATTAATTTACTTTTCTTGGCTCTAAATTTATGTAATTGTGTCATTTTACTTTGGCATTTAAAAATTTTGTCTTCCCTTTGTCGAAAAAGGCTTTTACTATTTTTAACCCTTTTTCTCCTTCTGGTCAGTCAAAATTTTTGTCGGTGAATGGGGGTATTGTGATAAAGATATATCACAGTTTTATCTTTTTTAATTACTTTATATTTCAGCTCAACGTATTTCTATTTTATAGCCTTTCCAGTTTAATTTCTGCTCTTTTAAAATGCCTTTTTACCAGTGACTGCGCGTCTTGTACGTTGTTTCTATGGCAATGCATCCCTCCTGAGTTCTCTTCAATCGGCGCTGAGCTGTGATGTCATCGTCATTCGGCGGCTCTTACCTGCTCGTGTGTTGTGCGAATGCGTCACCGTCGCTCTTGTTCCCTGTGTTTTCGGGAGCTGTTTTGTTTTGGCGCTGCATGCGAAAGGGGGCGTGTCTTTCAAATACAAATTAGAATGGTTTTTTTAATTATTAAATGTTAATGATTTTCTGATTTGTTATTTTAATTTTCACGTAATTCCTAATCAACAAATTAGTTTAAATTAATCTTGCTCTCACATTTGTGCACCCCTTTTCTGGGTATATATACTAATGTTGCGCATTTTTCCAACAGAATTTTAATAAAAATGATGCTGTAAATTTATGCAAAACGTCGTCTGATCTGAGACCTGGCCTGTGCCGGCGCTCGTATCCTAGAATCGCTATGCGCGGATTCTTTGGAGATCAATTTCGCGTTTTCAGTTTTTAATTATTCTATAAAAATGCTGTTGTAAATTTTAAGTTTAGTATTTTAAAAGTTTTAAATCAACTGGTAATTTAATTGACTTCTGAATTAATTCTATAATTCTTCATGGACGTGGCCAGAAGGTATATTTCAAAGATTCTTCGAATTTTACGAAATTTGAGCCAGTACTTGTAAAAACAAACCTCCAGTTAATAGTTTCAGTCTTACTGCCTCATATACACTTTTACACACATGCATTTATTAAATTTCATCCATATTTTATCATTATTTACATTCACTAATCACAGTATAAAGTTTATAAACATTGCATTTCATTTGTATACATTCATCATGAAAAACGTAATTTCAGTAATTAATATGTGCTTAACTTACCCATACTTCGTTAATTCTTCGTTTAGTACTTTTATTTTATTCATTAGAAACAGTAAATTTCACTTTACAATAGTTTTTATTTTCAATTTACTTTACAAACATTTGAACGTCACGCTACAGTCAACACACATGGCGATATTCGATTAATCCTAGAATCGAATATTCGATTAGTGGGTTCGCTGGTTCTACGATAGATGGCGACAGAGGAGTTACTCTCTGATTCGCCGTTTCATTAATTATTCATGCCGTAGGCCACGCGTCACTTCCGTGACAGTTCTAGAACCTCGTTATCATTGGTAGATGAGCCGTTGGTCAGGTATTTATACTCTGTACTTCGCGTTCACCGGCACTTCGGTTTATTGTTTTTGATCTTCACGTAATCGGTCGAGCCTGAGTTTGGCTCCGGCCGTTGTGATGGAATGGTGCTGTGTCTTAAAGATTTAAGTGTCGCTTTTTACCCTTGCAGCTCTTTACTCATAATGAATAAGTATGATTTATATTTTAGTTATGTGTCGTGATTCATATTTAATATAAGAGTTGTCTGTATCATAATAGTATTCAAGATCATCCAGCTGTTCATTATACTAAAATTATCGAACTGGACTTTGTTAATATCATCTTCTGTTGAACTTTTACTTTCAATAAATTGAACTGGATTAGAATACTTGCCTATTTTAATGAAGCAACATCTATACACATCTTTGATTTTCTATTTTCTTATTTAACAAACATTCAACTACATTTTCACCTCGCTGTATGAGCTAATCAATTCCAGCTAAATTCCATTAGCGTTATTTGCTTGTGTGAATCAAGTGTTATAAGAAAATTGGCTTTATTAAATACCATTTTCTGAACATTTTAGGTTATGGGCAAGATGATGCCCATATAGTGAGGACAGTTAGTAGTCTGAATAATATATAATGGACTTAAATTTTTTTTTAGTGAAGTTTTGTGAAAACAAAGTTTGTTTTTGATGCATGAAGAAAGTTTTCAGAAAATCTTGGATAAGAAGATCGTTTTTTTGAGATCGTTTTTTCCTGAAAAATTTAATCCAGCTGTTTAATTGAAGTGAAAAAAAAGCTCACCATCTTAAGAGATAAATAGATGGGGGGGCTGGCATAATTAAGAAGATATATGCATAGTTCCAGTTTTTAAATTATACAAAAGCTTTTAACCATCTTATAAAATATTTTTTTAAAATTTTTTTTTAAAGTGTGAAAATTTTAAATTTTTTTAACTCTCTTGTTAAAATGGCCACTGTTATCGAGAAATTGAATACTGCTAATTACCTTAATTGGGCAGCTGATGTAAAGTATCTCTTATTAGAAAAGAATCTGTGGAGTATCGTGAATCAAACTGAGAAGCCACCTGATGCTTCAAAAATCGATGAACTTTCAAGCTATAAAATTCGTGGCAATCAAGCTTTGGCTCTAATTTTCCTGCATGTTGGCACTGATTATAAAAGATTAATCGAGGACTGTAAGGATCCTGTCGAGGCATGGACTATACTTCGAAACAATCACTGTCCTGATTCTCGTGCACACCACATGCGGCTATTTTCCAATTTGATTGAATGCCGAATCGAGCATAATGAAAGTATTAATATGTTTGCGGCAAGATTGTTGAGAATTTTCAATGATATTAAGCATCTTGATAAAGATTTTAACGATACTTACTTGAATTTTCAGTTACTGCGCTATCTTCCTAAAAGATTTGATTCATCTGTTCAATCCATTTTGAGATGGCGAAAAGAAGATTTTATATTCAATAAGATTGTTGAGGAATTATCAGCTGAGGAGATTCGTCTTCAGGTACGTGATATGGATATGAATAAGAGCTCACCTCATGCAAATTTACTGAACAAAAGGAACTTTTCACGTAAAGAAAAGAAAAATGTCCGATGCTGGCATTGCAATGCGAGAGGACACTTAAGAAAGAACTGTATCAAGTTCCGTAAATTGAATGCAAGGAGCCTTCCATCATCTTACCATCGACATTCATCTTCAGCACGCCATGCAGATACTTCCAGTGATTCTTCTTATGGCCACTACAGAAAACCAGAGAGGTCCGGTTCCAGTCATCGTTCCAGAATTAGACAACTAGAGAGGTCCGGTTCCTGTCATCGATCCCGAGAGAGCCAACCTAGCTTTTCTGATGACGAGTCAAGTAACTCATCCCACTCCCGGAGGAAGCCTATGAAATCCAGATGGTCCAGATCCAGAAAGTCCACACCTACTGTACATTACCAAGATGATAGTGACTGTTCAAGTAATCCAAGGACTGATTTTTGTAAGTCAAATTTTTGTGACATTACTAAATATAATATTAATTGCATAAATGTAAATGAAAGGTCCTGGGTCCTTGATACCGGGGCCACTCATCATTTTGTTAATAACAAAAATTACTTTTTAAATTTTGAACCTTTAGAAGGTGAGGAAATGACCGTGGCTGTTAAGGATGTATCCTTTCCAATTGAGGGAAAAGGGGATGTTAGACTTGATTTTGGCAAGACCAGCCTGACTCTTACAGGGGTTATGTATGCTGGAAAGTTAAAACGTAACCTTTTGTCAGGACCTCAATTAGACATGCATGGGTTTCAGTTTCATGGTCGACGAGGCAAGGTAACCATCTCGCGGGGGGAAGACATAGTTTGTAAGGCATATTTAAAAAATGGAGTGTATCAGCTGTATCCTCGGGTTCCTAAGTCTTCTCCAGTAGAATCAAATATTACAAGTAAACTCAGTAACATGGAGGTATGGCATAGGAGGATGGGACATATCAGTCCATCAATTTTAATGCATACTTGTAAGGAGGGGGGAGTCCGAGGTTTACCTAATTTAAAAGATCTTAACCATAAGTGTGAAGAATGTAGATTAAATAAACATCGAAAGGTATCATTTAAGTCAACCAAAATAACTAGGTCTAAAGGACCACTTGACTTGTTATACGCCGATATATGGGGACCATGTCAAACTGTAGGTCGCAAAGGCGAACGATACTTTTTAACTATTATTGATGATTTTTCACACCGTGTGTCACTATATCCAATTAAGTTTAAATCTGATGCATATGAAATAGTGGTAAATCACATTAAACGTGCTGAGACTTTTCTAAATAAGAAAGTCAAAAATTTCAGAAGTGACAACGGGAGGGAGTTCGTCAACGACGATTTATTAGAATTTTTCACACAAAAAGGAATACATCACGAATTAACAAATCCATATACTCCACAAATGAATGGGACGTCGGAGAGATTCATGCAAACGGTAACAGATGGTGCAAGAACCATTTTATCAGAAAGTGGTCTTAACAGGAACTTCTGGCCGGATGCCATGAAATTTTTTACATATAATTGGAATCGGATTTGCCCGAGATCACAAAACAAAACTCCTTTTGAACTTTACGGAGGTAATAAACCATCGGTCCGTCACCTACGACCTTTTGGATCAGTAGCATACGTCGGAATACCGAAGCAGAGACGTGATGGCAAACTAGGTCCAAAAGCCAGAAAAGGATTCATGGTGGGTTATGCATTCCGTACAAAGGGCTACAGAATATGGGTTCCAGAAATTGACCAAATTATTGAATCATGTGACGTAAAATTTGAAGAGAACATCCTTTATAAAAATAGTGAGTCTACAAGCAGTGGAGCCTTGATGGGCCCATTGTTCGATGATCTTCTTCCCAGTAGCACTGAGAACAAGAATACAATTGTCGAGGTTGCACCTGAGGGTACTCCAGGTCCCTCCAATTTACATCAAGGTTCTCAGCGTGATGGGGAGGAGACCACGGACTCTGGGTCCAGTTCCAGTGATGATGAACCTTCAACATCCTTGAGAGAGGTAGTTTTTTTTAGGAAACCCAAACCTCGTCCTGACGGTTCTAGAGTAGACATCTACTATTATGAGCAAGGGAAAAATCAAAGACTCAGATCCATATATGACGTTGAAAGGTACTGCCAGCAACATAAAATTAAGTTTAATCCAAATCTGTTCGATTTCAAAGGTAAAAATGAATACTCTGGTCCTGTATCCTCATATATATCACCATCAGATGTTTCCGACAGTCCCGAATTAAATTATCTAAAGCCTAGTGCGTGACTAGACGTAGAAGTACCTCGCACCTTTAAGCAAGCTATGAGGTCTATGCAGAGGGCGATGTGGGAAGCAGCAATGCAAGCCGAAATCCAGGTCATGCATGAGCGAGAGGTTTGGCATTTGGCTCCATTGCCTGCCAACGTTGTCCCAGTGGGTTGCAGATGGGTATATGCAATCAAGAGAGATGAATTTGGGAGGATCGCACGATATAAAGCAAGGCTAGTTGCCCAGGGTTTTAAGCAAATTAAAGGGGAGTCCTACGATGACACCTTTAGCCCTGTGGTGAACTTTGGTGTGATCCGACTATTCTTCTCCCTCTTGGTTTCGCATGGCGGATGGCTTCACATTCAGTGTGATGTTACCAGCGCCTATCTGTACGCTCCGCTGAAGGAGAACGTCTATATGTCTCAACCTCCTGGTTTCATCATTCCCGGAAAGGAGCATTTATATTGCAAGCTAGATCGCGCCCTGTACGGACTTCATCAAAGCGGAAGGGTGTGGTATTTTGAAATACATGAAGTACTCACTAAAATTGGCTTCAGTAAATTAGAAGCGTGTAATTGTGTGTACACTTTTGGTACAGGCATCGTACTGCTCTTATATGTTGATGATATGGTCATTCTAGGCAGAAATATGAAACTCATCAATGATGTTTTGAAGTTAATACAGAAGCATTTCGACATTAAAATACTGGGAAAGACTCGTAAGCTTTTGGGTGTTGAATTTGAAGGAGAAGGTGATTCTTTGGTAATACATCAAACTCAATATATTGATGAAGTCTGTAGTAGATTCAGAGAATACAATATTCCTGTCTCCAGTCTACCCATAAGTAAAGGCACAATATTTTCAAAGTCTGATTGTCCTGCTTCTCCATCCGATATCCATCAAATGACAAAATTACCATATCGCAGTATTTTAGGATGTCTATCATTTCTTGCAAATCGCACTAGGCCTGATATTTCATATTCTGTTAATATCTTAAGCCAGTTTCAAAGCAATCCAGGTTTACCTCACTGGGAGGGTTTAATTCGTCTACTAGGCTATGTTAAATACACACGTCATTTTCACCTTAGGCTACAGTGCAAGTCCGTTCGTTTGGTAGCATTTACCGATGCAGACTTTGCAGCTAACCGTGACGACCGAACTTCCATGGGAGGGCAAATAGTCATGCTCGATAACTCTCCCGTTGACTGGCGTACTTTTAAGGAAAAGTGCGTCAGTTTATCAACGATGGAATCTGAGTTTGTAGCAATGACTGAGGCCACCAAAAGCTTAGTTTGGTATGATCGGATACTGCGAGAATGCTCGGTGATTGGTATCATTCCTGAACGTAGTCAAGTAGCAGAACTAAGGGCAGATAACCAAGCAGCCATAAATTTCATTAAATCCCCAGTTGAGAATCACAGGTCAAAACATATAGATGTCAAGCTTTTCTTTATTCGTGATTTATTTTACAGAGAAGTCTTCAATCTTAGTTTTGTCCGTAGTAAGTCCAACCTGGCGGATGTGTTCACCAAGCCTCAGACCAAATTTGACCTTAAGAGGTTTATCGACCATCTATTTATCACCGAATAAAAATAAGTATTATTATACGTACCTTTTTACCATCTTCACTGTTATTGTATGTATGCATTTTTTAAGATATATTTAATTTGTTAAACGCAATCGTAATTTTATAGGTGTTAGAATGTGTTTATACAAAATCTTGTTATTTTTTTTTAATTTCTTAAAGTGCAATATTTTACATACATATTTTTAAAATTTGACCTCTTGACCCGGTGATATTGTTACAAAGTTTTTTTTTCATACTTTGTTCTGGTAAGGGCCCTACTAGACAAAGCCCGTTTAATGCGATTAGAATTGTTAAAAATTGTTAAATCGTTATATAGTGTTGATAATGGTTTTATATTATGTTACCTTATGTCTTGAGATGTTTGAAATTGTATTTTTGATATGTTATTAATTGTAGTCTCTTCCTAGGCATCTGAGGCGTCATCTTTTTTTTAACATCAGTAAATTGCATGCATAAATTAGATCTTAAGATGATGTGTTTTGGATGCCAAGCATTTTTTCTTAAATTTCTGAAAGTTTTTGAAGTTTTAAATTATTTCAAGTTTTCACATTAATAAAGTTTGTTGTTACAAATGTTTAAAGTTTACTTAGATTTATCAAGAGTGTCATATTGTGTAAAAACCCTTCAAATTGAAGGTGTTGTCTTATTGAATTGGTGGTACGTATATATATATTTAACTTTGGTTAGTTTAAAATTGCACATTTATTCTTCATGTATATTTAATATTCATATATTTAAAGTTGTAAACTTAAAATTTAAAGGATTTAAAAAGTGTTATATTCAAATTTTTTTTTATTGTATAAGTACTTTTTGAGGTTTCATCTTACAAGTTTTGTAAGAGTATTGAGCTGCTTTTACTTTTCCTCCCTGGTTATCCTTGCTGGTCCATGTTAATGTTTTTGGGAGTTGAGATCAAGTAATTGGGATCCATGGGTAGGAATTTTCGGTTTAACTGCTTAAAATTTTTTAACTTCAACTTAAAATGTATTTAGAGTTTGAAGTTTTTGGCAGTAGTTATGCGTTCTAGTTGGCACATCATTTAAGATGGCACATTGTTATAGTTGAGTTCTTTTAACTTTTAATTTTTTTTTTTTTACTAATACGCTTTTATCTTATAGTAAAAATTTAATCCAGTTTTTAAAATTTTGTTTGTTTTCTGTTTTATGCAGTAGTGTCATTAGTGTTCTTTGGGATTTTTCATCCCTTATTTATTTTTCTCAGCTTCATGTCATTTCTGACATTTTTATAGCTGTTTTGCTTAGAGACAGTAAGAGGGGGGGCACTTGTTGTAAAAACAAACCTCCAGTTAATAGTTTCAGTCTTACTGCCTCATATACACTTTTACACACATGCATTTATTAAATTTCATCCATATTTTATCATTATTTACATTCACTAATCACAGTATAAAGTTTATAAACATTGCATTTCATTTGTATACATTCATCATGAAAAACGTAATTTCAGTAATTAATATGTGCTTAACTTACCCATACTTCGTTAATTCTTCGTTTAGTACTTTTATTTTATTCATTAGAAACAGTAAATTTCACTTTACAATAGTTTTTATTTTCAATTTACTTTACAAACATTTGAACGTCACGCTACAGTCAACACACATGGCGATATTCGATTAATCCTAGAATCGAATATTCGATTAGTGGGTTCGCTGGTTCTACGATAGATGGCGACAGAGGAGTTACTCTCTGATTCGCCGTTTCATTAATTATTCATGCCGTAGGCCACGCGTCACTTCCGTGACAGTTCTAGAACCTCGTTATCATTGGTAGATGAGCCGTTGGTCAGGTATTTATACTCTGTACTTCGCGTTCACCGGCACTTCGGTTTATTGTTTTTGATCTTCACGTAATCGGTCGAGCCTGAGTTTGGCTCCGGCCGTTGTGATGGAATGGTGCTGTGTCTTAAAGATTTAAGTGTCGCTTTTTACCCTTGCAGCTCTTTACTCATAATGAATAAGTATGATTTATATTTTAGTTATGTGTCGTGATTCATATTTAATATAAGAGTTGTCTGTATCATAATAGTATTCAAGATCATCCAGCTGTTCATTATACTAAAATTATCGAACTGGACTTTGTTAATATCATCTTCTGTTGAACTTTTACTTTCAATAAATTGAACTGGATTAGAATACTTGCCTATTTTAATGAAGCAACATCTATACACATCTTTGATTTTCTATTTTCTTATTTAACAAACATTCAACTACATTTTCACCTCGCTGTATGAGCTAATCAATTCCAGCTAAATTCCATTAGCGTTATTTGCTTGTGTGAATCAAGTGTTATAAGAAAATTGGCTTTATTAAATACCATTTTCTGAACAGTACTTTTTAAAGACTTGATGTGCAGCTCGATTTTGTTCTCATCCTTCCTCCTTCCTCAAGAATTACAATAAAGATTTTGTGGATCCATGAAATCTTACGAAGTATTCATCATTTATAGTCTGCATCTATTATTTCACTCAAGTAAGACCGTTTAATTCATTTTATTATTATGATTGTTTCTCTTCAAAGAATTTTTGACCAAAAGAACAGATGCACAAATTGTGCAGGGTTAATTGCTTATTTCAATCACAACTGCAATAAATATTTAAAAGTTCACTATTACGATTTATTCCTTATTATTCCATCCCATCAAAAACATATCTCCGTCACAGGTTCTACGATAGATGGCGACAGAGGAGTTATTTTCTGATTCGCCGTTTCATTAATTATTCATGCCGTAGGCCACGCGTCACTTCCGTGACGGTTCTAGAGCTTCATTGTCATTGGGAGATGAGCTGTTGGTCAGGTATTTATACGCTGTACTTCGCGTTCATCGGCCCTTCGGTTTATTGTTTTCGATCTTCACGTAAGCGGTCGAGCCTAAGTTCAGCTCCGGCCGTTGTGATGGAATGGTGTTGTGTCTTAAAGAATTAAGTGTCGCTATTTACCCTTGCAGCTCTTTACTCATAATGAATAAGTATGATTTATCTTTTAAGTTACATGTTGTGATTCATGTTTTTGTCTATATCATAGTAGTATTCAAGATAATCTAACCGTTTATTATGCTAAAATATCGAACTGGACTTTGTTAATATCATCTTCTGTTGAACTTTTACTTTTAATAAACTGAACTGGATTAAAAATACTTGCCTATTTAATGAAGCAACATCTGTACACATCTTTGTTTTTCTATTGCCTTAATCAACAAACATTCAACTACATTTTCACCTCGCTGTATGAGCTAATCAATTCCAGCTAAATTCCATTAGCGTTATTTGCTTGTTTGAATCAAGTGTTATGAGAAAATCGGCTTTACTAAATGCCATTTTCTTAACAATGACGTCACAGCTCAATATCAGCGCCGATTGAAAGGAACGCAGGGCGCGAAGTAGGGAGAATTAGCCTTGCCAAAAAAGCAACGTACAAGGCGCGCGATCGCTGGTAAAAAGGCATTTTAAAAGAACAGCAATTAAACTGGAAGGACTATAAACTACAGAAATACGATGAGCTGAAATATAAAATAATTAAAAAAGATAAAACTGTGATATATCTTTATCACACCTGCCTCAAGCATGCATCTAGATGGGCAAAGTCCGGCTAGTGCAGCATATAATTAAATTGTTAAAAGCAACCAGGTTATTATACATGAATATGGAAAAAAGAAGGAATAACATCTAATTACTGACTTAGTATCAAAATTCTTACCAAGATGTAATCCCTTTGTTGGAGCCATTATCTCAGCTACTTCCCTGCTAGGAGAACTAGTAGCACTATGTTGTGAAGACTTTCTTCTTTGCAAAGTACTAGGCTCTACAGGAAGGGAATCAATTCCATCAGACAGTCGAGTAGTAGTATCACATTTTGACGCAGTATTTTTTTGCTCTTCATGGTGTGAAAATGAGCTTTGAGTAGATAAATTAGAATGAGAAGGTGATGTAAAATCATCTGGAGTGAGGAGAACTTCTGTGCAATTGGAGTAATTTATGTGTGAAACTAATGATGTTAAATTGGAAGCAGATGACTGGGATGAAACAGCAAGTTTTTCCATGCCAAGTCCCTTCTGAATAGACATTTCTAGATCTCGGGAAGCACGATTAGTTGATTCTTTGGCATCTAAACTAATATCAGACAAAGCATCTTTAAATACTGGAAGGGAAAAAAGAAAAAATTAAAAACGTTGAGATCTAACAAGCATATACCTACAATATTTGAATAAAACTACACAAACAAATTGAAGGCATTATAGGGATATGAATAGTTATCCCCAGAGCGAATTCACTGGGTGAATCAAACAGTTAGGATTTCACTGTATTACACTGCATAAGGCACTGGAAAAAAGTTTAAGGCCATAGAAGAAACTGATTGTAAAATACCTGTAGAAAATATAAGGACAAGAAGTAAAGACCCCAGTTTATTTAAGTCAAAATTAACAGAAAAACACAGTTTTCAAAATTATACAAATTACAATTGGTAAAATAATGACATATTTAAATTTTTGACACACTTTACCAAGAAAATAAGTATAAGGTTGACAATTTTTTAAGTCTTTATCCTATAAACACATTTTTTTAATTACCTTTATAAATCGATCTGTCAATGTGGCAGTAAGTTTAGATACAGTTTCATTTTTTATATTACTCCAGGCAACCTTGATGTTGTTGATGATTTCCCGTTTAAAATCTTTATAAATCCATTGGATTCAGGTCAGGACTCTAGGAAGGCCACTCAAGAATATGAACACCATTAGCTTCAAACCACGCTTTTGATGACTGGGAAACATGGATACTGGCATTGTCTTGTTGAAATATTCACTCTCCAGATGTAACAAATGGTGCATTACGACAATGGGTAGGGTTCCACCTGCTGTAAATGCTCCCCATAACATAACAGACCCACCTCCGAATTGGCATTTAGAGAAGTAAGGCTTTTCGAATATCATGACAGTACTTTGTAAACCCATCAAGTCAATCCAAATTAAATTTCTTTTAATCAGAAAAGACAACTTCTTTCCATTTATCTCCAAAAAAAAATTATTTTTTGGTAAATTGCACGCAAACAAGTTTATCCTGATTTGTTAAAGGAGGACAAGGTCTCAATTTTACATACTTTGTCCTTCCATCTTAACTTAAAACATTGCGGACAGTTTCGACTGGGTCATAAGTTTAAATCATTAACTATTTGAGACGAAGACCATTTTTTTCTCACATGCCAATCAAAATACAGCTGATTTTTGATGTCTTGACAGTAAGCAAGGGGTGCAACCTGTGCGCTTGACTTTTCATAATTTGAAGGATCTTTTAAAAAAATATTGGCAACAGTTTTCGACAGGGTTGGCAAGTTTTTGACGCATGACGGTTTTTACCGGTTTTAACCATGGTTTTTACCGTCATGTCAAAAACCTCCTTGTCAAAAATGTCAAAAACTGTCAAAAACCCATTTTTTAGTAGTTAGTTTTTACATTTTTTTTTTTCATTCTATCTTTAATATTAAGTTGTTTTACATAAAATATTCAGAATCAAAAAGACTCTAAAGTATATTTATCCATCCAAGAAAAACAAAAAAGAATTGCATTAGAATAATACGTGTACATCTCTGTTAGAAGATCTCTGCAACAATCTTAAGCTATTTGGCAAATTAGATTTTTTGAAGAAATCCTGTAACCTATAAGTATTAGATTAAACAATGTGTATAATTTCGGTACAATTTATTACATTGTTGAAAACAAAATTTTAAGATTCTACTTATTAAAGTGCAAATGAAAATCACCTTAATTGCATTTATGAAATACATAAGATATACATTTTAAAATATTATATCGAAGAATATTCAAATTTATTCATTGCCAGTCTATGCTTAACATCTATTGTCATACAATGTAACAGCAGCATTTTTGCATCTCTAAAATAATTTTAATGTACTTTATTCAAAATGTATATTGAATGTTATTTAATAATTATAATAACCTTTTATTATCATTCAATATTAATGTTAATTGCAGTTAGTAGAATCTATATTAGTGAAGATTATGACAAATATTTTTCTTTTCTTTTACTCTTTTATTTTTAAATCTTTCCCATATTAGGAAATGTTCTTCGTTTAAATAAATTTAACAAATGTAATTGTAAATAATAATAATAACAAGAACAACAAGGTAAAATCAATCTAGAAATGTATTGTATGCTACACTTACACCATAAATTGGAGGACAATCGAAAATGATAGGTTTTTGACGGAATAAACCGGTAAAAACACGGTTTTTACCACTGTCATGTCAAAAACCAGTTTTTGACGTCAAAAACCCAACCCTGGTTTTCGAATGACCTATATAGATCTTGAAATAGAAGCCCCATTCATTCCACATGCTTTCATGCCAAGAATTTTGCAACATTTTACGTAAGACAAATGCATGCCTTCACATTTTTATCAACAGCAGAAACAAGCCGTTCAATGCTTTCAAAACGCTTAGTAACTCTAACTTTAAGGTTTGAAGCATGCACAGATGATATAATTTTCATATGAGTCAAAAAACATTCGCAACCTTATACTTTTTTCCAACATAAAATATAAAACTTCAAAATTCAAACTTTTTTTTGGCCTTTTTCAACCATTATTTACAATCAACATTATTTAACAAGTGACATTTTTGTTAAATTAATTATTTTGCATTTACAAAATTTGCATAACCCAAACATGGGCCTTTTTAACATGTCTATAATTTTTTCTTATGTATAGTCAACAAAATGTGTTACAATATAATATACTCTATGAACAATTTCCCAACTGGATACAGCAGATGCTGCTTATCAAAATTAGTCAAGACTAACTGCCTATATTTAATTTTTTAGAAAACTAAATAAATAAAATGCCAGCCCAACATGGGCTCAGGAGAAAAAATTTAGACGTCTGCAAGGGCCCGGACAAGATTTATTTCGTTAGACTTGAGCCAGTCCAGGCCTAGGTTTAATTATTCCCGGACCGCACCTGGATTTCATTTTTTTTTTTGAAGAATTGAACCAGGCTATAATACTATAAATATCTGTTTAGTTCAAGCAATTCAACAAAAAAAATAAACCTTCTACTTCCTGAGTAAAAGTACGTACATTTCATAAATTTGCTTACCTAATAGTTTTTATATTTCAGATGTGACATTACAATTTAACCCACTTCTTCCCTTTGTCACACTTTATTGACACCCCCCCCCTTTCTTGAAGTATGATATAATTAATGGATGATGCCTTATTTTGTTTAGTGTTTTTGAAGCAGGTAGAAAGAAAGAGAACTCTGAAAACAAAACAGTGAATTTGTAGTGAATTTGCTCCTTTCGATAAACAGACTAAAACACTACTTTAAAATTTAAACAAATTGAGGAAAGAATATTGTTAGACTATATGCAATTGGAATCAAATTTCAATAATTCAAGTTGCCACATTCTGCAAGAAAAAATTTGCTTTTTACTGAAATTTCATAAATTTATTTCAAAAATAGGTTTTGTAATAATCAGAGTAAATATGCTATTAATAAAACACACACACACACACACAAAAAAAAAAAAAATGTAACAAAGAATGTTGCTTTTAAAGAATGAAATTTGGCTTGATATTACTGATATACTGAGTCTCATGAATGAAAATTTGCCAGAGTCTGGCTTGCGAGCTAAGCCCGTGCAGACCTCTAATCTTCAGTATTATTTTGCAACATGGTCTTTCCTATATTGGAAAAATATATGTAGTTTAAAATATCAAATTAAAGAACACAAGCAATATATTTCTAAACAAGAAACTAACAAATCAGCCAGTGCAAAACATTGCTGGGAGATGAACTACACCTTTGATTGCTAAATTTATCTCTAAACCCACTTCTATACTTAAACTTAACTTTCTTAAAGTATTCTATATCTATGAAAATCCTAAAAATATTGTTAATTGTGACTTCACTTTTCTCCCCTTGTCAGATTGTTGGAAATATATAAAGACATCTTTTTCTTAATTTTTACTAACATCTTTCCACATTACCAGTTTCTTTCTCTATACAATTTCCTATTGGCTGTTCTCTGTAATTTTATTGGTCAATAAACCTATCCCTCGAATCTGCTTCTCTTCAATATACAGGGTGTTTATAAAGTCCCGGACCCATTTTGATGTTTAATAACTCATAAAATAATAAAGATAGATTAAAATTAATAACATAAATGGTTAGATAGACTTAAAAAGTTTCAGGACCCTTGTCAATGAACTTCCACATGTGCCCACTTCGTCGCACGGAGAATATCAAGTTGATAGTCAATTTCACGCCAGGTAACGGCAAGCATGTCGACATCCACAGAGGCTATTGCGGTTGTAATTCTGGCTTTTAAGTCATCAATGTTCGACACTCTCCTCCTGTAAACATTGTCCTTTACAAATCCCCAAAGGAAAAAGTCCAGCGGCGTTATATCAGGTGATCTGGGTGGTCAAAGAATTGGACTTCCTTGCCCAATCCATCTTCCTGGAAAATGGTCATTCAAAGAAGTACAAACGATGGTACCCCAATGAGGTGGTGCACCATCTTGTTAGACATGTTGGAAAACTTCGTATTTCCACAACTAGAAGATCTTCAGCCACATGTCTTTTTGCAACAAGATGGTGCACCACCTCATTGGGGTAATTAATTAATTACCTATTAATTATTATTAATTAATTAATTAATTAATCTTTACACTGATGACAGTATATATTTGCTACCATCGAAACTAGTCTGCAATTAGCTAAAAATTTCTGGTGCTTAAAATGTTGTTTTATCTTCTTATACAGAATTTATTTGCCAGAATTCTATTTTAGCTTCACAAATTAACAGTTTAAGCTAAAAATAAAATAAATTTAGTGAAATTGAAAATTCAGATAAATATTTTCATGCCTTTTAAATTCTTAATAAAGTGTTTAAAATTGCAAACAATTCTCAAAACTTACTGAAGGAATCTTGAGAAAGTGAACTAACAGATCCTAATGATTGTAAAGGGGATTCCAGTTTAGGCTTGTATGTGATGCGACAAAATTGTAGAGCTCTGAAAAATATAATAACTAATGAGAATTCAATTAACTTACAAAACTTAACATTTGCATAAAAAGAAAATTTCTTCATTGTTCTAATAGAAAGAATATAATGCAATTATAAAGACAGTAAACCTGGCTAAAATAAAATCCATTTCCCTTTAGATTCAATCTTATCAGGTTTTATTGTATTACAATATACTTATTGCATGCACATGACAATAATTATTTTTTCAATGTAAATTACATGACTTAAAAGAAAAATATTTAAAAGAAGATTCATACTTTGTATGTATCCAAAATAGCTTCACAATCAACTTCTTTCTACCATCATCATTATCCATATTGGAGTTATTAACATCTGTTATAAAATAAATAATAAATTCAGTACAACTTATTAAAAATATAGAGATACAAGTGCATTTTTTGAAGTTAATATACCTTCTTCTTCATCATCATCCTCATCAAAATTTCCCTCTCCTGAACCCGAGTTCAATTTCATAACAGAAATGGATGAGACAGCAAGACTTAGAACAGGCAGGGGAACTCTAAACTCCGAGATAGATTTGATAAAAGCACAGCATGATATGGGATCTTGTTGCACAAGTAAAATTAACAAAACCTTAAAAGAAGATAAATGAATATATTTATAAAATTCAAATAAAAAAAGTCACTGAAATATCAAAATTATAAATTCAGATTTTAAACTAATGATCATAAAATAAAAAAGAAATTCTTAAGTTATTTTTAAAATATAAGTACCAGTTTCAGAAGAACACAAAGGAGGTACTTGCTTTTACTAACCTTTCTTTTGATATCAGACAAAAACAAATATTTGGAAGTGAGATCCATTTCAGCTTTGAAGCATGGATGAATACAATCTTCTACATTTGGATGAATCCTAAATTAAAAGATCCATCAATAAGAATGATTAATAGTACTTTAATACCACGGACATTTCAAATTGTGACAGCAGATTTCAAAGAAATAATTATAAAACATACACTACAATATTTTAAAATACTGATCTTATTTTGTGCTTATTTTCAAGTAACCCAAAATTAAGACTTATATTATGGAAGAGTCCAACAACATTTGAAATCAAACTCAAAATAAAAAATTTAAAGTTAAAAAAAAAGTTTTTTTAAAGATATACAAACCTGTAAAACTTAATTTTTATTTGCAAATTTTTTATAAGAAAAATCATAATAAATATGTCATTAGACTCACAATAAGGCTTTCTTTCATTATACAAACACATTTTTTTACCAAGTTGCCAACCTCTCAAAGCCAAAAGTCAGGAGACTTTCTTTTCAATAAATCCCCCCTCTCACCCTTGCTTATTAAAACCTTTGAACACCGGCCTAATTAGTACTTGAGGCAAAAAACTGCTATTGAAATAAGAATAGCAAATAAGAATAGCATATACATACCACTTGCATTTTCAATATCTCAAGATTAGTCACTAAGAATTCAAATAGATTTTTTATTTTCAATTTTAAGCTTATATACAGATATGAACAGCAAACTATTCAGAATATGACAGAAACTTAAGTTAAAGATATTTTTTGATGATATGTTTACTTTGCAATAACTTTAGCACACAACTTTTATATAAGCTTATGCATTTGGTGCAGTGTTGATTTCAGACACTTTTCTCAGGGAGGGATTTCTGTAGCTCCGGGAGGGGGGGGGGGGGGAGGAATTCCACTTTTTGCCCATTGAAAGCATAAAATCTCAAATCTTCCGGGGGAGGGGGGACATTTCCATGCTCCGGGTGGGGGGCGGGAAGGGCAATTTCCCCCCCCCCCCCGGGCCACCCCCTGAATTCAACACTGATTTGGTGTTCAAGTGGGTAGCTTTTAGATCGAAAACTCTGCCATGCACAGATATTTACAACTTATAGGCCATTTCCCTCACAACTGTAGTGTTTTATGTCTTCGCACATGAATATTTTTTTCAGTATAGCACTATCCAGGAACATCTTTTAAAATAAGGATTCTGCATTTAATGGTTAACTATGATCCAATAAAAATGACAAAAAGAAACAATTCACTTTAATCATTCTTTGAACAATTTCGTCAACATTAAAGCTTTTTTTTTTTTTTAATGCATTGAACATTATCTAATTATTTTTGTGTTTCAACTTGCATTAAGTGTCATCTGGAGGTACCAGAAAAGTGAAAATATTGCATAACTAATGACACCAAGTCACAGAAGCAGTGTAAAAAGAACATATTTGAGAAATATTAGGTAGCTTTCAATAAAAAAAAGTATAAAGCTACCTATTGCAGCCGTTTGGAGGAAAGCAATTCCGGAAAATTTCGATATATTTTCACCGATCATGACCCCCAGACCCCAAAACCACCCTCCGTTCAAATGTTGATTTATATATATATATATATATATATATATATATATGATCAATGTCATATGATAGCACTCGTATTTATCATAAATCAATTTAGATGAAACTAATTGTGTGTATTAAGCTCACCAATGCTCGACCGAGTTCGTTGGCCAGCTTGGTCCGCCATCTTATTTCAAAATGGCAGCCACTGAAAGATTTAAAACTAAAATAAGTATACAAAAAAGTTAAAAATTCAAATTTATTTTTGATTAAGTGTTTGGCCTTGATACAAGGATTCCGGAGCACTTTTTGTTTTACTTCTATCTTAAAAAATGGCTGAGATAGAGCAGTTTGAAATTTTAGGGTGGCTGACATTTTGAAACAAGACAGTACATTACAAAAAAAAAAAACAACGATTAATTTATGAGTTTTAGTCAACGCGATTTCTCGCAAATTATTATCTTTCATTGTTGTAATCATTTTCCCAATCATACGCATAAATCTATATATTCATATCCGTTAGCGCCAAATTAACACCAAATTTGGCGAAATATTGCCAAATTTGGCGACCAAAATAAGTCTTCATAAATGAAGCCAACTTGGCTATAGCTCAATAATTTGGCGAATTTCTTATTAGAATTCAGTATGAACGAATTTTCTGTCACCAGTTTCTTTGCACTTTAGCTTGCTGTTTTCAAGTAACATTAGCTAAAATTTTAAAACGAAGATATAGGAAAGCTACCTTTTCCTCCCGGTACAGGCCGGAAGGACTTTTTTTTTTAAATATCTTGCAGCAGTTGAAAAGAAACAGATTGGTTAAGAACATGTTTCGGAAACCCATATTTTTTATTTTTAGCCATTCTTTTCTCAGTTTACTTTTTGTTTAATCAATTCACCAATGAGAAGTTATTGTAGAGCACATATTTTAACTGAAACATTTTAGTTTGCTTGTAATAGGGAGGGTAAAGGAGAGTGACATTTACTTTTTGTTACATGCTTATTGCTTAATATAATTAGTCGGATGTGCAAATCCTAAAACTTTCTCCCATTTCATACATGTTAATACTTCAAAAAGCATTATTTTTTTATTACACTTCAAATTTTTTGTCAATAAATGTTTCAAAATCATGAGGAGGAGGGGGGGAGGGATTTCATGATGAAGTTTAATCAATGGGTAATTTACCAAATAATATGAAAAATATTGCTTATTACAAATAGGCAAATTAAACATTGATTGGAGAATTGGGCAATTCAGTATGATTTTTTTTTTAACAGCTACCGCACCCATCTTGAATAACGAACAAAATTTGCTATTACAGTGCCACCTATTGCTGGTTTTCTCAAACATTTTATACAAACCTCAGCATATTACATCTAAATACAAAATTTCGTCGAAAAATATTCATAATTTTTCACTTAAATTGCAAACTAGTCAAAGTTGAAAATTAAACATAGATTGAACGATGAGGAATTAGGTACACATGGTGATTACATGAGGTAATCAGTCAACTTTGTATTTTTCTGATAATTCCAAGCTCATAAATTAAAAAAATGTTCTCGAAAATGTAAAATAATTGTTCAATAATTGTTAAGTTTAAAGTTACGAGAAAACCATGCGACTTGAAAATGCTGCGTGATTGGCTATTACGTCATTGTTTACGGCTCGTGTTTTGCAAGCATTTTGAATTTTTTTGTTACCTCAAAATTTATTTTTGCTTTGGTCTTTACATTATTTTTATCAACCTTTCATTTTTGTTGTTATCTCACTATTAAAAAATGTATTTAACTAATGCTGATGCCACTGACGTAATTGAATTTATTGTGACATTTTGACTTTCTTTGCTCATAATAAAGAAACTACTGCATATAAACACATGAAAACTTGCAGTTTTAGATTTTTTGCAGTTTTTAGTTTGCGCAATGTGCAAACATTTTTTTAATTTGTTAAATTTTTAAAGTGTTTTTCAGATTTTTCATTTATAATTTCATTATCTGTGATTTTTTGATATTCGTTAAAGAAATTAGTTCTGTTTCAAACTTTTTGCCTAATATAGTAAATTTTGTTCGCCGCGATTTTGAAATTTTTAACTGTACTTAATGCAATTTTCAATGTGATTCTTAGCGTTTTTTCTCGTTCTGCTGCGATGTTTTGACATTCCTAAAAAAAAATCTGGTTTTAAAAGTTTTAACCTAATTTAGTAAATTTTGTCCTCCGTGATTTTGAAGTTTTTGCGATTTTCAATAAAATTTTTAGCATTTCCTTGCGCAATTTCTTCACATTCATAAAATAAATTCGGTTTCAAATATTTAGCTTAATATAATACATTTTGTCTTCTGCAATTTTCAATGCGATTCTTAGCGTCTTTTCACGGCGATTTTTTAACATTCGGTAAGTAATTCCTTTTAAAATATTTTAGCCAACTGTAGTAAATTTGCTCCTCTGAGATTTTTTTTTTAATTTATAGCAATTGTTATGTGATTTCTAGACTTTTTTTTTTTTTTTTTGTGTGTGTGTGTGGCGATTTCTACCTTAGTAAAAGGAATCTGGTTGTAAAATTTTAGCCCAATATAGTAAATTTTGTCCTGTTTTCAATAAAGTTTATTCGGAATTCGTACAACGATTTTTGAATTTTTCTATACGATTTTTAGAGTTTTTTCCAGTTTTGCGACGATTTTTTGACGTTGTTAAAAAGAATTTGTTTTTCAAACCTTTAGACTAATATAGTAAATTTTGTCCTTCTCTATGTTTGAATTTTAGCGATATTTTGCGTTCCGTGGCAATTTTTTGACATTCGTAAGGGGCATTTGGCTTCAAACTTTTAGCGTTACAGTAAATTTTGTCCTCCGCAATTTTTGAATTTTTAATGTGATTTTCAACTCGCTTTTTTTGCCTTTCGTGGCAATTTTTTGACATTCGTAAAAGGAATTCTGTTTGAAATTTTTAGCCTAATATAGTAAATTTTGATTTTTGAATTTTTAGCAATATTTAGTGTTTTTTCGCGTTCCGCGATAATTTTTTGACATTCGTGAAATGATTCCTGTTACAGTGTTTTAGTCCACTATTAGTAAAGTTTGTTCTCTGCGATAATTTTATTTATTTATTTTTGAAAGCGATTTGTAGCGTTTTGCGGCTATTTTTTGACATTCGTAAACAGAATTTGGTTTTGAACATTTAGCCTTATGTAGTAAATTTTCTTCTCTGCGATTTTTGAAGTGTAAGTGAATTTTAATGCAATTCTTAGCGTTTTTTCAAGTTTTCGCGATTTGCGTTGAATTTTTTGGCATTCGTAAAACAAACAAAAAAATCAGTTTCAAACTTTTAGCCTATCATAGTAAATTTTGTTCTCCGCGATTTTTGAAGTTTTTGTGATTTTCATTGCGATTTTCAATGCAATTTTTAGCATTTTTGTGCATTTCGCGGTGATTTTTTGATATTCATAAAAGGAATTCGGTTTCAAGCATTTAGCCCAATATATTACACTTTCTAGTCAGCGATTTTTAGCAGCAGATTTTTGACTTTCGGGAACGAATTACTGTTAGAATGTATTAGCATACTACAGTAGTAAATTTTGTCCTCTGCGATTTTTGAATTTTTAGCGAGTTTGCTTTAAAGTTTGCTTAGCAAAAGAAATCAGGTTTTAATATTTTAGTCCAATATAGTTAATTTTGTCCTCTTTTCAATAAAGTTTATTCTGAATATTTTTTCTGAATTTTTCAGTTTATTTTTGTATTTTTTGAAAAATTTTTGTTCGAGTTTTAGAGTTTTCTTTCTCGTTTTTCAGCGATTTTTCGACATTTGTAAAATAATTTTTAAAAAAAAATCTCTTTTCTTAATATAGTACATTTTGTCTTCTGCGATTTTTGTATTCAACTTTTAGCATTTTTCCGCAATTCGCTGTGATTTTTTCACATTAGTAAAATGAATCCGGCATCAAACACCTAGCCCAATATAGTACTTTTTTTTCTCTTTTCAATAAAGTTTATTCGGAATTCGTAAAGCGGTTTTTATATTTTTCGGGATTTTATATTACGATTTTTAGTTTTTTTTGTGCTTTGTCTTATTTTTGCATGTGCCCGGTATAGGTGCAGATTCACGGTCGCCAGTCGCCACGTGGCGACTAATGTTTTTGCTTTGGCGACTAACTTTCTATGTCTAAGTCGCCATGTGTTTTACATGGATGTCCCTTTTTCGTCCAAAGGGAGATTTCCACTTTTTTTTATATATAATATGAAATCCGGGCATTCTCCTCCATAATTTAGAAATATTTAGCTCTTTTTTTTTCTTTTTTCTATTGTCCATAATTAAAAAATATGACTGCCACATTACCACTAATAAATCTGCAATGTCCGCAGAATCGAAAAAAAAAATCCTGAGTTGATATGCGTCGCTAATAAACTCTGTGCCAATGGCATGCCACAATAAGCCCGTGACACAGTAAAATTTGTGCTGAGAAGAGAATAAATTTGTAGCTCTGGGATTTTATAGATATGTTCTTACAGGTACACATAGATATTGGCATGCGATTCTTCCACGAATTAGCAAAACTCCTCGAATTATCATTATTTATTTATTTATTTATTTTTAGCTTTCCGCAAATCAATTCGCCAATCAGCCATGAAAAGAAATCTAAAATTTCTTCAAATCGGTCACTGAAAAATTTTGAACATTTCGTCAATTACTCACCAAATAAAACCATGAATTTCATCAATTGCTGATGACATAAAACCGCGAATTTCGCCAATTGGTCGCAAAATAAAACCGTGAATTTCCCCAATTAGTCTCGGGGGATAAAAAAAATCCCGCGAATTTAATCAATTGGTCGCGAAAAAACCGCAAAGTTCATCAATCAATTGCAAAAAAAAAAAAAATTGTGAATTTCATAGAGTTGTGATAATAAAACATGAAAATCGGCAATCGGTCACAAAAATTTAATTTCTTTTTTTGTCTCCATAGGTATTAAAAAAATTCTTTAATACATCCTTTAAAAAATCCCCTTGCAACAAAAGTTGCAATGAGGCTTATAGTATTCGATCTTTCTCCATCATCCTTGAAAATGTCAGAAATTGTTAAATTTATTTTATTAAAATCTAAAACCTAAAAGAAAATAAATCTTCTCCATATTTTTTTCATATATATTTATTTTTTATTTGATTTTTATAGACTTATTTTCTTATGCAAGTTTCCTAAGTTGAGCATTTATATTCAGCTATGAAAAATCCTTTTTTTTTTTTTTTTTTTTTTTTTTTTTTTTTTGGGGGGGGGGGGGGGGAAGCTTATTTACAGATAAAAAAAACTTTAGAGAATCGTTTATTCAAAAAATATTCAGATCTTACATTACAATTTTTTTCCTACAAATTGTATGCAATTATGGTGGGAAGATTCAATATTCCATTGTCTAAATTTAATTGTGAAAAAAATATTGTTTTTATGTGTTTGTTTCACAATGTGGCCACTGGATTTTTTGGGTTTAGGAGCCACTGGCTCCTTCCAGATTTTGGGAATCTGCACCTATAGTGCCCGGGCAACGCCGGTCGGCTCAAGCAGTTAAATTATTCTAGCAAATGAAATTACAATTATTTTTTAAATTAGGGTGTTATAATAAACGATTTTGACAAAGAAAATTCAAGGCGAATTAGTATCGAATTATTTATTTCACTGTTGATAGTTGTATTTTTGTAAATATTACCGACATAAAATTAAATCTTCATGAAGACAATTTCAAATGATCATGTAATTTTCTATTAAGATCATAATTTTTCTATTTAATTTCAAGAATATATGCGTAAGTTTGCGTTAGTATGTTTATCATTTTAGGCTTGATTATGTGATTGTATAATAAATGACTTCGTCAAAGAAAAATGAAAGAAATTGTTTTATTTTTAATAATTATTTTCTTTTAAATACTACTAATAGTGGATTTTATTTTTGTGCATATTATTTAAAAAATTTATACAACTTGTTATTGATATTATTATTTTTCTATTTGAAATTCTATACAAATTTTATATGTAATTTGATTGTTTTTAAATGTTCGACATATTTTGGCTTAATAATGTATATTTTAAACTTAGCTTCACCTGATGTAGCTGTTTTTCTTTTTCTAATATTCATAATGTTGTTACAATAAATGCATTTTCTAAATTAAAAGCAAGATGAATGAGATTTTGAAGCGTCAGTTTAATTCTTGATATAATGCTTTTTTGTAAATATTACTAGAATTTTTTATAACATCTTTATTAATTTAATTTCAAGTTAACTGTTGTTATTTTCGAAAAATAGATGCAAAATGTCTTAATAAATTTGATTATTTTAAATTTCTTAAATGCAAATTAATTTTATATGTATTTGTTTTCTTTTAAATAAATTATAGTTAGCATATTAATTTACATATTCTTAAAAAAGTTTGAGAAGTGGTGAAAAAACAATCACGGCATAGGGGCAGCAAAATAATGCTCGCCTCAGATAGTAAAATGTCTAGCGCCGACCCTGAGCAGAGCATTAGCACATATGGTGCGTAAATGCTGTCATTCATCAAAGTTTAAAATAAATGTTCAAAGGCAATTTAAAATATCTGTAACTGAAAAGATTCTAATATATTGATTGATGAAAGAATCACAGACAAAAAGGATTAAACTTAACCAAGATTTTATTCATATATAAAACAAATTAAAAACAAGTTTAAAATTAACTGTTATTTTGGCTTAAGGAAAGAAGGTAGAACAAAAGCGCATGGCTAATCCAGGCTTTAAATTAAAAGTCTTCATTTTTGCAGAGCAGTTGAATAATTCTGTGGCTGCTTGTCAGTTCATATTCAATGAACGACAAGTGCGAAAATAGAGAAAGAAAAAAGACGAAATTAAAAAAAATTCCAAAATTTTGAAAGCTGCATATAGACGCAAACCGTCATTTCCTGCACTTGAAGAAAAACTGGCCAACTGGTTACAAGTGTCTCGGCAAAATGGGCTTATTGTAACCTGTACAAATATTCATAAACAGGGCCCTGAAAATAATAAAAGATCAAAATTTACTGCCATTTAAACCAGCAAATTTTGTCACATCTCTTGACTGGTGCAATCATTTTATGAATCAACTAGCTGTTACCCGTGACTTCGTTCACATATCATTAAAAGAAGAATAAATGCATTAATTAAGCAAAATATTTCATTCCCGATAATTAGAAACGTAAATAATTAACTAACTCTTTATCACATTCCATAGGAGCCAATACAGTATTTCTATGTTATAGAGGCCTTGACATAACTAAGTTTTAAAAAAGTGAAATTTTGTGATAAATAATACGAAAAGGAAACTGCAACCAATGAAAAAAGGCGGGCCAAATAAAATCGTGGCAATCGGCGAATTATATAAAAACATATGTCAAGTTTACCTGGTAAACCATTTTACTTTTAACGCCTTTGTGCAACGTTTTAATAGCAATCCTTCAAAGATAATGGAAATAGTATATTCTTTTTCATTAAATTCAATTCTTGTGAATAGGGGGCAATTATTGTAGACCTAAATGCAAGGAGCTTAAATTTGCCTCCTTGATTTAATCTATAACTGGAAAAAAAAATCTTTATTTCTAAATGAAAATATGTTGACAGACGATTTTTGTTCTCCAGAATAAATTGATTCATGAAGTTTGAATATGTGAAAATACGGTTTTTATTTTTCAAAAATTTTATTGTAATCAAATTTTTTTTTCTTTCACCAATATTCAAATTGAACTCCAATTCAAATTGAAAATAAATTCTTTTTTTTTTTTCAGTTTTAATGATAAAAAATATATTAATCCGTTTTATTTCTTCTTTTTTATCCACAAAAATGGAATAATTTAGTTGCCATTTTTAAAGAAACTTTGTTAAAATTTACAAATAATAATAATAATAATAATAATAATAATATCTCGGAATTTAAATCATTTTTTTAAATTCTGAGTGTTTATGACATCCTCGGATGAATGATAACCGGTGTTAAGTAAATCGCGTTGCGTTCGACAATCTAAAAAGAGTAGTTGCGAAATACAAACAGACGGTCAGATTTTAATATAATAGATTCGTATTTATTTTTATTTTCCTAATAATCATGGTTGTGGTTTCTGGCAAAAAACTCTCATCTGTATGTAACTGATATTCATGCTTAATAATCGGTATAGATAAAAAAAAAAAAAAAATTCTTTTTAAATATGTCGTGAAACTAAACTACTTTCTATACTTACTGATCCTTGTATTATTAATGTACAGAATTAATTCCCGGTCCTTGTAAAACACATTTGAAAATTCCCGTTTTACTTCAAATATGACATCGCATTTTCCTCAGATAAATCTCTTTTTAATGCCATAATTCTTGTTAATTTTCTTTTTCTGGCAATCAGGACGTAAATTTTAGCGGAAAACTCACATTTGTATGTAACTGGTACTCAAGCTAATTATTAATCAGTATCGATGAAAAATATTTCAGTTTTTCATCTTAAATATTAAGTCCATTATCTATCTACTTTCATTATCCATTGATATTCATGCTCCTTGTATTTTTACGACTATTTGAAAATACATGTTTTATTTATGACGTCATATTTGTCCATGCCGAGGAGGATCCTTTTCATAGTTCCATGGTCCAAGCGAAATCTGTTTTTAAGAATATAATTATTGTTCATTTTTCCTTCTAATTACAACGCAGTTTTTGACAGAAAAAGATCTTTTTAATGTAACCGATATTCATACTTCATGTATAATAACAAATACTCCATATTTTTGTTTCAAACATCACGGAAATTCATCTTCTTTTGAATTCTTTTTTTATTTTCATTTTTCACGTGAAAATTGTTCAATTGAAAATTAATTGTTGAGGAAAAATTATTTTTCCGTGTTTTTATTTATTGGCAACGATCAAAGCCCTAGCAACGATAAAGTAAAATGGTTAAATTTTATGGGAAAATGTCCATTTATTCTCTATGAGAATAACGAAATTTTGAATTATTAAGAAAAATATTTGAATAAAATGAACAAAATTCGGTTTATGTTCATTTGAGGGTTATAATCAACGTATATGCAAAGATACAGGATGATTAAACGCTCCATTTTGACGCTGGCTTCAGCCTAACATTTGCACACAATCAGATTTATAATATTATTAGGATATGGGTTGTGTATCGGGGCTCATACTAAAATTGCCAAAAACTTCCAAAAGAGCTAGAAGTTAAAGTTCACTTTTTTCAAAAGTATGTCATCCAATTGCAAAAGAAATATAACTTTAAATTTTCACAAACAGGAAACATGGATGAAACTCTTGTATGCTTTGATTTATCAACAAATCACAGTGCAGAAGAAAGGTGAAATTTTTTTTTATTAGAACAGTTGCACGGGATTTGAAAAAACAGGTCATTTTTGTTTTTCAAAAAGAGCTGTAAAGCCCACAACTAAAGTAAACATAGCTTATGCCCATTACCTGAGGAAACCCACAGCACTTCATGCTCATTTGGCAGTTTAATTATGATGTTTTAACACCCACTTATGATGTGACGGCAAACCCAATCACAAGGAGAAAAGTGTTTCGCAAGTTCTTCCTGAAAGATGGGTTTGGTTGGCTGGTTCCATTTTACACAAGAACGGGAAGCAAAAATAACAGAATTTTCAGATATAGCAGAAAATTGGGAGACTTTACATATTCAATATACCAACTCATTAAAAAAACATAGTAATGCATGTGTTTCAGATCAAATTTCAGGCTGCTAATGTTAAACCCATTAGAAAAATCTTCTAACAATAGTAATAATAATAAACCCCAATGAAATGATCCAAACAAAATCTAGGCAATTTTTATGTTCAAGAACAAATTTTTAACAACGAAAAGCATTAATAAATTCATAATTGAAATGAAAATCATAAAAGTAATGGAGGGTTGGGGAGGGGGGCTTATGTTATTTGCATCTGTAGAATCAAATTTATTTAGAAAGGTGATAAAATGAAGTATACATGCCAAGAACTGTATCCAATTTTATGCTTTAAATTACATCAATTGATGTAATTCAAGGCATAACATTGCACATAGTTAATATGGTGAATATGCAATTTTATGCTTTAAATTATATGAATTGATGTAATTCAAGGCATAACATTGCACATAGTTAATATGGTGATTGTTTCATTCAGACTTTGTGATAATTTTAGGGATTTCTGAATTTTTTTTAAAATCAACTTTTGAGTACTCAAATTATGTAAAAGGTAGGAAAAGTAACAAGTAAGAAATTGAAAATTAAAATAAAATCACACTGAATTAAAAAAGCAGATCCGCCAAGCTAAAATAAAAACCTTACAGTTTCCAAAGATTATTTTAAATATATCTCGCATAGCTAGTTGTTTTTTCCAAGTGAGCCAGGCCTCTTTCCATGTGCCAAATAATAATAATAAAAACTTCACACTGATAAGAGAAATGTTTAGAATTCATATAAGCTTAGTAAAAAAAGATTTAATGAGTCTAATAAATTTTCTAAGGAGTTATACACAATATATGCTATATATCTATGAGTAATCATGCTTTGTTTTTCATCATTAAATAACACTTATTATATAAGTCCAGAAACTTAAAATGTATTTAATTAAATAGAAATGTGTTATATTGTAGTGTCTCATTATATCACACCATTTAACTGCAACTATTCAGAAAATAAAGATAAAATGCAGAAAAATTATTAGACCCTTTTCCTTCTTTTTGAAAGACACTGAAAAAGAGTTATACCGGGTGATTATAATTAAAGTTACGATTTCAAAAATCGATAAGTTTAAAACTACTGGTCAGAATGACTTGATATTTTAGCAGAACAATCGTGAGGCAATGGAATTTTGTTTGGCGAAGGAAAAAAAATAGTTCCAAATTGTGCCGATAGATGGCGTTGTCAGGATAATGTCAGGGGAAAGACCAAAAATGTATTCTTGAACCCTTTCCGGCGCGGTGTAAATTTGTTTGCAAAATGATGAAATAATAGACTGACACCGGAATTTACAAACGAATCCATTAGTAAAAAGAAACTTGCTTATTTTCTGGTTCTTAATGAAAGGAAAATTTTAATTAAATATTCTTGGTGCCGTTTGTCAGTTTTAGAATTAAAATTGGGTGTCCTTTTTTCTGACCACCGCCCGTTAAATGGTTAAACATATGAATGATGTTGCCAAAAGGAAAAAAATAGAGTTCAGAGATTTACTAAAAATTTATTAGCGAAAAGACAAGACTACGTGTTTACAGCAACGACAGCAATAATGACAAAAAAAAAAAAAAAAAAAAAAAAAGCTTCATGGAACAAACACCTTACTGATTATTAAGGCATAAGTTGCTCAATATGCCCTCCGCCTTGTTCCGCTACTAATTAGAAGCGCAAAACGGCATGCTCCACAACAGATCAGAGGGTATCTGTACTAATGCAATGGGTGTGTTGTGTGATGCTTGCCTTCAAGTCGGCTAGATTCTGAATCCGCCCGCTATAAACAACATTCTTCAGGTACCCCCAAAGCCAGAAATAACACGGGTTTAAGTCGGGGGGGGGGGGGGGGGGGGGGGGGGGGGGGAACGTGGCGGCCACGTTGTTGGAAAATGGCGGCTTATGATCCTATCATCTCCGAAATTATCACTCAGTAGCTGCTTCACAGTAGTAGCAATGTGCGGAGGAGCGCCATCTTGCATGAATATTATGCGATCCACACACTGACGCTGTTGAAGTGCCGGAAGAACATGGTTACGCAAAAGTGCTTCATACCGCTTGCCAGTAACTGTGCAGGTAACGGGACCGCAGGTGTGATCTCCTCGAAGAAAAATGGACCAGAGATAAACGCTGCCGTTATTCCGCACCACACAGTGACCTTTTCAGACTGAAGAGGTAATGGCTGTAGCTGGGACGGATTCTCGGTCGCCCATAACCTGCAATTTTGCATATTTACAGAACCTTGCAAATGAAAGTGGGCTTCGTCAGACCACAGAATGTTCCATGGCCATCCGTTGTCCACTTCCATCCGGGCAAGAAATTGTAGTGCAAAAGATTGACGTGCTTCCAGGTCAGCAGGTAGCAACTCCTGCACATGAGTTATCTTGTACGGATAACAGCGTAAGACGTTCCGTAGGACTTTACGCACCGTGCTGTTTGGCATATCCAGCATTCGGCCAATCCCCCTTGCACTGCTGATTCCAGCATCACTGTCAGTATGTTCCTGTAATGCTGTAGCCACATCTTCCACTGCCGCAGCTGAAACTGGTTTCCTTCCTCTACCCCGTTTAACGTCAAATGAACCGGTCTCTTCGAATTTAGCAATAATCTTTTGCAGACCATTTGTTGTTATTGGACCTTTTTTTATGGATTTTAATGTCCGAAACTTCCTAATAGCTGTAAGTGCACAGTCATCGTTCTTATAAAAAAGCTTTAAGAGAAGAGCGCGATCCTTCATAGTCAGAGTCATGATGAAGCATTCAGGCAAAGAGCTGCTGCTCTGCATTTTTATGGTTGCTATGTCTGCGGTGCGCATGTCACGTATTAGTAATTTGCATATCTTCAGACAATGTGCACCCAGACAGCGCCATCTATGGGCACATTTTGAAACTTTTTTTTTCCTTCGCCAAACAAAATTCCATTGCCTCACGATTGTTCTGCTAAAATATCAAGTCAATCTGACCAGTAGTTTTAATTAAAATTATCGATTTTTGAAATCGTAACTTTAATTATAATCACCCGGTATTTAATTAAAATTTTCCTTTCATTAAGAACCAGAAAAATAAGCAAGTTTCTTTTTACTAATGGATTCGTTTGTAAATTCCGGTGTCAGTCTATTATTTCATCATTTTGCAAACAAATTTACTCCGTGCCGGAAAGGGTTCAAGAATACATTTTTGGTTTTTCCCCTGACAACGCCATCTATCGGCACAATTTGGAACTATTTTTTTTTCCTTCGCCAAACAAAATTCCATTGCCTCACGATTGTTCTGCTAAAATATCAAGTCATTCTGACCAGTAGTTTTAAAATTATCGATTTTTGAAATCGTAACTTTAATTATAATCACCCGGTATATCGAATAAGCGAAGAAACGAGGCACAATATGAGGAAGGCAAGCATATTTATAACAATGTTGAAGGGGTGTGTTCCGTATGGAAAATACATTTGACTCCACAAAGTTAGCAACCTGTAAAAATCGCAATAAGCTGTTGATTTTATAATTTTTGACACGTCAATTTATATTCCACCCAATACATGCAGTGTCAATTAAACAATTCTAATAAATTCTTAATCTAACCAAGAATTTTATGTTTGTACTGTGCATCTTGTAAATATGGTGATAAATGCATCTGTGAAAAAGTAATTGAAAATTATAACATTAGAATCCATGCTTGAAAACATAGTCATAGTGGTCACTTAAATATTGCTATATTGAATACTTTATTATCATAGATTTATTTGCCATCAAATACACTAATAATCAAAATTAAATTGTTTTTATTTTACTCAAATTTAACATAATAAAGATATTAATAGATAACTTTCTTTATTTTTTTAAGTGTGTCCATAATTATATTATATATACCTACAGTCGTCGTCTGGTCCATCCATATATAACAGTGCAAAAACTACCCAACTGAATGGTTTGAAATTTAATATACATAATTGTTGTAGAATTTTGTTGAATCATTTCAAATTTTATGAAAATCGAATCAAAACTTAGATATTATTTAATGAAAATATTTATTACGTAATTTGAATTTTTTAAAAATCGGTACTTCCTTGTTACAGCAACTTCCGAGGATTAATCATCAAGCGACCGAGATGTATTGCCAAGTTATCTGACATGCATGACGTTATAGTCATACATGACCAGACTTGTATAAAACCAAAAACTTTCTGCTCCCATAAATATTGGGTCAAAAACTTTCTGCAAATTAATTTAATGTTTAATAAAATTACGTGTTATATTATTTTGATGATATGAATTAAAAACAGTAGTTTAAAATAATTACCATTTATATTAAAAATTAATATTATTTAAAGAATAATTTTTTTGTTTAAATAATACAACTTTCAGACAACATTGAAATAAGCATTTCAGAATTTTCTCAGAAAGCAGGCTTAGAAGAATCACCTACGACTTTAAGAGTTTCCTCACTCCAGGAAACAGTCGAATCAGAGGAAATACTACCGCCTTCAATATTTTCAGAAATGGGATCAATATTTCCATTTCCATGCTAATTTTGAGGTTTGACAAAATCTGCAATTATTGATGTTTGATTTGCAATTTTTTTTTAACCGACTTAGAAAAAGGAGGAGGTTATCAATTCCACCCGTATGTATGTATGTTTCAGTGTTATTCACGCATAACTCTCATAAATGTGCATCGATTTTGATAAATTTTTCTTTTGTTTGAAAAAGTAAGGCCCCCAAGTGGTCAGATTTCAATTTCGACAAAATCTGATCATTAGAACAAATTATTTAAATTTTTTATTCAAATTTCCATTATATCAACAGAACTTGCTTGTTTCCTCATCACAATATATTTAAAATTAATTTTAAATAAATAAAAAAAAACGAAGAATAACCCTAAAGTTCAATAGAACAAACTTACGGGCCACACGAAGCACCACTTTGGAGCAAGTTGCATGTGTTTGTGTTTGATGGTGTGCTACATCCGGGCGGCGGCTTTGCCGGTGTTTGGAGTTGTGAGTTGCCATTCAAAAATAAACAATTTTCTGTAGAATCTAATTTGAGAAAAAAACCTAAGCCTAAAAAATAATACATCATTTCCTCTGTGTCATTTATGATATATATTTTTTTTCTATTACTATCTTCTATTATTTTTATTTCTATTGAAAATTTTCCAGCCAAGGATTTATTTTTGGCTAGCCACCAGTCAGTCATTGATATTCATTAAAATTTGATGCATTTTGAAATATTTAAATTTAGCTTTATATCATTTTAAAGAAATTCAATTTAAAATGTTTTCTAACACTATGAAAGTATTCGATTTAACTACCACTGCCGGGCTAAAAAGTCCTTGCAGCTGCCGATGGAAAACCCGATCAGCGTCAAGCTCTAATCTGGGAAAAATAGAAATAAAAGCGTCTGATGTCGCAACGTTTTGAGTCTTTAAACTTTGAATTGTGTGCAATTGTAAATAAATTGCACATAAAATTGGGGAATATGTTTAATTTTTCAATATTTAAAAAAGAAAAAAAAATTTTTTTTTTTTTTTTTAATTTTTTCTGCAAAGTTTCAAATTTTGCATAAAATTTTCCGCGCACAGCACGTGTTTATATTATACAATTCTGTATATGGCATATATGACATTTTATACTAAGTTATAGTCACATTCTTCATTGACTAAGTTATAGTCACATTCTTCATTCTATTAAATCCTATCATACATAATTAATTCAATGATACCCCATGATAGATAATGATTATAGGTTGCTATGGTGATTACGTCCTATTTAAGATGGAGTCATATAATTTTTGTATTACTGAATTTAAGAACGGAATTTGTATATTAAAATTGTTTAATTATAGCAATCCTGTAATCTAATAACAGTTTTTTGGATAGATGTTTCTGGAGAAATAGAAATTAAATGGAAGAAGAGTCTAAATATGGATTTTCAAGTTCTGAAAATTTCAAAGCTATGCTCAAGTTTCCCATTGGCATTTTCAGTAACTGTCAACAAAAGAAAACTTAAAATGTACTTATTTTATTATGAAAATTAATCATATCATAATAGCAGACAATATAATTCATTTCACTGAAATAATAGCAGTACGAATGCACCTTATTTGTCATGTTTGACGTACAGTTTCCAACCTTTTTTTATTATTATCATTTAGTTACAATTTCATTTATATAGTTTAATTTTATGAATTCATTATAGACCTTTAATTAAATACAGTGAAACCTCCCTGTACAACCACCTCCATTGAGGGACCATTTTTTCATGGAACGAAATTTAATCCCATAGGCTCAATGCTAATTTCACCTCCATTAAGAGACCATTCTGCGTGGAACTCCCTCCATGAGCGACCAATTTGTTTGAAGAAACGGAAATAAATTCTGTTCTTTCCTGGTCGTTTGACCTTGATTTTATCTTTTTTAATTTTTTTTTTTAATTCCATTAACTTTTCATTGTTTAAACCCCTTTTGTGCTTTTTCAGGCAATGAATCCAATTTTGATGATGAATCAGGAGTGGCAGACACTAAACTCCCTGGCCTATCCTCTCAAAGAAGTAGATAGATTAAATTAATGGAATCTTCATTATCAGTTCAAGATGAACATTTTTTTTACTTTTATTCACTGAACTTCGAAAATGTTTAGAATAAAAAGTTGTAAAACATAAAATTAAAAATTAAAATATAAAATTGTAAAATCAAAACAAGTGTCAATTTATATTTTTTAACCCCTTTTAGTAATTAACTTACGAATTTAAATGAAAATTTTCTTTTGGTATTTAATTTTTCTTTTATTTATTTCTTAATGAGGAAGATAAATTTGCATAACTCTACTTGTTACCTTATTTTCAACAATCAAAAACTAGATTTAAATGCAACCTCCATTAAGAGACCACCTCTCGGAGCAATCACTTTTTAATGGAACAGAGCGTGGTCACTTTAGGGAGGTACTATAAATAAATTTAGAGATCAGTTAATACTTTAATCAACGGTAGCAGTTATAAAAATATTTTCCCTTGTTTCTCAAAAATTAATTTATTTCCAGATTTTATATTTATTGTTCTAGGATTTGAATATTGGAAGATTAAATTAAAATTTGAAGGGGGGGGGGGGGGAAACCTAACAGAATAATTAATTAAAAGAACAGTGAAAAAAGTTATAATTTAAAGATATTTAACAAATATTAACATTTATTTTAAAAAGTAAAACTTGAAAGCTTTAAGAGTTAAGTACCTGTACAATTTTATGTGAAATGCAGGAACTATAAAATGCTCATATTTTAGAAATTCCAAGAGCAGATTATTTTTATTACCTTAAAGTTTGCTGACACATCCATGTTTCACAACTCCAGACTTTTATTTCTGTATTGTTATCAGCTCCAGTAACAGCAAATTTCCAAAATTGCACACTTAAATTAAGAAAAATTACATTTAAATTACATATTATTTCCTCTTTACAAGTTATTAACATAGAATAATCACAACAAATTTTAAAAGATTAGGAAATGAAACATACATAAAAAGTTGACCAATTTGCAGAAAGAAAAGAAAGAAAATTCAAAATCTCAGATAAAGCTACTTGATTCTTATTACCGACAATCAAACATATCACACACTCATGACTGCCTACACAATGTTTAATTAAATATCAATCTATGAAGGAAACAATTTTATCAATTAAATGTGCAGTATTCAACAATATATTACATGTCAGAACTTTGGCTTGCAAAAATTTAATTCTACAGAACAGTTATAACTTCCTACTGCAGTTCTAATTTCTTAATCCCCATTTCAATATTCTAAACAAAAACCCTTTGGGAAAATAGGGAATTTAAAAGTGTTACTTAAAATTGTACACGATTGTGTGATGGCAGGAGAATTTACCAATAATCATAAGATACTAAATAAAATTAAAACGCTTATCCTTCATTTAGCTTTAGTCAATAAAATGTCAATTGAAATTATGAAAACAAATGTTTTCTGGAGTGTTACACAAGACTTTAAACTAGTGTAAGTATGAAGGTAGGTAAAACACATAAGGGATCAAAACAATAATGATACATACTCTGGTCTATAGTTTTTATGATTGTCTAGAAAATATAGAGAGGACAAAGGCTTATCATCATGGGGTGTCCAGTGATGAAGACATCTAAAAGAAAATTAATAAAATGAGTACATATTTTACTAAAAGTAATTTTTAAAAATGAACCATAACAAAACAAACCTAGGAGAAATATTTTTATCCAAGATGTTAACTTGAAAAAATTTAACTACTCCATCAAGACTTCCTATAGCCAGGGCACTTCCATCTGGGGCAAATGTCGCATGTGTGATGGGCTATAAGAAAACATACATAATCAATCATAAAATATAATATATGCTTACTAAGTAAACATGCAGAACACAAGAAGGAAATAGTTCTATAAAGTTACGCATAGTAAAAACCCTTTTGTGTCTGTCTTTACATTTTTATTATTCTGCCTTTACAATTATTATTGTCATTATTTGCTAAAAAGAAGATTTCTCTCTTATTGAGGAGCTCTTACATGTCTGACTACTTGTACAAAAACAATAATTTATAATATAAGGAAAAGGTATTGGAAAGCTATGATGTCTATTTGATGCTGATGTTGTAACAATGTTTTCCAATATCTTAAAAAATTCTTCATATTAATCATTGTCAAATTCATTGTCATATTAATCACACTAGAGAAAAGTTTGGGCTATGTTTTTGATTTTGTTCAGTGACTAAATAAGGCAAAGATTACTATACAAAAATACTGGTATTATTGTAAGCAAAAGTAAGCTCCATTATGCACTTTGTAATATAATCAAAACTAGCATCCGTCAGGCCGAAATGTCAGAAATTTCAGCTGCTTAAACTTAGAAGATAACATTTTAAAATTACAATTTTTTTTTTTTTTTTATGTTTGCTGTATAATACTATAAAAGTAAGTTTGCAAATACAGCTGTTAAATATTCATTTTCAAGTGTTTATTCAGTCGTCAATTGCCTCGGATAATGCTCAAATAAAATCAGTAAGTGCCCCCATTCTTTTAATTCGGTCGAGCCTATCCTTTGAAAAAGCATTTAAATGAGAACACCCTATAAACAACAAACTCAACTAAAATCAACATAAGTTGCTCCAAGTGATAACTTCTTTGGACTAATGTCCACAGCAATTTTTGACAAAGTTAAACCACGGGATTTGTGTATGGTGACACTAAATGCAACTGAGTTCTTGAGCATGAGACATTTTTTTTCTTTCCAAGATTTAGAAATAGGTGTGACAAGGAAAGGCTTTTCAGTTAAAAATGGCCCATGATAACCAAAATCAACCATTACAGCCTGTGGCAAGTCTGGAGGCCTAAGTCCTGGCTATACATAATATCACAATTAAATAGAATAGCTTTAAAAAATAGTGAAAACGGGATTCAGAGAACCTCAAAATGTTAAAATGACAATAGTTTCATAATCTGTTTTTTATCATGATTACAATACATACCTTACATTTGTACAGAAAGTAAAACAGAAAAACAGGTTAATACAATGAAATTAAATTTGCACCCTACTCAAGTCAAACAACGCTCACAAAAATACGTCAATTGTCTGTAAACTTGATCATGGAAATTTCCCTATACAAACATATATACACATGTATGAATACAAACATACGTATATACATATGAATACATACATGACATTATATTGTCTTGATTTCTTTGGTTATTGTCCATTGGCATGCAAAGAATACATAAATACCCAAATTCGTATTCTTCATATTTGTATTCAATATCTTTCATTATTTTCTCTAAATTTAAAATTCAAAGCAAATTACATCGATTTGGAAGATACAAAGTACGTAAGATTGGTCTAATTTGGCTACATATCAGTTAGTAGTTTAAAAAAAAACACATGGTCGTTATGTACGGCAGAAGCAAAACTTCTAAAAGTCAATCTTATATTATAAATCACAAATGCAGACCTGCCAACTTTTGAAAATGAGAAATAGTAGCACACCAAATTCAAATTTATCTGAAGGTTGGTTGGTTGGTGGCTGTTTTTTACGCTGTAAATTTTAAGCGAGCAAATACTAATCAATTAAATGCATGTGTATATCCATAAGCACACAAAGTAGGAGACTCTTTTGTTTTTGCTAATTTTTTTGTTGCGGGTGGGATTGATTAAACAATCCCATGCTCCACTCCTAAGGCAAATTTCTGAATTTCACAGTGAATTTTCTGAAAGATTCCAAAGTGGTTGGGGGGGGGGGGGTTTCGAGATCTGTTGATAAAATTTGCGGTTTTTTTTCATTTTTTGACGAAATTTGCCGTTTTTCGCAATGTTTTTGACGAAATTTGCCATTTTTTCGCAATTCTCTGACGAAAGTCACGTTCAATATTTTCTTCTATTATAGATAGAAGAAAGTAAAAACAATGAATAAAATAAATATTAATTGTATTTGAAAAATAGAAAATATATAATAAAATTCTTATCAATCATATTTCCTAAATATATATTTTTTAAATGGGATGAGCTCATCATTTGGATTGTACTTAAGTGCAGATGCTGAAAGTCATTTAATTATTAAGTTTCAAAATGAACTTATAGAGACACAGTAATATTGAAATTGCGCTATATATTCAGTGGAATGTTTGTGGGGGGGGGGGGGAAAGAAGTTTATAAAAAAAAAAGTTAAATATTTTTTACAGATTTCTGTAAATAATATCTCTCTAAGAAAATAGAAATAAATTTTTTGAAGCATTGTATTATTTAAAAAAAATATAATTTACATACATTTCTGAAATTAAATTTTTATTTAGATAAGATAACTCAGGGGTGCACAGAATATGTCCGATTCGGCGATCTAGGATCAGGGGAAATTTTGCAGAATGTAAATGCATACATTTGGACAGTTTTTGATTATTTTGAGGTTTTACTGAACACTTTAAGTGAAATGGAAACAGTAATTAAAAATGGGAAAATATCAGAAACAAACTTTTCTTTACTCTTTGAGAAAATTGAGAGCTTGAAAAACAACTTCTATCGCTGTTTTTTGATTGATGATGATGATGATTGTCTCAGAAAAACAAAAAATCATTCCCAAGCACAAGAAAACATCACAAAAAGTGAGTGTTTCAAACTCTCAAGAAAAAATATTAAACCCCCATGCTCAATGATTATTAAACAGCTTAAACAAAGAATATGTGAACCAAAAATTGTAAAACATATGAGACGATGCTTCAGTAGTAAACTCATTTTGAGCCCTACCCCATCTTTAGAAAGATAATCAAATCAAGAAGATCTCACACCACCATTAGTGGAATACTTACTACAAGCTTTCACTGAATGGGTGAACAAAAATAGGAAATAATTTAAATTTAATAATGAGAAAAGTCTTCTTAATCAGTGGACAACTTTGAAGAAAAATATTCTAAAAACTGAATTTAATAAAAAAAATCCTGAATTCTGAAAAGAAACAATCATTTCTAGATCAAGACAGCGGTATTATAAAAGAAGCTTTTACCAATTCTGATGTGTACACTGATGTACCAGAAATAGTTTACCTTCTTGAAAATTCGCAGTGAGTGTGTTTGTGAATCTGTTTGCTTTATTATTGGAAATCACATTTATAAGAGAATTCTAAAATCTGATAATCTCTTTCATGAAGTGTTTATATCGTGAAATGGACCTCCAGTGCATAAAGATATTAAAAGCATCCTTAAACAGACATTTTTCATGGTGGAAATTATTATTTCACTAGATTTTCTTCAAGAAATACTCAAGATCTACAAAACATCAAAAGTGATTGACAACATCCACAGAGACAGTGGAATATTGCAGTTTCTCAATAATTGACAATTTATCAGAAAAAGTAATCAAACACATTGTATTTGTTGGTTAAAACTGTGCATTTATTAATAAATACTAGGCATAAGAACTAGATTAAAATTTACATGAATAAATTTAATTTATCTTTCCAATAACTAGACATGTTACAAGTTCAGTCTACAGGTTTTTAAAGATGCGACTTGTATATTGCAAAATTTTCTATACCTGCGGTAATACAGAATTTATGTAAGGCTATAACATATCATAAAATTTTGGTGAAATTTTCATATGGATTGGGAGAAATGTTGGGAGTAAAAACATTTTCTGCACACCTGAGATAACTTACAGTAACACACCTAAAATAAACCAGATATCAACTTTTTAAAATTTTATCACACACTTAAAAAATAAATCTCTAATCATTGTTTACTTAATTAAACAATCACTAGTACTTATAGAATATTAATATTCAAAGCTATCACTTTGATTGCATCTCTTTCTGATGGGTTGCTAACCTCTACATATCTCTGAAGCTGGGTTGCTATTAAAGAAATGTTTATCGCCAAAATTTGATGAATTATTTATCCATCGAAAATCTAAATAATCGAAAAAACTATGCTCTATAGTGGCAGGATTTAGATCTATGTTAAATTTAATTTCAGACATTATTTAGATACATGACACTTTTAATTCTGATCATTAGTTCGTGAGAAAAATAATTTTTTTTTTTTTTAAATGCAAACTCTCCCTTTTTAAAACACAAAATTATATACCAGTGTTCATTGCTCCATGAAATCATGACGGACCATCTGAATTACAGAAAAAATTGCTTAAGATGGGTGCTCAAAAAATTAACCGACGAGTACAAAACCAATTGCATGGGTTCAGCATTGTCGTTTTTGATGAAAAAGGTTATAGCCTCAGCGTTCTGGGACCGAAAAGATCTGTTGTTGGTTTATTTCATGCTCCAAGAGACGACCATCAATGCAGACGCATACTGTGAAACACTTCTTAAGTTGCATAGGGCCATCCAAAACAAGAGACGGGGGGGATGCTGACACGTGGCATTGTTCTTCTGCATGACAATGTTCATCCCAACATGGCTCGAAAGATCAATGACCTTCTTTGGAAGTTCAAGTGGGAGATTTTTGACCACCTTTCCTAACAATTGGCTTGGTTCCAAGAGACTTTCAGTTGTCAAGAATTTCTTGTCAGCAGAATGTTTCCAAAGTGATGATGATTTAAAAGAAAAGTCTACAGCATTGGCTGGCTACTTTGGCTGTAAAGGTCTACAAGGAAGGCATAAACAAACTGGTTTCAAGATACAACAAATGTCTCAACAGTGGCAGTGACTACATTGAAAAATGAGTAAATGTATTATTTTCATTTAAATAAAATCATTATTTACTTTCCTCCATTTTCATTTAATTATATCTAAACAGGTACTATTTTATGGACTAGCCTTATACCTTACTTGAGAACAATGTGGATAAAATGATATTGCAATATCTTTGGGGGAACAAAAAATGTATGATATTATCCTAGCAGATTAATCTAAAAATGCTAAGATTTCTAAGATATAATAAATGCTCAACAAAGTATAATTTCTAAATAAAATTCAATAGATACATATTTATCAATGACTTGTAGATATAGTTAAATTAAGAACTGAGTTCTACACTGCATTTAAAATTTTCTAACATAAAATACTCACTTTTTCAAATTCTGTTATAGCTTGAACACCCACAGTTGCATCATCAAAAGTTATTGTACCATTGCCATGTTCTTCTAAAACATTATGGATATTCCAAATTTCAACCTAAAATATAGAAAAGTTAATTTGAAATAACATTTTATGAATAAAGATAAATTTAAAATACTACTTTCTATAAGGTGGCCCAATAGGCATAATCTTATCCCCTCTCCCTTCAAAATATATATTTATTTATATATTTCTTTTCAAAAGGAGAAATTTTATGGGAGATAGGAAGTTTATTAGATGATTAATTATTTATCATTACTAAAGATTTATAAACAGAACAGGAAAAAAATAAATTAAATTAAACAGTTTTAAAAACTTTAAATTTTGTGTGCTTGGTAAGGGGAGGGGGGGGGGCTAAGGGGGAAGCAACAATTTTGGATGGAGGAAGAATTTTAGAAGGTAAATAACTTATTGTTACAATAAAGCAAAATAGAACAGAAAAATGAAAAAAAAAATTGATGACTTTTAAACTTTGTGAGCTGATGAGTGTGAGATGAAACACTGTTTATTATTTTCTTTTTACTGTACTCTTTTACTGCATAACATTTTCTCTCTCTCAGTTGTGTGTTTGTTTTCAGCCTACAACACGATGCAAATTTAAGAGCATAAAGGAGAAGCAGATTTTTTTTGGGGGGGTGGGGAGGGGAGTTTAGATGACTGATTATTTATCTTACTAAGGATTTACAAATAAGACAAAAAAATTTAATTAAAGAGTTTTAAAATTTAAATTTTGTGTGCTTAGTAAGAGGAAGAGGCGAGGGCAAAAGGAAAATGTCAATTTTGGTGGATGGAGGAGAAAAAATATATGATTGATTATTTATTTTCCCAATAAAATAACAAATAGAGTTGAAAAAGTAAAATATATATATATATATATTAAAGAGTTTCAAAGCTTTTAAAGTTTGAGTACTGTAGGGGGAGGAGCCAAAGAGGGGAAGCAAAATTTCAGAAAAGGGAAATTTAGATAATTTTTTTAAAAAGTTAGAAATTCAGTGAAATGCAGAAGTTTTACTCCTGATTAAGAAATAATAGAGTAAAAGTAAGGACTAAAGCTAAAATTATTTTTGAAAAATTTAAGGACTTCTAAGGATTGTATGAACCCTGCACTACATCTCCTGTAGTCCTATACCAGTGATCTGAGAGATATATATGTAACAGACACTCAGGAAAAAGGAATAGTATGCAATGTGAAAGATTACTACTGACTTCTAGAACATCATCACGGATGAATGAAACAATGAAGTCATTTGCGGAAGTGAGATGTAATTGAACTGGACGACTAACATGGAATGCCATCTCATGGTGGTCGTAAGTATTTGCATCAGATGTGATATAAATAAAAAATTGAATGATACAAGAACATCTTAGGTGTCATAAAATAATGTATAATTAAATGTTGCAATTATTGGATGATCGTAAGTTGCATACTATTGCACTGTGAATCAGGAACAACAACCCAGCACAAAGTGCTTGTGTTCTTTTGGTCAAGAACATTACTTGGAGAAATTAAAAAGGTAAATTAAATATGAACTTCGTACTTAAAGGTGATCTGAAAGACAATGAAATTTAAGGCCATAAAAGAGGAAACTTGTATAGGAAGGAATTAAATTTGTCTCTTTCTTGGTCACTGCAGTCCATTTTCAAAAAGAAAGAAATTTTATTGAAGATTCCATAGAATATCTAAAAGGTGGATTAAAACTTTGTGCCGTTATATTAAAAATAAATGTGCAACGTTAAATTAGCACAAATTAAAATCATTTTTAATGGCAAACAGCTGTTTCAGAGCCCTTAAGCTCCATCTTCAGTGCCAACTCAAAAGGTAAAAACGAATTAAAAACTCCTAGGCCATGACCGCTTGCCTGCCATCTCTCGCCCCGCGACCAGATGAAATGGCGTTGAATTTTTCAAAACAACAGCGGAGACGAGGAAACACACGTGACAGAGAGACCAATAGGAACACTCCGCCGACCGGGAAAGTTTAAGTGTGGAGGCGAATAAAGGAGGGGGGACGAAGAGAATGAACTAAGCGAAACGCAGCCAGACGTTTGAAACGCTTTGTACGGCAGAGAAAAAACCAGAAGGGGTGGGGGGGGGCAATGAGGATGAATTAAATGAAAGGTAGCCAGACATTTGAAAAATTTGGTGTACTGGACAAATCGTTAACCAAGCTGCTCGAATTTTTCCATATGTAATAAGCTTCCCAGAAATTTAGGTCGTAAATTGATGAGCATTTCTGAATTATCGCACCTTCCGAAAAATTAAAACTGTGACTTTCAGACCAACAATGGTTAGCTATTACAGATCGTTTAATATCACAATTTTTAACATAGTTTTTATGCTCCCCCAAACGGACTCTAAGCGGTCTCTTAGTTTGACCTATGTACATTTTATCACATTCGCAAGATATTTTATAAATTCCCCAATGTGAAAATCTGTCTATTGGATGTTTGAGGTCTGTAAAAGATGTATTGCGCCTTACGGACAGTTGTCTATCACAAAACACGCTAATTTTTAATGGTGATTTTTATCGCATGACCATTTGTTTGTCTATGGGCTCGCCCCTGAGCCCAATTCTCAGTGATTTCTATATGCATTATTACGAGTCAAACCTTTTCAATAAGTTAAATTTTCCATTTTACACCCGCTACGTCGATGACTGTTTCGCTTTAGTTGATCCTAGTGATATAGATATTCCTCATATCCTTTCTGTTATGAACTCTGTAGATGAACATATACAGTTTACATCTGAACTTGAAAATAACAACCAACTACCTTTCCTTGATGTCATGGTTTACCGGGAAAATGACTCATTTCAAACTACAGTTTATTGTAAACCATTCGCAGTTTCATTACTGCCACACCGTCTTTCATCTCACCCCCCAAATCAAAAATTGGCTGCTTTTAATACATATGTTCATCGCGCCCTAAAAAAAAATTTGTTCATCAGAGTTTACTCAAAGCGGAGTTAGACTACATCAAATCAATAGCCTTTGACCGGGGTTATCCTGTTGAAATAGTTGATTCAATTCATAATAAACAAATTAAACGTACGCATTCCAATGTTAACAATGTTCGCAATGAAAATTTAATTGTACTTCCATATTTTCCGAGAATAAGCCATCAAATATCTAGAATTTTGAAAAGTTTCGACTTTAAAATAGTTTATGCACCGTTTAACAAAATCAAATTTACAGACCTCAAACATCCAATAGACAGATTTTCACATTGGGGAATTTATAAAATATCTTGTGAATGTGATAAAATGTACATAGGTCAAACTAAGAGACCGCTTAGAGTTCGTTTGGGGGAGCATAAAAACTATGTAAAAAAAAAAAAAAAAAAAAAAAAAACTATGTTAAAAATTGTGATATTAAACGATCTGCAATAGCTAACCATTGTTGGTCTGAAAGTCACAGTTTTAATTTTTCGGAAGGTGCGATAATTCAGAAATGCTCATCAATTTACGACCTAAATTTCTGGGAAGCTTATTACATATGGAAAAATTCGAGCAGCTTGGTTAACGATTTGTCCAGTACACCAAATTTTTCAAATGTCTGGCTACCTTTCATTTAATTCATCCTCATTGCCCCCCCCCCCCCTTCTGGTTTTTTCTCTGCCGTACAAAGCGTTTCAAACGTCTGGCAGCGTTTCGCTTAGTTCATTCTCTTCGTCCCCCCTCCTTTATTCGCCTCCACACTTAAACTTTCCCGGTCGGCGGAGTGTTCCTATTGGTCTCTCTGTCACGTGTGTTTCCTCGTCTCCGCTGTTGTTTTGAAAAATTCAACGCCATTTCATCTGGCCGCGGGGCGAGAGATGGCAGGCAAGCGGTCATGGCCTAGGAGTTTTTAATTCGTTTTTACCTTTTGAGTTGGCACTGAAGATGGAGCTTAAGGGCTCTGAAACAGCTGTTTGCCATTAAAAATGATTTTAATTTGTGCTAATTTAACGTTGCACATTTATTTTTAATTCCATAGAATAATTTAAAAACTTGGCATTTGAGATACAATATGAAAAGTCTTAGAAAATACTGAAGAATTCAATTAACTAGGCAAACTCTTTAAAATTTAAGTAAAATACATTACATCACATCAGTAAATTTTATCATTTCACCCAATCTTTAAAATAACTTGAACATCAGCTAATTAAATGAAAGTCATTTGTTATACTGCACTCTTTTCTTATACCGTTTGTTATACTATTTTAGTTACTTTTATTATTTACTATATTATATTTTTAACAACATAAAATAAGCATAGTGTGTTGTGGCCATGGGTGCCCGCACAACAAAATCCAGAATGGGCAAAATTTTAAAACAAATATGTCTGTGGTCTGTAGCTTTGGCCACATTTTCAAAATTGGACAATACAAATATAAAATATGCTAAACTTAGAATATTTTTCCAGAACACCTCTCCCCTTTAAAGACAATTTAAAAAACATATTAGCAGAACAGAAACAGCAATACAGAAACTTAAGAATTCAATTAAAAAATATTATATATTCAAGAATAAATTTGTACTAGTATTTTTTCAAAAAGAAAAGTTAAAAGAATGCAGATTATCTCCCAACCTGATGAAATTCTTTTCTCATATTTCTCTTAGTGTTGTTAATTACTTTAAGTCACTTGAGCAAAATATATTTTTATTTTTTATTTTTTTCAAAATCGAAGATAAAGAAAATTTAACTAATTAAATTTCTAAATCCTTGAAGTGGCATGATGCCCTCAGTGGTGCCCATTGTTGTGGCCCGTGAAAAAAAAAAAAGCTGAGTATGGCTGCATTGACATTATTTTTATAGGTAAAAGCATGGATTTTTCAGGTATTAGTATTCAAGAACATTGAAATCAAATAGTGCTTTTCATGTTCCTACAAATGTACTTTATCATGAGTTATAATATATTGCTCCTCAATGGCTAAATTTTTTTTATTACTGTGTCATGAAAACCAGCTTAAAACTCCAGAATGCTTCTTGAAACATCCTCTGCCTTTATATAAAAATGGGAAATGTTAATTGATTTATTGATATCTGAATTAGAATATCTGCAAATTTCATTAATTTAAAAATAAAGGAGACTTCATGAATGTATCAAAGTAAGTTTGGATTTGAGTACGGCCCTAAGTAGAGGGAAGAGTGGTGAAGAGAAACTAACATTGAAATGTAAATATGATTGTAAATATGATTTGTTACTTATGTTTTTGCAATTATTGAGAAATTACAAATTAAGTACCTAATTTTTCTAATTTAAAATCCTAAATAGGGTTTAATCTAGTGCTAGCCAAATAGCCAAAAAGCTAACTGAAAGCACCTTTTGTCCCCAAAGCATTTAGTGGATTCGGCAAATAGCGACAGCCAAAAAAATATATATCATTTCCATTTTGTTGTTTTGCATTTTGTAAACTGCTGCTGCCGCGTGAAAAACAAAAACAAACAAAAAAACCCTCACATCACCTCTATTCCGACAACTAACTTCAAAATTTGTCTCGTCCTCCCTGTGCAAGAATCTTACAAACAGCGTGATATCATTTGCGTTAGACGTATTGAGGAAATTAAAAGTTTGTTTATTTTTTGTTGATGATCCCGATATCATTTGCGTTAGATGTATTGAGGAAATTAAAAGTTTGTTTATTTTTTGTTGATGATCCCAACTTAGGAAATGAAACCAAAACTGTTCGTGAATGGAAGTTGTTCAGGCAGGTTCTGGCTACAAGGGGTAAAGAAATGAAACCAGCTGATTGTATTCTTTTTTCAAATAAAAATGGCATTACTGATATGTTTCCCAATGTGACTTCTTTGTATGAATTTATAGCAAGAATTCTGTTATCTACAGCAGATTGTGAAAGAGGATTGAGTCTCGTGAATATAACAAAAACTGACTTGAGAAATAAGACTGACAATCAAAAATTTAAATAACTTAATTATGATTAATTTGGAAGGGGAAGTTTGAAAAGAATTTCCATTTAAAAAAGGAATTTGATGTGTGATGTATGGCCAAATCTCGAGAGGGTCAATCTTACAGAGTGGTGTACTGTTTGTATATTGTATAATTAAAAATAATACTTATTTATATAGAAATTTTGTAGAAATAAAAGTTTTTTTTCTTGGCTAAAGCTATTTTTATTTGGCTAACAGTTATTAGCTGCAACAAGCCAAAAAGCTACAAATCTCTTTTTCCTAGATTAAACTCTACTAAATATTTATTTTAATGCCCTCATTACATTACGCAACAATAAATATTTATTTTCACTATCTTTTCTGAATTGGGATCTTGAATTTTAAATAAATATTTTTTTCCTTCTAAATGTTTTATTCATTTGTTTTTAAACCAATCTTATTTTATTCCCTTGTAATTTATGATCTTTTTCTTTAGTTAAATCTCATTTTAAAATTCGTTTAATGGTCAGAAGTGATAGTGTATTCGTCAGATAAATGTTGCATTTTTTGAATCAATTATCTATCATTCTATAAACACCATATTTAATTTAAAGTACTTCTTAATATTATTTTCAAAGTTTCATACTTAGTTGCCAATACGTCGATCTAATTTCCTCATTCTATTCATTTTGCATAATCGAATGTGCAAACAAACTAGTTTTTCAGTAGGTAATGATTCAATTACGATCACCAATTCAAATTTTAATACTTTATTCAGTGGTATTGAAGCACTAGCATTTCTGATTGACAGATAGACTTTTTCTGTGAAAACTCTGGAGAAAATAGTGTCTCTTCTCGGTGATTTATTCTAAACAAAGCAGCAGAGTGAGTAGGTGAGAAAAATTTTTCATGGTGCAGAGTCGGCCATTGGGCTGTATGATTATAACGGCCTTTGGTCGACTCTGCTCAAAATTTTTTGCTGCAAGAACTGACTCTGATATCTTTGAGTTCAACTACCAACATTTGGAGAAACAAGATGATACTCTGATGGAATAACAATTATTCCTATGCATCAGGGCTTTAAAGTCTAGAATTCACAGTCTGTATTAATCAACACCATTTCACTGTATGTGATCACTATCCAAAGGAAACGGAAGAGGTTCATCACCATAGATGCTGGAAATGAAAGATAGCTACATCCTGATTGTACGGATAATGCAAAATTGTTTCAAATTATCTGTGCTTTGAAAAATTCTGTGAGTTTCAGATCAATGGAACTATTCAAATAATATACTTTTAGAAAATCGAACAAATAGTGTAAAATGGGGGTGATTTATATGCACCCGAAAATCTGTTATAATCTGTAATTATAGGATGTTGGAACTATACACATTTAAATATACCTAGGTGAACTTTTTCCTTCCAGCTTTCCAAATAATCGTTTTTATGAGATCAAGACAGTTCGTACATATTATACTTCATATTGTGGTGAATTAGATTTCTCTAGAAAACCCGCAAAATATACAAAGTATGGAAGATCAAAAGTTATTTATTTTTTGTAAACAAACAGAAATTTCTTAATTCTAGATGTGTCAGCGTGTATTCATAATTATTTTAGTAATTTTCATTTATAAAAGTATTTTCTAGTTTGAAATTCACTTTCAAACCTTATTTCATTACATTTATTTTTATCCCACATTCCTACTCCTAACAAAATGCTACCTATCTTGCTTTCAAGTTAAAAAAAAAAATTGTTTTTAAATTTTCAAAAACTTATTCAGCATAATTTAAAAGATCTTACTACACTTTTTTGTAATAAAATAATAATAATAAATTGGTAACTATGGTCTTTAATGGTTTTTAGATAATTGATAGATGGCATTAGACAGAGATATAAAGATTGATGGATTTAATTGCATTTAATTAAAAACAAAATACAATGTATGTAATATTTAATGTACAAATTTTATAAGAAAAAAACTTTTGAATTGCTTTGGTGTCATCACTAAATTATAAGAATGTTACTAGTTCTATCCATGCTTAAGAATTGAATGATGCGCTGGCAAGACTTTAAGATATTTCATTAATTTGTACAACAAAAAGTTACAGTTAATAGTTACTGTATTTTATGCTCACATGGTAACACTCAAAATTTATTCAAAAATTGAGGTATGCATCCTACATGAATATCTTGAATTTGAATGGCCTCTGTATTTATGACCATTGGTCAGTGCGGCATACAATTGTTGAATGTCAATTTCATATTTGAATTTATGAAACTTCAATTTCATATTTAAATTTATGAAACAATAAAGCAATAAAATATTTTTCTCCTACTATTTAATTTTCTTTGTCCAAATGAATTATTAAAAATGAGGGTGCATATGTCAGATAAGGGTGCGGTGTATACGAAAAAAATATAATATTTTTAATATGAAATCTGCTTTCTCATTTCTAATTGGAAATGAGTGTTTTAAATAAAACAAATATAGTTTGTTTACCCGTTCATGATGAGTAGTTACTAAGAGTGATGTTTTTTCTAATTCAATAGTCTCATCTTCATTTTCATCTGGTATATATAAACACCAAATAATATGATTATGTTCACTTGCTGTCCAATTGGATGGTCGCTGAATTCGGAGCAACAAGTTACATCTACAAGTTAAGGAAAATAATTGATGCAAAGGACAAAATATAATTAGCTATGGAACACAATATATTATAAATTGACTTATGCAAAAATTTTGAGTCCTCTATTCTGGAATAAAGATAATATACTTGAATAAAACTTCACTAATCAAACACTATCTTAATACAGTAAAAACTCCATAACAGACATTCTCCTGAATAGCAGAAACCTCAAGCAAATACTTGTTCAATCCCAATACAAGAATAATTTGTATGCTTTTGCTTCTAAATAACAGACACCTTCAAATATCTGGCATATTTGATGGTCCCAAAAATGTCTGCTAGTTAAAGATTTTATTTTATTGTATATATCACATTTCAAATCTTAATAATAAAGGATAATTACAAGTTACTTCTATGTAAAGCTGCAAGTTCCTCCAGTTTCTGAGTTTAAAAATGCAAAAAATATGAAAAAATTAAAGATAATTTGATTCTAGAATAAAAATAAATCTGTCAAGTGCGAATGTAATTTGCTCACAAAGGGTTTCGTACATTAAATTTATTAATTAATAAACGCCTACTACCCCTAATTTTTTCATAATTTTAGTTTCAGTAAATTCAGAAATAAGGGAGGGGGGCATATTTTTTAGGTGCATTTTTGACGATATCTCTGAAAATATAATACCTAAAATTAAAACAAATATATTTTTTAGTTCAGTGTTACGAGATCTTTTACACAATATACAAACAGAACACTTTTTTCTTCAAGTAACTTAATTAGCCCCCTAAATTTTCCCTTAACATATTTGTGAATGGCTAATATTCTGAAAAAATGTGGGTAAAAAGGACTCAGAGACGGACAGACAGACACAGAAGTGATCTTCTATTGGTTCTGTTTTTACTTTTTTAAGTACAGAACCCTAATGAGCTAAAATATATAACATAAGGCTAAAATATGAATGTGAATAACTTTTTGAAAAATCCTTAGAATTTATTTTTTAAGTAAGAAAGTGCTGAAACACATGATTCATACAGCTCATAACTTTGCCACAAACATATAGCATAAGCCTATGAAATTTTCCAAGAACTTTCATAATTAATCTTATTAACTGAAGATTAATAAAAAAGTGGCAAGTAGTATATATAAATAAGCATGAAAATAAAAATATATTTTTTAAATGTGCTCTTTTATAAACATTCACTGTTTATCTTAACACTTAATTTCATGATTTTTCCAAAAATTTCCATTACAATAGATTAATTTGGTGTTTGCACTGAACCAGACTATGGAAAATTCATCGCTTTGCTTTTATGCTTTTAAGAAAGCGTAAGCTAATGAATTTTTAGTTTTTTTAATTATAATTTTTTTTTAAAAAGATATGGCATCAAGGGAAAAAAACATTATTTAAACTATCTATTCAGGATTTCTAAATTGATTTCACAATGTATAATCACAATTAATATGAAATGGTTAATTCATTAACCCTCCAACCGCGGGCAGTTTTTTACACTTTCTTGAAAAAACTGTACATTATTTTTATTCGCTATTTATAATACTTATGAGGATTGTATCAGTGGAATGTATAAAGAAAGCCAAAAATTATAAGTGCAAAATCGAAATTTTAAGATAGAAAAAATAAGCCAAAAATAGCGGTCCTCGCAGAATTGTATAGATTAAGTGAAACGTGATACAAGCATTTCCCGCGGCTGGAGAGTTAAAGCATATTTTTGAAAAAAATGTACTGCTTGCTTTATTTTTAATTTATATTTTAAACTTTAGACCAGTGTTTCTCAACCTATTTTATTTCACAGCACACTTGAACTCTTGATTCAATTTCCACGCACACTAAACTTCTGATGAAATACATATAAAAATAATAGATACATTTTGAAATTTACTTAATATAGCATAAAATAATTGCTCTAAAACAGCAAAACAGTAAAATATTTTGTTACAATTTGTTATATATGTAGGAAATATTATTCTCTAGTTTAATATTATTTGGAACTTTATTATTGTTATTTCTTTTCTGTATCATATTATTATATTATTCTTTTCTGTATTACATTGCTTAACGATAACATAACGGTAATTGTATTTCTTATTATTTTATCGTTATGCGATTGGCAACGATTGAAAAGAAATGACACGTTATGTGACGTAATCGGTTTGTAGTAGGTGGAGAGAAGTGTGTGTGCAGCGGGATACTGCGAATGTGAAGTTGTGTAATTACGTGTTTTTTTGTGTTTGTTTTGTTTAATTAAATGTTGTTCTGTCCAAAGTAATGAGTTGCATTCATTGAAAACCCCTAGACGGCCGACCTATATATATATATATATATATATATATATATTAAAATATAGATAGAAATTTTCGTAAAGGTAAATAATTATAAATCTTCTTGGGATCTGGCCAATATTTATTTTTGCTTTTAACAATATTCGCAGTATAAAAAAGTTCCTTCCTCATAAAAATAATGCTAACAGAATAAACATTCTTTGTAAGATTTGAAAATTTGTAATTGAGAGAAAATCAATAAATTATAATATGCGTTGTTTACTTCTTTTCATTGCAATTCTCTGCTATTTCTTATTTCGAATAACTTTTCCTCTTTTATAATATTTAAATTTGCTGAAGCACTTAACTTGAACTTAAAACAAAGAATTGCGCTTCCGAACTAGAGAAGGTTGCGAGAAGTGTTGGTGAGTGAATGTGTTCTTCAAATTGGCAGAACCACTATTCTAAAGCTTGTAAAAAAAAAAAAAAAAAAAAAATCAGTACATTTTAATCATTTTGCCATTTTCTAAAATCTTGATAGAACTTTACTGAATTTTTTCACGGTACACCTGAAGTTCTCTCACGGCATACTGGTGTGCTGCGGCACACAGGTTGAGAAACACTGCTTTAGACGGTCTAAAATATTTTATTGTTGTAGTTTTACAGCCAATTGGCTTTTTTTGGTGAGCTTGGTTTGTTACATAATTAAATTCATTGTTGTTGTAACTCGTATACAATTGTAACAAAGAATATTTGATGATAAATGACTTGTGGCGGGCTAATGAAATAATGCCTCAAAACTAAGTTATTAATTTATAATTAAGATTTAAAAATATTAAAATGTTGTAGCGTCATAAAAATACACCTTTGTATATATTTTAATAATTCTAGCAAATCAGGATGTGAGTTAAGAATCGATTACAAAATTCTATCTTTACATAAAAAACCCAAGTTGGGTTAAATAAAAGAGTGTAAAAAAACTCTTCAGATAAAATAAAGGATACATTATAGAACTTTCATCTTCAGTTATTTTATGAATTAGAAGTTCTCCACAAGCATCTACTGAGCCTAGAAGAACTTGAGACATAGAGTGAGCAAATGCTATATCTTTCACTTCTTGATTATAGTCCTTTATTAAATATCGGCATTCAGATGGTATTCTTAGGACACGAACATAACCAGGCTTGTTGTTTGATGCTACAAAAAATTAATACAGTTAACTGGAGAAATATTCGACAAAAGATTAAAAAAGATAATTTTAAATTAACATTAAGCAGTGAGTGCTTAAACAATTTTCAACACAAAGTTTAAACACATCTTAATAAATATACACTAATTAAAGTAGGTTAATCGTAGCTTCGAACCCAAACTTGGTGCGCTATACATAGGGATTCGGGATCGAACCCCAGTCTGGACTTTTTTTCACTCTAATGGTTATATGCTGTTTAGTAAAGTGATAATTTACATTCTTAGTACTACATCTTAATAAAAATTACAATAAGAACAAAAGTCTGTGTGTGACAGCATAGGAGAGAAATTTATGTACTAAATGCTTAGAACAAGCAATGTGAAGAAAAAATACAATGGTTAAAATGCACAAATTTTAAAAGATATGTTTTATTCTGGAGAAAAGAAAACAGCCTAATTAATATATACTTATTTTGTTATTTTAGTAAAAAGATTGTTTAAATCCAATAATTTCCTTTAAAAATACATATATTATCTCATTTTACTGACATTATTATGAATAACATTTACATTAAACTCCTATTTAAAGACAAAACATCTTTTTTATAATAAAACAGCATTCAAAACATGTATACCAGGGCTGTCCAACGTGGCGTCCTTTGAAGCTTCTCGATACCCCTTTGAATGTTTCATTTTTCTAGATTTCTTTAAAACAAGAATCCATCTCCAAAGTTACTTTGAGAATTAATATTTGCATGCTTTTTTTTATTTTTATTATTGTAGTTGTTACTGAGGTTTTTGGCTCCCTTAGCTCCAAAATTCCCTGAGATTACCCCCCCCCCCTATCATCCCTAAAACTCAGAAAAATTTAACATTAAATGTACTATATGTTTTTGTCCAATTATATATGTATCCTGCAGACAGGTACATATTGCTATCACTGCAAAAAAGAGATAATACTCTTACACTTTTCGAATCATGTGAATAATGGCACCTTTCATCGCATGCCTCAAGCTAAAATTAAATCTCATGCTGTGGCCATTAATGCCCTTGCTTACTGAAAGGTTCAACAGGCCTGATGTATACTAAATTTTTTAAATGCTGAAATTTAAAGAATTTTTTATCTGTTAAATTTCTATTGATCATTTACAATAAACAAAGTCTGCTGCCAAATAATATCAGTTAATACCAATAATGAATAAGCATGACATCTCGTTCACTATTGTCCACTGCAGTCGCAAGCAGGGTTAGAAATCGGGAGCTCTAAGTAAGGTGTCAAATGATGCCTACAATTTTTTTTCTAGGTGCCAAACTACATTTCATGGTTGTAATTTTATGTTATGTCATATGTTCTCATTTTCGCAACCATGTTAGCAATAACATTGTTTCTATTTTTATGTGTTAAAGGCAAGGAGGGGGGTGGACATATTAAAAACTTTATCTTTGTGGAAACATTTCCAATATTGTAGGCTTCAGTTATGCAAAGACTTATTTTGCAACGCATAAGCAAGGGGTTGAAGTAAGTAAGGTTGCAAGCCATAGAGCAGTAACGGACCATATTTTTGTGATGTTGAATCACGTGCTTTGGGGAAACATATCTGAAATCGTAGCTTCGAACCCAAACAGAGAATAGAGTCCATTAGCATTCTTTCGAACAAAGTGTGCAAGAATTTTAGGGGTGTAATCTCGAAGGTTTTTTTTTTTTTTTTTTTTTAAATCAGTCATTGGTTAAAGTGAAGTCAACTTAGAGGTGATTGACAGGTGCAAGGGAGTCTAAGACACATGCTGCTGTCCGATCTTCTATCGAAAACAGGTGCTCTTGAAATGCACGTGGGGGGGGGGGGGGGGGGGGGGAGTTATGCTAAAGCCCAGTGGCAAAACTATCTTCAAGTGTCTGCAACGCTAATGTTTTCAAAAATAGTCTGCAATACGCAATATACCATCTAAAGCTATACTTGCTGCTGTTGTAATTGTAGTGCTAATTAATTAAGGCATCGGCATTTATCAGCCTTTTTTCGTAAAAAAAATTCTGAAATTTGCAGCAAATATTCTGAAAGGTTATAGCAGAGGAGGGAGGGGAGAAAATCCCCTCTCAGCAATAATTATTCTTGTTGCAGGCTTAATTAACTCAGCTTTTGATTCGAGTCAATTTCAGGCTGAGTGTAGATTCTTGCAAATTTGGTTCGGATTAACCCAATTTTTCAAAGTTAGTTCAGTATATTGTTTCAGATTAAAAACTATGCCTATTTTACTATATTAGTAAGCTTAGAACTTTGTGTGTCTGCTGTTTTCTAAAGGAATGCTGCATGTCTTCCGGGACTATTTCACAAAATTCACATTTTTTTCGTGAACCTTTGAGGAAATTAACAGTTCTTTATTCCCTGCAGTCCTTTGGCAAAACTCAAGTTTTTTTTTTTTCGTGGCCCTTCAACGAAATTTGCACTTTTTCCGTGATCCTTTGACGAAATTAGCAGTTTTTTTCCACGATTCTTTGACGAAATTGGCATTTTTACTGCGGCCATTTGACAAAATTTGCGTTTTCTCTGTGGCCTTTTGATGAAATTCGCATTTTTTCCATTATCCTTCAACGAAACTCATGTTTTTTTTTACAGTCTTTTGTCGAAAATAAAGTTTTTCCGCGGTCCTTTTAAGAAACTTGCGTTTTTATCGCAATCTGTCAACGAAATTAGCCATTTTCCCAGATCCTTTGATGAATTTCGCTTTTATTCTTTGGCCTTTGGACTAAATTAGTGTTTTTCCTCTGACGAAATTTGCCGTTTTTTCAAGATCCTTCAACGAAATTTACCATTTTTTCAAGATCCTTCGATGAAATTTAAAGTTTTTTCGAGATCCTTTGACGAAAGTTTCCGTTTTTTCGAGATCCTTCGACGAAAGTTTCCATTTTTTCGAGATCCTTCGACGAACTTTTCCATTTTTTCGAGATCCTTCGACGAAATTTACCATTTTTTGGCGATCCTTCGACGAAATTTGCCGTTTTCTTGCGATCTGTCGGCAGAATTCTCCATTTTCTTGCGATCCGACGACGAAATTTGCCGTTTTTTCGTGATACTTAGACAAAATTAACAGTTTTTTTCCCACGATCCTTTGACCTTGGCGTTTCCTCTGGAGCCCTTTGGCAAAATTCGCATTTTTCTGCGATCCTTCAATGAAACTCGTTATTTTTGATGGCCTTCTGACGAAATTCACGTTTTTTCGCAGCCTTTTGACTAAATTTGCGTTTTTTTCACGATCGGTCAACAAAATTAGCCATTTTTTGCGATCTTTAAATGAATTCACTTTTTTTTCTGCGATTCTTCGACGAAATTCACAGTTTTTCTCACGATCCTACGATGAAGTTTGCTGTTTTTTCTTGCGTAATTTACATGCTATAGCGCGTATGCGGCATCGCCGTATGTTTTTAATCTGCAGGTGACCTAAAAAGTCTGCGAAGCCCGTCGCGTACATTCTGTCACGGGGTACTAAAGTATGAATCAGACTGTTTGTTAAACAAAAGTTAATGTGTAAGAAAACTAGGCATTAAATTTGACAACTAGGCATAATTTTGTTTTCGTGAAATGCAGTAATTTAGTTGCATTTGATGACTTACAACTTCTAATTTCTAACCCTGTTCGCAAGTGATTTACATATTCCATTTCTTTTTATTTTCTGGATCAGCCAGTTTATATTTTGCAATGCAGAATATCAGTTTGTTATTTCTCTATTTTTTTATTTTATTTTATTTTTTTTTTTGCATTTAGAAAAAATGACAAAGATTTGGGACGTTCTGTCAATGGAATAGTATGTGGTGAAGTATTTTCAAGATTACAGGATTTTGTCATAAAAAAAAAAAGTGTGCATTAATGGGCACTATATGAGATTTTATGAATAAAAATGTATAAACAATGGTGATGCAATGTGAAAAACTGTGATAAGCAAATATATATTAAAAAAGGAACATGGTTTGACAGCTCCAAAATTTCATTTATAACACCACACTAAAGTTTATTTACAGATAGCAAAGAAAATTGACATTGATTAAATGGAGAAAAGAATAAGACAGTGATCACATCTCTATGAAACCTTTACAAATTGGCTTATCAAAAATCAAGGATTACATGAAAACAAGGAAAGATATGAGTATGTCTTTACATCATGCTTATTTATTACTGAAGTTAAATTACACTGATTGGCTACGTGTACATTGGTGATAGAAAGAGATCAAATAGAAAATAAAAAGTTGAAATAATTTTTTTGTTATTAATTTTATAGCTATTATTTTATTAAATGAGTTGAACATATCAGAACAATAAAATACATATGTATTATCCTTGCCAGGTTAGATACACAATGCTAACAATGACACCAATAACAATAATTACAACAACTCTCTTTCTTAGATTATATTGCATTTTGTAATCTGTATTTTTATAAATGATGTGTGTTTCATTTTATTTTATTTCTACATTATTTTATATTCTGCATTTTGAACCATACATTTATAGGATTCGCCAAGAACTGAAACAGAAGCTAATTTTTATATCTGCAAATGTGGTATCATACCAAAAATGTATGAGTGATCGAATTCTCACAAAATTAAATTGTACATTAATAATGACACTAGCTGGCTTCGCCCGCTAGCGGGCCCCTAATTTACATCGGTGCCTCGAAACTTTTGTATTATCTGCCTCGCATCCCCCTCGAACCGAACGAACCTCCGACCCGGGTCCCAGCTGCCTTCGGCACCGTATACCGGTCGTGCTACGCACACACCGGAAAATCCCTTAATTTGCACATTGAATAAGTACAAACCTCTAACTGAACGAACCTCCGACCCTGGTCCCCGCTGCCTTCGGCACCGGATAATCCCTTAATTTGCACATCGAAAAGTATAAACTTCTAACTGAACGAACCTCCGACCCTGGTCCCTGCTGCCTTCGGCACCTGGTGGTGAAACTTGGAACTAAAATATGTAAGCGCTATCGATATTGAGTCGAATGAGCCAAACCGCGTCGCGATGGGACCCATACGACAGGAGATATTTTGAAAAGAAATTGCTAATTCCTTAGTTTTATTATTTTTTTTCCTATACAAAAATTGGGATTTTGCTAAAATCAAAACTTATGGTCAGAAATCGAAAATTTTTTACCTGGTCGGCACTCTAATAGAAACAACTAATTACGCGTAATGCCGTTTAGACATCTTAGCTGAAAATCTGGGGATAGTGTTGCCTTTATGTCTGGCATTAAAAATACTTGTTTAAAAGACTGTAGGAAAGCGATGGAATTAATTAAAAATAAAAAATCGTTTCTCGTAAACTAATCATCCTAGCTTTAAAAAAAAAAACATATTCTTGATCCTCACGCAAAAAAACTCTAGGTTGCATGATTTTCAAATCGGTAAAAGCAATATTTAAAATTTTTTTATACCTGGCTCAGAAGAAAGAGTAGGTTTTCCTTTTCAAATATTTCCTTGTATGAAAATATCCGGTCATGTGTCGTTTTTCTGCATAGGTTACAAATGATTAGAAATAAATTGCTTCATTAACCGGTTTTTAATTGATATATTCCGTTTTTACGGGCCGAATCATACAATCTTTTTTTTTTTGATGAAATCAGGATTTTTTTTTACGTGTGATGGCCGATTTGGGGGTCCAGAGATTAATTCCTTCATTGTTTTTCGAAAGCGCACTGGAGCGATGAATACAGGCCCGTCACGTGAAAATCCTCCCGAACACCTGCGGCGCCGGAGAGTAAAATCATTTCGCAGCCATGTCTCGAGAGAAAAAGAAAATTCTTTTTTATAGATCGATTTTTAAAGGATTTTTTCGGTTCTAATTATCGTACAGAAATGATTTTTCGAATTTATGAAACGGGAAGGTGTCTCGCTTCTGTCCGTACAGCTTCCGAATTTCTGGCACCCCGACTTCCGGAGATACGGGTCGGTTTAAAAACCTGTACTGCGGTTTGGGGCTTAATTTGCTCCGCGGCACCGCTGCCTTCGCCGATCCGAGAGACTGGCAACCCCTTTTGGAGGCGAAATTTTTGTGGTTTTCAATTCTTTTTCAAGTTTGGTTTCGGTCAGTAATTAAAACAGTTTTGTTAATTAATAACTCCCCGGGTCCGGGTCGGACTCCCGACCCGGCCGAACTTGAGCTCCGCGCCTTTTTCCCGAATTTTTCAGTCTGCGTCCGCCGTCCGCGCGTTGAGTGGTCCCGGAACCTTTGAGTGTACAGACCGGGAATGCACAGACACACTCACTCACACACAGACGTTTACAGACATTAATAATTATCCGATTATGCAGAAATAAGATGCATTATAGATAAATTTAGATAACATATACGAATAAGAAGAGAATTGGTTTGACAGAAATAAAATTTTATTCATGAATACACTATGGTTTATATATTTCTGAAGCAAAGAAACAACTCTGATTAAATTTTAATGGCAGCTGTGGTAAGTCCAAATTTTGTGTACTTACTTTCACTTTGCTACAGACCTTAGCTAGCTGATTAAACTGATTTTTACACAGAAGATATTTGTTTTTAGTTGTTCAAATGCTTTCTCTTTAATTATGTTTTAGTTTTAAGATATTTAAAAATCTTTATTTAAAATTGGATTAATTAGAAGTAGACATAAATTTAAATATTAAAATTTAACAAAAGAAAACATCATGCTCAATGATGTTTGTTTACTTTTGTCCAAATTTATATAAAGCTACAATCCATCATACAAACATTGTTATATATTTTACAGCATATAATATTCTAAAAAGTAGTTACTGAACTTTTTTCCCAACTCATGCAATAGTGATAATTTAAACATTGAATTTTCTATTATTCAATGTAATTATGTTGTAGCATAAGTGCCGAGGTACTCTCTTCTGTATGTCACAATTACACTCAAAAATCCATTTGACCCTAGTCAAATGGATTTTTGAGTGTAATTGTGTCATCTTAATTATAACATTCGTATATGAACAAGCCACCTATTCTGTCATCTCTTCAACTTTTGTAAAGGTGTCTGAATCTCTGGGAATCTGGATTTTACAGTTACTTCGAGCAATATGATGATAAATTCGGTTTCTGTGGTTGTCCAATAAGTATAAATATGGCGGTAGAAGTTAGTTCCAGCAGATTTGGTCGCATATTGCCCTTTTGGGTTTTGAAAGTAGAATCTATGATGTACGTGCCCATTTTGAGCAGATTTTTGCATTTGTATCTTCAACAGTATAGTAAGATGCTGAAACTTGGTATTTCAAACAGAAAAAAGTTGGAATCCACGGGTTCCCTTGTCAGTGCTATTGCAGTATTGTAGAGTGACCGTTTACAGTGCTAAGTACAGACTTCCTGCAGACATTTTTATTGTAAGCTGAAGTGATCTTTCCTTATGCTCCTGTGCATGATGAGCATAATCATTTTGAGATAGTGCTAAAATTTAGTTAATTTCTTGGGATTAGCCTCCCTCTCATTCTTTTAGTGTCTCAAGCTCAATTTCAATCATCATTATTTTAAAAGTGTCCACTCCCATTGCCACCCATCATTATTGCTTAAAATAAATCATTGTTATTGTTAACTTCTGCCTGTGTCATGGCTACTATTAGTTGACAGGCTCCAAAGGTCTGCCACAATGTAAGTTAGAAAAACTATTTTTGAGAAATACTAAACATAGCCCTCTAAAGTGACATTTCTTTACTCGATGAAACAAACATCTTTACAGCATATTCATCAGGAATAAGTAAACAAATAAATATAAATAAATATTTACTACAATTCCTTTTGGGTCAAAAACAAAAATAGAAAGTTTAACAGTTTTCAGATAAGGAAAAAATAAAACATATTGTAAATGAATTTTAAATCAGAATTTTACATTACATGACAACAGTTAAGAGAATTATGCATAGTTACAACTTGTTAAAAACTTACGTTTTAAAACATAAGCTAAGAACTTTCCACTGATATGAAAGCTAATCAATCTTCCATAATAATATTTTTCTACCCATCCAAATTCAACTTTATCTTCAACCATAATCTATTTGAAAAAAAAAAAGTAAAATAAATGTAACAAACAAACAAGTAAAATATATAAAATTTTCATTGCATTATTCAGATTATTTTACAATGTTAAAAACTCAATTCCTAAATTTCCTTTGTGTATGTGGATATAAAAATAAATTTATATACGGAGGCCTGAAAGTTACTCTGCAATTTATAAGGTAATGTCTTAATCCTTTTTCTTTTAGATTTTGAATCTGAACACTTTTGAATTTTTCCATGCAGACATACACAGTTGAACAAAAGTTATTTTCTAAAATAAATGCTCAATTATTGAGATTGAAAGAGTACATTGCAAACTACAATATATAATTAATTACAAATTTTGGCAACAATGTTCTGCAGCTAATTTACCTTACACAGACTACATTCTGCCTTTACATCACAGAATATGGCAAACATAGCATTCATTTTTACAGTAACATTCTATTGAGGCTAATTTTTTTTTTTCAACTGTGTATCCCTGCATGATAAAACTCTAAAGTTCTAAAAATCTAAAAAAATAAATAAATAAATAAATAAATTAGTTAAAAATTAACTTTTAAAATCAGTAAGTAACTTTCGGCCACCTTGTGCAAACTTAAAATAAAATTATTAGTAAAAAGTCTGCCTAAGATATTATTACTTTACAAAACATGCACTAAAAATCTGTTAAGTTTTAAACACTGACTGAAGCATCACTAAAGTTCACTTTAAAACATCAACTAACCTTAGTTGTTATGATACATCATAACTTTTTTGTATGTCTCTAACTCTAATGAAATATTAATATTACAGAAAATGCTTTCAATTGAGAACATGTTATTGTTTATTACAATACGTCTAAATTTCTTTATTACAATACAATGTCTAAATTTCTTTATTACAATACAATGTCTAAATTTCTTGACTACTCTTTTAAAAAATCATGAAATTTATGGTGCAGAGTGCAGACAGACAAACAAAAGTCATACACACTTCACGTATACTGAAATACATAAAAAATAAATTAAATAACACTAAAGGAAATTTTATGAAATTGACTGTACCAGTCACAGAATACAAATAAACCAAGCTCAGCCCCATGTGTTTTTAATGTTAAGTTTTTCATTATGCCACCAAGGCTCCTTTATTTTTATAAGTTTATTATTTCATTTTGCCATTCAAAACAACACAGAAAAAATCCTATGATGAATCAAACCAGGCAACATTTGGATCACACAAACCAGGCACGTAGCCAGGGAGGGAGCTAAGGGGGCTGAAGCCCCCCCCCCCCCCCCGAAAATTAAAAAAGATTTTGCAAAATTATCTTTAATGATAAAATTTGACAATGTTTTTGTTTTTATCTTCCGTTACATTAAACCTACGCACATTTCGTTTGAAAAAATATAAAATTATTCATTTACACTTACAGTAATCCTCGTTATATTGTTCATTCGGATATAGCGTTTTTTATTGGTATATACCACTAAGAATATAAGTTCTTAAAACACAATTTTGACTATCTTTATGCATAGTAAAATTCGATATGTGTAATTCTGTATTATTAATTTGACTAAGAAAAAGTAAGTGTAATATGCATATGGCATATACGTTAACTTTAGGAATCACAATGAAAACTTAGAGTGGTCAATGTTAAAATATTTTGTAGAAAAAGGAGTCAAAATCTTTAATAGCTATCTATAATGTAAATTCGTGTGAAAATTAATTATTTTAAAGAAAGTATCTTTGAAAATTGTGTTATAACTGTAAAAAGTTTTTTACTTAAAAAAAATAGTAGCAAGAAATATTGAAAAGGAATTTGTTCGATAAGAAAAAAAAATTGATAGGTCATCGAGAAATCGTCAAAGGCGTCATGGCGGCGTCCCCCAGGCTCTTCATTGAACAACTTAGCTTTAAATTGTTTTGTTTTTGTTTGCATATGAATATTAGAAAGAAAGTGTACTAAGAGTAGTCTGTTTGTCTGGGAAATTTTCTTTGTCTTTTGTAGAATTATCAACCTTAGGGATGGACCAAAATAAATAACGCAATCTGTTTTAGCTTGATTGCTGATGAAACTATGGACATTTCAAGCACAGAACAACTTTCCTTTTGTGTTAGATATGTGGACTATTTAAAAACTTCACAAACCCAAATAATTCGGGAAGATTTTTTAGGTTTCATTCCAGTAAATGACTTGTCCGCCGAAAATTCAACAAAAGTAATATTACAACGTTGTGCTGAACTACGGCTTGATATGTCTAAATGTGTCGCACAAGCGTATGACGGAGCGTCCAATATGGCTGGTCATATTAGTGGGGTTCAGTCTAGAATTCGTCAGAAGTATCCAAAAATTCGATACGTTCATTGTGCAAGCCACCGTTTAAACCTCGCATTGTCCAACAGCATGCTGATTCCTGCCATCCGAAACTGCCTCGGAACTGTTAATGAAGTGACGAATTTTTTTAGAAATCACCCCAAGGCAAATTTAGCCCTTCAAGAAGCAATTTCATCATATGCTCCAGAAAACAGAAGAAAACGACTTATCCGCCTTTGTGACACAAGATTTATCGAAAGACATGAAAGCATATTAACTTTTGTTGAGCAGTTTAAATGTATTTGCATTAGCTTAGAAAATATTTCGGAAAACACTTGGAAGATTTCTTCAACAGCTAAAGCTTTCTTGGCAGTCATGGAGAAGAGTGATTTTCTCATAAGCCTGTTTGTTTGTGACAAACTTTTCAGTCTTACAAAGCCATTGTCAGTTCTTCTTCAAGAAAAATCTCATGACATGATATCGGCTGTAACACATGCTAAAGATGTCCTAAATATTTTACAGAAACATAGAGAAAATGCAATCTAAGTCTTTCGTGAGATATTTAATTCCGCATCAAAACTTGGGGAAGACGCCTTCCAAACTGAAATAAAGATCCCAAGACTAACATTAAGACAGACAACACGTGCAAATCCACAAATTGCATCCCCCGAAGAGTATTACAGGGTCACAGTCTTTATTCCCTGTGTTGAAAATCTTATTCAAAATTTGAATGACAGATTCATTTCGAATGAAGACATTCTAACAAATTTCCAAGTACTTCTTCCAGGATTTGCTTCTCCGGAAAAAGCAAGAAACTTAGAGAATCTCTGTCAATATTTCGACGATAAAGCGTCAATGTCGCAAGTGAAAGCAGAATACGAATTATGGTGCGAGAAAATCGCTAATATTGACACAGATACAGAAGTCTTAAAAGTTTTAGAATACTGTAATGCAACGTATTACAATACTATCAAACACTTGCTAACAGTCTTAGCTACGATCCCGGTAACAACAGCCAGTGCTGAAAGGTCCTTTTCAACAATGAAAAGAATTAAATCTTTACCTCGAAGCGTTATGACCGATGAGAGACTGAGTAGTCTTTCAATGATTTCTATTCATTGGGACATAACAGTAGATCCAGATAAGGTAATCACCGTCATGGCTGAGAAAAAATCACGAAGATTGCTTCTATAGCTGTAGTACTAGTAAATTTAATGTACTAAGGATATTTAATGTATGCATTTATAATTATTGTAATTAGAGAATGTGAAGTATCAATATAATTTTTATGATTACATATATCTGTAGTATTTAATTTTTTCTTTCGAAAAAAATAATATGTGTAATTAATTTCATCTATGAATTAATCATTTTAAGCCCCGGCGCTCCTAATGCGAGGCTCGTAAGCTAATATTAATCCTGTGTTTTAAATTTTCAAATTACATGTTTCCATTTCAATATTTTTTAACGTTTTTTTTTTCTCTTAGGATACATGAGACTCATCTCCAACATTGTTAGTTTGTGCTTTTGGCTTTTGTTTTTTTCGTTGTAGTCTCCCCCCTCCCTAAAAATGCTTCCGGTTTCCGAACCGGCTTGGAAACTAGAAGTGCTCTTGAAAGCAAAAATTGAACCGAAATCGAAAAAATACGAAATAACAATTTTTGACATGGACATCAAGTATCCTATGTAGGAATATACTTTAACTTGCTTTGTTTATTTTTTTTTTTGTAATTTACACTTTAAGTTATGAAATTACTACTGTCTGATCAAAAATTTTTTTCCAAGATTGAGCCCCCCCCCCCCCCCCCCCCCCCCCCCCGAAGGGAAATTCTGGCTACGGGCCTGACACAAACAATGCATAATTTTGGATGACAAATACAAGAGTTGACAATTTTGACCTTATACAGAAGGAAATTAATTTCCTTTTGACTCCCATCTCTTACAACATACAGAACAGAACTACTTACTATATTGTTCTCTTCTATACTAGTATATATGATATCAATGATAGGCAAGTTGAGAAATTCAGCTTATTTTAGAGATGCTACTCTATTTGAAATGAGACAGGTTAAATGGTCAAATAATTGCACATTTTCTAAATTAGCCAACAGATGCATAGATTCTTTTTCCAATAAGCCACCAGGCTTATTGGAAAATGCTACATGATTTTCCAATGGCCCAAGCTGGATTTCTCAATGTATTTTACTTCATGGCACACTTTAACACGATTCTTTGACACACTAAACTCATGATGATGAAAAACATAAGGAAGTAACAAATGCCTCTTTAAATTTATTTAACATAAACCAAATACTTTACCACAGTTACAACAGTAAAATATTTTTTTTCACTGTAAAGTACAAATGGTGGGGTTTCTTTTTGCGAGGTTGGTGTCTATACATAACGATTGACTTTTCACAAGTGGGCAAAGTCAAGTCAAATATTTCCTTGCCCTTTCTCATTACTGATAACTTTTCCGCTTTCACAATATTTAAATTTACTGAATCAGAGGCACATGGTACTTAAAACAAAGAATTTTTCTTCTGCGAAGAGGGTTTTTATCAAGTGAGGTGGATGTGTTTTTCAAAATTTTACTACCATAGATCTTAAAATCTGTAAAATTTATTCAATAAATTTAATATCATTTTTGTTAATTCCAAAAACTTGATAGAACTTAATTGAAAATCCCCACGGCACATCTGATGTCCTCTTGCTGTGGCACCACTGTGCCACAGAGTACCGGTTGAAAAACACTGCTCTACAAGATATATACACTATATTGCCAAAGGTGACCGGTCACTTGCGATTTTAGACATTTTGTTAATTATCTAGAAAAATACACAAGGAATTAACCTGAAACTGCAGGTGTGTAAACAGTATAGTATAGGTTATATATTTCCGCGAAGATTGTTTCCCGAAACCCCATAGGGGACTGTCCACAAATTAAAAAAGAACGAATATGTTTTGGATTACCCTGTAAAAACTAATGTAGCAAAAGCGTTCAAACTCGAGATTATTAATAAGTGGCTTATTGTAATATACTGTGTTCATTTTTATGAGGGTAGCATGTATACTCGTAGAGAAATTAAGGTTTTTATAAAAACAGTCCCAAATTTCGCCAAGTTTTTTGCTTATAATTTGCAGAGTTCTTAATATAAAAAAAAGTTATTTTGAGAAAATATGTCAAACAACAATGTACATAATACTCTGCAATCAGAATTAAACAATAATAAAAATTGGACGAAAAATGAGCAGGTTTACTAAAAAGTTTTTCAGTGCGCATGCGCGAATTCAATCAAAATATAATATGCATAATGTATTAGCTAAGTATATAGAGCAACATTTGTGAAAGTCTCAAAATAATAGCTTGAAAATTCTGAAAATTATCGTCGATAGAATAAGCTCGAAATCCGCCGTTCCCAAAAAGAAGCAAAAAGTTGAGGGATTGTATCAAATATCGGTTGATTAGTGCCAAGATAGCGTACACAATATTGCACGTACTACTATATTTGGATACAACCCCTCATCTGTTTGCTTCTTTTTGGGAACAACGGATTTTGACCTTATTCTGTCAACGATAATTTTAAGAATTTTCAAGCTATGATTTTCAGACTTTCACAAAAGTTGCTCTATATACTTAGCCAATACATTATGAATATTATACTTTGATTGCATTCGCGCATGCGCAGTGAAACATCACTATTATTAATGTTGGTAAACGTCTGTCTGTAAACGGATAAATGTCGGGTCAGAGACGCCGGACGGAAGCGCTTTTTATGTCAAAAAATTCAGAAAAATCCGGGCATTCCGGAGTTATAGTTTTCGAAGGAGTCGGCCCCTAATTAAGAACATTATTAATTAAAAACCTCATCAAAATTAGCAAAACAAGAAACAGTTTTATCGAAACCCGAAAAGAAAATTTCCGTTTTGATAATCGCAGACATCCAATCAAGGATCGTTCAGTTAGAGGTTTATACTTTTCGATGTGCAAATTAAGGGATTATCCAGTGCGCAGGCAGCGGGGACCCGAGCCGGAGGTTCGTTCAGTTAGAGGTTTATACTATTCGACGTGCAATTTAAGGGATTATCGGGCGCGTGCGCAGCACGACCGGTATACGGTGCCGAAGGCAGCGGTGACCAGGGTCGGAGGTTCGTTCGGTTAGAGGTTTGTACTATTCAATGTGCAAATTAAGGGATTATCAGGTGCGTGCGTAGCACGACCGGTATACGGTGCCGAAGGCAGCGGGGACCCGGTTCGGAGGTTCGTTCAGCTCGAGGTGGATGCGAGCCAGAGGGTCGTTCGTTTCGATGTTTTATAAAAAAAAAAAAAAGGAGTTTTCAAAATATTCGAGGCACCGATGTAAATTAGGGGCCCGCTGGCGGGCGAAGCCAGCTAGTTTTTTAGTAAACCTGCTCATTTTTCTTGGAAATATATAACCTATACTATACTGTTTACACACCTGCAGTTTCAGGTTAATTCCTCATGTATTTTTCTAGATAGTTAACAAAACGTCTAAAATCGCAAGTGACCGGTCACCTTTGGCAATATAGTGTATATTTAAAAATCTGCTTCACTGAATTTAATAAAATAAATTATTGCCTATTAAAAAGTATTTATATGCATATCGCCACCTAAAAAAGGTTTCTTTTCTAGATATGCCATTGGAGTTTGCCTGCCCTTGAAAAAACTGTAAAGGTACTTATGCTGTGTGTATATTTCTTGCTTATTTGTGTTTAATTGATACATATTTAACAGGAAATATAAAATCTCATTAAAAAAAAAAACAAGAAAAAGTAGGGAAAAAATTCCAAAATGCATTAAATTCATAAATAAATAAATACAAAAATTGTTAGTTGAAGACAACATAATTTATATTTTTATGCTTTAATTAATAAAATCATAATTAATTATTGGAATAACAAAAAATGTAAATAAAAATTAAAACAAAATGTCACAGCAGTACTTCTTGTGCTTGTACTTTGTAAAATTATTGTACTCACACAAATCTAAGCTTAACAGATGTATGTGTATTTTAACAAAAACAGCCATATTTGCTATAAATATTACCTACCCCAAATATTAAATATCAACATTATTACCCAGCCAGTGGGCATTATTGGAATTCAAAGCTTTGAATTACAAATAAATAAATAAATAAAAATAGTTTTGCTGCTTTTTCATCTTTTATCCCTGACTTCTTTATTTGCTGTGATGAAATCCAAAAGTAGAAAATATTCTTCCAGCTTCTAGTCTACTGAAATAGAAGCTTGATAAGCTCAACATTTTTATATACTAATTATTTTTTCCCCTTTATTATATATGACTTTAATAATCAATGATTAACACTAGAACCGTGGTACTCTCGGTATACCTAGAACCGCGGAGTGGGTCAATTTGACCTTAGACTGAAAAAAAAAAAAAATATATATGCACAAATGTTTAATTTACTTACATAAAAACATTGTATTATCATACAATAATCAATATTTCTCAAAATTTATATAATATTAAGTCAGCAGAAATTACCTAACATTGTAGAAAATGATGTTCAAAATTATATTTCATTAAGTTTAATAATATATATTTTAAACAAAAATAAACTTAGACTTCATAACTTTAAAAGAAAACAGATCATCTCATTCAAGTAAGTTTAGGCATAATTTCTAAGAATAATTTAAAGAAATATAAAGAAAATACCAGTTACTTACTAGGTTTACAATTTAATCGAATTTCTTGTATGCATTGCATGCAAAACTTGGTAATAAGTTTCGTACATCTACCACAAATAGGTGCATTACATTTTGAATAAATGTCTTAAGTTTTACTTTTCACATTTTGAAGTGTAACATCGGACTCGTTTACACTTAGTTTGTGGTTTTCTATCATTTTCAGCAGTTGCTTCACAACCAAATGATACCTTATTTTGTTGAGAGAGAACAAACTTTTCTCGTAATTCTTCAACTAAGTTTTGAATAAATTGCTATCTACTTATAGATTTTCCAGTTACAGCTTTATATAAAACCCAAGCATTGATAGCAGCAAGATCCAAAATATTATAAAATACATGAACCATGATACAAGGGCCATCTCCGTGTAGTAGATGAGACTTCCTTGCCATCTGATCAATCACATCTGCATCAAATTTAGTTGTGTATCAGGTAGTTTTTTAGAATTATCTAAAATTTCAACAGTTGGATGTAGACAGCTGAGCAACAAAACATTTTTTTTCTATTTTTCCCTGTTAAACAGTTAGACTGGTGTCTTTATGGGTTAGTACAGTAGTCGCATGCAATTCCAATTTTGACATTTTTACAGAGACATCTCTTTTCTTGAGAGTTTTACGGTTCCTACAAGGCTTGTATTTTTGGATCTCAATGCCTCTGCAAGCTTCAATGTCGTAAAAAAGTTGTCTGTAGTGACATTTCTACCTTTGTTCTCATATGAACTTATTAGTCGCAGTACTACATATTCAGAAAGAGAAATGTTGGATGGACATTGGTTATCTTTTCCTACATGCAGGAATCCATTAATCAGATATTTTGAGTCAACATCTGCAGCCAACCAGACCTTGATACCAAATTTATCTATCTTGTTTGTTAGGAATATATTGACTAATATATTCCTAACTAAATATTACTAAATACTAAATATTGACGCTTATGTTAGGTACTGGTGCATAGGTGGTGTAGTTAAGTCATGTAATTTTCAATGAAACCTTTCCAGATAACAGAAATCAGGGCAAATTTGTCTGTCTCTAGACAACTTGATCAGAGTGATTTTATATCGAAGCGCAATAATCTCATTATTTCACGAAATTTATGTCTTCACATTGTATTACGGAAAAACAGCGGTCACCAGTTCATTGACCAAAGGCTATCCACTTCAAGCCCTTTTGCACAATATGCGCCTTGTGCATATAATCATATATATTATTTCTCCTGTCAACATCCCTTTTTCTAAGAAAATACGAGACGCAGAACGACGGATGAGATACCATATGAAAGGATTTTGAACAGGCTTCTGACATAGTACACTTACATTTTCCTAAAACATGTTTTTTGATTAAAATTTGTCGGTAATTAAACATTAAATCTGCATTGTTTTCATAAATGAAATGAAAGGTTTTCTTCAAATTAGTGTTGCCATAAAAATAAATTCCAGATTATATCATGCTCAACAATGATTATAAAAAAATAAATAGCACAAAAAAGAAAGTGTGACATCTCTGTACGTGTTTATTCTATATTTATGATTAAAAAGCAAAATTGAAATGCTTAGGAGAAAAAGACACAATGGATTGTCCCATGTTTTTTTTTTCGATGCAGTTAAAATACGATTGTTAATTTTTTTTCTTCTTGCGCATGCCTTTCGGTAAGTTTGATGGAATAAATGAGCTGATATTCTGGCCTGACTAATTAGTGTTAGGGAACAGATATAGCAGACGTAACGGGGGTTGACGCAATTTTTTTGTGGTGCTATTTTGGGGAGAAAACCCCATTTTCGAATACCTGTTAGGCCTAGCTTGGGAAAACATCTTAGTTTTATTTTATAATAAAATTGTATTATAATTTTACTTTAAAATACACACATGTAATTTCATTATTACACATAGTTTTATTTAACAGACATATAATTTTTATTACACATTATAATTTTATTTATTAATTATTTTTAATTTATTTACATACACATTTCATTTTATTATAAAATATCAAGAGTTGCCATACAAAGCAAAAGTCACCATGTTAGCCCGCCAGGCAAAAAATCGCCATTTTGGTGTCAAAAAGAAACTCCGGTGCGTTTGCGACATCTATATCAATGTAGTTTACAGGTATTTTTATTCTTAATGTTTCTTTAGAAGTTTAAATCTTATCTATATAAAAAAAATACTACAATGCTAAAAAATTTGGATTGCAATGCAAAATTCTTGCACGGGTCCCACTGGTATTGATATAAAAGAATCAATTTCTTCCAAAGTAATAACCCATTCATTTTCCTGAATCAGTCGATGAGCTTCCTCTTCGGTACATTTCTTTATATGCTTCAATATCCATTCATCTATGAGTTGTCTCCAGACACTTATCGGACTGTTATCCATAATATTGCGTTTAGCATATGGTGTTGGCGTCGGGCCCCCAACTTCCTACAAAACGCTATGCTGTACTTTTCTTCCTTTGTTGCTAGTACCGATTTGTACAACGTTCCAAACTATCCCATCTTTGCCAACATCTTTATTTCCAAGTGTCAATGTGCACATTACTGCTGATTTCTTTTTCCGATTTCCCTCAGTGTAAGTGTGCTTTGTTCGAACTCTTGATTCTTTGATCTGATAAATAGGAAGAACTTTCGTTTAACATTGATAAATTTACTTCCGAGAAAATGCATCTAATTTTCGTCATTTATTTGTAAAAACATATTACAGGTCAAACTGACCCTCTTCGCAGTTCTAGGTATATATTTCAGTATATATAGGAATTCTTTGCAGTTCTAGGTAAATATTTATAACTGGAAATTTATTTATGCTATGCGTTTTCAAATTCGATAAGTTGTTGTTTACCTTAAAATATTAAAAGTCATAAAAGGAAACATTTTTTCAATTAATATTTTTCGTGCGGTGACAAATTAAATATAGATTTGGGTCAAATCGACCTGCTCCGCAGTTCTAGTGTTTAAAAAACATTAAAATTTTGGACACTAATACACAATGATAAAGAAGTGCAATATAATGTAAGTGTAACATACTTGACTACATGCTGTATCATAAACCATAGGGCTTGAATATATATCAACTTCATTACCGTACACTGAAAAGTCGCAGCTATCTTTATCAGCACAAAGCTCACTAGAAAATTAAAGATAAACTAAATGTAAGTATTTTACACAAAACAGATAAAAAAGTTAGATGCAATATAGATAAATAAAATATCGATACTGTACCAAATATATTATGTAAATAAATCTTTATTGTTTATTCTTTGTGCATTTATATATCTTTTAATTTAACTAGGGGATCCTATCTGAGTCTCATGGGCTACAGAATATACAAAAAAAGCATTTTTTTAAATTTAAATATATATTTTTTGGATTGCCTATTAACACTACCAAAGAGCATTTTTTTGTGTGAAAAATTTTAATTATATATTCAAATAAATTTTTTTAATTTATTAAAAGCGATACTATTCTTTTAGTCGTAAGGGGTTAATCTTTTGTAATCTAGATGCATGCAATAGAGATAATTGTGCGATGTTTAGAAGTTAAAAAAATTGCAGTAAAAGTGAATATCTTTCATCAGGTGTTACCACCGTCAATGTGATGTCAGCACTATTGCTTTATAATATAAATTTATTTACATCTGTTCCTAATTGAGTTGAAATGAAAACAGAGATGAGTTTTATTATTTTCTAAAGCCCTTCTAAAGATATGAAACAGAACAGGATTTTGTGCAGGAAATTCCTTTTTAAAATTTATTCAAAATTTAGTTTTTTTTTCTTTTTTTAATAAATTTTTTCAAAAATTTATTAAATTTTTGAAATATAGCATAATATAGCATATATATAATTAGTATTTTTTCAAAAGAAAAAAATTAATACTTTGTATAACTTTAACTCATTTGTAAAAAAATAAAAAAGCTTCATTTTTTTATTTGCAGGTATTATTATTCTTAATGTAATGTTCGAAATGCAACTTGAATCTTGTTGCTAATTATGCTAGTACAGTACATCAGCTACTTAAAATATAAAATATTTATGACCATTTTAATCAGATTACATAATAATTAAACATCGTGAGGAGCAGTGGCGGCTCGTGGGTTAATTAAATGGAGGTTCACAACATATAAATTGTGAAAATAAAATCTGCAAATATAACAATGTGCAGGTAACAATACATTTAAGTTTTCAAAAATTAAAAGAAAACAATGAAACTGAAAGAAATAATTTATACATGTAAGTAGAAAAAAAGTAACATTTTATTTTCTATGAAAGAAGATAGTATTAATCAAACAAATAATAATAAAAAAAAAGAAGAATATAGCAAACCAACGAAGATTTGGACAAACAAGTAAAAATTATATAAAACAAGTTCGGAATGCTTAAATTCATCTTTGTCAAATTAAAATAATAAGTACACACAAAACATGCGATTCCATTACCTAAAAGATGATTAAAACTTTAATTAGATGTTAAAACATTAAAATAAATCGAGCACTTTCGGCTGTGAACCCAGCCTTCATCAGGATTTATAATTAAAACAGGTGTAACACACACGTCCAGATCACATTCTTGTAAATAGTATGCCTCTGTACTGCGAGCCTACGTGAATGATTTGAACTCTCCTGTAGGCTCACAGTACAGTTTGACATACTGTTTAAAAGAATGTGATCTGGACATTTGTGTTTTAACACCTGTTTTAATTATAAATCCTGATGAAGGCTGGGTTCACAGCTGAAAGTACTTGATTTATTTTAATGTTTTAAAATCAAATTAAAGTTTTAACTATCTTTAAGGTAATGCAATCACATGTTTTGTGTGTACTTTTTATTTTAAGTAAAAATTAGCCAAACATGCAAACTCCCACATGCTGAAAGTAATGCGAATATGAACAGTGCCTCTTCCGTCAAGCTTCCATTCACACAAGTTAGTTTCGAAGAAAATTTTTTCGATCACATGTGCGATCCAGGAAAGACTGGGTGCTCTCTGCTAATATTTTTCAAAAATTACGATATTACAATAATGTTTTACCATAGACGCATTAAAAAAGGGTGAATAAAGTTCATCCTGGAAATTGTTGACTTTTAATAATGCAGAGCTGCCAACCTTAGCAAAAGAAAAAACAAGAGATCCTTCGTAGTTTAAGATTTTAAATGAGTTTGCATAAGAATAAAAAGCTTTTTTTATCATTCATTTAGAAATTAAAAATATATTTAATAATTCATTTAACTTAAATATAATCTTTAAAAAATATATATTGATGATTGACCGATTGGCAAATTACCGTGACTGATATATGAAATTCGCGATTTTTATCAACAATCGATTGACAAATTTTGCTATATTTTTTAAGGATCAACTAACAAAATTCACGATTATTATCAACGATCAATTGATGAATCTTGCAATACTTTTTAAGGATCGATTGACAAAATTCACGATTCCTCCCCCCCCCCCCCCCCCCCCCCCCCGTGATAATTTGACGAAATTTGCGATACTTTTCCCGTTAGCATGTGATGAAATTTACGATATTGTTTCTGTCAGCAGTTGACTAAATAAAAAATTCTTGAAGAAATTCACAATATTTTTAACGGTCGATAGACGAAATTTGAATTTTTCCTGAGAGATAAGAAATTAGAGTTTTTGCGGAAATATATAAACAAAATTCGCCATTATTTTTCGTGAGCAATTGCCGAAATTAAAGATTATTTTTTTCTTGAGTGATTGATGAAATTTGGGACTTTAATCAAAGACCAATTGCCGAATTACGTGGTATTTTTCAAGGATAGATTGACAAAATTCGCAACTTTTTTTCTCTGGGACGTATTGATGAAATTCCATATTCTTTTCCACAACCGATTGATGAAATCTACAATTTTTTTCCGTCAGGGATCGACAAAATATGCGATTTTTCTTTATAATCAGAAGATCTTACGTTTTGAGAAATATAAAAGTGATAAGAGCCGTGGCATTATTTATTGAGATTGAAAAGAACAATTTTCTTATTTTCAGAAGTATATTTCTACAAATTTAAAAATCCCAGTGAAAAACGGAAAAAATTCATACTCACACATAAAAACAGAAGATCAACGTGAAAAATGGGAGAGTTGGCAGCTCTGATAATGTGTTTAATATTATTTTATTTAATTTGTTAATTTAATTTTTCATGTAGGAGGTTCACATTCTCATATGCACCAATAGAGCCACCAGCAGTGAGGAGTGAAAACAAAATATCAGATTTTTTATCCCAAACTTCATAAAGGGAAACAGCAAATTGTATTTTTATTGAATCAGTTGGGATATAGGTGTAAAGTTGTAATAACAGAAACAGGTAGTTTTATTTCACTGAATGCCGATGTGTACACAGATTTAGGGACATCAGGATGTTTCTACTGTGTGCTCTATGAATTGCTATTATTTAAATGTTAATCATAAATTAAAAAAAATCTGTTTGTCTGGCGGCGATGCTATATGGCTAATGAAATCTATTACATGGAGGCCTGAAAATTTGAATAAGAACAGACAAAGACAGGCTTAACTGCACCTAAAGCTCAGATTTTTCATTTTTTAATAATTGACCAAGATATTAATTAAAAATCCTAACAATAGAGCTTAAATTTTTGTCAGTATGCTGGTATTAAGATTGCTTCCGTGCATACACGGAGAATCTGTGGTTTTTCAAACGCGGGCATAGTAAACGTTTTTCTGAATTTTGAATTCAGAGCCGCCGGGTCCTCTATACAGTTAAAAAATAAATAAATAACCTAAAAAAACAAAAATTTTCATGGCACTTTACCATTTATAACAGTATCTTTTGTTCAAAAAATTATTAATATTTACTATTTCAATTTTTTTTTTCTGAAGGACAAATTCATATTAGTTTTCATGTTTTCTGTAGTTTTAAACTGTTATCCCCATTCCTCAGATGAAAAAAGAAAACATTTTTATTTATGTAATGGTATTTTTGGTTTAAAAAAAAAATAATATTTACTATTTCCAAAAAAGAAAAAACAATCTGGAAGTCTTTTATTGCAATCACTGCAGACTAATTTTTCCCCCTTCAGAGCCTTCAAAGATATCATTTTGAGTTTTAAGATAATTAATAATAATTTAAGATAAATTGCCAGGGATTTTTGTTCATTATCGCTTTCTTATTTGCAACATTCGGAGATATCATTTTGCATTTTAAAAGATGGCAATAGATTGAGCAGAGGGAAGAAGGATTTTATTTTATTTTACATGCCCTGGTGTACATTGCCGAAGACAGCGGGAATCACAACTTTAGGTTCATTTTGATAGATGTACTTTTACTTTTTAAACTGTAAAATCACACAAATTTGAGGGTCGTTTGTAGAAAAAAAAAAAAAAAAACAGAGCGTGTGTAGCATGTCCATGCTGCCGAAGGCAGTTAGACTAAAAATTCTAGGTTTGTTTGAATAGAACTTGCCATTTGAGAAAACTACTAAAGAAACTAGCTATTTGAGAGAAACAATGTAGTCTAAGTTTCTTAAAGTGTTTTACAATGCTTTAAATATCAGTTTGAAAGGAAATAGAATTGTTATTGATGGAATATAAGCAGAAATATTTTATCTTATTCTGAAGCTTGTGTATGGTCAATGTTAGTAACATAAAACTGTGGGATATCCCTTGTCTATTCCTGCTTTCTGATTGAAGAACAATGATATTTTAAAAGAATAAGAATCGGAAATTTTGTGGATTTCTGCCAACGGTTGGGTATAAATAACAAATTTGTTATTTTAAACAGATTTTCGGGGTTATGAAAAACACGAAACATTATCATGAAGTAGTATTTAGGATTAATACTTATTTGGATATAAGAAGATATTTTTAAATGAAAAAATTTGTCTTGAAACAACGTTAAAATGTTTTTGAAAATTTTCTACGACGTAACTTACTCAAACTCACCTCTAGTGACCACTCATCCTGCAAGGGAATAAAATAGTAAGGTAGATTAAATTTAATAAGTTAAAAATAAGTTACTTTCATGATAAATTTACTTAAAAATTAACAAGGGGAAAAAAAGAGAACAGCTAATAGACTAAAAATAGAACAAAAAAAGGTACTTTTCGGTTAGCCAGGCGTCAGTGACATATATACACACTATATGTGTGTGTATATATTATGATATACACATACCAGTGATATACACACATATATATATATATATATATATATATATATATATATATATATATGTATCAGGGTTGGGTTTCTTCTGGAAGAAACTGGTTTCTTCCAGGACAGTGGAAGAAACTGGAAGAAATGGAAAAAACTGGAAGAAATGGAAGAAACCAACAGAAAACAAAACAGATGCTCAAAATTAAAGTATATTAACTATATAAAAGAATTAAATTCAAAATCTGATTATATGATATTTAAATTGGAAACTTTAATTAATATATTAAAAATATTATTTATGGAAAAATAAGTTATTTTTTTATAAACTTCAGGTCAGCAGGTATTTACAGGGTATGTTTTTTACAACTTTAGAGGGAGGGGTGTGATATGAAATCTCACAATGTTTAAATCATGTTATATTTTTATTTCTTTGAGCCTTGCACATCGATATTATTTGGATTCAATTCCATATTTATTTTTACGCGTGTGTTTTGCATCGAGCTTGGATCGGCGGCCGTATTGCGCTCTTGCCGATGTGTTCTCTCTCTCCCTTCTACTCGTATTATGATGACGTCATCGAAGCGCTGTCTCTCCTCCTCTCGTGACGTATGCATTAGGTAGCAGTAGAAAACGACTCACGTTTTGGAGGCGTGGTTATTTGATGATCGCTAGAGCAAATTAAAATAAATGTTTTTAAATGTATTTTTTCGGATTTGTTAATTAAGATATTGGCTAATTTTTTAAATTCTCTAATAGATTTAAATCTTTTCGTTCTCTTACTTTTGTCATCCCCGTTACTTACTATAAATTAAAAATTCCGTTAATTTTGAATCAGAATCTGTTTTGTTGATGAACTGTCATGATATAGTTTCGTTTCAAAAGGGATCGCAGGGCCAAGGCCTGTGCCTGCGGCTGAAGGATGCGGAGCCCGGCGAAATTCTACCACAATGTCTTCTTGTCTGAATTTATTTTCTGATGGCGTGCAAAAGTTTTAATTGAAATTCTCATATTTAGAAAATTGGATTAATGATGCATTTAAATTTTTAAAGACATTTCTTCGAGTGGAAAAGATTATCTTTATCGGCCAGCGTATTTATTTTAAAAAAAAAGGTGACCAACGGGTGAAGGCCTCTTTCTCCTCTTCTGAAAAATGAATAAAGATTTGGATTTATATTATTAAAAAGGCTCCTCTTCATTTTGTGTACAGCAGACACCATGCAAGTAAGAACATTCCTTTATTTTTATTTTTAACCACTGCTTGACCACAAAGAACGCTAAGGGGTCAAGCAGATACAACGCAATATTTTAAATAAAGAACTTCATTACTATTTAATATGAATTCACACATCAACAAATTAATTATTTACACCACAATTGGTGCTCAAAAGGCAGTGGTTCTGAAAGAAAATTTGAATTGATTTAAAGAAAAACAAAATATTTTAGAACTTTTTGTTCTCAGAATAACTTTTGGAAAAATTTTATGATGTGTTTAATAGAATTCAAGATTTGTTCTTTTAATGAATTTTAAAGAGGATTCTTTAAAGATATATGGAATAATTTATTTAAGAATTTTTGTGTAACGACATATGAAAATATTTTTAATATTGGAAGTTCTTGTTCTCAAAAATTTCTTGAATTGATTTTTGCTACTTTGTTTGGAGAATTAAATTTTATAATTCTAGAATGAATTTGTTCTTTTCCATCTTGAAGAAAATAACATATTTTGCTAAATTTGCCATATTTTTTTTGGAACAATCATTTAAATTGAAATGAATTTCCTTTGAAGAATAATTATATTTTTGATGATGCATAATTATTATTCCATTTAAATAGTTCTACATATTCTTTTTTTGTAATAAATTATTATAGAACATATTTTTCAAGAATGATTAGTTGGTATATCTATATTTTTGAAATGAATTATGTATTCTTTTTAAGAAAATTTTTATGAGTTTGAAATAATAAAATTGTTCTCAAAAACATATTTCATATTTTAAGAGGCTATGACTTTGGGTTTTTAAATTTAAAAAAATATATATATTATGGCACTATTGCAACAAATTTACAAATATTTTAGAAAATAAATTTTATAAGAAGCATTATTTTTGAAATTATGATTAGTGATGCTGAGAAATTTTATTCTTATTATGTCATACTTATTCAATTTATTATGGTCACATTTTCTTTCTGAAGCTAAAATTCTTCACAGAAGTTAGTAGTTGTAAATATCCTACACAACATTCTTGCAGATTTCTATGCTTCAACTCTACAAATTTCAGTTTTAATGTGAATGCCTCTTGGTTTGTTCATAGATTTATTCTTATGCCATCTGTACTGTGATGTTTATAATATAATCATACAGTTTGGCTTAGTGTAAAGATAATCTGAAGTTTACAAATTAGGAATATATGCATTTAAGAATATTTTCAAGTCTATTTTACAACTGTTTCATGTTGTTTGTAAAGGAACTCTCAGCTGACAAAATATTATATTTGAAAAATTCATGTTGCTTCATTTTGTTTAAAAATATTCCTATGGCAAGTTGTAATTGTGAAATTAAGACCTTTTCACTTCACTATATGTGCAGGCTGTGACAGTTTTCATCAACTAGTATTCTCATGTTGCTCTCAGAAAAGGAATGAAAGCAACATTATTTTTTTTTTCTACTCTTGAGAAGAAGTAGGCAAGGGCTACTTCATTCCTGTTACAGTTATACTCTAGAAATTCTTTTACATCATCTATTAATAATAATAATATAATATATATATATATATATATATATTCTTTTGCTTCATTTTCAACAGTTCCTTACCTGATGAAGTTGGCCATTCACTGATGAGTTGTATCCATTTGTGCTAACCACTTCTCTAATATTTTCCTTGTTTTACAGTAAAAGATAATTATACTACACTTACCTGCCTAAATAACTGTTTTAGAACAATAACTTTAAAATTTATGCTTCATTTTCAACTTTAAAATAACTATTGAAGAAGAGTCCTGTCATGTATGTGTATACTATCCTTACAATGTCAGATTCCCTTTAATATCTTCAATGTTTGTGTCTAGAGCTAAAATAAGATTTACTTTTTCTCAAATAATAGCTGTTTCTTGACCTGATTATAGAAGTTTCGTTAGTTGGCCTTTTCTTTTGTGAGTTGTGCATTATCCTTACGAAGTGGATTGGTTGACATATCTACTCCTAAAAGTCAGTGTTGCTATTTTTGCTTTATATTTTCAAAATCAAGAAAATTCTTATTCATTATGAAATATTATTTAAAAAAAAAAAAAAAAAAAAAAAAAAAAAAATCTAGTTACTTACAATAGTGATTTTGTATGATGCATTTTCTTATATTTACCTGTGATTACAAGAGTTGCTATTTTGATACAGGAATTCTCAAGATCAATTTTATTGGGCAAATTCCCCATATTTCAAATATTGTATTGTGCCTTTATGTTTTCATTTGTGAATATACCCAAAGTCTCTAAATTTTATTTTGTCATATGCCTCATATTTTTATACAAGAAAAAATTAATTGAATGAATTCTGAAGAATTATTAATAATGAAGAAATTTGAAGGTTTTAAGTGCCAAGTTAATTTATATACAAGATTATATATAAAAAAAAAAGAAAAGAAAAGCACAGTTCTTAGTACTACTTAACAGCGCCTTTTTATAGAAGTGTTCCATGGTGAATCTTCAAAATTTACTAAGACATTAAAAAAAAAAAAAAAAAAAAAAAAAAAAAAAGTGCTTTTTGAATTCATCAATTTTGTCATCTCAAATTTCTATGTGACTTTCTTCTGTTCCTGATTATGTCGATAAATTTCCCTATTGTGTCTTAAGCCTTACGTGATGGGGAATGCTCAGTGTTCCCCAAGTCACTCAGCTTATCTACAAAAAAAGAAAAGGGAGTGTGTCATAGTGCTTTGTTTCAGTGCTAAATGTTCCTAATTGTGTCTTCTCTTTTAAAAAATTATGGTGTGTCATTATAAGTGATTGTGGCCAAATTGCTGTGATTTCAATACCATCGTGTCCCACCAGTGTGCCGTAAAAATGAAAAATCTGCAAAAGTTATTCTGCAAACATTTTTTACTAGCAGATAATATATTTTAAAAGGAGATGTACTAGTTATTAAAAACTGATTTATTGACTGTCACTACCACATCTCACTATTTGTAAGTTGGCTGAACAATACTCATCCCTCATCTGTAATAATTTTTTTTTTTTTTTTTTTACAGCAACAGTTATATAGCTTCTATACTATCATCAGATGTACACAATTGCCAATGGTTTTGGAGATCTCTTTTGTAGGTTTGATTGTTTTCATTTTGCATTTGTTTGATTTACTGATAATTTGCTGATGGTTGTGTACCAGGGCTATTAGTATGTTTTTGTGAATTATAACAAATGTATATTTATAATTTGATTTTGCTTAATTTGCACGACTGCTAATAGTTTCTAGGGCTAGCATTATTAGCACTTATGTGAGTTATGTAGATTCAATTTATACATATTAGCATTTTACAATAGCCAATTTCTTGTTCTCAATAACAGTTTATATGTATATTTCTGGATGAAAATTATGGCCATTACAAAAGGTGCACTGTGTTTTTATTTTCTTCCCATGAAAGTGTCATTGTCTTTTTTAATGAAGACTAAGGGTTAAATTTTTTTCTGGGGATCCCCACCCAACCAAATACCCACTGATTTGTAAAAACCATGATTTATCTATGAGTTTATCTTTATACGTATTTAAAATCGTATTAAATGATGTCTTGTATTTTAATGAATGGTATATATTTTGAAAATTCCTACTGAGTAAATAATCCAGAATTTTCTGAGAAATATTTATATTGGTGTTTGTTGATATTACTTTTGTAACACATATTTTCAGTGTAATAAGAAAAGTGGTAAGAGTATATGTTTCAGCTGTAAAACACCTAATTTCTTTAGACATGTCTCTCTCATATATATATATATAAAATTTTGCAAGATGTTAGTTCCAATAAGTGCATGTAGTCATATTGGTAAATCTTTTAAGCTTGCATATAATTATTTATAAAATGAAAATTTAATTTGACTTCTACAATAATATTTTAGATTTTATGGGTTTATTTATGTTTTGAAATTATTTAAATGTTGACATATGTAAAAATAAATAGATAAAATAATTTTATACTGAAAATTTACTTAATCAAAATAATTAATAGTTATTTAGATATTGTTTTAATCTTTAACTAGATGGCAGCACCATATAATGATTTTAAAAAAACTATTACTATTATTCTTTAGTATTATTTTTTAGTTATTGTTTATTATAAAACCAGATGGCAGCACCATATAAATTTTCACAATTTTTTTTTTTTCTCTTTTAACTGAAAACTTGGAATACAAGTGAAATTTTTAAATATTCCAATAATATAATATATATATTAAAATTATTTAAGTTAAAAAATATTTTTAGTAAATGAATTTATAGTTTTTATATTATTTATTTGTATTTTTATATTTTAAATTAGAAATAGTTAAAATCACAATGGTTAAATTAATAACCTGCTACTTTTAGAAAATTAACTGTAATTTTAACTTGTACGTTTGAATTCACTTATTCACTTTACCATGTGCTTAGCACAAAACATTTTTGGCTTCGGATTCTGGACAAATTTATGTTGTAATGTATAGATTTTCTTTGTCTTCCTTTGTATTTATTTGTTTATAAATGGATTTATTTTCTTCCGTTTGATTTGTAGTGTTCTATTTTCAAAGGTATCCTTTTTTTTTTTTTTTTTTCCAATTTCTTTCCAATGATTGTTAGGGCTTGGAATTGTCACAAAATTTTGGCTTTAAGCTTGTGACAGTTACAGAAAACAATCATTCTTTGCTTATAATGTGGTTTCCCAGCCCTTGAAAAAGTAAATTACATTATAAGCTTGCATTTGTGTTTTTTTTTTTTACTTATGTTTCACTTTTTGAATAAATACTTCATTTGTTAGGACTATGTTTTATAATGTGTAATTTGACATAGCTATTTGGGATAATAATTTCATTGCATTTGGTCAGTTATTTCTGTTTCAATGGTTAATTTTTGCAATAAGTTTTTATATATATATATATATATATATATATTGTTGCAACTATCCTAACTATCTGTATTTTATTAGTGAGTGGTCATTTAGTGCACGATTTGGCTACTTGTTCATGTAGATGTAGAGTACAGCTGGTTGTGTGAAGTCAATTACGTATTTAGTACTAAATAAAATAAAATAAAATTACAAAAACAAATTGAATATGGTATTATAAAAATTGTACTAAAGATTTTTTTTTAATGAAAATTGTACTAAAGATATTTTTAAGTATGGCCAGTTTTTATTTAGAGTAAGTGAAAATAAATGCTCTATTTTATAAAATATTAAATAAATTGTAAGTCCTAGGCAGTCGATCAAATACTGAGGGTATTTTGATCTTTGTTGCTTGTAAAGTGCAACTTCTATTTTTAATGGTACCAATTAAAATATTTGATAATGAGCTCATTTTATATATGCTAATTCTGATTTTGTTTAGCATTTGTATTTAAGTATTTTGATGATGAATTTTATGAGATCAGACTAGAAGAAATTGCCAGAAATAAGAAGATTTGGCATTTTTATATGTATACTATTGAATATACTATGTATACTTTTGATGTATTTTCTTTTTCTTCTCACTTCCAGTTTGGTCACCACTATTAATTTTGATTGCAGCAGTTTAACGTTTGGCTTTACTTTAACATTTTTTTTTCTTTCTCTGTGTTTGGTATGCAAAAAAAAAAAATTTGTCATCCCCTTTCTGTAAAAGGTTTTTATTTCATTTTACCTTTTACATCATGTGCTCTGCCAAAATTTTAATCGGTAAATGGGGGTATTGTGATATGAAATCTCACAATGTTTAAATCATGTTATATTTTTATTTCTTTGAGCCTTTGACGTCGATATTATTTGGATTCAATTCCATATTTATTTTTACGCGTGTGTTTTGCATCGAGCTTGGATCGGCGGCCGTATTGCACTCTTGCCGATGTGTTCTCTCTCTCCCTTCTACTCGTATTGTGATGACGTCATCGAAGCGCTGTCTCTCCTCCTCTCGTGACGTATGCATTAGGTAGCAGTAGAAAACGACTCACGTTTCGGAGGCGTGGTTATTTGACGATCGCTAGAGCAAATTAAAATAAATGTTTTTAAATGTATTTTTTTCGGATTTGTTAATTAAGATATTGGCTAATTTTTTAAATTCTCTAATAGATTTAAATCTTTTCGTTCTCTTACTTTTGCCATCCTCGTTACTTACTATAAATTAAAAATTTCATTAATTTTGAATCAGAATCTGTTTTGTTGATGAACTGTCATGATATAGTTTGATTTCAAAAGGGATCGCAGGGCCAAGGCCTGTGCCTGCGGCCGATGGATGCAGAGCCCGGCGAAATTCTACCACGATATCTTCTTGTCTGAATTTATTTTCTGATGGCGTGCAAAAGTTTTAATTGAAATTCTCATATTTAGAAAATTGGATTAATGCTGCATTTAAATTTTTAAAGACATTTCTTCGAGTAGAAAAGATTATCTTTATCGGCCAGCGTATTTATTTTTAAAAGAAGGTGACCAACGGGTGAAGGCCTCTTTCTTCTCTTCTGAAAAATGAATAAAGATTTGGATTTATATTATTAAAAAGGCATTTGTGTTCATTTGTCTTCATTTTGTGTACAGCAGACACCATGCAAGTAAGAACATTCCTTTACTTTTATTTTTAACCACTGCTTGACCACAAAGAACGCTAAGGGGTCTAGCGGATACAACGCAATATTTTAAATAAAGAACTTCATTACTATTTAATATATAACTACACATCAACAAATTAATTATTTACACCACAAGGGGGATGGGATATTTTTTCATTGTTTATGTCATTTCTGTGTTTAAAAAAAAAAAAAAAAAAAAAAAAAAAACTACCTACCAATTCTTTATTAATCATATAAAAATGCAATATTTCAAAAACTATTGTGCAATACTTAAAATAAGCAAATTTGTAATTATGTATACTAGCAAGCATATCTCAATGCTGATTTTAAAAGATAAATGATCTAAAAATAAACTCTACAGGTATTCAAAATTCTATTAAACGCTCTAAGTTCTGCAGGACTTGAAAGAATGTTTTCATCGTTTGCATTCATCCATTCTAAGTTGAGAAATTGATTGCAACATCCTACTGCTAAAATACTTTTGTTTTGTTATACCACGTTGCACTGTAGTAAGGAAAATGGAGATTTTATTGAAATCTTTCAGTACAGTAATTATTGTACATTAGTTCCCTTAATAAAATGAATGTAAATTAAAAGCGCTGTCTTTTATTTAAAGGAGTTTCATTCTACAGTAGGTAAATGATCCACATACTATTTACTACTGGTTACAGAAGTTTAAATAACAATTAAAAAAAATGAACCTGTTTTAAATTGAATTATTTTTAATTGATTTTGTGTATTTTGGATAAATTTATTTGGTACATTTCCGTTATACCATCACTATTGTCGTGCCAAGTGTAATAATTGGCGTAAAATGAAATTCATGTATAATAATTCATTAAAAGAAAAAAAAAAACATTGTTGGCATAAAATTGAGCAATTAAAATATAACATTTGAAAATTACAGACTTTCACGAACTATATTATTAAATCAATACAAAATTAGACTTAAAATAAAAGAACAAATAAATATTATACGATAAAATAATAAAATAAAACTCAATTTAAACTACAGGCATGGAATTGTAATTGTCTTTTAGCGTTGCAGTACACATTTCCCTTTTTAAATAAAAACACTTTTTTTTTATGTATCCAAAGTCCTGAAACAAGTTTATTGCAGCTTCATCATTTGATAACTGCCAAATGGTAAAATCCATATCAGTGTCAACTATAGGTGCAGATTCACGGTCGCCAGTCGTCACGTGGCGACTAAAGTTTTTGCTTTGGCGACTAATTTTCTATGTCTACGTAGCCAGGTGTTTTACATGGATCGCTGAATATTACATTTTCGCCGAAAGGCAGATTTCCACTTTATTTCTTAATATGAAATCCGGGGCTTGTCCTCCATAATTCAGCGATATTTAGCTCTTTTTTTTCTTCCCCAATCGGTCTCGAAAAAAAAATAAAAAATGCAAATTTCATCAACGGTCGCGAAAAAAGCACGATATTCATCAATCAATTGCAGAAAAAAAATGCGAATCTCGTTAAGGAGTTGTAACATTAAAACATGAAAATCGACGATCGATCACAAAAATTGCAATTTTTTATGTCTCCATAAGGATTTTTAAAAAAAACTTTAATAAATCCTTAAAAAAATCCCCTTGCAACAAAAGTTGCAATGATGATTGCAATCTTTTTCTATCATCCTTGAAAATGTCAGAAATTGTCAAATTTATTTTAATAAACCTAAAACCTAAAAGAAAATCAAACTTCTCCATATTTTTTTTCATATATATTTATTTTAAATTTTGAATTTTATAGACATATTTTCTTATACAAATTCCTACGTTGAGCATTTATTTTCAGCTATGAAAAATCTTATCTGCACCTATAGTGTCAACAATAAATATAAGTTACAACTTAAAATTAAATATTTTCTATTTGAAAAATAGCAAATTAAGATGTTTTGCGAGGTGATGATTAAGTAATAATAATAATTAAAAAGATTCATGTTCAATAAATAGCAAATCACAATGTTTGGCATGGTTTGCAATAAAAATCCTTTGCTGTTCAGGGTTGAAATAAATGCACATCAACATACATTTTGGCATGGTGTCAGTATCACAGAAAAGTACCATTTATTTTATTCAGGTACACAATGATTGGAATGCTTTAGACAGGTGTGTAATCTTGGCTAAAAAACTGATGTAATTATCAATTTATCATATTTAATTATATTTTGATAGGTCTAGTTAAATTTACTTAAGGTTATCTACTAGAAAAATGCATTTATTTTTATTGTATCTTACAAAATTGCAACTTATATGGTAAATTCCTGAAGAAAAACAGTTTCTTCCATTTCTTCTACTTGGAAGAAACCTATTTCTTCCGGCCGGTTTTTTCCACTTTGGAATAAACTTGTCAACCCTGATATGTATTTATATATGCACATATATCACTGGCGCCCGGCTAACCGATAAGTACCTCCAAAAATTATATGAATCTCACAATGTGCATTGTACAGTAAATATGAAAATATCTTACATTTTTTGATAAGGAGGATTGTTCAAACTCAAAGCTGAATCACCAGAGGGTTCCATATTACCATTAGATATTGGCTTCAACTTTCCTAAAAGAAAAAAAAAAGCAATAACATTTTGCTATAAACTTTTAGAACACAATTAAGATAAAACCAGATAAAAACCTCCATATATAAATTCACAAGAAAAATTCAATGTTTAAAACTATGCCTTATTAAAATAATAATAACAACAAAAAAGATAAAATCCTAGAATTACAAAATAGCTGCATTTCTTTCTTTAAACTAAAAATAGGCTATTTGCTATATTTTTTCTTCGATTGTTGCAGAATGTAAAATATATATATATATATATAAATACATGTAATATATATCACTGGCACCTGGCTAACATAAATGCCATTTATTTAGTCAAGAAAAATTTTGGTGTAGTACTGTTTGTCGACCACAAGAATAGCTCCCGCCATAAAGTCTGGTTGGTGGCGGTTGCTATAGTAACAAGACCGGTCCATTTCGAATGGGGAATACGCGTGTGAGGAATTGGCGGAATAAAAGGTTAGATCACGTCATTCGTCTTCTCGGATCTACAGCAGTTGCGTTATCTTATTTTTGATTTAATTTTGCTTTTGCTTTTTTAAAATTATTTGTTCCCATTTGATTAAATAATTTTGCTAATTTGTTAAACTGGAAAGATGCCCTTTCAGTTTAGAAAAGGTGAAGTCTTGAAATCGCAAGCACGTAAAATCATATATAATGTTGCGGAATTTTGTTCCAGTGAAGCTTCATCTAAAGATGTTTTAATTCCACTCCCACGTGGAAAACGTTGAAAATAATTACTGGGAAAAAGATGGACTGTTAGAGGATCTATTAGACGAACTGTCATTTAACATTAATACCGACGACTCTGATTCAGAAGAAACCGAGACTGCTGAGAGTGATTCAGAAGAAACCGAGACTGCTGAGAGTGATTCAGAGAATTTTCACATGCTTGAATAAATTCTAAAAGTTTAGAAGGTATTATTATTTTTTCTATTTTTAATGATAAAAAAAATTTTCCGTCCTTGCAAATTGTTTGAAAATACATACTGAAATCTATAATAATCACTGAAGTTCGATCATTGTATTAATAATTTAAAGTCATTGATAATTATTAATGGTTATGAAAATATCAATTTTTAAACAATTATTTAAGTTAATTTAATTTCATTTTTACAGTAATAAATTTCATGATTAATTCATATTGATTCATATTTTATTTTCATTTGTAAAATCTAAATATTATCATATAAATAATATATGAAACAGTTTTCTTTCACTCGATGAATCGATTAAAATAATTACAAAAAAAAAAAAAAAAAAAAAAACAATAATAATAAAAGCGTTTAGTAAACTATTGTGAATGCCTATCTTCTGGTTTCCCCTGTCGAAAATGGAGCGAGTCTTGTTTACACGGCAACATACAGGCGTAGACTTCTCGGCGAAAGCTATTCTTGTGATCGACAAACAGTAAACTATAAACATCATTCCTAACATAAAAACAAAATTACTAAATTTAGTTAGATTTGATAACTTCTGTTACCTCTGTTGTACCAGATAATAGAGTTTATAGATGTTATTCTTCAAGATGTCGGTTTGTTTCTGTTATCTTACGTAACCTCTGTTATGAAAGAGTGATTAATTTCTGAAAATTTTCTATTTTGATTATTATGTAATCTATCAATAGTTTACCCAGTAAGTGGCCACACAATCATTAAATGTCATTTTGATAGTGCATTAATTTGTAAAGATTTTTGAAAAAGTTAACTTTAAAATAAGATGTCATCAATTTTAATCAGATGGTTTAAATCAGTGATATAATCATGATTTAAATCAACTGATTTTTTTAAAATCATTGATTTAGATCAACTGATTTTTTTTAAATCAGAAATTTTCTAAATGTTTCAAATGACATAAAAAAAAACTAAAAGCTAAGATTAACATAATTTGGAAAGTTTGTATGGATATTTTACCTTATGAATAAACAAAAAAAAAAGCTTTGAATAATTGTTTCTAAGCTTAATCCGTTAGACTTGTGGGTCATTCCGTGTCAAATCAACCAGTGACTCAACCTGACCATTTTAGATTTTGATGAAACTTACAGGAAACATTCTCCCAGATGATATAAATGAGAATATACTTTTATTATTTTTTTTATCTCAGTAAATTTTCATACAATTATTTTTTTTAATTTCAAAAAATCATCATTTTTTGGCTTGTATAAATGTTTTCAATTTTGAATTTCTCAAGTTCTATCAGGTGTAGAGAGTTGTTTGACCCCTCATTTTAAAGAGAATTTTATAAGGTTTAATTTGATATGCAAGTTGACTATACTTGGTTTAAAAAAGTTAAATTTAATTTTAAAAAAATTAAAAGTGTTTTTTAAAATTTCTGAAAAAAAAAAAATATATGTTTTTTGTAATATTATAATCTTTAAATTCTGAAAGTTTTAGAGTGGGATCTCAATGTGATCAGCAGTATGCTAAAAAACTAATGTTAAACACCAGTTGGGGCTGGTATTTAAAGTTGGCACCAAGCCAACTTTATGATTGTGCTAAAGATAATACTGTCTTGCATTTTAAACATTATTTTTTTCATAGCTGCTGATCCCATTGAGATCCCACACTAAAACTTTCAGAATTTAAAGATTATAATATTACGAAAAACATATTTTTTTTTTCAAAAATTTTAAAACACACTATTTTAAAAATTTTTAAATTAAATTTAATTAACTTTTTTAAACCAAGTATAATCAACTTGCATATCAAATTAAACCTTATGAAATTCTCTTTAAAATGAGGGGTCAAACAACTCTTTACACCTGATAGAACTTGAGAAATTCAAAATTGAAAACATTTATAAAAGCCAAAAAATGAAGATTTTTCAAAATTTTAAAAATTAATTGTATGAAGAGATAAAAAAATTATAAAAGTATATTCTCATTTGTATCATCAGGGAAAATGATTCCTGAAGGTTTCATTAAAATCTGAAATTGTCAGATTGAATATTGAAAATTTTTGGTTGATTTGACGTGGAATGACCCTTGTAAAAAATTTAGAACAGTAAGTTTGTAAAAAGAAAGTTTTTATTGAGCATTAAAAGCATTTTAATTGTCCATTGTTTTAAGCTAATCAATTTTTATGTAAAGATGAAGAATTTTTTTACAGTAATAAATCAATCTGCAAATGAGGGAGATTTTTAATGTTTTCAAGTGTAATTTATTTGTATGGTTTTTCGGTTCCTTTGGATGATTATCTCTTTTCCATCACAGTCGGGGATATTTTCCCTCTTATACAATTGGCAAATGGGTCTTTAAAAATTTTAAAAAATACAATTCCTAACATTCTGATATCTGATGGAACATATACATCAACGAATTCATCAATTTTATGTGCAACATAAACTGAAAATAGTTTTTTTTTTTTTTTGACAGATTTTCGTTTAGCGGCAAAATGCTCTAGCTTATGCCGGGTTTGAATTTTAGGGCGGGATTGCGGGATTTGCGCCGAAAATTTTGAAATCTCGCCCAAAAAATAACGCAAGCCTCCCGCGCTCCCGCCCAAAAAATTTCACCATTTTTCGGAGAAATTCGCGTTAATTTACCTGCAACCGAACGATAAATTTCGTGATTTTTTTCCCCACAACTGATCGACGAACTTTGCGTTTTTTAAGCGACAGATCGACAAACTTTGCGTTTTTTTTTACGACTAATCGACGAACTTTGCGTTTTTTTTAACGACTAATCGACGAACTTTGCGGGGTTTTTTTTACGACTAATCGACGAACTTTGCGGTTTTTTACGACTAATCGACGAACTTTGCGGTTTTTTACGACTAATCGACGAACTTTGCATTCTTTTTACGACTAATCGACGAACTTTGCGTTTTTTTTTACGACTAATCGACGAACTTTGCGTTTTTTTAAACGACTAATTGACGAATTTTGAGTTTGTTTTACGACTAATTGACGAATTTTGCGTTTTTTTTACGACTAATTGACGAACTTTGCGTTTTTTCCACAACAGATCGACAAACTTTGTGTTTTTTCAGCAACTGATCGACGAACCTTGCATTTTTTTCGCGATCGTAGGACGAACTTTGCTTTTTTTCCAAGACCAATCGACGAATTTTGCGTTTTTTTCGTGTTCGATCGATGAACTTTGTGTTTTTTCTGCGACTGATCAACGAACTTTACATTTTTTTTGCAATCCATCGGCGGAATTTGCATTTTTTCCGTGATCGATCGACGAAATTCGCATTTTTTTCCACAGTGATTGACGAAATTCGCGTAAATTCTTGCTTTAGCTGATTTTTTTTCCACTATGAACATAGACAAGGACTTCTAATAAAATAGCCTTTCGAAGAAGAAAAATGTTTCAAATACAATGTCTGTGTAAGATAGTTGTATTAGTTCGCCTACTTCTTCAAATCGTCTGCTTGACAGCCATTGTCTGGTAGGTATTATAATAGATTTATTCAGTGGTATTTATCCGTATTGTTGTTTGTGGGTGGCATCACCTTAGCACAGTTGTACACTGGCTGCCATGTAATTCCAAAGTCACAAATCGATATTAACACTATTTCGTTAGAAGTCCTTATTTATTTCTGTTCATGCGTAAGACGAATTTCATTATTTTATTCTCTCAACCAATTGACTAAATTCACAATTTTTTCAAACGACCAATAGACGTATTTAAAGAATTTTTTTTTTTTTTTTCCTGCGACTGAAAAGAAAGAAAAGACCAAAAAAGGGCAATAAGAGCCACCGGTCGCTGCATCCTGTCAAATTGGCCTAAAGTCAGCACTAAACAAAAATGAGATTAGAAGAGCTGCAAAGAACTTATTACTTTTACTCCTTCAGGTAAAGCAGTAAACCTTTTTAATCCTTGTGAAGGGATAAAAGTGTACCTTGTGAAAGAGGCTTCAGCATCCTAAATCAAATAAAATCTAAATTCAGAAATTCATTTAACAACCTAATTGTTAAGGGTCCCTAACAGTTGGTGGAACTTGAAAAATACACTGCATATATAAAATTTAACTTTCTTCCTTTTTTTATAATAAAAATAAACATTATACATAATCATTCTGAGTTGACTTAATGTTTTCAATGGTATTTTGTGATGTCTGCATTAATGTAATTCTTTAAATAGCACGTAAAATAATAGTGGGGATTAAAGATTTTTTTTCTCCCTCCGAAACATTACAACTCCCCTCCATTTAAAAATGTTGGGAGGGAGACTGCCCTCTCCTTGGAAAAATTGAATTTCAAGCCCTGTTATGGATAATCTGATCTTATGATTTATCATTATCACTATTATTATTATTATTATTTACTTTTTATTTTGGTTAGGGAAATCTATTTTCAATTATGGCAACTTTCCCAGGGGCTATTTTACATTATTGAAGCAAACAGGTGGTCATTGATAAGATAGAATTGAAAAACTTTTCATGCTTGAAAATTATTTAAAAAGTCGTTAAATTAAGCAGCAGTTAAATTTTAATCAAAAGCTAATTTATTTTTAAATGATGATGTAAGAATTGAAATTGTAAAATGTAGTAAAAAATAGAAATTTGTAGTATTTAAAAGTGATGTAAGCGTGATGAAAGCTAAAGCAATAGTGCCGTTTGTTGTCACAACCGTTGTACATTTCTAAAAATTGTCACTGTATTTTGACTGGCGTTCAAAAGTAGAGAACCAGTTTTTGACATCGAAAGAGAAATTCACAGTGAAAGAAATAGGACTTTACACTAATAAGGAACTGTTAAATGAACTTATAATCAGTGCCGTAGCGAAAGAAAATTTTTGGGGGGGCAAAAGGCAAGATTGGCCGACTCAAAAATGTTTCAAATCCGAGTAATGTAAAATAGTCAATCTGTCGCATTATTTCTTAATTAATAGTTTTTGCAATTAATTTTAACTGATTAATAATAATTGATAATTAAAAATAAAATATATGATTTTGTATTCCTAAAATGTTTCTTATAGATATAACTCAGTAATTATTTAAAAGATTTACCAAGAACTTTACTGGAGAAAAAGAAAGAAAATATGTATTGATAAGAGAAAATCGTACAGTTATATTTGTGAAAAACACATGTGTTTAGAATGATAGAGAGAAGTGAACCTGTATGTTATGCTGTCGCGAGGATAGTAACACACTCTTAGTCTTTTTTAGTTTGTATCGGTAAACATCTAACCAAAGGAGCCGAGTTAAAAAAAATTTCAGTAGAGGTACAGACGTTTCGGCACCGACAGGACAAATCCGTCTCCTCCCTTTCTTAGTCCAGTAGAAATAGCGCAAAAAAGGGTATTGCCTTGCAAAAATTTGGGTAACTCTGATTTTTGGATTTGTTGCATTGGTTGACCCTCTAATAAAAAAAAAAAACAAGTTTTCGACCTTCTAGACCTTGTGCGTTTTTTACAATATCGAAAAAAGCAATATTTTTCGGCACTTTTTTCGATTTTTATTAAATAACTCGATTTCAGTGTGTTGTACAGAAAAAGCACTTTCACCATTTTGTAGAAGATAAAATTCTCTACAACATTCACTATTCATGTTTGTAAATTGTCCAAATAGGGGGTGAAATACGGAGCCAGGAAAATAGGGTAAAATTTGCAAAAAGTGCAAAAATCCACAAATGACGTTAGTTTTTGCTTAATAACCAACTTTTAATGCGTTTTAGAGACAAAAGTGTCATAATAAAGTTTGTAAAGCATGAAGTAGTCTATAAGTTTCATTTATTAGATCATTAAATATCTATAATACTCTAAAAATCAGAACACACGATTTATGGTTAAAACAGGAAAATACCGCCTGACAAGTCACTATTTAAAAACGAGCTTTTATTTTTGATATTGATTAAACGATGCAATTAATTAATTATAGCATGTACAATAAAAGGTAGCTGTTGAATAGTTGAGGGGGTGGGGGGGGGGAGCGAAGTTAACCAAAAAACCTAGTCGGTAGATATAAGCGCGGCAAAGAGATTGGGCCAAGAATTCAAAGTCGAAAGTAAAATTAATAGCTGGGAATAATGTAAAAGAATACTTGAAAGATAAATAAGACATAATTTAGAAATTTTAAAAGGGAAAAGGAGTATCTAAGGCAAAAACTAAGGGAGGTGGGAGCAAAAGGAGCAAGTGGCCCTGGAGCTAGAATTGAAAGAGAAGAGTGCACACAATGAAGATTTGGTTTGTTGTGTTTATATTAATTTGACCCACATATTTTTGTTAGTTCGTCAATGGTAAATGTATCTCAGGTTGCAAATGTTAGTCCAAATAGAAAGAATACCAAAAATTATACTTGATAAGACAGAAACCTGTATAAAGAGGAATTGTTTTCTGGGGTTTTGAATTCAATTTTAAATTTTAAAATAAAGAAAATATCAGAAACTTATCCTGAACATAATCAAAAAAGTATAAATGTGCAGAAAGAGCTTGTCGCTTGAAGATTCATACTTCTGCTGAGGTGTTAAGTTCAATGAGACCATGTTTCCACAGATGCCACAAGAAAAATTGTTAAGGAATGAAAAAAACAAAAAACTTTTCATTTCTATGAGGCTTCGAAATGAATTTGAAAAAGCACAAATGATCACTAAGCAGGCCACTGAAGATGCAGGTGTGCTAACAGAGAACACAGCTATATCCTTAGCCCGTGATTACGATGCTGTCATTGTCAATGGTGTAGACATTGACCTTCTTGTTCTTGTTGCTTCTCTAGTTCCAGACAATGTTTATTTCCGAAGGACCGGGAGAGGGAAACTGCCTGATGTTATCTTCTCCAACAATTGTTTCAAGTTTAAGGAAGTTGCACAAAATATTCTTTTAATTCATGCAGTAAGTGGTTGCGAGACCACTTCTGCGCTCTACACCCATGGGAAAATGAAATATTGCAGAATTCTTCAGAACCCATCCCTGAACCAAAAAGTTCAAATCTTTAAAGATTCAAATGGAGTGAGGCACAAACTTGTTGAAGCCACAGAAGCTGTACTTCTTGCCCTGTATGGAGGTGATCCCGGCCAAAACTTGAATGTATTGCGGTATGTCAGCTTCGCTAGAGCAGCTAACAATTTTAAATTAAATTTAGCGAGACTACCACCTACTCGAAATGCTACTGAATATCATGCATTCAGAACATACCTACAAGTTCAGACACGGCTGGGAAACGAAAAGGATCCTCTCGAATGGGGCAGGAAGAGGGGTGGTCATGGGCTCATTTCAGTAACTATGATGAACGAACCCGCCCCTCAAACTCTACTCGATTTCATATCTTGCCAATGCAAAAAAGATTGCAGTGTGAAGTGAAGTTGTAGAAAATCTGGCTTGAAGTGCTCAGTTATCTGTGTGAAATGCCACAACCAACTATGTGGTAACGGTCCTGATATTATACTGGACCTTGAGGACTTTGATGACCTAGAACAACCAATCGAGTCAAGTACAGAGACGGATGATGAAGTATCTGAGACAATAGCATCATTACCAGGGCCAAGCAGCAGAAAAAGGAAACATATATGACAAAGCGACTATATAATACTTACTATGTATTTGTTGATTAATTTATTGTGCATTCTATAATTAATTAACCACATCATGTTTTCAATATCAAAAATAAAAGCTCGTTTTTTAAATTAATAACTTGTCAGGCGGTATTATTCTGTTTTCACCCAAAATCTTTTTGCTGTGATTTTTAAGGTCTATTACCAATATTTAATTATCTAATAAATGAAACTGTAGACTATCTCATGCTCTAAAAAGTTTATTATGACAGTTTTGTTTCTAAAATGCACTATAAGTGGGTTATTGAGCAAAAACTAACGTCATTTGCGGATTTTTGCATTTTTTCCAAATTTAACCCTATTTTCCGGCTCCGCATTCCGTATCTCTCCTTCTATTTGGACAATTTACAACATGAATAATGCATGTTGTAGATAATTTTATCCTCTACAAAATGGTGTACGTGCCTTTTCTGTAAAATGCACTGAAACCGAATTATTTCAGAAAAGTCGAAAAAAGTGCCGAAAATTTTTGGTTTTCTGATATTGTGAAAAACGCACAAGGTCTAGAAGGACGAAAATTTGTTTTTTTTATTAGAGGGTCAACCTTTACAACATACCCAAAAATCAGAGTTACCCGAATTTTTGCAGGGTAAAATGCTATTCTACTGGACTATTCTATAAGTTTCAGAAATATATTATTGTGAAAGTCGGAAGTTGTAGAATTCCGACAATGTATAGTTCAGAAAATTAGTGCAAAACTGGATTTGCAGGATTATCTGGAGATCATAACAAAAGACTTTTATCTACACCAGACCTGACACTTTTTCTGTATCTATTCCTAGTGGTCTGGGCCTGGAAAGAATTTTGCTTTACATGTCAAAGAAAATACGTGTGAAGATTTGGCTTATAAAGAAGATATTTTCTGTTGCTGATTAAATATTTAAAAAAAAAAAAGTAAGAAGTTTTTTAGGTATTAAATGTTAAATGCACGAATATTTTTTAAATTTATAATTTATTCATTTTCTTTTTTTAAATAGTTTTAAAAATTCTTCGTTTTTATTTTCCAAACGTTCCTAAAACAGTTCCAAAGGGCGTAAACTTCGCTCGTATCGTTGCTAGAACCTACTATGTATCAAGTATAAAATTTCTTGAATTTTCTTAAGCGACTTTCGCATTCGGTCGACCTAGTTTATATATTGATAGTTTTTATCTATATAAGTTGCGAGTGTTGCTGTAGGACAAATTTATGATATTTTCAAATCAATAGATCATATTCATTTTTTCCCCTATTGGCCTCTGTATCTACGGCCGACTTAGCTTTTCCATGTGTGGGTAAGGTATAGTATATGTCCAACATTTCCGGCTCTGCAGACAAGATTTATACATGATAATTTTTTTCAGTGGGTAGGCCGACTAGCTATTTAAGTTTCAAAAATGTGAAAACGTGACTTTCATACCGGCTGAACAGATAGATCTATTGAAACCAATACTTTTTTTATTCATAACCTATCTATTGATAGACCGACTACCTTTTGCCATATGATTGTAAGGTTGCAGTGAAATGCATTCTGAAGACTTAAAGTCCTACCAACCAGAATTTTTCCGAATTGTTTTTTTTAATCGGCCTACTGACATACTACAGAGACACTAATTAAATCTGCTGATAAGCCGACTGAATCCTTTTACCAATCATTGGGGGGGGCAGCTGCCCCCCCGTTCGCTACGCCCCTGCTTATAATAATTCCTATGAAATATTAGTCTTACAGTTTTAGTAAAAATACAGTCTAGCTAAAAATACAATCATTATTTCAAGTTTTTTTTTCTACCAAAACACTATTTTTAATAATTTTAAATTTCCTGGAATCCTTCAGTTTGGGATTTTTTTATTAAAAAGGGAAATCTTCTAACCTACGTATAATTTAAAAAAAAAAGTAATTGGTAACATGTAATCAAGGTATGCAATCAATGACGGCTCCAATTCTAATCTTTATAATTAAGAATGGAAAAATCAGTTAAAATTATGTCATGTTGACACAATCATATACATTTTTCTCTTTAGTTTTATTAATGTTAAAATGCATTTCAAGCTAAGCATAATGTCATTTTCACTGGCGCAAACTTTTCGCATGTACTTTATATATGTTACTTTAATGCTTAAACACCATGTATACAAATAAAAATATATTTTGTATTTAAATGTAATGAAAAAATGGCATCAACAAAGTTATAATGCATAATTATAAAATAAACCCAATGGACAATATTCCCGTAACGTCACAATAAATAGGAATTTTTATTCGCTTATAAAACACGTGGATAAGTATTTTTACCGAAATTTAACCTGCAAATTAAAAAATTCGACCTAAAAGCCACATGCTTTTAATATTTATTATTTCTCTTTTATCCTCGCAACCACAGAGTTTAGAGAATAAACTCTGTGCCTCGCAACAGTGGACGTTATCCGATGGCCGACTTTATGACGTCATTAGCAGAAGTAAAAGTTTAATTGAAAATTATTATGGCTAATTAATTAAATTTTCGAACAAACGAATGCACGGTAACAAATCTGTGTCCAAATGTCTTTCATTTAAAAAAAGAATGATGTAATTTGTTGTAGTAGTTTGTTCTCACGGATTGTCGAAAGAAAACGCTTAGAGTTTTAAATATATAGATGACGACCTTCATATTTCATAGGAATTAATGATGTACAAATACAAGCTACTGAACATTATCTGTTAAATAATCTGTATCTTACTTTTTCTCAAACAGTGTTTCCAAACAAAATGGAAAAAACTTTCAGGAGTGATAATAGGCATAAAGACAGACAATTTTTTTTCTAGAAAACCGGTATTGCCTGTACCACATATTTTACCTGCCCAAAAGCAGAAAATTCTTCAAGTGTCTGCGACGGATATTTCAGCGGCAGAAAATAATCTGCAGGTAAACTATGTTACAATTCTGGATTGGCAGGTCTTTGACATGTGTCCATTTTTGAGAGTTTAAACTGTTATGTCCAAAACCATCTTATGTCAAAAACCTCAAATACTACATTGATATGTAAAATTTTACCTTAAATAGTAGTTATATTATATGAAACAGTACAACATTATACGTAATGTTTACAGTCTTTTACTGTATATCAATAATTATCTAGTAAATTATTACTGTTACATCAATTTTTTAACTTGATTTCTCGATATTTACCAGCAACCTTATGGTGAATTGAGCGGTTTTTTCCTTGCGACATATTGACGAATTTCACGTTTATTTTCTGTAACCAACAGACTAATTTCGCAATTGTTTTCCTGCGATCGATTGAAGAAATTTATGACATTTTCCTGCTACCAATTGACAAATTTTGCTTTTTTTTTGCCGACCGATAAGCGAATTTCAGATTTTTTTCCCCGCGTCTTATAGGTGAAACTTGCATGTTTCTTTTTTTTTAACACGTAATTGGACAAATTTAGCAATTGTTTTCATGACCGATCGGCGAATTTGGCTATTTACCTGCAATAGCTTGACAAAATTTACAATATTTCCTTGCGACTGACTGACTCATTTCGCAATATTTTCCTGCTATCTATAGACGAATTTTGCGATATTCTTCTGCAGCAGATGGCAGAATTTTGGGGTTTTTTCTGCGACTGACTGAAGAGATTCACTATTTTTTCCCTTAACAGACAGATGAATTTCTAGATAGTTTTCCCACGATCGATTGATGAAACTTGTGATTAGAGATGGGAATGCTCGGAAAAAAACCTGAAACTTTGGGGGGAAAAAACTGGTTTTTTTCCTTTTTTTCCCCGAAGGGGTATTTTTCAATTTTTCCGAATTGGAAAAATTGAAATTTAATTTATAAAATAATATATTCAAAATGTTATTATGACTGCATTCTGATATTTTTTCCATGTTCAGTGTCTCCCATGAAAATGTTAACATAGAAAATATGATCTGTAAGCAGTTTAGGAAGAACTTGAGTCCTTTAAAGGATCTTTTACAATTTTTTCACCTTAAAAAAATTCGGAATATTTTTCAATCTCCATTCTGAATTTTCCAGAAATGTGATGATTTTAGAATAACAAAACTCATTGAATCTCTTATCTCAATCAACCCAACGAATCTCTTATCTAGCTGTATGTACAGTAGTGGCTAAAATTGTGAAAACCTTTTGGGAAAAATGTCTTTTTTTTTAAAGTTTGATGGCTCTAACACCCAATATTTCTAGTTATACCATAAAATTCATGTACCACTGGAAAGATAATTTAATCGGAAATAACATGCAATACAATTTGTTCAATTCTAATTAATTTATCAAATGTTATAGCCAAATAATCAGAAAAAGGCAGTAAAATCTGGGTAGGTTGATGATAATGATTTTTCATTTTCTTGAATGTAGCCAATGCATATGAATGTTTGAAGTGTTAGACAGATTCCATTTTATTTGGTAATGTGTCAATCAAAGCTAGGGTAGGATTTCAAAAAAATATATATGCCATATTTTGGTACTTAAAGGAAGACTTTTATCACTATTTTTTATGATTTCTATCAAGTTGTTAAAGTTCTTTGCCACCTTTCAATTTTTGAGCTAGTAAAGCATAATAAAATTAACAAAATATCATAAAGAGTTGATTAGTTACCCATAAATCAATGTGTAACAATATTTTTAAGTGTAGAAAGCTATGGTTATGAAGAAATTTGAAGTAAATTTAAAAAAGGATGTCTAAGTCAAGCAAAACACAACTGGTAAAGGCAGGAAAAGGCTCAGGAGAGCAATTGGCAGTAGAAGAGTAAGGTCCCTGTGTATAGGCCACAGAAAACATCATCTCGGTGAGTGCAACATGAAGTGGGGCTCTGAAATGTGGAGTTGAATCAAAGTACAGTTCTGTAGAAAATGTAGTGTTTTGGTCTAAATGCCAGAATTTCATGCAAAAAAAATTATAAATCAAATAAAGGTTCAAAATATTAAACTGAGGTAAAAGGCATGTTTACTAGACAGAGAAATAGTAAGGTCATGTTATTTGGATTGTTAAAATGTTTTTTTTTTTTTTTTTTTGGAATTCTAGCATTTACACCAAATTACTGCACTTTGACAGAACTGTACTTTGTTTCAGCTCTCCATTACAGTGCACCATTTCATGTTGCACATACCGAGATGATTGTTTTCTGTGACCTATACACAGGGACATTACTCTTCTACAGCCAATTGCTCTCCTGCACTTTTTCCTCCCTCTACCAGTCTTGTCTTGCTTGACTTAAACATCCCTTTATTTACTTTTAATTTTACTTCAAATTTCTTCGTAACCATAGCTTTTTACACTTAAAAATATTGTTACACATTGATTTCTGGGTAACTAATCAATTCTTAATTATGTTTTGTTAATTTTATTATGCTTTACTAGCTCAAAAATTTAAAGATGGCAAAGAACTTTAGAAACTTGATAGCAATCATAAAAAATAGTGATCCTATAAGTCCTCCTATAAGTACCAAAATGTGGCATACTTAAAAAAGAAAAAAATCATACCCTAGCTTTGATTGACACATTACCAAATAAAATGAAATCTGCCTGGACACTCCAAACATTCATACGCATTGGCTACATTCAAGAAAAAGAATTATCGTCAACATAACCAAGTTTTACTGCCTTTTTTTTTATTATTTGGTTGCTATAACGTTTCATAAAATAATTAGAATTGAAAAAAAACGTATCGCATGATAATCTTGAGTAAATTATCTTTCCAGTGGTATATACCTTTTATGGTTTTATTACGAAATATTGTGTGTTATGAGCTATTAAACTTCAAAAAAGCATTTTTTTCCAAAAAGTTTCCACAATTTTGGCCACTACTGTATTTATGAAGGACCTTATTAAAAATATCTAAATAAGAACCTAAATATAACAATAATTTCTAATTCACAAAATTGATTAAATTTTTTATGACAATTTTATATGAATTTTTTAATAAGGCAATATTTTTTTATACAAAATGTTCACAAAAACAGGATTGAGTGAAAAAAAAATGTAAGCAGACCCATGCAACTTCTCTTGTTAAAAATGAAAATTCATGTGGAAAATTATTTCAATAATGTACCGAAATTTAATATAAAATTTGAAACATGCATTTATTTTTATTGGCATAGCTGTGATTTTTCATGTAATCAGATAACAATTGCCAGAAATATTTAACAATTTTTAAAAACAAGTTATTTTTTAATAACATGCAATTGAAATTAATTTAGTCTTTTTAAGTTTTTTTTCTCTTTTCTTCCCTTTCCTTAAATATAGATTTTAAGACTTGTCTAACTGTATATATATATTTTTTTTTATATATAAATGCATACAAATAAACTTTGCAAAGAAAATGTAAATTTTCCGATAAAAATTGTTTTCAACTAAATATTTCGAAGTATTAAAAAATCCACCCGTTTTATAAATTTCATTAAAGAAATATACATATATATATATATATCTATATATATATGTTACTTTCACATTAAGAATCTAAAACTTAAACTAAAAACAAAACATAGAGTTGGTTTGAGTTAAGTCTGGAAAGCTATACCAAAACTAAATACAAAATAAATGAAAATTCTAATTGTATGAAAATAAAATTGTAATACTGTAAATTATACATTTTTAAGCAATAGAAGATATAAAAATGATAATATTTATAATGTCACAACTACAATAATTTGTTTCTTTAAAATGGCGTCATTTATATACAAAGCAATACTATGTAGAGGGGATTTAAATTTGTTTTCAAACTGCAGTGATACGGGTTGAAACTCATAAGATTTTTTTTTTGTTATTTTTTTAATTATCTCTACTGGTAATTAAACAAATGCAAATGAAAAATAGTTTTAACAAAGACATGATATATTACAAATAATTGTATTAAATTAAGCAAGAAAACTACTGGGAAAATTCTGAGACTGAAAGGCTAACTTTTAAAAGCTGACTTTTTTTTTTTTTTTTTTTTTTTTAATATATTCATGTAAAGTGAAAAAAAATATTTTCTTTAGTATGCAGAAATTTAATTTTTTTTATTATTTTATATCTTTTAAGAAAATGCAACTTAATTTTGAGAAACATTTGTAAGAAATCAATTTTTCCAGAAAAAAACTGGTTTTCCGCCACTTCAAAATTTCAGGAAATTTTACATCTCTACTTGTGATATTTTCCTGCAACTGACTGACTATTTTTTCCACGTCTTGCTGGCCAAACTTGCGGGGGTTTTTTTTCACACGATCGTAGATGAATTTTGCTATTCCCTCCTTGCTATCGACTGGTGAATTTCGCAATTTTTTCCACAACCGACTGACAAATTTTGCGATTTTTTCTTCATGCGATCAATTAACAAATTTCGCAATATTTTCATGTGACCATTTAATGAACTTTGCGAAATTTTTCTGTGCCCGATTGACAAATTTTCGGTTTTTTTCCACGACCTATTGGTGAAATTCGCAGGTTAAAATATGCAGACGTAATTTTTTTTGCAAACCCAAAACGCTATGCAGCTATATATATAAAACGGGCAGACTGCATTTGCAGCTATAAAAGAAAAGACAGGGCCTGCTTTTCACTGATTTCTTCAACCGCTTTTCACAGACTTTCTATTTTGAACTTTCTGGCGAGCTGTGTTATTATAAAACCTTAAAGGTAATTAATGAATATAGTTATATATAATAAGCAGAGCATCGGCACAAGTGGTGCGTTGATGCTGTAATTGACCAAGGTTTTAAAATGTTCAAAAGCAAATAAAGATAACTGAAAGTTTCTAAGATATTGCTGAATGAAATAATAACAAACAAAAGGAATTAAACTCAATCAAAATTTATTCAAAGTTATCAAGTAAAAACGGCTCCTACTTCGAATTGCAATATTTGAAAGAAAAAAATTATTTTTGTTAATTCCAGCACCTAATAGTGATAGCATATGTCGATACATTTACTATTATGACGTTACTTATGTTTCAGCATTTAATAATAATAATATTAATAAAAGTTTTATTAATTATTAGTAAACCGTTGGCGTTTCTTTTAATTTAAACATATGTTTCACTCTTTAAATTTAAATTAGGGACTCCTTTTCTGAATTAGTAATTTGTGATAAAAGATAAAAAATACTACTAAATTTTTTATGTTTGCTTAATCTGGTTGTAATACGACATTTTCCAAACGTCTTAAAAAATTCTTCCTTAGACTATTTTCATAGGAAAAACACACAACATAACTACATTCGTTAGATTTCTGTAAAGAACACATTCGTTAAATTTCAGTAAACTGTAACTTAACTGTGATTTCGATAGCTACTTTTAATTTTGTTAGCATAAAAGTAATTTTTCGCAAAATTGGAAAAATAAATCGGTGCCAAGAGGGTTAAAGCATAAAAATGTATTTTATTTTCCTAATAAGAGAGTTAATAATTTCATCATATTTAATTTTAATCAGTGTTAAAAATTTAATATTGAAGCAGTTATTAATAATTTTAATAAATATAAAGAGTATTTAATAGTTTTACATAATTATTATAAAGTATTAATTAATGTACATAACATTATTGTATGCTACTAACTAATGAAATTACTGATTTGCAAATTTTTATATTTTTTGTAATTATTAACTAATAATTATAATTTTATTAATTAAAGAATAAAAACATAGATAAAGGAACTAATAATTGTGTTAATTGTTTTTGAAAGCTGAAATTCTTGGTAGCTATTCCGTATTTTAACACAGGGAAAAAAGTAGGGGTGTACCGAGTAGCACTTTGGCCGAGTAGCCGAGTACCGAGTTGCCGAGTACCGAGTAGTTGTGTGTAAGAAAGAACTATTGATGCTTAAAAATAACATGTCTGTGTGTGTAGATATATAAACATACTTCTTGCGCATGTAGTCATACATTTAATTTTACAAAAAATATCAAATTAACTAATTAAATTTGAAATTTAATTATACACCTATTAAAGACTATTTTTGAAAATTCAAAAAATTTAAAACAGTACCATTATTTTTAAAAGATAGAAAAAAAATTAATAAATAAAAGTAAAATTAGCCAATATGAAATTAAAACCCATTCTTCAATTTATCTAACTCACTTTGATACCTGAAATCCATCTATCAAAAATGGTTATTGGTTACTGTAATTTTGAATAATACAAATTGTCATTGAATAATGCAAAAAGCTGATGTTAAAAGTGTGGCTTGCACTATTCACAATGTGCAACTTATAATAAAATCGGGTTTATCTACCCTACATGCTTTCAGACATGTTAGTTTATAGCTAAAAACATTGATGGACATTTTAACCACTTTGTAGCTGCATGTTCAAATTTTAAAAAAGTTCAGTCACATTTGTCTAAATCTAAAAAAATTAATCATTACAGTAATTAACCATAAGATGAAACTCAAAGTATATGTTGAAAATATTGCATGAATTAAAGCAGCCTCTTTGCCTTTATGCTACTGAAAGTAAGATTAAAAAATTTAACAACAGTTCAGTAGCAATTACTGGAAAGTGTAATGAAACTGTTATTGCCATTCTGAGTAACATTGAAAAGCTCAAATGAAAGTTCCAATCATTTTGGTTGTGGTATAATGAAAGGGACATTAAAAAGTGAACTCTATTAAAACTAAATTTTGAATTGCTTTGGTTTTTCTTAACTTTTCTGTATTTTGTAAACATATTTCTATATACTAAGTAAATAGTTTTTATGAATAATTGCATATATTATATGTTTTTATATTCAAATAACTTTTACAGGTCAATTATAAATTCCTTTGGCTTCAAAAATGATAATAATGCTTAAAAATGAAATTCTTACAACTACTCGGTATTGTACTCGGTACTCGGCCCAAAATTTAGCCGAGTACCGAGTACTCGGCAAATTGGCCGAGTATGCCGAGTACCGAGTAAATACCGAGTACTCGGTACGGCCCTAGAAAAAAGTCATAAAAGTCTGATTTAAATGGGCAAAACGGGCTTTTAACCCATTACACCATCAGATTCCATTTACATTTACAGAAGATGTTTAAATATCTAATAAAATGTTTTATTCAGAGTAAATGGCAAGAAAGTTGGAATATTAGATACAATAACAAGTTACATCATATTAAACCAACAATCATGATTTGGCCTATTCCTATTATCAAAGGAAAACTGATGTTCGGCTGACTGAACATCATTGTGCATTAGATATTCGAAAATCACTCATAAACTTTGAGTTCCTCGCCATTCATTATCTTTTAACTAGCTGTCCTGGCTTAAGACATTTGTAAAGAATTTACTTTAATTTATCACCACCTACATTGACAAAGCTCATTGGCGAAACAATTCATGGTCAGGGTTGTTACATACCCGGGTTTTTTCAGAAAAAAACCCAATCCACTGGGTTTTATCAGGGTGTTTAGGGTTTTATGGGGTTTTATCAGGGTTTTTTAAGTTAAGGTTCAGAATGTTTGAAAAAATGTACTTACTATTAAATACGATTTAAAGTAACTAATTGATTTCAAAAATACATAAATCAATGACAATAATCAAAATTATGCTTTGCTTTCAGATAAATTGATTATCAGTAATAATTTTAACAATGAAATTATCATTAAAGTACTATACTAATACTAGTGCTTAATCAGATCTTTTAAACTTTAATATTTTGTTAAGGATAAAGCATCTTTATTCATTTTAATTGAAGTGATTGCCTATATATAATAAATATTTCCACTAGAAAAAATTCATTCTGAAAATTAAATTCTGAAACATATTGATTGATGGATTTGCAAGATTTTTTTTTATATTACTTTTAAATGCTAAAGGTGTACAATTAACAACTATAATATAAATTAAAATAACTTTTATTAGTTGTTTTACATGTTTCGACTCTTCTGAGTCATTTTCAAAAACAAAATGAGAATATTCTAATTGCTTTAGAATATTCTCATTTTGTTTTTGAAAATGACTCAGAAGAGTCGAAACATGTAAAACAACTAATAAAAGTTATTTTAATTTATATTATAGTTGTTAATTGTACACCTTTAGCATTTAAAAGTAATATACTATTACAAGGTGTTATATTTTATTATAGATTTTTTTTTTTTTTTAGTTGTTTTCATTCCAAAATGTGTTACTATATTCTTTCTTGGGAACAGTAAGTAACATTTCCTTAGCCTGAGGTAAATAGGAAATTTCGGTTTTCCCTTTTCAAAGCATTCTTTTCCCACTTACTGAAAGGACAATGAGGAGGAATTTTCAAGAACAGAACAATATACATTCCCCCCCCCCCCTTCTATAATCCCTTTACTTTTGAAACTGTGGAAACTTCTTTGGGAAGTTTGAGTTGTATAAGGAAGGGCATGTTTACAAACAAACACTCCCGTGAATCAATCTCTCCCTCTTCTAACCAATCAGACAAACTCGTCCCTGTTCATACACCAATCAAACCATCTTTTGCCCTTAGTGACATCAAAATTTTGCCCTGAGTGACGTCAGCTGATCTTTACTTATTTCTCCTCTCCCTCTCACACTTCAGGACAATGAGGAGGAATTTCCGAGAACAGAACAGTATCATACATCCCCATCCCCAACTCCCCTTCTATAATTCCCACTACTTTTCTTTTGAAGCTGGAGTAACTTGTTTGGAAGGTTTCTGTTGTATTTCACTCTCTCTCTGAAACTGGTCTGAATATAGTACTTTCAGCTGACCAAAAAATATCTCCCAAGTCTTGCTACAGTGACATTTTCATTCAGCTACTTTGCTTGCTACAAATATATTCTGATAAAACTCAGGTTGTTTTGAAAAAAATATCTAACTTCTGTGTAATATATATATTATATTTAGGCTGGGATTGCGGTGCCTCGCTTAAGATCAATCTTGAGCGTAAGTCTGACTTACGATATAAACAAACCGTAATCGGTATTGCAGTGCCTCGCGTTCTTACGCTAACCAGAAAGCTATCTTACGACGAAGCGCAAGTGTATGCACGCGCAACCATAACAAATCGAACTATGGCCTCTGATTGGCTAACTGCAGGAGGACTTACGTTTAAGTAGGAGGACTTACGATGAGGCACCGCAATACGAAGTTAAGATAGATCGTAGGAACGCCCATCCTAAGATCGAGCGTAAGATTTAAGAAAGCGAGGCACCGCAATCCCAGCCTTATTTAGTTAACCATGGGTAAAACTAAAAGATGTGGAAGAAAGCAATCTATGTGGACAATGGTGAACCAAACAAACAACAAATATCAAGTGACCTGTAAAATTTGTGACAGTATAATTAGTGCAAAAATTGAGAGAATCAGTACTGTTTGTCGACCACAAGAATAGCTCCCGCCATAAAATCTGGTTGGTGGCGGTCGCTATAGTAACAAGACCGGTCCATTTCGAATGGGGAATACGCGTATGAGGAATTGGCGGAATAAAAGGTTAGATCACGTCATTCGTCTATAGGTGCAGATTCACGGTCGCCAATCGCCACGTGGCGACTGGATTTTTTTCTGTGGCCACTAACTTTCCATGTCTAAGTCGCTTAAGTCTAAGTGTCTTACAGGGATGTCCCTTTTCCACCGACTGTCAGATTTCCGCTTTTTAAAAAAAAATTATTTTTTAAATCAATTTTGCACATTTTCTGCAATATTTACCCCTTTTTTACTTTTTCTGTTGTCCATAATTAAAAAACATGATTAAGCATGGATACCACATTTCTGCAGATCTACAAGTTTCCCGTTTGCTTCTTTAAAAAGAAATTATCCCTGAATGTCAAAAATTGTTCAATTTATTTTAGTAAAATCTAAAACTTAAAAGAAAATAAATCTTCTCCATATTTTTTCATATATATTTTTTCTTTTGATTTTTATAGACATACTTTTTGATGCAAATGCCCATGGTGAGCATTTATTTTCAGCTATGAAAAACACTTTGGAGGGGAGATTTATCTATAGAACAAAAAAGTTAAATCGTTTATTTGGGGCCTTACATTAAAAATATTTATTCCTACAAACTGTATACAATTATGGTTGGAAGATTCTATAAAATCCTGTTGCCCAATTTTAATAAAGAAAAAATAAATCATTTATTAAGTTTTGTGTAAATTTTATTTTAAAATATACTGTTTATTACTTTTAAGCTTTAATAGTAAACAATAAATCTCATGTAGCCCTATAAATGCTATTGTTTTTATGTGTTTGTTTCACAATGTGGCCACTGGATATTTTGGGTTTAGGAGCCACTGGCTCCTTACAGATTTTGGGAATCTGCACCTATACATTCGTCTTCTCGGATCTACAGCAGTTGCGTTATCTTATTTTTGATTTAATTTTGCTTTTGCTTTTTTAAAATTATTTGTTCCCATTTGATTAAATAATTTTGCTAATTTGTTAAACTGGAAAGATGCCCTTTCAGTTTAGAAAAGGTGAAGTCTTGAAATCGCAAGCACGTAAAATCATATATAATGTTGCGGAATTTTGTTCCAGTGAAGCTTCATCTAAAGATGTTTTAATTCCACTCCCACAAGCTCTGAAACGAGCTTCCCGAGCAAGTGGAGTTTCTGAAGCTACAATAAAAAAAATAAAGAAATGAAGTTTCTGCATTGGGCTCATCGACAGATTTAATATCACCTGGTAAACATCGTAAAAGACCTAGTGAGCGGAACTGCGAAATAGATGACTTTGACAAGTGCGTTATACGTCAAACGATTCAAGATTTTTATATAAAAGAAAGAAAAGTACCATCTCTCAGAAAATTATTACCCGTGTTGTATAGGTGCAGATTCACGGTCGCCAGTCGCCACGTGGCGACTAATGTTTTTGCTTTGGCGACTAACTTTCTATGTCTAAGTCGCCATGTGTTTTACATGGATGTCCCTTTTTCGTCCAAAGGGAGATTTCCACTTTTTTTTTTATATAATATGAAATCCGGGCATTCTCCTCCATAATTCAGCAATATTTAGCTCTTTTTTTTTTCTTTTTTCTATTGTCCATAATTAAAAAATATGACTGCCACATTACCACTAATAAATCTGCAATGTCCGCAGAATCGGAAAAAAAAAATCCTGTTGATATGCGTCGCTAATAAACTCTGTGCCAATGGCATGCCACAATAAGCCCGTGACACAGTAAAATTTGTGCCGAGAAGAGAATAAATTTGTAGCTCTGGGATTTTATAGATATGTTCTTACAGGTACACATAGATATTGGCATGCGATTCTTCCACGAATTAGCAAAACTCCTGGAATTATCATTATTTATTTATTTATTTATTTTTAGCATTCCGCAAATCAATTCGCCAATCAGCCATGAAAAGAAATCTAAAATTTCTTCAAATCGGTCACTAAAAAATTTTGAAAATTTCGTCAATTACTCGCCAAATAAAACCATGAATTTCATCAATTGCTGATGACATAAAACCGCGAATTTCGGCAATCGGTCGCAAAATAAAACCGTGAATTTCCCCAATTAGTCTCGGGGGATAAAAAGAAAAACGCGAATTTCATCAATTGGTCGCGAAAAAACCGCGAAGTTCATCAATCAATTGCAAAAAAAAAAAAATTGTGAATTTCATAGAGTTGTGATAATAAAACATGAAAATCGGCAATCGGTCACAAAAATTTAATTTCTTTTTTTGTCTCCATAGGTATTAAAAAAATTCTTTAATACATCCTTTAAAAAATCCCCTTGCAACAAAAGTTGCAATGAGGCTTATAGTATTCGATCTTTCTCCATCATCCTTGAAAATGTCAGAAATTGTTAAATTTATTTTATTAAAATCTAAAACCTAAAAGAAAATAAATCTTCTCCATATTTTTTTCATATATATTTATTTTTTATTTTGATTTTTATAGACATATTTTCTTATGCAAGTTTCCTAAGTTGAGCATTTATATTCAGCTATGAAAAATCCTTTTCTTTTTTCTTTTTTTTTTTTTTTTGGGGGGGGGGGGAAGCTTATTTATAGATAAAAAAAACTTTAGAGAATCGTTTATTCAAAAAATATTCAGATCTTACATTACAATTGTTTTCCTACAAACTGTATGCAATTATGGTGGGAAGATTCAATATTCCATTGTCCAAATTCAATTGTGAAAAAAATATTGTTTTTATGTGTTTGTTTCACAATGTGGCCACTGGATTTTTTGGGTTTAGGAGCCACTGGCTCCTTCCCGATTTTGGGAATCTGCACCTATACCGTGTTGAAAGAAAAAATTGGATTTTCGTGGAAAAGAGACACATTGTGCAAAGTCTTACATTCAATGAATTTTCGATGGAAAAAGTGCGTGAATAAAAGAAAAGTTCTCATGGAAAGGCCAGATATTGTTTTTTGGAGACACAAATATTTGAGAGAAATGAGACGTCATAGGAACACTGGACGACCGATTGTCTATATTGATGAAACTTGGGTCGATAGCAACTTGACATTTAAGAAATGTTGGCAAGACGACACAGTTTTGGGAGTTACAGCAAATGTTAATGCGAAAAATAGACTTATAGTTGTTCATGCTGGATCATCAACAGATTTTCTTACGGATGCTCAACTAGTATATAAAGCATCGACAAAAAGCGGTGACTATCACGGGCAAATGAACTATGAAAACTTCAAAAAATGGGTGTTGGAAAAACTTCTTCCTAATTTGCAACCAAACAGTGTCATATGTATGGATAATGCTCCGTATCATACAACTGTTGAAAACCTCACTCCTACAAAGTATTCTACAAAAAAAGTTATGATTGACTGGCTGAAAAACAACAAAATATACTGCGACGAACAAATGCGGAAAGCAGAACTATTCTCTCTTATAGACAGCAATCGTCCAAAGAAAATAGTCTATAAAATTGATAATTTAATAGAAAAAGATGGACATGAAGTTCTACGACTCCCCCCTTATCATTGTGATCTAAACGCAATAGAATTTGTGTGGTCCTCTGTAAAAAAAAAGTAAAAGAACGAAATGTTACTGGTGATTTAAGTTTGGACAATCTAAAATCTTTACTTCAAACAGCTATCACTGAGGTTACTTCGGCAGAATGGGCAGCACATTGCAAACACGTGGAAAACGTTGAAAATAATTACTGGGAAAAAGATGGACTGTTAGAGGATCTATTAGATGAACTGTCCTTTAACATTAATACCGACGACTCTGATTCAGAAGAAACCGAGACTGCTGAGAGTGATTCAGAAGAAACCGAGACTGCTGAGAGTGATTCAGAGAATTTTCACATGCTTGAATAAATTCTAAAAATTTAGAAGGTATTATTATTTTTTCTATTATGATAAAAAAAAAAATTCCGTCCTTGCAAATTGTTTGAAAATACATACTGAAATCTATAATAATCACTGAAGTTCGGTCATTGTATTAATAATTTAAAGTCATTGATAATTATTAATGGTTATGAAAATATCAATTTTTAAACAATTATTTAAGTTAATTTAATTTCATTTTTACAGTAATAAATTTCATGATTAATTCATATTGATTCATATTTTATTTTCATTTGTAAAATCTAAATATTATCATATAAATAATATATGAAACAGTTTTCTTTCACTCGATGAATCGATTAAAATAATTACAAAAAAAAAAAAAAAAAAAAAAAAAAAAACAATAATAATAAAAGCGTTTAGTAAACTATTGTGAATGCCTATCTTCTGGTTTCCCCTGTCGAAAATGGAGCGAGTCTTGTTTCCACGGCAACAGACAGGCGCAGACTTCTCGGCGAGAGCTATTCTTATGATCGACAAACAGTACTCATATGAGTAATTGTAAGAAATCTGTAGCCAATTTCCTCTCCACTGTCAAATACTGATGATGATGAACCTTCATTAAGTGCAGGCACATTTATTTCACAGAAAAGGAAACAGACAGTTGAAGATAGCATTCTCGAGGGCACAAATTCTGATAGTCTAAAGTTACGGAAGACCTAACTTGGCAGTGGACATTATACAGAGAGAAGTATACGTCCGCGAGAAGAAATAGGTCTTACTGAATTTGAAAGAAAATGCACTTTAAATCTGATTTTTTTCATATTTTTCCATAGCGATTGACTGATTAAACAAAATTTATTTAGCTTAATGTATAGTAATTTTTATGATAAATACCTGTAATATTAAAGATGCATGTATTTCTTCGCGCAAAAAATTTCTGGCGAGAACGAAACAAATGAACAAACAATGAAAAACAATGAAACAAATAGACTTATAACCCTACGACCCCTCACTGTTAAGAGTGATTGATGTGTTACAGAAAATTCTCCGGTCATTACAGGAGATCATAGATTTTTTATGTTCAATCAAATGTTTCATTTTTTAAACTATTGAAGATAGGGTAAAAACTTCGATGAATTTGAATTTTTCGGAAAATTTCACCTGAAGTACATACCAAGCATGTTGATAAAATATATAAAATAACAAGAATTTTCTTTTCTGTAAAAGAGGTTCTTTATTACGAGCATATTATTAGAATATAAAGATGGATTAAAATAATTTCTGCAGTGTAATCCAAAATGTGAATAAGATTGTATTTATTTTAGATTAGAATAAGTAAAAAAAAGTTTTCCATTCTATTTCTACAGATTTTTTAAAAGTGATATTATAATGTTTGGAATGAAATTTGTAACGAGATTTAATTAGATTATTTATAAAATTTACTTTTACTTTAAATATGAGCATATTTGAGTTCTGTTAAGTTGAGATACTTTAATAAGAATTTGGGGTGCATTAAAATCTAAATAAACACTGAACACGATTTTTTTAATTTCGAAAATAAGGACAGAAGAAAGATTTTTATGCATGTTCTGTGTATTTTACAATCAATTTAATGAACCTAATGCATTCCAAAATGATGAGAACCGAAACAACAACCACAACGTTATTTCTAAATATTTTTCTACATTAAATCATGAATATTTTTTTTAATTAAAGCAAGTAGTGTATTTTCAAAAATAAAAAGGTACAGATGCGCGCTCTAAAAATAACAGTACAAGCTCTGAAAAAGGCTCAGTGCCTGGGCTAGCATTTTTTAGCAGATGTTTAGCGCTAAACTCTTCTTAGGAGTAATTAGTTCATAGTTTTCTCGATAAAAACATCACTGATTGTTTACTGTAAAAAATATATATTTTACTTCTTCCTTCGAAATGAAGAATCGAAAATATTGCTTTTGTAATATCAGTTTTTTTAATGTTGAGAAGAATATTTTAAAGATATTTTTAGAACTTCTCCGGTAATTCAAAACATGAAATGTGATTATGTGAATAATGATATGATGCATAATAATGATTATGTATGCAACAGAAAAGGTATTGCGGCTTAAAATATTTAATTCATTTTTGTTAGCAAATAAATGTATCAAATTAGCAAGTGCTCTAACTTTGCAATCAAAAGACGTTTTCCATTTTTCTAGTAAAGCACAAGACCTTTCAGAAAATACTGTCAAAGTTGGCATTTTGAACCGAATTCTTAATGTGGCAGCACGATAAAGGATAAAAACTGTTAAAAATACCTTATTAACAGCAAATATTATAGAAAAACCTTACGTAAGTATTACAGAGAAGTATTACAAAAAATCTCATTAAATACTGCTAATTTATGTCACAATAGATTTGACTTAATTTTTAAAATTGCATTTTTGAACATAAAATAAATGCAGTTTAAAAAGTTATTCTCACTGTTAAGTGGTTTTCAAATGATCTGCTCAACAATGCGAAACTTTCTGACACATTTTCTGGTTCATTTTTAAAGACAAAGGCATGCCTGACGATTCATTTCGATTTGGAATCGAAATAAGTTTCCAGTTTTTGATAAATAAATTTCTTATTGAGTTATGAGCGATTAGTGTCACGTGACGACCGGTTTTTCTCCTTTATCGTGCTGCCACATCAAGAATTTGTTTCAAAACGCAAAAGGATCAAGGTCCATAAGCCATGTTTTTGGCCCATGAAATAGACTAAAACTCAGTTTTGTTATACTGACTTAATTATTTCACCCTTTAATGTTAGAAGGTTTATCCTGTACGATTTTAACAATAGTTTTTGCATTTTGTTCGGATTTATATGACTTACACAAGCTCAAAGTTCGTATTATTCTTATTAATCGAATTTTAGTCTTATTTCATGGGCCAAAAACACGGCTTATGGACCCTCATCTTTTGACAGTATTTTATGAAAGATCTTGTGCCTTACCAGAAAATTGGAAAACGTCTTTTGATTACAAAGTTTCTTAATAAGAGCACTAGCTAATTTGATACATTTATTTGCGAACAAAAATGAATTAAAAAATTTGTCATAAAGTAACCATTTTGGATTTGATAACAGCCTTATTACAACATTATAAAAATTAAATGCTCCTCAAAATATTTAAATATTCAACTCCCTTCCCCCCCCCCCCCACTTAAAAATGGTGCATAAAATTCTGCTTAAAATAGCATGTATTCATGTTAGGCTGTATATAACCGATTAAGTAGTACATTTAAAGTTTTAAAAGAATGCGAAAAAAAATTCTGCAGAATATATACATGGTAAATCCCAAAAGTGATTTCCTACTCGCCAAATCAATGATAATCCCCCGATATGGTAATCCTACTAAGGTGAAACTGCGTAAAGAGGCTAGCTAGCCTTTCTCTCCACTGCCAAGTAAGATGTGCCCCAACTTTAGATGTTGAAATTCCACAGCCATCAAAACCAAAGCGCCAAAGATCAATCTATATAATAAAACCGTAAGTCATGTGACTGTCATCAACAGTTCCGGGATGTCCATTTCACTTTTTCATATGCCAGGTGGCCATTTTTATTCAAAATTATTTTTGCAAATAAAACTGCATAAAAATTACATTTTTAGAAAGATCGTTCAAAATAAATTAATATTTGAGAGATGACTTATGCTCAATTATGTATACATTCTGCAATAACTTCAGTTTAAATTCTCTATCTATGAAAGTAAACAAAGAAAAAAGATTCATTTGTTGTGAATGTTTAAAATATTAAACCATGAATTTTTGGATCGCTGCCTGGCGTAAAAAAAATAATCCGCACCAGTGAGACAGTCAAAGTTTGCCTTAATTCTGTTCCATACAACTCAACTTCCGGATCTTTTTTGACGTAAGTTGAACTCATGTAATAATATTTAATGGATCAAATTTCGAAAAGAATTGTCAGCTTTTATTTTTTGTGCGTGCAAATTAGAAACGATACTTTAATTTGAAATCAAATGTTTTGATTTATGATAATTATTATTTTTCTATTTTCTATTTTAAATGAAAAATGTGAACGTCATGTATTTTAAATTGAAACAGCTCTCACGGACGCACCGGGGTTGGCGCGATTTTTGTTTTGCGCCAAATATGTTTAAGAATCTCCGCATTAGCGAACATATTGCAAGTGATAAGCAAACGAACATGAAGCATAAATTCTTAAGTGGGTTAAGCGGTTTTTGTCAAGAAAGATGAAATACCTAACAAAAAATATGCGAAATGCTACCGCGATCGCAAAAGTTCTTGATTTGTCTATTAGATTTTTCCAGTTATGCGAGGGATTAAGGAAAAAAATAAATTATGAATAAAAATAATTTGTTACAATGCTTAACATACATTTAAGGGCGACCAAACTGGTCGTCAGTGGCGGCTAGTGGGAGAATATGCAATTAAAACATCTGATCACCAAAAGAAAATTCTTGATCAGAAAATATTAGAATTTTTCTATGCTAATAATATAGCTTTTAATGTTGCTGATAGTTATGCATTTAAAGAAATGGTTAGTGCTTTACATCCAGGATATGTTCCTCCTAACAGACAAAAGTTAGCCAGACAATTATTGGATGAGGCTAATAATTCAGTTGATTTGCTAATGGAAGACAAATTAAAAAATGGCGCTATTACTTTTAATATTGGATGGATGGTCCAACATAAGTAATGATTCCATTATTGCAGTAAGTATTCATACTGGCAAAAGTACACATCTGTTGGATGCTACAGATTACAGATCTGAAAAGAAAACTGCAAAATTTTGTGCAGAAATAGCTGAAAAGGTTATTAGTGAATTTAAGCAAAGATATGCTAAAAATATATTTGCTGTATGCTGCGATAATGAAAATAAAATGAAAAAATTTTGAGATATAATAACTGATAAACATCCCCATATTCTAACCTTTGGTTGCTCAGCTCATTATATGAACCTTGTTGCCAAAGAAATCACTCCTAAAAGTTTGATGAAATATGTAGTTGAAATTCAAAAACATTTCAGAAACCATAATAGACCACATGGGTGGCTGATTGAGAAAAAAGGACACAAACCGCAATTGCCTAATGAAACAAGGGGGAATTCTGAAAAAGCCTGCCTTTCATCATTCATATACAACTATCAGAAATATATAGAAATATCAATTGAACCTTTAATATGATGTAACTTGTTATTGTTTTAAAGATGATATAGATAAAAATATTTTAACCTTTTTGGATAACAAAGGGTTATATCGAGAATGTGTAAACCTCCAAGCGCAGTTATCTATTATTGTTAAAGCACTTGATAAGTTGCAAACTGATAGTTTTACTCTTGGACAAACAGTGGAAATTTGGTTGGATGTAATGGTAAGTAAAGAACTGTCCCCATATGAAGATTACATAAAACATCAATTTGAAGAAGCTGTTACTCCAATTCACTTCATTGCGAATATCACAGATGCTGCCTTACGAGGAAAAAGACTGACAAAGTAGCAAGAAAGTTTAGCTGAACAGTTCATGGAAAAAATGAATCCTGCTTTTCATGTCTCTTTCAAGATGTTTCAAATAAAAGATACAGATTATTATCCTGAATCTACGTTTTCCCAAAATGTGATTGAATACTTTGAAGCTAAAAAGTGGTGGAAATTAATGGGCTGTAAATCAGAAAAATGACCTTTCAAATACAGATTTTTGTAAATGTGTAGATCTCCACTCCATTACATCAACTTCAATTGAAAGGATTTTTTTTACTTTTGGTCTGGTGTGGTCTAAACTTAGAAACAAACTTGGATGTGAAAAGGCTAAAAAATTAGTAAAAGTTTATAGATGTTTAAAATCAAAAAGTGTTGAAACAGACTGGTAATGATAATTGAGAGAAGACTTTTTCTACTGTATTAATGTGAATGAGTAAATTAATGATTATTCAATTAGTTTATGTTGTTTTTATTAACTTGGGGTTGCAGTCCATATTTAATTAATCAAAATTTTATGCAATTGAAACTGGATATAACAAAATTCACAGAACTGGAAAAAAAATTTTGTTGTAAAGTAAGTATTTTTTAATTATAACTAATTAATAGAATAAACCAAATAATTCTGCGTGTCTACATCATTAAGTTAGGATTCTCAGCACATGTGGTATTTTGTTATGAGTTTCAACTGTATAACATGGAATGGATTATATATCAAAGTATTTTTTTTTTTAATGGGAAAAAATTAGTTTTTGTGTTTGTGATAGTTACACATACTCATATAAAATTAAGTTACAATTATTTGTTTTAAAAATTGTCATTGGGGGAATTAATGACTTTTTTCTTGGGGTGGAGAGTGATTAACTTTACGAGTGGTGTACTGATATTAAGAAATATATTACCTATGTAATTTAAAGTTGAAATTTTGAAAAAAAAAAACCCAGTTGGGTTTTTTCAGAAAAAACCCACCCGGGTTTTTTGGGTTGGGCAAAATCATAACAACCCTGCTCATGGTGCAATCTTTAATTTTTAAAAATAAGCAGGCTTTTATTTTGAATTATAGTTACTTTGTATCTTAACACCACAATTTGATATCCTTTACTGATTTTACAATTGACAATTTTTTTTTTTTTTTTACATTTGTATGATGACTGTTTCTGAATGGGGAACCCCATCCAGATCCTATATCTTGTTGAGCTTTATTTTTATTTTATAGTTACATTTACCATTTACTTTAATGAATGTGATCTGTTGTTTTAACTTTTAGGCTGGCACACCATGTCTCTAAAGGAATCTTGTGCCATTAAACCTTATACAACCAACCAATCTTAGAATGTCAGGGATAATAAGTTGTTTATTTTATTATGAAAATACTTTTACCTGAGGCTAAGATAAGATACACGAAAATCTCTGAGCGAAGAAATAAGCTACTTTTTAAGTGTACAGACAGAGATTATCACTAATAATTTTTAAAGACGATAAACTTATGACAAAAAATTTCAAATGGGGCTTCCGAAGTATGTAATTGTCTGGAAATTAGACTACTATACAATGTTAATACCAGTAAATAAAAAAAATTCAGAATAAAATAAAAATTACAAATATTACAAAACAATGACAACAAAAAGCATATCAATGTGATATCAACACCCAATACATTGTTATATACATATAGAATTTTAAACATAGTCAATATCTTTGAAGATAAAGATCAAAAGTATATTTACCAGATTCCGCCTCGCTTCTCCCAACATTCAAAATATTTTTTAAGTGTTCGGTGGCTTCCAAGGTATCAATTCCTACATGTCCATTCATAGCTAGGAGGAATCAATTTTTTAACTTTAAACTCGGCAAAATATACTTAAAAATGAAATCAAATTCATCTACTTTACTTTAATTAATCAAAGATGGAATTATGAATAACGCACACGGTTAGAAATAAACAGCAACCAAAACTAAATTTTAACTGTATTTTTAACTGGATTCAAAATAAGTCTCTAAGTACTAAGTTGACTCTAAAATAGGATTGGTTGTCGTTCTTTGCTGATTTGCCTATGTAATTATTGAAAGATGGCGCTTTTAAAATCATTGATAATCATGTGGAAGTTGTGTTGTGGTTAGTAAGGCTGAGGAAATAAGTAAACTTGTTACTTGAAAGTAAAAAATAAATGAACATAGAGCCTTTATAATGAAAAGGCATGTTTACAAACAAACAGGTCCATCAACCAATCTACGACTTTGTCGCAGCTATCATTGCAGGAATCATCATGGCGACATAGACCAATCATATCATAGACCAGTTTAACGTAGACTAATCAAACCGCTCCATCTCATGTGTACTGTAGGAGTCGTACAGAATGAACAGGTTTTTCTCCCAAAACAACAGTAATTTAACCAACAGTGACGTCAGTTGCCCTTTTCTCGAGGCTAATGAAAAAGAAAGGCTACCGCGGTGCTTTACGCAAATCTTTTTTTACAGACCGCGGGGGTCACGTGATGCTCGAATGCACCAATGCAGGTGTACGAAAAGGGCATCACGTCACTCTAGCAGTCTGTAAAAAAAGATAAGTGGAATGCACCGCGGTAGCCTGTCTTTTTCGTTAGCCTCGCCCTTTTCTTATATAACATCTTTAGATCTATGTTCATGGTAAAATATGTTGGGATGCAAATTGTAAATATTTTTACCACTTCAGATCACAACATAATAATAGACTTTTTAGCTAAAATGTATAATAACTTAAATAAGAAAAACATTCTTTTTAAATTCACCAAAACGACATGTTTATTTTTTGCAACTCCATGGAATATATTTTTCTGTTTTAAGGATCTTTAAATAGTGATAGCTAAATTTAAGTTAAAAATTGCTATTTAATAATCCTTAACGAGCGGACAACTGAATGCCTGACTTAATTTAACTAGTCTTGCTAAACAAACTTCGGTTTTCCTTATCCCCGATTTGGCTTCGGCTGTCGTCGGAACATGATAGCGATTACACAAACAATAAACCAATCAGCATACAGAATCGCTTCGCGGCAGATCAATCAATCATGCGCATTATACGCCGTTGAAGTGTGACGTTTGGACATGGCGCTGGGCATAAACAGACCCAAGTGCCTATAAGGAACATAGATTAACATACAAGATAGGACAGTTACGGCAAAATCTGTAACGACAGCAATGGTAGCGTCACTAGTGATAAGGGGGAGCAACCACGAAGCTTTCGAAATTTACCTATGTATATGAAATCTGTTGATGCTCTATATTTTTTATATCTATACTTTTCTCTTCGACACAGACGATTCTCTCCAAACTGACCATTGCGGCATGGTTTACGTTTCTTTTAAACAACTTCATTTTTAATCTCTCTTTTATTATTCTTGAAACAATATTTCTTTTCAAAACTTTTTTGTATTTTTAAACAAGTTAAAATATGTCAGGCAAAATCTTGTCTGCATACAAATCGGAATTCAAAGCTTTCATTTTTCGCTTTTTCTACAAAGTTGAAAACGTAAACATGTCATATTTGAAAAATGAAAGATCATAAAAAGATAGACGTTCAAAAGCAGAAATATTCCGTGTTTGAGAAGTTTCTTCCCCATTGTCACTGCAGGCGCTGCGATCGTCATCGCGTTACAATTACGCTCTATGAGAGTGTCCTATCTTGTATGTTAACATGGATACATGGACGTAAAAAATAAAATCTTCTAGGAAGAATAATTTTCATATTTAAGAATTTTCAGGCACTGTTTTGTAAAATTTAAGGCAAGTTTTTCATTATGAATTCAGCAAACTTCTGATTTTGTGCTTTAATATTAAAAACTCATTAGCTTAGCTCCAGTTAGACAAACATGGCGGGTGTTTACATCGCCTGAATCAGTGATGTTTATATTCATATCTGTCAAAATGTATTTATCTCTCTTTACTTATAAGTAATTTGATATTTTAATTATGAGTAAAGAGAAAATCATATTAAAATTACTAAATTATTAGTTTATTTTTAATAATTTATATATTATAATACTTTATATATTTAATATATTAAAATTTAGCATTTTAATTTAATATATTATATTATTAATTTAATGTAGTATTAATTTAATATAATTCATTGTAATATTATATATATATATAATTTTAATTACTTATTAAGATTAATACCAATTATAATTTTAAATATTTTATTATTATTAATATTAATTATAGTTTTTAATATTAAAAAATTATTTTAAAATTATTAAATATAATTATTAAATAATTAGTATTTTAGTTAATATTATAATATAACTAATTATATAATATTATGTATCTAATTACATTATAAAATATATTATAATTATTTTTCATTAATAATAAGTAAATTATGTTAATATGATAATTTATAATAATATTATTATTTATGTTAATAATTTATATTAAATATATTAATTATAATTATTAATAATTAGTATTATATTACTTAACAATATCCATTATATTTATTATATATTTGAAATGATAAATAATTTTTAATCATTTATTATTAATATTACTTATTAATTTAATATAATATATAATTAATTTAATATGTTTAAATTGATTTAATATTTAATTTAATATATTTTATATTTATTTATATTATATATTATAATTTATATATTTAATATATAATTTATATATTAATTATAATTTATATATTTAATTTAAATATTATTTATAATTTATGTATTATAATAATTTTTAAATTATAAATTTTTTCAATATTTTTTTAAATATACAAAATTAGTAAAATTATTAATTAAAATTTTTGAAAGTTGCTTAAAGTCAAGAGAGACATAGATATCTTGTCAGACATGAATGTAAATATCAACAATTCAGCCGATGTAAACAATCGCCATGTTTGTCTAACGGACTAAGCTAATGAGTTTTTAATAAATTGATGAAATTTAAATTGCAAAATCAGAAGTTTGGTGAATTTATAATGAAAAGCGTACCTTAAACTTTGTAGGACAGTGATTGAAAATTCTTAAATATGAAAATTATTATTCCTAGAATATTTTATTTTTTACGCCCATATTATTTCAATGGGCATTTCAGTCTGTTTATGCCGTATAACGCCGTTGAAGTCTGACATTTCAACATGGCGCTGGGCATAAACAGATCGAAGTGCCCATTGAAATAACATGGACGTAAAAAATAAAATGTTCTAGGAATAATAATTTTCATATTTAAGAACTTTCAGGCACTGTTTTGCAAAGTTTAAAATACGCTTTTCATTATGAATTCACCAAACTTCTGATTTTGTGCCTTAAATTTGAATAATTTATTAAAAACTCAAACTCATTAGCTTAACTCCGGTTAGACAAACAATCCGGTTGTTTACATTGGCTGAATATATTTACATTTATGCTTGTCAAGATATCTCTGTCTCTCTCTACTTATAAGTAATTTGATGTTTTAATTATAAGTAAAGAGAAAATCATATTAAAATTAATAAATTATTAGATTATTTTTAATATAATTTATATGTTACAATACTTTATGTATTTATTATATTAAAATTTAGTATTTTATTTTAATATATTATATTTTAATTTAATGAAGTATTAATTTAATATAATACATTATAATATTATTTATATATATATAATATTAATTATTTATTAAAATTAATACTAATTATAATTATAAATATTTTATTATTATTAATATTAATTATAGTTTTTAATATTAAATAATTATGTTTAATTAATAATAATTAAATTATGTTATTATGATAATTTAAATTTATAATTTGTAATAATATTATTATTTATGCTATTAATTTATATTAAAAATAAATATATTAATATAATTATAAATATTGATAATAATATAATGTAATAACATAATTGTGATGGCTCTTGTATATGTGTGGGCGTTCTAAAGGAAACAGGCCGTTCTAGACGACGAACACAAGTTTAATTCTTGACATAAAGTTGACATAAGAATGACGAAGACAGGTACATCACACAACATTAAATAAACATAACAGATTATTCATATTTTTCAAGATTCATGACCGATAACATTTACTCACGGCCATTTTCATACTATTTCTGTTTCCATAAATCAGACGACGTTCTTCGCCGCTAACATTCCAAGTTCTACTGCCGCGCGCTTTCGTTTCTCCAGAAGGGGGCGCTACTAGAGCAAGAAGAGGCATGCGCAATCCTCACACCTCCCCCTTTCGAGAATTTGATTTAGTCTTTTGAGACAAATCAATATCTAGTAAATATCTAAATAAACAAATAAAACATATTAATACTAAAATTCAAACATTTAAAGAACATCAAAGAAAATAAACAAATAGAATACACTATAACACTAATACTAATATTTTAAAGTCCTATGATAAAGTTAAAGTTTTTAAAGTTAAAGTTCAGACTTGTAACACAGAAAAAAAAATGTTCAAAGTTTTTAAGTCTTTAAGTCCAATGTGAGGCATGTAGCCTACTTAGAGAGTCAGCATTCGCGTGGAGTTTCCCACGTCGGTACGTTATTTGGGCTTGAAAGCGCTGAAGTGCAAGGGCCCATCTTTGAAGGCACGCACTTTGAGGTGCACAGTCCGTGAGAAATTTCAAGGGATTATGGTCGCTCACCACAGTTACGTGCGAACCATAAATATAGTGTTCGAACTTTTTCAGGGCGAAGATAACAGCATAAGCTTCCTTTTCGATGGTAGCATAACCTTCTTGGCATTTGGAGAGCTTTTTACTTGTAAAAGCAATGGGATGCTCTTGTTCATTTTCATCTTTTTGAGATAGACAAGCGCCTATCGCATACGAAGAAGCATCTGCATGTATAATAAATGGTTTCTGAAAGTTCGGGGAATAACAGATGGGTGATTTACTGATCGCCTGTTTCAACTCAAAAAAGGCTTTGTCACAATCCTCAGACCAAGTAACTTCATTAGGGGCACGTTTCTTCGTAAGTTCAATCAATGGACGAGCTATGTCGGAGAATGAAGGAACATAGGATCGGTAGTAAGATAAAAGACCTAATATGCTTCTGACATCTTTCTTTGACTTGGGAACTTCTAAGTTTTGTATCGCTGATACTTTGTCGGGATCGGGTGCATGTATACCGGATCCTACCATATGATCTAGAAATTTTATTTTTTTTCGTTTTCGCCGTCTTCTCGTACTAAATGTATTATTCATTCGGCGAAAGCCATCACGTGTATACTGTTTCTTCCTTACAGTTTCCTTTATTTTCACTTTAACATAATTTTTAGAAAGTTCCGTCTCATTTTTATTTTCGTCGATCGTCACTTCCTTAGTCGCTGTAAACTCATCAATCTTCTCATATCTCTCCTGGCGTTTTTCTAACATCATGTTGTCAGGATGATTTAACTTAAGGAATACATCGGGTTCTTTGTTTGTTATTTCATGTGATTTCACACAACCATTGACTATAATGTAGTCGGAACTTTCATTGTAAACAAGAGGTTGTTCCTCGCTGAACTCAATCGTGTTGGATTCGGAACTTCCATCAAGTGTTTCTGGCATTGTATTATTGAAAACAGAGTAAGATTCTTCTGTTGTCGTGACATCAACTTTTGAATATTTGTTTTCAGAAATTATGTTTCGTCTTATATTTTCTTCCTTCATGTCTTCTGATGCAATCAAATATTTATCCGAAGCACTTGCATTCTTTTTAGCATAAATTGCGGTTTCGTATTCGGTTTCTTCATCAGGTGTGACTGCATAGTTTGAGGGTTTGAAAATTGAAATTACATTGTTAACTATGGGAGTATCTTTCATAATATTGTGTTCACTCTGTAAATAATTTTGGACTTTTAAATCTTTTGAATTATGTAAAATTTCTTCTGCTTGCCTAATTTGGGGATCTTCTTCCTTATAATGAATTTCCATTTCAATTTGATCTCCACTCTCTATTACGATTAAATCGGTAACAGTACATATGTCATTTTCATTATTATTAGTTTCTTTCGTGATCGATTGTGTAATACTAGTACTCGGGTGAGGGTTATTTTTTGTATCATCAAATAATTTATCCAAGTGATATAAGAAATTCTCATGAACGGAAAAGCTATTACGTTCATTTTTGTTAGCTGTCGAACACTGATTTAACGAAGGGTCGTTTCTCTGTTGACTTTTAAATTTCTCTGAATCAGTTACAAAAGTATTAGGGTCGTCGCCAGGTGTTTGGTCAATGTTCTCGTTTGCATTCGCATTTTCAACTGACACATGGTCTAAAATTGAAGCAGACAGATCTACAGTGTTGGTTTCTTTCGTATTGTCACTTATCGCGTCAACATTACAATTTAATGCCTTATCATTTTCATTATATTTATCCAAATCATTTAATTCATTATATGAATCAAGAGAAAGTAATAAATCATTAATTAAATGTTACGTATTAGTAACATACATATAATTACTCATGATATAACTTAACAGGGTTTATTAAGGATAAAAGCATGTGCATTGCTATCTTGTAGCGACACGGCGTGAATGTTTACATCTCACTCCGCTAGCCTGTTGCCATTCTGGAAACATAAAAATGTTATGGTTAACGTTACAGTTAGAGTCTGTGATAATACATAACATCCCTCCCCCCTATGTAACGTAGTCCTTTAGCCAGGTTGGTGGATGTTTAGCTCTAACTGGTCTCGATGGGAGGAATGTTGGACTTGTAACATCAGGGATCTGTCTATCTCCTGCAGGTGCAATCCCAATTAAACTATCTGTATCCACAGGCTCTGGAACCGTGTCATTTGTTGTCAGTCCCGGATCTTTGGTGCCTCCTGCTGGCTCGGTGTCCTCGCTGTCTTCTACTGATCCTGACATCAGCGGTGAAGGTGTTGGACCACAGGATGATGCTGAGGAATTACCAGTGTCTGTCACATGCTGAAGATTACCTTGACGTCGTCTTAATTGGTCAATGTGTCTCTTCCACACAAGACCTTCATTCGTTAAGACCTCATACATTGTGGCGCCAGTTACTTCTGTGACTGTAGCTGGTACCCATTTGTCGTGAGGATGGAATCCTCGAGCATACACCGAGTCTAGAGGTGCAAACATTCGGAACCTTGGATTAGACAGATTCTTGGGATTAGGCTCCGTAAAATCAGGATGAAGTCTGTCCAGGCAGGTTTTCAAACGGCGGTTCATAAGCAGCTCTGCTGGAGACACATTTGTAGTAGCATTGGGTGTAGCATGTTGTGCTAATAAGAATGATGCAAGTCTAGAATTCCAATTCCCAGTAATAATTCTTCGAAGTGCATCTTTTGTTGTCTGCACCATCCGCTCTGCTTGCCCATTCGATGAAGGATGTCTCGGAGCTGTAAAAGAATGGTAGATTCCATTTCTCTTAAGGAACTCGTCAAATTCTGAGGATTTGAAGCCAGGTCCGTTATCTGACACTACAGTGTCAGGGATGCCATGTGTACCGAAGAGCTTCCTCAGAGCTTCAATAGCACACACTGAGTCTGTTGACAAGACTTTAACAACTTCTAGCCATTTTGAGTATGCATCGACAACAATGAGGAAAAGGGATCCTTGAAAAGGACCAGCATGATCGATGTGGAGTCTTGACCAAGGTTTTTTAATGCACTCCCATGTTCCCACTGTCTTAGGAGGAGCATGTCGTGTCTGTTGGCAAATATTGCAGCTATTTACTGTGTCTTCGATTTGGCTGTCCATCCTCGGCCACCACATGTAACTTCTTGCAAGAGCTTTTGTTCGCACAATGCCTTGATGTGAATTGTGGAGAGTAGCCAGTAGACGTTCTTGTGCCTTCCTTGGTATTATGACTCTGCATCCCCAAAGGAGGCATCCTCTGTGGGCTGAGATTTCCAATCGTCGTTGAAAATAAGGGGCGAATTCTTCATCTGGCTTTTCAGCCGGCCACCCCTTCAAAACCCAGTTGAGCACTCGAGCTAAGATTGGGTCTTGGAGTGTCATTCGTGCAATATCTTTGGCTGAGATAGGGGGCTTGTCCAAAGCCTCCAGGAGTAACACTTCATTGGGAGATGTTTCATGATGGGTCATCTGCGGGTGAGGTAGACGACTAAGTCCATCTGCATTGGAAATTAATTTTCCATGTCGGTATACAAGATGGTAGTCATATGAGCTTAAGGTTAGGGACCATCGTTGCATTCTAGGAGACAGCATAGTTGGTGTGGGTTTGTCACTGGCCAAAAGGCCTAGTAAAGGTTTGTGATCAGTTCTTATTTCGAATTTTTGTCCATAGAGGTAGTTGTGAAACTTCCTAACACCCTGTATAATGGCCAAGGCTTCTTTGTCAATCTGGGCATACCGGCGCTCAGTTGGGTTCATTGTTCTTGAATAGTATGCCACTGGAGCTTCTACGCCCTCTGACAATTCGTGGCTCAGGACAGCTCCAACACCATACTGGGAAGCATCACATGTGAGGATGATTGGTTTCTTTTCATCGAAATGTACAAGGAGGGAATCACTTGACAAGAGTTTTTTTACCTTATTAAAAGCTTCTTCGTGACTTTTCTTCCATTTCCACACTGCTCCCTTGTCAAGCAAGCGATGAAGAGGTTCTGCCACTGTTGCTTTATCTTGTAGAAACACATGATAAAAGTTCAGTAGGCCCAAGAATGCTTGGAGTTCTTCTCTCTTGGTTGGTATAGGGGCTTCTTGGATAGCTGTCACTTTCTCCTTTGTGGGTTTAATACCTTTCTCATTGATTTCATACCCTAAGAATTCAATGCTGGAGGTTCCAAAGATACATTTCTCTCTGTTTAAGCGTAACCCAGCCTTGGAGAATCGGTCAAGAACTTCTCGAAGTCGCTTGGCTAGTTCGTCTAGTGTTGAACCCTTGATTAAGACATCGTCATAGTATGGCAACACTCCTGGTATGTTTATGACCAATGACTCAATGAACCGTTGGAATATTCCAGGAGCTGTGGAAATTCCGAATTGGAGTCGATTGCACTTGAATGCTCCACGATGTGTCACAATTGTTTGTACCATGGCAGAAGCTTCATCCACGACTAATTGCAGGTATGCTTGGGACAGGCTTTACGAAATGTTGGCCTCCTGTTAATTCTGCGAGTATTTGATTTACTGCTGGCACTGGATATGGATGAGTGCCTAAAGCCTTGTTGACTGTACATTTATAGTCACCACAGAGCCTAATTTCCCCATTAGATTTAAGGACAGGAACTACAGGAGTTGCCCAATCAGAGTAACTAACTGGTTCAAGAACTCCCTGGTCTTGTAATCGTTGCAACTCCTTCTCAATCTTGGGTCTTAGAGCAAATGGTACATTTCTAGCTTTCAGCTGGATTGGACGGACTGTGGGATCTAAATGCAACTTGATAGGAGTACCTGTAAAGCTTCCCAATTCTTCCTTGAAAACATCAGGGAATTCACTTAAGACATCATCAATGATAGACTGTTATGTACGGCAATGTATGCTATGGATGCCTGTTACCTTTATTCCTAATGGTTCAAACCAATTCAGACCTAAAAGTCCTTGACGTTTCTTCTTAGCAATCAGAAGTGGAAGCTTCCGGTCAAATGAAGCATATTTAACATCTACTTGGCACCGACCCAAAATTTCTACTGGTTGTTTATTATAGTCTTTAACAATAAAAGGAGACTTTTCCAACAGTGGAACCTCGTGAGGATATAACTGGTCAAAAGTACTTTTGTCAATGATGGATATTTTGGCTCCCGAATCTACTTCCATAACACATGGTGTACCATTGATCAGGACAGTTGTTCTCATGTTTGGTGTTTCCACATTATTGAGACACACATATTTCAAATGGAAGGTGTTTAAACTCTCTGTTTCAGAGGAATCAGTATCGCTATTTTCTAAATTCTGTTCATGTACTGTTCTAGTAAAATTTGATTTGTTCCGGCAGACCCTTTGTATATGGCCTTTCTTTTTGCAGGCATGGCATTCACCATCTTTAAATTTGCACTGTGATCTTGAATGGTTGCCTCCACAACCAGCACAATTTTCTCTCTGTGATTGAGTTTTAGATTGCTTTTGATTTCGATTTTGTCTCTTGTCGAGAGGCATCACTGAGACAGATCCGGAGCTCCGAATCTCCTTTACATGAAAATTAGCAGTCTCTGCAGCCAAGGCCTTATCTAGTGCTTGATTAAAAGTCAGCGATGCTTCGGCAAGTAAGCGTCGTTGGAGAGCTTCGTCTAGCAGCCCGCACACCAACCTATCTCTGAGCATGACATCCAACGATGAGCCAAAATTGCAGTGTTCGGATAGTTTTCGTAATTCCGCGATGAATACATTTATACTTTCCCCCGATTGTTGGTTCCTTCTATAAAATAGAAATCGCTGGAAGATTTCTGAAGGTTTTGGCGAGAAATGAGTTTTGACAAGTTGTATTAGTTCATCGTATGTTTTAGAAGAAGGGCTTGCTGGGGATACGAGAGAACGGATTGTCGCGTACATCTTCGCGCCGCACACACTCAGAAATATGGCCCGTTTCTTCGTCGAGTCGCTGACATCGTTCGCTTCTAAAAAGCATTCCAATCTTTCGTGATAAGAGTCCCACGTTGATGGTTCCGATACATCGAAAGGCTCTAAGCTGCCGAATGTAGCCATTTTTCACAACGATGTTTTGGAGAAAAAAAAATCAGAAGTTTGCAGAATGTAGATTTCACTCAGTTCTGTAACCAATCCACGTTGTCACTGTTATGCCTAACGCGTGAGTATCAATATTTTGCAGGTAGCTTGCTAAACCCTTTAAATCCATCATCGTCGCCAATTTGTTACGTATTAGTAACATACATATAGTTACTCATGATATAACTTAACAGGGTTTATTAAAGATAAAAGCATGTGCATTGCTATCTTGTAGCGACACGGCGTGAATGTTTACATCTCACTGCCGCTAGCCTGTTGCCATTCTGGAAACATAAAAATGTTATGGTTAACGTTACAGTTAGAGTCTGTGATAATACATAACATTAAATTATCAACCACAGCACATGTTATCATAATATTAGGATATATCTTGGGGTTTAATTTATCAACTGCAATACTCAATGGGATATTTATTAAAGGAGCTTTCAATTGGTGTCCGAATGCAGATTGCAATATTATGGTACCACAAGAATTTTTAAAGTATTCGGGTACACAATTAGCCTTTATTATAGAAATTTGAGTTCCACTATCTACTACGCCATGTAATATTTTATTACCACATTCAATATCTACTGTCGGTAATGTTTCAATTAATTTCGTTTCTTTTCGCGGTGTTTTCAAATCAAATAACTCATCTGACCTTATTCTAGCAGTGAGTGCTTTTTCATTTGCATTCGAATTATCTTCCCTATCAAATTTATTGGCATTGCCAAATGAATAACTACATATTGTAACATTATGGTATCTGCCGCAATTCGTGCATTCTTTATTTTCTATGGTACAATCTTTAGCGACGTGTTTACCTCTCTTCAAGCATAAAAAACAGCGCCCTTGTGCTTTTAATTTAGCTATTTTCTGATCAACGGGAAATTTATTGCACTCCTCAGTCGAATGACTATTACAAGAACAAAATATACAAAAGGTTTCCGCAGTAATATGAGATACTTCAGAATTAATTCTATCACTAGCGAACATTTGTTTACGAAATGCAGTGGAATCATTATTATACGACTGCTTTAACCTTGGGTTATCTAAATTGCCAGTTAAATAATTTTGTTTTTCTCTCGACTCTATTTCGGTACGAATAAATAATAACAAATCATCAATACTTGATTGCGTGTCACTGGAATTTTTTATACATTGCTTATTATATTCTAACGAAAGATTATATGGCAAGGATTTAAGAATTATTGGTGTCAACAGGTTATCAAATCCATTTGATTCAATGTCTAAAGACCTGAGACTTCTTATTTGCGATTGAATCGTATCAAATAATTTCCGTAGAGCGGTTACATCATTTGTTTTCAATACAGGTTTCAAAGATAATAAAGTATTTATATGTGTCGTCACAATGAGATCCTTTCGGCCAAATTGTTGTTTCAGAATTTGGACAGCTTCCAAATAATTTTTATCTGATAACGCAAACCCGGAAATAGAATTATATGCACTACCACCTAAATAACTTTGTAAATAGCTCATTTTTTCAATATTTGACAGTGAATCATTATCATGGACTGCTATTTTGAATGAGTTCCCAAAGTTTTGAAACTTACTTATATCGCCGTAAAATTTTTCAATTTTTAATGTAGGGAGTTTAACAGATTGCGCAACTAATTCTGCGTGCTTATTATCGGCGTGAGATACGGGGGAAATTTGGCTTTTGCTATTATTTTTCAATTTCTTATTAATTCTAAATTTCCATAAAGTTATTTTTTCATGATATTCGATAGAGGTCTTCACGTCTCTTTCGATTTCATTTTCATCATTAATTAACGCTAAAATTTGTTCATCTTCTCGTTTAAGGTCGATACCTTTCTGTTCTAGCTGAGCTGGATTTTCTTCTAATTCCACCAAATTCGGCGATTCTAAAACCCATGCATCTTCGATCTTTTTAATAATAGATGTAATAGATGCTTTTATTACCCCTCTAGTTTTTTTAAGTTTAGTCAGTTGATCGGCCATACTTAAATAATAAAATTTACCTTACCTCTGTATAGGTTATCCAAAATTTTTCTTCACTATAATCTTTCACTATAATATTTCACTATAATATTTCACTATAATGTTTCACTCCGTAATCCAGTAATACAGCCTGTTTTTCATCCATTAGTTCTGACACCAGTGTGATGGCTCTTGTATATGTGTGGGCGTTCTAAAGGAAACAGGCCGTTCTAGACGACGAACACAAGTTTAATTCTTGACATAAAGTTGACATAAGAATGACGAATACAGGTACATCACACGACATTAAATAAACATAACAGATTATTCATATTTTTCAAGATTCATGACCGATAACATTTACTCACGGCCATTTTCATACTATTTCTGTTTCCATAAATCAGACGACGTTCTTCGCCGCTAACATTCCAAGTTCTACTGCCGCGCGCTTTCGTTTCTCCAGAAGGGGGCGCTACTAGAGCAAGAAGAGGCATGCGCAATCCTCACAATAATATAATATAAATATAATATAATATATATAATTATTAATTAAAAGTATTAATAATTAATTAATTTTATATTATTTATTAATATCAATTATATATTTATTAATATCATTTAAAATTATACATAATTATTTATGAATAATACTAATTATTCATAATATTAATTTAATGTAATATATAATGAATTTAATATGTTTAAATTGATTTCATATTTAATTTAATATAGTATATCATTTCAGTATTATAATTTAATATATTATATTTTATATTTATTTATATTATTATAATATATCATATTTTATATATTTAATATATTATTTAATATATACTGTATAGATTTAATTTAAATTTAATTTATTTTATGTATTATAATAATTTATAAATTATGAAATATCTTTAATAATTTTTAAAAATATAAAATTAGTAAAATTATTAATTTAAAATCAATAAAAATATTACTTATAAGTAGAGAGAGACAGAGATATCTTGAAAGACATGAATGTAAATATATTCAGCCAATGTAAACAACCGGAATGTTTGTCTAACCGGAGTTAAGCTAATGAGTTTTTATTAAATTATTCAAATTTAAAGCACAAAATCAGAAGTTTGGTGAATTCATAATGAAAAGCATACCTTAAACTTTGCAGAACAGTGCCTGAAAGTTCTTAAATATGGAAATTATTATTCCTAGAAGATTTTATTTTTTACATCCATGTGTACATTATTTTTTACATCCATGGAGATAGAGAGAAGGAGAACAAAGATAATGTTTCTACTTATGGAACTAAAAGCGGTACCTAGTATGGCGGCGTTTCTGTTTTTTTGGGTCTTTGGGGAGTGTAGCGCCCTCTATTTCCGGTTTCGACTGCAACTCTTTACCATGCTCGAATCCAAAATGCAGGAAGCGCAGACGACAATTTGTCATGTTTGACAGGTCACATGACCGGCCTTTGGGAGCAACAGCGCCACAAACTAGGTACTAATTACCGGTCCGTGTTCTGATCTTGAAAGCCTATCTTCACTGTTCTCCTTCTTATTTCTATCTCCATGGGCACTTCAGTCTGTTTATGCCCAGCGCCATATTGATGACGTCACGACTTCAGCGGCGTATTTGCCGTTCTGAGCTTTGCACGTGTTTTGAAATTTGATTTTTCTACTTTTCTACCCATCATCATTGAGAAAAAAAAGCAAATAATAGCTTAGCTATATTTACATGCACTGTTTTCGTTTTATTTCTTGAGATAATTCTTTTTTTAAATATGCATTTTATGTATTTGAGTACATGTCTAAAATTTCATACCAAAAGGTTTTGATTCTTAAAGCCATGGCTAAAAAATAGTTAAGAATAAAATTTATATACACACATAATCAGGATTTTCATTAGCGCGCGGGAGGGGGGGGGGATTGCTAGTACATTCCCTTGGCATAAGTGCTGGCAGGGACCGATTTAGAAATTTGGGGGTCCTGGGCACAGATGCGTATGCCCCCCCCCCACACACACAGATTCTTTTAATAAAAGATATAATATCGAAAGCAGTACTTATTAAGATAACCACTATTAACTTTGATAATTTCTTTAAAATATTAATTTAAATAATATTGAATATTAAAATTAAATTTGATAATCATTAATTTACTTTTAAATAATTATTTGACAATTATGAATTTTTAATTGAATTTTATAATAAACTTTGTAGTGCTGATTACCTTTCTCTATGCAAGTCCATATATCTGGAATGATAAAGTAGGCAACAAATAATTGCCGAAACGTCAGTGAAGGCTTACTGTTGAGACCCGAAAAGTTTTTGGTTTCTGTCTGTCTGTTTGTCTGTCTGTTTGTCTGTCTGTCTGTTCCGCGATAACTGCCGTAAAAATGATCCGATTAGGTTGATTTTTGGTGGGTATGTTGGTGAGATACTCGGAATTAGCTGTATAGTTTTTGGTTAAATTTGGTTCATTCGTTCGAAAAATAGAGAACATTTCTTTTTAAATCATAATGCTTTCCTATGGGACTGCAGACGATTTTCAAATTTCATTTTTAACTGAAATGGAAATCGCATATTTGAATAATGGATTTCAACGTAAAATTATGGATGTTGATTTTCGATATGGAGGTTTTAAATATATCCAATAATTTTGAAAAATTGACGATACATTTATTAGAATTGAGATATTAATTGTTTAAATGATTGGAAATTTTTTTGCATCTGTTACGGAAATATAAAACTTTTATTTTCATGTTTTTTACAAATTTTAAAATGCATTTTTTTTTACTTTTCTCTTTAATTGATCAGTTGCCTAGCAACGATATTTCAAAGAAGATAAAAATAATAAAAGCAACACGCACTATTTTGTTCCAATAATTTATTAGCAAAATAAATTATTTTTGTATTCTATTGACATAAATGAAGAATTTATTTTAATACAAGTTTTTTTTTTAATCTAAAAAGTTACAAGAATAAGAAGTTCATAAGAATTTCAGAATATCATTGCATAAACCGTGTTTAATTTAACGTTTCTAATTTCTGAAACCTCCGAAGAATTGTATATGCCTGTAAATATGTATGCAATAGAAAAAAATTAAATTGCGGATTGTAAGATGCTAAATAATATGAAAAGTGAGATTAAAAAACAGTGACTTGAGCTGACGTTGAGGCTCCTGATCTGCAGATTTACTAGTAATAAATTTACCGCAGTACCAAGCTATCTATCTATATATTTAAAACGGTAAGCGATTTCTTTCGACAATCCGTGAGAACAAACTACTGCATCAAATTACATCATTCTTTTTTTAAATGAAAGTCATTTGGACACAGATTTGTTATCGTGCATTCGTTTGTTCGAAAATTTAATTAATTAACCGTCATTTTCAATTAAACTTTTACGTCTGCTAATGACGTCATAATCGGATAACGCCTACTGTTCCGAAGCACAGAGTTTATTTTCTAAACTCTGTGGTTGAATAAAAGAGAAATAATAAATATTAAAAGCACGCGGTTTTAAGGCCGAATTTGTTAATTTGCAAGTTAAATTTCGGTAAAAATACTTATCCGCGTGTTTTATAAGCGAATAAAAATTCATATTTATTGTGACGTCACGGGAATTTTGTCCATTGGGTTTATTTTATCATTATGCATTATAACTTTGTTGATGCCATTTTTTCATTACAATTAAATACAAAATATATTTATATTTGTGTGCATGGTGTTTAAGCATTAATGTAAGGTATATGAAGTACGTGTGAAAAGTATATGCGCCGGTGAAAATGACGTTATGCTTAGCTTGAAGTGCATTTTAACATTGATAAAACTAAAGAGAAAAATGTATATGATTGTGTTAACATGACATAATTTTACTGATTTTTGCATTCATAATTATAAAGATTAGAATTGGAGCCGTCATTGATTTCTTCATCTTGATTGCATACCTTACATGTTACCAATTGCTTTTTTTTTTTTAATTATAGGATAGAAGATTTCTTTTTTTAATAAAAAAAATCACAAAAGTAAAGGATTTCAGGAAATTTAAAGTTATTAAAAATAGTGTTATGGTAGAAAAAAAATTTGAAATAATTATTGTATTTTTAGCTAGAATAAACAATGTAAGACTAATATTTCATAGGAATTATTTTGGTAGATTTATTATAAGTTCATTTAACAGTTCCTTATTAGCGCAAAGTTCTATTTCTTTCACTGTGAATTTCTCTTTCGATGTCAAAAAATGTTTTTCCACTTTTGGACGCCAGCCAAAATACAGTGGCAATTTTTAGAAATGTACAACAGCTGTGACAACAAAGGCGCTATCGCTTTAGCTTTCATCGCGCTTACATCACTTCGAAATACTACAAATTTCTATTTTCTACTAATCTTGACAATTTCAATTCTCACATCATCAATTAGAAAAAAAATTAGCTTTCGATTGAAATTTATTTGAAAACTGCCGATTAATTTAACGACTTTTTAAATAATTTTCAAGCATGAAAATGTTTTCAATTCTATCTTATCAATGACCACCAGTTTACTTCAATAATGTAAAATAGCCCGTGGGAAAGTTGCCACAATTGAAAATAGATTTCCCTAACCATCCTTAAAAGTGAATAATAATAAATAAAAGTGATGAATCATAAGATCAGATTATCCATAAGATAGAACATTTTGGCGCTAAACAAAAATCTGTCAGGGAAAAAAAAAAAAAAAAAAAAGACTATTTTTAGTTTCTGTTGAACATAAAATTGATAAGTTGAATTCGTTGATGAATATGTTCCATCAAATATCAGGATATGCTAGGAATTGCATTTTTTTTATTTTTTTACATTTGCCAACTGTATAAGAGGAAAAATATCCCCGACTGTGATGGAAAAGGGATAATCATCCTGATTATGTCAAGGAACCGAAGAAACCATACAAATAAATTACATTTGAAAACATTAAAAATCTCTCTCATCTGCAGATAGATTTATTACTGTAAAAAACTTAATCTTTGCATAAAAATTGATTAGCTTAAAACAATGGATGCGTTTTAGAAGATATGGATTTGAAACGAACAATGATTAAAGAAGACATTTTAAAACTTTTAATTTAATTATTTTAAACTTTTTTAACGTCGAATTTCGACGGTGCTTTTGGGCAGATGCAATGCACATGCGCATAGGAGCTCTTTCGGTTGCATTATCACAGGGGGGGGGGGGAGATGTGTGCTTTATTTACTATGTTCTGTTATTTACTGATTATGATATGAACGTAGGAATATACTATTTGTATATACTTCATAGGTCCATGAATTTTTTTTCTTGCCGTGGGGAATATGGTGGTAATGTCAAACTGATTTGCATTACACAGTTATTTACGGATTGTTTGTTCGGAGTTTGCATCGGAAATAGTACTGTATTTGACTGGGGAAAAAAATTAAATAAAATATTTGAAAGACTGTTTTATACGCACCCCTTCATAAATAATAAAGAAGCTTATTTTACTGATATTGTTATAGTATTTTTTTGCGTCAAGTTTTGACGGGTTCCATCTAGTAATTATTTAAAATATTAGCATATCCTATTAATCAAACAGCTTTTTCTTTCAAATACAAACTTTGTATGAAAAAAAAAACTAAATTTACACAAGTAGCCACACGGTTTTGTCCATGTTAACCATGAGGGCCTTACATGTAAAATAAACAAGAACGAAAAATCATGCGTCAAGCGATTATGTAACACTTTCCAACGCTTCCAAAATAATTTTACAAATCCTTACCGTTTAATAAGCTGAAAGATAACATCTAAGTAAACAATTTGGAAAACGCATAACATATTTAAAAACGTAATTTCAGGAATTTCCAAACTATATTCCCAACATATACAATATTCGGAAAAATATCCGAATATTTTTATTCAACCCTGTATATGATCTATAGATTTGTATATATGCTACATAGGATGCTAAATTTTAGTTTAGTTAGGAAATGCATAGCACAGTTTAAAATTCTCCTTCTGAAGTTTCTGTCAATAAACGGAAATGTGTTCGCGAACTTTTGTGCTGCCCTGTATATGAAATACAGAATTTATACACACAAAGTAATTTACAAAAAGTGAATTAAATTTAAAATCGCGTTCAGCAACTTAAAACGCACTTCCAGGAATTATTGTTAACAGACAGTAGAGAATTATTTTGTGTGTCCCTGTAAATGAACGATGACTGTTTTACACACACTATTCTGTAGTAAGCCTCTTGTAATGCACCTTATATAAATTTCAATGCGTTTAAAATAGTGAAACATTTAATTATACCGCAAACGATTTTTCTCCATAGACGTCATGTAACGGAATTCTTTTGACTGTCCCTGCAAAGTAACTATTAGTGCTATGCGCACCCTATTCCATATTAAGCTTCTGGTAATGCACCTTAGTGATATATATCCATTACAATGTATTTGAAATTGTGTAACATCATTAAAATAAACCGCAAATGATTTTCCCCCATAGACCGTACCGTAATGTATCGGATTTCTTTTGAGTGTCCCTGTAAAAAAAAACTATAAGTGCTACAGACTTCAGTTGAAATAGGAAACATGCTATTGATAACGACAATAACATATAAAAATTGCCGGGCAATCCTAGCATATTTACAGGAGTTAGAGCACGGACAGACGGCCATACGGCAGACAAACCGAAGTCATAAACACTTTTCAACTAGGTTGGAAAGTGTTAATAAAAATGAAATAATATGGTGATCCTAAAAATGGAGTTCTGTGCAGTACTGCACATAAATTGTTAAGAAACAATGAGCAAAAAGTGAAGTTACTCTGACAAACAGATTTTTCCTTTTTAATTTTGTTTTTTGACAGTTAAAACTGTTTTGGCTAATAATTGAAAAATCTTTAGTAGCATTTGGGGGCCCCTGACAATCGGGGACCCTGGTCCCGTGCCCTGAATGCCCTGCCGTCCAATCAGGCACTGAGTGCTGGCAAGGGAGGGGGCAGGGGAGAGCCATTACACTCTCTAGATTTGGAAGTTTAAAGGACTAATCTTTTTTAGCTCTGGTTATTTAAAAAAGATTATAAAATTAAGAAAAAATATGACAAATTTGAATAATAAAAAAAACAAAAGAAAAAAGAACTAAGAATTTTCGTCAGCGTGGGGAGGGGGCCCTGTGGAAGACGTCTTCACCCTGTGGAAGACGGTTTTGAATGTTTAATATTTCTTAATTGTTACATTTTTATATTGCTTTTAATTTGATATCAAGACCCCCCTTATATGTTTAAAATTGTTTTACACGAGGAGTTCTGTAAAAAAAAAAAATCATAATTTAGCTTATTTCATGTTTATACCCTACATTAAAAAAAAAAAAAAAAAAAAAACAGACTAGGCTGTGGATCACAGACACATATTTTTCGAAAATCTTGCCCTTCACTAGATTTCTTCCTACCCGCACCTATGTTTCTTAATATTTCAAGCTATATCTCACTATTTTCAGAGACTTGTGTGGGGAGGCGGGGGGGGGGGCACCTTCTGTGTACGCTTATGATATTTAATGAGATTGTTATTCTTAAAGTTCATCTTGGATAGTTTTTATTTTAGGGATGGGGGAATTTCGATTAAAATCTTATTAAAAAAAACAATGTATTATTATTATTTTTAAATACAACACACTTTAAATAAGTAGTACTATTTTAATGATGATCTAAAATAAATGCAGTATACACAAACACAAACATTTCTAAAGATTACTTGTGATATATATTTATTGTCTGAGAGAAAAAGAAGATCCTTCCCCCACTAACTACTCAAACATTTACAACTTTTGTCCTGCATAATAGAAAACATGCGAATCTAACGAATGCGAAGCGAAGAAATAACTGCGAATGCGAAGAAATAACACGAAATCACACAGAATTTCACTGTTTCAGTTAGAACTAGACTAAAATTGTTGCTGACTAAATTTCAGTGTATATCGCTCAACATTCAGCACTGTTATGCTGTCTTTCTTGATTAAAGTAGTGCTGTGGCCAAGGAACAAAGAACAGAACAAAGAAAGGCAGAACAAAGAAAAGAACAAAGAACCTCTAAAGGTTTTCAATAAAACTAAATCAGTTTTACCAATGCAATACAGGGATTTTATCCAATTTAGGAAATTAATTTTGTTATAATTCAGCATATGGAAAAATGCAGTGACTGTTTATTATATGAACAATTATATTATTACTTTCATAAAGATGCAATTTTTTTTTAAATATAAAATTAAAATCAGCAATGATGAATTCTTAAAGATTTACCATTTTTTAAGAGGGAGGAGGAGGATTTAAAATAATTAATTATTATAAAAATTATTATAAAAAATGCATAAATTTCAAAATTGCATAGTTATTTATAAACAAATATTTTTGAATAATCATGTGAATAATATTTAACAAACATAGTAACATTACTATAATTAGCAATTAATTGTCCAAATTTAGCATGAGCTCATTTTTATCTTTTTATCTTCCTCAGTATTTTTAATTACAATATAATTGTAATAACAGGACAAAGAACAGTCAAACTGCAGAAAAAAAGAGAAATATTTTTGCTTTGCCCCCCCCCCCCCCAACGCCTAACATTTCCCCAAACATTTCCCCACTCCTATTGGAATCATGAAAATTTTCAACTTCATAATTATTTGATGAATTGACACATTTTAGGATGCTTGAATATAATTTGATTATTTTAGGAAAATGTCTATCTGTCTATGTCGCAAATTTTGTGGACTTCGTAGTTCAAGAACTAACACGAAATCACACAGAATTTCACTGTTTCAGTTAGAACTAGACTAAAATTGTTGCTGACTAAATTTCAGTATATCGCTCAACACGCAGCACTACTATGCTGTCTTTCTTGATTAAAGTAGTGATGTGGCCAAGGTACAAATATATACTCACAGAACCTGATTTCAAGATTTCCATATTCCTTAATAACTGTTGTTCGATATATATTACATGATATATAAATATATACTTTATAAGAAAGGAGAAAAGGAAAACATTAAAAACTACCGTCCAATCAGCTTACTGTCAGTGATTTATAAAATTTTCACCAAAGTTTTAACGACAAGACTTGAATCAGCTCTGGACTCAGCTCAACCTAGAGAACAAGCAGGATTTCGAAGTGGATTTAGCACAATGGATCATATTCAAACAGTAAGGGAAGTTATAGGAAAACATAAAGAATATAATTTACCTCTCTGTCTTGCCTTTATTGATTATGAAAAAGCATTTGATTCGGTCTACACATCTGCAGTAATTACTTCTCTGGAGAACATTGGTATAGACAAACCTTATATCAATATCATAAAGAAGATCTACAAGAAAGCAACAGCCACCATCCGTTTGGACAAAGGAAAAGCGAAGATCAAGCTTGAAAGAGGAGTAAGACAAGGAGACACCATTTCGCCTAAGCTTTTTACTGCTGTCTTAGAGAGTATTTTCAAGAAGCTGGATTGGGAAAACAAAGGGATTAGAATAAATGGGGAATATTTAAGCCATCTCCGGTTTGCTGATGACATTTTAATTTTCAGTAATAGCCCTGAAGAATTGCAAAATATGCTAAAAGATTTGGCAGAAGCTAGCATTAATGTGGGATTAAAAATAAATTTGGAAAAGACTAAGGTGATGTTCAATTCATTTGCATCAAAAAAGAAAATCGTCTACAACAACACTGAGATTAAAGATGTTGAAAGTTATGTGTACCTTGGACAAGAAATATCTTCAGACAACAGTATCATGAATGAAATCAATAGAAGAATAAGAAATGGATGGAGTGCTTTTGGGAAGAACAATATTATTCTGAAAAGTAACATGCCTCTTTGTTTGAAAAGAAAGGTGTTTAACCAATGTGTTTTGCCTGCACTAACTTATGGAGCAGAAACTTGGACACTAACAAAACGGATGGTACAAAGATTACAAACATCACAGCGAAGTATGGAAAGATGTATGCTAGGCATAACCAGAAGAGACCGAAAGAGAATAACGTGGATAAGAAGTCAGACGAAAGTTTTTGACATTATCGAGAGAATTAAATGGCTAAAATGGAAATGGGCTGGGCACATTGCAAGAAGACAAGACAATAGATGGAGCACAAACACCCTACAGTGGTATCCCAGAGATGTAAAACGACCAAGAAGACGACCTCAAGTAAGATGGAGTGACGAAATCAGAAAAGTGGCCGGTGTTAATTGGATGACTAAAGCACTAGACAGGCAACAATGGAAAAATCTGGGGGAGACCTACATCCAGCAGTGGATTGAAAACGGTTGATGATGATGATGATGATATAAATATATGTGCAGCCATAGATTTCTGTGAATTTTGTGCCAATATTTGCACTTGCCGCAAAGTGGTGTCCCATCTAATGGAAAAGAACCGAATATTTCTGTCAGTGCCTCACGCTTTTATAATTTTTGTTTTCACCTCCAGATTTTTGATAAAATAGCCATATCCTATTTAAGTACATTAACAAAAGCATGCTTTAAAAAATATTTTAATTTTATTTATGCTTATTTTAGCATGATTCTCTCAAATAATCCATTTATATGTAAAAAGGTCTTTTAAAGTTTTAAAAAGTCGTTAATCTAAGTGATTGTTCTAATTAATATATACAACTGGCAATTACTAAATTCACTTAAAAATTAATCAGTCTTAAATCAGATAACATTAAATTGAAGTGAAGTTAAACTGAAATGTGTCTTACATTATATAGTATATATGTTTTATCATTAATTTGATAAAAATAGTCTGCCCCAATCAATATATCAACATCAGAATTTTTTAAATGTACCCACCTGTCAAGACGAAATTTAGAAAGTTTTCTCTTTATTTTACTTGGAAGGGAGGGAATTTGTATCAACGAATTTGTTATCACTGGTGTTACTTAAAGCTTCAATTAATATACTTCGGTTTCTATCTGTAAAGTGGGTTAGTTTAAGCTAAACGACATCATAGCACCTTTCTTCTGATGATTTTGAACCGAAAGTATAGATAGTTAATTTCTCCTTTCTAATGATCTCAGGGTTTAAGCACTTTTGTAAAATTAAAATTAATGTTTGTACATTGTTATTTTTTTTGTTGGGGGGGGGGGGGGGTTGCAAAATAAATGAGACACTCTGTATACAAATATAGAACAGTGTCGATAATAGTAAAAAAGTCAATATAGAAAAAAGTAAAAAAATATTTTAAAAAGTTAATAAAGTCAATAATGACATAAAAATACTTTCTGGCAAAGTAACTATCAATTTTTACCTATTTGACATGCGGCCGCGCCTTCAGCATGATGTTTGCAGTTCTATTCAGGTGATGATAAAGTTCGCTCATCGAGGGCCCTTCGTCCAGCGATGATGCATACTGTCTGAGAAGACTGAACACCTCCGTAACTTAGGAGAATCGGTGTGAGGGCAGGGGCTCAGGTTCATCCTCTGATTCCCCTTCTCCATTTTACTAGTGGCAGTTACATTGGCAATAATTTCATCCACATTTCTGAGATCGAATGTGACTAGATTTTTGTCAATATTGATGAACATGTCTAAATCGACAAAATCTTCCCCTAGAGTTTTTTGTCCAATCTTCTTTAACATCAGGGCGCGAGGTCGAAACTTCAACAATGACTTCCTCGCTACTTCCGAAGCTCGCTTTTCAGAAACAATTTCCAATCGTCGTTGGTGTGACACCCATGCTGAGGTAAGCATGTGATCGAAGATTGTAATAGGACGACACTCGCAACAAGAAGGGTTATTGTCGTGCGAGTCTTATAATTTACCTTGGCGCTGTTAATGACTCTTTGGTCCATTGGCTGGGTCACACAAGTCGAATTTGGAGGTAAAAATTGGACTTTTACATTCTTAAGGCTTTCAATATCCTTCGGATGTGCAGGGCACTAGTCCACAAACAATAAACCCTCAGGATTCCACTTAAACTCTAAGGCTTAGGCCGGGTTTCCTGAGGAGGTCATTCTCATTCTCTCTCAGTCTACAAACAATAACACATGGCGCGATTCTTTTCCCATCCGCCGGTTAAAATTACGAACCCATGTTGAAACAAGTTGGAAATTGTACGTCAAACGTGACAAATGAGGTGCGTTCGTACTATAGCTAGTTATATAAATATTCAGATCTTGATGATTTTTAATTCTTTGAAATGAATTATATCGTCTGCAGATTAATTTCTGTCATAAAATAAGTATCTCGGTCGCTTGACGATTTAACCTCGGAAGCTCCTCTAACAAGAAAGCACCGATTTTTTTCTTTTAATTCAAATTTCTTAATAAATATTTTTATTAATATCTCCTAAAGTTTTGATTCGATTTTTAAAAAATTTGAAATGTCTCGACAAAATTCTGCAAAGATAATATATCTTAAATTACAAACCATTCGGTTGGGTAGTTTTTGCGTTGTTATATGCGGACGGACGGACAGACAGACGGACGGACCAAGCGACGACAATAGGTGCTACGTATTTATATAATTACGAACGCACCTAAAAAGGTGTCCGGTCATCCACGCTTTGCGCTGACTTTCATACAGGCAGGGGAGATTTTTGGCATCTTTAAAACATCGTGTGTTGCGTGATTTTCCTTGACTTCCTTTAACTTGTCTGATTCCATACGAGTTTACACCAACCAGAACAGTAAAACGCTCTTTGCTTGGCTTTCCCCCATGACATATTTCTCTTTTAATGGTCATTGTTTTGTTGGGTTAGCAGTTAGTAAAAGAGTCCAAATTCGTCCATGTTGTAGATATCACGGCTGGAGTAGTTCTTTACAAGCTGAAGAAGCACATTTGTCATCCAACAATCGACGTCTTCATTGCTGACAGCACTTCACACATGTATGAATTTTACTCCTGGGAGAGACTGAAATTCATATTTTTAAAAGAGCAGTTAATGGTTTCATTAAATTTTGATAGAAAATGCATTCCTAGTTCAAAGAATTGTCGTAATGCTTGGGACAATTTCCTTCTAAATCTTTCTCTGTTAGGAAACAGGTTGATTCGCGTATTAAAAGTAGGGTTTTTTTCCAAGGGACTAACAAAATTTTGCGTCTTAAGCGGGTTCGCGTATTAACCGTTCGCGTATTAAGAGGGGTATTTTTACACACACAAGATAGGCGTTTTTCAAGGAACCGAGGAAAAATCGCGTCTTATGCGGTTTCGCGTATTAAGCGGGGCGCGTATTAACGGGGTTCGACTGTATATATATATATATATATATAGTAGCGGTCAAAAGTTTCTGGCCAGTTATTTTTTTTTTTATTTGCTTGCTAGAACGTCTCAGCGAAGAAGAAGCGCAATTGCTCCAAAAGTTAGGAATATGCGAATGACCTCTGACCAAGTGATCATTTTTATTGGATACTGAAGACACTTGATGCAAATGGGAGGAATTCGAAATTCGCGTGTGCAAAAGTTTCCGGCGTTTCGTCATTCGTTAGTTTTTGCTATCGGTAAAGTGTTTTTTTTTTTTTTTTTTGGCCGCGTTTGTTAATTAATCAACGTGAATAACGTAGTTGAAATTCAAAACTGAAAAGTTTAACAATTATTCTTCGTAAACGAGTGATTTGTTTGTCGCTAAATGGACAATACTCTCGTGAGATTGCGACAAAGTTATCGATCGAAAAATCTACTATGAACGATATTTAAAAAATATATATAAAGATGGCCATGGCCTTCAGGACTTGCCACAGTCTGGGAGACTCCGGAAAACGACCTTTCGTTTGGACAGAATTATCAGGAGAAAAGCAATTGATGTCCCGCATAAAAATGCCGCTGCAATATCCGCGATTTACGTAGTGAAACTATTGCTGAAATAAGTCGGTGTCAAGACGCTTACGTGACGTAAGACTTTATGGAAGAGTCGGTGTTAAAACCTTTCATAAGCAATAAAAAATCAGCGTACCCGACTGGCAATTACCAAGGAACACAAAGACTGATCAAGTAAAATCTGAAAAAAAAATACTATTTTCCGATGAATCGAAGTTCAACCTTTTTGGGAGTGATGGCAGACACTGTGTCTGACCCCCTAAAAATAAAAGATATGATTCGAAATATGTTATTCCTACGATGAAGCATGGCGGAGGATACCGTATGTTGTGGGGAGCATTTTCTGAAAAAGGTGTCGGTCCGTTAGTTGAAATCCGCGGCAAGATGAATGGTGCAATGTATAAGGAAATCTTTCAAAGATCATTTGCTGCCTTATTGGAGGAAAAATTTTGGTCACACGTATGTGTTTCAGCATGATAACGACCCAAACATACATGCCAGCACGTCAAGCAGTGACTTTCACACAAAAAAATTCCGCTTATGAAATGGCCAGCCCAATCATCCGATCTGAATCCAATAGAAAATCTTTGGAATGAACTTGACAAACGTGCGCGGAATTATAAATATTCCAATTCTTCAGCAGAATTTCCCCAAAAATTGCAAGAAGAGCGGAAAAAAATTACCATAGACAATCTTCAACCGTTCATTGAATCGATGCCACGTCGCTGCGTCGCAGTACTTATTCCTAAAGGTATGAAGACAAAATACTAATTGTAAATGTTGTTGATCGTTGTTATTTTCTATTATAACACCATTTTTTTTTTCAAACTTACCAAGATGGTCGGAAACTTTTGAGCACATGCGTTTTCCTTTGCAATTAATTTTGTCAATTAATTTTTTTGTAATTTATTTGTTATTTCATAAATAAGTTACTAAATATTATGTCAATAAGTATCACTTTGAGATTCCTCTTTATATGGGTATACTTACAAATTAACCAAAAATTTTAACTGGCCGGACACTTTTGACCGCCACTGTATATATATATATATATATATATATATATATATATATATATATATATATCAACATTTGAACGGAGGGTGGTTTTGGGGTCTGGGGGTCATGATCGGTGAAAATATACCAAAATTTTCTGGAATCGCTTTCCTCCGAACGGCTGCAATAGGTAGCTTTTTGTAATGAAAGCTGCCTAATATGTGACGATTAATTTTCAAAAAGTTAGTTTATTGATTGAAATATGGCGGAGCTAGACTGCCCACTGATTTTGAAAATTGCTGGTCTGGAAAAAAAAAAAAAAACAAAAAAAAAAAAACAAGAACGAAAAATTATGCGTCAAGCATAGATTACCAAACACTTTCCAACACAGCCAGAAAACTGTAACGAAACTTCACCGTTAAATATGGTGAAAGAAGATATGTAAGTAAACAGTTTAGAAAACATATAACACATTGAAAAATACATTTTTCGAAATTATCTTCCTGTGTCAAAAAAGTAGTCGAATTATTTTGTACAGCCCTGTATATGATCAATAGATGTGGATATATAGTATGATGAAATTTAGTTCAGTTAGAATATTCACATTTAGCAATTTTCGCCAATCGATGCAAATGCACTCGAAATATTTTGTACAGCTCTGTATATTATCTGAAGACTTTTGTACACACCACGTATTAAGCTAAAAGGCAACTTAAAACTCACTCGCAGCAATTATCAACCGTAAACGACAATGTATCTTTTTCTTTGCGTAGCCCTGTATCTGAATTTATTTATATTCCACAAACTTCTATTAGTCTACTAAATATAGTCAGCAGGAAAATGCGTAAGGTAAAGCTAGGAGAGTCTGCGCATAATTCAAAAGAATAACAATAAAAAATCTTAACTATTATTTTTTTGCTAAACTATCTATGAATAATTTTTACTTCATTTGTTTTTTTTATGCATTTCCAATGCTATTTTGTTGTTATGTTGTAATTTAATAGAACAGTTGTAATAAAACCAAGAAAGTTATTTTGCGCAATCTGTCCTTACAGGGTTGGTGTGATTGCGCACATGGGTAGGAGAGATTGTTACTAATAATAACTACAATTAAATTGTTAACAATATTAATTACACTTAAATGACATTGTTGTAAGGTTTTTGTGAACAAATATTAATGTATTAGGAGTGAATATTTCAACCTAATGATAAAAGGAAATCAGAAATAGGAAATAATTCTAAAAAGGATTAAAAATTTTTAATTAAAGGGAAAAAAATTAAAAGAATCAGAAAAAGCAAGTCCAGATAAGATTACAAAATAACATTAAGTTACTTGATAACACGTTTAACTTAAAATTAGTCCATTTTCATTTTTCATTTTTTAATGCAAATTTACCAATAAGCTGCGTAATCTCTCCTAGCATGGAAACTAATGGGAACAATGCGCCATTTCTCCTAAATAGCAGATGCGCAAACTCTCCAAATTCGGTAGGAGAGATTGTGCGGCCTTTTATTTAAACATGGCCGCTACTAAAACGAACCGTTGGTGTTCTAATTGTTAGTCTAGATTAGTAGCTTAGGAGAAATCTTTTAAGTAAAAAATATTTTGTACTACTGACATTGTATAGAAATTCTGACGAATAGCTATTAAAATTCAAGCATTGACTTTGGGAAAACAAAACAAAACAGCAATGCTTTATCTTAGACGCTCAAAACAATCAACGTGCACTTTCAAGTAGACATTCCACTACTGCTGTTGTACAACTACCTGCAGTCGCTGCGCGCTCACTCTACTCCTTCCCCCCGAACCTCTATGTGCGCAATCTCTCCGACCGCGCCATCTCTCCTGGCTTTACCTTAAACACAATTAAAAACTACCCTTAAGCAATTCACTCCCATAGTACGAATACATACTTATGAATTCATACTTACGAATTCCCTTGTGTAGTCCTGTATATGATCAACCGAGTTTATAAACACACACGTACTATGAAAAAATTTAGTTAAACTTAAAAACGCAAACCAAACTTGAAAACGCAGTTATTACACATAGACTGTAAATATCGCACATGTACTGTAGCCAATATATTTTGTGTGTCCCTGTAAATAAAAGCAATGCACACAAGAGAGCAATTTATAGTGCACCTCCGTAATGCATATAGTTTTCATTATGTTTGAAATATTGAAATATCACTAAATTACACTGCAAACGATTTTGCCCCGTGTAACAGAATTCTTTTATTTGACCCTGTAAATGAATAATAAATGTTTTGCACTCCATATTCTACAAAAAGCATGTATTAATGCGCTTCATAATTATATATCAATTTCATTATGTTTTAAATGACGAAGCGTCATCAAAATGCACTTGAAACGATTATTTCCCATTGACTATAATGTAACGGAATACTTTTGACTGTCCCTGTAAAAAAAGTATAAGTGATACACACTTTAGTTTAAATAGGGAACATGCTATAGTAAACTACAATAACATACAAAAATTTCAGGGCAATCCGAGTATATTTACAGGAGTTAGAGCACGGACAGACGGCCGACGGCAGACAAACCGAAGTCATAAACACTTTTCAACTAAGTTGGAAAGTGTTAAAAACAAAACCTACAGTTTTCCTTAATGTTTACTCGTTGCGACGCGCTCTACTTCTATAACTCAATAATTACCCTTTCACTTTATATAGAGATTTCTAACTAATAAAATATGATTTCCATGTTTGTAAAGAGTACTTTAAGCAACAATTTTTTTTTTTTTTTTTTTTTTTGAAATTTTGGACAGGTCAAAGGTTGCTGGTGTTACTCCTTAATTTGTTTTATTACTTCATTTTAAACTTAATTTTAGTTGGGTTTTTTTTTTTATCATGTACAAACCAAGAGACTTTTTTCTGTTTATTCGTTCCGATTGAAACTATTTATATGAAAGTTTACAGGGTATGTACAGTTCTACGACAATTTTTGTTCAGAATTTTTCTTTCGTATATTTAAAATATTTCTTCAGGAAATTAATATTTTAAACTTCTGTTTTCTGTGTACACTTCTTAAAGGATCTCTCTCTTTTTTTTAGTTGTCAAAATTTTTCTAAAATATATACTTAATTTTAAGTGAATTGTTAAAATCTTATTCAGTTTTGCTCAGATTTTAACACATAAAATTATAAATTAAGCACATATTTTAGAAATATTTTGATAACTAAGAAATAAAGAGACATCCTTTAAGAACAGTACAAGGAAAACAGAAGCTAAAAATATTAATTTCCTGAGGAGATATTTTAAAAATAGGAATGCATTCTAAGCCCATAGCATTAACATTAGCGAAGGGTATCAGAAAGTTCACTAACGAGCAGCGTTAAGAAAAAAATATTAGGCAAATATTTTTTACTAGCTGATCCGCGTTGCCCGGTCTGTCAAAAAATAATACGAAACGCGAAGTCACTCTAAAAATCTCTGCACGAAACTGTTCCTCTGGTAACTCATTGTCTTTCGGAAATTGAATAGAAAGATGGACCCCGAAGCGAAAGTAAATTCAATACCACCCGCTCAAATGTCTGGATCATTTTATTCAAAGGGTGTCAGTTTTTGGTCAAAATTAAAAAAATGTTACCGTCGGATTTTCACAAAATTTTCATTTTCGGAATCAGAAAAAAAAACTACGTACAGACTGTGAGTTTCGATTCAGTACCTCCAATACTTTTCTTATTATTCGAGAAAGTGAAAATGAAACTATTTCGTTTTCTGGGATTATCAAATTGGTAACTTTCTTGCGGTTTCAATAAAAATAGCCATTTTCGGCGCACGCGCAGAAAAATCTTTTAGTTACATTTTCCACCGCCAGGGGGCTCACTCTGTTTTAAACAAACCACTTTCCGAATGAAACACCGACACGTGTCCCCGTTGCTGATGGCACCATATAGAAGACGTGCTGTGCACGCGTTAAAAATCATTTAGTTCCACTCTCCACCGCTAGAGGGCACCAAATGTATGTCTTAGTTAGTTATGTATATCTTAATTAGTCCATGTTAAGATGATTGAATCAATTCTCGTTGAAATCGGGCCATTTGTTTGAATCGGACGAATTTTAAATGCAAAATCTTTTAGTCCCACTTTCCTTCGCTAGGGGCGTACTATATTCTAAATAAAACTCTTTCCGGTCGAAACTCCGGCAAGTGTTCCTGCTGCCTACGACACCGTATATCAGGCGTGCTGCGCATGCGTTGCAAAATCTTTTAGTTCTATTTTCTACCGCCAGGTGACGCCAAATCTGTATCTGAATTAGTTATCTATATCTTAGTTAGTATTAAGTTCAATGAACTAATTCTTGTTGAAATTGGGCCCATAAAACTCGAGAAAATAGACCTCCCTGGTGATTAATGTTCAGTAATAGTGGTAACCAAGGGCTGAAAGAATTATACCGAAGTTTATCTAGTACCCGGTGAACCTGCGAAAAGGTTTCGTTTGAATCTGAGGAAAAAAAAAAGTTATGATTTTGGAGGTATAGGTGGAAAGGAGGGAGTTTCTGTCAGTGCATTAACGCGATATCATGGGAGACGGCAGTATCTCGAGTGACGCAGCAAAAACCGAAAACCGAACGCCCAAAACCGAAGATTTCCGTCACTCTATAAATACGGCTAGAAGGACATCAAAGAGAAATCAAAACGCCGACATTTAATATCTCAGCAAATATGAGGCATACCGTTTTGATTTTTTCACATTAGTCTTATATCTGTGGTCTAATTCAATCCTGAAATTTCTACATTTCTACGTGCAGTAGATTTTAAGAACTGGAAGTCCATTTTTAACTAAATTTGGGTAAATGTAAGGCCTCTGAAAATTTATCTCGAAAATGGCTCGGGCGATTTTTTTAAAATTAATATATTATATTAATCGGTTTTAGACTAAGCGAATGTCGTTTCGCGTTAACGTAGGAAAACTCTTGTTTTTTAAATAATCTGGTTTAAAAATGTGACTATTTTCTTAAGCCTATTGCGTAGACTTTTTACGCATTTCTTACGCGCATGGTAATAGAATACCTCAGGTAGGGGAACGCCGCACAGTGGGTCAAAGTATAGCAGATGTCGAACATAGGATTATCACAACAGTATACGATTATATATATGATCTTTTTTGTTATATTTATGTTTAAGTAACTAAAATAAATTATATTCAATAGATATGCATGGTTTTTATGAGCAATTTAATATTTTTTTGTTTAAGACAGGATTTTTAGAGACATAGTGGATAACTAAATTAAACTTGAAAAACAAAGTAAAAGAAAAAGCTTAGTATACAATAATTTTATTACCTATCTTGTTTTTACTTATATCCTAATGACATTGGAAAAATATTCAAAGCATTTGTTTAATTTTTAATTGGCAACATATGTAATATTTACATAACTCTTCAAAATCGTTCTACAAAATCGCAACATTCTTCTGCAACATTTTAGATCCTATTTCAGTGCATATTTTTTATCATCGGGATTGAGTTTTATAAAATTATTTTGTAGTAATATTAATTTTAGTATATTTCTTTTTGATTTGAAGCAAGATTATTTCATTTTGCTTTTTTTTATATTCTTTTGAAAGATGATAACAAATAGAGATTTGTTTCTGTATCTAAAGAATTTAAATAATTGTTTTAGTTATGAAAAATCAATGCTTAGTTTTGTAAGTGAACACTGTGGGCTAAATGCTTCATAAATTGATGAAGAAAATTTAGAGGAGCGTTTACGTTAGCTTTGTGTAGCTGTAAAAGATCGATGGCAGAAATCTCAACGAAAATTAGATCGTTTCAATACTAAAAACGATTCTTGGCTTCAGTGTTCCTTCAAAGTTGGTAATGAATTTAAACCATCTGAAGTTGAAAATTCGCATAAATCAACATCTCGGAAATCTTTTTCAGATGTAACTGAAACTCATAAAAGAAGACTAACTCAAAGTTTAAGAGAGGATCCTTCTGAAGAAGCTCTTTTGCATGCAACAAAACAAAAATTAGCATCTGAGGGTTTTAAGGATCTTGCAAAACTGATTGATCATCTTCTAAAAAATCCGAATGAAGTTTCACAAATAAAAAAACTTTTGTGAGAAAAAGATTGAAGTGAATTTATTTTCAAAGCAAAAGTGTTTAGCAATGACGCTAAATCTCGATCTTTCTAAGGAACAATGTATCACTTTAAGGCAAAGTTGCATTGACGAAGGTAACAACCAGTGGCAGACGTACTATTATATTCAACAAGAGAACTCGACTGTTACGTTCAATAAGAACAAATATCTATTACTGATAGTTTGGTTCAAATCAATTTGCAGTCAATTTTAGACTTAACTGTAATTAGATTTTTAGATGCATCTAACATACAACTTGAATCCAAAATGCACTTAAAATTGATATGTAAATGGGATTTTGATGGTGATTCAAACTGTGTTGTTATGAATCTTAAATATAAGATGTACCAAAAAATAATCAACTTTAGAACATCACGACATTTATTAACAAACTTACAGAGCGCTCGAGATCTAACACAAACACAATTACAGTTAACCTAGGTTATATATCCAATCCAGTGTTCATAGTTAATGGCTGATGCCACATCTCCCTTTCAAAGATCCATTCTGTTTGGAGCTTTCACAGTTCTACCACTCCGAGTGATATAGGGTTGATTACCTTTAGCTACGACAGCTTGTTCTGTTTTGGAAACCTCGCTCTTTGTACCCTCTTCTAAAACAACTTCTCCCATATTTTCTTCTGCTGCTTGTTTTAGTTTAGTACCGGGAATTAGAAATTTTCTATTCCGCCTTAGAGTTTGTTGTCCCTCTTTAACGAGATACGATCTTGGTGTATCTGCCTCCCTTTCTATAGTGCCAACAGCCTTTCTATCCGTTATCCAAACTTTTTCACCTGGATCTATTGGTTTCAGCTCATGGACTTTATGTCTTCGATTATAATCTCTTTCTTGTGCTTTTATTCTATTTTCTTCTATTTCTTCCAATCTCTCCTTCTGTACCAGTTTTGGTTGAAGTTCTGAGAGTGCTATGGGTAGAGTTGTTTGTAAACGCCGTCCCATCAACAGTTCTGCAGGGCTATACCCATTTTTCAAAGGCGAAGCTCTGTAGTTCAACAAAGCCAAATAAGGATCTTTGGACTTTTTGAATCTGAGTTTGATTACCTTGACTGCTGCCTCCACAAAACCATTGCTTTGAGGGTATCTGGGACTAGACGTAACGTGCTTGAAACCATACACTGTGGAAAATTGTTGGAACTCAGCTGTTCGAGTTACTTCAAATTGTCGTCCATTGTCAGACCTAACTATATCAGGTATTCCATGTCTGGCGAATATTGACTTACAATGCAGAATTACTTCTTTGGATGTGAGCCTGTCTAATTTTGCGACTTCTGGATAGCGTGAATAGAAATCAGTTACCAGCAAATACCAGTCTGAATGAAGCTTGAATAGATCCATGGCTACGATTTCCCAAGGTCTTTGAGGAAAACTAGTTGGTTTCAGTGGTTCAGAACAGTTTCTAGCTTCCTGTATACATGATGGACATTCTCGAACGAGTTCCTCTATTTGCTTGCTCATTCCAGGCCAGTAAACAGCTGAATTTGCCAAAGCTCTACATTTAGTTATTCCCATGTGACCTTCGTGAATTTTCTCCAAGATTTCTCGTTGAAGCTTGTTTGGTACAATTATTCGATTTCCTCTCATAATTAGGCCATTATGAACTGAAATTTCGTATCTTAAAGGCCAAAAGACCCGGCAAGATGATTCTACATTCTTTTTCTCTGGCCATCCTTCTAAAGCATAGGTAGTTAACATCCTACATGTTGAATCTTTTTCTTGTTCAAATTTCAACTGGGAAAGTCTTTTTGGAGCTATCGGAACAGTTTCTGTAATTTGATTGACAAAGAGCTCGACATCTTCTTCCAAATCAAAAGTTGGGACCTGCTTTTGGTGAGGTGCTCTGGATAATGCATCTGCTGCCAGTAAATGTTTTCCTGGAGTATGAAAAACATCAAAAGAGTATCTCATCAATCTCATTTTTAATCTTTGAAGACGAGGAGTGAGATCATCTAAGGATTTTCTTGTTAATATAGGGACCAGAGGTTTGTGATCAGTTTCCAAAAGAAATTTTGTACCTATCAAATAATTACAAAACTTTTCGCATGCCCAAGTGAGTGCCAATGCCTCTTTTTCAATCTGGGCGTAACGTTTTTCTGTTGGGGTTAATGTTCTGGAAGCATACGCAATTACCTTCATCGTGGAGTCATCTTGTTTCTGGCATAATGTAGCTCCTAATCCATAGGATGAAGCATCAGCAGTTACTGTCGACTCTTTGTTAGGGTCAAATACAGTAAGTACTGGTTCGGACGAGAGCATTTCCTTTAGCTTTTTCAATGCATTTTCCTGGGGCGTATCCCAAATAAATTGACTTTTTATTGATAGCAGAGAAGTCAAAGGTGCCATGATATCTGAGAATTTTGGAATAAATCTTGCTAGATAATTAGCCATTCCAAGCAGCTGTTTAAGTTCCGTTTTGTTGGTTGGAGTTTCGAATTTTTGTATGGCTTGTATTTTCTCTGGATCTGGGCGTATTCCGGACTCATCGATTACATGACCAAGGAATTGTATAGACCTAACCGAGAAACAGCATTTTTGTTTATTTAGAGTGATTCCCGTTTCTTCCAGACGTTTCAAGGTTGATTTCAAACGCTCGTCATGTTCGTTTTGATTGCATCCCCATATCAGGATATCATCCATATTGCATATTATGCCTGATAGACCTTCCAAAGCTTGAGACATTCGACGCTGAAAATGTTCAGGTGCTGAAGAAATCCCGAAAGGTAAACGTAAAAAACGGAATCTACCGAAGGGTGTGATGAAAGTTGTAAGATAAGATGACTCTTCATCTAAAGGTACCTGCCAGAAACCAGAATTGGCATCTAATTTTGAAAATATTTTAGCTCCTGCCAACAGCGATAAATTGTATTCTGTAGTTGGTAACGGGTGCCATTCTCTTCGAATACTTCTATTAAGTACCGTTAAATCTACACAGATTCTTACATTTCCATCTTTTTTTCGTACCACCACTGCTGGTGAACACCAATCTGTGGGTGTTTCTACTGGTTTAATTACATTTAATTCTTGCATTCTATTAATCTCCGCCTTTGTTTTCTCCAACAACGGTATTGGTATTCTACGTGGAGAGGTGAGAGCATAAGGCTTAGCATCACCAATGAGTTCTATATGATAATTTCCTTTCAGCAATCCTAGTCCTTGAAACAACAGAGGAAATTCCCGAATAGGATCAAAGCTGCTAATACTTTGCACACAATGTGGTTGTATATTAGGACCTAGTCCGAAAGCTTTAATGGCTGGTTTTCCCAACAAACATGTTTGAAGGCCTTTTATGACAAAAATCTCTTCTAAACATCTTTTTCCATTATATTCTATGTTTTCAACTAATTTACCTGTTAATTTCAATGGTGTTCTATCGGGACCGAAAATTATTTTATCCGTACTCTTAAGATGAGCATTTTTTAGAACTGTTTGCACTATATTACTAGGAATGACTGAGTGATCAGCGCCACTGTCGATTTTAAATCGAATAGATTTTCCCAATATTTTGATCGGAACTATCCAATCATCACTATGTTGATTCTCTCCTATTAGACCTATGAACCCAGCTTCACCTTGAATTTCATTTACTCTGTTCATAGAACACAAACAAACTTTTTCCCAGTGCCCTTTTTTCTTGCACTTCCGGCAAAAAGAGTCCTTAGCGGGACAAAATTTTCTATCATGAGGTGTTTTCCCACACCATTTACAATTTTTCACATTAGAATGCATTTTATGATCACGGAAGTTGATATTATTTTTATTTAAATTATGAGGTGTCTGTCGAAGTTTCTTTTTATGTGTTACTGCATTAATCGAGGTATTACTCACTAACACAGACTGTTGCCGTTTGATAGATTCCGACAAACGGACTTTATCAATGGCGGTTTGTAAAGTAAGCTGAGGATCAAGTTGTAGCTTTTCACTCAAAGATTGGTCAGTAATACCGACAACAATGCGATCCCGGAGTAATTCATCATGAAGATTACCATAAGCACATTTATCAGCTAATGCATATAGATCAGTAATAAAATCGTTAACTGACTCACCTTCTTTTTGTATCCGTCGGTTAAATTGTGCCCTTTCAAATATTGTATTTCGTTTCACTACGAAATGATTATCAAATTTTTCTAGCACTGCTTGAAAATTCTTTTTATCAGCTTCTGTGATGTCGAATGACAGAAAAATATCTTCGGCTTTGTCACCCATAATATATATAAGAGCATCCACTTGTTCTTCACCTGACTTCGTATTTAATCCTGAAGCAGTTCTGAAGCGTAAAAATCTTTGTTTCCATTTCGGCCATTCGGTTGGCGTTGAAAAAGGAAAAGATTCTGGTGGTGAAATATGATAAGCTGATGTCGCCATTTCGTACACAGAGTGTGCGTAAAAATGAAATTAGATATTCAATTTGAAACCGCTTGCCACCATGTGTTGTTATGAATCTTAAATATAAGATGTACCAAAAAATAATCAACTTTAGAACATCACGACATTTATTAACAAACTTACAGAGCGCTCGAGATCTAACACAAACACAATTACAGTTAACCTAGGTTATATATCCAATCCAGTGTTCATAGTTAATGGCTGATGCCACACAAACCAAAGCACGTATAAACAAAAATTTGATGAAGGATGCTCATTTCAGTCAGATAGTTCAATTTTTAGGTGCGTTCGTAATTATATAAATACGTAGCACCTATAGTCGTCGTTTGGTCCGTCCGTCTGTCCGTCCGTCTGTCTGTCTGTCTGTCCGTCTGTCCGTCCGTCTGTCTGTCTGTCTGTCTGTCTGTCCGCATATAACAACGCAAAAACTACCCAACCAAATGGTTTGCAATTTAAAATATATTATCTTTGCAGAATTTTGTCGAGACATTTCAAATTTCATTAAAATCGAATCAAAACTTTAGGAGATATTAATAAAAATATTTATTAAGAAATTTGATTTTTTTTTTTAAATCGGTGCTTTTTTGTTATAGGAGCTTCCGAAGTTTAATCGTCAAGCGACCGAGATACTTATTTTATGACAGAAATTAATCTGCAGACGATATAATTAATTTCACGGAATTAAAAATCATCAAGATCTGAATATTTATATAACTAGCTGATACATATACCTGAATATTTATATAACTAGTTAAGATATTTGTATGAACAGTGTCATAAAATATATACTTAACTAGCTGTTTAACCCGTTCTACGCACGGGATATCATGAATTTAATTCTAAAACGTGCGTACGAACGCACCTCGTTTGTAATGTTTGACGTACAATTTCCAACTTGTTATGACTAGTTTTGTTCCTATTGGATTATTATGTGGAGCTGAAACTATTTGGCAGAATCAAACTCCATCATCCACTAGATATTGTCGACGTGTTAGATTTGAATTTGTCAGCGAGAATACTGAAATATCAAAAAAGGAATATCAGCGAATCGAAGAAGAAATAAAAAATCTACAGCACATAAAAATATAACCATTGATCACGAAATGAATTTAACAATGATTGATGGAAATATTACGGCAATTTCAAATACATCCGCCTGTTCAACATGTTATATATGTGGTGCGAAGCCTTTGGAAATGAATAACATTGATAAAATTGTTAAAAGAAGTGTAAACGCATCCTCATACAACTTTGGTGTATCTAGTCTCCATGAAAAGATACTGTCTATAGAATAGTTGCATGATATTTCTTACAATTTATCATTTAAAGCTTGGAGTGCTAGAACTAACGACCAAAAGAAGCAAAAAGAAGAATCAAAGAAAAATTCAACGCGAATTCAGAAAAGAATTAGGTTTGCTAATTGATGTTGTTAAACAGAGGAGTGGTTTACTACAAGACGGAAACACTGCAAGGACATTTTTTGCTGAGTTTGAAAATATAGCTGAGATCACTGGATTGGATAAAGAACTTATTAAACGTTTTGCAATTATAATGCAAGTTATCTCCTGTGACGAAGTAATTAATGCCAAAAAATTTGGCCAATTTGCACTGGAAACAGCTAAAGAATGTGTTTCGAAGTACGGGTGGTATTATATGCCAGCTTCTATTCATAAGTTATTAATTCATGTAAAAGATATAATTACAAATTTTGTCAATTGGACAATTATTGGAAGAAGCTGGCGAAGCTCGAAATTTCGAGTTTCGGAGGTACCGGGAGTCCCATACGAGAAAAAAAAAAGTCGAACAGCATATAACGAAGACTTGTTGCAACATTTACTTATAACATCTGACCCGTTGATTTCCAGCATTAGATACAAAGTAAAAAACGTTCAAAGGAACAAAAAATTTCCAGAAGCATTAGAACTTTTACTTTAAATAACACTTTAGCACTCACACATCATGCATCCATTTATTACAGTACATTTAACCCTCTGAGAGTCTTTGCGCTTTTAAACATTTTCATGTAAATATTTATGTAACCCAAGATACGTATATATTGAATTTAATTTTATAGTTTAATTTTAAATTATTTTTTTACATTATTTCATCTTAGAAAATCCTTACAGTGTAATATTTATTAAAAAATATTTTTGTCTACAGACAATTTACTCTGCTTTCCGGAAACGGAAAATTATGTGATAGCCACTTAGAGTGTTTCAAATCCATTTATTTCAAAAATGCGCAGGTTTGCGCAAATATTGTCCCATACCACATTAAAATACAGGCTTTTAGGAACACAAACATGTCTTTGAAATTTCACGCAACTTCATGCAATTTAAGTTACACAATTTTTAAGTTTATGATACCGTTAATTTTACATGGGCTGTTCACAATGTAAAATGATACATAAAATTCAATCAAAATGTAATCAGTACTGGTTTAAAATGTGTTTTAGGAAATTAATAATGATATTTTAAACGAGTTATTATTAGTGGTTTCCTCGGTTTCATTTCTCAGCACATTTAAAAATCACTAAAATTCGCAGAAAAATTCCTCTGATGAAAGGTGTATATTCCGAGCTATACAAATAAGAAATAATTTTGTATAATTTAAAAAATAAATATATATTCGTATTTTGTAGATATTATTTTAAAATATTTCATTGCAAAAAAATAATTATTTAATGATTATTTTTTGGCCCTATGTTCGCATTTTCTTAAGGATTGATCCACTGTGCGCCGTGTTTGGCCGGAGCGCCATCTATTGTCAGTAATTGAAGTTCAGCAAATCTTTTTTTTTTCTTGAGCTGTATTTAAAAAGAAATTTTGTTATGTTTTTTACGAGCTTTTTAGTTAACAGAACAGAAAACGAACTATTTTAAGAGTTTGTAAAATATTTATGTTAAATTTTACAAATTGTAAATAATATGTATATTTATGTATACTATCCATTTGCATACATTTCACTTAGTTTGGATACTATGACGCAAAATAAACCTTTACATAAATTTTTCTTTCAATTTTCGACAGCATGGCACAAAAGATAAATCAATTTATTGAAATAAATACATTTCAATGCATAATACAGGCTCATTGCAAGTGATATATTTAATGATGTATTAGAAAATTAAAAGTATTGTTAGCATGTGTAAATATACATTAGGAGACAAACCAAAAATAAATTAAATTGGGTTTTAAAACAAACCCATTAAAGTCACATGAAGGCGTCACTTGAATTTTGATATCATTTCTTTTAAAATTCGTATTTTGAATTTATCAGAGATGTGAATGAAAAAGCATGAGCAAAAAACTTATATATATATATTTTCATGTAAAAAATAATATTTGCACCACTGAATATCAATATAGCAGTAGGGGGGGAAAAAAAGATAAGTTTTTTAATTTATAGCATACCGTCACTCAAAATTTGATATCATTAATTTTAAGACTCGTATTTGAAATTCTTACAGACAAAAGGTGAAGTGCTGCGTCACAAACTTTAACCCGTTAAGGGGTTTTGTACTGATTTTAATTACAACCGTTCACTCAACTCACGGACGAAGATCAAGCGGCGCGCGGGCGAAGAAGACTTAAAATATGGAGTGAGTCTATACTGTGAATGTATGCATAGTGAAATTGAAAGACCTGCGTTCGATACATTGATTTGACTAATTTACCTATTAATGATATTTTGTTAAAGTCTAGAAGCGAACTTGGTGGCCGAATGGTTAGAGCACTGCTATTGATTCTGGAGATTGCGGGTTCGATTCACCTAACTTTCTGTTTGATTTTTCTACTTTTTTATTTAAAAATGTTTTATCGGCTGCTTTGTATTTTTCATGATAAATGAAATATATTTCATAAAAGTAAAATTTGATATTAATAACAATTACTTATTTAAATACGACAAATTCAGTTATTTCACGATTAAACTTTTACATTGGATATTATTAACCATTGGGAAAATGGTTGTTGTTCTCCGTCGAGAATGGACCCCTTGTCGTCGTCATTTTTTAAGTGTTTTTAAACGTTTTTAACGAAATTCTGTAACTTTAGAAGAATTTTTAACGAAATTCTGTAACTTTAGAAGAATATTTCTTTGAATAGGCAATAGAAATGCATAAAATCGTTACAAAAATGTTAAAGTTACAAAGAGGATAGATGCAAATTATCAGATATGAAAAAAAAGCCGAATTCAAAAATTGACGTCAGATGAGAAATCGTCTTATAAAGCAAAAAACGTGGCCTTCAACTTTAATTTCCTCAAAGTACCTTTAGCTCAGACATCAATCTAAACAAGAGTGAAAGCAATACTTAAATTTTGCTTAGAGGGTGGTCTACAAATAGAAATTGTACCAAACTTTAAAAAATTCAATGCTAACACCTAAAGTTGGCATCATATTTGGATATTTCGGTTTATTATACCTTCGGATACCAAACGGGAAGTCAGTAGATGGGGAATGGGACTTCTGCGTCCTGCAGGCGAAGGCGGCGGTGAATAGTAACACCTCCTGCTGCCGAGATCATACAATAGTAGGTGGGTGGAATAGCGTGGGGAAGCTATGTTATAGTAGGGCGGAGCGAATAGGTTTGCTATAAGAGGGTGTATTTCAGGGGGGGGGCTACATTAATAAAAATTTTAAATGTCTTATAGTACGAGGTAACGGTTATGGTACAGTCCGAACACTGCCCCGCTATCCCTCTGCACTTTCCCGATGATTGTTGTAATTTGTTAAATTAGATTTTTTTTAAATTATATATTTTAAGCGATCTTCCATGTGATTATTTATCTATACATTAAAATTAGAAAAAATGCAAGGACTTTCACGATAGGGATATCTCATAAGGTTTTTTTCATTTTATTTTTCTTTTAGCAAATGTAAAATAAGTAATGAAAAAATAAAATAAAAATATCAGTTTGCACAAATTTCTCCAGGTTTTTTATAATGAGTACTTCAACAGTGAATTTTTAGTACGAATAGAATCCAAAGCATATTTTACGGTGTAAAAAATATTATAAAATAAAATGTAAAAGATATACATTATTTAAACTAGAAATATCAGTACATATTTTTGTAAAGAGATAAAATACATGTGGTTTACCGTTAGTTTCGTAAAGAATAAAATATAGTTAGAATGTTTATGAATTTTCTCCTGAACGTATAAGTATTTTAGCATTTGTTTCTCGTGTTTTATGATGTTTATTGCAATATAATAAATAATGCAATTTGTATCATAAAATGAATTTTTAAGAAAAATATATTTTTAGAAATTAATAATTTTGCTAATTATATATTTATGTTTCATCAATGTTGTTATCGAAAAAGATATTTTAATGAAATGTTTAAAAGCTTTTTTTTTATCGAATTTTAACAAAGATTTTATTTTACTATTACAAATAAAGAAATAAATCTCTTAGCATGTTGATACCACGATCTTGATTTATGAACAGAATATTCTATTTATCTCAAAAAATATAAAGCAACTGATAAATCATTTTTAAATTAATAAAAATAGAAAAAAAAATTCTGAAATAAACGGCGAGCATGGACTTTGTTTCCATACCATCCAGGTTCATCTGTGTAGGACAACCCAAACGTCTGTAAAGTACGTTTGTATTTATTTATTTATTTATTTATTTATTTTTGAGAGTTTACATTAACTTTATTGAAACCAACACTGTGTTTCAGGAAATTGGTAATCTGAACGTCCTCTCCTTGTTAGTTAAAGATGCACTGGTTATAGAAAATTAAACTTTATTTTATTATATGCATTGTTTTGTACAATATATATATTTATGTAACTACTGTCAACTAAACTAATATATTAGTTTTAGTAGGCGCTGTAGTTTTAGTGACATATAAGTTGACATCAGTTATTGAAATATATGATGTATATATATATATATATATATATATATACATCATACTTCGGTATTCTATCATTATTTTATGTTGGATCATAAGGTTTAAAAAATCATTTTAGAATGTTAAAAAGTTGAAAATTTTCAGATATCCGATCATGCTGCTACAGCTGCATCAATCAACCTGCCAAACCAAGTAAAACATAAACACAAAAAGCCCAATCACGTGATCAAACCACCCACAGATTTTTTCTGGGTCGATCGAGTGCAGCGCGGGAGAAAATTTTGCGGGTTATGAACGCTGATCGGACTAAATCAGATCACGTGATACTCTCATGAATGTTTTGGATTTTATCTGAGTAAATATAGGCATGTATTCCTATTACGAGAGCCATTGTTTTGGAAAGATAACAATATGTAGTCGTTGTTTTTACCTGTTCAGAACTATAAAAGCATAATTAAATTATTACAAATACTTGCTCTGATAAGACCTACTCCATATGCAAATCTCCTTCACCCGCACGCCGCCTGATCTTCGTCTGTGAACAGGCCCAGCAAGTTATCATTGCTAATTTCTGAAATCAAATACTTAAATGACGTCACATACATGAAAAAACTCTAAAAATCGCATAAAACAAATCGTGAAAAATTCACAACTCGCTGTTCGAATTGCAATCAGCTGACGAACTTTTAATCAGCCAATCACAATTGCCCGGTTGACTTCCAGATGTGCCTACAATCTTATCACCTACCAATCACAACTGCCTTCCAACAGTGTTTGACCTCTAATGAGCGATTTGTGACGGCATTTGAAATAAAAAACGTTGCAAAACATGAAAAAAAAAAAGTTAAAAAACTCATAAAAAATGAAATAAAAAAAAATCTAATAAAAAAATCCAAATCGGGATAATTAATAATCCGCTTTTCCCTTTTAAAATCATGATTTTTCATCTGTAAAGAATTATCAACTCTCGCCAAAGCTAAAAAGAGAAAAAAAAATGACGATTCTGAGCGTAACTGAGGTCGAAATGGAAGCAACCACCAAACCAATCAAGCATTCTGGGCAAAATTTATTAATGTCGAGGAAAAAAAGTCACCAAAAATTCAAAAATCGCTGTATGAATTTCGAATAAACTTTATTGAAAAAAGGGCGCACATAAATGCTATAGATCATATACAAGGCTACATAAAATAATTCGTAAGCATTACTGAGTATGAGCGTACATTGCTTAAAGGGTTTTTTTAATCGAACTATGCATTTTGCAGGTGAATTATATTTAGTATACTAAAAGATGTTTGTAGAATATAAACAGAATCATATACAGGGCTATGCAAAGAATTGGATACATGCCCACCTACACATGATAATTTCTAGAAGTGTGATTTCAGTAGTTTTAAGCGCGTTTTTGCCTTTAGCTTAATATATGGCATGTATAAAAATCTTATGTACGTGCATAAAAACACAGGCCTGTACAAAATAATTCAAATATGTTTCTGTCTATTGGTAACTGCTGAAGGTAAGTTTTGAACTGTGTTATGTGTTCTCTTAGTAAACTAAACTGTAGCATACTATATACAGCACATACAAATCTATAGATTATATACAGGGCTGCACATAAGAATTGGGGGACTTTTTTGCCTATGGACGGTAATTACTGAAATCTGGTTTTCAGATATGTTATGCATTTTCCAAAATATTTACTTAAGTAAAGTCAAATTATTTTTTAGACTAAAACTAGTCACAGGTTGGCAGAAGGATTGTTCATATTCATTAAAAAGCCGAAATACTTATGAAATTTTACGAAAAGTGGATCTGAACTTTATTTGCAAAAAACCAGTCATAGCGTACTACATTAGTGGACACGGTAGCTTTCCATCATTTTTAAATAAAATAGGAAAACGCTCCTCCCCAACATGTATATGCCCAAAAAGCTCAGGAACTGTTCTACATTACATATATGGTAATTGTATTCTAATGAGATATACTTTCAATTTCAATAAAAATGTCACAGTGAGAGAAAATCTGAATATAACTCTGTTTGATCCTTTAAACTATGATAAACTAAAAGAAAATTACAACATTCTGAATAAACATTTCTCCTTTATTAAAAAGGATCTATGATCCTTTTTCCTATACATTTATAAAGTACTTTTTAATAGAATATATTTTGTTTTTGTAATTTGTATATTATAGTTCACATACTGTTCACATTTTTGTACTCATACTGTTCTTATTTCAGCTTACAACTTGAACCATGCAAAATTATTGGTTGTGCTATTGGTTAAGTAGTCTTTTCATAAATTTTCTAATTACTTTCTTTTATACTTTTTCTTATATAATTTTTTTTTTTAATATTAAGAAATGCTGTGATCTCAACCAGTATTGTAAAAACTAACTTTGTACTAATTTTACTTTAATCTGTAATGTAATATTCAACATCTGTAATCTAAAATATGAATTTTCAATAAACATTTCCCCTCGTGGAGAAAAGTTTCTATGCTTAACGGCTGGATCTCCACGAGAGGGTGTGATATGAAATCTCACAATGTTTAAATCATGTTATATTTTTATTTCTTTCGGCCTTTCACGTCAATATTATTTGGATTCAATTCCGTATTTATTTTTACGTGAGTGTTTTGCATCGGGCTTTAATCGGCGTTTTCCTTCGCTCTCTTCCGATGCTTATTTTTCTCTCTGCCATCTACTCGTATTGTGATGACGTCATCGAAGCGCCGTCTTTCCCCCTCGGGGCTGACGCAAAGGGCTACCGTGGTTGAAAGTCACGTGGTAGTCGCGGTCTTACTCAAAACGTACTTTGACGCGCAGCTGTACACAAAGGAATTCCATTACTTTGGTTTTAACTCGTGTGCGTGTTGTTATATATTCTTTAATTATAAAAACAAACGTACTTTTCATTGCGAATCTTTTATTTTACTTTACTTTTGTTAAGCTTTTCTTAAGTAGTAATGTTTAATCCATTTACGCTGGATAATCTATCGAATGTAAGTATTAATCATTTTTCCGCTTTAATGTAATATGCATAACATTTAATTGTGCAATGTTATATACTTTAAATCGTCGGAAAACAGAATGCCGGCAACTTTACTTTATGTGAAATAAAATAGCTCAGCAAAATCGTAAGATTATTATTGAATATAACGTACCTTTATTGCAGTGTTGATTACATATATTTTTCTAAGGGAGGGGGGAGGGGTTGCAGCTTCGGGTTTAGAACATTACAGAGTTTCGGGGGTGATTTTTCATTTCTAGACCATTAATAAATGTAAAATCCGAAATCATCTGTAGGGAATATCACCCCTTGAATTCAACATTGCATTACTAATCTTGGTGATGTATTTTTTTTTAACCTTTGCATTCATATGATAATGTTTGTTTTGAATTGTTTGAATATAAGTAAACATAATTTATTTTAAATGAATATGTCTTTACTTGTACTATTTACTCTAAAAGTTTTTCACTTATTAATATAAACAGGATAGAAATAAGTCGAAGTTTTTAATAAGTTCAGATTATTTTTAAAGATTTAATATTCAGAATACTACACCTGTAATATTATTACGGATTAACATTAAGAATATACTATATATATGATACTTTGCATTAAACAATTCATGACTTTTTTTTATGTATACATAAATTAAATGTTATTTTTATTTATTAGCAAACTGACTATACTCCACTAATAAATGTGTTAAATATTTAAAAAAAATTGTTTATAATAAATTAATAAATCAATAAATTCAGATTTTGACAGAACACAAAGAACAAATTGCCAGATATTGTTTCAAACTTTTATATTGGTACCATTTATTTTCAATTATGTTGTGTATGAATTTCGAGCTTTGTTTTACAAGGAAATCCGACATGCTTGATTGTATTGCAAATTTAAGACTTGCATACTTTCCCAAATAGATATTGTTAAAACAGTTTCAGCAATAGCGATTTGGGAATGTAAACAAGTCCTAAATTTTTGTCACAAAGTGTATTGAATTTTTTTCTAAATCAAAATTCGATAGTGAGAAATCATATAAGTTTTTTATTATAACATGTCTATGCTAATTTTTTGCCACACAATGTCTGCTTATCATTTTTGTCATAATTTCTGTTTAAAGTGTTTCCATATTTTCCTATATTTCTCTTTGGGTATGTACCATTACTCAGGACTGACATATATACATGATGTCCCAAAAGATTGAAACACATTTTAATTTTTTTACATGATGGAAGTAATGGGGCAATGTAAATTGCCAAAGTGTTCAAAATTAAGTAAGAAATAAAATTATGTCAATGAAACACCTTTTTTTAAAAAATAATTTTGAAAAAGTTACACTTTATTTATTTATTTTAAATCAATTATCCTTAGACAAATTTGGTCAGTTAGACATTTTTTGTGTTTCTGATGTAACAGATCATTGGAAAAAAATTGCATACACGCATACCTTTAAAAGTATTTCTGGATTATTAATATTATTAATATATGTCTACGTTAACTGTATTTACTGATCACTGTAACTCCATATTAAATTCAAATAAATCCACTATACTTCATCTTCATAATAGTTGGTGTTAGGATCTATTTAAATCAATATATTGGAATGATTATGAAGAAAGTCTTGTGATGACTATACAACATACTAAGTGTTTTAATTTAATATACTTAAAATTATGCCTGTGTTTTGAACTTTTAATATGATTTAACAATCATAGATCCATTGCTTGGGAAATTTTTCGTTAAAAACAATATTAATTTTTAGATAGTTTGTGTCTTAAAATTGTTTTATTTCTGTTATTAACTTCTATGCTCAGAGATAAATAATGAGCACATTTAATTAAAAAAAAGTTATCTTTGTACTAAAACTTTGAAAAGTTTATATATTATATAAAGTATGTATCCAATGGCCATGCATAATTTTGGTTCAGAAATATTGATATTTGAATATAAAGGTCCGGTTTGAAAAAACAACAACATTTTTTCCCCTCAATAACTTAAAATTGTTCTACAGCTTTGAGATTTGAATATGTTAAATAAATCATTCTTAGGTAATATGTGTTAAATTTCTGTGTATTTACAGTGATTTGTAGGGTACAAGGAGCTCTTGTGTAAAATATACTTATTTTTCTTCTAAAGCTTTGAAAATTATATATATATATAATATATTATATAAAATATATGTCCTATGGCTGCATATAATTTTGGTAGGGAAAATATTGTCATTTAGGTATAAAAGAGCTGTTTAAACAAAAAAAAAAAAAAAAAAAAAAAAAAAATTTTTTTTTTTTTTTGCTTTTTAATTTTTTTTTTCTTTGAAAATCATTCTTTTCTTAAATTGTGATTCATCTTTGAAATTTTTAAATGTTAATTAAATTATTTTTAGGTAGTTTGTGTTATATTTAGGTGTATTCGCAATGATTTTTAGGATATAAAAGGCTCAATTTTCAATATTTTTTCCCCTTTTGAAAACTTTATATCTGTTACAAATTATTTTATTTAATATAATTAAATTATCTTAATGTTTTTGTAAGATTTGATAATCATTATTCCGCTGCTTGGGGGCAAGTAACGAATTTTATCAAATTAAAGAATGACTCGGATATAAGAGTAATCTAAAATTGAGGCAATAATCTATATGTCAATTGGTTTGCTTAGCTCAGCTGAGACCGGGAGCGTCACGTGACTACTCTAAATTGGAGAAGCACGGTAGCCCGTCTTTCACGTTAGCCCCGTTTCCCCCTCTTGTGACGTACGCATCAGGTAGCTGTGAAAGGAGGCTCATTTTTCAAAGGCGTGGTTTATTTGACGATTGCTGGCGCAAATTAAAATAAATGTTTTTAAATGAATTGTTCGGATTTGTTAATTAAGATATTGTCTAATTTTTAAAATTCTCTAATAGATTTAAGTCTTGTCGTCCGGATACTTATGGTGTCCCCGTTTCTTACTATAAATTAAAAATTTCGTTAATTTTAAATCAGAATCTGTTTTGTTGATGAACTGTCATGATGTAGTTTTCGTTTCAAAAAGATCGCGGGCCCTGCCTGCCTGTGGCCGACGATGCGTGGTCCGGCAAAATTCTACGACGATGTCTCCCTGTCTGAATTTATTGCCTGATGGCGCGTAAAAGTTTTAATTGAAATTCTCATCTTTAAAATCTGGATTAATGCTGCATTTTAATTTTTAAAGACGTTTCTTCGAGTGGAAAAGATCATTTTTATCGGCCAACGTTTTTATTAAAATAAAAAGGTGACCAACGGATGAAGGCCTCTTTCTTCTCTTCAAAAAAAAAAAAAAGCGAATAAAGATATTTGATTATATCGTTAACAAGGCTTCTCTTCATTTGTTTTCAGCTGACACCATTCAAGTAAGAAGTTTCTTTTCCTTTTATTTTATACCACTGCTTTGACCAAAAAGAACGCTAAGGGGTCTAGCGAATACAACGCAATAGTTAAAATAAAGAACTTCATAACTATTTAATAATATATAACTACACCTTCATCTACATCAAATAATATTATTTATACCACAATTGGTGCCTGAAAAGGCAGTGGTTTTGAAAGAAAATTGGAATTGATTTAAAGAAAAACGAAATATTTTAGAACTTTTTGTTCTCAGAATAACTTTTTGAAAATTTTTATGATGTGTTTAATAGAATTCAAGAATTGTTCTTTTAATGAATTTTAAAGACGATTCTTTAAAGAAATATGGAATAATTTATTTAAGAATTTTTGTGTAACGACATATGAAAATATTTTAATATTGGAAGTTCTTGTTCTCAAAAATTTCTTGAATTGATTTTTGCTACTTTGCTTGAAGAATTAAATTTCATAATTCTAGAATGATTTGTTCTTTTCCATCTTGAAGAAAAATAATATATTTTGCTAAATTTGCCATATTTTTTTGGAATAATCATTTAAATTGAAATGAATTTCCTTTGAAGAATAATTATATTTTTGATGATGCATACTTATCATTCCATTTAAATAGTTCTACATATTCTTTTTTTGTAATAAATTATTGTAGAATATAATATTTTTCAAGAATTTTTAGTTGGTATATCTATATTTTTGAAATGAATTATGTATTCTTTTTAAGAAAATTTTTATGATTTTGAAATAATGAAATTGTTCTCAAAAACATATTTCATATTTTAAGAGGCTATGACTTTGGGTTTTTAAATAAAAAAAAAAAATTATGGCACTATTGCAACAAATTTACAAATTATATATATTATATTTTAGAAGATTAAATTTTATAAGAAGCATTATTTTTGAAATTATGATTATTGATGCTGAGAAATTTTATTCTTATTATGTCATACTTATTCAATTTATTATGGTCACATTTTCTTTCTGAAGCTAAAATTCTTACAGAAGTTAGTAGTTGTAAATATCCTACATAACATTCTTGCAGATTTCTATGCTTCAACTCTTCAAATTTCAGTTTTAATGTGAATTCTTCTTGGTTTGTTCATAAATTTATTCTTATGCCATCTGTACTGTGATGTTCTATAATATAATCATACAGTTTGGCTTAGTGCAAAGATAATCTGAAGTTTACAAATTAAGAATATATGCACTTAAAAATATTTTCACAACTGTTCTCATGTTGTTTGTAAAGGAACTCTCAGCTGACAAAATATTATATTTGAAAAATTCATGTTGCTTCATTTTGTTTAAAAATATTCCTATGGCAAGTTGTAATTGTGGAATTAGACCTTTTCACTTCACTATATGTGCAGGCTGTGACAGTTTTCATCAACCAGCATTCTCATGTTGCTCTCAGAAAAGGAATGAAAGCAACATTATTTTTTTTCTACTCTTGAGAAGAAGTAGGCATAGGGCTACTTCATTCCTGTTACAGTTATATTCAAGAAATTCTTTGACATCATCTATAAAAACAATAATAATAAATAAATAAAAGATTGTTTCTGTATATGCTGCTCTATCTTCCAGCATCGTAAAAATTACTTAAAATAAAAAAAAAATAAAGAAATAAATTTCTATGCTTCATTTTCAACAGTTCCTTACCTGATGAAGTTGGCCATTCACTGATGAGTTGTGTCCATTTGTGCTAACCACTTCTCTAATATTTTCCTTGTTTTACAGTGAAAAATAATTATACTACACTTACCTGCCTAAATAACTGTTTTAGAACAATAACTTTAAAACTTATGCTTCATTTTCAACTTTAAAGTAACTATTGAAGAAGAGTCATGTCATGTATGTGTATACTATCCTTACAATGTCGGATTCGCTTCAATATCTTTGATGTTTGTGTTGAAAGCTAAAATAAGATTTACAATAATCTTAAATATTTTTCTCAATTAATAGCTGTTTCTTGACCTGATTAAGAAGTATTGTTAGTTGGCCTTTTCTTTTGGTGAGTTGTGCATTATCCTTACGAAATGGATTGGTTGACATATCTACTCCTAAAAATCAGTGTTGCTATTTTTGCTTTATATTTTCAAAATCAAGAAAATTCTTATTTATTATGAAATATTATAAAAAAAAAAAGTTACTTTCAATAGTGATTTTGTATGATGCATTTTCTTATATATATATCTGTGATTACAAGAGTTGCTATTTTTGATTCAGGAATTCTCAAGATCAATTTATTTTATTGGGCAAATTTCCCATTTTTCAAATATTATATTGTGCCTTTATGTTTTCATTTGTGAATATACCCAAAGTCTCTAAATTTTATTTTGTCATATGCCTCATATTTTTATACAAGAAATAACTAATTGAATTCTGAAGAATTATTATTATTAATGAAGAAATTTGAAGATTTTAAGTGCCAAGTTAATTTATATACAAGATTATATAAAAAGAAAAGAAAAGCACAGTTCTTAGTACTATTTAACAGCGCCTTTTAATATATAGAAGTGTTCCATGGTGAATCTTCAAAATTTACTAAGAAATTTAAAGAAAAAGTGCTCTTTTTGAATTCATCAATTTTGTCGTCTCAAATTTCTATGCGACTTTCTTCTGTTCCTGATTATGTCGATAAATTTCCCTATTGTGTCTTAAGCCTTATGTGATGGTGAATCTAGTGTTCCCCAAGTCACTAAGTGTATCTACAAAAAGAGAAAAAGAAGTGTGTCATAGTGCTTCAGTGCTAAATATTCCCAATTGTGTCGTCATTTCTTAAAAATTATGGTGCGTCATCATAAGTGATTATGGCCAAATTGCTGTGATTTGAGTGCCATCGTGTCCACCAGTGTGCCATAAATCTGCAAAAGTTATTCTGCAAACATTTTTTACTAGCAGATAATGCATTTAAAGGAGATGTACTGTGTGGTTATTAAAAACTGATTTATTAACTATAACTATCACATCTCATTGTGGCTGAACAATACGCATCCCTCATCTGTAATAATTTTTTTTCTTTACAGCAATAGTTATATAGCTTCTATAGTATTATCAAGTGTACACAATTGCCAATGGTTTTGGAGATCGCTATTGTCTCTTTTGTAGATTTGATTGTTTTATTTTACATTTGTTTGATTTACTGATAATTTGCTGATGGTTGTGTACCAGAGCTATTAGTGTATTTTTGTGAATTATAACAAATGTATATTTATATTTTGATTTTGCTTAATTTGCACGACTGCTGATAGTTTCTATGGCTAGCATTATTAGCACTTATGTGAATTATGTAGATTCAAATTAGCATTTTACAATAGCCAATTTTTTTTGTTCTCAATAACAATATATATGTATATTTCTGGATGATAATTATGGCCATTACAAAAGGTGCACTGTGTTTTTATTTTCTTCCCATGAAAGTGTCATTTTTTAACTTGTCTTTTTTAATGAAGACTAAAGGTTAAATTTTTTTCCGGGGATCCCCACCCACCCAACCAAATACCCACTGATTCATAAAAACCATGATTTATCTATGAGTTTATCTTTATACATATTTAAAATGGTATTAAGTGATGTCTCGTATTTTAATGAATGGTATATATTTTGAAAATTCTTACTGAGTAAATAATCCAGTATTTTCAGAGAAATATTTATATTGGTGTTTGTTGATATTACTTTTGCAACACATATTTTCAGTTGTAATGAGAAAAGTGGTAAGAGTATATGTTTCAGCATTAAAACACCTAATTTATTTAGACATGTCTCTCTTATATATATATATATATATATATATATATATATATATATATATATAGTTGCAACTATCATAACTATCTGTGTTTTAGGTGTGAGTGGTCATTTAGTGCACGATTTGGCTACTTGTTCATGTAGAGTACAGCTGGTTATTTCAAGTCAATTACGTATTTAGTACTAAATAAAATAAAATTACAAAAACAAATTGAATATGGTATTATGAAAATTGTACTAAAGATATTTTTAAGTATGGCCAATTTTTATTTAGAGTAAGTGAAAATAAATGCTCTATTGTAAGTCCTAGGCGGTTGATCAAATACTGAAGGTATGTTGATCTTTGTTGCTTGTAAAGTGCAACTTCTATTTTTAATGGTACCAATTTAAATATTTGATAATAAGCTCATTTTATATATCTCATTTTATATATGCTAATTCTGATGTTTGTTTAGCATTTGTATTTAAGTATTTTGATGATGAATTTGATGAGATCAGACTAGAAGAAATTGCCATAAATAAGAAGATTTGGCATTTTTATATGTATACTATTGAATATACTATGTATACTTTTGATGTATTTCTTTTTCTTCTCCCTTCCAGTTTGGTCACCACTATTAATTTTAATTGCAGCAGTTTAACGTTTGGCTTTACTTTAATATTTTAATTTTTTTCTCTGTGTTTGGTGTGCAAAAATTTTGTCATCCCCTTTCTGTAAAAGGTTTTTATTTCATTTTACCTTTTACATCACTTGTTCTGCCAAAATTTTAATCGGTAAATGGGGGTATTGTGATATGAAATCTCACAATGTTTAAATCATGTTATATTTTTATTTCTTTCGGCCTTTCACGTCAATATTATTTGGATTCAATTCCGTATTTATTTTTACGTGAGTGTTTTGCATCGGGCTTTAATCGGCGTTTTCCTTCGCTCTCTTCCGATGCTTTCTCTCTGCCATCTACTCGTATTGTGATGACGTCATCGAAGCGCCGTCTTTCCCCCTCTTGTGACGTACGCATCAGGTAGCTGTGAAAGGAGGCTCATTTTTCGAAGGCGTGGTTTATTTGACGATTGCTGGCGCAAATTAAAATAAATGTTTTTAAATGAATTGTTCGGATTTGTTAATTAAGATATTGTCTAATTTTTAAAATTCTCTAATAGATTTAAGTCTTGTCGTCCGGATACTTATGGTGTCCCCGTTTCTTACTATAAATTAAAAATTTCGTTAATTTTAAATCAGAATCTGTTTTGTTGATGAACTGTCATGATGTAGTTTTCGTTTCAAAAAGATCGCGGGCCCTGCCTGCCTGTGGCCGACGATGCGTGGTCCGGCAAAATTCTACGACGATGTCTCCCTGTCTGAATTTATTGCCTGATGGCGCGTAAAAGTTTTAATTGAAATTCTCATCTTTAAAATCTGGATTAATGCTGCATTTTAATTTTTAAAGACGTTTCTTCGAGTGGAAAAGATCATTTTTATCGGCCAACGTTTTTATTAAAATAAAAAGGTGACCAACGGATGAAGGCCTCTTTCTTCTCTTCAAAAAAAAAAGCGAATAAAGATATTTGATTATATCGTTAACAAGGCTCCTCTTCATTTGTTTTCAGCTGACACCATTCAAGTAAGAAGTTTCTTTTCCTTTTATTTTATACCACTGCTTTGACCAAAAAGAACGCTAAGGAGTCTAGCGAATACAACGCAATAGTTAAAATAAAGAACTTCATAACTATTTAATAATATATAACTACACCTTCATCTACATCAAATAATATTATTTATACCACAGAGGGTGGTTTCGATTTCTATATTTACTTAAGTATCTTATTTATCTTATTAAACAGCGAAAGTTTGTGAAACTATTCTAGAAGTGTTAGAAAGTGTTTCATAATCTATACTTGACGCAAGATTTTTCTTTCTTGTTTTAAAAAATGGCTAGGTTTTGTAAAATATCTATAAAACTGTCGGAAATTTCTTTTAGTTGAACAAAATATCACACACTGCAAATAAAGGAGTCTTAAAGTAAGACAAAAAAACGACTGAAAAAGCATTTAAGACACGTAAATGTCTTAATATAGAGCTTAGACATAATACATACCTTAATTTAAGACACTTGTGTGTCTTAATGGACTGGTGGTAAGAAATGAACTAATATAAAGTGTCTTAATATGGTAAAATGTCTTAAATTAAGACATTGCCTTTGTTGATCACATCTCAAATGAGAAGGAAGAGAGGGAAGGGCAGGGGCAGGTGCAGTTGTGACGATTAGAGATAGGGACGCAGCCATTACATGACGGCGTAATGCATTCACAAATATAATAAATACAACAGCTCCTTGGATTATAAAAGAAAATATTTAAAAAAATAAAAGTAAGTTTTATCTTCATGTTTTCTTATATCTTTGTTTTAATAAAACGTCACATAATTTCGATTATATATTTGTAAGATATGAAATTAGTTTTTAAGTTACGTGTATATTTAAATAATAGGTTTCAAGTCACTTGCCTAGAATAAGTATTTTATATTAAATCATTAAAAAATAGATGATTTTGGTCGGGTTATGTGGTTGTATTGTAGTGTACTTTAACTATTACGTGTATTTTATCAGAGGTCTTTTTAACATTTTCCAACCTATTTCAAAAGAGTTTATGACTTCGGTTTGTCTGGCCGTCTGCCGTCTGTCCGTGCTCTAACTCCCGTAAATATGCTCTGATTGTCCGGAAATTTTTATTTGTTATTATCGTTATCTATAGCATATTCCCTATTTTAACTGAAGTGTGTAGCACTTATAGTCTTTTTTACAGGGACAGCCAAAAGTATTCCGTTACATTACAATCAATGGGGAATAATCTTTTCAAGTGAATTTTGATGACGTTACGTCATTTAAAACATAATGAAATTGATATATAAATACGAAGCGCATTAAAACATGATTTTTGTAGAATATGCGGTGCAAAGCATTTATTATTCATTTACAGGGTCAAACAAAAGAATTCTGTTACACATCGTTCTATGGGGAAAAATCGTTTTTGTAGTGTAATTTATTGATATTTCGCTATTTGAAACATAATGAACATTATATGCATTACTGAGGTGCGCTATATATTACACTTTTGTGTGCATTGCGTTTATTTACAGGAACACACAAAAGATATTGATTACAGTACATGTGCAATAGTTACAGTCTACACTCTCAAAAAAAAAATCTGTGAATTGGAGCACATTTTTCCGTTGATTTTTCACGAATATTTTCCGTTTTCACAGCGATTTGTCCATTTTTCCTCAAATAACGGAAAATTCTTATAGCGGAGTGATAATTTCAGAAAATATTTCGTTAAACTTTTACAACCGATAAAATTAGCCTCTTCACGCATGCGCGCAAAGAAACGCGAGATGTAGCCTAGAAGAATTACAATCGAGAAAAATGAAGATGAAGGTTGCATTTTATAAACACTGATCGAAAAGAATAATTTGAATGTAAGTTTATTTTATATTTTCCTGGTTTTTTGTTTAAATGTATGTTTTTTATTGTTAGAATTAATGTATATTGATTGGTACTAAAAAAATTTAACCTCCGACATTTGTAAAGTAAAATTTTAGCCTGTTCCGTCCGTTGCTCAAAAACTATAAATTATATATTTTTTATTCAAAATTTAAGCTAAAAGTGAATAAATATAAATCATCAAGAAATATTAGATGTGGCGTAATTGGATAAGTAATAGCGTTTATGTTATACTATTAGATTGCAGACACTAGTAAAATTTTGAGCCGTTTGGAGCCGTAATATTATTGTTAGTAACTTTTGAATAAGTGAATTTTAATTAAAAAAATCCTGTAAATAGAGTTTAGTACAGAAATAATATCTTATTGTTTAATCGAGCCTTTTATTCATCTTTCGATTAAGCGGTCTCAGAGATATCTTACAGTAGCGATACGACAAATTCTGCGACATATTTGTTAAATTGCAGTTAGTGTAAGTAAGTGCTCGTATAACACAAGACAATTTGTTTTATTTATTTCATGTTTACAAAAGTAAAAGAGAAATCACATTTGCAAATTAAATCTGTTTCTGTTGCTCCATTTTTTTATACTGTATATATTTAATTGTTTCTATGATTAAAATATTTCAAATTAACCAAGTGAATAAGTTTATTTTTTTCAACTAAATTTAAATGAGCTTATCCAATTGTTAATTTTAATAATTTAATAAAAGTTATCTATATATTTAAAACGCTAAGCGATTTCTTTCGACAATCCGTGAGAACAAACTACTGCATCAAATTACATCATTCTTTTTTTAAATGAAAGATATTTGGACACAGATTTGTTATCGTGTATTCGTTTGTTCGAAAATTTAATTAATTAGCCGTAATTTTCAATTAAACTTTTACTTCTGCTAATGAAGTCATAATCGGAAAACGCCCACTGTTGCAAGGCATAGAGTTTACTCTCTGAACTCAGTGGTTGCGAGGATATTAAGAGAAACACGGAGGAAGATAGAGAGTTTCACGGAGAGGTTCTTTCTCCGTGAAGAGAAATAATGAATATTAAAAGCTCTCGGCTTTTAGGCCGAATTTTTTAATTTGCAAGTTAAATTTCCCTAACAATATTTATCCGCGTGTTTTCAAAGCGAATAAAACTTCATATTTATTATGACGTCACGGGAATATTGTCCATTGGGTTTATTTTATCATTATACATTATAACTTTGTTGATGCTATTTTTTCATTCCAATTAAATGCAAAATATATTTTTATTTGTATGCATGGCGTTTAAGCGTTAAAGTAACGGATATAAAGTACGTGTGAAAAGTTTGCGCCGGTGAAAATCACGTTATGCTTACCTCGAAATGCATTTTAACATTGATAAAACTGAAGAGAAAAATGTATTGGTTATGATTGTGTCAACATGACTTAATTTTAACTGATTTTTCCACTCATAATTATAAAGATTACAATTGGAGCCGTCATTGATTTCTTCATCTTGATTGCATACCTTGATTACATGTTACCAATTACTTTTTTTTTTTTAATGATAGGTTAGAAGATTTCTTTTTTTAATAAACAAAATCACAAAAGTAAAGGATTTCAGGAAATTTAAAATGATTAAAAATATGGTAGAAAAAAAATCTTTATTTTATGGTAGAAAAAAAATCTTGAAATAATGATTATATTTTTAGCTAGAATAAACAATGTAAGACTAATATTTCATAGGAATTATTTTGGTAATTTTATTATAAGTTCATTTAACAGTTCCTTATTAGCGCATATTTCTTTCCCTGTGAATTTCTCTTTCGATGTAAAAAAAAAACGATTATCAACTTTTGGACGCCAGCCAAAATACAGTGGAAATTTTTAGAAATGTACAAGGGTTGTGACAACAAACGGCGCTATCGCTTTAGCTTTTATCGCGGTTACATCACTTCTAAATACTCCAAATTTCTATTTTTTACTACATTTTACAACATTTTACAATTTCAATTTTTACATCATCAATTAGAAAAAAAATTAGATTTCGATTGAAATTTATTTGAAAACTGCCGGTTAATTTAACGATTTTTTTAAATAATTTTCAAGCATGAAAAGTTTTTCAATTCTATCTTATCAATGACCATCAGTTTGCTTCAGTAATGTAAAATAGCCCCTGGGAAAGTTGCCACAATTGAAAATAGAATTTCCAAACCATCATAAAAAGTGAATAATAATAATAATAAAAACAGTGATTAATCATAAGATCAGATTATCCATAAGATAGAGCATTTTAACGCTAAACAAAAATCTGTCAAAAAAAAAAAAAAACTATTTTTACATATGAACATTAAATTATGAACATAAAATTGAAATGTTGAATTCGTTGATGTATATGTTCCATCAGATATCAGTATATGCTAGGAATTGTATTTTTATATTTTATTACATTTGCCAACTGTGTAAGAGGAAAAATATCCTCGACTGTGATGGAAAAGGGATAATCATCCTGATTATGTAAAGGAACCGAAGAAAAAATACAAATAAATTACACTTGAAAACATTAAAAATCTCCCCCATCGGCCGATTGATTTATTACTGTAAAAAAATTCTTCATCTTTACATAAAAACTGATTAGCTTAAAACAATAGATGCGTTTTAGAAGATATGGATTTGAAACGAACAATGATTAAAGAGGACATTTTAAAACTTTTAATTTAAACATTTTAAAACTTTTTTAAGGTCAAATTTCGGCGGTGCTTTTGGGCAGATGCATTGCACATGCGCATAGGAGCTCATTCGGTTGCATTATCACAGGTGTGTGTGTGTGTGTGGGGGGGGGAGATGTGTTCTTTATTTACTATGTTCTTTTATTTACTGAATGTGATATGACCGTAGGGATATACTATTTGTATATACTTCATAGGTCCATGAAATTTTTTTCTTGCCGTGGGGAGTATGGCGACAATGTCAAACTGATTTGCATTACACAGTTGTTTACGGATTGTTTGTTGGGAGTTTGCATCGGAAATAGTACTGTATTTGACTGGGGAAAAAAAACTTTAAAAATAAAATATTTGAAAGGCTGTTTCATACGCAGCCCTTTTTAAATAATAAAGAAGCTTATTTTACTGATATTGTTATAGTATTTTTTTCCGTCATATTTTGACGGGTTCTATCTAGTTTTAATTTAAAATGTGTAATTTTAAAATTATATATATATGCCCCATGGCATAATCGCAGCTACACGGCGACAATGTCGCAGAATGGGAAAGATTTCTTGCAGAAAAAACTTCATTTGAGAAAAAAAAAATATTTTGGGAGGGGAAGAAGATTTATGTAACAGCAAAAAAGATCTTCTGTATATGTTTCAATTCTGAACAATGCCTTTTTGCGAAATCACCCCCCCCCCCCCAAAAAAAAAAAAACGTTTTTCCACTCCCACACTACCCAAACTTTAAAGTTGGAAATCTTTATAAATGTTAAGCTATAAGTTCAGCCCAGGTTTTCAATATTGTTTTGTTCTAGTTGTTTTATCTGTTACTTTAAAATACTAATACATAAATAACAAATCATCTACATTTCCTTCCCCACTGAAATTTCCGATCATAACGCCACCACCCCCCTCACATAGTTTAAAATCTTAAACTTGATCAATTATCTACCTTCCCCTCGAAAATTTTAGTTTACCTCTCTTTCTCCAGCATTCTTAACTCAAGTGACAAAAACTGTTGCATAGATACTGCGAGTGGTCTCTGAGACCGCTTAATCTAAAGATTAATAAAAGGCTCGATTAACTCAAAGGATACTGTTTTTGTACTAAACTTTATGTAAAGTACTATTAAAATTCAAATTTACCTATTGAAAAGTCTCCAGCGACAGTATACTAGGATTCTACACAAAACAAAATTTCACTATTGTTAAATCATTATAGTATCTATAGTTAAACTGCGATAATTGAAATAAAAAACAGCAGCCTGTGAGACCGCTGACAACAGTTAAGGGTTAATGTAGTTAATCTTAAAAATTCTCAAGTTTTATTTTATGAAAATTGTGTTCCTTTGTTTAACGTTGTTTCGCCTTAGTTTTTTTTATTTGTTTCTTTGAAATACTAATATATAAATATGCATTTAGATCCTACTCCCACCTCTCAATAATTCCGATCACCTCCTTTTTGCTGCATCATCAGTTTAAAATCTTTGAAAACCATGTCTTGGATTTAAAAAAAAAAACTGCCTTATTTATTACTTTATAATAGCAATAAATGAATGATCACTCTCCCCGCAAATTTTTTACTTCTCTTTCCTTTAACACACAAATTTAAAAATATTTAAAATTCTTTATTTTTGTAAAGATTCCTTGTTCTATTTGCTACTTTTCATAAACTATAAATAAATCATTTATCTTTTAATTATCCCCTGAAATGTCTAACACTCGCCCCCACAGCACACACAGTTAAAAATGTTTTTGTTAAAAAAAATAATCATTTTAAATTTTCCAAGGGGGATTTCTAAATATGAGGGGGAGGGAAAGCAACGTATTTCACTTTTTTTTGTAGTTTGGCTTATTTATTACTCATGTTTGACCTCAGGGACTTTCTGCAGAAAGATTTTGCTGTTAATAAAGTTTGTCGCAGAAAGCATAGTAATTTTCTGCTAAAGGATATATATATATATATATATATATATTTAAAGTCTAAATTTAAATTTAAAAAATCCCGAATCCTGCTCTTGATCCCATTTTAAAAATTTCAGAATACAAAACATACATTTTTTTCTAAAGATTTAAAAACACTCTCATTTCTTTTTATTATTTAAAAATTATTTTCATTAACCAAGCATAATGAACTTGCATATCAAATTAAACCTTATAAAATTATCTTTAAAATGTAGGGGGGTGGGGGTGGGGGGGTGGGGTCAAACAACTCTCTACGCCTAACAGAACTTGAGAAATTCAAAATTGAAAACACTTATGCAAGCCAAAAACTAATGATTTTTCAAAATTAAAATTTAATAATATGAAAATTTGATACGATAAAAGAAAATTATAATACTTTGTCCCATTTATATTCCCGAGGAAAATGATTCCAGCAAGTTTAATCAAAATCTAAAATAGTCACGGTGAATAGTGCAATTGTTAATTTGGCATGAAATGACCCAAAATGTGGTGACTTTTGTAGTTATTTTTTCTGAAAAGAGAATACTTTTACTTTCGAAATCGGTTTCGAAAGTGACAGTATCTCACTAAAAAATTTTGCGAAAAAGTAAAAAACAGCGATTGCAGAGATCAACCTCAGCAAAACAACACAAAACAAAAAAAATCATTTAAAATTATTAAAATGCCAACAAGATATTTTAAAATGCTTCTCTCATAGGATTGACATTAAGGAGCTAGTGTTTTCTAACGAGTGAAATAGCCTTTTTACCCTTGTATGATATTTAAATTATCTTTCATTTTTATCATATTTTATTTATCACAAATTGTCTGTTTTCTGAAAAAGCCTCTTTTATAGATTTTTTGCATTGGCAACAGGGACAAGTTTAAGAACTAGTCGTTGGGGGCCACCGTAATACTTACCCATCATGTATATGTATAATGTAAAATATTAAAATAAAAATGTGTAAACTACTTATAAAATGCATTGATATTCAAATAAAATCGTGGCTTGATGACGTCATAAAAAGGCTCGATTACTGAATTGCTTGAAAGAGGTTTTCCCTTATAACTCCAAAAATAATACTCCTATTAACTAGCGGTTTATTGCATCTGATTAAGCGTCAAATTTCCAATTAAAATATATATTTGAAGTGATATTTGGATGAAATACAGGGTCATGAAAAATCGAAGAGTGTGGAAAATAGGATTACAAATATCTTAGCAACTCATTATCCGATCGACTTCATGTTCTATGCAAAATTTATGTTTTTTTATTGTCTTTTATATTTACTCCATAAAATAAACAATTTCGAAAATTTTTATATACCTTTCATCAGAACGAATATTTCGAGAGTCCGAAAAAAAATGTTCCGGTTAATCGAGGTTATTGAAATGAAATAGGCTTCTTCCCATTATTACATACTAAGTACATACCAAATTGCAAGTCTCTATCTCAATTTGTTCGGGAGATAGAGCGTTTACAGACACACACACAGACACACAGACACACAGACAGACGGCAAATTTTTTTTTCTAAAAATATGTTTTTCGGAATCTCCAGTGTCTGAAACGTGTAAATCCGTCAAAATTTTTTTTTCGATTTTCAAAACGATTACAAGACTTACCCTATACTACGTATGATGGGTAAGTAATAAAGAGTATGATTGTAAAATTTGTAAAAAAAAAAAAAATAATAATAATCTAAGAAAGTATGCACTTCATATGTCTATCCACAGAATTATTAATAACACACATTATCCATGCCCTTTGCCAATTTGTAACAGGGCTTTTACCAAATTCTCTACATTGAAGTCTCATATTTCCCGTGACCATGATAAAACCCAGGGCTCGAAATGGAAAAATTCACGAACCGGAACGCTATTTCAAAATTATTGTTGACTAAATCTTTTTTTTTTTTTTTTTTTTTTTTTTTGAGAGTATAGACAACTTTATTTCTAACCATACAAAAACATTTTAAAAAATACATGCAAAATTCTAAATAATAATAAAAAAAAAAAGTTAGAGAGACCACAATAAGCTATATAATAAAACCGCTACGTTTACGAGGTAGAAAACGGCGCAAATGATGTCTCTTTTGTCGATGACCAGAAGCGGAGTGTAAACAAACTACGTGTTTAGGGTAAGTTCTAAATTCAGACTGCTTGCATCTTCGTTATATCAAAAGATTAAAATTAAAAATCATAAATGTGTGACTTATCATATTTATTTAGTCACTCAAATTTAACAAGGTTTTCGTGGATTCGTTAGGATCGTGATCACTGTATGAAATATGAGTATCGGATATAAACAAAACATCAACAGTTAATTGTTTCACACTGCGCATACCTTTAACGCAGGTCGCCAAGCCCGTAGCGAGAATTTAGCTGAAAACTGCTAAATGCATTGGCAGCTCTTATATTTCCCTTCAAAATAGGAAATTCATTTTAGACTAGGATTACAATTCTCTAAAGTAACATAAAAGTTAATTTTATTTTAGGGGCTTTTATGTGGTAAAAGATTGAATTATATTTCGGGCTTGGAATTTTTCTTTTTATCTAGAACTGAATTAAGGTGGATTTATTTTGAGCTTTTTGCTTGTTAAGTTCCCATAATTTACGCACAAAACAAGAAATTTTCATCATATGGCAAGATCAGTAAAGATTTCTTTTTTAACTAGTTGTATGACGAATTAATCACATTTGTTCTTAATTTCAGGGACTATTCCTTAAATAAAACCAATCTGTAAATTATCAGCAAATAACATAACTTAATATGACAATAAAAGGATTAAAATATTATATTTTATATTATAACCCTTTCAATTTTTTTCCCATTTATAAAATAAATTATATCCCGTTTAACTATGTATTTCTCGCAAATAAAAAAAGCTTAATTTATTACAATAATTAATCCTGTAGAAAAAATTGTTCTATTAAATTCTGTATCTATACTAATAAAAGAAAAGAGTTTCCTTGCTTGTGTGTGCGATGGCTAGCGAAACCTACGTAGAACTCTGAAAATTCGGTTAAGAATAGTCTAAGTTAGATAATGGTACACCAGATACTAGGATTTTTCATTTTTTTAATTAGCCGAGATTTTAATTAAAAACTCATCGAAAAAGAAATCTTTATTTGCAAATCGTTAAACGCCGCGCATACTCAGTTCCAAGATTTCCGAAGCGACCCAAAATACAAAAAGCAAAGTGCGAGATCGGCAATTTTTCTTTCCTTTTTTTCTTAGCGACTTCCGAGCAAAACGCACAAAATACGGAAAAACGGGTGGCATTTTCTTAAATTTCGTACTTTTAAGTTTTAAACACCACACTCCGTTCGAAAAAATATTAAAGTTAACTATTTGAATCAACGTGGCGTCGGCGCAGGGAGACGACTGGAGCTTAGCCGAGGATGCCGTAACGACATCAACTATTTTCGGAAAGTTGCTTAAGCGGGGTCAGAGATGGCGACAGGTGTCGATGGAACTGCACTTTCGGTTTCGTGACTACGTCACCGAAATGAGTGTCCGGTGATTCCGTCTCCACGACTAAAAAAAAATTAATATTAACTTTTTCAAAATCATTCTTTTCCGTACGTCTTTTCGCGATTTGCTCATTCTTTAAAAATTTATATCAGCGCTTCTGTTCAAGATGTGAAAAAACTTAAAATACAAGACTATATTTACGTTCATCTATATATTTAAATTATTAAAATATTAAGCGCATTTCTTAAGATTTCACATAAAATTGATCTCGGTGCACATGCTTCAACTTATTTTGAAAGCAAGAAGCAGAAATATCAAGGGGATTCTCCTCTTCTGTAGTTTGAGAATGGGCTTGGCCTAAACAAAAGGGAGCAGGGCAATGAAAAACCAATTCATCCTTCTCACCACTTCCAATGGGAAGAAAAACATTCCCTTTCTTTGAAATGGCAGATTTTTCTTCAGATGAATTCTACAAGAAACCATTTTGTTGCCTGGAGCCTGGGTCAATTTTCATTGAAGAGAAACGCTCCACCCTTCGGACAAAAATTAATTAAACAATCACAGTTTTAAAAAATACGTTGATGCAGTTTCTAAAGTTCCAGGAGTCTAAATGAAATTTTCTTTTTTTGTTTTTTATTTAAATCCGAGTTGACCGGATCCGCGAAGACAGTGGGGTGCCCTATCCTAAGTTCGTTTAATTCGAGGGCTGTTTGGAATAAACCGACTAGCGTAGCGGCCGAAGCTTCGCTAGTTTCCTTTTTGAATGTGCAATCCGTTTCGAAAAATATGAATAGTAACACTTCGAAAAAAAAAATCGTTTCTGAAAGTCACTTACGCGAATTTAGTATTTTTCTGCCATGTTTAAAAATCTGCGTCGGTTTCGGAAATTAAAATACAAACAAACTAAAGATACCAAACCATATCTACATAGGTTTTTCTTTAAGCCCCCTCCCCACTTCGATTTTTAAAAATATCAATATTAATACTTTCAAAAACTTCGATTACATAAGTTACTTTCACTTTTCTGTGTTTTGTGCAATGTTTGTTTTGCCTCCGGAATTTTTAAAGGAAATGCGAAATTACAAATAACACACGCTTAACGAATGTTCATTCAGCTTCAAAACGAAATCTTCATTTTCAAGAAAATACGAATATTAAACATTTGAAAAAAATCTTTTCCAATAGTCACTTTTGGCGAATTCCATTTTATATATCCATAGGATTAATATTACTCACATTTTAATTAAAAAAACACCAATTTAATTTTACACAATAGCTCTCAAATTTTAATAAGATACACAGATACACTAACCTTTTAGCTAATGATAGAGTATATATTTGGTTTAGAAAGTTTGAGAAATAGGAAGAAGTGGGGGGGGGGGGGGGGGGGATAATCAGTTTGAAAAAAAAAAGTGTATTGTAAGCACGGCGCACTTATACTAATAACGTAAACTTTTTTTTTGTTTTTTGGCGCTACTGTTCTAAAATTTTAATATCTTAAATTAACCTTTCAGGTGTTATTCCAGTAAAATTTTGATTTATATATAATAACATTTAGGGGTAAAATAATCAGTTTGGAAAAAAAAAGAAATCCCGTAGGACTTAGATGTGTACCAAAAAAAAAAAAAAAGTTTTGAAGAACTTTTTGCAACTAAATATCGGTTTTAGCACGAAAATTATTCACAGGCTTGAGTAATATTATATTTATAACTCGCAAAAATTTCAAAGCGTTTGGACATTAAAAACTGTTTTCTTTAAAATTAAATGACTCGTCGTGGAACACAAAACTGAGGGGGAAAAAAAAAACACTTTTTAGCTGTCGATAGCAAAATAATTATTATGTCCGTTTGGAAAGATTTTCGTTTAAATATATAAAATCATTCAACATTGATTTTAGGTATATTTCAGGTTATTATCACGGACCCAGGCAACGCCGGGCGGGTCAGTTAGATCGCTTCACAGCCGTGGGTATGGGTGGTGGCTTATCACAGTGATGTTAATGGCATCACCGCACGTTCTATCTATATTTATTTGGATGAACATGGACTAGAACGGAAATATTAATGTTTTTCACGAACTGTAACAATATGTTTTAATAATTGTACGAACCGGAACAATATTTACCATAATTTCACGAACCGGAACAATATTTGTCATGATTTCACGAACCGGAACACCGTTCCGGTTTGCTCCGGTACATTTCGAGCCCTGATAAAACCATAATTACTAATAACTATAATGGTCTTTCAAATCTAACATGTAATGTAGAAATATGCAGTCAGAAATTAACGAACAAATCAGAAATGCTATCTCATTTACAAACACATAACAAACGTTCAGTGCCCATTTAACAATTGCCATGCTACATTTAAAATAAGATCATCATTACAGGAGGGATTTCTGGGGCTCCGAGAGGGGGGGGGGGTTGCATTTTTTAACCCTTAAAAAGCATAAAATCTCAAATCTTCAAGGGCCACTCCCCGAATTCAACACTGGCTCCTTGTTCGATGGTTCTGAGAGAGGGACACAATTATTGAACACTCATTAACTGACTTCAGCACCCCCCCTCCCCCCCCAAAAAAAAAAACAAAACAAAAAACAAACAAAAAAAAAAACGCAGGGGATCGAAAGTAGTTACCCCTCACTTGATTTTTAAATTTAAGTAACTAAATTTTCTTTTCGCCTATTTAAAAAAAATTAGTAAAATCTTTTCTTTTGGAGTAACTTAAAATAAAAGAGGTTTTAAGAAATTTAGGTTAGGTGACAGAGGGGAGGGGACATAGAAGAGTCATTATCACTAGATTTTGAAATTTTTATTAACTGAAATTTACTGTTTAATTAAAGAAAACAGTAAAATTTATTATTTTCGATAACTTAAAATAAAAGAGGAACGAAGAAATGGCCCATTGCCCCTCTCTGGATTTTGAAATTCAATTAACTAAATTTCATTTTCTCCGATTATTCTTCGAATAACTTGAGAATGTTATTTGAATCTAAGTTAGATACCATAATGTGTTATAATACAACTGTTGTTAAAATATATGTAAAATAACCTTTTTTATGATAAAAATAAAATATTTACTGGTAGGTTATCATCTTTAGTTTTCAAATGATCTCTATTCTATTGCGCGTTTTTGTCGTTTCCTTATAAGTGCAATATAAAGAATGACTACTGTATATTGTATATTATGTGAAATTATTTTATGATACATGTCACTTTTTTTCATAGTTTATTTGCTGGCATAAACTCATCACGTGAGAGTAAGAAAAAAGGATGCAAACAAAGGACTCCAGTACACACAGAAATACATAAAATTAAAGAGGAATTAAAATATTTTGAATCAAGTTTTAATTTGTAAATATATTATGTTTGAATAAATATCTGAATTTCAATGTTATAATAAATTGTCATCATTTATTCAGCCATTTCATAAATTCATAATTTGTTTTATTGCTATATGTAAATGATCTTTATAACCATAGATGCCAACATCTCTTAATTATTCCATCCCTTATTCAAGATAAACAAGTTTTCAACCGTAAAATTTACTCAATCAAAAATTTAAAAATAAAATCTCAGAAGTATCTTCTAGAAAGAAGACACATTTCCTTATATGTGCTTTCTGGTTTTAAGAATGTTTGTCTTGGATCAGACTCCGAAATATTTAAGGGGTGTTGGCATGTATTTTATAACTCACAACTTCTCGTGTGTAAACAATGGACTTTTACAAAGAAAGACCTGCATTCCATATTTCAGAAATATTACTTAGTTTCTAGAGGATTAAGTTTCAGACATTAGATCCCCTCAATCCAGAACTTTAAAAAAATTGCTATTACTTGAAAATTCTTGGATTTAATTGAGCAATGAGATAGCATAGTGCTATCAGGAAAATTATCTTTAATCTGCACAACTTCTGGTTCTGTACACTACAGATTTTTAACTCCTATAGGGATAAGTTCCAAACGTATTTGGCTATGTTTCTACTACAAATTTAATTGAAGCGTGATATCTACATAACGCAAAAATCTATAAATGCGTACTATTTCATTTCTCAACGTTTACGTTTTAAAGATCATCTACTGTATAAGGTGGTGATGAAAAAAAAAATTAGTAGAAACAGCAGTAGTAAAAAAACATTTTCTGTATTAGATGTGGAGTTATGAAATAAACATAGTTGCTAAAAATGATAGTAAAATATTTTAAGTGATTACATTTTTTATATTTATTTCTTGATTATTTGTCTCGAAATTATTATAAGAGTAATTCAGTTTTATCAATTTTTATTGAGAATCTCAACGTTAAATGTCACTGAAAATGTTTTCACCTCCAAAAAAGAAAAGTTTGGACAAATAAAATGATGAGAATAGTCTAAAATATTTTTGAATTTGAGTTATTAATTTTTTTAAAAACTTTCCTGTAATTAGGACACTTATTTTATTAGGTTGTTTAGAATTGTAGTTAAACCATAATTTTAACTAATTTTTCCTAGAAATATTTCTTGCCTATAACAGGCAAATTACCTTAAAAGACAACGTAATATGAAAATTTTTTATGCCTTGTTACTGACGAAAATAAAACTGTAAAAGTGTTCTAATTTATTATATATCTTAAAAGCAGCATAATTTAATTAATGAACTTAAATTCTATTAAATACAGTCTCAGTTCTTTTTCGATGATACGCTGAAGAAAATTTTGTGGAATGTGAATTTATATAGTTCCTTTTCGATGATATGCCAAAGAAAATTTTGTGAAATGTGAAGTTATAGAAGAATTTTTTTTCATGGTCAAGCAGAAGTATAGAATAAGATTTTGTTTATATATATATATATATATATATATATATATATATATATATATAAAACTTTAAGTAAAATTTAACCATTGAAACATAAGAAACTGACCACATACACTGAAATCCCGATACCAAAGAGCCCTGTCAATTTACAAATTAAAATTGTAGTCCTAATAAAAGTAACATTATTAATTCAAATTAAGAAGAAGAAAAAAAAAATTAAATAAATAGAAAATAAGGAATGAAATATAAACCACACGAGTATATACACAAATAAAAGCTTATAAAGTAATTTACTTTTTCAAGGGCAAGAAAATCACATTTATAAGCAAAGAACGATTGTTTTCTGTATATGACACCAGCTTTTGCTAAATATAGTGCCATATCTTGCCCGAACAATCGCTGAAACAATATTGAATAACAAGACCTTTACAATGGAGTATTATAAATTATACATACAATTTGAAAAGGAGTGTGAAAAAGAATTAAAAAATATATATATTACTTATATTGATAATATCTATATATTAATACTCAGCTATAATTTATAATCAGAAAACAGTAGCATCAGAGTCTCTCATTAAGATGAAAACTAGTTAAAGTATTTCTCTTACTAGGGTGAGTGCACCAGTAATTGACCAGTAAAATGTAAAAATTACAGAAAACATGAATAAATGGGTATATATTCTAAGTTTGGTTGTTAGAGAACACGTCTAACATCCTTAAGAATACTTTTTACAAGTTATAATGGAAATTAAAGATGCGCTTGAAGATTAGCATAGGAAAAATTAAAAAAGAAATAACTTTTCTATTTTTATTAGTGTTAGTTTTTTTATTTACCAATTATATTTAAGTCAATTTTAAGTACAAAAGACTTTATTTAATATTTACAGAAATAAACATATTGACGAGTTCTGGCACCAAGCCTAGCACAAGCACACAGCTTCATAGAATGGAATACATTAAGAACTGCCAGTGTCATTTGCAGTTATCAGTTAATCATACACATAACTGCTACTAAATCACAGTTACATAAAATATATTAAATCACAGTTACATAATATAAATCACAGTTACATCTAGAACATTATAAATCACAGTTATATAAATATTATAAATAAGTTACATAAATATCATAAATAACATGTACATATTAACACATGTAACACCCCTCCATGAAGATTTTTAATTAAACATAGTCATCCAAATATTGGGGTCTTTTTACAAGATGCCCAGACCTTGTTTGCTTTTGGTTTAACAGAGGTGTGTCAGTTGCTGGGGGAATTCTAGTAATTATATTATTAGATTGGGATACGGGTTGATCAGGCATATCAAATTCCCTTTCAATTTAAAATGGAATTTGTGATGGCCTCAAATGCACCCTATTTCTCACAAGTCTCTTACCAGAGCTAATTTGAATGATATATGACCTAGGTTTCTGACATTTAGAAATTATTTGAGCAGGCTCCCATGTCTTGTGATTAAAATTATACGCACTTACTGTATCACCTGGATTAAAGTGCTTCAATACCCTAGTACCCCTATCATAATAACGTTTTTGCTTTTCTTGCTTACCTATCATTTTTTCCTCTACATTTTTAAATATTTCAGCATTTAATAATTTATTGTGTATGGGGATTTTAGTTTTTAGCCTACGACCAAACAATAATTGAGCAGGAGATAAATTCAACCCTGAGATAGGCGTATTCCTATATTCCATCATTCCCACTATCCAATCTTTATTATCTTCAACAGCTTTCCTGAATATAGCCTTAACAATACCAACAGCTTTTTCAGCCATGCCATTGCTTTTAGGGTATCTGGGACTTGCAAAACTAGGCTCAAAATCCCATTCCTTGGCAAAGGTCTTATATTCTAAACTGTTGAATGGATTGTTGTCACTGACAGCCACTGAAGGTACCCCAAATTTAGAAAAGCAAACTTTTAATTTATTAATTATTTCTTTTGCATTTTTACTACTTAATTTTTCTACTTCTATCCATTTCGAATAATAACATATAATAATTAGGTAATTTACATTTCCATATTCCATAATATCAATACCTAACTTGTCGAATGGTCTATCAGGAATATCATGCGACAGAAGAGGCTCTTTAACATTTGCTCTTTGAAATTTTTGACACACCTCACATTTCATTACTAAAGATTCTATGTTTTTAAACATTCCAGGCCAATACATGATCTCTCTTGCCCTATTTTTACTTTTCTCTATACTAAAATGTCCCTCATGGATTAATAACAACATTTCATTTCTAAGCGCAGCTGGTACAACAATTTTAGAGTCTTTAAATAATAAACCAAATTCAATATACAAATCACTTTTAAATTTGAAATACTGTTTAATGTTATCAGGAACTTTGCGAACATGATCAGGCCAACTTCTTTCACAATACGCATAAACTAACTTTAGTTCAGGATCTAACTGAATAGAATCCTTAAATTGAGCCAACCTTCGTTCACTCATGGGAAGTTGCTTTACAGTATGAATGACATTTAACATATCAGGATCATCATTTACTTTATCTTTAAGATATGCCCTAGAAAGAGTATCTGCTAAAAACATTTCAGTACCTTTTACATATTTAATATCATATTGATACTTTAATAATTTTAACAACATTCTTTGTAATCTAGTAGAAATATTACACATTGGTTTATTTACAATATTGATAAGGGGCTTATGATCAGTTTGAATAGTAAATTTTTTTCCATACACAAAATTATGATACTTTTGTACAGCAAACACAATAGCAAGCATCTCTTTCTCTATTTGAGCATAATTTTGTTCTGTTTGAGTGAGACTTCTGGAAGCATAATATACCGGGTGACCCTCTTGGACAAGACAAGCTCCCAAACCATCTTTGGAACTATCACACTGAATAATAGCTTCTTTTGAGCTACTAAATACCTTTAAGACAGATGAAGAACTCAACAACCCTTTATTTGCTTAAAAGCACTGTCATGCTCAGCAAACCAGTTAAATTCTACTTTGTCCTTTATAAGGTTTCTTAACGGAGAAGTTATGCTAGACACATTTGGTATAAATTTAGAAACATAATTAACCATGCCCAAGAATCTTCTAACACCCGCCTTATCAGTTGGAGTTTCCATATCAGTAATTGCTTTTATATGCTGAGGATCAGCTTTGATTCCTTCTTTTGAAATTATCTGTCCTACATATTTAACTTCAGGGACTTTGTATTGGAATTTTTCAGGATTAAATTTAACATTACAGCTTTTTGCTCTACTTAAAACATTGGTTAACGTTATATCATGCTTACTTTCATTTTTTCCTGCAATTATGACATCATCAAAATAAATTTCTACATTTTCTATATCATTAAACAAGTTTAAATTCAAATTTTGAAAAACCTCAGGAGCTGATGCAATACCGAAAGGCATACATAAAAATTGATATCTTCCAAATGGAGTATTGAAAGTACATAAATCTGCACTTTCTTCATCTAATGGCACTTGCCAAAATCCATCCTTTAAATCAAGAACAGAAAATACCCTTTTCCCTTCTAATCTACTAATTAATTCTTCTGCAGTAAGGATAATGTGATGCTCCCTTTTTATTGCTTTATTGAGATTTCTAGGATCTAAACAAATTCGCAAACTCTTATCAGGTTTCTCAACAATCACAAGGCTATTCACCCAATCTGTAGGTTTGTTTACTTTCCTTATAACACCCTTAGATTCTAAATTAACCAAAGTCTTTAAGTTTCGCATTAAGTGCTAGAGGAACCCGCCTAGGAGGATCTACTACAGGTTTAACTTCAGATTTTAATTCAATGTGATATGGGTCACCAGGAAATCTACCCAAACCCCTGAATACTTCACTATGGGCATTTATAATATTTTGCTTACTAACAGACTGAATCTGATCAATTTTTCTAATAAGATTTAACATTTGGCATGCTTTTAACCCTAAAATAGGTTTAGATGACACATTAACTACAATAAATTTCAATAGAATATTATTATTTTCATTTACAGTACAATGCAACAATAACTCACCTTCAGGTATTAATTTAAAGTTACCATAAGAAATTAATGTAATATTAGTCTTATTTAATATCACATTAGGTGGGAGATTCATATTTTTATATACAGAATATGGCAACACATTAGTTTCAGCACCTGTATCAAGTTTAAATTCAATCAAATTATTTTCAACATTAATTTTCTTTAACCATATATTATCTAATGAGTTGATACTTACCAATTCACAATCAGAACTGGAATCCATTGCTTGCTCTAACACACTGTCTATGTACAATAAGTTCAATTCATGTGAGTCTCTTTCTATTTCATTTACTGTTTTGTAGTTATTTTTCACTACTGCTTTACACATAGCTGCAAAGTGATTTTTCCTTTTGCACTTGGCACACAGTTTCCGACAGTTATACTTTTTGTGTTCTTTTCCACACCTTGTACAGTTAGTCACCATGTTATTTTTAGCACTAGAATTGTTCTTTTTTAACTTTGCTGTCCCTTTTGAAACCTTTTCACTGTATTTTTCCACTTCATGAACTTGAGACGTAGACTTAACTGTTTCAATTTGAAGTTTACTTGCCTCTGCTGTTCGTAGAAAATCTACTGCTTTCTGTAGTGTTAAGTCTGGCTCTCTCAGTAGTCTCTCCAGTAGGGATTTTTCTCTGATACTCAAAACTAGTCTATCTCTCACAAGACTGTCTTCTTGATCACCAAAGTTGCATGTAGAAGCTAATGTCTTTAATTCAGTCAAATAGTTATCCACCTGCTGGCCTTCTTGCTGGGAACAGGAAAAAAATTTGAATCTTTCAAAGACTACATTCCTTCTTGGAATACAATAGCTTGTGAACATTTCCATCACATCTTTGAAGTTTTCCTTACTTTTGGTGGCCTCTGGTTTGAAGGTATTAAAAATTTCTGTTCCTTCATCACCCAAGAAGTTGAGCAAGATTGCTATTTTCACTGCTTCAGGCTTGTTTTCCTTTTCAGATGCTACTAGGTAATTTTGGAACTTTTGAGTCCATTTGTTCCATTTTTCAGCTAAATTACTGGATGTGAAGCTAAGTTCACCTGGAGGCTTGAATATCTCCATATCTGTTTTTTTTCTTTTTCTTAAAGGAACACTACGTTCATATAACAGACAATCAAGCTTTCACCAATTTCTCACTCAGAGATCATGACCAGACTCATCACATTTAAAACATATTGACATCCATTTACATCGGCTCATTATTTATAGCGAGGATCTTTCTTTACCTGACACCATGTTAGTTTTGTTATTTACTAATTATATTTAAGTCAATTTTAAGTACAAAAGACTTTATTTAATATTTACAGAAATAAACATATTGAAGAGTTCTGGCACCAAGCCTAGCACAAGCACACAGCTTCATAGAATGGAATACATTAAGAACTGCCAGTATCATTTGCAGTTATCAGTTAATCATACAGTTATACACATAACTGCTACTAAATCACAGTTACATAAAATATATTAAAACACAGTTACATCTAAAATATTATAAATCACAGTTACATAAATATTATAAATAACAGTTACATAAATATCATAAATAACATGTACATGTTAACACATGTAACAATTAGTTTGTGAATTATTGTGTTTTAAAATAGTTACTGACTTTTGGATCCTCCAGTATACGTGTATTTTAGAAGCAGTCTTAAATACAAAATACAAAATAACTGCAATACAAATTAAATTATGACAGTATAGTACAGACTGTTGTAGTAGTCTTCCATAATTGGCAACCATTTATTTTACTTTGTAGCTTGACTGTAAGTCTAAGTTTTAGCCTGCTGTCAATCAGCAAGTGTAAATAAGAGGAAAAAAATCATATAATATGTTTCGGGTGTCTTAGAAATGGCAGCATTTTAGATGTTTTAAATGTCTAAAAAATGGCGACTTTTTAAGACGTTTCAAGTGTTTAAAATGTAAAAAATGGCAGCTTTTTAAGATATTTCAAGTGTTTTAAAAATGGCGTATTTTTAAGACATTTCAAGTGTTTTAAAAATGGCGTCTTTTTAAAGACATTTCAAGTGTTTTAAAAATGGCGGCATTTAAGACCTTTCCAATGTCTTAACTTCAGATGCAAAAAGGCGTCTTAAAAAGTAAGACACTTTTTTAGGTAGCTTTCAATACAAAAAGGTATAAAGCTACCTATTGCAGCCGTTCGGAGGAAAGCAGTTCCGGAAAATTTGATATATTTTCACCGATCATGACCCCCAGACCCCAAAACCACCCTCCGTTCAAATGTTGATTTATATATATAGATATATCCATATATATATATATATATATATATATATATATATATATATATATATATATATATATATATATATATATATATATATATATATATATATATATATAATTATAATATCTATGAATTTCAAAAAACATATCAAGTTCTATTATCATTCTACTTAAATCTCCAAAGAGATAATTAATGATATTGTGTATACAGAATACCACATAGCTAATAATTAACATGTGCAAACATAATATTACCATAGCTTCTGCTTCAATGGTAATTGGCCAAATTTTACTCATACCTAAAGAATATTGAAAAAAGAAAAAAGAAATAGAGAGAAAGGGAAAAAAAAAATATATATACATTGGAGTTGCAATTAAGTAAACACAAACGGATTAATAAATTAAATATGAACCATATACAATGGAAAACTGGACCACATGAGAATTAAATATGAATTGGATATGAAAAAACACATGCACATGTACTCATCAGCCTGGATGCACCCACATGTGTTTTAAATAATAATTCAGTGTTTCATAATTCTACTGGCATAATGCTAAGATCAGTAGAATCATCCAGGTACACTGAATTATTACCAGACAACAATTGGAAATATTAAAATTTGTAAATATTTAAATAGGAAATAAAAAACCATTAAGAATATACAATATATTTCACTCACATCGATTATCCCAAAAACTGTATTTAACACCTCACGAAATTACCACGAGATAACAGTTTTGAAATAATAAAATTGGAAATATGAACGCGTAAAGTGTAGATAAAATATTTTACTCACAATAATTATACAGAATCCTTAAAATGTCACAACTTCTGCATAATATTCACATCCACATGGCAATGCATCATACATGTTGACTAAGTCGAGTTGAGAGAAATGATTTGAAAGACAAGTTGAGAGCACACTTTTTTTAAAACACAATCTGACCTATGTCATACGATAACGCTCGTATTTATAAATCAATTTTGATGAAACTAATTGTGTGTATTAAGCTAACGAAAGTCTCGACCGAGTTCGTTGGCCAGCTTGGTCCGCCATTTTGTTTCAAGATGGCGGCCATTTAGAAATTTAAAACTGAAATAAATATTCCAAAAAGTTAAAAATTCAAATTTATTTTTTAATTACGTGTTAGGCTTTGGTACAAGGATTCCAGAGCATTTTTTGGTTTACCTCTATCTTAAAAAATGGCTGAGATAGAGCAGTTTGAAATTCTAGGGTGGCTGACATTTTGAAACAAAACAGCACATTAACGCGATTACTCGCAAATTATTTTCTTTCATTGTTGTAATAATTTTCCCAATCATACGCATAAAACTATATATTCATATCCGTTAGCGCCAAAATTGGTGACATTGGCGCCAAAATTGGTGACATTTGGCGAAATATCGCCAAATTTGGCGACCAAAATAAGTCTTCATCAATGAAGCCAATTTGGCTATTGCTCAATAATTTGGCGAATTTCTTATTCAAATTCAGTATTAACGAATCTTTTGTAAACGTTTCTTTGCATTTTAACTTGCTGTTTTCGTGTAACATTAGCTAAAATTTTAAAACGAAGATATAGGAAAGCTACCTTTTCTTCCCGGTACAGGCCGGAAGGACTTTTTTCACTTAAAATGTGACCATCCATTTAAGACACTTTTTTAACTGAATTTCACACGTTTGTGTTTACAGTGCACGCAAGAGATTTAAGGATCAGATTTGCAATGCGCAGAATGTGGACACATTTTTAAAGCAGTTTCAAAGGAATGAAAAAATATAAATGTTGAGGAATTAAATTTCTCATCAGTAATGTATTATTTAAATTAACCGATCGCCTTTCTTTATATGGACCCCCATTGACTTCTTTCAGCTTTTTTTTTCGCTTCTCTCTCTCTCTTTTTTTTTTTGGTCCAAACTTTGAGAATATTTTCAACGTATTTCAAAAACAGAAAATAATCCCCTTCCTTCTTAAATTTAACTATTTATTCTCCATTCTCCATACTCCATCTATCTGTGAAAAACATTGCAAAATCTGATTAGCTTCGTTTGTACCCTGTGATCAGTTGTAGTTCAATAAAGAATACTTTGAAATTTATTAATGAAATATTTATTCAGTAGTTATGACAATTGGATGAAAAAAGGATTCTTAGCCTTTTAAAAGCTAATCTCTTGTCATTCGTTCATTAACATTTTACAGTTGCTAATTTTCATTTGAGAAGACACTGTAAAAGTCACTTTTTATGTAACTTTAGATTTTTAGATTACATCTATGGAACAATGGAACAATTTAGTGAGCTTTATGGATCACCTAGTTGCAAAGAAACTTATTATCCAATATAAAGGTAATCGATTTGCAAGGCAAATAGGGAGCCGTAAGAAAATATATAATTGTGGTAAATAACTACATAAAATTGCAATAAAAATTTTAAAATAGAATTATAATGCAGTAAAGACAAGAGAAATAAAAGTTTAACAATAAAAAACAAAAAAAAAAGAAACGAAGAAAGAAAATTCCATTAGATCCACACGACAGACGAAAACCTACCGAGGGACGAACCCATATCATAAAAAAAGACTCCTTTCAGAGACCATACATTAGTTTAAGAAATACATTACTAAGAAAGCAGCTTAGAAATAAATAAATAAATAAATATTTTTAATAACATAAAAGACAGAACAAAAAAAAAAATCTGTGAATCTGAATCGCCAGTATTAATATTGCATCTATCTATCTATCTATCAATCAATATCTATCTATATCTATATATATATTACATAATACTTCCGGTATTTTTCATATTTTAGAATTGTTATGCAATTTAAAATGGCAATGTCGAATGTTAATAAGAAGTTAAAATTCGCTTAGATAACTTGGATTGTAGACTCATTTTCATCGTAAGAAGGTATTATTTTGCTGTGCGGAAAAGTGGGTGATAGTTTTCGAAATTGTGTCATTGTAACTATAACAGTGAGCTCGATTATTGTTCTGCACTGCATTCTTAAACACATACTTTCAAATATCTGCACCTCAAATTTCATTCTGATTCCTTGAACGGTTCGGTGGCTAGGGTCTTATATACCAGCAACGTTTATTATAACCCATTGCATATAAAACTCATGAATGTAATTATAAATACGTTACCTACTTCATCTACATATTTATTAAAGTTAATGAACTATTAAGTTTCAAATTTTGAGAGTTATTTGCGGAAAACCATGGAGAACCTAAGGCACCAGAGGTAGTACGTATGACAATTTCTCAGGCACGCATAAAATTTAAATCATTGTATAGGTAAAATTAATTTTTTCCTGTTATTATAAAGTTTTATTTAACACATACAGACTGCCATAAATAATTCAAATAATTTTGCATAAATTTATACAATAGAAAAATGTATTTTTCTGTGATGATATGGAGCGTTTTCGACAAGTAACTATTTTAACTTTCTATTTGAATTTAAAAGTGTTATATATTAAATGAATTTTATAAGGTAGAAACTGCGCGATCTTTAGACTTGTACAATTGATATTATCTACTATATATATAAAATACAAACGGAAATTTCGTTCCGTTCCTTTATAACTCGAGTTCCACTGAATGGACTTTGATGGAACTTGCGTTGTTCGATAGATAATTTTTTAGGGAAGGTTTCAGTATATAACATATTGTTCCACGTACATTAGTTACAGAATTATTGTAGAAAGTTCTGTTATTTTGGCCGAAAAGGTTACCATTGCTAATTTTTTGGCGACCATTATTGTTGCAGAAAGAAATGAAAAGGCTATACATCTCGAAAAATAAAAGAAAAACTGTTGCTAATTTTGTTAAAAAAAAAAAAAAAAAGATAAAAAAAGGAAAAAGAGTTTTGATGAGAGATATTATAAAACGAAAATATTTAATTTAAACATGGTTAGGAATGTTCGTAATGCTTAAAAAATTATTCAAGTTGCAAGATTGCTATTGAAACAAAATTTGGCGATTTATCTTTTGTGTTTGGCGATTTTGATTTTACTTTTGACCCCAAACAATTTGATTTTAAGCCAAAAGGTGTTTTTTTTTTGTTGCAGAAAGAATTGAAATGGTTATACATCTAGAAAAATAAAAGAAAAAACTGTTACTAATTTTATTTAAAAAAAGAAAGAAAAGAAAAAAAAGAAAAAAAGTTTTGATGAGAGATTTTAAGCCAAAAGGTGTTTTTTCAAGTGTACGACCGCATTTTTGCTGTATTTTTTTTTTGGTACTTTTCGGTTAGCCGGGTACCAGTGATACACTGTAAAAAAAAATTTCCAGAAAAAAAAACGGAAATTGTACTGGCAATCGAGACGCCAGTACTATTTCCGTATTTTAACGGAAAAAAAAAATCCGTAAATTCCAGGAAATTTTCCGTGATTGCTGAAATATCCGTTTTTAAATTTCCGTTTTTTAACAGATATCTTCCGTATATTTTTAGATATTTTTATATCATTTAAATAAATTTTATAGACCAAACAAAAAAAAAAAAAATCTCAAGGAACATCTGATAACAGTTTTTTTTCTTTCATTTCTGTGCGAGTTTTCAGTAAATAAGCAACACTTGCCACGAAGGGTGATCGAACGCAGAAACTTCTGTGTAGTAAACTGGCGGGCTGTACCATTACGCTAAGACCCGACACTTCGTTCCCTCAAATGTTATTCATTTTAGATGGTTTTAATGATGCAAAAAACTTGAAGGTTTCATAGTTAGATGGATTTTTTCAATATTTTATTTTCATAATTTTTAATATATTGCTTTATTATTTGATGCTTTATAACAGATAAATTTTAACTTTTTACGTATTATATGCGTAAAACATTGTATTAAGACTAATGATTGCTTCTTTTTGCAATAGTACATATACTTTTTAAAATTATTAGTCTGTTGATCTATTTATCAATTCCAGTAAAAAGAATAAGTATCTTAAATAAACTTATTTATTACATGCTATTAAAGTAAATTTTCTTTCCCTTATTTTAAAAACTTATGTGAATAAACAATTTTATAATAAATTAAATTATTATATTTAATCTTTGCTGAAAACTTTTGTGTACAATTCTGTTAAACTGAATAAATTAAGAAAATCAAAACAAAAAAATAGATTTTTAGTGAAAATTTTGAAATTAATGAACTTAGGATAGGTAAGTTTAAATTTGGATTTGATAATTTAGTTTAAATTAATTTAGTTTAATTTATAAAATTATAAACTAACGAAATAAATTATAAACTTCATAAAATTATAAACTTAATTTTTATAAAAGTAAACAAAAAGTTATTAATTATTTTTTATAAATTTAAAGAAAAAATATGAACTTCATAAAATTATAATTTATAAAATAATAAATTTTAGTTTAATTCACAAATTTATAAGACAAATCAGCTTAGTTTAACACCTACATACCGATAATTTGCAAAAATATTGTTTTATAAAACCTTAAAAATATTAAAACAAAAAAAAATAGATTTTTAGCGAAAATTTTGAAATTAATGACCTTGGGATAGGTATGTTTAAATTTGGATTTATTAATTTAGTCTAAATTAATTTAGTTTAATTTATAAAATTATAAACTAACCAAATATATTTTAAACTTTATAAAATTATAAACTTCATTTTTATAAAAGTAAAGAAAAATCATTAATTATTTTTATAAATTTAAAGAAAAAAAATATAAACTTTCTAAAATTATAATTCATAAAATAATAAATTTTAGTTTAATTCACAAATTTATAAGACAAATCAGTTTTGTTCAATACCAATAATTTGCAAAGATATTATTTTACGAAACCTTTAATAACCTAATATTGTCTCACGTTAATAAAATTAAAATAAAATTTTAAAATGTCAGTGAAAAAATTCATAATTTGAAGCACTATAAAGAAAAAAAAGTAGATTTAAATAAATATTTTTCTGTAATTTATATAAATAAAGTAAATTTCTAAAGATTTCACTAAAAAATAAAATACACCATTATTATTTTCAAAAAATTACCGTCCAGACACGGGCCCGGTTAGAATGAGTTCCAGGATTAGCCCGAGTCTAATGACAGAAAATAGGCTTACGGGTAGGACTGGTCCAGGACTGGATCCTAGAAGACCCTGGACCCTAGTAAATACAACAATCTTAATTCGCATTTCAAACAAGACGATATCTGTATGCAAACCTCTGAACGTTATTTACGGAAATGGAGAAATACGGACATTGTACTGTTTTGAAAAAAAAAATCCATCAAATTTACGGAAAACTTTCTGAATATCTACGGATTTGAAATCTCCTTTACGGAACTAATGTCATTTACGGAAATTGTACTGTTGTTTTGGTAAAATGAAACTTCTCCGTAAAATTTTACGGAAAATCTCTTGTATTTTCACGGATTTTTTTTTTTTAGAGTGTAGATATATACATGTATCTATCACTGTAATACACACATATATATACACATATATCTACACAAATACATGTTATATATATATATATATATATATATATATTTATATATGTACAGAGAAAGAAATGAAAAGGCTATACATCTCGAAAAATAAAAGAAAAACTGTTGCTAGTTTTGTTAAAAAAAAAAAAAAAGATAAAAAAAGGAAAAAGAGTTTTGATGAGAGATATTATAAAACGAAAATATTTAATTTAAACATGGTTAGGAATGTTCGTAATGCTTAAAAAATTATTCAAGTTCCAAGATTGCTATTGAAACAAAATTTGGCGATTTATCTTTTGTTTTTGGCGATTTTGATTTTACTTTTGACCCCAAACAATTTGATTTTAAGCCAAAAGGTGTTTTTTTTTGTTGCAGAAAGAATTGAAATGGTTATACATCTAGAAAAATAAAAGAAAAAACTGTTACTAATTTTATTTAAAAAAAGAAAGGAAAGAAAAAAAAGAAAAAAGTTTTGATGAGAGATTTTAAGCCAAAAGGTGTTTTTTCAAGTGTACGACCGCATTTTTGCTGTATTCTTTTTTTGGTACTTTTCGGTTAGCCGGGTACCAGTGATACACTGTAAAAAAAAATTTCCAGAAAAAAACGGAAATTGTACTGGCAATCGAGACGCCAGTACTATTTCCGTATTTTAACGGAAAAAAAAAATCCGTAAATTCCAGGAAATTTTCCGTGATTGCTGAAATATCCGTTTTTAAATTTCCGTTTTTTAACAGATATCTTCCGTATATTTTTAGATATTTTTATATCATTTAAATAAATTTTATAGGACCAAAAAAAAAAAAAAAAAAAATCTCAAGGAACATCTTATAACAGTTTTTTTTCTTTCATTTCTGTGCGAGTTTTCAGTAAATAAGCAACACTTGCCACGAAGGGTGATCGAACGCGGAAACTTCTGTGTAGTATACTGGCGGGCTGTACCATTACGCTAAGACCCGACACTTCGTTCCCTCAAATGTTATTCATTTTAGATGGTTTTAATGATGCAAAAAACTTGAAGGTTTCATAGTTAGATGGATTTTTTCAATATTTTATTTTCATAATTTTTAATATATTGCTTTATTATTTGATGCTTTATAACAGATAAATTTTAACTTTTTACGTATTATATGCGTAAAACATTGTATTAAGACTAATGATTGCTTCTTTTTGCAATAGTACATATACTTTTTAAAATTATTAGTCTGTTGATCTATTTATCAATTCCAGTAAAAAGAATAAGTATCTTAAATAAACGTATTTATTACATGCTATTAAAGTAAATTTTCTTTCCCTTATTTTAAAAACTTATGCGAATAAACAATTTTATAATAAATTAAATTATTATATTTAATCTTTGCTGAAAGCTTTTGTGTACAATTCTGTTAAACTGAATAATTTAAGAAAATCAAAACAAAAAAATAGATTTATAGTGAAAATTTTGAAATTAATGAACTTAGGATAGGTAAGTTTAAATTTGGATTTGATAATTTAGTTTAAATTAATTTAGTTTAATTTATAAAATTATAAACTAACGAAATAAATTATAAACTTCATAAAATTATAAACTTCATTTTTATAAAAGTAAACAAAAAGTTATTAATTATTTTTTATAAATTTAAAGAAAAAAATATGAACTTCGTAAAATTATAATTTATAAAATAATAAATTTTAGTTTAATTCTCAAATTTATAAGACAAATCAGCTTAGTTTAACACCTACATACCGATAATTTGCAAAAATATTGTTTTATAAAACCTTAAAAAAAAAAAAAAAAAAAAAAAAAATAGATTTTTAGCGAAAATTTTGAAATTAATGACCTTGGGATAGGTATGTTTAAATTTGGATTTATTAATTTAGTCTAAATTAATTTAGTTTAATTTATAAAATTATAAACTAACCAAATATATTTTAAACTTTATAAAATTATAAACTTCATTTTTATAAAAGTAAAGAAAAATCATTAATTATTTTTATAAATTTAAAGAAAAAAATATAAACTTTCTAAAATTATAATTCATAAAATAATAAATTTTAGTTTAATTCACAAATTTATAAGACAAATCAGTTTTGTTCAATACCAATAATTTGCAAAGATATTACTTTACGAAACCTTTAATAGCCTAATATTGTCTCACGTTAATAAAATTAAAATAAAATTTTAAAATGTCAGTGAAAAAATTCATAATTTGAAGCACTATAAAGAAAAAAAAGTAGATTTAAAAAAATATTTTTCTGTAATTTATATAAATAAAATAAATTTCTAAAGATTTCACTAAAAAATAAAATACACCATTATTATTTTCAAAAAATTACCGTCCAGACACGGGCCCGATTAGAATGAGTTCCAGGATTAGCCCGAGTCTAATGACAGAAAATAGGCTTACGGGTAGGACTGGTCCAGGCCTGGATCCTAGAAGACTCTGGACCCTAGTAAATACAACAATCTTAATTCGCATTTCAAACAAGACGATATCTGTATGCAAACCTCTGAACGTTATTTACGGAAATGGAGAAATACGGACATTGTACTGTTTTGAAAAAAAAAAAAAATCCATCAAATTTACGGAAAACTTTCTGCATATCTACGGATTTGAAATCTCCTTTACGGAGCTAATGTCATTTACGGAAATTGTACTGTTGTTTTGGTAAAATGAAACTTCTCCGTAAAATTTTACGGAAAATCTCTTGTATTTTCACAGATTTTTTTTTTTTAGAGTGTAGATATATACATGTATCTGTCACTGTAATACACACATATATATACACATATATCTACACAAATACATGTTATATATATATATATATATATATATATATATATATACAGTAAACTCTGCCTAAGGCGGAATCAATCGGGACCGAGAAAATTTTCCGCCGTACACAATATTCCGCCTTATTCAAAACAGCCAAAATAAATAAATGAAATGCATATGCACAAGTCATATTTTTACGTTCGTAATCTTTAGTACAGTTTTTTAAATGAAATTATACGTCTTATTAAATTTATTATTAATCTCAAAAACATTATATGAATAATAAAATAAATAATAGTACCAATGATAAATTTCTTCCATTTTAAAAGTTAATGAAAATCATTTACCTTAACAACTACTTCATATTTCACATAGTGACATAGTAGTTTTTAAACAGTCGAAAAATAATCTTTTATCGATGCTTGTTTTGTCTTTCTTTTTACCAAGCATTTTTCAGTAGCACATTGCAAGTCCGTTATTATGGGTATCAATTCTTCATTTTTTTGAGCAAGAAAAATTTTTTCGAGATACTTAATGCTTCTCAAGGCGTCTTGATACGTTTCAATTCCTCCATTGTCTTCATGGTTTTCATAATCGTGCTCATCTTCATTTTCACTAGCACTTTCCAAATCTTGATATCGCTGAATCAAAATGTCCACAGAAGTGTTACCTTCAGTAGTACACACAATATTGCCAGCTGATAAGTATTCTTCTTCATTATTTTTTTCATTGCTGTGAACACATTTTAAGTCATCTATTAGATTTTGTAACTCATTTTCCTCCAACTGGTCAACTGATTCATGGCCATTTTCTGAAACAATACCAGCTTTTCTAAAACAATGAACAATTTTTTCAGGCGACATTTCTGAGAAGGATTTGGCAATCCATTTGACAGCATCTAAAGCACTTATATTTTTTCTCATTTCGGTGGCAGAAGAGCAATTATCTAAAGACGCAATAATGGACCGCAAGAGATATTTTTTGTAATGGGTTTTCATCATTTTTATAACTCCTTGATCCATAGGTTGTGTTACTGCAGTAGTATTTGCGGGAAGAAATTGTAATTTTATATTGATAGTTCTAAATTGGCATGACAAGGTGCATTGTCGAGAAATAACAAAATTCTTCGATTTTCTTTGATCATACGGTTATTGAATTCAGTCAGCCATCCCTCCATTATGGCAGTCGACATCCACGATTTTTTTAGATCTCCAAATCACAGGCAGTTTATCAATGTTCACATTCTTAAAACATCGCGGCTTTTGCGATTTTCCTATCACTAAGGGCTTTTCTAAACTGCCCTCCATATTCGCACAAAGCAAAACAGTGACACGCTCTTTGGAATTTTTACCACCGTGGCATTCACTTTTCCTCTTTTTGCAAGGGACTTATAGTGAGCAACGCACGATAAAATAGTCTCGTTTCGTCGCAATTGTACATGTCCTCAGCTTGATACCCTTCAATCAGTAGGGGAAATTTTATTTTCCATTCCTGAATTTCTTGGTCTGGGACGTTTTTTGACTCTCCGCAAACTTGCTTCATGGCAATATTGTGTCGATTAAGGAAACTCATTAACCATCCAGTAGAAGCCTTGAAATCCATTTTACCTAATTTTTCGGATATCTCTTTCGCCTTTTCACGCAACAGTGTTCCAGGTATGGCCAAATTTTTAGCTCTAGCGTTAGAAAACCATTCAAGTGTTAATGCATCAATGTCTTCATTTTTCACAGCACCTTTCCGCTTTCTGTTGGATGATTTGCTTTCCAATTGCTTTTCCAACTCTGTTCTTCTTTTTATAGCATCATAAACTTGTGTTTTACCGCATTTAAATTTAATACAAAGATCTTTTACAGAATATTTTTTTCTTTTAATTTAATAACTTCTATTTTATCCCGCAGAGATAGCGTATTGAGTTTAGATTTTGAAGCCATTTTTTACTATCACTTAGTAATATCAGTAGACAATATAAAATGAGAAGAACAAATAACATGTGCAACGACCTTCTGACTATGTGATTTATTGAAATAAAACATACGTCACTTCAAATTCATCTTCCATCCCCTTCCCTCTCTGAAACCACACCTCATACAGAATGTAAATGATTGTAGCTCCCCCCCCCCTCTCCCTCTCACATTGGACAAAGAGTTATGGCGACCAAATGACTGATTGCCATATACAATGATCAGAACTCAAAATTCGAAGCAAGCAAAAAAAGTGACATTCTTTCGCTAATACAATGAAAAAGAGAGAAATGTTAATGTATAGGGTTTTTTTTTTATCAATTTCTTTTTTTGAATAATTAATTGAGATAAATGTAAAAAATGTACTTCGTATAATGTTTTTTCTTTCTTTTTTTTAAGAGGAAAAACATTTTGCTTATATATGCGAAATAATGGAATAAAAAATTATTCCTTAAATATTTCAACATTTTCCGTTCTGATGAATCAACTTTAGTAATCTATTACGAAATTTAATTAAAATGTTGAGCATATGATGTATGTATATCAGTTTTGAAGTTTCATAAACCAAATGCCTTTCATTTTTTAACTTTTTTTTCCGTCTTATGCAAAATTTTGATTTCGATGGGACTTTAAAAACCTTTCCGTTTCCGCGTTAGGCAAATTCCGGCTTATGGAGCATGGATTAATGTTATTTCCTATGTGTTTGCCGGGACTTGAAAAATTTTCCGCGTTAGACAAAATTCCGGCTTACACAGAGTCCGCCTTAGACAGAATTTACTATATATATATATATATTTATATATGTACATATATCACTGGCGCCCGGCTAACCGAAAAGTACTTTTTTTTATTCAAATGCAAACTATATTAATGGCAATATACTTCTATTTACTTCTACATATATGAAATTTCGTTCCGGCTGCTGATAACTCGAGTTCTGCTGAATGGATTTTCGTAGAACTTAAACTGTAAGATAATTTTTTCAGGGAAGGTTTTATTGTATAACATATCGTTTTACGTAGCTTAGTTATAGAATTATTATGGGAAGTTCTACAATCAGATCAATCCGATTATGAAAGATTAGCATTTTTAAAATATTTTGCCGAATGGATTTCGATGGAACCTACACTGTCATAGGCGTAGCGTGACCGAATTTTTTTTTTTTTTTTTTTTGGGGGGGGGGGGGCACAAATGTTTATAAAACACACACGCGCGCATGCACATACCTACCCATGTATATACAGTGGTATCTTGGTTTAAAACGGCTTCGCAGCAATTTTATCACATTGGATAAAGGGAATTCAGTTTCAATCTTCTAGCCCAATATAAAACATTTTGTCTTCTTTTATTTTTCTTAAACATTCGTCGTACAGCAATTTTTGAATTTTTTGCGAAATGTTTATGTGATTTTTATCATTTTTTTCGCGTTTTGCGACAATTTCTTAACATTTGTGTTAGGAATTAAGTTTCAATCTTTTACACAATATAGTAAAAATTGTTCTTTTATCGTTTTTTTATCTCCAAGGCAATTTTTTAAACATTCGTACGAGAAATCTGGTTTTATTTTTCAGCAGATATAGTACATTTTCTACTCTGCGATTTTTAAATTTTTTGAAAATTTATTATGCGATTTTTGGCGTTTTTTTTTTTTTTTTTTTACTTTGTAAAGGGAATCCAACTTTAATCTTTTAACCGCTACGCGGTCCCAGTTCGCTTCGCTCGCTCTCCTCTTTTCGTTTTTGCAGCAACTCTAGCCGGAATAAGTACTACCATAAATCATTTTAATATATGAAATTGACAATTTTTGCTAATTAAAAAAAAACTAATTGAAAACTTCTTTGAAAACACAATTAAAATGCATTTAGTTGGTGCTACCAATGGGCATAAATAATTAAAATACTATGAAAAAATGATCTTGGAAACACAATTAGTTTAAAACTCATTGCATCTATAATAATATACAGCATGGCTTAAATCATTTTAAAAAACACTACGTGATAGGAAGATAGTTTATATATATCATCAATCATTGTTTAAATTTCGTTCGACATTTTACTGTTCTAAATGATTATAGATTTTTGCAAAAAAAAAAAAAAAAAAAAAAAAAAAATATATATATGTGGTCGCGGGAGTTCTCATCTGAACTTTAGACTGCAAACACAAGCAAATACTTTATTGGGGCTTGTGAAGTTGAATGATGCCTCGCGAACAATATAAATTTTGATGAGTGCAGTATTTTTTTTACAGCGTGAGAACGAAGTAGACAGAATGAGTCGAGATGCAGACTGAGTAAGACGGACTCGGGAGATGCTCTTAAATCTCCGGCGACGGCCAGCCTTTACGAGCTGAGCTGAGAAATGGTATCTGCAAACGACTGGGAAAAGTGAAAAGTGAAACGATTAAAAGTTTTTTTTCTCTCTCTTTTTCTTCGTATAGATAGAGGAAGGTGTTATTTTTTTTGCTTCCTCACATGAATAATGTTTGATTGAGTAATGTTTTTTTTTCTAGAATAGAGTTAAGTGGTGTATAAAGATATATTTTTTTATCTTGTTATTTTTTTTATGTGAAAGGAAACAAATATATATTCAATTTAGAATATATGAAAGTAAGTGTGTTTATAAAATTGTGGCATATTATAATATGTGTGATATTTGATTCATCGGTTGAATATATGAAAGTAAGTGTGTTTTTATAACTGTTACGTATTATTATATGTATTGATATATTTGATTTATCGGGTGAAAATACGTATATTATTGATTTATTTAATGATATACTTTATTTTTATGTGTTAATTAGTTTATGATAAAAATGGCACATTTAATAAGGTCAAAAAAGATCGATCTGGTTACTGTGGCAGTCGAATTAGGTTTAAATCCACCAGAATCGACCAATAAAACTCAATTAACTGATTTAATTGTAAAATCCAAAGGGTATGATGAAGATTTAGTGAAAAATTTGTTAGAGGGAATTGTAAGTGAGCGTGAAGAAACCGAAAGATTATTACAGCAAAAAGAAGCTGAGAATCGCGAGTTTGAATTAAAACGATTACAATTGGAAAATACACAAAAAGCCCAATTACATAACTCTGTACCTACAATCGCCGGAAAAGGTTCCGATGTTTTAAAATTATTAAATAGGTACAATAACGAAGAGGAAATCAGTATATACTTAACCCTTTTCGAACGCCAGGCAAAGCGGTTAGAGATAGACAAACATGAATGGGTAACCTATCTTCTCGCATTATTACCTCTCGATATAGTTAATTTAATAAATCGCGAAAGTGAGGAACAGTCCAGCGACTACGACTATGTAAAAAAAATACTTTTAAGACGCTTTAGACTTACACCGGAGCAATTTCGGCAAAAATTCTTCTTGCATAGAAAGCAAAATTCGGATTCGTGGAAAGATTTCTCGTTTGAACTCTCAAATTTCTTGGATAATTGGTTATCTGGCCTGCAAATATCGACGTACGAACAATTAAAAAATATTTTAATTATTGATCAAATCAGGAGAAAATTGTCTTTAGAAATGAAGGAACACTTTTGTGATGAATTACCCAAAATTACAAATATAGATGATTTGACAAATAAGTTGGATGATTTTGAAACTGCCCGAATTAACTTACGGAAGGCTGAAATTAAGTCCCCAAATACGGAATTCCGAAAACGTCAAGGTTTTGAAAATAATAGAGCGTTCCATCGAAATGATGTTAGCCGCGTACCATATGAAAAAAATTATGCAAATGCCCCCCAAAAGAATTTAAATACAAAAATCCGTTGTTTTAATTGCAATGAATTTTCGCACCGCTGGAGGGATTGTCCCCGAAAAAAAGAAGGCCCAGTGTGCTGGAAGTGTAAAATTCCTGGCCACAGGTCTGACCAGTGTACAAACAATTCTCCTAAAAATGCAAATGCCGCCATAAGCAACAACTCTAATCCAGCAGATAAAATAATAAAGAACGTGAGGATTTTAGGAAAAAATATAGATGCCTTGATAGACACAGGTAGCGACGTAAATATGGGGAATAACGATATTTATATTGCCCTGGGATGCCCTAAATTACATGAAAATGACTTGGTTTTGTCAGGTATTGGTGGAAACCAAATAACACCCATAGGATTTACGACCGTAAACATTGAAATAGATGGTTATACAGTAAATTCAGATTTATACATCGTAAAAAATTTGAATCATTCTATAATTTTAGGGAATACCTTTTTGAGACAATTAAATTTCAATATTTCGGAAAAAGGATTGGAAATTATGGGAAAACGGAAGTTAAAAGAAGTTAGGATAAATTATGTCACTGCTTTCCCACAAGAAACAGCCATGACGAAAATCAAACGCGTCAGCTATGTCACACCCAGATTTCATGCGATGTTGCGGTCAGAAAAGCAAAACAATCCCACGATAGGAAGTATGATTTCGACAGCTGAATTAGTGAGAAAGGAACAAACTAATCAAAATGAAACAGCTTTTAACTTTAGTGAAAAAGTAAACATGCAATTAAGTACTGCAAAAAGTTGTTTATTAGAAAGTGAACAGTGTTCTATCCCACAGTTAGACTTAGCGAAAACCACAGATATTTATTTAGCTGAAACAGCCAATTCAATTAATTTTCAGGAAGTTGAGCTGAATCATATTACAAACAATGCTATTAAGAAAGAGTTAACGGAATTGATTACTAATTATAAGCCAAACAAGGTTAAGGACACAGAGTTAAAAGTAAATATAATATTAACTGATGATATTCCGATTGCGCAACGACCGCGTAGATTAGCGTATCCGGAGCAGGAATTTGTTGACAAACAAGTACAGGAATGGTTGGAAACGGGAATTATAACGGAGAGTAACTCTAATTATGCATCTCCTATAGTGTTAGCGAAAAAGAAAAATAATTCTTGGAGACTTTGCGTAGACTATAGATTGCTAAATAAAAAAATAATTAGAGATAATTTTCCCTTGCCAAGAATAGAAGATGTTTTAGATAACATTGAAAGTGCAAAGGTTTTCACAACATTGGATTTAAAAAATGGTTTTTTTCATATAGACGTAGCAGAGGAGAGTAGGAAATATACAGCATTTGTCACGCATAACTCGCAGTACGAGTACTTAAAGCTCCCATTCGGATTATCGGTTGGACCACAACAGTTTCAAAGATATATTCAAGCTGTTTTTAAACAGTTAATTAAAGAAAAGGTAATATTAATTTACTTAGACGATGTCATAATACTTGCGGAAACTGAGGAAGAAGCCTTGGTAAAACTGAAACGCGTCCTAGAAGTTGCATCGGATTACGGACTTGAATTTAATTTTGCAAAATGTCAATTTCTTAAACGGAAAATTGAATTTTTAGGCTATATTATCGAAAACGGAACTACTAGACCCTCGGAAGCCAAAACCTTGGCAGTAAAGAAATTTCCTGAACCCCGAACCCTTAAACAACTACACAGTTTTCTGGGTCTAACTTCTTATTTCAGAAAATACATCCCACATTATGCAACTATAGCGAGACCTTTAAGTGATTTATTAAAAGCGGGAAATAAATTTAAATTTGGAATACCCGAAAAGCAAGCTTTTGAAACTCTTAAAGAAAAATTAGTTAACCTCCCAGTATTGCATGTATTCCGACGAGGCGCTAGACTAGAATTGCACACCGATGCAAGCGCCATAGGTTTTGGTAGTGTCCTACTACAAGAAGATGAGAACAAAAACTTACATCCTATTCATTACATGAGCCGTAAAACTACACCTACTCAAGCAAAATTTTCGAGTTACGAATTAGAGACCCTTGCGGTAATAGAATCGGTCAAAAAATTTCGAAACTACTTATTAGGCACGACATTTAAAATTGTGACAGATTGTTCCGCGTTTCAAAAGACTATGGACAAAAAAGACATTACGCCAAAAGTAGCAAGATGGGCGCTATTCTTACAAGAATTTGATTATGAAATAGTACATCGAGCGGGAAATCAAATGAAGCATGTCGACGCATTAAGCAGAAATACAGTATTGGTAGCAACACGTTCTTATGACGAATTAACAGCAAAAATTAAATTAGCGCAACAAGAAGATGAACATATTCAAACCATCAAAAAATTAATAGAAAAAAGTGAAAGCTCGGAATATTTTAATCGAAACGACATACTGTATAAATACGAAAACGACAGGGAACTGTTAATGATTCCCTTAAATATGCAAAAAGAAATAATACGAAATGTTCATAATAGAGGTCATTATGCGGTAGCAAAAACCGAAACAATTCTAAAAGAGAACATTTTAAAAATACAGCAAGAGAATCGCAAAACCTTTAACAAAAAAAGAAAAACGGCATACACTTATAAACTCGGTGATTTAGTAGCTATACAAAAAACACAATTTGGTACAGGCATGAAGTTGAGACCTAAATTTCTCGGTCCCTATGAAATCACCAAAGTGAAAGGAAAGGATCGATACAACGTAAAGAAAATTGGCTACCATGATGGTCCAAACATTACATCGAGTGCTGCCGACTTTATGAAACGATGGACAAATTGGACAGATTGATATTTTGAAACAATATTCTTTTTACTTTTATTGAACATTATGAGTGAACTCTGAACTTTAAGCAATTTTCAACGTTATAACAAGTTTTGTTGTGTTATTTTCATTTTTATATTTTAGGAAACTCTGTATGTTTCAATATTTACTATTGTTTATTGTTTTGTTTGTATATATATATATATTTTGTGTATATTTGATAATTTTAGATTTTAGTCGACTGGTTCTATACCTAGTGAAATTAGTAGATAATGACTGTGAGGACACAGCACAGTCAGGACGGCCGAGTTGTGGTCGCGGGAGTTCTCATCTGAACTTTAGACTGCAAACACAAGCAAATACTTTATTGGGGCTTGTGAAGTTGAATGATGCCTCGCGAACAATATAAATTTTGATGAGTGCAGTATTTTTTTTACAGCGTGAGAACGAAGTAGACAGAATGAGTCGAGATGCAGACTGAGTAAGACGGACTCGGGAGATGCTCTTAAATCTCCGGCGACGGCCAGCCTTTACGAGCTGAGCTGAGAAATGGTATCTGCAAACGACTGGGAAAAGTGAAAAGTGAAACGATTAAAAGTTTTTTTTCTCTCTCTTTTTCTTCGTATAGATAGAGGAAGGTGTTATTTTTTTTGCTTCCTCACATGAATAATGTTTGATTGAGTAATGTTTTTTTTTCTAGAATAGAGTTAAGTGGTGTATAAAGATATATTTTTTTATCTTGTTATTTTTTTTATGTGAAAGGAAACAAATATATATTCAATTTAGAATATATGAAAGTAAGTGTGTTTATAAAATTGTGGCATATTATAATATGTGTGATATTTGATTCATCGGTTGAATATATGAAAGTAAGTGTGTTTTTATAACTGTTACGTATTATTATATGTATTGATATATTTGATTTATCGGGTGAAAATACGTATATTATTGATTTATTTAATGATATACTTTATTTTTATGTGTTAATTAGTTTATGATAAAAATGGCACATTTAATAAGGTCAAAAAAGATCGATCTGGTTACTGTGGCAGTCGAATTAGGTTTAAATCCACCAGAATCGACCAATAAAACTCAATTAACTGATTTAATTGTAAAATCCAAAGGGTATGATGAAGATTTAGTGAAAAATTTGTTAGAGGGAATTGTAAGTGAGCGTGAAGAAACCGAAAGATTATTACAGCAAAAAGAAGCTGAGAATCGCGAGTTTGAATTAAAACGATTACAATTGGAAAATACACAAAAAGCCCAATTACATAACTCTGTACCTACAATCGCCGGAAAAGGTTCCGATGTTTTAAAATTATTAAATAGGTACAATAACGAAGAGGAAATCAGTATATACTTAACCCTTTTCGAACGCCAGGCAAAGCGGTTAGAGATAGACAAACATGAATGGGTAACCTATCTTCTCGCATTATTACCTCTCGATATAGTTAATTTAATAAATCGCGAAAGTGAGGAACAGTCCAGCGACTACGACTATGTAAAAAAAATACTTTTAAGACGCTTTAGACTTACACCGGAGCAATTTCGGCAAAAATTCTTCTTGCATAGAAAGCAAAATTCGGATTCGTGGAAAGATTTCTCGTTTGAACTCTCAAATTTCTTGGATAATTGGTTATCTGGCCTGCAAATATCGACGTACGAACAATTAAAAAATATTTTAATTATTGATCAAATCAGGAGAAAATTGTCTTTAGAAATGAAGGAACACTTTTGTGATGAATTACCCAAAATTACAAATATAGATGATTTGACAAATAAGTTGGATGATTTTGAAACTGCCCGAATTAACTTACGGAAGGCTGAAATTAAGTCCCCAAATACGGAATTCCGAAAACGTCAAGGTTTTGAAAATAATAGAGCGTTCCATCGAAATGATGTTAGCCGCGTACCATATGAAAAAAATTATGCAAATGCCCCCCAAAAGAATTTAAATACAAAAATCCGTTGTTTTAATTGCAATGAATTTTCGCACCGCTGGAGGGATTGTCCCCGAAAAAAAGAAGGCCCAGTGTGCTGGAAGTGTAAAATTCCTGGCCACAGGTCTGACCAGTGTACAAACAATTCTCCTAAAAATGCAAATGCCGCCATAAGCAACAACTCTAATCCAGCAGATAAAATAATAAAGAACGTGAGGATTTTAGGAAAAAATATAGATGCCTTGATAGACACAGGTAGCGACGTAAATATGGGGAATAACGATATTTATATTGCCCTGGGATGCCCTAAATTACATGAAAATGACTTGGTTTTGTCAGGTATTGGTGGAAACCAAATAACACCCATAGGATTTACGACCGTAAACATTGAAATAGATGGTTATACAGTAAATTCAGATTTATACATCGTAAAAAATTTGAATCATTCTATAATTTTAGGGAATACCTTTTTGAGACAATTAAATTTCAATATTTCGGAAAAAGGATTGGAAATTATGGGAAAACGGAAGTTAAAAGAAGTTAGGATAAATTATGTCACTGCTTTCCCACAAGAAACAGCCATGACGAAAATCAAACGCGTCAGCTATGTCACACCCAGATTTCATGCGATGTTGCGGTCAGAAAAGCAAAACAATCCCACGATAGGAAGTATGATTTCGACAGCTGAATTAGTGAGAAAGGAACAAACTAATCAAAATGAAACAGCTTTTAACTTTAGTGAAAAAGTAAACATGCAATTAAGTACTGCAAAAAGTTGTTTATTAGAAAGTGAACAGTGTTCTATCCCACAGTTAGACTTAGCGAAAACCACAGATATTTATTTAGCTGAAACAGCCAATTCAATTAATTTTCAGGAAGTTGAGCTGAATCATATTACAAACAATGCTATTAAGAAAGAGTTAACGGAATTGATTACTAATTATAAGCCAAACAAGGTTAAGGACACAGAGTTAAAAGTAAATATAATATTAACTGATGATATTCCGATTGCGCAACGACCGCGTAGATTAGCGTATCCGGAGCAGGAATTTGTTGACAAACAAGTACAGGAATGGTTGGAAACGGGAATTATAACGGAGAGTAACTCTAATTATGCATCTCCTATAGTGTTAGCGAAAAAGAAAAATAATTCTTGGAGACTTTGCGTAGACTATAGATTGCTAAATAAAAAAATAATTAGAGATAATTTTCCCTTGCCAAGAATAGAAGATGTTTTAGATAACATTGAAAGTGCAAAGGTTTTCACAACATTGGATTTAAAAAATGGTTTTTTTCATATAGACGTAGCAGAGGAGAGTAGGAAATATACAGCATTTGTCACGCATAACTCGCAGTACGAGTACTTAAAGCTCCCATTCGGATTATCGGTTGGACCACAACAGTTTCAAAGATATATTCAAGCTGTTTTTAAACAGTTAATTAAAGAAAAGGTAATATTAATTTACTTAGACGATGTCATAATACTTGCGGAAACTGAGGAAGAAGCCTTGGTAAAACTGAAACGCGTCCTAGAAGTTGCATCGGATTACGGACTTGAATTTAATTTTGCAAAATGTCAATTTCTTAAACGGAAAATTGAATTTTTAGGCTATATTATCGAAAACGGAACTACTAGACCCTCGGAAGCCAAAACCTTGGCAGTAAAGAAATTTCCTGAACCCCGAACCCTTAAACAACTACACAGTTTTCTGGGTCTAACTTCTTATTTCAGAAAATACATCCCACATTATGCAACTATAGCGAGACCTTTAAGTGATTTATTAAAAGCGGGAAATAAATTTAAATTTGGAATACCCGAAAAGCAAGCTTTTGAAACTCTTAAAGAAAAATTAGTTAACCTCCCAGTATTGCATGTATTCCGACGAGGCGCTAGACTAGAATTGCACACCGATGCAAGCGCCATAGGTTTTGGTAGTGTCCTACTACAAGAAGATGAGAACAAAAACTTACATCCTATTCATTACATGAGCCGTAAAACTACACCTACTCAAGCAAAATTTTCGAGTTACGAATTAGAGACCCTTGCGGTAATAGAATCGGTCAAAAAATTTCGAAACTACTTATTAGGCACGACATTTAAAATTGTGACAGATTGTTCCGCGTTTCAAAAGACTATGGACAAAAAAGACATTACGCCAAAAGTAGCAAGATGGGCGCTATTCTTACAAGAATTTGATTATGAAATAGTACATCGAGCGGGAAATCAAATGAAGCATGTCGACGCATTAAGCAGAAATACAGTATTGGTAGCAACACGTTCTTATGACGAATTAACAGCAAAAATTAAATTAGCGCAACAAGAAGATGAACATATTCAAACCATCAAAAAATTAATAGAAAAAAGTGAAAGCTCGGAATATTTTAATCGAAACGACATACTGTATAAATACGAAAACGACAGGGAACTGTTAATGATTCCCTTAAATATGCAAAAAGAAATAATACGAAATGTTCATAATAGAGGTCATTATGCGGTAGCAAAAACCGAAACAATTCTAAAAGAGAACATTTTAAAAATACAGCAAGAGAATCGCAAAACCTTTAACAAAAAAAGAAAAACGGCATACACTTATAAACTCGGTGATTTAGTAGCTATACAAAAAACACAATTTGGTACAGGCATGAAGTTGAGACCTAAATTTCTCGGTCCCTATGAAATCACCAAAGTGAAAGGAAAGGATCGATACAACGTAAAGAAAATTGGCTACCATGATGGTCCAAACATTACATCGAGTGCTGCCGACTTTATGAAACGATGGACAAATTGGACAGATTGATATTTTGAAACAATATTCTTTTTACTTTTATTGAACATTATGAGTGAACTCTGAACTTTAAGCAATTTTCAACGTTATAACAAGTTTTGTTGTGTTATTTTCATTTTTATATTTTAGGAAACTCTGTATGTTTCAATATTTACTATTGTTTATTGTTTTGTTTGTATATATATATATATTTTGTGTATATTTGATAATTTTAGATTTTAGTCGACTGGTTCTATACCTAGTGAAATTAGTAGATAATGACTGTGAGGACACAGCACAGTCAGGACGGCCGAGTTGTGGTCGCGGGAGTTCTCATCTGAACTTTAGACTGCAAACACAAGCAAATACTTTATTGGGGCTTGTGAAGTTGAATGATGCCTCGCGAACAATATAAATTTTGATGAGTGCAGTATTTTTTTTACAGCGTGAGAACGAAGTAGACAGAATGAGTCGAGATGCAGACTGAGTAAGACGGACTCGGGAGATGCTCTTAAATCTCCGGCGACGGCCAGCCTTTACGAGCTGAGCTGAGAAATGGTATCTGCAAACGGCCTTTACGAGCTTACGAGTTGTCATGATTGTTCTAATTATATTAACTTGTACATATTTGTAAATATTTGATATAATCCAGAAAATTAAACAGTGTAAGATTTCAACAAAAATCTGCCTTGGACTTATTAATACCCATTTAGACAACCGGCCATAACAAATATCTACATATATATATATATATATATATATATATATATATATATATATTTAGCTTTATTAAGATAGCCACAGATGGCAGTAGGTACAATCAAGACAGTTGATATTTTTATCCTCTCCGATTTTCTTGTGAGTGAAATTCGTAAAAAATTCTAAATAAGAGTTGAGACTTCGTTTGAAATTAACGATATTACTCATAATTAAAATGAGGAATCATCTCAAGCGCTTTGGATTACGTACATGTTATTTTATTTTAATAGTTGCTAGTTTGAGTTTGACAGCTCTCACACTGACCGCCATATTGGAGACAGAACTGATCTTATGCAATCTAGGCTGTTCATTGGTCTGAGCTCTAGAAACTAAGGTTGTTGCCAAACTGTAAGCTAGAAATTCAGCCTTATTTCCGCGCCACGAAAGAGAAATATATATATAGAGATGTTGGCTTTTTTTCAATAATGTTTAATCGGAACTCGTTATAGCGAATTTGAATTCGTTCGCCTATTTCTTATGCGGGGTTTAGCGTTTTTTCGCGCTTTACGACGATTTTTTGACATTCGTAAAATGAATCCAGCTACAATCTTTTAACCCAATATAATAAATTTTGTTCTCTGAGATTTTTAAGTTTTTCGCGATTATTTTTTGCAATTTTTTACGTTTTTATGCGTTTTGCGGTGACTTTTCTATATTCGTAAAGAAAATTCGTAAAAACGATTTTATTTATTTATTTTTTTTTTTTTTTTTAGTTTTTACGCGTTTTGAAGCTATTTTTCTAACATTCGTAAAATAAATCCGGTTTCAGTCTTTAAACACAATATCGTTAATTTTGTCCTCTGCGATTTTTTAATTTTTCGTGAATTTTTTTATGTGATTTTCTTTTAACGTTTTGCGGAGATATTTTCACATTCGTAAAAAGAATCCGGTTTTAAACTTTTAGCCCAATAGGGTAATTTTTTTTTCTCTTTTCAATAAAGTTTATTCGGAATCCGTACAATGATTTAAATTTTTCATGCGATTTTAATGTCTTTTCGCGTTTCGTGGCGATTTTTTGACATTCGTAAAAAGAATCCAGCTACAATTTTTTAACCCAAAGTAATAAATTTTGTTCTCTCAGATTTTTAAGTTTTTCGCGATTATTTTTTGCAATTTTTTACGTTTTTATGCGTTTTGCGGCGATTTTTCTACATTCGTAAAGGAAATCTGGTTTCAATCTTTGAACACAATATAGTAAACTTTGTCTTTTGAGATTTTTTAATTTTTCGTAAAATTTTCTTTATGGGATTTTTTTTTCTCTCGTTTTGCGGAGATATTTTCACATTCATAAAAAGAATCCATTTTCAATGTTTTAACCCAATACAGTAATTTCTTTTTTATCTTTCTAATAAAGTTCATTCATAATCCGAACAATGATTTTAATTTTTCATGCGATTTAAACTTTTTTTTTGTGTGTGTGTGTGTTTCGCAACAATTTTTTAACATTTGTTACAGGAATCGGGTTTCAATCTTTTAGCCCAATATAGTAAATCTTGTCCTCTGCAATAAAAAAAAAAAAGAAAGAAAGAAAAGGAAAAAAAAGAGATTTTTAGCTTTTTTTCACATTTTGCGGCGGAAGGAATCCGGTTTCCATATCTCAGCCTAAATGCAATAAATTTTGTCCTCTGAGATTTTTAAATTTTTTGCGATTTAAATCGCATAAAAAATTGTACGCGATTTTCTGTGGTTTTTCGCAGTTAGCGGCAATTTTTTAACACTTGTAAAATGAATTCGTCTGCAAGCTTTTTGACCAAAATAGTATATTTTGTCCTCTGCGAGTTTTGAATTGCTAGTGAATTTTTTAGTGTTTTATTTTCGCTTTTTGAGTCAGATGTTTGACATCCTCCCCCCGAAACGCAAAGCTAACTCTCTGTTAAATTTTGCTTTCCTGCGAATAAATTAAAGATGGAAGAATACAAAATCATCGTCGTAATGTGAACTACGATGGTCAAAATATTAAACTAATTTGGGTCGAACTAAAAAACTAAAAAAAATCAAGGTTAGTTTGATTCGAGACCAGATCAGGCGTAGCCTGCACGGGTGTACGTTGTTGACAGCAGTTATACCCCACTACCAGGTTCATTTAATTCGAGGTTCACTTAGAAAAAAAAAAAAAACGACCAAGTAAATGAGGAAAGCTCCGCTTAGATCATTTTATTGAAATTAATATTTCTGTAACAAATATAATAAACAGCACCATAACAACTGTATCTGGCGCCTGGTGGGGGGTGGGGGGCACCGCCAGCGGTACGGCCCTGATAATAAATAAAAGACATTTATCAAACTTTAAGACATTTGAAATAAGTTTAAACGGCACTTTTAAGAAAAAAACTAATCATTTAAGGCAGGCCTGTCCAACCTTTCAGTAAGCAGGGGCACACCGAGCTACTGGCAAACAACGAAGGGCGCCATTATTCAAAATATTACAAACATGCAACAATATAAATTCACTACGGTGATGGTTTGTGTGGGGGGAGCGAGTACACATATTTCTACTACGGCATATCTTTCAGAGTATAGCTATAAGGACTTTACGATGCAAGGGTCTCATGCATGGGCGTCCGGGAGGGAGCAGGGCATAGGGAAGGCAATTGCCATTTCCTGGATTTTCAAATTTACTCAACTAAATTTTATTTTCTCTCATGATTTAAAGGAATAATAATATTTATTCTTCTCAAATGATTTTAAATAATTACACTAAGAGAAAAAGGAACTAACGTTACCTCATGAAAGACAATATTAAGCTCTGTTTTTCTTTTTATGCTCAATGGTATTCTACATTCATCTTATAAATTGCATCAATTATTCATTTTGGAAAAAGCCGGCAGAATCTTGTTTTTGGATTTTTAATGCGTTATATTTGTTACTTTTGTTATGCTGATATGTTTACACATGAAGTTTTGATGAGAAAATTCTCAGTTCAATTTATTTCAAGCTTACATTCTGTATTTTTTTTTTTAAGTACAAGCCCTATCTGTTTCAAAACCTTGCCTCTTCCTTGATTTTGTTCGGCGGGGCCCCATGGTCCCATGTATATAAAAAATGCAGCAAAAGGTAAATGAGAGAAAATTTAGCAGTAGTATATGGTACCTACTCTGGAACACTTTTCATACTCCACTAAATGCAAATATTGAACGATTATTGTAAGATTTTTCATCAAAAATTTGTCAGTCTGAATATCGAGAGTTGTAACGATTATTCATCAAAAAGTTCGTCAAAATGTGTGCATTTTTGAACAAATTTTAATATTTTTAATGAAAAAGTTTGCCTGTCTAAATATCGAATATTGTGCTATAATTGTAAGATTTTCATCGAAAAGTTTGACTATCGAACAATTTTTCATAATTCGAAATAATCCATACAATATTAATATTTAATGAGATGAAAAAGTTTGACTGTCTAAATATCGAAGAAATGATGAATATAAAATAATACCATAATTTGTATATTCCTATCTATCCGGGCGGTTTGTATTGACCTTCGTCAGTGATTGTCATAGAAACCAGAGCGTTGAATAGAGAAAGAAACGGACTTGCAAACAATAATAGCATTCGGAGATTTTAAATTTATCATAAGTATTTTAATACTCATAAAGTATGTTTGAAAAAGGAAGTCGATTTAAGAAATGGTTAGAGTAATTGAAAGATTTATAAACACTGTTACTTTTCGTCTTTATTCAACGCTCGGTTTTATCGCATTTTCTCTGACAGAAGTATTAAAAAATAGCAGGCAATTAAGAAATAAACAGCCTTCCTCTAGGATAATTTTGATAGGAAAAAGGAAAGCAGAGAGCTGCATTGTATAATAAATTATCAGCATTATAACCAATCCTAAAATCTTTAGTTGCATTAAAAGCTATAAAATAATGTACGTTATTAGCTCCAGGAATATAAATATCAAACCATTCTTTTGTTTCTGGTATTATAATCCAATTGTCATCACATTTACTTTCTATCCAAAAATAAACACCAGGTTGAGAAAATTTAGACGCTTGATCCATTTTGTATATTTTTGCGGTCAAAGTTAATTTTATTGTATCATTGAAACTGTTAAATATAGTATAATTATTAGAGTTGTCGATGCTATGATTTGTAATAACAGGGTCAAATTTGAAATAATGAAAGGTGGGTGAAAGACAGTTATACAGCAAAGTACTTATCACAAAGTATTGTAACATTTATTTAGAAATAAATTTTGGATAGATGATATTAAATAAAAATCAATTCCAAGCTAATATTTAGCGATTATTTGAACAAAGTTTAAACAGATTAAATAAATAAAAAGTATCCTCTAAGATAATATTCATATCAATTGCATTATATTGCTATCTGAAATAAAAGTTAAATGATTTTTATCCTATGTTTTAATAGATAACCAATTCTCTCTTTTTTATTTACAATTATAAATACTATTCTGTTAGTTCGATAAAATTAAAAAGAAAACAATGATGTGTCGAAATGAACACATCATTGACAGAAAAGAAATTTGTAGTTAAAACAGATATATTCCGTAAATATTATTTAGGGAATTCGATAAATGGTGCATCCGATTATTGTAAAATTTATCGAGAAAATGGTGATAGAATAATTGCATGATTAGCATTGGCTGGATATTTTTATTTTTTATTGTTTCTATTCTTTTCGATTAATATTTTAAAGTTTAATTAGCCTCCCCTCAGCTTTTCGTGGGCTTGGGACCACCGGAAATAGCGGCAGCTTTAGAGGATAATTAAACTTTAATTTTTGAAAATTAAATAAATATTTTATCCTCTGTAATTCCCACCGCGGTTGAGTCGCGATAGGAATTACCAGTCCATTTTCTAGAAATCTAGTCCATATTCAAGTCAAGTCCGTGATTTTAAATCATTTTTACATTAATCGAATAGTGAGGATTTGAAATCGTGTTTCCATTTATCTTTTTCATGAGGATACAGTTCGAAGGCCGCTAATATCTTTGGAAGGAGCCTTCTTAATTCGGTATAAGATTTTCCAGTGAATAATAATTTCTGATATTCACCAACATCTTTACAAAACTTTCTTAAATTTTGTTCGCATGTACTTTTCATCCTTTTTATATTGTTTTGTTCTAAAAACTTCTCAAGAAAAATCTGCCAGTTTTCTCTTTTTTTTAACTTTCTGTGTTTTTCTTTTAGATCGCATAATATATATCCCATTTCAAAGCATTTCACAACGGTATTTTGCTTAGAAAAATAATAATTAAAGAAAGCATTTTTGGCATTTTCTAAAGTAGCATGCCATGACAAATTATCAGGTAGAACAAAATTCACCGTATAACCAAAACAATTATAATTCTCTTCGAGTTTTCGTAATAACTCTTTCAATTCGTCTGGATCAAAACTTGATCCAATTTTTTTTCTTTCTTTTAGCAATTGACAGTGGCGCAGCCAAGGGGGGGGTTTGGGGGCTAAACCCCCCCCCCCCCCAGAGCTAAAAAAATTACTATAATTGCCGCTTATATGAATCAAAACAACTAAAGTTAAAATTAAGTTTTTTGGCCTTTCCGCCTTGGCAGAATCCACCGCTTTCTTAAATCAAATTCTATACAACAATGTGATTCAATTAAACGGCGAAAATTCTACTTAAAACTGTGAAAGCGCATATTACACGCATAGGTTATGTCGCATAGGTTATGATTTTTGGACTGCGTCACTTTGTCGAGACGTCTTATAGTAAAAGATGGGTCATATACTCTCACAGAGACGCTTTGAGTTATATAGTATACAGTGGTCTGTTTTTTAATTGCATTTATGTCTTTGTTCCACGTTCGAAACAATAACAGATCATCGAATTCCAGAGAAAAAAAAAACATACACATTGTAAGTCTATCTCTGTTTCAAGTGGCTTTTTTTGCGTTTTTTGCTCTCAGTTATATCTAAGACCAAGCTATGTGAGTACCAAGGAAAAAAATCTTTGCAAAAGTAAGAATTTAAAAAAAAGTACTTAAAGTTATAAAAAGCTATTTTTCGATTATGAGCAGACTTTTGCAATCGGTGTTTCTTTCGTATCATTTGTTTCGTAGGGGGTCCAGGGTTCGGAAAAACTACTTTTTGTTTGTAACGAACTACAACTACAACTACTTTATAAAAAATGTAGTTAACTACAACTACAACTACTTATTTTTAAAAGTAGCGACCACAAACTACTTTCCAAAAGTAGTCACTACTTCGCTACTTTAGTAATCATCGCTAATTAAATACACCGCAAACGATTTTTCCCGATAGACCATAATGTAACAGAATTCTTTTGAACGTCCCTGTAAGCGAGATATAAATGCTACACATTTCATTTTCAATACTGAACATTCTATGGTAAACTTCAATAACATAAAACTTCATGGCAGTCGGAGTATATTTATGAGAGTTAGAGCACGGACAGACAAACAAAGCAAATTCATAGAACCTTTTTAATTATGTTGGAATTTTTTTTTAAAGAGGAAATTTGAAAACAAAAATTGTAATAATCTTACACATTTATGAGAGTGATGTAGCACAGTAGCGCTTAGAATCCTGCATCGGGTCGGGTTACCCGCTTTTACCCCGACCCGACCCGCCGTTCGGGTCGGCTATATTTTCCCGTTGCGGTTCGGGTTCGGGTCGGATTGACTTCAAATTTTTTGTTGCGGGTCGGGTTGGCTTTCATTCTTTCGGGTTCGGGTTGGCTTTTTGAATCTTGCGGGTCGGGTCACGGCTTTTCTGAAATTTCTTCAGGCTGCGGCGCATGTTTTGTGACGTCACGATAGCAGTGCGGGTGGGATAGGTTGGGAAGGGGCGATAAAGAGCGGCAAACCTAAAGCCGGAAGCTGTTTTGTTCTTTCTCGGGAGCATTGTTGCAACTGACTTATTGATATTCAGTTAAAACCGTTATAATTCCTCTTTTATTTACGCTGGATTATTTTATTTTGTATACTATTTTGAGGTGAGTAATTTAAATTGCTTTTTCAAAATGCCAAATATGTGTATAGTACCAAACTGTACGTCAAATTATAGGAGTAGGAAAAAAATACTCCGTGTTTTTCATTCCCAAAAGACCCTATTTTAAAGGCTAAATGGCTAAAAAGTATACACAGAAAGGATTATAGCCCAGGTGTACATGCAGTTGTTTGTGAAAAGAATTTTGATCCTGGTGATATAATTAGAGTTGATAGTGTTAAAAGAGATGACGGCACTATATTAACATGTGACAGGGTTCGCCCAAAATTGAAAGAAGGAGCAGTACCGATAATCTTTCCAAATTGCCCGAAATATTTAACAACAGAACCATTAAAAAGGCGAACAAATTTAGATGAACAAGAAGAACGCTTATTAAATATAGCTATCAATGAAAGCAAAATAACGTATGAAAATTTTCTTAAGGATAATTCTTTTGATACCTTTCAAAATCTCACAGATTTATTAAAAACGAAATTAAATTTTTATGAAGATCAGAACTGGCAGGTAATATTTTCAGATAGCTACATTTTAATTGCTAACATAACTGATAAACCAGTACCCAAAATACATGCTTCTTTGAAAATAGATAAACATCTTTCTGTCACAGCCTACAATTATAATAATATTATTCATCTTTCATCATTAAAAAATATTTCAAATTTAAATTCTTTTTCTCAAATTGATAGCTGTTTAAATGAGCTTAAAGGACTTTTGCATGTTCAGAGTGATAATGATATCTTAAATCACTCATAAATGGGGTATGTGATACTCTGAAGTATGTAATTAAGGAAGAGCTAATTTCCGATGATAAAATAAAAAAAATTACATTTTTAATGGAGCAGGTAGAGTTGTTAATGCAAAACAAAAACTCATACAGATATAGTAATCAAACTCTATTGTGGTGCTTAAAATTATTCATGCAATCTTCATCAACTTATAAACAAATGTATGATTTTGACTTTATTAATATACCCCATTTTAGAAATTTACAGAAAGTTATTAATCAAAGATCCATGAATGATATCCGCACAAATTCGTTAGAATACCTTAATATAAACATAACATATTTGAAAGAACATGAAAAGCTCGTTCTTCTACAAATGGATGAAATTCATGTCAATCCAATGTTTACTTATAAAGGTAAACCTGGTAAATTTCAAAGCGATATGCTTGAACAACGCTTTAGTCAGTATAGACAAATGTCTGGAGGCAATTATCACATATCATTCCAGCAGATATTGGAATCGGAAAAAAAGTTAAGATTGTGTTCTACGATCAAAATTGGTGGAGAAAATATTAATATCAGAAAACTCAGTGATAAAGAAATTGTCATTCCAGACATATCCAACATCAATATTACTTTTATTGTAGATAAATTTGGAGATTTATTAGATAAAATAATCGATTTGAGTAATTATGATGAAAATTCCATAAAAGCTTGCGTATTCATAGCCGGATATGTATCCTTTAAAATAAAAAGGAAACTTAATTGTTCTTTTTGTATTGCCCTTATTACAACTAATCAAATTATGGATATTGAGGGCGACTCATTCTATGAACTTAAGCAACATTAGATAGAGGGAGTTTAACATACCCATCTGAATTTTTAATACAAGTTGTATCTTTATGTCTTATAATATTAGATTTGTTGACTTCACCTTTACATGAAGGAAACTTTTTAAAATCTGAAATAACTCATAAATTATTACTTTGAAAATTGACAGAACTTAAATTAATTAGAGATGATGTATGTAATCCTAATGATATCTGTGTGTGCAGAAAACATAGCATTGATTTGGTTAAAGATGCTCTATCAAGATCTTCAAACATTTTGATAAGTCATTATCTCAAAATAAAAAATCAAGACGTAAGAAAAAACACTGAAAGAAAAATAAAGAAATTTAGAACAAAGTGAGCGACAAAGAGCCCCTTTGGCAAGGGTGATACCCTCACAATATTGTGAAGATCAAATTATTGGGATCCTCACAATATTGTGATAATACAGAACGATAATGTACAGGATTTATAACGTACGTGAGTTCTGGGGGACTCATTAGCCAGTTCTACTATTTGCTTCACAAATATAAAAATTAATATATAGCTCAGAAATTTAGAAATGTCATTACTAAAATTGATTGAATGTTTTGTAAATCACATTTCAAACATTTATAGTTTTGCTTGATCAAATTAAAATTACGTTTTTATTTCAGCTGTCTGTTAAGAAAGAAGAAAAAATACATTTTTATTAAAAAATTAAATGGTTCTGCTATTCTTAATTTAGTAAATAATAGAAGTATTTTTTTTTTTCTATTTAGGAAGGGAAAGACAAAATACACCATATTTATGAAAAAATGAAATTTATCTTTATTTTTTTATTTTTTGTTTATTGTATTATGTTTAAATAGGCGACAGAAATATATCCAAATGTTGAAAATAAATATATTTTCTTCTTTTTTTTTCAACCGCAGAAGTGAAAAGAAATTAATATTGGCACATGAAAGAAAAAGTTAAATTGCTTCTATATAAATAAAACCTTTTAGCTGGAATAAATAAAAGAGCATAAACTATTGAATTGAGTCTATAAAAATAGAAGGAAAGTCATTTTAAAATTTTAATATACTTAAAGGTGTTTAAAGAATTTAATTTAAGGCAACAATTAATTGTAATTACTTTATATAGTAACAAACGTATGATCTTATCATAATGTTAATAAAATAAATATGTTAATTATTAGGGTGTTTTTATGTGATTTATATGTTTAAGTTGAGAAAGATACTTAAATTGTTTCATGAAACTCATTATTTACACATTTAACAAATATTGTATAACATTCATTAAAAAGATAATACTTGCATAAATATTAAATATATTTGTAATTAAATTATGTATATATCCTCCAAAAATGCTTACAATAAATAAATCAGAATTTAAGGAGGGAAATAATGATATATTTCATTTGATAACATTTGAATTTGTCCTTTTCAGCATTAAAATATCTTTAAAAAGAACTCTGATTCTCAACCCTAATAAATTATATTTATACGACATATCCTCTGTGTTTTGTTTTTCTATATATCTCATATATTTTTATATTCAAAATATGTTTAAAAAGTTAAATATATTAAAGTATCTCTATTTAAATGTAATTTAGTAGAAGCAATGGGGTATTATGTATGCACCCTTCTTTTTCTTATCTACTCTTTCGAAAGAAAACCAACGCACTGCTACTGTGACGTCACGCTCTTCAATTTCAAGAGGCGCCATAGCCTTTTCTGAAGGTAGCCGTGGTCGGGTTCGGGTTGACCCGGTTTTTTAAAAGAATGTCCAAAATATTTTTTCACATTAAAAGTCTATATAAACCGCAGATCACAGTTTCACAAAAGCAAAATGCGTGCCTGTCCGTTTTGTTAATCTTAGAATTCGTATCAGGAAGTTAATATAAACATACTTTTTCAACTACTGGTACGATAATGGTTATAACGAATGCTCCTGCACAGCTGAAACATTTCTGCTGAATAGTTACAATTCTAATTCTTGATACTTCTAATTTTGTTATGGCAAAAAACTGTCTGATCGACAGGAAGACAGGAAACGATTATTTAGCGTTTTGCTTCTTATAGTATTTCGTTATAAATGGAAGTTTTGAAACCGCAACTAATTTTAAACAAGTTGGAAATTGTACGTCAAACGTGACAAACGAGGTGCGTTCGTACTGTAGCTAGTTATATAAATATTCAGACCTAGATGATTTTTAATTCTGTGAAATGAATTATATCGTCTGCAGATTAATTTCTGTAATAAAATAAGTGTCTCGGTCGCTTGACGATTTAACATCCATCGGAAGCTCCTGTAACAAGAAAGCACCGATTTAAAAAAAAAAAAAAATTCAAATTTCTTAATAAATATTTTTATTAATATCTCCTAAAGTTTTGATTCGATTTTAATAAAATTTGAAATGTCTCGACAAAATTCTGCAAAGATAATATATCTTAAATCTCAAACCATTCGGTTGGGTAGTTTTTGCGTTGTTATATGCGGACGGACGGACAGACAGACGGACGGACGGACCAAGCGAGGACAATAGGTGCTACGTATGTATATAATTACGAACGCACCTAAAAAACATTTAAAGATTAGATTTTTAGTTGTATACCGTTTAGAGTCCTGCATCGGGTCGGTTTACCCGCACCCGACCCGACCCGGCTCTAGATTTTTTTTGTTGTGGGTCGGATTCCGATCGGGTTGACTTCCACTTTTTTACTGTGGATCCGGTTGAATTTCATTATTTCGAGCTCGGATCGGTTTCGGGTTGGGTTTTGACTCTAGCGGGTAGGAGTCGGGTTGACCCGAATTTCAAAAGAATGTCCAAAATATTTTTTCAGGTTAAAAATCTATGTACAATAAGACCTCCATTCTGGTTTTTCTTCCAAAAGGCGGCCACCTCTATTTAGCGCCACTTTTTAATTCCTAAAATTTATATATTTGAAAACGCTTATATCTCTGAATAGCGGCCACCTCTAAATCTAGACACACGTAACATGTGCAGAAGATTTTTTTTATATAGAAATAAAAACAACTTAAAATTTTTCTATTTATTTGTATGCTTGTGGGGGGGGGGGGGGAGAAGAGTAAATTATGGGGAGTTAGGGGACAATTTAGATAGTTACTTATATATTATTATTAGGTAGAAACAAATGTGGACATTTTTTTAAAATAAAGAATTTTAAATATTTGAAACTGTATGCTGGAGGAGGGGCAAAAAGGGAAGCGTAAATTTTGGGGACAAGGCAATAATTTTTATTTGTTGTCATTAGACAAATGAGTGAAAGATTTTATTTTTGTATAAAAATAAAGATTTAAAAATATTTTAAACTCCTTTGTATGCTACTATGGGGAAGCGTGAATTTGAGAGATTAGGGATAATTTAGAGGATTTATGTTTAGATAAATCCATTCTTTTTCTTTTTTTAATAAGGATTTTACATTTCTTTGCTTGCTGGGGGTGGGAGGCAAAAGGTAGAAGAAATTAGTCAAATAAAGATTTAACATAGCCAGACGACTATATTTTGGAAAAAAAAAAAATCGTAGTCGTATAAAAATACATTATATTGAGAAGATTTCTATGGATTTAAATAACAGTACACGAAGTTTCTGACACCCAAACTGTGAAAATGACAGCTAATTTATGACTGTACCCGTCGTCTATGGAGAAATATATGACACTGCAAATGAGATTTGTCGCTGACGTTCGCAAATTGTTGCAGAGAACATATTTCGCACGAAAGAAACGAGTTATAATCATGTGATTTGAAGATTGGGACCTTTTTTCCTCCCTCCGAAAGTAGCGTCGATGCGCGCTACAAACTACTGATATTTTGTATCGCGCTACTCGCTACACTACACTTTTTTAATGTAGCGCGCTACACTACAAACTACTGGAAAAAGTAGCGGCTACTGTAGTTTCGCTACTTGTAGCGCGCTACTTCCGAGCCCTGAGGGGGTCTGTACACAAATTTAAAGACTATATTTCATTTGTTGGTAATGTTGCAACGAACTCTTGCTTATGATGGAGATTCGTATATTTATCGTTAAAATTTTATAAATTAGTTGTGGTTCCTCTTTTAGCTATTTTTAATTCTATCGCGCTTCTAATATTGTAAACGCTGTTTAAATGAATCATAACCAACGTAATTGCGGAGAAAAGCATTATGATTTCATTCATTTAAAAGACTGATTCCATTAACCGATGATTCATATAACCGGCGACCATCTTTATTATAAACTCAAAACCCCCCCTAGAACCGAATTCTGGCTGCGCCACTGGCAATTGATTATAAATCAAAACGACTTTACCTTCAGTTAGCAAATATGATTCATCGTAGACAGGTATAACCATTCCGGTTCTTACACATTCTTCTATGTAATTTTTAATTATAATATTGAAATCTGTTATTAAAGCGGACATCTTTCTCCGACAATGGCCAACTCGCAAATGACGAAAAACATGATGAAAACAGGAAACGTCTAATCTGCCCACGCTTTACTAGAATGTTCTTCAGAAACTTCAGAAACAAAATGGTAGCGGCTTGACATTTCCTAGAAAAGAAATGAGGGCGATTGTAGTTTATCTCAGACAAGAAATGCGCTGCCGACATTGACCTTCGCCAGTGATTGTCATAAAACCAGAGCGTTGAATAGAGAAAGAAACGAAAAGTTGAAAGATACTTGCAAACAATTATTGCATTCGGAGATTTTTAATTTATCATAAGTATTTTAATACTCTTAAAGTATGTAAGAAAAAGGAAGTCGATTTAAGAAATGGTTAGAGTAATTGAAAGATTTATAAACACTGTTACTTTTCATCTTTATTCAAAAGTAGTCTCAGTTCATTAATAAATCGTATTAAAATATTTTTTAATTCGAAAATTTCATCCATTAATCTTTCTCTATGAGGTTCTTCTTCTTCATAATAATGGCCAAATTTTTTATTTAATTCACCCAGTTGAACGGAAAGTATTTTTTTCCAGTTATCGTTATAAAAATTATCTGGTAATTGATCAAACTTATATTCGATCAGATTACAAAAATCTAGTCTATGCATATATTTTTCTAAAAACCTTTCACCAAATGTTTGAAAACGAGCTATTTTCAACCAATTTAGTCCTTCTTCCAGTTTGCACATAGTGTTTTCTGAAAGTTTTTGAAACATGGATACTTTATGTAAATCTAATCTTTCATGATAGGTTTGAATAAATTCGTCACTTAAAGTTTGATATTGAGATATAACAACCCAATTTATATAATTCGAATGTTTTAGTATAAATCCTTCAGGCAGCTTTTGATTCTTAGATACTAAATTCCAATCGAATTCTTCTTTATATTTTTCTAGAAATTCTTCTGAAAGTTTTTGGTGGATACATATAACATTCCATTCAATATAATCTATGAGTTCTTCCATAAAAGATTCGGATAATACTGAATATCTACAAACTAACTTCCAATTGAGTTGATCTTTCAAATTTCGTAGGACATCTTCGGATAAATTTTTAGTTTTAGAAAATTCGTCCCAGTTGATATCCATTTAATAACGAACCTATTTTAAAAAGCAATTTTTTCAATATGCATCCAAGGTTTTAAAGTGATTGGTATTTTGGGTTTTATCCAGACTGTAATGATTTCACCGCGATTTCCATTGACAAAACAAGTTTCATAATTATCACTTGTCTCTCTGTGTAAAATTGTTTTATCTCCGAATTTAAGTTCTATTTCTGTATCAAAATATCTACTATTATCTATTAAATATATAGTAATTTTGATATACATATTTGTAGATAATCTCATATCCTTATTCAATAAGTTAGAACTCATCAAGTCGAAATTTATTTTGGTAAATTCTTTTTCTGTAAAAGTCTGAAAATCATCTTTTATAGTAACCCAGATATCTTTACTGTCTACATATATTTTATTGACTACGTCTTTATCGTTTTCGGGTTCTGAAACATTCGTAATTATTTTATTTTTTGCATCAAATTTATCATTTTTTAATATTAACGCATCTTTTTCTAAATATCGCTTATTGATAACATTTTTTGCATCTAATGGGTCTGCGACATTGCCTATTCTTTTTCCTTTAGCATCGTAAGCTTTTCCTTCAATTAGACGTAAAGTATTTTCATCCAGTTCTTGTATTCTCTCGGCTGTTTCTTTTGTGAAAGTTAAAAAATTACTGTCGTAATTGGTATTATTTTTGTCTATAAAATCTTTTAATTCAAAATGATTGTTTTCTATTTTATTCAAAACGAAACTTTTAGTGGTTAAATCTAAATCATCGATTGGATCTGAAGAATTTTTTAATATTTTATTTTCCATATCGTAATGACCCTCGTCCGTTAATTTAAAACCTATACCGGGTGGTCCGATAGGGCCTTTTCGCTCTGGATTATCATACGGCGGATAATAAACAGCCATTTATAAAGACTAAAAAATGTTATTCTCCTAAGGTTTTAATCATAGTAATTTCTTTTTTATTCATATTTAATATACATTTCTTTCTTACTTCTAAAATATAGTAAAATACATATTCTTTGGTTGTTTCTTTTTCTAATTTCCAATTGAATTCTATTCTCAAATTTTCCAGAGTAGTATAGTTTACATGATTTGACAAATCAAAATGAATTATAGGATATAATTTACCGAAATCTGAGTAATTTACCATACAACCGGTTTCTGTGTTTAGATTATTGAGACCTGATTCCAGAAAAGATTCATATAATCTATTATATTCCTTTTTACCAAAATCCATAGTATATCGCTCTGCTGGTAACGGCGATCTGTTAATCATCAACCAACATTCGATCATATCCAAATTATCAAATATCATATTATTCTTTTTAGGATTTTCATTTCTTTCGAAATATTGCGGAATTACAAATAATCTTAAAACTTCATCGGATGTAGCAGATATAGAATCGGAGCCACTTTTATATTTATTAATAGGACTAGATCTGTTAATTTCATACTGATTCCAGTTTATTTCTATATCCGTATTAGATAATTTTAACTCATTATAGAGAATCTCCGCACCATTTTTAAAGTCGACGTATCTCACCCACAGTGCTATGTCTTCAATTTCTACTTTATAATCTGGATTTGCAGCGTCTGTGTAAATCATATTTCTACTATCGTCTCTTTGGAATTCCAGTCTTATTATGAATCCAGAAATGGCTTTTTTATATTCTGTGACAAAATCAAAAATTTCCTTTAAAGGCGTCCATGTTGTAACTGAATTACTATTTTTCGACAATTCCCATCTTTTTTTAAATCCTTTATTGTAGTTTTCATTTTTTACAATTTTTAATTTATTGACGATATCTGTTACAGGGGTGGTAGCCGTTATCGTACCATCGTCTTGAAGTAAACTTTTATTTCTATCAGCACTATCACTGGTATCTGGATAAAAACCTATATTGGTGGCTTCAGATGTTGAATAATCTCTGGTATAATCCTTCAGTCTCTTAACCTGTAGAATGTAGGAGTGATAGTCTCCAACTGATACGATTATTTGTTTACCTATCTGAAGTTTTACACCTTTCATAGAACATACAGCTGCGACATTTTCATCATTTATAGATGCGCCACTGGATTTTACAATTTTCCACTTTGTCTCCAGATAACTCTCCGATAATGAAACAGGATCATTGGTATCAGTAATTTCGAAATGAAACGCCGTATTTTCTTTTTTGTCATTATGGCTTGTACTAGGTAATCTTATTTTTTTTAATTCGCTACTTTTTATATCGTTATTATAATAATAACGAGTATCTCTCAGATCATAAATTTTTTCCATTTATTTAGGAAGAATTTTCAGACCTGTTCCTTTCATCTTTTTTGAAAATATTTCTTTCAATATGTCAGCATCCGTCAATCTGTCATTCAAATCTACTTTTTCAGCTTTAAAAAATCCTTTTCCTCGAATTCTTTTACTTTTCCTATATAATCTGTGTTTATTCATTTATTTATTGAGAAAATTTAGTTAATATCAATTGATATATTTTTTCAACATAATCTTCTTTTTCACCTACGACTCTAAAATTATACTCAATTAAACCTTTATTTAAATCAATTAATTCACCATTTTGATTCGTAACTCTCATCCTTATTCTACGAATTGAATCCCTATTCAGAGGATAATATATTAAATTATTGAATTCTTTCGAAATGATAACACCCGGTACATCCCTCGGTGTAAAAGAATAAATAACTTCTGAATTATTCTGGTTGATTAAAGATCCATTCACTACATCACAATGAATATATATAATGTCATTTCCGTTTGTTATATCCGCTATATTTTCACCTTCTATTACAGTCTCTTCATCATGACTTTCGTAGACCTTTTTTTCAAAGCCTATTAACTTATGAAAATCGCTTTTTGTTAAGTCGATATTCCAACCTTTAGTTAATTTAATAAGCATTCTTAGTTTAGATTGTATTCTACCAAATTTTACCGGAGGATCGTCTGAACCAAACGCTTTCATCACATCTATATTTAAATCTTCAACGTTTTTATTACCGTAAGGAATAGTGATAGATTTAACATTATTCTCATCTGTGTATACGTCAAACATATTAGTTTTATCTGTTATGTTAAACCATGAAACTGTCATAGTAAAAGATTGCAATGCTATTTTTTTTATTTTAAGAGGTTTTGGAAATTCAACAGTGAAGTCCTCTGATTTTTCATGACTTTTTGGTTTCAATTTGATCATTTATTAGACAGTAAAAAATCTTTAAAGATGAAAAACAAACTCTTCGTTATAATCGCTAGGCTGTTGAGTAAATGAATTAAGTACACATTCTGGACATTTACCTTTATTTCTTTCCTTTATATATTTCATACAAAATAATCCACAATTTACAGAAGTAGGTTTTTGTAAAAAACTATCATTGTGAGCTATATTGACTTTTTTATTGGACAGTTTAAGAAATTTCATAATATTTTCGGGAATATATTTTTCTTTGAGTTTAATATTTTTATATATATATTCCCCAAAAGGATCGAAATATTCTACATAGTTATATTTTGGATCATTATAGTAACAAACCCAATGTGTTCCAGGACCCGTCGAAATATCTAAATTAATAATCCCGCTTTCAAAATTTCCAATCTTTTTAGGAAGTAAATCGGAAGTGAAAACACCCCTGAATCCTCTTTCATCTTTCATATTTTCTTTAATCGTTTCATCGGATATACCCAATTCTGTTACCGGGATTTTTTTTTTTTAGACACTGACGCTTTTAGACCCGATCCTTTGTTTTCCCAAGGCTGAAAAACTCCAGATCCCGATATTTTATCTAGGATTTTTTTAGTTCCCCAACCCGCCGCACCGCTCGCAGCACCGAGTCCTAGTGATGTTAAAATAGGAATTAAAAAGGGTAAAAATCCACCGTTTTTATCTAATTGAGTTTTGCTTATATTTATTCTTTTACCTTTGCTAATCTGATTTATCTGTGTTTTGGTTAAATACATCTCATAATTGGGAGTTTTAGAATTGTCTATCTGCAGTGTCAGTTCTTCTTTTTTTCTGAGCGCTGATTTCAGTTTACTAATCTGCCCGTCACTCAAATGAATCTTCTTTTTTACATAACTCATTTATTAGGCAGCAAAAAGCTGACGCTTTCAAAGAAGAAATTGATTGTATAAGCGTTCTTTATCTCCGTTAGTTATTTTTTTAGCTTTAATGAGTTTGTCTATTAGCAGTTTGACTTCATTTCTTAATTTTTTCGACTTGCTACCTTGACATATTTTATCCAATAATTCAGATAATAAATCTAATCCTTTTCCCACTTTCATTACTTCACTACCTTGAATTGTAGTTAATCTACCCAAATATCTTTGTAGTTCCTCTTCGTTATTTTTAACAGCGTCTAATTCAACCTTTTTCTGACTTAATTCCTCCTCTGAAAGATTTCTAGCCCTATTAATTGTACTTTGTAAGTTGCCTTTTTTCCTCGATAATTCTTCTTTTAACTGCTTTGCCTTTGCATACATTTCATCTAATTTTTCTTTATTGTCTAGGAGTTTCGAAGGTTTGTATAATTGTACAGATTTTAAATAATTAATATCTAAATTTTGATCAACATTGTAAGTAAGTGGTGGTTCTTTATATAATTCTTTGACATCTTCGATCGCATCAGGAATAATTCTAGATGATTCTGCAATAGGCTGTAAAGATATATTTAATTCGTCCAGTTTATCATTGATAGCTTTAATATTTTCTTTTCTACTTTTATCCTGTTCTTCTAATTTTTTAGTGACAGGTTTATGAAATTCAGTTAAACTTTTGTCTATACCTAGCTTTCTATCACGCTGTTCTTCATTATTTTTTTCTAATATCTGCTTGTAATTATTAAGTTTTATTGCATTTTTTAATTCTTCTTTTTGTTTCTTATTTCGATATTTTTCTAAATCGTTTATTTTATCCATTTATATGATTTGAAAATAGAAGCGACAGCTTCGCCGTCTATTTTTACTGACAGCTAATATGCTTTTACTGGCAGTAATTTTATTTTTACTAGCTGTAAATTTTCTCAGTAAATAAATGATTAAAATTAAAGATTACACAGAACCGGAAGAATTGCCTGACCCTAAACAACATCGTTTTTTACCCAGACATCCTTTCAGATTATTAATAATCGGCCCATCTGGTTGTGGAAAAACAAATTTACTAATAAATTTATTAAACGGTTTTGAGAATCCTAGTAATTTAAGATTAGATTTCGACGCTTTATATTTATGCGCAAAAGACATTTCTGAGCCAAAGTATTCTAAATTGCAAGAAGATTATACACTGTTTGAAGGTGTTGAAAGAGACGATATTTTAAAATGTAAAAAAATAAGTAAAAATAAAATAAAGGAATTATTAAAGCAGTATGATAAATATAAAAAGAAAGTACTATTTTCTTCAGATTTGAGTGAATTTATTACTGTTGATGATCTAGAGTCCTCAGAAAAAAATCTTGTTGTGTTTGACGATTGTGTTACAGAAAAAGATCAGAAAGTTATAGAGGATTTGTTTATAAGAGGCAGAAAGAAAAATGCATCCATTATTTATTTAACGCAATCTTATTACTCAACTCCTATAAATATTAGAAAAAATTGTAATTACTTCATATTTTTTAAGCTACAGCCTAGGGAAATTAATCAGATAATCAGAGAAATAGACGGAAATCTTACAAAAGAAAAATTTCTAGAAAAATATAGTTCTTGTAAGGGTAATTTCTTTATGCTAGATTTAGTAAATTCTGAAATGAGATACAGAAAAAATTTTGTACCTATATAAATGGAAGAATATTTAGAAAAGAGATTATATATTTATCGGAAAAGTTACAATTTGTATCAAAAGATAAGTATTTCCTTATCAGTTAGCAAATTTATGTTAAGTGCTTCGGGATTATCAGCTTTTGCGTTCATACCCCTCGCTGCTTTGAGTTTAAGTTCTGGAATTGTAGAAGTCATTGAGAAATCTTTAAATATTTTAGAACGAAAAGAAGAATACAAGCAATGTTATAATTTTTATAAACAACAGTTAAATTTATTGAAAGCTAAAAAAATTTCAGAAGAAGAAGTGTATGTCAGAGAACAAGATTTTATAAATAATTTAGTATACTTCCCAATCGAAAAGTATGTGAAAAAAGTACAGTTGAATGGATATAAATATTCTTCTTAGAAAGCGTCAGCTTTTTGCTGCCTAATAAATGAGTTGTAAAAGTAAAAAAATTGTTGTTACGTCTTTAACTAAAAAGGGTAATTTTAAAGGTGGATGTTTAAAATGCGGACAAACTGGATCGGGTCTTCTGAATAAAGTCATTAGTAATTTACCTTTCGAAATGCATTTACCTGGCCATAATTTTACAGGCCCGGGGACACAATTATTATGGAGAAAAACACGATTAAACCCAGATTTAACGTATAAAAATTCGTCTAAACCTGTTAACAGAGTGGATGAAATTGCATATAAGCATGATAAATGTTATTTAGAAAATAAAGATACAAAAAGTAGAAATGAAGTATGCGATAAGAATATGATTGATGGACTAGATAATATTCAAAATCCTACGATTAGAGAAAGAATTGAAAGAGGGATTGTAAAACCGATTATTCAAGCTAAAAAAACTTTCGGTATGGGAAATACAAAGATCTATTGTTTAAAATGTAAAAACCATACAGAAACAAAAGATATTAAAGATGCAATTTCTAAAAATAACAGGCCAATGATGAAAGGTATTTGTCTAGATTGTGGTTCTAAAAAGAGTGTTTTTTTAGGAAAACCCCAGGGAGGAAAGATCCTAAAAGTATCTTAGGGATGAAAGATCCTAAAAGTATCTTAGAAAAAATATATTATCATCCTGAAAATGGTTATTGTGGGATCAATGAATTAAAACGGAAAACAGGTTTCAGTCAAAATCAAATTACAGATTTTTTACATAGCCAAGATGTTTATACCAGACATAAGCCTTTAATTCGTAAATTTAAACGAAGACGCATTTATGTCAGTCATATCGATGACCAATGGCAAGCAGATTTATTGTTTATCAAACCTTTTAGTAAATATAATAACGGAACTAATTACTTATTGACAGTGATAGATATATTTAGTAAATATGGGTGGGCCATACCGATAAAAAGAAAAACAGGACAAGAAGTAACTGAAGCATTTAAAAAGATATTTAAAGAAAGAATTCCTGAAAAACTGCAGACAGACAAAGGATTAGAATTTGTAAATAAGTTAACTTTAAAATTATTTAAAGATCATAATATTCAGTGGTTTACAACTGAAAATGTTGAAATAAAATGTTCTATAGTCGAACGATTTAACAGGACAATTAATAAAAAAATTAGAACCTATCTAGCAGCCAACAATACTAAAAGATATATAGATGTTTTGGACCAATTAGTTAAAAATTATAATAATTCCAAGCATAGGTCTATCAAAATGACGCCTGCCGAGGCGAGTAGAGACGAAAACGAATCTGAAGTTTATAAAAATTTATACGAAGAAAAAATAATAAGAAAACCGAAATTCAAGGTTGGCGATAGAATAAGAATTTCGAAATACCAGACTGCTTTTACCCGCGGTTATCAGCCTACTTTTACGGAGGAAATTTTCATCGTTTCAGAAATATTAAACACTGACCCAATTACTTATAGAATAAAGGATTTGAATGGCAGCGAAATAAAAGGAACTTATTATGAACCGGAATTAGTTAAATATAATAAGAAAGATAAAATGTTTAAAATTGAAAAAATAATAAAAAAGAAAGGAAAGAAATGTCTAGTTAAATGGTTAAATTATTCCGACGAATTTAACTCTTGGGTTGACGAAAAAGATATCAAGTCAATTTAATTTTTCCGCTATAATATCAAAACTCTTCAAAACTATTTTTTTATTTTATTTTATCGAACTAACACTCTCTAAATAATATTTACTGATATTCAATATATATCTGTTTTAAGTACAAATTTCTTTTCTGTCAAAACTCCCGCCTAGACGGGACTTTTTCATGTTGTTAAAATTACTCATCAAAACTCCCACCTAGACGGGACTTTTTCATGTTGTTAAAATTACTCATCAAAACTCCCGCCTAGACGGGGAAATGCATTACATTAAAAAAAAGCTTAAATAAATGAATTGTGACTTTTTTAAAGACGTTTTAATAGATGGTTCTGATTCTAACTTAATGGATTCTTTTAACAAAGAAAACAAATGTCAAATACCCGAAAAATATCTCAAAATTTATGACCAGATGAAAAAAAGTGAAATAATGTACGATTCGGACGGTGAATATTTTACATATAAAAATATAGATGTTTTTTTACGCGAAAGACGCAAATCCCGAATAAGTCGTTTTAATGCATTAAAATGGAAATTGAAGTTAAATATTCCATATAAAGCTGAAGAAATGTTTATTCAGCTTTTAGATTTAGTGTACTATAAAAAGTCGATAAATTACCTATATTTCATAAAGAAAATATTAGATTATTATAATATTGATAATAATTTGAAAGTAAAATTTAATAAGAAAAACGAAGACATTTGGAATAGCTTTCTAAAAAAATTTTCTTAATAAATGGAGCTGTCTAAAATTTGCAAGCATTGTCAGATGACGAAACCTTTAGACCAATATTATACTCGATTTCGTTACGGCAAAACGGAACATTACGCTAATTGCAAAAGTTGTCATTTAGCTATGAAAAATAAAAAAATTGATTGCGAATGTGGTAAAAAATACACTTTAGCTCATAAAAAGAGACATTTAAAAAGCAATTATCATATCAAACGAACATCAAAATAAATTTATGATATTTTATGTTGTGTTTTTATTCAAACATATTTTATTTATTATTTTAAACAGATAATAAGATATTGAATGCTGTGTTTTAAATTGAACATATTTTTTAGATGAAAATATTATATTACATGTTGAGTACTTATTTGAACGTATTATACAGAATGTTGTGTTTTAAATTGAACATATTTTGAATGAAAGTATTATACAGAATGTTGTGTTTTAAATTGAACATATTTTTTAGATGAAAATATTATATTAAATGTAGAGTATTTATTTGAACGTATTTTGAATGAACGTAAAATAGAAGTGCCTGATTATGACAGTGATTTTTCGGCTAAATAAATGGGTAATTCAAAAAGTACAAAGATTTTGACAGGTAATTGTACAACTGAAAGAATAAATGTAGATTGGAATCATACCTTTAATGTTCATCCTAATGTTCATATAACGCCTGTATGTAAATACGGCGAACCGTTTTTCGTTAGAATAACAGAAATAGATAAAAACGGATTTCGATTTGAATGTTTAAAATTGAATGGCGAACCTGTAGAAAAAAATTTAGATTTCTTTCAATGGACAGCAATTAGTCCTTTTGAGTAAACGATGGAATATATTTTTTAATAGTCGTTTTCAGAAATTATTCAATTTAATTTAATTCATAATTTTAACGACATTCATTTTAAATCGCTTAATCTAAAATTAGCTGCAACCGAAATTGGATCGCTATTAAAAATGTATAGCAAAAAGTATTCATAAAATTTCTTCTATATAAATGGAGGAAACTCTAAGATTGATATCTGTTTCAAAAATACATATTTCAAAATTAAGGCAAGTCGTAAAACTTTTAAATATAAACCAACCCCAACATTGTAAAAAAGATGAATTAATTAGATTGATAATAAGATATATAAAAGAAACTGGGGAATATAAATATGTTTTAGTAGATTTATTAAATTTAGACGTCACAGATTATTTGAATGAAAAATTGAAACAATTTATAAATGAACCGAAAAACCGTCCAAAACTTAGGAAACTCTTTGATTATTACGGATTGAAATATAAAGATGAAAAATTGATCAAAAAGACAGAAAAAAAAGTCAAATTAGAAACAAATTTGGAAAATCTGTTTAGACCCGATTATGAAATTGTTGAGAAAGACAAAAAATTTGTAAAAAAATTTAATACTTATAGATATGTTTATAAAATAAGACAAATAAATAAACTCACACCGGGCCAGTATTATAGTATCTTAAAAGATTTATTCAGGAGAGCAATTGGAAAAATCGAAGGAAAGGTCGATATTATAGTATTCAATCCCGATTTGACACAGCCCTTTCACCCTAAAATGATGTCAACGAAAGAAGCCTATGAGACCTACTTAGATGTTTTAACGCACAAAATGGAATACAAAGAGTTGGATATTAAAGATTGTGAATTTATTTTTACGGTTGTTGATTTGCCTAAAGGTGGTAAACATTTGAAATTACTGAACAATAACGATGTTGTCGATAAAAAAAGTATAATTCAAATTAAAAATGACGATAATATCTGTTTGGCTAGATCCATCGTTACAGCCTTAGCTATTCTAAATCGTAAAATTTTATGCGAAAAATTGAATCTAGAAAAACTTACAGATTTAGATGTTAAATACATAAAAATGGGTAGAAAATTACAAAAAAGTTTAGCGATAAAATTGCATGAAATTTGTGATATTCCGTTAGAAATGTGTAATTTAGAGCATGTTAAACAATTCGAAATTTTTTTAGATATTCAAATAACTATATTTTGCAGAGAAAATTTTAACGAAAAAATATATAGTGGTACCCATAAATCTAATTGTGTTTACATTTTAAAAAATAGAAATCATTTTGATGTCATTACAACGGTTAAAGGATTTTTAGGAAAAAAGAATTATTGTGATTATTGTAAAGTCAGTTATTATAGAAGTGATCAACATAAATGTCCTTTAAAATGCAATAGATGTTTTAAGAAAGAGAGTAATTGCGAGGGAGATGATATTCAGTGTAATGATTGTTTTAGATCTTTTAAAGGAAAAAACTGCTTCGAAAATCATAAAAATGAAGCAGTCTGTGAAAAACTGTGGAAATGTTTAAAATGTAAGAGAAATATCAATAGAAAACAAAGAGGACCGAAAGATCATAAATGCGGAGAAAGACAATGTAAAAACTGCAGAAAGTGGGTTTTGGAAGATCATAAATGTTATATACGTAGGAAAGAATCTAAGGGAGGAACTTGTAAAAATATCTGTCCTAAAAATATAAAAGACAGAGAAAAATGGTGTGAGAAATGTAAAAGGTCAGAATTTACAGAAAAATATATGTTTTTTGACGTTGAAACGAATCAAGAGACAGGAAATCACCAAGTCAATCTAGTCATAAATCATGATTTTAATGGAAAAGAAAAAATATTTCAGAATGAAAATGAATATTGTGAATGGTTATTCCAAAGAAAACACTGCGGTTATACAGTATTAGCGCATTATGGAAAAGGATTCGATTTTCAATTTCTAGCTAAATACTGCTTTAAAAATAAAATTAAAGTGTTTACAATATATCAAGGAAATAAACTCATATATATGCAAGCAACCGCTTATAATATAAGGTTTATCGATTCTATTAATTTTACACTGATTCCGTTAAGAGAATTTCCTAAAACATTTGGACTAACGGAATTGGCTAAAGGTTATTTTCCTCATTTGTTTAACACTAAGGAAAATCAAAATTATGTAGGGAAATATCCTGAAAAATACTATTATGGTTATGATACTATGACTTTAGATCAAAGAAAAACTTTTGATAAATGGTATAAATCGGTAAAAAACGAAACATTTGATTTTCAAAAAGAAATTATAAAATATTGCAGATCTGATGTTGATATTTTAAGAAAAGGATGTTTAGAATTGCGAAGATTATTTCTAAACATTGCTGATATTGACCCTTTTAAATATGTCACTTTAGCTGGCGTTTGTATGGCTATATACAGAGATAAATTCATTCCAGTGAATACAATAGCGATTGATGAGGAGTTTATTCCAAAGGATCAATACAGTAAGAAATCGATCATTTGGTTAGACTATCTGTCTAAAAAACACAATATCAAAATACAGCATGCTTTAAACGGTGGTGAGAAAAAACTGAAATTAGGTGATAAAACTTATAAAGTAGATGGTTTTTATAATAAAACCGTTTATCAGTTTCAAGGATGTCATTGGCACGGTTGTCCTCGCTGTTTTACAGAATCCACTGTCAATCTTCAAAATCAGATATGTATGAAAGATTTGTATGAAAGAACTCAAAAAATAAATAAAAAAATAAAAGATAAAGGATTTGAATTGATTGAAATATGGGAATGCGATTTTGATAGTGACAAAGAAATTAAAAAATATATGAAAAATGAATGGAAAAGAGATTTTGTAGAACCTTTAAATCCTAGAAACGCATTCACCGGCGGTAGGTGCGAACCTACCAAATTAATCTACGAAATGAAAGAAATCGAAAAGGGTAGATATATCGATGTTTGTTCACTTTATCCAACAGTGAATTACTTTGATTACTATCCTGTTGGTCATCCGGTAAAGATTTATAATCCGGAAAAATATGATAAAAATTGGTATGGTTTGATACAATGCAAAGTACTTCCACCTAGAAAGCTCTATCATCCTGTTTTACCTTATAAAGGAGAAATATTAATATTTAGTTTGTGTAAATTATGCTCAAAACCTATAAAATGCGAAAAGAAACAATGTAAAAAATGTTATGATATGCGGAATAATGAATGTAATCATACGGATGAGGAGAGAGCTTTTACTGGTACGTGGACAACTACCGAAGTTGAACTGGCTATTGAAAAAGGTTATAAGATTTTAAATATCTATGAAGTTTGGCATTTTGAAGAAAAATCTAATATATTATTTAAGGATTATGTTAAAATGTTTTTGAAAATCAAATTAGAAACAGATGATAAATGGTCTGAAAATTTCAAAACTGAAAAAGAATATAAAAGGTGCGTAGAAAAGAAATTGGGTATAAGGTTAGGAGAAATCAAAGAAAACCCAGGAATGAGATTTATATCTAAAATTTGTTTAAACTCTTTATGGGGAAAGTTCGGACAGAGAAAAAATATGAAACAAACAGAGAATGTAACAGAATTGGCAGATTTTTATAGAATTATACTGAACGACCGCATTAAAGACTTGAATATCATATTTTTAAATGATGAGTGTGTGCAAATGGATTATAAGATGAAAGATGAATATGTCCAGAATAACTTTAATACGAATATTTATATAGCAGCTTTTACAACCAGTTCGGCTAGAATAAGATTATATGAAATGCTTGATAAATTAGGAGATAAAGTAATGTATTACGATACAGATAGTATTGTTTATATCGATGATGGCTCTAATAAAGTAAAAACGGGCTGTATGCTAGGCGAATGGACCGATGAATTAGGAGAAGATAAATATATGAAATCGTGGATATCCGGAGCAAGTAAAGATTATGGTTATATTCTGAACGATGGTTCTGTAAGAGGAAAAGTAAAAGGATTTAAAATGAGTTATGATAGCGAAACTAAGCTCAATTTTGACGAGAGAATGAAAACAATAACGGGGGAAATTGACCATATAGATGTAGAAATAAACCAATTTCAGATACAAAAAGATAGAAATATTAAAGTGAATAAAATGAATAAAAGATATATGTTTGGATATGATAAAAGAAGAATTTTAGATAACTTTGATACTGTACCCTTTGGATTTTAAGCCGAATTTTTAACTTATAAAAATTGTTTTCTAATAAATGGACGATGTCACCCTTATCATAAATGTTCAAGGTTTTATATTTCCTTTTAAATCTATAGCGAGAGAAATAAGCTGGGTTCATTTAAAACAAGAAATAGGTGAAACGATTTCTGTGTTTACACCTAACTATGAATTAGGTGATCAAGACCATGGAATAGTTCGTCGATGTACTAACGATGTCCATGGTTTAAGATTTAAAAGATATTCAGATAATACAGGCTTATGGATTAGTAGTGACAATGTAAAAGATTATTTCATACAATTGCATCAGATATACGGTGGGACATTTGCTTTTAAAGGAGGCGTTTTTCTGAAAAGTACTTTTGAAGAATGGGGAATTCCTATAAAAATATTAGATGTACCGAGATGCGTTAGAATATTAGGACCTGGATGTTCTATGTACAGATGCCTGTACTATAAAAATTGTCTTTCAAAAATTGTTCCTTAATAAATGGAAGAATTCAACAGTCTCAGATCGTTCCCAGTAACTCATAAGCTAAAAGATTTAGAGAAAGGGAAATACAAACTGATTTCGTTGAAGAAAATTCAAACTAAATTTGGAAATACGACTATTGCGAGATTGGAAGTTAATGATGTAGAAAAAGATTATTTTCTTAAAAAGAGTCATGGAAAAATATCTGAAAATGCAATAACAAAACTGAATAAAGGGGGTTATATCTTTCATTTTAAAGGAAAAAATAATGATGGCTATTATGATTATGAATTAGAAAAAGCTTAATCATACTATTTGTTTTAAATCTTACAATATCGGATGGATTTTATTTAATATCATCTATGAAAACTAACAGAATAGTATTTACTGAAATTAAAAATATATCTGTTTTAAGTACAAAATTCTTTTCTATCAAAAATGTGTTAATTTCGACACAAACTATTTTTTTTAATTTTATCGAACTATGAAAATATCAAACTATGAGAATAGCATTTATAAGTGTAAATAAAAGGAGAGAATTGATAAATTAATATTTTCTTACAGCTTATTTATTTAATCTGTCTAAACTTTGTTCGAATCATCTATCGAAAATTTTTTTCTATATAAATGCTACAATATTTTGTGATAAGTACTTTACTGTTTAATTGTCTTTCGCCTACCTTTCATTATTTCAAATTTGACCCCGTTATTACAAATTATAGCATCGATAACTCTAATAATTATACTATATTTAATAGTTTCAATGATACAATAAAATTAACTTTGACCGCAAAAATATACAAAATGGATCAACCCTCTAAATTTTCTCAACCTGGAATTTATTTTTGGATAGAAAGTAAATGTGATGACAATTGGAATATAATACCAGAAACAAAAGAATGGTTTGATATTTATAGTCCTGGAGCTAATGACTTATATTATTCTATAGCTTTTAATGCAACTAAAGATTTTAGGATTGGTTATAATGCTGATAACTTATTATATAACGCTGGTCTTTGCTTTCATTATTCCTATCAATATCATCCTAGAGGAAAGTTGTTTATTAGCATTTGATAGACGATTAATAAAGTTTGATGAAAAATATTAGCATTCCATTGGATTTTCAAGGGTTGTTTTATAATCATCATTTGGACAATCTTACAATAATCGGATTAGTCGACAGGCAAACTTTTTCATTAAAAATATTAAAATTTGTTCAAAAATGCACACATTTTGACGAACTTTTTGATGAATAATCGTTACAACTCTCGATATTCAGACTGACAAATTTTTGATGAAAAATCTTACAATAATCGTTCAATATTTGCATTTAGTGGAGTATGAAAAGTGTTCCAGAGTAGGTACCATATACTACTTTTAGCATTACATTTTTTAGGCGAGTGAGGGAGGAGGAATAAGGATCTCAAAATTTTCTAAGGAATAGAGCTAAAAACCTTAATGCTTCATACAATAAAAGAGCATGCAAGCATTAATGATTTTAGAGCAAAACATATTTTAAAAGGGATTTTTATTTTTAGAAAAAGCTACAACATGATGCATTCAAAGGGGTGTCAAGAAAACCTTCAAAGAGCGCAATAGCGCCCGCGGGCGCCGCGTTGGACAGCCCTGATTTAAGGTATGTGCGCTTGCAAAATTGTATGGAAAATTCAACGGTATTTCTGGAACGAATTACCATCGTTTACCAAGGTACAGCTGTATATTAACTTTAAAACAGCTCATTCAAGAAAGCTTACATTTTGAAAAAAAATCATAACCATTGCATCTCAAAAATGCGAAGGTATAGTAGAAGATTAAGTGCTGTCAAAAAAAAAAATAATAATAAGTAAGATAGAGGAACATATTTAATAACTAAATGAAGGAAATATCAATTATTTTTTATAATCTTAGTGATGTGTGGTTGCAATCCATTGGTAAATAACTCCAGGGACACAGCTTAGAAAAGCAGGATATTTATGACTTGATTAAATTATAATAAAAGTTACAACAAATTAAATGAAATATATATTGCGGGGAAACAGAACTCCCGCTCTGATAAACACAACTACATCTTCTAAAGTCTACAGACGGAATGAGAAGAAAAAAAATGTACATGTAGATATTAACCGCAGACAGCGGAAAACAGCTGACACATTGAAATTGTCCGCAGCTGCAAGAGAGTGATAGTTCAAACTTTCGTTTAATGAATATTATCAGGGTTTGTACTGTACAACACAATTTTTGCTACCAAATTCATTACTTCAAAGAAAAAGAGCTGAGTTATCTATACTGATCTGACATCTGATTAAGTAAAAAAAAAAAAATGAAGAAATATAAAATGAAAATTAAAGTAGATATTTCATTTCCATTTTGGGTCAATACAAGACAAGTCTTAATTGACTGTATCATATTTTAGAAATTGATGTTCAGTAAAATATACAAAATGGATCAACCCTCTAAATTTTCTCAACCTGGAATTTATTTTTGGATAGAAAGTAAATGTGATGACAATTGGAATATAATACCAGAAACAAAAGAATGGTTTGATATTTATAGTCCTGGAGCTAATGACTTATATTATTCTATAGCTTTTAATGCAACTAAAGATTTTAGGATTGGTTATAATGCTGATAACTTATTATATAACGCTGGTCTTTGCTTTCATTATTCCTATCAATATCATCCTAGAGGAAAGTTGTTTATTAGCATTTGATAGACGATTAATAAAGTTTGATGAAAAATATTAGCATTCCATTGGATTTTCAAGGGTTGTTTTATAATCATCATTTGGACAATCTTACAATAATCGGATTAGTCGACAGGCAAACTTTTTCATTAAAAATATTAAAATTTGTTCAAAAATGCACACATTTTGACGAACTTTTTGATGAATAATCGTTACAACTCTCGATATTCAGACTGACAAATTTTTGATGAAAAATCTTACAATAATCGTTCAATATTTGCATTTAGTGGAGTATGAAAAGTGTTCCAGAGTAGGTACCATATACTACTTTTAGCATTACATTTTTTAGGCGAGTGAGGGAGGAGGAATAAGGATCTCAAAATTTTCTAAGGAATAGAGCTAAAAACCTTAATGCTTCATACAATAAAAGAGCATGCAAGCATTAATGATTTTAGAGCAAAACATATTTTAAAAGGGATTTTTATTTTTAGAAAAAGCTACAACATGATGCATTCAAAGGGGTGTCAAGAAAACCTTCAAAGAGCGCAATAGCGCCCGCGGGCGCCGCGTTGGACAGCCCTGATTTAAGGTATGTGCGCTTGCAAAATTGTATGGAAAATTCAACGGTATTTCTGGAACGAATTACCATCGTTTACCAAGGTACAGCTGTATATTAACTTTAAAACAGCTCATTCAAGAAAGCTTACATTTTGAAAAAAAATCATAACCATTGCATCTCAAAAATGCGAAGGTATAGTAGAAGATTAAGTGCTGTCAAAAAAAAAAATAATAATAAGTAAGATAGAGGAACATATTTAATAACTAAATGAAGGAAATATCAATTATTTTTTATAATCTTAGTGATGTGTGGTTGCAATCCATTGGTAAATAACTCCAGGGACACAGCTTAGAAAAGCAGGATATTTATGACTTGATTAAATTATAATAAAAGTTACAACAAATTAAATGAAATATATATTGCGGGGAAACAGAACTCCCGCTCTGATAAACACAACTACATCTTCTAAAGTCTACAGACGGAATGAGAAGAAAAAAAATGTACATGTAGATATTAACCGCAGACAGCGGAAAACAGCTGACACATTGAAATTGTCCGCAGCTGCAAGAGAGTGATAGTTCAAACTTTCGTTTAATGAATATTATCAGGGTTTGTACTGTACAACACAATTTTTGCTACCAAATTCATTACTTCAAAGAAAAAGAGCTGAGTTATCTATACTGATCTGACATCTGATTAAGTAAAAAAAAAAAAATGAAGAAATATAAAATGAAAATTAAAGTAGATATTTCATTTCCATTTTGGGTCAATACAAGACAAGTCTTAATTGACTGTATCATATTTTAGAAATTGATGTTCAGAAAGTTGGGGGGGCACGTGCCCCCTCGTGCCCCCCCCCCCCCCCCCCCCCCCCCGAGGCTACGCCTATGTACACTGTTAGATAATTTTCTAGGGAAAGTTTTATTATATAACATATCATTTTACGTTGCTTAATTCTAGAATTAAAGGGGGAAATTCGAAAATCGGGTGACCATTTTTTTAAAATCAAATATTAGCCTTTTCAATATTTGATCGATTATGAAAGATTAGCTTTCTGAAAAAGTTCTACTGGACGGATTTTGATGAGAATTGTATTGTTAGTTAGATGCTATTTCAGGAACGGTTATAGTATACTACATATTGTTCCACGTTGCTTAGTCAAACAGTTATGTGTGAATGGTATATAGTCAGGTGAACCCGATTCCGAATGATTAGCCTTTTTGAAAGTTTTTACAGGGCATATTTTTTACGACTTTCATTGTTAAGTAGATAATTTGTAAAGATGGTTTTAGTATATTTCATATCGTTCTGTTAGTTTTAGAATTATGTGGAAAAGTTCTATAATCAGATGAACTCGATTATCAAGCATTAGCGTTTATAAAAACTTCTACTGAATGGATTTTGTTAGTTAATTTGTTTGCATTGATAGTTCGATAATTTTTAGTGATGGTTTTAGTATATTGCATATAGTTTTATCATTCTTTAGCAAACCCTAACTGTAAATGACCAAATTAAAGAGTTGGTCATTACCAGCTAAACTTTTGACTACACATTAGAAAATATAATAGCGCAATGGCGTCATTTTTCAGTAATGTGGAAGGATATTCCAGGTAAATATACAGATTTCTTTCAAATACAAGGTCATTTGTAGAAACCGACCAGCGCAGCGGGCGTAGCTTGCTAGTATATATATATATATATATATATATATAAATCTAAAGAGACGATATATATGTTAGAATACGCTGACGTCGATGAGATGGAATATTGAGATTGGATGGAAGCAGCATTATATCAGTCGTATAATACTATTCAATTGTGTAATACTATTAATACAACCGTATCGTGGCGGGACAAGGAAATAAATCAAAGCATTGAGTGTTTCTCCAAGATGAAACAAAAACAAGGCGATGAATAATTCTATGCTTTTATTAAACCATAATCGAAGAAGCAGTCCACACATGATTTCCCTCTCTAAGAAATTAGATGTCACAAGCTGTTACTAAAAAACGTCGAACAAAATATTCGTTTTAATAATTTGGAATACATGGTCAGTCAAACGCACAGCCAGGGAACTGTTTACAATTGAAAATTCGGCCAAAATCCGATTGAAGATCGAATGCACCTGCTTTATGTGAATAAGCGGAAAGACACCAAATCATGACGTAACGTGCGCTCTAGCCAATGGAAGAAGACGGAATACGCGTACAATCTACGTCATGACCAATGAGAATAATAAAGGAAAGAGTTCTGACACATTCTAAGTGGACGTATTTTATAGTAAAGCGAACCCAAGGCGCAAAAAAAAAACTCGGAAAGAGGAAAAAAAATGACTTTCGAAAAAACATTCGAATTCACAGAAATTATCAGAAATCCTGATATAATTTAGGAATAACTAAAAGCTTTATATTTAAGTAAATCGGGCAAACTAATAATGAATTTAAGGGGAATTTAATAGAATTAACGATAGATATTATTAAGGAATAAGGAATTATTGAAACTGGTGGTAATTTAGCATAAAACAGAGAAACATCGCGAAGGAAGATTTAATAATGTAACATATATATATCGTCTGGCAAAACTTAGCTATAAACAATTGATATAGGTTACGTATGCAAAAATCCACCGGTAGTAAAATTTTTATTTATTTATTTTTTAATTTTAATTACTTTTATATTGAAAATTATCAGAGAATTAATAAAATTTATTAGTTTTCCATTCCTAAAGTTTTTAAATTAACTTCAAATAAAATTAATATTTTATGATCTGTCTTCATTGGGAATCAAAATCTGAACTTATTGACATTGCTTGGAGATGAGCACTTGGTTGGAATACTGTGTTCATTGTTAAATAAACAGTAATTCCAGGCAATATTAGATGAAACTTATTAAGATTCTTTATTGTCATTTTAAAATTCACTTAATGGCAGTTTAAAATAGAAAATCCAACTGAAACAGTTGAATAATGTATTACAAACTACTTTGTTAAATAAAAGAAGAAAAAATACTTTGAGAAATTTTGAGACTAAAAGACTAAAATTTTTAAAGTAAAAATATTACATTAAAGTAAAAACATTATTTCTTTTTGTAACGTATTTATATGAAGTAAAAAAAAAAAAAACCTCTTACTGTACATAAATTAAAATAAAACAGGACAAGTGTGAACTCGCACCCTGAGGGTTCCGTACGGTTATGTCATATTACTGTAAAGCTTAGTAAATACATAGTTTCTTAACAAATGTATAAAAATAAGAACTGGCTACTTATACCTAGATCCTTCTTATAATTGTTGTATCATTAAAAAGCTGTAATTTATTTAATTAACTTACTTAAATCTTAACCAAATTTATTTGTGATTAGTTTTTGTGGGAGCCCCAGGCTTCAGCCCTTCTTTAATATCTATAATATATCTCTTTAACGTTATAAGACCTTCCTTCGTGCCAAATTTCAAGATTCTAGGTCAGCCGGAAATACCCTATAGGTTTTGAGAGTGACTTTGTAGGAAAAAACGCTGTTTTAAAACATCACAACTTTTAATTGTATTGAGTTAGAAATTTGAAGTTTTTACAAAACAATGGGGCAATGGATCTTATTATTTGATATTAATTTCAACTTGACAGATTCAGCTGTTCCTGAAAGAAAAAAAGAAAAAAGGTCTTAACAGACAGCCAGTCAGACGAGTTTGTTAAGTAATAAATCGATAGTGATTTATTTATTAATGATTTTCGGATTTTTTCCTCTACATGTGCTATAAGATATTTCTTTGTAACAAATTTCAAGATTCTAGGTTAACGGGAAGTATTCTAAAGGTTTTGAGAGTGAGTTTGTATAAAAACGTTGTTTTAAGGTCATAACATTTTATTGCATTGAGTTAGAAGCTCGAAATTTGTAATTTACAAAACAATGGAGCCGTGGACCTTATTATTTGATATTAATTTTAGATACTTTCAGCCGTTCCTGAAAAAAAAAACGATCTTGACAGACGGACGGATAGCGATGTGATCCTATTAGGGTTCCATTTTTCCCTTTTGAGATACGGAACTCTAAAAATGTTTAATATTTTATATTGTCTGAAGAAATATAGCTTCAAGATAAGCTTTTATTTAAAAAAAATCTATTTTTCCAAAATTTCAAAATTTTCCAGAAAAAACTGAAAAAAAATAAACGTTTTTTCCATCATTTCAAAATTTCGGAAACTTTACACCTCTAGTGACGCCAGCATCTTGAAGCCTTGTGCTAGGAAAAACATTGGGATCTGCTTTATATACATATATATATATATATACTCCAGAAATTCACAGTACTATACTGCATTATATGTACATTGTTCATGAAAAAATTCGACGTACGCAATACCTCATAAATCCTAAAAAATATTACAAAGAACATTGTCAGTTTTTGCTTCATTGGAGCAGCTTCATTTTTTGTGAGCCATTCCATACTGGATCGCCTTGTTTCACTTTTTTCACGGCCATTTTTAAACAACCTGTTCAGTATAATTTAATAGTTATTAGTCTGTTAGATAACATATGGCGTCACTGCGCATCATTAGAATGCTTTGTAATTCTGACCTAATTGAAAAAATTTGGTTTATTTTTGGAGAATTTTGCAAGGCATAAACTGTTACTCTTGTTTTTATATTGTTTTTGTATTTTATCTTCGCCCAATGTAGGCCGAGGATGTTATTTTATTATTTAATTCATTTAATATGAAAATAATTTACAAGAAGTGGATAATTTAAATTTTATTTTGAATCTGTGAATTCTATATGATTCTAAACCAAAAGTGTGAACTGTATTTGTTTTGTATCTTCTAGACGCTATATCTCTATGTCGCCATTTTCTTATAAAGTCCCTATAATGTAATTGCATCAAAATCAATTAACTTGCAAAATGTAATTTTCAGTTAATTTACACTGCAAAAATAATTCTTGCATATAATAAGAAATTTAGTAAAATTAATATGATAAATAATTTTTAAATGTAGAATAAAATAAGATTTCTTTTTCTGAAAAAAGGAAATCTTCCTCAAGAATTAAAAGATCTCATACAATGCAAATGCAACGCATCGGTTTGCTACATCAATTTGTCTTCAGGAACTTTAAAAATATTTATTTAAAAATATTAATATTTTTTTAAAGAAAAAAGTAATTTTTATGAGTACTTTTTACTACGAGATTCACATTTTCAAAATTTTCTCTCAAAATAAAAAATTCTGAAGAAATGTAGACTTTTACCATGGTAGACTTACCATGGAGCAAATTGCGTTTCATACCACTATTTTCGAATAGTAATATTCGTCTTATTTTATAGCAGAATTTAATTTTCTAAATAAAGCTAATATTTCTATTGAAAAATTGCGGCAATCAACAACTGAAAATAATAGTATGAAATCTAATAACTTTATTTTTCATGATACATCGAATCTTTGAAAATTTATTTTCTGCGATAAGTAGATTTAAAAGTTTTAAGTACTCCTTAGAGATCTACAGACTGTGCACCCTAAAAAGGGTTGTATCTTTTGATCTAATTATTGTATTTAATTGGGTTTGCATCATTTTAATCCAGAGTACTTTATAAATGAAAAAATAAAAATGTGATATTTTGATTTTTTTGTGCCTCGGATGATCAAGGACAGAATTATTTTTTCACTTTAAAACTTTTGCTGTGGTTCAAATTGTATTTCATACCACTATTTTCGAATAGTAATGTTCGTCTTATTTTATAGCAGAATTTAATTTTCTAAATAAAGCTAATATTTCTATTGAAAAATTGCGGTAATCAATAACTGAAAATAATAGTATGAAATCTAATAACTTTATTTTTCGTGATATATCGAATCTTGGAAAATTTATTTTCTGCGATAAGTGAATTTAAAAGTTTTAAGTACTCCTTAGAGATCTACAGACTGTACACCCTAAAAAGGGTTATATCTTTTGATCTAATTATTGTATTTACATGGGTTTATATCATTTTAATCCAGAGTACTTTATAAACGAAAAAATAAAAATGTGATACTTTGGATTTTTTGTGCCTCGGATCATCAAGGACAGAATTATTTTTTCACTTTAAAACTTTTGCCATGGTTCAAATTGTATTTCATACCACTACTTTCGAATAGTAATATTCGTCTTATTTTATCGCAGAATTTAATTTTCTAGATAATGCTAATATTTCTATTGAAAAATAGTGCTACTCAATAAACGGGAGGTTTGACAGTAATACTGGGATGATATAGTACCAATAGCCTTTAATGGGTTTTAATAATGAATTATGTTTGAATGTTCCTTTTTAAAATTTCTTATTAGTGCTTAGTATAAATGAAATAAGGACAAAACTGAATAGTTATATAATTCACATTTATTTTGACAAATACACAATGATAAATACACCAATATATATGTGTGTGTGTGTGTGTTAATAATGCAGCTAACATTCTCAAATCAGTGAGAGGGGTTATACAATACATTGGGGTTCACATGTTTGTACTTCACAAATAAGCATGATGACACACAGTGATACATAGTGATATATTATCAAAATTATTTTGAAATGCTGTAGAGAAATTCATGTTTATAAATGTGCAACAAGTTGCGGTTATTTCATTTACAATACTATTTCTTTTCTAGCAGAATGTTTGAATCTATTTTTAAAATATCACATATATGGTAAACAGAGTAAAATCTCTGTTTCAGAAAATGAAATTTCAGTGTGATTATAAAAATACGAAATAACAGCTTACAAAAAATTTGCTTCATGCAATTTTAGAATTAATACATGCACGCTGAAAACGTATTATTACTTTTTTTTTACATTTGTTCTTCACCTCTCCCTTTAAAAAAAAAAAAAAAAAAAATCTATGTTCCGCACATTTCTATCGTGATATCATTCATTTATGATATGAACAAACATCAATGTAGAAAAATTTAGTGATATAAAATGGACAGTGCATTATCCACGCTCCGCCTCTCTACTTAAAAAATCTAATTAATTAGAACTATCTACAAACTAAACTATCTAATAAACTAGAAACAAAAATAAACGAATTTTTCTTTAACTTTTCGTATTTTTCTCATGCACAATTTCAAGTTTCTCAGTGTTTGGTACGCTGATAACACAAAATTTACTAACTGATAGCAAGTTATACTAAAAACTGTATTTCCACACATATTTAATTTCTTAAATACTTTCTCATAAAAATATAAATGCGAAAAACAAGATTTTATTTTTATGTTGTTACGATAGATAGCACTTTGAGCTGCAGAAATACTTTATTTTATTTAAAAAACAAAATAAAATAACCATTCTGTAAAATCTAACCATCAATAACTTACTCACAGTTTAATCTTTGATTAATGTTTTATTTATCCAAGATAATTTTTTAAGGCAAAAAATCTTCTAAATAAACAAACTGTGTACAAAATACATTACTACATAGCTGCCAACTTTTACGCTTTTTCCCTACCACTACATTTGAACAGGAAAATTTGGTTTATTTTTCGCGATTAAATAAGACAAATTTTTCTTTTCAAAAATAGTTCTCGAAATAAAGCGCACAACTTGGCAACTATGATACTAAGGCGGAAATACAGTTTAATGGCATTTGAACAGAGATTTTACTCATCAAGCAAAATAGATGTGATTATAACATATTGCACTGAATATTCATCGTCTTTATAGCAAAAATAATTTTCTTTATATACATATTTTGCAGATATATTCAATTCATTTTTAATATAATAATATTGGCATATAAAAAATATCCGTTTGCATACAAATTACACTTATACGTGAAATGTATTCATTATAAGAGTTTATACTATTTATTTATTTGTAGAAACTCCGTTCTTAGAATATGCTTTATACGCCAATAAATACGTTAATCAAATATGACATAATCTGAACTAACTACTTTTTGTTTGATTATCAAATATTATAAAATGCAGGTACATAAATCAGCCAAAAATGATTTTATACATGCAGAACTGTTTGGTCACTATTTTCTAAAATGACATATTTATAAATATAAAAGGTATTTTTTCAGCATCCAAAATACTTATACTATATTAAAATGAAGTGCTTGAAACATAAAAATGGTACATATATACAACTTGCACAAATTTGGTGAACTGACAAAAATAATCTCGAATTTAATCGGGAATTATTGAGTAGATATAGAATATACATTAAAATATGTTATAGGTTATTGATGTATTAGAATTATTTTTTACAAAAGATAAATAAATAAATATATGTGTATGTACACAGTAAAGCAATGATTATGTAAAATATAGTGTAAATAAGACGTCTTTTCAATAGCAAGCTTGAATTTTTGTTTAAGGTTTTCTCTTTTAAACTTTGTAATTGTTCTCTCATTCGTTAAAATAATTAAGAACTTTTTCATTCAAATCAAAGGGACGGTAAATTTTATGTATCATAGATTCATCTTAAAATAATCCATCCATTAATAGATTAAAATATTTTGCAAAATCTTTGAAAAGACATATTCTCAATTATTCCAGTTATGCTTTAACCACTGCCATCCTTATACAAGTTATACTTTTCGCGCCTTAAAAATTAATCCGAAATTAGGCATTCATAGAATTAAAATTTATAAATAAGAAAGGTACATAAAAAGTATAACTATAAATTTGTCTACCAAGCTTTAACGTCTAATGAACAGCATGAATATTAATCAGAATAAGAAATATCCGCAAAACAATGCCTACATTAAAAAAAAAAAATGACAGAGGAAGAAAAAAAAATATTTTGCTTCGACTGAATTCTAAAATATACTGCAAAGGGAATACAGATTATATAATACTGTAAAATAATTCAAGGGAATAGATAATCTTTTTGTTTAAAACTGACCTGCTCAGCCAGCTTAAAAAGTTGGGTCATGGGACTTAGGAATAGGGCGAAAGTGATTCTATTCATAAAAATGGGAAGAGTTGGTAAAAAAGAGGGGGCTTTTCAGTTACGCTTTGTTTCGCTGTCAAGCGAAAATTTAACCTTTTCCCCCTCAAAATCCAAAACTCCCTCCCCTTCGGAACAATCCCTATTTCTCATATGTTTGGGAACGTGCCAAGGCCAGTTTTTAAAAAATGGCTTATGTCAGAAAACCATTTAAAATGAGTCATGTGCTTAGGAGTAAGGCGAAGGTGATTCTATTCATAAAAATGGAAAGAGTTGGTAAAAAAGAGGGGATTTTTCAGTTAAACGTTGTTTCGCAAGCAAGCGAAAATTTAACCCTTTCCCCCTCAAAATCCAAAACTTCCTCCACACCGGATCAGTCCATATTTTTCATATTTTTGGCAACGTGCGAGGGCCAGTTTTTCAAAACTGACTTTGGTTCAGACAACCAATTAAAATGAATCGTGTTCTTAGGAGTAAGGCGAAGGGGATTCTATTCATAAAAATGGGAAGAGTTGGTAAAAAAGAGGGGACTTTTCAGTTACATTTTGTTTCGCAATCATGCGAAAATTTAACCTTTTCCCCCTCAAAATCCAAAACTTCCTCCCCTTCGGAACAACCCATATTTTTCATATTTTTGGCAAGGTGCATGGGCCAATTTTTCAAAACTGGCTTATTTCAGACAACCAATAAAAATGAGTCATGTGCTTAGGAGTAAGGCGAAGGTGATTCTATTCATAAAAATGGGAAGAGTTGGTAAAAAAGAGGGGATTTTTCAGTTACACGTTGTTTCGCTAGCAAGCGAAAATTTAACCTTTTCCCCCTCAAAATCCAAAACTTCCTCCACACCGGATCAATCCATATTTTTCATATTTTTGGCAACGTGCGAGGGCCAGTTTTTCAAAACTGACTTAGGTTCAGACAACCAATTATATAAATGAATCGTGTTCCTAGGAGTAAGGCGAAGGGGATTCTATTCATAAAAATGGGAAGAGTTGGTAAAAAAGAGGGCGATATTCAGTTACGCTTTGTTTCGCTGTCAGACGAAAATTTAACTTTTCTTTCCCTCAAAATCCAAAACTTCCTCCCCTCCGGAACAATCCATATTTTTCATATTTTTGGCATAGTGCCGGGGCCAGTTTTTGAAAACTGGCTTAGGTTCGCCAACCAATAAAAATGAGTCATGTGTTTAGGAGTAAGGCGAAGGTGATTCTATTCATAAAAATAGGAAGAGCTGGTAAAAAAAGATTGGATTTTTCAGTCTCGCTATCAGGCTAAGTTTCAACTTTTCCCCTTCCAAATCCAAAGCTTCCTTCCCTCTGGAATATTTTTGGCAGCGTGTCAAGGGTAGTCTTTCAAAACTGGCTGAACAGTACACACTTTATACCACATAGACATTTCATGCATGTTTCGTAATCGTTAAAAGTACGGTATCATGCATTTAAGAAACTCTTATTTTTTTTTAACTTGATAATCTAGAGCAGGTCTGTTAAACCTTTCAGTAAGCAGGAGCTCACGTTCGCTAATTATATTCATTGAGGGTACCATGATTTACATGACTGGAAATATGCAATAATACTACCAAACTATAGTAGCGGTAGTCATACATACATGTCTACACCGAAATGAGAAATTTGAACGGCGGCGCCAAGAATACATTCAAAGGATGCCGCGTTGGACAGCCTTGATCTAGAGGACATCTTTCAAAAATAGCCATGTATTAAAATTTAAGCTTTTAAAGATAATCATTGCTTTACAAAAAATAAATCATTTAATTCAAAACAAATTAATTAAACACCACAATTTAAAAAGTCAATATTGGTCAAATTAGTATTTGAAACAAAGTCTTCAATTCTTCTTTCAATATTTGCATACATTTCTTTTATGTGTGCATATATTTAAAAATAGGAAATGATTCTTAATTTTAGTGTCAGTGCATTATAATAATTATTTTTATCTTGGTAAACTAATTTTATTCAGAGAAATTCAAAAGGTTTTCAAAAATTCAGCGAAATTTAAAAGAGAAATTCAACCTCTTTGTTTTACCTGCATGTTTAGTTTGAACATTTTACTTATATGTTCTTGTGAAAGACGCTTATGAATGCATTACATGTTAGTGTTAAATAATTGGGACAGTGAAAATTGCACACAGACACAGTAAAGGTTAAATTTAAGGAATTTTCATGTTCAGATAGGTTTAGATTGACGATTTAGCTTATGTTAAGCGACAAAATTTCACACAATGGTAAATAAGAGATGACAATGGACATAATAATTAAACAGGACATAAACAGTGATTCCTCATAAAAACATAAATATAGTACGAAACTTTATCACTCATAGAGGAAAAGTTTAAATTTAATAAACTGTTTCATAATATATTAATGTTCATCTAATCTATTTATTTTTTATTTTTAAAGAATAGTATTTTTTAACTTTTTCTATAAGAAAAAATCTTAAAATAACTGATATACGGTTAAGAAAAATAAGCGAAAAGTTTAAATCCGAAAAATAAATATATTTATCTGGATATGTTGTGAACATTTAAGATACATTAGAAAATTAGAGCGAAAATTTAATGAAAGACATAAAATGCTTTTACAATGTCCCGAATTTTCCTCCATCACAGACTATTAAAAATATTGAATTACTTCACTTGATGTTATTATATTATATATCATAAGTAAATTTCAAAATATTCAATAGATATAGAGTACATAAGAAATAACTTTTAAGGCTGTTCTGTGAATAGATATATGAAGTACTTAAAGATCTACAAACATCCATTAAACATTTAGATAGCATTTATAATAGCCAAAGATTCAGTCTTAAATGGTGAGATAATAGATTTTTAGTTTATCAGCTGTTTATATATTACACTCCAGGGAGAATACGAATTAAGAGAAACCTGTAGAAAACCCTCAACATTTTTTATTACAGTTTATAAAGACATGATTTATTTTTCATCTGCAAAATACACACATATTTATAAGATGTATTCATAAAAAAATTCTTCCACAATTATTTTTTATATCATGTATTTTATGCATTTTTTAGATGTTTTTTACATGTTTAAAAAAGACTACTACTATTTACGTGAATGTTTAATATTTTTGAATTATTTAATTTTTTTTCAGGTGTGTCTGCAATAAGGAGCTAGGATAAGATTTTTTAAATGTATATCCCAGTTTTTTTTTTAATTATACTTTTCTCATTATATGGTAAATTTCCATAAAACTTCCAGTTTTATATGCTGATTGACTTATAAAGTTTTTTCTAATTGTTTTATTCAAAAATTCTTTCCCTACGCTTGTTGAATATTAAATCCAAATTTAAAAAAACAGACATTTTAACTGAGTGCTTAAAATGCTAAAGGCATATAGCACTTTAAAATGGCGTATAGTGCATTTAAATGTTTGCAATTATTTAGAAAATGATCAATTAGCATATATTAGCAAAATTAGTACACATTTCAAAATGTCTGAAATTTCGTATATAGATTCCCAAATAAGCATATTGTCATTTTCTCAGGAAGAAAAGAAAAGTTTTTTGGTGATACTTTGAGGAAATTGTGGTACAGGTCTCCCTTAATAAAGATCCTAATATTTAATACAGATATTTTTTGTAAAAACACATTTTGACTTTGTTCAGTTAATGAATAATGTGAGTTATGAGTTAACTATTCTGAACTAAAATAACTGAGTGCGAGGTATCTGTAAAGATAAGTTTGTACTTTCACTTAACAACAAGGGGGTCATGAAATGTTTTGCTAATTACTCACTAGCAGATGAAAGTGTCACTGAAGACTGTTATGAAACTGCACAATTATTTCGCTTCACTTTTCTACTTTTTATGTTGTTAGGCTTTGGCAAGGCATAAAGAGGTAATGATGTGCGACGTTTCTGCACAGCTGGATTCAGATCGTAAGGGAAATTGGCTTGCAAGAGAATTTCTTTGAAAATTCTTACGATATTAATATTTTCTTTGGCAGAGCATTCAACAAATCGATTCTCCCAATCGATGCCCACTATCGTATCAGCTACTTCTTTCTGTACTTCTCTCTGTTTCTCCAGATCACACTTGTTGCCGACAACTACAATGGGGACATCAGACTGCTTGTGCTCTAGTAGTAACTGCTTGAGTCGCCCTACTTCCTCGAAGGACTCATTGTCATTGATGGCGTAGACTAAGATGAAAGCGTCTCCAGTATCGACGGCTAGCTTGCGCATGGCAGGGAATTCGTATGATCCACTGGTGTCCAAGATGTCCAAAACAAGACCTGTGTTTCCTACGTCATATTCTCCTCGGTACAGTTCTTCGATTGTGGGTAAGTACTCGCTGGGAAAGTAATCATAGAGGAATTGGTGAACAATTGCTGTTTTTCCAACGCTGGCGGCTCCCATCAGCACAAGACGGTAGTGGCCCTTGATGTCGTAGCATGAATTCTCGTTGACGCTTGTGAGTGATGGAGTGTGCGAGCTTGGCATGGTGAGAAGTAATGAGTAATGCTGTTATGAATTAGTAGAAGTCTGTTGTCTGTTGGGAAGAAATAAGGTTAAACACAAGTTTGGTGGTCAGACAGAGCTGCTTTCACTGCTCTTATAGGATATTCACTTTTATATGTATATAATGCTAACATTGACTAATAACATACATTAAATAACATAGAAATTAAAGTGACACAACAAAAAAGCAAAGCTATATTTCTTTTTAAAATGCCTTACCAAATATTTAGAGTAAACTGAAAATTATTTCTTAACTTTCAATTCCTAAATATAAATTTCGTATGAGTAAAATTATATAAAGACACATGGATACAAATACAGTTAAATAAATATTAACTGCAAAAATCGTATCAGTAGGTAGAGTGCCTCTATATGACAGTGGCGACATACGAATAGGGCGCATAACCAGACTGTGCTTAGAGAGGCATTTTCGTCCAAAGTATGGAAAACCTATATTCCAGATTTTGGCGATACTCGCACTGACTAGTTCGATTATACGAGTGAGACAAGTTAACAAGCATTAACTTGGCGATAATAACAGGCTCGCCAAGATACTTGGAGATTCGCTTTTGTCCAGAATTGCCTCAACCAATTAAATTTTACCGTAGTCGCCACTCTCATATCAAGGCACCTACGAGTAACAAATTACATTTCTTCAATTACTTAAAAGTGACAAATAGTTCTTTATCTTTCCTATCTAACTAAAATTTAATTTTAAAATTAAATTAAAATTTAGTTTTTAATTATAATTATCCATACTGAATTTTAAATTTAAACTTCAGTTTTTTTAGTTATTTGTATTTTCAAAAGATTTAGAGTTCATATAATTGTCACTGTATATGCAATTTAAGTATCTACTAGCCACAACGAACACAGGTTTCTTTGAAAAGTTTTCCATACTTTATCTTGATTGTTGGCGTTTGGTGTGATTGCCTATTATTTACTCTTCAATATTACACTATGATAATCTTAAAAATTACCTTTAAATTAAATTTAAAAAAAAAGTTTTTTTTTTTTTTTTGGATATTTAAAAAGTAGTTAGGCCTATTAAATATATTGATTTTCAAATTTACGTAATAGAATACTGATAAATTTATTGTTGTTGATAGGCAACCAAAAAATAATTCCACTTGCTTATTATCTTTAACAACTAAAATTCAAAAATAACTCCAAAATAATAATTAAAAAAAAAACTATTAATTTATGAAATAATTGCAATAATTCATTTGCTTTGTGAAAAGTACTGAATGATGCAAAATCTTTTTCTAAACTTTTGAAATCTTCGAAATACTTGGAACCAAGCCTACTTACGTAATAATGACTTGCCGTTGTTCCAGACAAACTTGGGGCGCGCAAAAATCGTAGTCAACTACGAGCATGTGGCCTGCAAAAGAAATCAGACAAACCAGAGAGAAAACATGTAAATATGGCTCTTGCTTAGCATCCTAAACAGAGCTATATTTACATTTTTTACAGACATCTGTTTAGGATCTAAACAGAGCTCACAAAAACTCGATATCATATCGTTATATTATCAACATAAAGTCATCCAAAAATGTTTTATGTGAGAATGTATGAAATTTCTACTTAACTTAACTCCTTAACTGTTGGGCTTTTTCGACACCTTAAACTAAAAATAGGAACGATACACCACTTTTTCCGTACTAAAATATGTGTTTTATATAATCGAAAAATGTCTGCCAAATAATAAAGCGAAGATTGCAATTAAAAATTAGTGGTGACCAAAAGCTTTTAGTAACGAAACAAGCAAACTCTTCTTGCCATTATTTGGCAGACATTTTTCGATTATATAAAACAAATATTTTAGTATGAAAAAAGTGGTGTATCGTTCCTATTTTTAGTTTATGGTGTTGAGAAAGCCCAGCAGTTAAGGGGTTAAAATATTAATGCTCTGTTTTTGTTAAAACAGAATAACACAGGTAAAATAACCATTAATTTTCTTTTTCATCCTTTTTTTAACCTTTTGATTACGGGCCAGAACTGGCGAGTATTTTTATATTCAATCGTACCACAATTTACAAAAAAATTTCTTCGTGGTAGATGTCTCCCGAAAATATCCCATTATAAATGTTTGACAGAGATTATTTTTCAAAAAGTAGTGAAAAAAAAAAACATAGTCTCTGGAACGTACTGTGTCCCAACCCCGTAATCAAAAGGTTAATATAGGCCTTATTTAATTTAATTAATTAATTTATTTTTTACGGTAATCATAATGATTACGCCCGCTCAGAGTTTCAGAAATATTTTTTGTTTATTTGTTTTTGCGTTGAAGTCACAATCGTTGAATAAACTTGAAACTTTGTGAGAGAGGTTACGTTTTTAAATAAAATTATTCTCTCTCCAATTTCGTAGTTTATTTATTTATATTTATTTATGCACATTGTAATAAATAGATAATAAAATTATAGTCTAATGTACAATTTCTACTGGAATTCGATGGAATTTCTACTTATCAGAAACGTATTCTCTCAGAAAGTTAGAGTACGTGTATTGCACAAGCAATCTGTATTGTAGCAAGGGCCGTAAGGAGTTGACAAAATCAAAGGTGGACTTTGAAATTTTTTGGTGAGGCTAATTCACAGCTTGTCTTTTCCCCTGTACTTTAATGATGTATAAGTATAGACAAAAGTAGAGTGCAGGGCCCCTCAGTTCATTAAAGTTTATATTACAAAGTTTTAAAAATTTTAAATGTAATATAGTTAATATTAGTATTGAAATATTATGAAGTCTAGAGGAGGTTCAACCCACCCTACTCCTTGATTGCATCTTGATTTTTCTTAGAAAACAAATCAATCAGTTCTAACTTTTAGCTTGAAATTTATCTTTTATTGACATCATTATCTATATAAAAAATAATTCATGATAAAAGTTACATCTGATTGATTAGCTTTCTTAAGAAAAATCATGTGGAATGCCGATTGTATATATAATATGTGTAATATAAAATTTTTAAACTATTTTATCTAAATAAATCTTATGCAACTTGGGTAGCAAGAGTTGTTGCACCGCTTACTTTTTTATTTTATTATTTTAGTGCACGAAACGAGCAAAATTAGAAATAGAAAAATAAAATTCAAATTATTGAGTCCACAACAATTGTAAAGTATAAGAAAAAGAAAGATTTTTTAAAGCATCTAAAGATTAACCAAACGAAATCTGAAAATTTAATTAACAGAATGAACCTATTTTCCTTGAATTATTCAAGGATTGAGTATAAATTCTAATCATCAATTAATATTCCTGTTTTTGATAAATGGATTTATTTATCTTTTTTTTAAATTAAGTTTATTAAATATTATTCACATTATTTTTTCACATAGAGTGGGGATTTTATTTTAGGGGTATAAGTTGACCATCATGAGATATTACCTCCCCCGCCCTCTTCAAAAATACGATATTCAAACTTTTTATAGTTTATGACATTCTAAATGTCTTATTTGTGCGTTTAATCAAAATTTTAATTTTTTTTTTGTACATGTTAGTTAAAGCAGGGGTAAATATTGAAGCATGAACATTAAAAATTAAAAATTCCAAATAGCTTATACTGCATGAAATTTTGTTGTAAGCATTTTTAACAAAATTATCAACAGAGTGACGAAAAAAAAATATATAAATAAATAAATATATAAAAAATAATAATAAAATAAAAACAGAAAGTTGCTCAAAAATTTTTGACGTATTTTTTTTAGAAAATTTAATAATTTTTAAAAATAGCTTTAATATTTAAAAATGTAATAAAGTTTTATAGAAATGATTCATAACAGACTTACTGAAAAATTGATAAACTTAAAAAAAAGTTTATTGAAAAAATCGCTGAAAGTTCTATTTCTTTGACATGTTATTATTTAGAAGATAACACTTTTCTTTAGATTTGGTATCTATTCAACACATTCAAGTTTTTCTATATTCTGATATGTTTTTTCTTTCATTGTTTTTTATCTCTATCTAGTTGGTTGATCTTTAAAAGGCACAAAACTTGAATAGGTTATAAGCGCCAAACAAATCGATTTATAAACCTTCAAATGAAACACACACTTGAAAACTAGTACAATAAAACTATGATGTAGAAAAAACAGATGACAATAAGACATTTTTTTTCTTTCACACACTTCAAGTACAAATGAGTTTACGTTTGAACACAAAGAAATAAATTTCCTTTAGAATATAGTTTTATTACCCCTGTTTTTGTATTTCATAGGGATCATAAGTTTTTGAGTTCTTCATTTTGATTCTTTCCAAATGCATGACTTCAGTTGATATTTGGAAAATATGCGGGGCTTGTGACTTCTAACTGGTAGTTAAGAAAGAGTCTTTATCGCTTTTCCAACATATTAAAAGTAACTCTCTTGCTAGATTTTGTAATTTAAGGATTTTTGTTGACTATTTCATGTTATTTATTCGGACATCACTGCATATAATGATAATTAGAGCTATTTTAATTTCACAAACACATCTCAAATCAGGATCATTCTTTTTCTTTTTTCTTTCTTTCCTTTTTGTTACAATTTATGCAAGTTCTTTATTGGACCTTTTCTATATAACAAAAATTTCACAGGATTCAAATATACTAAATTTTAATTACCAAGCATAAAAGTCTCCCAGGCTTAAGAAATAACTATTCCTATTCTACTTTTCTTCAACTGTAAATGTCTACACTTCTTTCATAAGTAATCTGTATCTACTCAGCAAACAGTTGTAAATAATAACATGAAACGATAACTTTTCGAATAGTGTCTACGCTTGATATTGCTGTGAAGGTACTGTTAGAATACTGAAGCTTAAAGAAGCTAAGTCTTGTGTTGGATCCTTTTTGAACTAGTAGTATAGATTCTGCAACTTTGTATAATTGTTAAAATAATTGTAAAAATAGATAGATTTTCTTCTCACCAAACCACTATAGCATTTCAAATCTTTCATAATGCTACAAAATGTGCAATGGGTGTGTGATTTACAATTGCACCAGTTTTTCCTGAATAGTTCACCTTTTTTTTCAAAAGGATGTGTAATCAGTTTTTCTACTAATGAAATTGTGGTATCATCACATTTCATCTAACAGCTGCTGTAGTATACGGAAACTAATAATGCTCGATAATGCTGTAAAGTGTTCGATTCTTGTGATCTTTATTAATTTCTTTTATTTGTTGATTTGGTAGTTTTTTAGAATGTTTTATCTGTTTTCAAAACGAAATATGACCAGTTTTATCTTTTTGCGATGTCAACATAGTAATGTAATCTGATTTCATGATGTCTGTATCTTACACAAATTCTGGAAGCCATTGATTAACTTTAAAAGAACAAATGATTTTCAACATGTTTGCTTCTGTCAGCAGCAATATATCAAACACAATCTGCTATTTTTGTTTCTTGTTTAGTCATTTTCACAATGTATTTCAATTTCTATTTACAGTCTGTTTTGACCCATTTCTAAAAAAATATTTTACCATGAGGAAATCCATTTCTTGATTTTTTTCCCTTTTGTTATACATAAATAATAATAATAAAAAAGTATGTGTATCTCTATCTATTAAATATATTTATTCAAATGTTTTAAATATTTTATTTAAGTTACGTTAAACTGATAAAAAAACTCAAGGTATCTAAAAAGAATCATGACTTACTTTATAATATTTAGAAATGTGTAATACTAAATAGTAACCAGTCTTTTAGCCACTTTAAATTTACTTGTTTGTATACTGATTTTTTTAATAGCTGAAATATAATTTTTAATTTTTAATTTAAAATGTACAACTGTATATTATCAGTTGGTTTTGATATATTTAACAAGATTTAGATATATTTAATAATATAAATAAGATAAAATTTGAAAGAATTTAGAAAGAATAAGATACATTCGTAAAATGAAATGATCAAATTTAAAGCCTTCTAATACTGTGAATCTAAAATTTTCTATCGCATATTTTGAATTTATTTAAAAAAAAAAAATGCTGATTTGGATTGTAGCGTTTACAAAAAATACATAATAAGAAAATAAATAAGCTCTTACTTTAAATCTACCATTTTTAGCAAAGTAACGTTAAAAATAAAACAGGAAAATAAACAGATAATTAAAGATACAGCTGACTGAGAGAAATAAAACATATTATATTTTTCTAAATGCAACACATTGCACTTGGTAGGTTTTAGATTTTTTAATTCATCCCTTTTCAGCAAAAGAGCACACGAATATAATGTGATAAAAAATAAAATACAGTTAATTCATTTAAATGAAACTTTCTATTTCAGATTTTGCTAACTGCACCTGACGCCAGGGCCAGGTTGTAAATAACCTTTACTTTAAGTTCACTCCTTTTTAGAAAAGTAAAAAAAAAAAAAAAAGTATGATAAGAGAATAATAAAAAAGTTTACTTATGAAATAAACCTTTTTAGGTGCGTTCGTAATTATATAAATACGTAGCACCTATAGTCGTCGTTTGGTCCGTCCGTCTGTCCGTCCGTCTGTCTGTCTGTCCGTCCGTCTGTCTGTCCGTCCGCATATAACAACGCAAAAACTACCCAACCAAATGGTTTGCAATTTAAAATATATTATCTTTGCAGAATTTTGTCGAGACATTTCAAATTTTATTAAAATCGAATCAAAACTTTAGGAGATATTAATAAAAATATTTATTAAGAAATTTGATTTTTTTTTTTAAATCGGTGCTTTTTTGTTAGAGGAGCTTCCGATGGATGTTAAATCGTCAAGCGACCGAGATACTTATTTTATTACAGAAATTAATCTGCAGACGATATAATTCATTTCACAGAATTAAAAATCATCAAGATCTGAATATTTATATAACTAGCTGATACATATATATCTGAATATTTATATAACTAGTTAAGATATTTGTATGAACAGTGTCATAAAATATATACTTAACTAGCTGTTTAGCCCGTTCTACGCACGGGATATCATGAATTTAATTCTAAAACGTGCGTACGAACGCACCTCGTTTGTAACGTTTGACGTACAATTTCCAACTTGTTTATTTTAATATCAGTTTTGATATGTTTGGGATGCCAGTATTATACTGTAAAATCACTTTTTTTTTTCAGTGTAGGTTTCGAACAACTCTTGCTTTAAAGTCATCCCTTTTCAGTAAAATACCAATAAAAAATTAAATGCGATAAAAATAAGACATAATTCGTTCAATAAATGAAACTTCATTTCTATTTTTAAATTTAGCAAACTGCGATATCTCGCACCTGATTTTATGCTTTTATTTCGCATTTATATATGTATGCTTGAATGCTGAAAAAATGCTTGATAAAAATAATTACCAAGCGCTCTTTTCAACGATTCTTAGAATTATTTTACTCAAAATTACTGTTTAAACACGTTAAAAATATAGCAGATGATTGTAATGACGATTTTAAATTTTAATTTACCAAATATAAATTACACACAAAAAAAAGTTATAAAAAATAATAGTGTTAAGAATTCCCAAAAATTCTTATCAATTTTCTTATGAAAATACAGATTATCTAGAGTTTGTTTATATATGTAATCTCTTTTTTGTTTTGTTCTTACATTCGTGTGAATATTGCCAAATGACTTTATTGCACTGTTAAACTTTATCATCTTTAATTTAGGTTATGTTTAAAGTATTGGTTTCTGGCTCTGTATAAGGTTGAAATCAATAAATAAAGAGGTCGAGAAAATAATAAAAATAATAAAGTATGAAACAGAGTAAAATAATATTGAAACTTGGTGCTCTGCAATTCTAATTCAACAGGTGTTTTCAAAATAATACAGCTATGAGCAATCAACCATCTGATATATTCTCTGCCAACATGTTTAACAGTAGAGGTATATTCTTTTTCTAGCACGAGAATGTTTATTTTTCGAAATTATTGCATAGTTGCCAACCTTTCGATTTTATTTCCAAGCCAAATAAACATATTCTGAGCCAGAAATTTGTTTTATAAATTAAATAAAATAATTACGAGATTTAAACAGCACATTTTATTAAATATCTTTTCTAGTTTTAATATGTTTATTTTGCTTGAATTAAATTGGGAAGGTTGGCAGCTATGTTATTATTTAATAAATTCAGAATGCCACAGCAGTTGCACAATAGTTACCGCAGGCGACTATTTCTTTTTACTATTTCATATACCACCATTTACAAACAATAACCTTCATGATAAATTCCTCGTAGAATTCTACCATGAAGATTATTGTTTGGAAACAGTGGTATACAAAATGATCAAAAAATAGTTGTCGGTGGTAATATTACAAATAAGGAAAAACATGAACATTGTATATTAAAATACCTATTTAATTATTGTATATTTTCGTTCATGGTTATATTATATTTTCCTGATATTATATATTATTAATTTTTTTTTCAACAACAAAAATTTTTTTTTGTTGAAAACCACTTTTTTTTGCAATTCCAAAAAAAAAAAAAAAAAATTGTATCGTCAGCAGAAATGTTTTGTTAATTGAAGTAAAATGATTCAATTTTACTCCAATTTTGCTAAAACAACCAAAATGTACTCAACAAAAATGTTTTGTAGTTTTAATAAATTCCTTTTTCTGAGTGTAAGTTAGGTTGTTGCGAGATATATTTAAAGAAACGAAAACAGAAATACACGAAAACCACCATGCAAAGTTATTTGCTGATTAAAATTCCTATATTTATTAAATATCTATGATAACTTTACAATAATAATTTATGTTGCTAATGAAGTTTTCTAATTTGATATATGCAAAATGTTTAAAAACACACCAGAAGCTGAAATGCTTATAAAATCTAATCTAAATAAATTTAAATTAATTAAAAAAATAATTTAGAGTTTTTTTTAAACAATTGGTTTCAAACAAATCAAATTTAAGATCAGAGACCTAACGAATTGGAAGTTGTTACGTGAGTCTGTGTTGCTACATAAAATTTTATATTTGAAAAGCTAGTGTGTAGAAAACTAACTTATACATTGTTTAATATAAAGCGTATTTTTTTCTATCAGCTAATGTATTGAAACTCTAATAAGAGGGGTCTCACTGGCCTCCCTTTTAAGAACAACTTTTTTTCAATTAATAATATGCGCGGTAGATTTCTATTGCAAATGCTGTAGAAATATACAGCAATTTTTATTGTTTGAAAATAGTAGTATTTAAAAAACAGACCAGTGAGACCCCGTATTAAGAAAATTACTGCCAAAAGACAATCTAGATCTACAATTGAAAATAAATGCTATCCATATGGTGTGGATCCATTTATAAAACCTAAATTAATAGTACTGTGTAATTATTTCATCACTTTTTTCAGCTTTTAATGCGTGTCTTACTGAAAATTATTCTGGCTTTATCTGTTGATGCTTTCTTTTCAAGCGATGGGTAAATTAATTTTTTAAGTAAAAAAACATTTTAAATATGCATTTTTAAAAGAGCATCAGTTAGAATAATTTGTCATACCAGAACACACCTTGAAAATCCAGAAAACTTCTGATCTTAAATTTGATTTGTAAATATTCCAATAATGTGGCTTCCTTTACGGTAACCAAATCCATATGTGGGAACATTTTAACATTTTCATGAAATTTTCAACTTAATAGAGAGTTAAAGAGAAACATTTCGCAAAACATACCTTCCGTTTGGCTACGAGACAATTCCAGAACAGTGCAGTGAGCTGCCGACGAAAATTAAGAAGTCCACTAACACCAGTAAACAGCACCGGCATTCTTATGAAACTCAATTTTCAAGACGTAAAAACGGACGTTGCAAACCAACTCCCTCGGCAAGAGGAAAACAGAACAATGTCAGCTGAACCTGTGAGAACAGCTGTAAGTAAAGATTCGATATCTCTGCACAAAGTTTAAATACCTTTTCCATGCAGCGTATTAAGAGCATGCGCATACCGATCCATTTTTTCGAAAACATATTCTAACAATGAAAAGATGCTTATAGATTTGCAAACATATGATTTTGAAAGGATGTATCAGAGAAGAAAAGGAGAACGATTTTTTTTTATTATTTTAGCTAAAAGACGCAAATAGTGCTTTATTTTCTGCTCGATTTAGAAGTATATTTTTACATTACTGGGTTTTAGCGTGACTGCTGATCACGTGCAGAGTTGAAAAGTATCAGCATAATTCTTTTTTCAGATGTTCTATTTTATGTTATTTTAATTTAGAGACACGTTCACGTGTCTCACTAAATTTGTGTAAAGATATGTGAAGAAGCGAAACATTTTGATTCTAAATATTACCTCTCATCGTTTTTCACCCTTTGAATGGAACAAAATTTCTGAATAATACAGAACCTTTGTTATATTTTTTTCTTCTTACCGAATGTTTACCCCAACTTTAAGTTTGTTTGGATAGATTTTCATTCATTTGAAAATAAAAAATCATACAAAATCGAGTATGTATGCTACTGAAAGCATCCCCCCCCCCCCCCACCGGCATTAGAATTGCTTAGAAATATTTTCGTTTAAAAATATAAAATCATTCAAGATTAATTTTAGGTATATTTAAGGTTATTATCGCGGACCCGGGCAACGCCGGGCGGATCAGCTAATACACATATAAGAAAAAGCCACTTTTAAACCAGATATTTCAGGGCGCAATCAAACATCAAACATTTTCAAAGAAACCCTCCCAAATACCTATAAACAGTGTTCGAAATCATTGGTATTCCGTTGATCCGTGACTCTGCCCTGAAAGAGTAATCGGACACGAGCGAAAAAATATTTCATGATCCACAGGGCACCACTAACAGAAAATGCCTTTTTCTTCTTTTTCCACGAAAATATGATATCATTGACATTTTGCACTTAATTCCTTGAACATCCATTGAAACTGAAAGATGGTTTAATAATTTAGATGATAAAGTAAACCTGAATAAGTGAGAAACCTGGATAACTATGAGAGTACTTCTTCGGTCCCTGCATTTTTACACTGCAAAACCTATGTGAGTGATATCGCCAGTCTCCTTTAATTGACACTTCCTTTTCTCTGTATTAAGCGATAATTACCTCCATAACTGGGTGACCACATAAATGACCTCTGTAATTAACACCAAGCCGATACAGATCTGTTACATGGAAGCACAGGGAAATTTGTATTGAAATTCTATTATTTCGGAACCTCTATTAGTGAGATAAGTACTTCTTTATCCTTGTATAACTCAGACAACCGAATAAATGAGAAATATTTTTAATTGAGATTGAATGGGTCCCCTGAGTCCCCACATTCAGGTTAGACTGTATTGAATTGAGTGAAGAAATCGGATAAGTAATGAAACTGTGGAGGATTTAATGCTGGTATATAGTGACACAACAAATATTGATAATTTAGGTAGTTTACGAGCGATTTGACGTTGAATTCAATCTTAGAATATTTCAGTAAAGCTTTATCGTCTAATGATGTAATCCATCAAATATAAATGCAATTAACAGAGGCAGCACAACTATATTTATTTCTCATTGTTGTTTCCTTCGTGATTGTATTGTATCCCCTATTTATGTCACATTATCAGAATATATTGATTTTGCAGTTATATTTTTCGTATTCTTTAGTTTTTGTCTACTTTACAGTATTTTTAGGTAGTTATTCTGAGATCTAATTAATTTTAAGAGGACGAATGCAGGTTAGTTAAACACATATGTTATTTCTAGTCAAGGTTAGAAAGATATCTTATTCCAAATAACAACATATAGTTAACGGACCAGTGATGAAGCTTGCGGATAAGTAGGTTCCCATCTTCACTGGTCCATTGATTGTAATTTTTCTGTTCTAACGCTGCTTATAAGGTACATACGATGTTAACGGGAAATGCCTAATTATTACAGATAGTAGTTCTTACTCAAGTTCGGTTTTTGATTTTATTTTATTGGGTAGATGTTTTGAGATCTTTAGCACTGAGGTTGTTGTTTCGAATGACCATACATTTTATTAATTCCAATAACAACCGGACAATTGTTAATAAACAATCCACTGGACAGATAGCACAAAGTAAAATTTACTTCGCAAAGAACGGGAGAGTACAACCAAGGAACTTCAAAAAGAAGCCACGGGAATTGAACCACGCATCCCATGATCAAACATCGAGGTCTTTACCTCCCAGGATCAATGTTTGGAGCGGCAGCTTATCTTGTGCTTGTCATTACGTATAGGACTGCCTTTGTATGTTTTATTCTTAAAAGAAAAAAATAACTGATAGCTAATTAACTTAAAGAAGCATAAACGTTAAATATGGGACTGATAAATGTAAAATTAGTTAAATATTTACATAGAAATTAGAATTGAAAAATGTCCTTATGAATTAGGATGGAAAGAGAACAGCTTCCTCATCCCTTTGCTCATGTATATGTACATTTAATCTCATGTATATGTATAAAATTGTGCAATATGCAATGCATGCACATAATATTAAGTACAAACAATAGTAGATATTGACTATGTAAGAAGAAGATATGTAAATACTTGATTTACTGGAACAGTATGAACGACTAGACGTTAATAACAAAATATAAGCTTTAATACAGTCCTAGACAGATAACTCTACAATACTTTACTCATAATTTCTTCACAGCTAATACACTTTTCGCCCAACATATACAATATGTTTATTTTCCAATAGTCCAAATAGGCCTAACAGCGCCTTTACTGGCTATTTCTCATTTTGATGCTTGCTTCACAATAAAAATGAGAAGACTGGCTCTTTTCCAATTTTGAAGAAGTTCAAATCTTGATCTCGCGATCCAAAATATTTATAACAACTGCATTTAAATCATGGATAATAATAGTACTAGAGCGTCAGTTAACTTGATGATCATGCACGCATAAAGGAAACGAAATGTTTAAACTGAAATCCTACACACATATATATATATATATATATATATATATATATATATACATATATATATATATATATATATATATTGAATATGTATGCAATCGGTATTCTGCAATCATAACTGGAAACATAAATTAAAGTAAATATTTACCAATAAAAGGATTAAATCTTCCAAAACTAATTAAATGTTCGGTTCATTAGAAGTTAGTAACAATAAATTAGTAAATTTATTAACAATAAATTGATTAAGAGATCTAGTTTGATTGTTAATTACAAATATTTAATGACATTTGAAATTTTACTTTCTAATAATTGTTCCATTTAACTCATGCACTACTACATATTTTCGAAATTTTAACAAGTTCCGCCCAAATGCTTACTAAGATACCCAAAAGTGACGTGATCAGTAGAAACGTAGGTTGTTTTCACCTCTTATAACATTCATCAGGGAAACAACAGGGGGAAAATGGCCGCTTTTTTTACGGCATACTTCGTACTTTCACGAATAACATTCTTCAGTATCTTAATTTAAACATCTGATATTACTATCCCTAAAGACAGACGGTTATCATGAAATGCATTAATTATAATTATTGCATATTATTAAACTGAAAAAAATATTATCGAAAAAACTTTTTAAATTAGTCGTATGAAAGTGTTATTGTTATCGTGCTCGTTGAAAAAAGAAAAAATTGTCATAACACTACACACGGGCATAGAAAAATGAGGATAAACTCAAATGGTTCAACTGTTACAAGTAAAATAAACCAAAAATTGAGTATAAAAAACGACAGCTGGTGTGGAATTTGGGAATAACTTCGTTTTGATACTAGAAATGAAGATACAATAAGTTTCCAAATAAAAAAGTTCTTTTACCATGTTTTGGGAGGGCAAAAGTGGGCAATTTTGAAAAACGCAAGTTTTTTTTAACTAGGTCGAGTGGGAGTATTATTTACCTTGTATTGTTTAATTCTGAAACGAATGATGCCATCTGTAAGTCAATACGATCACTGGTTACAAAGTTGCTAGAAGTTTTATGAGTTAATACCCTAAAAGTACACTTTATAAGAGAGCACAACTTTATTACACTTATTTCACGCGCTTATACACTCACATACAAGTCATCTTGATCTTTTAGATGATGATTTGAACCGTAATTATCTGATGATCAGCACCAGGGTAATCAAAAATTTGTGGAGAGCCCAAAAAGTTATGTTCAAATGTTACATAATTCAGGTAAGTGAACGGCGACTCATTGAATTAATTCCATTCTACATTTATCCAAGGGCTTACGCTATCCTTAGTAATTTGGTGTCCCTCGACCGAATAAGAAAGACGAGGACGGCTGTAGTTATGGTGGGAACAAAGGACATAAAAGAAAGGGAGTGTGTTCCGACAAGTTGCCGGTCCAGTGATCCTTTCAGTTTCTAATATTCTATCCGTGTAGTGAGAGCAAAGTTACTGGCACTTTTTGCCGGTAGTTATGCGAGTAGTTTTCTCGTTTTAATGAATGAATAAATAAATAAATAGCTTTTATTGAAAGTTTTACAATTCACAAAATACTTTTATCTTATTCTAAAATATTTAATAAAAACTTTTTTTAATCTTTGATTTTTCTGATCCCCATCTATCCCCATCTATCTCCTTATCGTACATTCTGTCCCTTTTTACATGTTCTGGAATGGGTAAAAACGTGAAGTCAGCACTGTATGGTGAATTCAAAACTGTTTTGATGAACACGAATTGAGTCGTAATCAAGCTTTCATTGATGATGGTGGTTACCTGGTGTACGCTATAAAGTAGAACACGCACACTTGCAAAACTTACCATGACGTTTGCATGCAATACGTAAACTACTTAAATAACATTTTCATGCCGGAAAAAGCACACGTAACAGTGGTATTCGGTAGTTATGATGATCTCGATAATACGAAAAAGAGTGAACAGTTACGCAGGTACAGAATATTATCCCATAGTGTCAGATTTCAGAAAGTATTCCGGTTTAAGGCAATCAAGAGCGATTTCTTTTGGTAATGCTCAAAATAAGATGCAGTTTATCATCATAATGTCCACTATACTTAAAAAAAAAAAAAAAAAAAAAAAAAAAACCCCATTGTGGTATTGTAAGTACGGTGCATGTACTGTAAGTTGTTATACCTACGTACATGCGTAAGTTCAATTTAAGTAAGGATCTATTTTATACAGAAGTGTTGTATTCAGTATGGAATATGGAATATTAAGTCGAATAAATAAAAATATATTATAGTATGATGACAATTTGAAAATTATTTATCTTACTTGCTGTAATGCGTAAATAAAATTAAAATCTACCGGTAAGACGGTCTTTTATTTATTTATTTGTTGTTGGTTTCTTTTACAGTATGTATTTCTAATCAAACTATTAAATTACTTGATTCTTCATAGTCTACACAACAAAATTTGAAATTATGTAAATAAACAAATATTCTTTGACAAATGAAACTTCTCATCGGCGAAAATACCTTTCCAGCAATACATACATAAAAAAACCTTCCAATATTGTCCATTTCATTGATTTCGTCTCTATAAAAAGATTTATTTGTACACTGGCTTCACACGTGGTTCTTATATTCACGTGAATCACTTTTGTGGGGGTAGAAGAGTGGGAAGTAGCTGTTACTTCGAACTTCAATGACAATGGAAAAGACATTTCTATAGACGGCTGTTCTGAACAGATATAAAGAATACGGAGCACTAAAATAGATCCTGTATTTGAATTGATAGGCTAGCTTAACTGCGTAGTTTCTTGGTTTTAAATGCCATTGATTATTAATTTTTGGAATGGTGCAAGAAAATAGCACATACGTAAAGTATCACATACGCATTCTTCAAGTAGTTTTTTATTTCTAAATGTGTATATGAGAAGAGAAAATAGAATATATCAAAGATATCCCGTAGATTTTGTGAAATATGATAAGTATAAATAGCTATTACGTTGGGGAATTTTATGCAATAGGCATTGTTTCATAATCGTGTGGTTTTCCTTTTACGGCTGACTTGATTTAAACGATTGTTATGCATGCTACCAGGAGGGGGGAGGACCATTGCCTTTTCCTGGATTTTGAAACTTGGATAACTAATTTATTTCCCCTTCTAATGATAAATAAAACTGTATAATCTGTTATTACCAAGTGACGTAAAATAATTAAACACTAATAGGAAAAAAAAAACTAAGGATTTTTCGTAAAAGGGGCCTTGCCCCGTGAACGCCCCTGAAATACAGTTTTTAGGTCTGTTTTCCTTTTAAGTTCATGTGTTTAAAAATTATCTTAAACAAAGATTCAGGGGAGTAGGGGGAAGAACACCCTGACGAAAAAAAAATAAAAAAAAATAAAAACCGCTTTTAATTCTCTATTTTGAAGAAAGCAGGTAAAAGTTTATTCCTGTATTTTTAATTATTTCTTATTTGTTAAATTTCTGTATTGCTTTTTACATTGATATGTTTAAAAATTGTTTTTCACGGTGTTTTCAATAAAAAAAATTCTTAGTTTTGCGTATTTTTAGTTTAAGTCTTTCATTTTAAAAACCTGGCATCGGTTGCGGACCTCAGGTACTTATGATAAAAAATCTTGCCTTACCTGGATTTCGTTCTGCCGGTGCCCATGTAGATTGTATCATTCTTTTACGTGATATTTGAGCCTAATAACTGAGACACTAAATATGAGCCTATATATTATAATAATTGACCCAATAGATATGTTTCCATCAGTGGATGTTGCTGAAACTTAATTTCTTTATATGAAAGAGATACACAAACAAGAATAATACCATAATTTAACCTTTGTGAAAATACTTTTGTCTAACGACTTAACTTTTTATTGAATTTCTTTCAACTTCATAATCATTAATTTATGTAAAATAAACTTTTTACCAAAATGTGAATGGAGCGAAAAAAAAGAGCAAAAAACTTTTCGCCCTCTCTATCACAATCACAACCTATCATAGTTTTAGGCTATTTTAAAAACTGAGTTCAAATTAATTTTTCAGTTTAATCAAAAACTAAATGCGTTCCTTACATTTTTTTAAAAATCTTCCGGAAAACAATATTACAAATTTTATTCGGTTGAACTGTTAGGCCCATACCTCAATAGACCTCCTTCTTGAAATTCCAAGGCTGTACAAAATAAATGATTTAAAGCAGTATTTTGGTGTCTGTCTTTTAGTGATTTTTGCCCAAAATATTTTTAAAATATAAAAATTTATCAACAAAATTATCAATACTTATAAAAATTTATTAAAATTTATCAAAATTTATGTATTTTATTATCTTTAAATTCACAAAATGTATGAAGGGGTACACGTACCCCCGCGTCCTCTCAGTCAGAAAAATTGTCCTGAGCCTTGTATTCCGACTCTATAAATTAAGTCGCTTTTATAACTTTTATATTTCAGATTGTGTGCAAAATGAGAATTTTTATTTTCAAATTCTTAAATGAGACTTTATTTTTGGAATATTCCGTAAAGAGGAAAATATTGTTACGAATGTTGCAGTCCGTGTGAATAATTGCCTATAATAAAATAGTCCGAAGATGTCAACTATTTATTTGCTGACAAAATTCTAGACAACACAAGAAGTTACAGTAGGAGAATAATATTTCACAAACAGGCAAATGCCTCCATTACCACATAGCATGAAAAAATTCAGTGAAATGCATACCTAACTACCTAATTGAAAGCGCACTTTCAGCAATTATCGTTTATTGACAATACTTCGGATACAGTACTGTATCCGAAATATTTTGTGTGTCCCTGTAAATGAAAGATAAATGCTATGCACATCATATTATAAAACATGCATCTTGTAGTAAACCTCAGTAATGTATATAAATTTCAATATACTCAAAATAGTGTAACACAATTAAAATACGCTGCAAACAGTTCTTCTCCGTAGACCATTATGTAACCGAATACTTTTGTGTGGCCCTGTAAATGAATGATAAATGCTTTACACTTTATATTCTACTGAATGCATGTTTTAGTGTATTTCACAAACCGATTTCAATTTCATTATTTTTGTAATAGTGTAACATAATTAAAATTCACCGCAAACGACCATAATATAACGGAAACCTTTTGAGTTTCATTGTAAAATAATTATAAGTGGTAGACGTACCACATTCGATATTAAGCATTTTGTAGCGCACTTCAGTAATGTATATCAATTTTAATACATTTTAAATAGTGTAACAGCATTAAAATACACTGCAAAGGATTTTCCCCGTAGACCGTAATGCGCATTGTTTTGAGTGCCCCTGTAAGCGAGGTATAAGTGTAACAAATTACATTTTCAATACCGAACATGCCATTGCATATATAAATAACATTTATCAATTGCATGAAAATCCGAGTATATTTATGTGAATTAGAGTACGGACAGCAGGCCAGACAAACCGATTTTAAAAGCACTTTTCAACTATGTTTAAATGCGAAAAAATGCCTATTTCTGCATTAAATAAATATATGAAAGATTCAAGTTTAATAGTGGACATGCATCAGTGATCCTGATTAAGTGTGATCCTGGAAAGGTAATATTATATTAATAAGTAAGGCGGAATCGATCGCTACGATCTGGATCTATGGTTCATCTTTATTTTCTCTCTTCTACGAAACGTCAAACGTTTTTCAATGTAAATTTCAGACAATTACGAAATATAATACATCATATGAAAAATGTTATATTTCCAAATAATAAAATAAATAATAATAATAATAAAATTTTTCTTGGTTCTGATGAATGAGCGAGAAAGCCAAAATATTTATCAATTTTAAACATGCTAGATTTTTGCTTGCTAATGCATAGTGCAACGAAAAGGCAACGAAATTTACAGTGATTCCAAATAATAATGGACTCTATTTCATATGGTTGCTACATTGATTGTGTGATATAAATTACTTTTGTTTATATTTATATTAAAGTTTATAGATTTTCATTATACACCCCTCTAACTGCCTAGATGACATCTATCCTAAAAACCACACTTTTATTAGTGTATTTAGGGAAGATTTTATTTTAACGTGGTTCTCAAATGACCTGCAAAGCAAAATTTTCTGAAACATTTTCTGGTCCATTTTAAACGCAAAGGCATAATATTGTTAGGCTTTACTATTGAAGCGATTTGGAATCGAAATGAGTTTTCCATTTTTTGATAACTAAATTACTTATCGAGTAATAAGCTATCCGTGTCACGAGACAACACGTTTTTCTCCTAGCTTGCGGCGCCACGGTCGGAATTCGGTTCAAAGCGTCGACTTTGACAGTATTTTTTGAAAGATCTGCTTTTACTAAAAGAGGGAAAACGTGTTTCGATTACATAGTTTCTGAATAAGAACACCTGCCAATTTCATGCTTTTCAGAAAAAAAAAATGAATTCAGAAATGTGTCAGAAAGTAGCTCCTTTGGATTTGAGAATAGCCTTAAATAAAATATATTGTGGTAAAAACAAAAATATTAATTCAGTACTGTCACCTGTCACTTATAGAATTCATTTATTTAGTTGGTTACTTATTTAGTCTCTTACCAATCATTTATTTAGTTCAAATGTAAGAGAAATATAATTGTTTTTCTTTTTCCTTTAGGGACTCCGAGAAAAGGGGGAAATGTCAAGAACTGGATCTTGAAGCAACTTAACAGACTCTTCTAGTAACAAACACCGAATTTGACTACCTCGACTGTGAAGAAGCAGTAACCGGCCGTTTGCGAAGAGCCAAAGTCTTTGATTCCAGCACACGGTGGTTAGAGACAAATCTGTCATTTTTTTGTATCGATCCTATACCTATTATGTTTTTTATTAAAGAAAAATCTGACTAATAAAACGGTTGCCGCTATGTGTGACTTTTTTATTTTAAACATTATCACATATATTGTCTGGAGAGTTAAAAATATCCACAACTGCAGATACTGGACAAAATATTGACAAAGCACTTGAAAGTTTAATATAGCACATCTTAAAAACAGGGTTTCGTTCAGGCCATTTGCCCTAGAGAGAGAAGAGGGGTGATTTTTAGGGTTTCATTCATCTCACGAAACCCTATTAGTCTCACTTCTCTGTCGGTCTGTCTGTCCGTCACAGCGTTTGTACTCGGAAACTGTATAAGTTAGAGACTTGAAATTTTGTTTACTTACAGCTGAATATCCCCTGTCACACAACAAATCATAAAATTTTGAATACGACGGGAATTAGCGGCAATATTAATTAAAAACTCATTAAAGAAACTTAAAAATTACAATCTCGCTTAGATTCCTACCTTCCGTCCAGACTACCTATATAATACACACACACACACACACATATATATATATAATAATAAAAAAAAATTTGCCATTTTTCCTTAGTTAATTTATTCCAAATTCTTACAATTCTAAATTTTCCCCTGTTTTATTCTAATTTACTACTCTATATTCATTAAATCCTTATTCTTAAATTAGCTCTATCGTTAACTCTGTTAAATTCCCTTTTATTTAATTCTAAATTGTCCAAATTTACTTAAATATAAAACTTTTAGTTATTCTTAATTTCTATCATGATCCCCGATCATTTCTGGGTTTTAGAATGTTTTTTGAGAGCCATTTTCATTTTTGTTCCGAATTTTATTTCCCGCTCTAAGTCACTTTACTACAAAATTCATCCACTACCTCTCTGTCCGAACTCTTTACTAATTATCTTTCATTGGTCGTGACGTAGCATGACGCGTCTTCTTTAATTCCTCATTGGTTCAGTACGCGTTCTACGTCATAATTTGTGTTATTGCGCTAGGTAACAAAAAGCAGCTACCTGCGGTGCTCCCTCAGAATCAGTCGAATTTTCACTTGTCAACAACTCCCTGGCTGCTCGTTTGACTAAAAAATGTTCTAATACTTACTAATCCATACCTGGATGACGTAGCGATGTACGGCTAATATTGTTAGGTGGAAACTGTCCAAGAGAAATACTTAATAAAGCATTGAATTTGAAAAACCTTGTTCGTTTGATTCATGGAGAAACGCCTCTGGTTATTTCATTCTACTGTCGCTGCGGCCGCGTCGAGACTGCAACTGAAATATTAGGCAATTTACGACTGCTTCTAATTATTTACATCATCAATAACAACCACCGTTCTGAATTTCATTGTGCGACCATGTGTGCTCCTGCTTCTATTATCAACTTTACTCCCAATATAACATATAACGAAATATATTCGTAATATAATATATATATATTAAAATAATAATTTTATGCAATATAATAATAATATAACATAACATAATATAATAATAATATAATATAATATAATAATTTAATAAAATTATAGATATCTTCTTTCACAGCGAACTCGAGACAGGCTATCAATTTTCTCCTCAAAGTGATAAAAACCGCAACCAATTAGCGTTATTTCGGGCTGTATAAAATTATTCAAAATATTGCATTTACTGATTTGAAATTAACACATCTATGCACAGATTTGAATGCTGAATACAAATATCTATTTTAAAAAATAAAATAAAAATAGGACTCTACCACAGATATTAATTAATTTTTTTTTTCTTCCTACTATTAGCTCACACCCTCTATATATTTATATATCTTGTTCAAATTTTTAATCGTTAATAAAATTCTTTTTATTCACCCACTCAAGCTCAAATACATTTTTTTTTAAACTTTTAGTGGATGTCACTTGATGTTAAAACAGTTTTTTCAAATATTAATTCATTAATTAAATTAAATTAATTAATTTTAGTTTTAGATTTTATTTCTGCTCAAAAGTATAGACTCACTCCCTATTTTAGTCTCCTTCGCCCGCGCGCCGCCTGATCTTTGTCCGTGAACAGCTCCATTATCTTTTTACGAGTGAATATTTCGCTATAGTACTTCATTGTGAAGTTTGGTACTTTTTGAAATTCAATATTTGAAAAACGGCATAATCATTAGATTTGAAATTTATATCAAGAAAAATACAATTTTTTTACCTTTCTAACGCAGCTGGTCTAGCAATTTTGTGAGAAATGACTTTTCGAGCTATTAATTTTTGGCATTTTAGCTATTTATTTTTTGTTTAATTTTCAATACATTTCAAAAATTTCTCTTATATAAGATATTTAGCAGGATATAAATTTAGGAATCAATACCGTCAGTGGCGAAGCGTGTAGATCGCTGGAAAAAAAATTTCTTTTTGACCTAAGTAGGAATTGACTTTAAAAAAAAGTTTTTATATTACTTGTTATTAATTTGCTTTCTGAGCGCATAAAAAAAAAAAAAATAAAATAAAAATATATATATATATATATATATTACTTGTTTTCAAGTGAAAAATGATTTTTTTATATACGTGTGCAGCGCTTGCATACAATCTATAAAAGTCGGAACGGAAAAAAGATTTTAACCACAAAAAATTTCAGATACTGCAGATTTTAAGGTATATTGTACATTTTTAAAACTATATAAGATACGGATTTGAAATTTGGCATTTATACGCAAAACCACATGCCGGTTAAAATTTTACAAATATTGAAAAAAATCCTGTAACTTTTTATTTTAGAAATTTTTTTTTTTTTTTTTTTTTTTTTTTTTTTTTTTTAACTTTCGGGGAAAAAAAAGCAATGCTGATGATAATTAAATACCTCACTCACAAATTTTCACATGTTAAAATTTTTAAAACTGTATAAGATAAGGATTTGAAAATTGGTATATATACGCAAAATCATATTCTGTTTAAGAAATCCAAAAAATCGACCGATAAATTTTTATTTCATAAAAACCTGATTTTATTTTAATGGAAAATGAAATTTATTTGGATTTATTAATTAAAGGATAAAGTGTTTTGAAAGAAACATTAAATGAAACCCATTGCGCGATCTTCGATCACACTCACCCACTTGTTTAGAAAAGAGGGACTGTAATTCGTTAGTGTTTATTTTTCTCGACATTTACCTCAGTGGGGTAAATAAATTTTTTGCAGTGAGGCACTGTCCCCTATCTTGGATAAGTGCTTGAAAGAAACACTGCTTCCAAGGCATTTTATCTTTATGCAGTGGTCGGTGGGCTGTTTTTACGAGATGGTTTTGTTTTAATAATTGTTTAATTCCGAAGCGGATTGTTAAGCTTTCTTTTAAATTTAAAACCATAAGATAGTGAAACATTGTTCGGTAGTTTTGGGTTTTTGCGCCCCCCCCCCCCCCCCCAGTGTGAATCGCCAAGCGACCAATATTTATTGCCAAATTATAAAGAATGTATGACATTATAATAATATATGATGTATATAACATTTCGTGACGCATATGGTCCATTTATAGTCATATATGACTTATACATGTGGCACTTGTATAAGATGTATGTATGGCATATGATACAAAAATAATATATATATAATGACGTATATGGCACATATATGAGCATTTAGAGTATATATATATATATATATATATATATATATATATATGAAACAAATTTAAAAAAAAAAAAAAAAAATTTTTTTTTCGTCGTTGACTTCATTAAGACTATAATTCTGTGTAAATCCCATTATTCTAAATTATTTTCTCGCTCCAGTATTCGATTGTCAAAATTACATCTAGCGAAATATATAGTTTATTCCAAATTCATTCTCTTAAAAAATGGCACTGATAGAATGTTCTATTAAATTTACGCACTTTTATTTTCTTTAAATAAAAAGCATCCTAGAATCTAATAATTCAAAAAATACCCATTTCCCAGCTAAAAATATTTTACTTTTAAGAAATAACAACCTATGAATTTCTTTTCTTTATTTTTTATTTCCCTACGATTCCTGACAAAATATTACTTTTCAAATTTCCATTTAATTCGATGATACACACTTCAAATCCGCTATACACACATATTTCAATCTTGATTACATCATACCAAAACATCGTTCCATCCGTCGCGACAGTTGCTGTCTGCACGCACCGGCAAAAATGTTTGAACAAAAGCACAACTTGTAGCATATTCGCTAGACTCCAAAAAATGTCTCAAAATCATGTTCGTCTAATGTAAGAATACTGTCAACATCCTGTCGACTAAAAAAATTCAATATGTGACGATTTAACTGGAGTCACCATATTTTTGTAGACTCCTATTCAAGGCAAGGGAGGTTTCTCCGAGGAGATTTTCAGTCGAGCACCGAGACTTACTTCATTGTGTACGTATAAGCTACAGAGAAGAGGCAGTTCGTTCCAGTTCACACTTTATTCGAAAAATTTAAAGATTAATTGATTAAGCTTTACTCTATTGAAAACTCACTCCATGCACTGCTAAATTTAGGGTCGTGGCGAAACTTGATGATTTAAATTTAAATATAAGAAGACATCTTAGTTAGTACAGGCAGGTATTCTTTAAAAATCAATCGGCGGCCAAGGAGAACCTTCGAAGATTTAGGAAGTACATCACTAGTTGCATCCACCACCGAAATCCCGGAACATTCTGCTCTAAACGCGGGAAAAATCCGTATATCATTTCCCGAGCGCGCCAGAATACATTCTATCTAAAAAGCCTCTAGGCCAATCAACGCTCACGGCTTAACTTCTTCGGCGAATTAATATCGAAGTGAACTTACCGAAGCTGGCAAAAGCGCGCCAAAAAATGTTCTAGAACAATCTCGTGCCTTCTACTTCCTTCGAATAAATAAAAGCAGAGAGAAAAGGAGTACATATGTTTTTATCAAGTATGGCAATATGCCAAAATAATTTTTACATTGAGATTAAAATCTTCAGAATTTGAAAAGTAATATTTTGTCAGGAATCGTAGGGAAATAAAAAATAAAGAAAAGAAATTCATAGGTTGTTATTTCTTAAAAGTAAAATATTTTTAGCTGGGAAATGGGTATTTTTTGAATTATTAGATTCTAGGATGCTTTTTATTTAAAGAAAATAAAAGTGCGTAAATTTAATAGAACATTCTATCAGTGCCATTTTTTAAGAGAATGAATTTGGAATAAACTATATACAGTGTCTCACATAAGTGATGGGACACTTGTGCTTTACAAAAGGAAACTAATCAAATAAATTAAAAAAACATGTACACATTTTTTTTGTGGGTGTGTTTCATACTTAAATTTAGTAAAGATTATTACATAACATACATTTTGTCAAAATATTAAAATATTAATTTAATAAAAATACAAATGTTTAGAACGGAGCAAAAAATAGCTCACATAAGTGATGGGACACCATTATATATGCAACAAAAATCGCCTGAAATAAGCAATAAAAATATTTTTTGGGGTTTTATTTTTACTTAAAAGCAATTGGCAATAATTTATAAAATCGTCTGCAGTATTTCTCTCCAGTTTGTTTTGGAATTTTTGTGTTTTTTAGCTCTGTGTAGTCATGAATGCTAAACGAAAAGAAACTTCGCCTGAAATTCGAAAATTAGTTATTAATTTGCATATTGAACGTGGAAAATCTATTAGAAAAACTGCTGAAACAGTTAACTTGAGTCGTTCAACAGTTTTCAATATCATTAAACGATATAAAAAGAATCATATGATTCAGGATAAAAGAAGACCTGGCTGACCATCAAAGCTATCCAATGGAATAAAGCGAATTATCGTTCGAAATATTAAAAAAAATCCAAGAATTAGTGCTTCAAAAGTTGCTGCTGATTTACAAGCATTATATGGAATAATTGTTAATCCTGAAACTATTAGAAGGGTAATTCGATCTGCTGGATATCACGGTAGAGTAGCCAGGAAAAAATTCTTCGTAAGTGAAAAGAATAGAAAACTCAGACTAGCTTTCGCAAAATCCAACATAAATAAGAATTCTGATTACTGGAATAAAGTTATATTTGCTGATGAGAGTAAATTTAATATATTTGGTTCTGACGGTAGAATCTTGGTGTGGAGAAAACCCAGGGAAGAACTTCGCAAACAGAACTTGGTACCAACAGTAAAACATGGTGGAGGAGGAGTTATGGTATGGGGGTGTATGTCGTCCGCTGGAGTTGGTAATTTTGTTTTTATTGACAGTATAATGGATCAGTACAAGTATATTGATATTTTAAAGCAAAATTTGAAATCTTCAGCACGAAAATTGAACCTTCATAACGATTTTAAATTCTACCAGGACAATGACCCCAAGCACACTGCTCTGAACGTTAGACTCTGGCTGCTATATAACTGTCCTGAAATAATAAAAACACCACCACAATCTCCAGACTTAAATCCCATAGAGAATATTTGGCAAGAATTGGAATCAAGAATTCGCAAACACACCATTTCTTCAAAACAACAACTAAAATCGGTGCTTCAAGAAGAATGGGGTAAAATCACTCCAGAAATCACAAAAAAAATAGTCGAATCCATCCCAAAAAGATTAAATCATGTTTTAAAAGTAAAAGGAAATCCAACAAAATATTAAAACCTTTTAAAAAGTAAAATTTGTGGATAAATATTTGATGGAAAAGTAAGTGTCCCATCACTTATGTGAGCCATTTTTTGCTCCGTTCTGAACAATTGTATTTTTACTAAATTAATATTTTAATATTTTGACAAAATGTATGTTATGTAATAATTGTTACTAACTTTAAATATGAAACACACCCAAAAAATTTTTGCACATGTTTGTTTATTTATTTTATTGCAGTTTCTTTTTATAAAGCACAAGTGTCCCATCACTTTTGTGAGACACTGTATTTCGCTAGATGTAATTTTGACAATCGAATACTGGAGCGAGAAAATAATTTAGAATAATGGGATTTACACAGAATTATAGTCTTAATGAAGTCAACGACGAAAAAAAAATTTTTTTTTTTTTTTTTTTTAATTTGTTTCATATATATATATATATATATATATATATATATGCCTATATTATAATGCATATATAAGCTTTACGGTGATCTTGGCGAAAGCAAAACTGCAATATTGGCATAATCGTAATTGTGGGGGCCGCTATAACCCAAAAGTACGGATTGTTCCAACATTTTTTATTCCGGTGTAGAACGTCGGTGTATTATGGTTGGTACATTTTTTATTCCGATTTTTTATTAACCATAAACTTCTCTACGTTGATGAACTACACAGTTAGCCTTCGACCTAAAGACTACTGAAACCAGGACATCTGTTTCTTTAAAGTGCAATTCGAAGCTCAACGAACATTCATTTCTGGCCAGCGATCAAACCAATAGACAAGCACACGGATATCATGGGTAAAAGTCACAGACAATAAGGAAAATTTTTTATCACCAATTCTCTGTGACATTTATATGCATTATTTTGAAGAAAAATTTGGGAATCTGTTGAATTTTAAATGTTGTGCGCAATATGTCGACGATGCTTTTGTCTTAGTTGATAATCCTTTTAATATTTCCACTATAGTTCTATTGACGTACGCATTCAGTTTAAACGAAAGCGAAATTCTCTTATAAAACCCCTTTAAAACATGAAATCGAATATTTCTGACACTGCTACAATTAAAAATTGCTTTGTTAGTGCAGGATTCTGTGAAACTGAAAATTTTAGAAATCCCGAAAAGCGTCCCCGATGTTATGAATAGTGAGATTTATGTACTTGCGAAATTCACAAAAACTGAAATTTGTCAAAAAGTTTGCGTAGAAATTGAAAATGATGATGATAAAGACAACAAGAGCATATTTGTTGGAAAAAAAAAGAAAAAAAACCACCTACAAATGCAGAAATCAAGAACGCGTTGAAAATTTTAAAGTGCCATCGCTCGGACAATTTTCAAAAACAATATGAGTAGGGTTAATTAATTAATTATCTCCAAAGAGATAATTGCAAACAAACAATAATTACGTATGGTTTCAATAATTTTTCTACCTTTTTTTTTTAAAAAAAAAGTAATCATTTCATAAAGGGTAAGTTATTAATTTTCTTAATAGCACTAATTATTATCCACTAAGTATTTTCCAAAATCTATTATTGTTATCAATCACATTAAACAGCAGTATTTAAGAAAATAGGTAAATTATTGATATAAAATCATTCATACCTATATAAAGACAACAGATGGCAAAACCAAATAATTATCATAGGAAAATCCCCCACCGCACAACCCATACGCTGAATGTTCCTGCAACTAGTTAAAATTCTGGTGGTTAAAACTTTAATTTATTTGCCTATAAAAGCCAATAATTGTTGAATGCTGCCATATATAATCTATAATAAATTAACACAAATAATAGTTCAAACTTTCTACACGAATTCATCTCAAACATTTTGCAAAAACACAGTTCCACTATAAAACTAGAAAGTTTCAAAATAGTAAAAGGAAAAAATAGCTTTCATAAAACAAAAAAATAACTTCTTTTGTTAAATAGCAGCAATTCCGATCTAATTGATCTTAAATTGACCAACTTTAACCAATGCATGTTTAACTTTCGCCGCTCACTATCTTTTATCTGCGAATTAATATTGAAGAAATACGTTTCTCCTATGCTGTTGGCGGGAAAAGAATTTTCTAGAACATTATAGAAATTAAAAAACGCGGGAAACTAATAGAATGATTTTCGGTTTTTGCGTATTGAGAATATAAGTTTCTCGATAACAAAGCAATTTAAAAGAATGATCTTTTTTAGACAATTAGGAAAGGGCAAAATGGTTAATTTACACATATTAAAAGAAATAAAAGAGTTTTAAATACGGGAGTAAATAGAAAATATTTAATATAATAAAGAATTTAAGAAAATAAGTTTTTTTAAGAAGAAATAGTCTTATGAAATGGGATTTTTACATCTTATTTGTCGGAAAATAAAAAGTGAATTTAAGTAGATTAGGATAAAAAAATGTTTTAAATATGGACAGTAATGGAATAATTTTAAGCAAGGGAATATTTTAATAAACTAGGGTTGTAAATAGAATATTAATAAAAGGAATTTTTTACACAATTTTAAATTTTGTAATATATATATATATATATATATATATATATATATATAAAGTTTTTTCAAGACATTGGGTGTCTTTTAAATATACACTAAAACACTTTTTTATGCTTAAAAGACATCAACATAAACATTAAAGATGTTAACATCTAACAACATCTTTAATGTTTATGTTGACGTCTTTTAAGCAAAATAAAAAGTGTTTTAGTGTATATTTAAAAGTTAATTCTAATGGACGTATTTTGTGACTCTCCATTTTATTTGAAATATAAACATCTTTAATGTTTATGTTGACATCTTTTAAGCAAAATAAAAAGTGTTTTAGTGCATATTTAAAAGTTAATTCTAATGGACGTATTTTGACTCTCCACTTTATTTGAAATATAATAATATTGGGTGTCTATTTCAGAAACAGTACCCGTAAAGTAATGCAGGCAAGATCCAAATTCTTTCAAAACACTTTCATCTAGAGTGCTAGAAATTTATATAATTAAGGAGACAGTTAATCTTTAACGTGCCAAAAAATCGAATTTTAATATGGAATGAAACCAATTTAAATTTTCATTATTTTTTACAGGAAATTTGTGTTTCTACGTTGCTTTGTTTAAAATATATCACAAAAATAAGGAACTAATTTCTATTACGTTTTGCTTTAATTTTTGTTAATTTTAAATTAAATTTAAACGCTAAATTAAATTAAATTTAAATATTCTCAAAATACTATTTTTTGATGTTGCGTGCAAGATTTCGTTATGTACCACTGCATGAAGTATCATGAAATTAGCAAATAATACAATTTCCCGTTTATTGAAATTAAAACATTTCACATAATTAAGCATTTAATATTAAGGTTTCAAAATTAATATGAATAAATTAAATTGTACCAAAATTTTTAAGGTATTTTCGAGAATTTATTTTTTATTTCCTAAAATACCTAAAAAATTTTGGGTCATTTTACAGATAATTATTACACTTATAAGTTATGAAATTTCCGGATCCAGAGAAAATACAGTCATAGCGAAGCTATCTTGTACACAGTATCATAATTTGTGCTCACAGTTACAAGCGTAATAAAACTTTTCTTTTAAACGATCATGTAAATAAGCTCAATCTCTGTTTGATATTTTTAAACCTTTTAATGCTTCGAATGTATTTAAAAGTACCACAAAAAAAGAAAAAATAACTTCTTATAAAATAAATTTAATTCGTCGATTGACAATAATGCAATTTATGATTACTTTATTTATCATGATGCGAAAGCATTACATTGAAATACAGATTTAAATGCTAAAGTGATAAAAGTAGAACACAAAAAGGATTATGGAAACCTTTTAATATAATGGTCGACATGTTTCGAACGCACGAACGGCGCCATTATCAAGATCTACATAATAAACAAACTATTCTCGCAAAAATATTTTAAAATAAACTTGCAAAACACAAATCACGAGATGATATGTGCAATAAAAGCAGGCGCTTAAAAATAGTCACCTGTAAACGTAAAAATTAACATTTTCTTATTGCTTTTTTAAAATTGAACAAGACCTCGTGCCAGATTTTAGGTAATTCAAAAGAGGCTGATTCATTACATATACTCTCGCTACACATATAGATTTCTATCGATTCACGGATGATAGATGGGAAATAAATTCTTGTTGGATAAATTATTTTACTACTCTTAAAATCAATTTTTAAAGTCTAGGACCTATGTAATCTTGACAAAACTGTAGTTCTTCCGTCATATTTCATATCTGCCATATGCTCTTTTAATCTTATTTTAAACTTTCTAGTTGTCATTCCTATATAATATTACAATGTTCCATCGGCTTTGGTGAACGCATTTAAAACTGTATTTTAATTATAATTAGTGATTTTATTATATGACTAGCTAACCCGCCCGGCGTTGCCCGGGCCCAAGATAATTACAATCTCAGAGAAAGGCTTTAACCCCCCTCCCTCCCCATACCCACAAATATAATGAATAATTTGTTCAAGAGAACCATCGTCACCTACATTAACACGATCATTAAAAAAATAATTACATTTTTCTGATAATTAGAACATAACGAAGACGCTACGCTAAAATAGCTGGCTGATGACACCCCTTCCCGACCTCAATTTCAAATCTATATCTTAATTAGTTACCTAAATTTTTGTTCATTAGTAAAAATTGGCAATTATTTCCTTTCATTTTCGCAAATTAATTGGAGGGATCGGCCCGAGAAACAGATCTCTTTGTAGTTCAGTTCTTAATGAAAGCAGATCCCTGTCTGACACTTTCTCGGATCGTTTTCACTGGCGCCGGCAGATTTTTGGCAGTTTTATGTATAAATTAAAAAAAAATACCAACCGAATTTTCCAAAAATTACATAGTCAGATACAGAATATTTTTTTACATATGCTCAGAAAATTTCAAATTGATATCTCAATTAGTTTTCTTAAAATTCGCTAATCAGACCTGCCAAGTCTCCGGCTTTTTGGATACCAGAATTTAGTACAGAAAATGTTGTTTTGTTGAATCGGAGCATTTTGAGATTTAAAAGAACAACATTGTCTCAAAAAAATTACTGGTGTTCAAAAAGCCGGAGACTTGGCAACTCTGGCTAATTAGTAAAGTAATTTCGAATTTGTTCATTTCCGCTTGCAAATCCAACGCGCCAGTTCGTTTCTTTCACCATTTTGATTTAAAAGATGACATTTTAGAAGGGATGGTTAATGAGAATCTAATTAATATCTAGGCTAATTATTAAAATATTAAAATTCTGAGGCTCAGGTGCACATGGCCAGACCTTGGACTATCCATACCTAAATTTCCAGACTTCTAGGTGGGCTAGATTTTGCTAGCCATCGCCAACAGACACACACACAGACACGGACACACACAGAGCGAAACTTTCTTTTATTAATATAGATTATGTAGCATTAAATTGTTTGTACAGTCGGCTGAAAAAAAGAAAGAGAACATCGCACAAACTTTAATCACTAAACTGTAACAGAAAAAAAAAAAAAAGGAAATTGCTATTCGACTGGAAATAATATGTTCTATTTATGTTATAAAAATAAGCTTAGAGGGTCGTCTTCCTAGTGAAATTGTACCAAATTCTGAAATTTCCAGTAGGAAAACCTAATTTTGACATCCTATTTAGCCTTTTCGGTAAATTTTACATTAGAATACCAAAAAGGAAGTCGTTTGGTCAAGTAGTTTAGGAATTATGAAAGTTTAAATTTTGAAACTCCGCATGTTAGATTCATTTCAGGTCTTTGAAAAATTGATTACAGTGCCGGTAGTTTTTTAATTAATAGAATTCCGAAACTACTTATCAGAATTGGCTGTCATTTTGGATTCGACGAATTTGGGAAACAAAGCAAGACCAAATTGTGTGAGGATCAGACACATGGAACCAGAGATAACGAATAAAGAAGAAATGTACACTAATAGCATTCTTCAGCGCCACATAGTAGATGGGGCAAAAAGGCTCAAAAGAAGTTTAAAATGTTCAGATATTCACTCAAATTATATAGAAGTTAAATAAATTTAACAAGCCTAGCAATGATAAAAGAAAGGGGGGGGGGAAGCCATAGGGGAGCATGGGGGTTTTAATGTGAAAAAAATACCTCTTTCTACTTTAAATAAATATCTCAGAGATTCAAGCTTAATAATGGACATGCATCAATAGCCCATAGGGGCAAAAGGCTAAAAAAAGTTTTTCAGGGGCCACAAGAAAGGGTTCAAAAAGCTAAAAAACTGCTTAAAAAAACTGGTTAAAACCTCATAGCACGGAAATTTAACGGCCTAGGGCCCAAAGATCTCCAGAATAAGGCTTGGCTCAATAGTTCAGAGTTAGACGATACCATGGATATCAAGTTTATGCATACAAGTATTATAGGTAGGGGAGAATTGGGAAAGTTGATCCCTAGGTCTAAAACCAAGGAAAAACTGCAGTTAAGTCTCTGAAACCGGCAACACTAATAAAGTGATTCCTTATCAACAGATCTGACAGCAGAATTTCATTCACCCATTTTTATTTTTGTTGTAAGAAATAAATATCTTATTTCTTACAATCAAACTTATTTTTCAGTAAGGTAGTTTATGTTTCTTATTTTTTGCTAAATATAACTAAATTACTTAAGTTGGTTGATATAATTTACTAACATTCCTTACTGCTCAAATGTCGTTATTTAAATCCAATACAGCTTCTTTACTTTTGATTTAATAATTATTTTTTCAACACACGCACATTAGGGACACATGATCCCCATTGTATGGGGAGACTTGATCCTAGAGATCAAGTGTCCCCAAAGTTAAGCTAAATTACTGTTAAATTTTATTAACCCCTACTCCTAATTGTGACTTTCAAGTCGCATTTAGACAATATCAATATTAGTTCTTTAGTTCTAACTTAAACTTAACTTAAAGAACTTAAACTATTCTTAACTTAAGTCTATGGTTATCTTGGATTTAAAATCACTGGCATATATCCCTTAAACAGGAATATTTTTTCTAAAGATGATTTTTTATCATCTTTCGTCACAGATCAACCATTAACCCCAACAAGCAGTAATACAATTACAGTTAAAACAAACATAGTGACTCCAGGAGACATATAAGCCTTTCCTAAAGTTTAATTACCTAAAACGGGAAAATAAAGGATGTTCAAAAATTTTGACAAGCACACCAACTAAAAGACAGATTGAAGAAGAAATACAAAATCGCCAGCTGAATAAAAAACATAAATCAAGAAAAACTCATTTCATCTCAAGAAAGAAAAGTAAAAACACTAAAAATGAAAGCCCCGAATCTTTAGAAAGTGAGAGCAGTTGTAGTGTTCATGATTCAACCAAGCCAGATTAACTTGATGAACGTTCTGATAAAATCATCGAAAATCCACAAAATTTGTCAAATGATAAAAGTGATTTTGTCATTGTGCGATTTCTAGGAAAGAAGAAAATTAGTCATTTCGAAAAATTGTAAAGAAGATTTCATCATCTGAATGCAAAATCAATTTTCTAAGAAAAAGAGGACTTAATTGCGACCAACTTATTTATCCAGAAAATGTTAACATTAGTGTTGTGGGCAATGACGAACATTGTCAAAAAAGTACCTAAACCAGTCATGCTTGGTGGAACGCTTAAAACTGCAACAATTTTAACATTTACGTTTGACTTTTAAAGCTTTGAAAATGTTTTTTGATCATTAATTTTAGCAATAAGAATCATACATAAGGGAAACAGTGATTTTTACCAAATGTAGAGTTTGTTTTGTGTTTTTCTCCCTTTTTTACATGTTAGTCAACAATAAATTTGATTTCTACAACTTAATTTGAATAATTTCAATGCATCTGTTTCAAGGATCAAGTCTCCTTTGGAAAGGGATCAAGTCCCACTGTAATTGGGGAGACTTGATCCTTTTTTTCTTTTTTGGAAAATAATTTATATTTATTTTAAAAATGGTTTTCCAATGGTTTAATCAAAAAAATGTCGGGAATTTCACAAAATCATAATTCATAAGTCACAAATTGTTCACGAAATTCAAGTTTATAATAATCAAGTAAATACTTGAGGTAATCATTCAATATTTACTACTAGTATATAAAATTTCCATTTGATCAGGTGCTTCAAAAAAGGGAGAGCGTCAATTTTCTAAAAATCAAGTTTTGAATAATGTTCGTGTATCAAAAGTTCAATAAACCCATCAGTGTAGAAAATGTTCTTGTTTATATGCACATAATTATTATTTCACACTATTTACATTTAACTAGTTACAAAATTTAACTTTTTAAATATATACTTTTGTCGTTCCTTAATCAGAACCAAGATATCTTTCGTATACAATTCAAATTCTTTCGTTCTTCCATTCTATAGAAACTTCACACCAATCTTAACTAGTAAGACTCAAACCACAGGTCTCTGGCAAATTAATATATTTATTTCACTCACAAATCAATAGCGGTGAAGAGCCGCGCTACAAATCTACTTACTTCTCTCAACTATATTGTTTCTCAGATAGAGATTAATTATAAGTGGCATGGCATGTATGCCTACATGGAACATACCGGCCCCCATTGACATGTTTAATAATCATTCAATCACTCTTTTACTACATTACACAATAATAATTAAAATATATTCCAAATTACACAGTAGTGCACCTTATATAATTATACTCAAAATAATAAAAGTTCATTAAATATTATATAGCATAAGAAGAAAATATTCAGCACACAAGATAATACAAAATAGCCACTATATATCTTAAAATTCAACACAATTATCGACAAAATCACTGCTATACATTATACTTTATTAACCCATTTTTTATGAGCATCGTTCATTTATTCAGGCATGGGCAAGACAAATAATTTACTGATGGACCTTTAAAAGGTTCCATCTTCAGTTTTTACTTTCACAACTCGAATTTTGTTATCATCTCCATTCTATACTCCTACAATTCTGCCTAATGGCCTCTTATTTGTCGGTAAATTTTCTTCTCTTAGTAAAATTAAATTTCCGATTCTCAGATTATATTTTTAGAACCTCCATTTACCGTGTTGTTGCATTTCGCTTAAGTAATTACGGTGTCACTTATGCCAAAATAATTCTAAAGTTTTAGTTATTTTTTGCCATTTTTTTCAATCGATTTTCTCTTATATTAATAAGATCAGGCTCAGTAATAGAATTTAATGACCTGTTTATCAGCAAATGGGCAGGAGTTAAAACTCCAAAGTCATTATCATCAGCTGATAACGGACTCAGTGGCCTCGAATTCAATACTCTTTCAATTTGTTTAATATTTGCTTAACATTTTAAGTATCTAAAATTTTCCATTTTAGTAAATGATAAGACGGATTTTTTGACAAAAAAATCATCCTTAGGGTTTTATGTCAATTTATTCATTCTTTCTTTCTTAAAAAAAAAAAAAAAAAAAAAAAAAAAAAAAAAAAAAAAAAAGCATTTGAATTATGTGTCTTTTACTACTTTTATTTCTCCAGAATTACTTACAAAATTACTATTTCTTACGGCAACTTATGATGGATATAATATCAATTCATGAAAGTGATAATCTGGAATGCCTATTTAGTTTTAATACTATATTTTAATTTTGCCATGATTAAAGAAAAGTAAAAATAAAGATAATCTATTATATTGCTAAAAATTTTATTTGGCTAAATTAATTGCTAAATAATTTAATTTTGCCAAGATTAAAGAAAAGTAAAAATAACGATGATCGAATTCTAAGTTGAGAACATTGCTAAGATAATATTTTAAATCTGTTTATACTTCCTCTATATAGTCAGGAAAATACCATAAACATACAAAAAACTGTAGTTTTTGTATGTAATACTAGATTTTAAGCATGTAATACTAGATGAACGCAGATGTGCCTATAAGTACAGTGATATCCGGTTTTCGTCGATAATTCATTCACAAACAATCGGCGAAATCCGAAACCGACGAAAACCGAGGCAATTATTTCCATACGAATCTGTGTAAATCCAATTAATTAGTTCTAAACACTCCAAAATAAGTACCAAAAACACATTTTATAGAGAATAAGTGTTGTAAATAATGTTGCTTAATACTAAAATCAATAAGAAATTAATATAGTGTTTTTGGCGTATGGTATCAAGGGATCACTTCCCTTTTCGGTTTTTTGGCAGTAGGACTAGCTTCAAAATCAGAGGACCTGTGCCACTCAATGGAACTTATACTGGGTGGCGATATCCTATACATGCGACCGATTTCAGCAATCTTAATGCCGATCTCGTATTTTTTAATAATTTCCTTCTCCAACTCGATCGTGTTTCTGGCTTTCTTCTTTGAAGGGCTGTTGGCACTGGAAACTTTCTTTGGTCCCATGATGGAGCACTCGGAATCAATACAAAAACACAAAAATACACTGGAAATAAACTAAATTGTTTGCTTAGACACGCGGGGTGATGCACACACGACGAGAAACAACACCACATGCACACTGAACAGGAGAACGCGTGGGTCGCCCCGTTTGCTTAGAGAAAATGCAGCAATATCACCTAGATACGCCGACGAAATCCGAGGCAACCGACGAAAACCGATACGTATGTTTCGCGGAAAAAATTAACGGAAACCGAAACCGACGATAACCGTAGTCAACGAAAACCGAGGTATTACTGTATTATGATTAATGTCGCTAAGATTTACCATTGCCTGATTTATATTCAGAAGACTTTTTGGAAGAAACCTTTTAAAAGCAACCTTTCATACTGCGATTGACTGCTTTATGAATTTGGTTACCCCAACTTAAGACTCTGTAACGAACTAAAAGTGAATAAGTGAAAATTCTTTTCTAATTACGTGCATTGAACTCTAGAAGATAGTTTCCAGCTGCCTCTTCAAAATGTTAAGAGACTTCTACCAGATGTGAACATTAATTTTTACTCAAGAGTCCATCTATATTCCTTAATAGGATTTTTTGAAGTTACAAGACCCATAATTCTTGCTAAGAACTTCAAGGGTCTAATAAACTGAAAGATTTCGCTTACATCTGTAACTGCTTTAAGGACCTTGTTCTCAGACTATTACAAATACTTGAAATTCCTTTACCTAATATATACGCTAGCCAGGAGAGGCTTTTTGGGGATTTCATAGTAAAGCTCTGTAGAGAGTGGTCGTTGAAAAGATTCTCTCGCTGAGAGAAAATCACGGAGAAAACGGCGTTTATCTCGCCGTGAAGTTAGCTCGGAAAGCGAAAAACCGAGCAACCATCCTGAAAAAACTTTAACCAAAAACTAACTGTTGCTTAAATGTCGCTTGTAACCGTTAATGTGCTAAGAAAGTGTGCTGAGTGTAATGTTTAATAAATAGTGTTGTCGACCGTACAAGTCTTCTATTTTTTTGAACGTTACTACTCCTACAATCCGGGCTGACTCACGCCGCCATTTTATTGTCTTTAGGTGAAGAACGATTGGCCTAGCCGCACCCCAACCCCTTGAGTGCAGTTCGTACATTTGGAGTTCTAAGCTTTGAGTGCAGTTGATGATCTCCTCCCATCGGTGAAAGCAGTTGATGTATATAGCCTTCTCCCCACCCACGGGTTATCCAACGAGTATTTTCCACTATCCATAAATTTACCAGTCAATGTATTTCATAACATATAATGAAATTCCCCGATATCTCTAAAATATATAGGAAAACAATTATACTTACATAATCCTCTTAAAAAAAATCTCTGACCAAAACAATGATGGCAATAGAATTAAAAGACGTGGAATTATTACATTAAATCGATTATTATTTGCACAAGGATTATATTAATTTTATTTGAAGGTTTAGCACGCAAACAATCTAATTAAAAAACTGCAGTAGAAATGATTTCAAATCTTCTGCAATATTGCCCAACCATTATTCAAAATGATTTTTTTCAATGTTCTTTTCGAAATGTCATTTAAAAAAAAAGGTTAATAGCGGAAGTAAATTTGAATAGAGGTGCCTCTTCTGCTCGGCAAATATATTAATTTCTTAAAATAAAGTAGAAAATAGCGCTTGATATTCATGAAATCGATGCTATTTCGACATTTTAAACAATTATGGGATAATAAAATAATCGTGTGCTTTGTCTTTTGCAAGATGTCCTTGTAATGTAGAAATTTTCAAGTGAGAGTGAAATTTATCTCATTGTCTTTTAAGTAAGGTATAAGTGACGCGATATTGATATTATTTTCCTCGTTCAGCTCTATAAAAGTAAGTGGTAAACTATTCTTGGATGCAATTTGGAATCTTCCAAGAATCTTTTGAGACCGACTTCATAAAAACTTATCATGAACACAGTTGTGATACTCATGTTGTCTTTGACATGTCTCTTCCCAGTAGAAAGTCATCGCGAAGCATATAAAGAATTTGCAGCCTTCATGAAAAAGAAATTCTGTCGTGAGTATGAATATTTGTTTTAAGGCAAAATAATATTATTTTTATTTTCCGAACACATAATTTAAAGAAAGTTAAGTTTTGTAATCATAATAATAATAATAATAATAAAAAAAAAACTTACGAAATTTTGGTGTATCTTTACGTTTTGAGTCCCATGAATTAGCTTTATCTATTTTTAAGATTCTAAATATATGTGCGTATGTATGTTTGTAGGCGTTTTCAGATTGCCAGAGTCTGTTTTTGGTGTTTTGTAGCCTGTATGTGTGCGTGAACACACAGCTTTTAGACGGTGTTTTCGATTGATCAGAAATTTGCCAAGATGACAAGTATGTCATAGGCCACTATCGCAAGCACTGTATAAATATTTGGACAAATTAGTCAAAGGTTTTTGTATTTATACTATTCTTTAGCCATTTTGCGATCAGAGATAATCGATAAGTACCGTTTCTATATGGAAAAACAACCTCCAAGGAAATGTGACTGATCATAACTAATAAGTATTGCTTTTTAATGGCTTCAAGGCTATTTTTAGAATTCAAAAGCTGCCCAAGAACGAATTTTTTAAAAATAATTTTAAACCAGTGACATTACTAAAAAGCTTTCTAAAAGCACTTCCGAAAATTGCATTAATTTGTGACTTGGCGCAATAAATGTTATCACACATATAACAGAAATAACTGTCTATTCTGATTATAAACCGTGACATATGTAAAGTGGGGTAATGGGAGTAATTTTTTTTACCCCTCCCATTTAGCTACATTTTTGATTTCATTAAACTTTCGACGGATAATTTTAACAAGTCTATTTCTCTTCTTAGCAATCCATCTCCACAGAATACAGAATACACCAGAACATTTGTCTCCTTAAATGTTCTAGTTGTGCTAATTTTAAAAACTATATCAGACGGAAGAAGGATAAACAACAAACATTTATTTTACAAAGCATTTTATTCAACTTTTTCTTAAGGTTGAAGCAGTTGAACGAATAAGTTTTGTAGAGTTGTATTTGATCGTGTGTCAAATGGGTAAGGTTACCAGATTCTTTCCTAGCTTTGTTCTTAATTTGGGGAAGAATTAACAGAGTTGGGAGAATAAGAAACATTTCGGATCTGACGATGGTCTTTTTGGGTAAGCTAAAATCGGGTTTCATTCAGTAAAATCAAGCAATTTCTGTTGGACATAATGTGTTAGGTGAAATGCAGGGCGAATGATTTCCGTGTTCTAGGGAAAAGGATATAACAGAGTAATTACTCTCCTCTACTCGAAGTGAATTCCTGTTTTAAAAATCTTTTTAATAGACCATAAGCCTGTTTTTTCTCCTGACATTTCTTAGCTATTCTAGAGAGTTACTAGGCTACCTAAAAAACTTAAACAATGTAGAAAAATAAGGAAATTTGGAAATTGGCCAAATAGAGAAAAGTCAGGAAATTTCAATATTTTAACCAAAATCTAAGAAAGTCAAGGAATTTGATAAAATTTCACTGTGATCGGCAAATGAACATGAACTTAGCGGCAGGGGCATTAAAATTCTCACATATTTTGGCAAATTCGAGTTTATTTTCATCTAAATTTTAATATCAATAAATTGCTCTCCTGCTAATATTTCCACTTCTTACTTTTGCCACCCCACACTGACATCCAGCACACACATTTTAACATTAAAAAAATACTGATAGACTCTTTTGAAATTGTTTGACAGTATCTGTTATTTTAAAGTAACAATACATATAACTAGTCAATCATTTCAAAGCCCCCCCCCCTCTCCCCACTTCCGAAATATCTGCTTATCCTCCTTCTTTTCCTAGTTTATCTGGACTTTGATTTTTCTGAGTCACACTTGCTAAAAGGAATAGTGACTTCGCACACAAATATTGCATTGCAAGTTTTTACTGTTTGGAGAAAACTTCATTTTCATGTTTGTAACTACCATAAGTTATTAGCAATTCCTATTATAATCTTGAGGACAAGGTTTTGAGTGGATGCAGAAGTGGTGCTTGCAATCAATATTATCTGAAAAAAAAGTGTCTTCGTGTGGTACAATATTTATTTTACCCTTAACGTGCCCAACACACACTTAAATTACTAGACTGGAATTTTCTTAAAATACATCTGGAAAAGTCAGGAAGTTTTATTATTTTGTATGAGATCAATCCTATCTACAGAATATATAGATATATATATTTGTCTTACGTGGTGCGAAAATAGGGCTGAATTTCTACCTTATCGTTGGCAACAACCGTAGTTTCCAGAGCTCAGACCAATGAACAGACAAGATTGTGTTAGCTCTGCCTCCAATATGGCGGTCAGTGTCAGAGCAGTGAAACTCAAGATAGCAATTATTAAAAATAAAATAATATGAACGCAATCCAAAGCGTCTGAGATGATTCCTCATTTTAATTAGTAATATTGTTAATTTCAAATGAATTCTCAACTCTTGTTTAGAATTTATTTACCAATTTCACTCACACAAAAAATCGGAGATAATAAAATATAAACTTTCTAGAATGCCCCTGCTGACATCTGCTGCTGTTTTATTGAAGTAAAAATAATTTATTTTGCAGAAATCTATAATCAATTATTAGAATAGTAAACTGTCGAACGAAATTTAAACAATCATTGATGATAAACTATCTTCCTACCACGTAGTTTTTTTTTTTTTTTTTTTTTTTTTTTTTTTATGAATTTAAGCCGTGCTGTACAATATTATAGGTGCAATAAGTTTTTAACTAATTATGTTTCCAAGATCCTTTTTTCATAGTATTTAAATGATTTATATGCCCATTAGTAGCATCAATTTAATGCATTTTTAGTTGTGTTTTCAACGGAGTTTTCAATTACTTTTTTACGATAAAAAAATTGTCAATTTCATATGTTCAAATGATTTATTGTAGTACTTATTCCGGCTAGAAAAATAAAAAAGGGGCGAGCGAGCGAAGCTAGCTGTGACGGCGTAGCGGTCTCAATGTGAATTGCTTTGCAATTCACGGGGGATTGGCGAGCGTTAGCGAGTAGGGGGCTGAGCCCCCTAGTATATCAAAATCCATCTTATACAGAACTGATGTAAGAGATTTAAAGTCACTCGTATATTGGGTATCGAGACTTTTCACTTGGGAGATCAACCTAAATAAACATTTGGCTTATTTAGTACATTTTTCTTTCTAGCATCGACCTTCATTACACGCAATGTAATTAAGTAAAATTGATAAAAATGAGTCAGAAGAAAGTGACTCAAAAAATTTAATTTCACTATTATGATGTCGATGAATTTAAATACTACATTTCATCTGAAATTAAAGAACTACTTTAACAGGTAAAGTTCTTTTTAAAACTAGACTTTATTTCTAAAGTAATAAACTTCAACTACTGCAATGGAATAAGTACAAACACTTGCAGTTTAAAGTTGTGAGATCAGAGAAGATTGATAACTCTTAAAAAAGCCCCAAAACGCAATAAAATTTCCGTGTATTAATTATTCCATAAAATTATTAGTATCCAAACATGTTACAGTTTAATCTGTTCAAAATGCAATAGGAATTATCAAAGGAAACTTGACTGAAAATAGTATATCATCTCATTTTAAATTAGATGTAGTTAAATTTTATATTACTAGGGGGCTCAGCCCCCTGCTCGCTAACGCTCGTCATCCCCCACAAATTGCGAGGCAATCCACATTGAGACTGCTACGCGGTATCAGCTCGCTTCGCTTGCTCGCCACTTTTTGCAGCAACTCTAGCCAGAATAAGTACTATCATAAATCATTTTAACATATGAAATTAGAAAATTTTCTTAATGAAAAAAAAGTAATTGAAAACTTTGTTGAAAATACAATTAAAAATGCATTTAGTTGGTGCTACCAATGGACATAAATCATTTTAACACTGTGAAAAAAGGATCTTAGAAAAACAATGAACTTAAAACTCATTGCGCAGCACGACGTTAATTTTGTCCATAATGTTACACAGAATGACTTAAATTGATTTAAAATTCTTTGAAAAACTCTACGCAGATGCCATGCATGACACTAACAAAATGTAAACAAAATGTTTTCTGCTGCGTCTAAAAAAGTCCTTCCGGCCTGTACCGGGAGGAAAAGGTAGCTTTCATAGTCCATGTTTTTAAAAATTCAACTCATTTTACTCAAACACCCGAAGCTAAAATGCTTGGAACCCGATTATAGAAGATTCAACCCCGGTTTTCGTTAATACTGAATTGGAATGCAAATTTCAGCATGAGAGTTACAGCATAACAAAAATCAGATTATTTCAAAATGTCACTCACCCTAGAATTTCAAACTGCCATATCTCAGCCATTTTAAGATAAAGCCAAAACAAAAAATGTTCCGGAATCCTTATATCTCGACTTAACGGAAACAACTTTTGAAATTTATAATTTTTTTATACATTTTTAAATTTAAAAAATAAAATAAAAAATAAAACTTGCCGCCATTTTGAAACAAGATGACGCATGAAGCTGGCCAACGAACTCGGTCGAGACCTTGGTATGTTCTGTACATATAATCAGTCACATTCCTACCGGTTCCTAAATACGAGATTTACAGCATAACAAATATCAGATTGTTTCAAAATCTCAGCCACACTAGAATTTCAAACTGTCATATATCTCAGCCATTTGTTAAGATATAGTCAAAACAAAAAATGTTCCAGAATCCTTGTATCACGTTCTAACACTTAACGGAAACATTTTTTCAATTTATAATTTTTTTGTATATTTTTTATAATTTTTAAAATTAAAAAAAATTTAATTGGCCTCCATTTTGAAACAAGATAGCGGATGAAGCTGACCAACGAACTCGGTCGAAACCTTGGTATGTCCTATTTCACATGCTCAGTCACATCCAAATAGGTTCATAAATAAGAGAGTTACAGTATGACATATGTCAGATACATATAATTGCAGATTAGGTTTGAATTTTTGCAAGAACTTGTTATTGTATTTTGAAATTCAAAGGTATTACAATTATATATATATATATATAAATCAACATTTGAACGGAGGGTGGTTTGGGGGTCTGGGGACGGTCGGTGAAAATATACCAAAATTTTTTGGAATTGCTTTCCTCCGAACGGCTGCAATAGGTAGCTTTTTATAATGAAAGCTACCTAAAATAAAATATTGATCAGAAAGCTGATTCGCTGAATGTTACATGTCATCGTAAAATGAACCAATGGCATTGCTATTCATACATTGATCAAATAATCAATGTTTAAAAAGAGATCATCTCCCAATTTCGTCTATAATATTGCACAGCATGGCTTAAATTCATTTAAAAGTGTTTGAAAAACACTACGCAGACGATTTGTGTGATCCTAACAAAATATGAACAAAATGTTTTCTGGTGGGTCTAAAAGAAAGACTTGATCAGAAAGCTGATTCGCTGAATTTTTACACCTCACAATAAAACGAACCAATGAGAATCATCACTGCGGAAACTGCAGTTATTGCCAAACGGCAAGCTAAAAATTCAGCTTTATTTTGGCGCTACGTAAGAAAAATATATATATAGATCTTCTTTTATAATGCATGCTATAAATGAGAGTAGTATTAAACCTTCATATCCGATTTTTTTTTAATTTTGGGAAAAAATTATTTTACATTAATAATATTAACATTTATCCAAATCACAAAAGTTAATGTTTGCTGACATTTAACGGGTATGTTATTTACTGAAATCTAACGAATAAAGTCATTGCGCCTAATTGTGATGCGATTTCTTGCAAGTTTGCCACATTTTGGATACATTTAGCAATTTTAGTAAATTTTAAATACCACATATAATCAGAAAAAGATCAAACGTTATGTTTTTAATTCTAAGCTAACTTGTTTTGAAGAAATTGAATCATTCCCTCTTCATTCACGATCTTACTACTGTGAAAGTTCTAAGAGAGCCATACATTTTAGATATTGTTTTCTGAAACCTGTAATCTATTAGAAAATGGTGTGTGTAGCGTTTATAATCTTTTCACATTGTCACAGAATACAATTTGGATATTTTACTACCTGTGAATAGTTATTGTTTATGTAATACAAAATTCTGTTGCACGGTTTAGCGTGTTTTACGGAGCCCCATGGTCAAGAGGTATAAACCTCGACGGACTCTCGTGGTAGAGCTCAGTTCGATTCCAACAGACTCTTTATTGTGTTATCAATACCAGCAACCCCCTAACCTCTTGCCTGGTTGCAATATGCCTCTATTTGTGCTATAAATTCAGTTCAGTGTTATGTGTCCGGCTTGACGGTGGTTATTAAACAAATCTTTTGGATTAAGTATGGAACAAGATAAGATTCTACGTGCATAAATACATAAATAAATATGCTGCTTCCAACATTTACAAACAAAATATTAACAGCTCACATCATAATACCAGAAGTTTGAGATGCGTTATCTTTGTTTGACATTTTATTCTCACTCTGATAACTTTTTTACCAGTTTGTTATAAATTAAATAAAAAACAAACAAACAAAAAACACGGATAATGTCAATGATATTGTTATTATATAGTCTTATCCTCACAGACAGATTTCACTGAATGTGCATGATGTCGAATTGTATAACCTCTTTTCTGTTAAGTTGCTAAACATATTATTTTTAATCATGAGAAACTATTTCATAGTATTTTTAGAAAATACAATGGAGTTTAAGGGGTGACATCAGTTGCGAAATTACATGTAAATCAGCTGACATTGATGTACCTCTTTCTCGGGAAGTATTGAAACGATTTCAATACTTTAAAAAAAATAGCTTTGACAAGTTAAAATATAAATTGATCATTATGTACTAATTAATTTTTCAGCAGAGCTGAAATTACGCTGTAAATTTCTGAAATGCAAAGGATGTGAATTATCACTTTTCTAAACAGCATACAACAAACAGAGTGAAAAAAATGTCCAGACCGGGGTTCGATCTAGGATCCCTTGGTATAGCGCACCAAGTGCTTTACGAATTAAGCCATCCGGACGACATGCGATACTCTATTTAGTAAAGTGATAATTCAAATATTCACCGATACTGGATTTGATTTGTCTCATGTATGCCACTAGGAGTTGTGCTCATGATTGACGTTCCATCTTGTGCTTCAAGGTTGTAGCCTAGCCATATAGGAGTGAGAGAATGCTAGACCGGATGTCGTCCGGATTGTTTAATTGGTAAAGCACGTGGAGCGCTATACCAAGGGAACCGGGATCCAAACCCGGTCTGGATATTTTTTCACTCTGTTGTTTGTATGCTGTTTAGTAAAGTGATAATTCCCATGCTTTGCATTTCTATAAATTGATAATTAAATATATATATATATATATATATATATATATATATATATATATATATATATATATATTGATTTCTTTTGTTTTCGAAATTGCATAACTATTGTATTTTTTTATTTTTATTTTTTGCTAAACAATCAACTTGTAGTTCAGCTTCTGCCAAGACTATTTAAAAAAAAGTATTGAAAAAGCGTCAATAGTTCTCGAGAAAAACGTTCATCAATGTCAGATGTTTTACATGTGATTTTTTTTTATTTTGGAAATCGCCTAACTGTTTTATTTTTCTAATTTTATTTCTTTCCTAACGATCATATATAGTGCAGTTACTGCCAAAACTATTTAAAAATAAGTATTGAAATTACTTACGAGAAATAGGTACATCAATGTCAGCTGTTTTACAAGAAATTTCGCTACTGTTTTCACTCTAATTTGTTTTAGGAATAGCTGGCCAACAACATGCAGGTCTCGTTAACAACGTAATAGAATGATAACGAATGAATGTATTTAATGTGATAAAGGTATACATTTCTTTTATTTTTATTTTTTTCAGAGACTAATGAAATCAAAGATAAACTAAAGTTTATAGAGTGTGCTGCACTGCTTCCAAGACCGGTAAATTTTTTTTATTTTCTTTCTATGATTTTGTAAAGATTTTATAAACATTTTTGTTGTTACATGTGTCCAATTAACAGTATTAAAGAAATTCTACAGTATATTCTCTAAAATTTTCAGTGCTTGAGACAAGAGTTTTTTTTCGAATCTTAAAATTTTGTAGATTTTGCAGATAAAGTTTTGCAGACCATCCCCCGCCCCTCCCCTTTCCTAATCAAATAAAATTAGCAATTTTAATAAATAAAATATGTTAAAAAATAACAGAATCGATACAAGACACATTTCATTAAATATTTTTTCTCGTTCAAAAAATGTCTATTTGACCTTAAATAAAAACCCGGGAATGTTGACAGATGCACGTCTTTTTTTTATTATTATTGTGGCTCGTCTTACGGGCTTGCTTTTGCATACTATATGTTGCATTATTTCTCAAAAATACACACAATATTCACTGTCGCTTCAACTGGAATTGCAGCTACTTTGTTAACAGGCGGAAGAACTGCTCATTCTGCCTTCAAAATACCTCTAAATATTACAGCAACTTCCACATGTAGCTTAAATCTGAATTCAACAGAAGCCAAATTATTAATGAAAACGAAACTGATATTATGGGATGAAGTTACAATGACGCATGTTCATGCTTTTTTTAGCAGTTGATAGATTGCTTCAAGACCTCACAAAATGTCCTGAACTATTTGGCGAAAAGTTGTTATACTTGGTGAAGACTTTACTTGGTATTTACTTGGTGAATAAGTATTGCCTGTAATATTAAGGGGCTCCAGATCTCGGACAGTTGCGAGCTGCTTAAAAAAACATCGTTTTTGGTCAATATTTCAAATGATGAAACTGACGGAAAACATGCGTGATCTTGAAAATGAAAGCGATTTTTCAAATTGGCTGCTTGATGTTGGGGAAGGGAAAATTGAAGACAAAGTTAGTTTGCCTGCAATATGTTATCCTTCAGTACAAGATCATATCAAACAACTGTATCATGATATAGATTTCACAACAGCCACCCCTGAACAACGTAAAACACGCGCCATTCTCACTGTAACTAACGATTTGTCTTTAGAAATTAATCAACGTGCATTACATTGTCTACCTTCAATGAAGTTATTTATAACAGTGTAGATAGAATTGTAAGTGATTATCCACAGGACAAGCTTACCTATCCTGAAGAATTTTTAAATAGCTTAACTCCAACTGGCATGCTACCTCATGCACTTAAAATTAAGAAGGGAGCCGTAATAATGTTACTCAGAAATTTAGTTCTATCTAAAAGATTATGAAATGGTACACGATATTAATTTACAGAAGAATATTATTGAGGCAAAACATATTGATACCATTAACAACGAAACTTTCTTAATTCCCTGTATATATATGATTCCATCTGATGCCACTATGCCGTTTAAATTCAAGCGTAAGCAGTTCCCTGTTTGTTTAGCATTTTCAATGACAATAAATAAATCCGAAGGACAAACTTTTGATAAAATATGTTTAGATTTATCAAAACCTGTGTTCAGTCATGAACAATTGTATGTTGGTCTTTCTAGAGTTGGATCTTTTGACTCTATAACTGTTGTTTCTCCTACTTCAAATATATTTAATTGTGTTTATAATGAAGTTTTATAAAATGCATTACATTAGCTTCTCACAAATCTTATTGTGCCATATATCAAGCCTCGATCTTATACCGATATGCCATTTAGGTTCAACCATAAGAACTTCCCTGACCTTTTCATTCTTTAAAAGTAAGTGTAATAATTTTCCCTGAGTGTTTCATTTTTTAAACGTAACTGTTATACTTTTGAAATTTTAGCTCTTATTTAATTTTATTACAAGTTTTTAGTATAAATAAATATTATTCAGTCTTTTTTTATGAAGTCCACTACACTGTTACATTTTTCGATGACAGTCTGCCGGGCAACGCCGGGCGGGTCAGCTAGTTTTTATGAAATGGACTGCACACGAGAAAAACTGTTCCTGATGCTGCCCAGTGTTACCAACTTCTACCAATAATCCCCTCTAGATTCGACTGACTCCTCTTCCCCAGCCACCTATATTATTCATATATTATAGGGGACGTTACCGTCGCTATATAGTGAATAAAGAGTGGTATTGGACACATTATCCTCCATTAAATGAGTAACTTCCTATCTCTAGCAAACAGTTAGTTAATATAAAATCTCAAACATGAAATTTTTTTTTTTTTGTTTTGAGAAAATTTAATAAAAGCCAAATAAATCATAAAATCTTACTATATTTTTACAAGAATGAAATTTATTTTCCCCTGTAATAAAAAGCCCTAAAACATTTTAGACACCACACCACCTCACCTTAACTACAAATTTCTGCTTTAAATCTAGGGGTAAAGCCCCAAATTGTCAACACTGATGCTGCCCCGTGTTCATAACCAGGACTGCTCCATAACTCAGAGTTAGTCTGTAGCCCATAACAGTAGTAATTTCTTTCATTTCAGGGACTGCAACAACTGAAAGACGCTGCTGAATCCAAGACCCTCTTCAATGCATTTAAAAAAACCTGTGAAGACAAAGAAACATACAAGAGGGTAATTGATATGATATTTCCCCTTTTCTCCATGTGTGTCTAGGTATTCAGCATAAAAAATCAACGACAAGCTTTTATTTCTCTTTAGACATTGTTGTTTTTGGTTTTGATCTCTGATTAGCGAGGTTCATTGTGTTCGTGAAAGTTTTACTATGGATTGTAGAGTACAATTAATGATTTCCGAAAAGTTTTTCTGACAAATTATATATATAAAGTATAAGAACTAAGTATAAGAACTGAAAGTAAACATTTGGGAGTTATCAATAGAATGGGAAAGGTTGATTTTATATCAGTAGTTCTACTAGGATAATATTTCCATTAAAAAAAAATTTTTTTATTAAAATATTTATTTATTTTTATTAAATATTTATTAAAAAAATTAAAAAGCTAATATTTGATAACTAATTTAATATACTAGGATAATAATATTTCCACTTTTAAGTATATTTATTTAAAAATTAAAAGCTAATATTTCATAACTAATTTAATATACTAATCTAATAATAAAAGTATTATTAAATGAACATCATTGATATTGTAAGAAATGTTCTTTCTGCGCAATTGAACATTTTTTATTTCTCGGATACAAATTTTACTATAGAATAAATATTAAGTTTCAGCTTGAAACAAAATACTTTTACGAAATTTAGAGGTAGGCGCGGTAATGGTAAGATATGTACGGGCCGAAATCTTCAGGCTAGTGCTGTAGTGATGGCCGACTTCGGTACCGACAGAGAAATCTCTCATTTGTTAGAGCAGTTTCTTAGGACGGAATCATGGTAATTAGAATATGTATAGTTTCATGGATGGAATTCATGACATCAGATTACGTGATCTCAGCCGACCGAATCGGCCGAGAAAGCCATCCTATGATGAAAGCGGGGGAAACAAAAACAAACATGAGTTTTTTCGGCCAAATGAATCTGCCAGAAACACAATTGTACATAAAACACAGTTATACGAAGCAAAGCTTATCATGCAAGTCTAAATTACATCTTTTAAAACACTTTTAACTTTATTTTAAGTCAAAAATTCTGTAGTTTATTATACCATATTTTAATAAAACGCTCTAGTACAAAGCAAATCTATTTTCCAAAACAAACTACATATCATTATAAATTTTGTATTTCATTTTCAGGCAAATTATAACAATCATTGATTGAATATTTATTCCCGTTTTACAATTTGTTTTATCGGGGAAAACTTAAAGAAATTCTGAAGTAATATTTTGTATAATTGCACTTATGTCTTTGTCATTTCTGTTCTCAATTATTACTTTGATTTCAAAGATACCGTTCACAACTTTCTCAATTCGAGTGTTTAAGAAATGTATTGAGTTTTTAACTATTGCAAATAATGTTAGTTCTGTTATATTTACACCAACTTATCCCACTATGTCAATAAATGGAATATTTTAAAAGAATTATTTAAAGAAAACATGTAACATGACATATATTTTCAGATAAATATACACTTGTGAAATAAGAACAAATATGTAGAATAAAATTTAGCTTTTATTATCAAATAAAAAAATATTATAAGCAATAAAACATACACGCAAAACTATTATTTCAAAAATAGCATATACCAAAGCTAATTTTCAATTAGAGTTAAAATAACATAGTCTGATACAGTTTTTGTGCATAAATTGATGACATTATTCTTTTTCTTTAACCCAGCTCCGAAGCGACTAAATTTGTGTACCGAATCAATTATATAAAAAAGTGGCTTGTCTTTTCCAGATGGGTGCTGCGGGTATTTACCACTTGATGGTTTTTACTGGTATTTACCATGGTTTTTACCCTCTTTTAAGAAAACTTTCACTATGTCCGTCATTTAAAAAAAAATGTAAAATAGGTCTATTGATTTTACCCCTTTTCACCCAAAAATGCATAATTTAAAAATACAATTGCGTAAACATGCTAAACAAAATTATACTCCTTTTTAATAATATATTAAAATTCATATTCTTATTTTAATAGGCTCAAATTCTAGTTTCATTTCGTAAGATATGTCACATCTACGTACATCAACACAAAGTAGTAAGTGGGAATATTACACAATTTTTGGGCGAAATATTTATGCATTAACAATGTTTTTTGGAGAGTGATACTATGAGTTTGCAGTCGTAACAACAAAATAAAAATATGAAATTACAAACAATTTTATTAGTAAAAATATGTTTTCTCATATTCTGATAAAAAATTAATTTTTACTAATAAAACTCAGCTATTACTAATAACATCTAACTGGAGAAAGTCAACTACATATTTCTTGTCTATTGCTACTTACATAATCAGTTAATTACACCTAATAATTATTACACTACTAGTTATTAAATCATATACTTATATTTTTATTCAAACAATTTTTATTACAATATAAAAATAATACATATATTATTTAGAAACAGTAAGTTAATATTTAGTGTTAAATACCGCATAATCATGCGCAAAACAAACACTTTTGATGTAAGAAAATTGATTAAAATTTATAGGTGCGCGATTTAAGCACCAGATATAGAAATGAAAGATTTAAAATTAAGGAAAGACGCAGGGCTTTATAAATTTGATAAAACCCGGTAGCCAGCAAAAAAATCTAGTCGCCAGAAATAATATTTACCCCCCCCCCCCCCCCCCTCACACACACATACACACCTCTCCCGTCATCGATTTTCAGAAAGTTGTGCATAGGTTTTTATGTATTAAGTATTTTTATAAGTATATTATAAAGTATAAATATAAGTATTTTTATGAATTACTTGAAAAAAATAATAATAACAAGCATAGTTTAGAAGAATTAGTATTAGTTACATAGTTTAGAATATTACATAATTTAGATAAAGATAATATAAACTAAGTTTTCTAACGAAACTTAATAAAATTATATATTTCTGAAAAAATAAAAATAAATACTGTAAAGGTTGAATCAATCGGCATGTCTGGGAAATGCTGATTTTTGAATGTTTCAAAGGTGCAGCTAGTTGAGTGCAACAAAATCTATATCTGATGAGGGGAACATCGATGGAACAATGAAGCAGGAAAACAATTTTTACCTTTTTTCCTGTTGAAGTCAGTCAAACAATTCTTATTTTATTATTTTAAAATGTTGCAGTTTAAACAACTTAGTCGCCAGATGAAAAAACTTGGTCGCCAGTGGTGTAGGAGGAACCGCATTTGTAAAACCCTGGAAAAGAAGGATCATAAAATTTAAAATTTCTGGATTAATGAAAATTCTACCGTATTGTACATTCTCGTTCATATTTGCACATATTTTTTCTTTATGTTCGTACTAGTTATTATAATTTTCAGTGTTTTCTATTGTACTTTCATAATAGTTATCGCATGAATGTTTCCTTATAAAAAAGGGTGTTTGCATAATAGTGCGAAAATATCTAAAAGCAGAAAAGTATAGTCTTAAATTTCAAGTGCGCGTAATACGCCGGAATATACGGCATATACGTCTAAAAGTATTTAGCAGTTTTTACCCTTTTCTATAGATTTTGACCAGTAAAAAAAGAACTCTATATGTAACTGATGATCTTATGACTATAAAACTGAAAAATATTCACTCTTTTTTTTTTCTTTTTAGGCCTGCGACTCTATATCTATACAGTTCAAGGTAATTTCTCTTAATTCAAATAATATGTATAAAATAAATAATCTATATTATGTTAAACATTTAAATAGATGAGTGAAATTTAAAATTGAGACGCAGAGCATTTTCTAAACAATGCAAGCGTTGAAAACAAACTTTATTTTAATAGAATTTTGTAACAATAAAAAGTGATGAAATACAGGATGATTCACGATGCATGGTCAAAACTTTAATAGTGTTGATCAGTAGTCAGGTCTCCAATTCCCCTTTTCAATGTTAAACCTATAGGCATAAAATGCATTCGTATTTTTTAAACATCTCTTTAGAAAATTAATATTTTAAAGATATTTTTTATCATACTCCTCTTAAAAGACGTCTGTCTTTTTTAGTTAAAAAAATATTTCTGAAATATACGCTTAATTTGATATTTCATGTGTTAAAATCATAGTGAAGCTGAGGAGCTGTGAGTAAGATTTTAACACTTAAAACAGAATTAAATGTATTTTTTAGAAATATTTTGACAGCTAAAAAAAAAAGAGAAATTCACTAAGAAGAGTACACATAAAAAAGAAAAACATTAATTTCTAAATGAGATTAAAAAAAAATAAGAATGCATTTTACGCCCACAGGTTTAATATTAGCAGGATGAATTTGAGACTTGAGTGACCAACAATTTTAAGGGGTGACAGAGTAGACTAGAACAACTATATATATTTTTCTTTTGTATAGAAAATCATGGTCAAAATGCAATTTTTCAGTCAAAAAATACAGGGGATCTCACTATATACCGAAAACAGACTTTCGTTCATAACTTTGAAACCAAACTTTAATAACTTTGCAACATATAAAATGCAGAGAGGTTCAGAACTCATGGCCATCTTTAAGAGGTGATAGAGAATCAAATTTTAAGGGGTGATAAAAACTTTTTGCACAGGAAATGAGGGCGAAATCCACTTATTCTGTCAAAATGCAGAGTTTCTCTATCTAAGCCAGATTTTCGTTTATTATTTTAACAATAATCAATATATTTTTCAACAAACTTATTTTGATTTCTATAAGATGTGATGAATTCACAAGAAGGAAATCTCGCAAATGAACATCGTCCATGTCCAAAAAACACTAAAATAGGTGCATTATAATTCGAAATGTAACTTTAAATATATCGCGTGTCGCTTGCTAAATTACAGTGCACTTCCAACACTTCCCGTTGATGTCGTCAAATTAAAAAAAAAAAATTAGTCTGTTGAAAAGGTCACTGAAATATCTTCATTATTATTGAGTTATGAAAGAAAAATGAGATTCCGCTAGGAGTGAAACACCCTGTATTTTTGATTGAATAATTGAATTACGACCTTGTTTTTCTATATAGCATTTTTTTTGTTGTTGTGCTGTGCCCTTAAGTATTTGCCTATTAGTTCTAAATCGCCCTGTATGTGCTGCATCAATTTTGTATATCATATTAAATCTATATTAATATAAGAAGATGTTTCTGTGTCCGTTCGTCTTTGCGCAATGGCTAGGGAAATTATCGCACTTAGAGATAGGAGTATTTGGATAAGAATAGACGAAGACAGGTCCAAATGCACCTGATATTAAGATTTTTAATTTTTTGATGATTAGCCGAGATTTTAATTACCCCCCCCCCCCCCCCCCCCCCCATCGAACGCTAAGGAACGAGCTTCAATTTTCCACAGTTCGCCGGCATTATGATAGTTTCAAAACATGTCCGGCAAAAACATAGTTTTTCAAGCACAGATGTAGTAAACATTCAGTTTTTTTCTGCATTTAAAAACGTGATTGCCGGTGCCCTATGGAGTTATAAAATAAATAAATAAATAAAAAAGAAAAAAAAGCAGAAAATAAAAATACGTCGGTGTTCACGTTACCTTTTTGGTAGTGATGATACTTTTCATTAAAAAAAAAAAAAAAGTAAATATACATTCTTTTTTAAAAATAAAAAATTCTGAAGTTCGTGTTCACATTTTTCGTCTTTAATGCATTTTTAACTTGCATTCTCCAGGCCGCGGTTGAAGTTATAAAAAACTCCAAAATTACCCACTTTTACGTGGTGTATCGGCATCGTTTGTTTAAAAATATATTAATATTTACTTTAAAAAAACACACACACAAAAAAAAAAAAAACATTTTCGGGAGCCCTTTTTCACATTTCAGTTTTTTTTTTTTTCCAGATTGAAATTGCCATTTGTGCGGCCCTGATGGAAATAATAATATCAATAATAATAATAAAAATTATAGAAAAAATTAAAGAAAAAAATACTTTAGGCTTTCAACGGTATTTTCAACATTATTCTTTTTTTCAGGTTCGGGTCGAATAAAAACCGACTCGTCCAGAACTCTAAATAGTGAAACATATATCTTTCACTTCATACATAATTATTAATTTACAAATGATATTTTAACTGTGAATTAATATTTTAGTTGATAATTACCTTTTCAATTAATATTTTAATTAGTATTTTATGATTTTCAATTAATATTATAACATTAATTAATAGTTACAATTAATATAAAGAATTATATTATTGTTATTATTATATCAGTATGAATTATTTGAATAAAACTTAGTACAAATAATAAAAAAATAATTATAATTAATATTTTAATTAATAATTCGATTAATATTTTAATTATTAATTTACAATTTGCCGTACACAATTAAAATCCAGACAATATTTCATTTACAGGATTTAATGGATACCAAGAGAAAGAGAGAAATTATGGTAAGTTAAATTTTCAATAGAGAATCTTTTGTCATAAAAAAGTATCTCTCTAAATAAAAGTCAATTTATTTACTATAAAATTTGGAAAATTATATCCAAACGATAACAACGATGTTAAAACTTTATTATGGAATTTTATTTAACGTTTTAATTCAATTTAACGTGTTAATGTTGTTTAACTATGACGATGAAAATTTGTTGTGATGTAGTTGTCCTTCCGCGCATATAACAGCGCAAAAACTACCCAACCAAAGGGTTTGAAATTTAATATATACACTGCAAAAAATAACTGTTGATTTTACAGTATAAAACTGGCGCCCCAGCTGCCAGTATTATACAGTAAAATTAACAGTATTAAATAGTAAAATAAGCAGTAATACGCTGCCGCGCAAGCAGTAATACGCTGCCGCGCATGCGCGGTAGCGTATTACTGCTTGCGCGGCAGCGTATTACTGCTTATTTTACTATTTAATACTGTTAATTTTACGGTATAATACTGGCAGCTGGGGTGCCAGTTTTATACTGTAAAATCAACAGTTATTTTTTGCAGTGTATAATCTTTGCAGAATTTTGTCGAGTCACTTCAAATTTTAATGAAAATCGAATCAAAACTTAAAAAGATATTAATAAAAATATTTACTAAGTAATTTGATTTTTTTTTAATCGGTACTTCTTTGTTATAGTAGCTTCCGAGGATTAATCGTCAAGCTACCAAGATGTAGGTAGTGACATTTTATAACCTCTAAGACCAAGTTACAGTCACATTCTTCATTCTATTAAATCCTATCATATGTAATTGATTCAATGATATCACACGACAGGTAATGATTCTAGGTTGCCACGGTTGTTACGTCCTATTTAAGATAGAGTCCTATTATTTCCGTATTACTGAATTTAAAAACTTTGTACACTAAAATTGTTTAGTTATAGCAATATATAATAATATCTACCAACAGTTTTTGTGGATGATAATTTATGAAAATAAATATTATGTAATAGTGTTTAAATGCATTAGTTAAGAAAAATTTTCACTCGCGATAATTAACTAGTAAATCTGCAGATCAGGAGCCTCAACGTCAGCTCTAAAAGACGTTGTTTTTTAATCTCAATTTTCATATTATTTAGCATATTACAATCCGCAATTAATTTTTTTGATATTACATACATATTTATAGGTATATAAAATACTTCGGAGGATTCAGAAATTAGAAGCGTTAAATTAAACACGATTTATGCAATGATATTCTGAAATTCTTATGAAATTCTTACTCTTGTAATTTTTTAGATAAAAAAATGCATTTCTTATTTTGATATTCTTTGAAATATGGTTGCTAAGCAACTAATAAAATAAAGAGGAAAGAAAAAGAAATGCATTTTAAAATTTGTAAAACATAGGAAAATAAAATGTTTTATATTTCTCGAACAGTTGCAAAAAAATTTCCAATAATTTAAACAATTAATTTCTAAATTCTAATAGATGTATCGGCAAATTTTCAAAGCTATTGCATATATTTAAGACCTCCATATCGAAAATTTAGTATCCGCAATTTTACGTTTAAATCCATTATTCAAATATGCGATTTTCATTTTAGTTAAAAATGAAATTTGAAAATCGCCTGCATTACCATAGGAAAGCATTATGACCTAAAAAGAAATGTTCTATAGTTTTCGAACGAATGAACCAAATGTAACCAAAAGCTATACATCTAATTCCGGGTACCTCACCAACATACCCACCAAAAATCAACCTAATCGAATGTTTTTTTACGGCAGTTATCGCGGAACAGAAAGTCAGACAAACAGACAAACGGAAACCAAAAACATAGCCAGCCTCAATTGACGTGCGGCAACTAGTATGTTGTGGCCATCACAAAACTTTCTTCTATATAAATCAAATCGTCTGTAACCATAATTAAATTATAATCTATTCATTCTTGAGATATAATTATCTCGTAAATCGTGAAAAAACTAATAATGATCTGTTTCTGTCAAGGTACTCACAGAATATGAAGTTTGGTGAAATTCCTGGCATTTGTTCTTAAGGTTAAGGCATAGCTATCACGGAAATCGGGATAAATATAGCATAGAAGAAGCACTTGTTGAGTGATTTACCCAAACCTAATTAGCGTCAATTTGTGTCAAGGTCTAACAGAATATGAAGTTTGATGAAATTGTGTGCATTAGTTTTTGAGATATGGCTGTCGCGGAAATCTTGAAAAATAGCAGCGCCACCTGTTGGGCGATTTACACCGAATTTGCACTAATCAGTACCAATTTATGTCAAGGTCTAACAACTTTGATGATATTTCGTGCGTTAGTTTTTGAGATATAGCTATCGCAGAAATCGTAAAAATTACAGCATAGCAGCGCCACCTGTTGGACGATTTACACCAAAATCTAATCAGCACCCATTTATGTCAAGGTCTAACTGAATCTGAAGTTTGATTTAATCCCGAGCATTAGTTCTTGAGATCGCCCACAAAATTTAGACTATAGGATATATTATTCTGAAAGAAAGTGTAAAAATTTTTTTAACATCTAAACCTTTGTTTCAATTTTATTATGAGTGATTAGTGTATAAACAGTGGGTGCATCGGTTTATTTAAACGCGACTACACATATATAATATTGTTTATATCCGAATACCTGCATGTCATTTATTAAAATCAAGAAATAATTTGTTTTGTTTTTTCAGGCCTGTATGGCGTCGAATAATTCATAATGCCGTCACGGAAATGCATCCGGAGAATCTGAGTGGATCCTTTAATCAGTTTATTTAATGACAATCAGAGCTACATTTGAAAATATGTAATAAATTATTTTGTAAAAGAAAAATTAACAGAAAAATAAAATTCTCCACTGACAGCTTATTCTTCTTATTATTTATTTGGAATGACTGTTTTTTGTTCCTATATTAAGTCTATTTTGAGATATACATTTTCTTTGAAATTTATGATAAGTACACTGAAAAAAAAAAAAAAATGTTGTTTTTACAGTATAATACTGGCACCCCAGCATAAAATCAGGTGCGAGATAACGCAGTTTGCTAAATTTAAAAATAGAAATGAAGTTTCATTTATTGAACGAATTAAGTCTTATTTTTATCGCATTTAATTTTTTATTGGTATTTTACTGAAAAGGGATGACTTTAAAGCAAGAGTTGTTCGAAACCTACACTGCAAAAAAAAAAAAAAAATAATAATAAATAAATAAATAAATAAATAAATAAAAAATAAATGTTGATTTTACAGCATAATACTGGCATCCCAGCTGCCAGTATTATATCGTAAAATTAACAGTAATAAACAGTAATGCATATACTGTAAAATCAACATTTTTTTTTCAGTGTATTTCTCTCGAATGGAAGTCGTACTCAAGTTAAAATTAGACAGGTTATACTACGTTCAGATCGGATAGTTAAGATATCTTAGACCGCTGAACTCACTGAGTGAGTTCCAGAAACTCACTTAGTGAGTTCGAACTTTCCACGGCTAGATACAGTCAGTACCGCTCACTCTGATTGGCTCTGGAGGCCGATTGGCTGTTGAGTTTGCTTTTAACATATGCGCATGCGCACTGGACACGGTGATGTTGAGTGAGTTATCTTAAATGCGTTTGGCGGTGTGGACAGGTATTCAATTCCGGGGAGGTACCACCTCAAAAATGGCGGTCTAAGATATCTTAAATGTCCGATGTGAACAGGGTATTAGGTTAAACTCAACTTTCTTCTGCATCGATAACGGTCCTCTAGGAGTCACAGACTAACTGACTTTAATTAAAATACAGGGCCTGATTAATTGTATGTGGGACACGGGGCACTCAGGTTATGTTGGGTCCCCTTTCTCAAGAAAATTGAATTATGAACATGACAAACGGCTTTATGTGCATTTCAAAATTTAAACCATAGCTTTATTAAAAGAATAATATATTATAGACACATGTAAAAATACCTTAAAATATTATGGGAAGGTAAAATTGTCTGCATTATATTAAGGGATAGAATGAAACAGAATTTTGAAGTTTACACTACATTTCATTGTCGTTAATGAAGGAGATAGTTTAGTTTACACACTGTAAAAAAAATGGGTCGATCTGCTAAAAAAATTTTAGTTTTTCTCACTGATCTTTGGAAATTACTAAAAATTTTTTTGTATTCTTACTCAGTTACAAGAAAATCTGTAATAATTACTAGAAAACAGCTAGCAAAGATTCCGGTTTATAGTACCGGTTACTAAAAAAATCTGTGGAATACAAATATACTAAAATTTTTTTAGCAACCTCAGGATTTTTTTTTTACAGTGCATGAATGGGAAAAATTTATTTTTTTCTATGAACTATAAATAGAAATTTGCACTAATGTGTGTCCACAGAGAGTGGACAAAATGCATTCTGGGGCCCCCTGAAAATGTGGGCCCGGTGCACATACCCCATGTGCCCCTGTGATAATCATGCTCTGTTAAAATAGTTTTTTTTTTATGTTTTCTAGAATGACAACCGGAATAAAGTTAAAATTAGATAAAACCTCTATCCAGGGAAAAAGACATGCACTTCGATATAGAAAAAGAAAGAAGAAAAATGCCAAGTGATATAGAAAGATTTCCAATTGAAAATGTTTAAATACACAATTAAAAATACACATTTAAAAACACAATCAGAATAATGTTACGGAACATAATTTTTTCATACCATATTAGGAGACATCTAAATAGACAATCCTACTAATTTAAATGTTATGTTCTTAATTTATCGTGTTTATTATATATAGAAATGTTTACTTGCCAACTGATAGCATCCGAAAAATAGATACGTCGGGTTCAGATAACTGATTAATAAAACACTGTAAAAAGCACTCGGAAATATTTCCAAAAATTACAAGCAGTAAAAATATATTATTATTATTATTATTATTATTATTATTATTATATTTTATTTTATTTTTATATATTTTTTAAAGAAATGTTTGTTTAAAGCTCGTAAATATATTAGATTCAGAGGTTTCTGAAGGTTAAGAAAAACTTTTCGGAATCTTTAGAAACTCTAAAAGAAGGTTATATTATATTTCGTAAATCTTAAGAAAGATAAACAATTGTCTTTTTTACCAGTGTATTGTTATTTAATTGAGATACAAATGACGTCAGATTGATATACTTTCCCTATATAAAGGGGATAACAATGCTTGATCTTAATTTGGAATCTTCCAAGAATCTTTCTGAAACTAACTTCGCCAAGCTTGCCATGGACAAAATTTTATTTCTTGCTTTCTCGCTCTCACTTGCCTCTTCCTTGTTGAATGCTTCAAAAAAGTAAAGAAATTTGCATCCTACATGCAGAAAAAAAATTACCTTGAGTTTGAATCATTGTTTTAATATAAAATGATATTATCTTCTTTCTAAAAAAATTTCAACATAGTACTTCAAAAGTTCATATGATTATGGTCTATCTCTTCATTCATGCTCTTAATTTTGTAAAAGTTCTAAGATAGTCATGGGTCAATCAACTATAGTTTGCATCAGAAATGAGTTAGATACATTTCTTAATATATAAATAATGACTTAAAGTTTAATGATTATTCATAAGTCATAATTAATTTATAAAATTTATGGGTCAATCAACTACTGTTTGCACCAAAGATGAGTTAGATATTATTTAAATATACAAATAATTAATTAAAATTTTTATTTGATATGTTTAAGAATAATTTATTTGAAGTAGTAATTTGAAAAATTAACCTCGTGCTCCGATTTCAATGTATTGGACAGTTTAGAAGCGTTAGAGACCTTTTAGTAGGGGAAGGAAAATATGCAAATACAAGTTGATCGACCCGTGTAAATGTTTTTGAATACACTGAAACCTGTCACCGATTGGAAAATAATGTGTCTATATTTATAGTCCTATTTCTTTTACATGGACACACAGAAAAATTCAAATTTATTACTGTCTGTACAGAGTTATCGTTTAGGTTAAGGGACCTTAAACTCGTGTCCTGTAGGCCATTTGTGGCCTACCGAAAGGATTTTATTGGCCAGCCGTGAAACCGAAGTGTTCTACGGCATGCCTTTCAAAGCGTCTTATTACTGCAAATCCATTCTTCAAATAAAATAAATGATCAAGAAAGTCGGGAAAAAGGCCACATAATTTTCATTCATATCAACACAAACGTTGACAAAGTTTATTTTGCCATCAAAAGCTGGAACTTTGCGAGAAAGACAGTACCACTTTATAGTAACTAGGGCATCCAACCCGGGCTTCCCGGGATAGAGAATATATGTGAAAACCCTTTTTTATTATTTTTTGTTATTGAAAACTAATAGATTTTTTACATTTAATAATTTTAGTTAGATTGCCACCAAAGAAATCGCTAAAAATTTCGTTATATACAGCAGTTTATTTCAATTACATGTCTGTTAAATCTGTGTTTTATTAATTCCTTAATGAAATTTTAATTTTGTTATTGTTTTTCCTTGCTGGAGACAAATGCTGAACTTTTTATATTGTTTAAAGAGCAAACAGATTAATATTTTGTAATCGTCTGCAAGCGATATAGATTTAAAAAAAAAATCATGCTTGAAATTTAATTTAAATGCTATAATAAATCAGTCAATTAAGATACAGTTTTCAAACAGATTGCATTTGAAAGTAGATTTTTTTCCCTATATAACGGTGCAAAAATTAAAAATGTGCGATGTTTAGAAATTTAAAAAATGGCAATAGTAAAAATCGTAAAACCGAAATTTCATCGTCAACTGTTGCCATTCGCAAAATGACGTCAGCGTTACGCACGGACACGTTTGTCCTTTATAATATAGATAGATAGATAGCTCCGGATGGCATATTTGTACACTGCAAAAAACAAACAAACAAAAAAAGAAAATGTTGATTTTACAGTATAATACTGGCATCCCAGCTGCCAGTATTATACCGTAAAATTAACAGTAATAAACAGTAAAATAAGCAATAATACGCTACCGCGCATGCACGGTAGTGTATTACTGCTTATTACTGTTAATTTTACGGTATAATACTGGCAGCTGGGATGCCAGTATTATACTATAAAATGAACTTTTTTTTTTCTTGCAGTGTATGGTTTCTCATGTATCGATATGCCACTATGGTAAACGCCAGCGTCTTTCGTCACTGATCATGCTAAAACTATATAGTTGTAGTGATTGTTCTGATGTGCATTCGGAATATGGAAAATTTTTCATTAGTCACAATTACTTTCATTTGTTGAAAAAAAGTTGTTATATCTATTGTATGCTTTGAAATTTGTAGTGTGTAAATATGTACGTATGCTATAAGATGTATCTAAGTATATAAGATGGATGTAAATATGTAAGATGTGTGTAAGCATAGAGATGATGTACTAATTATGCAGCATTCAAAATGAAGGTAATTAAAAAAATTAGGAAGTGTTTATTAATCTTGAGCACTCTGGTGCTTAAATAAAATTTGACTGTAAGGTAGCATTTTTTCTAATTTTGTATATACAATGTGTAATATTTCTTACAATTTTTAAAAGCTGTGTTAAGTTGGTCTGCAGTTTACACAGATTTCATTGTTTTGTAGCAAAATAAATTAGTTTTGTCATGCCAGTTCCTATTTTAACATATTTTAAACGTAAATGGAGGAAGAATCCATAAAAAGAAAGAAAAGAAAAATCATGCGACAGGCATAGATTATAAAACACTTTCCAACACTGTTACGGAACTCCACCATTTAATAAGGTGAAAGAAGATATCTTAAGTAAACAATTAAGAAATCACAAAACAACAAGAAACGCACTTTCAGAAATAGCCATCCATAGGCGAAAATGTATCCAGTTCTTTACGTATCCCTGTACATGAATTTATTTATATTCTACAAACATTTCTTAGTGTACCAAATTCAGTTCAACTGGCAAATGAATAACTCAATTAAAAAACACCCTTAAGCAATTCACACTCATAGACAGAAATGTTTATGATTTCTCTTGTATAGCCATGTAAATGATCTACAGAACTTATACACACCACGTACTACACAAATAAATATTTAAAATTAAAACGCATACCAAAACTGAAAACGTGCTTCCAGTATTTATCTCTCATAGACAGTATTGTGATCGAATTCTTTTGTGTTATTTTGTAAATGAATGATAAATACTTGCAAATTATTTTCTATAGAAAGCATGTTTTAGTACACCATATCAATTTTTTTATGCTTAAAATAAAATAACACCGTTAAAATACACCGCAAACGATTTTTCCTCATAGACCCTAATGCAACGGTATTCTTTTGAGTGTCCCTGTGAACGAACTAGAAACACTACACACTCCTTTTTTAATAGTGAAAATTCCATAGTAAACCTCAATAATATATATATATATATAATCCAGCAAAAACATGATTTTGGCCTGAACTAGCACCACCCCCCTCACCAGAAACAAGACAGCACAAGAAAACACAATAAAATAATAAACACAATAATAAACACAATTGTGTTGTCTTGTTTCTGGTGAGGGGGGTGGTGCTAGTTCAGGCCAAAATCATGTTTTTGCTGGATTATATTGAATTTGTGAGTTCTAATATGCAGCTTCTGGCGCTGTTCACACGAATATTTAGCTGCTTTGTTTGTGTTGTGATGGTTACTGCTTATATATATATATACATATATATATATATATATATATATATATATATATATATATATATATATATATATATATATATATATATATACAGTGAAACTTCCATTTAACGAAGTCTCATCGTTACACCTAAATACTTCGTTATACAGAAAATTCGTAAAATAGAAATCAACTTAAAATCATGAAATTTGTATAATAAAATACACATGCATAAAATGAAAAATACACTTAAAATGGCAATATTGGGAAAATGTATTTTAATTCGGGTAGTAACATTTTTTAATGCAATGTAGACATATGAGGGAAATTTAATTAGAATATTGTCTAAAAAAATACATAATAAAGAAAGGTAAACAAAAACTGAAGCTTAGTGTACCTTTTCTCTTTTTCTCAGTAATCCAAATCCTTAACTTAAAAAAAGTCTCTAATACTACTTTGTACAGGTTTCTTGTAAAAAATACACTGCTCATAAAAATTTTCGCACTTTTGTAAGTATCCGAACATTTCATCTGTAACATTTTCGTGAAACTGGAATCCCCTTCTTATTGTATCAAAGGCTTTTAACCAGTGGCTTCTTATTTTAACCTTTTTCAGTGGTGTAGTCCTGGGGAAAAAAGTGGGGGGACGCTCATAGTAAAGCTCGATATAAAAGTCTACTCTAGTTATAAATTGATTTGAATCCATGCCATTCTATAAATGTTTAAAGAATTGAGCGGAAATTTTTTAAAAATATAATTTTGAAGTAGGATGAATTTTTTAAAGATATAATTTTGAAGTAGAGTTTCTATGGCAAATAATACTTATGCTTGTGCCAGATGACTTATTTAAGAAACACTTTCCTAATAAAATTACTTTTAACGTTAATAAAAATAAATTAAATATAGAAAAAAAAACATACTTTCATTAAAATTCACAAAAAGTCAACTTATATTATAAAGCACAAATGTGTACGTCGCTCAATGATGTCATACTGATGCGGGCAGCAATGTGGTGAAAATGGATGAATTTCGAAACAATGGAGCTATTTTTTTCAATTAAACAGTCGTAATGTTATTTCTATGGGGTAAATGCCATTTTTGTGCCTACGTTGACCCCCCTTAGGGATCTAATTTTAAAAAAATGAATGTCCAATTCATGTATTTTCCTCAGGTATACCTATATACATTCCAAATTTCAAAGCTCTACGTCAACAGGAAGTGGGTGAAAAATGAATCACAAGATTTGACTGTCACATACATACAGAAATGTAAGATAAAAGATAGCGGGTATAAAAGTGGCTCAAATTAATTTCTTTTATTTATTAAATATTTAAATAAAAGAGGGAAAATGGGTTGAAACAACAGCAATACATTTAATTCTCTCACAGTTTAATAATATGTATTATTTTCCCTCTTTCAATGAACTTTACAGAAATACATATTTTCAAAAACATTTTCACCTCTTTATATTTTTTAGATTTTGTATCAGTAGCCATTCTATGATTTACCGCTTTCCAAATTTTGAGTAAGGCTGTGGTTTTCACTTTAGATAAGGATGAATCGTTAAAGATTAGAATTAGAAGATTAAACAGATTATCATTCATTAAAGTTAAATTACTATTATAAATTAAAAGCATCAAGTTTTGTCACTAAAAACCACTTTGAACCACGTTGCTATCAAAGTATTGCATTTTTTTGACAAAGTCTTCAAGTTTGAGCTAAGGTCGATTTTTACAGGGCGTCCAAAAAAATTTAAACTTGAAGATAAGTAGTCAATGTAAGATGCAAAAAAGTTTAAAATAAGGTAGAAATATGCAGGGGGGAGGAAGGGGACAACGACTATATATCAAATTAGAAAAACTATCAGGTATTACAAGATGGTAACAGTAACATGGATGATAATAAACATGTGCGGTTGACCCCCAGTTATGTACTGCAGCTGACGGAAAATACATAGAGTATGCTTAGCCAATTCTTCTTATTTTTTTTAATTTGTAAGTTTTAAAACTACACTGTCTCTTTACATGATTTCTGCTCGTGCAGGTTTTTATTTAGATACACTTGCGATGCATTTTCTTTTCCTTTTTACACTTATTACTATTTAATTTAGTTCTAAAAATGCTATCGCCAATATGTGCACAGGACCATTTTCATTGATAAAGTAATATTTAAATGGTTCGAAAAGGTTTTATAAGTCAGCTTTCTTCCTTCATTTTTTAAATTTAATTTTAAATATATAGGTATGTAGATTTTTAATGATTTTATTGCAGCAAAAAGGAAAATTTTTCTGACTGACAAATTTTGAATAGAAGAGTGAAGAGTCGCATAAAGAGTTATTGTATAAATGTTTGAAAATTAACAAGATAATTATTTCATTGACAATATTATTTCAATATTATTTTTTTACTTTATTTTAAACTTTTTTATAATTTACGTTATCTACTTATCTCCAGCAGGTAACCAATTAAAGTGCGTGTCAACTTTTATAATACACAGACACACTGTATACCGGCCAATATATATTATATTCATTACACACAAATGTTTGTAAAATTAATTTGGTGCAACAATGTGTGAAGGAAAACCATGTCTAGCGTTTTTTTTAATCGAAAATATAATTTCGTTCAGTTTAAACACATACCAAGCAATAATTATCTATAAATGGTAACGTATTCATTCGAATTATTTTGAGTGGTCATGTATAGAAATTAATGATCATATGCTCATCACATAACACACTAAAATGTAAACCAGCTGCAAAACGCATTTCAAGAAATATCCGGCCATGACGGTAGTGTATTTGGATTATTTTTGTGTGGCCCTGTATACGAATATCATTTACGTATCACTTAGCAAATGGATATTTTCTTCAGCTGAAAAATACGAAATATAACCGAAAACACGTTTCGAGCAACTGAACCCACGTCCGACAATGTGTCCGGATTCTTTGGCCTTGTAAAAGAACTATAAATGTTTCGTGCACCGTTTTCCATGCATTGCAAACAATTATTGTTAATAACTCGCATGGTGTTTTGGTGTTTCGAAATATTTTTTAACGTCCCTGTAAACAAACGATAAATGCTATTTTTGATAGGGAATATGTTGTAACGAATTTCAATACCATATGGCATTACTTCATTTATGTGTATTTCAAACAATCTCCGCCCAGTAAACAGTAATATGAAAGAACTCTTTTTTGATCACTCGTAAACGAAATACTAATACTATACACATAATTCACAATAGTGATAAGGCTACATTGAAAAAATATACATAAAATTTTGTCGAAATTCAAGCAAACTTTTGGAAGTTACAAGTAGAATGCGAACAGATGGAGACAGACAAGCGATCTGACACCGTAAACACTTTCCCTGTTGTTGAAAAGTATTAAAAATCAATGCCTTATTTCTTAAAATTATTGATTTATTGGTGTGCTCATAATTTAAAAAAAATAGTAAGTTTGAAAAGATGGCGTCCTCTAGCGTCCCCCTTGAAAATAAAAAGTAAGGGGACGCTCGACATAAAATAAAAAAAGTGAGGGGACGCCGTACCCCCGCGTCCCCCCTCGACTACACCACTGCTTTTAACATTTCTTCTGTTGAAGGTCTTTCAGCTTCTTCTTCTTTATCATCTTCATCGCTCGCTGTAGTTTCTTCACTACATTTTATTACACTTTGCAATATGTCATCGTCAGTAAGATATTCAGTTGTCACAATGTCTTCATCAACGTTGAGAAAGTTAGAGAGTTCTGCACCTTTTTCAAGACCTCCCATGTTTTCTAGTTGCTGCCATTTTTCCTTCAGATCTGACAAACAGGTATCAGATTCAGAAACCTCTAATTCAGTATAAGTTTTGAAGCCGGCTTTCACAAAACAATTGTGTATGGTCGATGAAGTCACATCACATTCCCAAGCTTTCATTAGCTCTGATATACAGGTTCTCAAACTAATGTTTTCATTAGAATAGCCTTTTTCTAGAGCCAGAATAACTTTTTGCAAGATTCTTTTTCGATAATGTACTTTAAGATTTTTTATTATCCCCTGGTCTAAGGGCTGCAGTTTAGATGTTGTATTTGCAGGAAGAAAAATTACTTTAATGTTCTTCAATTTGCAGTTTGAAGCACAGTCTTGTGGATGTGCAGGGCAGTTGTCTATCAGCAACGCAATTTTGCGACATTGTTCTTTCAGTTGATTATCCCACTTTAATAACCACTTTACAAAAATGTCTGAAGTCATCCATGACTTTTTATTGAAATCATAGTCTACCTCTAAAGATTTTGTACCTTTGAAGCATCTGGGGTTTTTACTCTTCCCGATCACGAGTGGTTTCATTTTTTCATCGCCAGTCATGTTCACACATAACAATACAGTTATTCTTTCCTTGCTATTTTTCCCCCCGAAGCACTTGTCATCTTTAAAAGTTAAAGTTTTATTGGGTAAACATTTAAAAAATAGTCCTGTTTCGTCTGCATTAAATATGTCTTTTGCAGGATAATCTTCCAAAAGTTTTGAAGCTTCTTTTTTCCATTTCTCACACATCTCTTCTGAAACGCCTGCGCTTTCTCCAGATATGGTTTTACATGTAATACCGTGTCTCTTTTTAAATTTGTCCAACCACCCGACGCTAGCTTTAAAATTCAAGTGCCCTAATTCTTTAGCAAACTCTAGTGCTTTTTGTTGCATCATTGGGCCGCAGACTGGTAGGTTTTTATCCCTAATCACCCTTACCCATTTTAAAACAGCGTTATCGACGTCTTCATACATGCACTGCTTAATTCTTTTCCTATCTACATTCTTACTAATTGCCTGTTCCGCGATTGCACAACGATTTTTTAAAATGGTTGAAACACTGCTTGCTGCTATTCTGTACTTAATAGCCACATCTTTCTTTTTCATTCCCTTATCAATATCATCTAAAATATTTAATTTATCCGAAAGGCACAAACACTTTCTTTTCGACATTTTGAACAAGTTAATAGAGGCAAGAAACTCCTGTAAAATAGGAATTCAATAAACTCACACATGTATAAACCCTTTGAGTAAATGACTTCCCCCAGAATTCAGAAACTTCCATTTGTTATAGGGGTGGGGGGTGGGGGGTAGAATGGTAACTGTCTGACTCTAATTAATGTTTTTTCTTCAATACATTTGGTGCCATTTCGTCACTGCATCTTTTTGATCATTGAATGTAAAAAGGAGATTTTGACTTCTGCCCGTCAGCGCCAGCTTGTCTGTGTGAGAAAGTGGCGATAGAAAGTGTTTTTCTTATTAGTGTGAAAAAACATTGTTTTGTTTAGCACAAAGAAGAATGGAAATGATTAGATAAATAAATAATTTCATTTTCATACAATCCGCTGAAATAAATTCGTACATCTATCGGAACAGCAACTTCTCCGTTTGAATGCAGTACATGCATGAAAGTGAAATAAACTTCGTTATATAGAATATATTTTTCGTAATATGGAGATTCTTTTACATGTTAATGGTGTTCAAAGTCAAGGTTCAGCAGAAAATTTCGTTAAGTAGAAAACTTCGTTAAATAGGGACTTCGTTAAAGGGAAGTTCCACTGTATATATCAATTACATGGCAATTCGTGTACATTTTATGAGAGTTAGAAGACGGACATGAATTCATAAACACTTTTCAACTATGTTGGTTAGTGCTGAAAAGAGAATCTTTAAAGAAACATTGGGATAGGTAGTTTTTTCACGTAAGTTTAAATAAAAAAATAAATTACATTTCCAATATAGGGGAGATAGAGAATGAATGGGACATTTTCACAAAAATATTTATTTTAAATATTTTATTTAAGTTATTATTAATATTATGTATCGCATTTCATACATTAGGTGTTTGTCTACATCTTATGCACAATATTTATTCAAGATTATTATTATACAGAAATATATTATGCAATTAAAAAAAAGTTCCTCTCTGTCCCAATCATCCCCACAGCAGGGATGGATGGGACACAAATATTTTCCTCTCTGTATTCAATGATACCAAATTAAAATTTATAATTATAAACTTATATGTAATTAATTATATTTGTAATATATGATCTTATATGGCTGTTATATATCAGTGTTAGTAATCTAAGAAGTGAAAACACAGTTAATTATGCATTAAAAAACTGTAATTTATATTATATATTTTAACTGAAATGTTAATGAATTACAAAGTTAAATTAGCACGAATGTGCAAATATCAGTAGCACATTAAATGTGGTCTGTCTAAAATGTTCTAAATGTGGTCTGTCAGTCACACAAGCTGGTATAAAATCAGTTTCAGTGAATGTATTGCTGTTAAAAATGAAAATGGCAGTTTTCCTAAAACCACTGGTTATGTTTATGTTACTAGTACTTAAAACTGACAAAAATGCCTTCTTGACAAAAGCTGAGAGATGTTATAAATTGTAATATGCTCTCCAAGATTATTTGTCAGCCAATCATCTTGGACTGATCTCAGCTTTGACTTTAAAGGCCCATAAACAGAAAAATCCAATGGCTGAAGACGACGGTGGCTACAATGAGGAGGAAATGTTAAAAGAATAATTAACATAAATTAATAATTTGTCAACTTATATAATACTGTTAAGTTAATAAAAAAAATTCAGTATCCTCTAGGGATGAATGAAGCAGTCCCATTCATCTCCATTTCAAATGTCCCAATCATCCCCATGATGCATATATTCAATTGTCAGCCCTTTTGTCACAGAAATTATTTTGTCACAATGGTTAATATTCATTCATTTTAATTACCAATATTGAGCCTTGAAATAAATAACCATAACATATCTTAATTGTTTATAATGCATAAAATATGTAAACAACTTCAAATATAAAAAAAATACTTTTAAGTTTTTAGGAAATGCAACTTTGAAGGAAATTGAAAACAGCCATGTGGTCTTGCTCTTTGGTTCTGAAGCACACTATGTTAGTGTCATCTATGAGGATAGGAAGCAACTAAAAAAAAAAAAATGTTTATTGTCTGAAATATTGAGAATGTCCCATCCATCCTTTGTCCCATTCATCCCCCAGTTCCCCTACTATACAGAAATAAATTTTAAATAATTTGTAAAGCTTGTAAAATAATGAAAAAGAAGAAGGAGTAGAAGTTCTTACAAGACATTAACAACAACAACAACAACAACAAATGGAATCTTGAGTACAGTGTGTTAAGGAAATATAGGACCAGTAAAAATTTTAATCCTCAGAAAAGACACAGTTATAAGGAAATCCAACGGCATAAATTTAAAATATCACTTAAAATTTAACAGCTGATTTTAAAGTTAGTAATAAAATACATTAATTTTTGATTTTAAAAGATTAAAATAATCTAACATCTGTTAAGAAATTATAAATCCATTAAAAAAATATGAATAATGTTCTTTCTAGAACAATCTAAGAATGCATATTTGATAAAGTAAAAGATACTATAATTTGGAGCATTCAGTTTACTTTGAAATTTATTTAAACTAGGGGAACCAACCCGGGAAACTGGATTACATCAGGTGAAAACCATTTTTTATTAAAAAAGAAAACTCTAATAATGTTTTTTTACATTTAATATATTTTTTTAGATTGCTTCCCCTACACTGCAAAAAAATTGTGTTGATTATACTGTAAAACCAACACTTTTTTTTTTTTTTTTTTTTTTTTTTCAGTGTAACAACATCAAAAAAGCATTTTTATATGAAAAATTCTAATAATTTTATTTAAATAAAGCTTTGAAATTTATTAAAACCGATGCTTCTGTATTAGCTGCATGCCAGGAGCTAATAGCCGAATAAATCGCGAAAAATCGCCAATTTCGGCAGCTTTTTTTCATTTTGCTAATTTTAATGGTTTAAGCGCGTATTTCGGAGACATATTTGTTAAATTTGTGTTTTGTTTATATTTATATTGTTTTATTATTTTATTTATTTATTGATGAAGTTTCAATTTCTTTATGGAAACAAACGGACAAAGGCTGAACTAATTATTTTCTTTAATTTCAAAAGGGTTAATCTTCGATAATCGCGCTGCACACAATAGAGATAGATTTTTTTTTTAAAATCACGCTTGAAACTTTTTTTTAAAACCATAAAAATCAGTAAATTGAGATACAATTTTTAAAGAAATTGCATTTGAAAGATTTTTTTTTCCTTATTCGACGGTGTAAAAACTGATACCGTGCGATGTTTAAAAGTTAAAAAAAATTGCAATAAAAGCGAAATTTATTGATCAGGTGTTGCCACAGTCAGTATGACGCCAGCGTTACTCATGGATATGTTTTGCTTCATAATATAGATTTTTTTGAATACCACAAAGTAAAGAATTGTATGAGCATAAAATTTGAAATATTTTTCATTGCACAGATGCAGACAAAGTTGAGAGAGAAATTGCCAAGATGATTAAACGTTTTTAAAATTAGTTCATAATGATTTGCTTAATTAAGAAGCTATTTGCAAGAAAAATTAAAATGAAAATCACGAAGTAGAAAAAAAAAAGCGTTGTTGGTTAGTGATGGTTGACAGTTCTTTTGTTTACGAACGAAAAATTAAAATCTTCTCATTCTCCAATCATCCAATCAATTAAACTACAAAATACCAAATGTAACGGTTTGGAAAAGTGTATATTCAAATTGCAAGTCTAAATTACGTAAAATGATGCATAGACGTGAACTATTGAAACGTTATAAAGAGAAAAGATTGAAATGATCTTAAAGTGATGAAAATCCTTGGTATGAAAATCGGAAATAAATACTGTCTTCTGGTGGAAATAAATTTATCCTCGATGGAAACACAGATTATTGGCACGCCTTAAGGCAAAAACCAAAGGACTTCTTCAGCCGATAATGCTCTGTTCTTTCTTTCTTTCTTTCTTTCTTTTTTTTTTTAAATTAAGCAGGGAGATGTTATTTGTAGCGTATATGCCAGGGATTGCCAAAGTATTCTATATCGACCCACCAGGGTAGCTATTACATTAAAAGTGTTCGATTTGATCGGGGGTTGATGGAAATGTACAGTAATATTTGTGTATATATACATACTCTCTTTCTCTTTCTCAGGTACACTGCACACACAAATGCCACACGTGCACCAAATTATCGTCAGTTTGACGATACTGGACAAAATTTGGATCCAAACGTAATATGTCAAATACGAGATCAAATTGGTCAGAGGTTGCGGATGTAGATAAATAGTTGAGAAATACTTGAAGGGGATAACTAATTAAGAAATTTTGGTGATCCTTGGTTTATCTTGAATGAATTCTCAAAACTAGCAAGAAATTTTATACTAACATCCCATACCTTTTTGTTCTCAATTAGAAAAAAAAAGTGAGAACAAATTAAAAAAAAATAATTATTCACCCTAAATTTAAAAGCTATTAATTGTGGAAGGCGGTCTACATTGAAGAAAATAACTCGGTATCACAATTTCACTTGGTTCAATCGGTACTTTCCCGCTATGTGGACACCATGCCAAAATGTATGCTAATGCATAATATATGTAAATATATGTATTAAATGTATGTAAATGTATGCTTGGCGACAATGGTGTCCGTATAATGGAAAAATACCGTTCAATCCGTTTCTATTTCACTCATTTAAAAAACAATCAGCAGGTTTCAAAGTCAGTAACTTACTACTAGATGGCAGCACCAAAGATTTCATTTCCTTTGAAACATATACACCTTTGAGAATTTTTTACAGAGAAATGAAACTGAATTTCTATGAAAATACAATCTATATCTTTAACTTATAACAATGTGTAACTAATTTTCAGAACTTTTGCTTAATTGTGAATTAAATCTATCATCTGAAAATAATTACGTAATAGTAATAGGCAACATACGATTTTCGATCAAAATACCAATTTTTAATTTAATATGCGAAGAAAGCATTGAATAACTTAATAAAACATCATAATTTAAAATTTAAAATAAATTTCAAGAATACATTAAAGGTAACGTCATGAAGATATATCTTAATGGGTAAAATTTATACTATTTTTTAGTAAGATTACAAATAATATCAAAACTCTGTAAATTTATATTGCATACGTAGCCTACGATGATGCGCGGCGCTGTAACGCTACAGCGACGTGCATCATCGTAGGCTACGTTGCATATAAAATAACTGTAAAGTATTTCGATAGATGGCAGCACTAAAGTAAAATTATAGCGCATTGACTCATATCAACTAGGAAGTTCCTAGTTCTATGCATAATGCATTGACCTATGCAAGACATACAAATATGATAAGGGGGTCTTGGATCTACTATGAACGAGTTCATATATGTCGAACTTGAACTCATAGTACAGTCTGTCTGAAAACTTTAGGCACACGCTAAAATATGATAATAAAATTGGAAAGAGAAATATATGGAATAATTCACAATAAGTATTCAAACTGTAATTGAAATGAAAAATGACAGAGATTAATTAATTAAGAAGCTATTTGCAAGAAAAATTAAAATGAAAATCACGAAGTAGAAAAAAAAAAGCGTTGTTGGTTAGTGATGGTTGACAGTTCTTTTGTTTACGTTCAATGATTTAATCAGCATTATTTAATTTAAAAAATACGCACTTTTTTATTATTTGTTAAAAAACTACTGTCTCAATAGTTAAGGCATATTATGTGTTAACAAATGTTGGATTGATTTGAACCATCCAACTGTTCCCCAACCAGCCATTTTCTATGTACAATATAACAGAAAATATTCAATTTCTGTTGGTTATTTAAGATGCCGAAAGCTATAGAATTCACAAAAGAGGAAGTTTTACAGAAATTTAAGTTGAAATCGAAAAATAGGCCCGTTAATGAAATTTCTAGAATATTAAATCGTTCAAAGGGATATACAAAGACATCCCGTTCAAAGGGATATATACAGCGTACTTGCTAGAAATGACAATTTCGACTGAAATCCAAAATGCGAATGCCCAAGTGTAGCAAGTGATCGAAATATCACTGATCAGACTGATCGAAAAATTGGAAGTTTGGTATAAAATCAAAATATGTACATAAGGCAAAAAAAAAAAAAAAAAAAAAAAAAATGGAATCAATATTTTAAAGGTCACAATACATAGATGGATAAGAGAAAGCAAGAACATTATTAAAAAAATCCCTGACGGCTCGGCCTACAGGCACAGGTAGATTTCGAAGACGCAGACCGTGGGGCGCCTGTTTGTTGGGAATTGCGGAAGAAATAACCTTTTTGCCATGATGCCGCAGTTGGGTTCCATAAGGGACGCTCACTTCGAAATCTAACTTGTTCGCAGACGGAACCGGCAGGGATTTTTTGGTTTTTAATTTTTTTCTGCTATAAGGGTTGGTCCTATAAAAAAATTGTCAATATAAAAGTTTTAGATAATAGTAAGAGGATTTATAATAAATTTAAGTCGATTTGATATCTTGTAAATTGACGAAGTTATGAATTTTTTTCTTCTAAAACCCCCCTCCCCTTGGGGCCAGTTTTAATGATATCAAAAATCTGTTATACATAAATTTTCGGCCCTTTTCCTAGAAGTAATAATAACTTTAAATGGATTCGATACGTATGTTTGCCCATTAACGAACCGAGATTTTATGCCCCTTGATTTTATGTATCAGTTTGGAAGAGATTTGTGATGAATTATTCGAGTTATCGTGTCCATAAAAAAGTGACTAGATAGATAGATAAAGTTTTGAACTGAGGGTGGTTTTGGGTTCTGTGAGTCATGATCGGCGTAGATCTGCAAAAATGTTTCAAAAATTCCAACTTAGGGGAGAATGTAATAGGTAGTATTTCTTCCGAAATCTGCCTAAAATATATATCTTGCAAACCGTGCCTAAAATCAAACCATAAACAGGACAGAATGGATTAGGCGGTGGTTGTGATGATTTGTAACACTTTACCGACCGGTAGCGGTTCGAACATACTATGCCCTTTCACCGCCCGATCAGCCGCAGATCCTCCGAGACACCGGCTTGGTTTCGGCCTAAGACTGACGCGCGGGAATATATGCGCTTTTCTTAAACTCTGGTAAAATTGTACGCTTCGTGTTATTCTAGGGTAACGAAATTTAATAAAATCTTTTACTTTAACCCCTTGGGGACGAGCGACACGTATACGTGACACATAAGATGCTCAGAATCCTCGATTATTCCCACCAGTTATTTTTTAATGTAAGATTTGCCTCATTAAATCTTAGCATTTCTGGGATTAAATTAGGTGAAATTTTCTGCTTTGAAAAACCGGTGGTAAAAGGTTAAAAATTCTATAAAGGACGCTCGTCGTGAAGGGGTTAATCATATTAGTGTTAAACAATATTTATTTTATCTATTACAATCGTTTTCAGTTTATTATTTACATAAAAGAAGTTGAAAAAGAAGTTGTTTAATATTTTTTTTAACTATGATAGCGCTCGAAACAGTCACTTTGTGTAGTGGGACGTTGCAGTATTTACAAGCGAAACCTGTTCTAAAGGGCTAAAGCTTATAAAAAAGCACCGATTATCTGAATAAAGAATGCTTGCTGCTTGCTACTTGTCAATCTAACCTAACCAAATCTAACAGAAAGATCAAAAGTCGATTAATCGACGACCGGTCGATAAGCGCTGGGGAGCAAACGTCGAATAATCGACGGCCGGTCGGTAAGCGCTGGTGAGTAAACGTCGATTAATCGACGGCCGGTCGGTAAGCGCTGGGGAGCAAACGTCGATTAATCGACGGCCGGTCGGTAAAGTGTTAAGGATCCTGTCCTCTCACGTGAAAACACCCGCTCGCTAATGTTAATCATATGAGACAGTTATTTTACAAAATCTCGTTTGTATTTCAATATTTTTGAACGATTTTTTTGTATTGGATAGCTGAGATCGATCTTTACAACCGCCTTTTTTTACTTTTTCGATTTTGTTTACAGTTTTTATTTCAATAGGCTATTTTCACTTTCGGAACCGGTTTCAAAACTGAAAGTACCCCTATAAAACAAATCCTACAAGCAAAATCGAAAAATTAAAAAAACGGCTGTTCTAGAAATCGATCTCAGCTGTCCAATGCAAATAATAATAATAATAATAATAATAATAATGAATATTCTCATGAGAGGAGACAGGACCCTTAAGGCCGATTATCTGCGCTAGGGATTGGGAACGAAAATATATGTTGTACTGGTATAAGTGGCTCACCGTATTTTTCAGCGACGAAAAGGAATCTGGAATCTGGATGGTCCTGATAGCTGCAATTGTTACCGGCATGGCTTCATGGAATAGCCACGTACTTTTCAGTAGACAATAAGGCGGTAAACTTCCGATGGTTTGGAGGGCGATGGGATTTAATGGCCGAACCTGCCTGGAATTTCTCCATGAGAAACAAAATTCGGCAAAGTATCAAAAGACATTATAGCAACAGCTACTTCCATTTATGGCATCTTTGGGGATCCTGAGTGGAGATTTTAGCACGACAATGCTTCAATCCACGAAACAATGGCACGAAACGAAACAGTGGTTTTTCGCCCGATATGTTAACGTTTCAGATTGGATAGCTTTAAACCCAGACTTCAACCCAAATGAGAACATTTGGAGCATCTTCACCGTGAAGTATACAACAGTTGGTATACTCAGTTAGGAGTTTATTCTGTAAACCTGCCTCACCTGTACTATAATCGTGACAGAATAATTAACCTAATCTATATTTTCAACTGTTTCTTTGCACCTTTCAAATATTGAACTGAATTCTCCATCTCCATTTTCTCCTGTACTATTTAGAAACGCAATGACTTCCTCTGTAAGTGAGAAACTAGTTCCAAAGTCAGCATCTATTGACTCGAATTTCTGTATAAAGGCAATGCTCAGCCCGTTGACTTTTCTATGACAATATAACTATCATGAAATCTGAATTTCGTACAACATCAGGGGAGTAGCAACCGGGGAGCAGTAGAAGCAAACCGCTACAGGCGCTCGAAACATAAGGAGCAAAATATGAAAGAGTGCAATAAAGATTTGTAAAAAGTTTTGTATATTTTTTCAATTCTGATTAACAAGTTATTATGGACGAATCATACTTGTTACAACTGGTGTGTTCCTATGATATTTTACCTGTTTTTGGATCACAACTGCTTCGATTTAAAACACATTTGTATACGCCTTTGAAAGAAATAACTTATATTCGCGAAATTTTAATTCACACCACCACACTGCCTTTTTCAGTAATTCCTCCAACCTTATTTGAGAATGCCTGATTTTTATTTTTTATTTTTTTTTTTCACCGTTAGCGACAATGATAGTAAAAATAAGTTTTTAAAAACTATTTAACCCTTCGGATACATTTGATGACTCAGACTTGTCGTATACTTAATTTTCCCAAATGGAAGATGAGGAATCTCAATCGTCATTCAAGTTTACACTAGAACCTCCTCATGAATCAATTGGACTAAAAGTCTTCAATCTGTGGCCTTTGGGCGACACATGCTATCGGTATTACATTGGGTATAGTCATGTACAGTCGGCCAAAGAAAAGAAAAAGAAAAAGAATGGACTCCCCTACGTTTTAATCACAAAATCGTCCCAGTAAAAAAAAAAAAAAAAAAAAAAACGTAAATTGTCGACTGGAAATTAGGTGCTCTGGGAAATTTTTTCTTTTTTTCAATTTATGTTTTTAAAGTTTAGAGATCGTTATTACAAAGAAATTGTGTACCAAATTACAAAATTTTCAAAACTAACACCTAATTGTGACTTCACATTTGGATTTTTTGATTAAATTTAACCTTAGGATATCAAGCGCGAAATCATTCGGTGAAGTAGCTTAGGAATTATAAACGTTTAAAATTTGAAATTCCTAAGATTAAATTCATTTGTAATAGTTTCAAAACAGATTGTAATGTATTATGAATAAAATCTTGTGTGGATAAATATACACTAAAAACACCAACGTTTAACACACAATATCAAACTATAGTACAATGGACAGACGTACGTTTCGTGAGTAACTTGGACTCACTTCCTCAGTATCAATAAAATAAAATTAAACGTTATTGTATCCCCCCAAAGACATGAAATTGAATCGAGAAACCCAAATGAAAACAACAACACACCGAGAAACTCATCACGCATGAGCCGCCAACGTGACAACTGTGTCATAGTGAATCACTTCCGGCTTAATCTGATTGGCGGCTCATGCGTGATGAGTTTCTCGGTGTGTTGTTGTTTTCATTTGGGTTTCTCGATTCAATTTCATGTCTTTGGAGGGGGATACAATAATGTTTAATTTTATTTTATTGACACTGAGGAAGTGAGTTCAAGTTACTCACGAAACTTACGTCTGTCCATTGTACTATGATATTGTGTGTTAAACGTTGGTGTTTTTAGTGTAGATTGTAATGTAGTTTTTAAAATATAACTTGGAACCTATTTGACGGTATGAGCTGTAATTTTAGATTAGCATACCGTAAAATTTTGTAACACACTTTGAGGTTTTTATCACGCTAGCTTGTCTGTTTTATAATTAACCCACAACTGACTTTTTTAAACATTGATATAGCCTATTCCTACATAACGACATATTAGAATAATCTAAATATTTAATATCAACTGAGAAATTTAGGTTTAAACATGTGGGTGGGGCTACTTTGTGACAGATTTGTTTTCGCCTTGAGATGAAAGAAAAAAAGTACTGTCATAAAGTTAGCCAATTAAACGTTTATTAGAACTTTTATTTATATAGTGCTTACAAATTTTTGGCAGATTAATCTTTGTGTTTGATCACAAACAGCCCTCGGTTGCCCACTGGTATTGGTGGATCAATGATGAATAAAATTTTGTTCCTTTCGTGCAAAATTTCACTCAGTTCCCGATGGCTGCCTTTGAAACGTCTTGCCTTTTCAGAATAGGAAGCATAAGCAGTGGCGTATCCAGAATTTAATTTCGGGGGGGGGGGGGGGGCTTAAATTTCGATAATGTTCTGAGTCTTACGAAACATGTTGAACTGCGTTATAAACAGAAATCATGTTTGAGGCAGAGAAAAACGGTATGCCGTAGGCAGAGAAAAACGGGTGGGGGGGGAGGTACGGGGCCGAACCCTCCCCCTCCCCCTCTCCGCCGAAATAAGTTGAAAAGTGATAATGGGTTGTTTCATATACTTTCATTTAAAAGAAAGTCATTGTAGCTTATAATCTATAAAGTTGTCTCCTTCTCCCCTAAATTCTGGCTACGATTCTTGCTTGACAATAAATTAATTTTGCTTGGGACAATTTAAAACAATTTTTTTTTTTCATAATTTGTTTTCTATTTTAGGATCAATTCCCTATTACTACCAAGGCACGTGGGGTAACTTTCCAAGAACCCACATATTTAAGGGCCCCCAAAATTTATGGTGTTTCAAATCAATTTTATTGTAAACAATCTTAATAGAATAAGAAATTAAAATTTCTAGATTCATTACACAACTTATGTAAGCTAAAATTGTCAGTGATATCATAAGTCTATTTATAATTTTTCTTCTCATTTGAAGATTTAAGTTTCTCATAGTGCGCCCAATTTATTTCATTTTCTTCATATGTGTTTTAAACTTGTTTAAAAATGCTTTAATTTTATGACTATCTTATTTATAAAATATCATTTTCTTTGGGTTGCATATGTTTTTAAAGTTCGTGCAACATTAGTTCATGTTTATTTAACATGATATTTGAGTCTGTCAAGTTAATTTTTACGAAGAAATTTCAATAATAATAATAATAATCATCCAACTTCAGTTCACATTTATTCTCAGTCTTTCATTTAAATGGGTGCATTACATAGTTATATTCATACACTTCTCATTCACAGTATTTGTAAAAATGTGATAATCTACGATTAGGGCCAAAAATATTTTCTGTTGCCATGGCCCAAAATTTTGATGGTCAGGGTCTGTTCAGGATAAACAAACTTTCTTTGCAAAATTTCTTTTTTAATACCAACAAAAATTTAATTCAAAATCTTAGGGGTAGCAAGCATTCCTTCTTGATCTCCCTCTTTTCTTCGTATACACGCTCCTGGGATTTTGATCAAACATATTAACCTTCAAGAAATATATGTTAAAAAAAACTCATCAAATTTGTGAAGGAAGGGACAAGTGAAGAATTAATTGGAAACTAAACATCATATTTCCCTTTTTTAAAAAAGAGTTAAAGTTATTGAATTATGGCTAATAATATTACTGGACTTTTTAAAATAAACGATAAGTAAAATTGTAAGAAAATTTATTTTTTACCTGTGACTTTATTTAGCTTCTTTTGTTAAATATTCCAAATGGTAAAGATGCCGATACTAAAGTGTGTCGTGTCAAAATAAGAGCGATTAGAAAATAACACTATTCGTAATATTGTACTTCCATAGAAGAGTAATTAAGAATTTTTATCTTTTGCTGGATCACTAGTACACTGAAATATTGAAAAAGTCATCTTCCTCCCTGCTCATCAACGGGAAACTTTCTGACACATTTTTAAACGCAAAGGCATTAGACTGGCAGGCCTGACTATGGAAGATATTTGGAATCGAGATGAGTTTTCATTTTTTGATAAATAGATTACTTATCGAGTTATAAATGGTTCTGGTAACGTATTAACTACTTGTTTTTCACGCTTCTCAGGCTGCCGCGTCGGGAATCCGATTCAAAACGCCAACTTGGTCAGTGCTTTCTGAAAGATTTTCTACCTTTACAAAAAAAAGGGGAAAACGTGTTTCGATTGAAAAGTTTCTGAATAAAAAGACCTGTGAATTTCTTGCGTTTCCGAGAAAAATGAATTAAAAAATATGTATAAAGTAGCCAGTTGGTATTTGAGAACAGCCTTAAATCTAGAAAAGCACGTAACGTAAATAAAACTAGTTTGCTAGTAAAAAGATCAGGAACAAACAAATCAACAGGAGATTATTTTTTTAGTATTACTACTGGGCATCTTTAAAAGACCCTTCCAAAATCGAAAATCAATAATCTTGCTTGACATTGTCATTCACAAAAAAAAAAAAAAAAAAAAAAAAAATCATTTCGTACATTTGCTGATTTGGCGATAATGTTTAATGTCACTGCGCACTAATATACCTCCTTAGTCTTGACAGCATCTGTGGAAGAGAGTTAAATATTCTTTAAATTAATTAAACTACTTCTAGATCTTGCTAATTGAGCATATTATACGTATTCAATTATCCACTAAAACATGTATGGAACTGTTTTTCAGTCATTTGAAAATAGATTTTTTGGTCTCAAGTAATTTTGATCGCAGGACTGAGAGGCATATGGGGCTAACAAGAAAACAAATTCGTTGCATGCCAGAAAAAAAAAATTCTCAAAAAGAAAGAAACAAAGTCAGTTTTTTTTCACTGCGACCACTTCGGAAGGGGAATGGAGCTGTTACCCCATAACCCCCACCCCTTGTGTACTAATATGGGACTAAAGAAAATAGAGTGGGTTGTCCATTGCATGACAGAAAAAAATATTCAAATTTTATCTCAAACATAAAGAGAAAAATCGGTACTTTTTTCATTAGATTTTTACCATTTTGGGAGGTGGGGGGCTGTGCCCCATCAGCCCCTTCCCCCTCTTTGGATATGCTGTGGTGTTACTATGTACTAATATGGGAGTCAAGAGAAGAAAGTGGATAGTCTTGTTGTATAACAAAAAAAAAATACAAATTTATCTCAAAGAAGAAAAAAACAGCATTATTTTCATGAGATGTTCGGCTATTTCGGGAAGAGGGGGCCCTCTGTAATCCCATCAGCCTCTTCCTCTTTTTAGATGCGCTCTGATGTCAATGTGAACTAATATGGGGTTGAAAAGAAGAGAGTGGGTAGTCTGTTGTATAACCAAAAAAAAAAAATTACAAATTTATCTAAAAGAAGAAAACAGCACTTTTTTCATGTGATTTTCGAATATTTCGAGAAGGGGGGGGGGCTATAACCGCATCAGCCACCTTTTCCTTTTTAGGTATGTTCTGAGGTCAATGTGGACTAATATGGGATTAAAAAGAAGAAATTGGGTAGTCTGTTCTATGACAAAATAAATACAAATTTATCTCAAAGAAGAAAAAAACAGCACTATTTTCATGAGATTTTCGACTATTTCGGGAAGGGGGCTGTAATCCATCAGTCCCTTCTCCTTTTTAGGTATGCTCTGATGTCAATATGGACTAATATGGGGTTAAAAAGAAGAGAGTGGGTAGTCTGTTGCATGGCAAAAAAAAATATATATACAAATTTATCTCAAAGAAGGAAAAAGCAGCACTTTTTTCATGTATTTTTCGACTATTTCGGGAAGGGGAGGCTGTAAACCCATTAGCCCTCTTCCTCTTTTTAGATATACTCTGATGTCAATGTGAACTAATATGGGGCTAAAAAGAAGAGAGTGGGTAGTCTATTGTATAACCAAAAAAAATTACAAATTTATCTGACAAAAGAAGAAAACAGCACTTTTTACATGAGATTTTCGACTATTTCGGGCCGGGGGGGGGGGGGATATAACCCCATCAGCCTACTTACCCTGTTTATGCTGTGATGTCAATGCGGACTAATATGGACTAATGAGAATGGCTAAGCCGCTGGTATAATAGAAAAAATTAGAAATTTATCTAAAAAAGAAAAAAAGAAGCACTTTTTTCATTTTACTCTTGACAATTTCAGGGGGGGGGGCTGTAGCCCCATCAGCCCACCCCCTGGATACGCCCCTGAGCATAAGTGATATAAACCAATCCTCAAAAGCTTGGTGGACGAACTAGTCTGATATTATTAGATTGTATCTTGCCCCAGCTCCCGGACTCCCCCAAAGTGGACCAAAGTTTTTCAGATTTGTAGTTGACGTAAATTGGTGCCAGTTCCTCTGCAGCGCTTTCACATACCATAATTGAATTACAAGCCTTCGAAAAGTGTTGAATCTGTTCAGGATATTTTGCTCCTCTTCGAGGGATCACGTATTTACTTCCATTGTGACCCACCAAATTTGCTGCATCGTAATTTCATTGGTTCTGGGGCGGAATACCCTGTAACTTCTTTTCCAAGTTCATAAAGTATATGGCAATTACTCCTTGATCGGTCTTGGCCTTGCCGCTGAAATTTCTGGAAATTCGTTGAGTGAGAATTGCTTTGTGACAGTGTTGGTGTGTCACAAAGTAGCCCCATCAAGTGTCTGTATTTTGGTTATGTTGCCATGTCTCATATAAATATCACTTGAGAAAGGTTATATTACTCCACAGTCTATCTGATACAATAGCAACAAAGAATATTTACCTGTGTTACGTGGTGCTCTTTTGCTTTAAGCTTCAGCACACAAAGTATACGGATTTCAAGACAACAACGCAGGAGTAGGTTTAATACACCGGCTAGAGAGAACAAGCGAGGTGTTGGAGCATCGGATAATGGTCATTAGGTGGCGCGGCACACCTATATTAGTCAGCGCATCTTCCAACAAGTCTGGCAGTATGTGTGCCAATGGTGTTTGCTTTCCTGCCATCGCAGAATGGGTGGGAGATTGTAAACACAAAAACTAGACCATGTCTCACAAAGTAACCCCTACAGTCACAAAGAACTTGGTCTTACGATATTTTAAACTTCTAAAAATCGATTTCTGTTAAAAAAATCATTAGTCAAAATCATATTTTTTCGGAAATGTATTTCGAATATATACATTTTTGAAGGCGGAATTCGTGGCAACGCGATTAAATTGTCTCAAAAGTTTTTTAAAGTTACTTTTTAGTTTAGCATAAATTTCAGTGAGTTGAATAAAGATAAGAAAATTATCTTACCTTTTCTGAAGGTGTGTTCTCGCCTGGTAATCCAGTGTTATTCCATTTGTTATTATTCGTTGTAAAGATCAATATATTACTTACCCATCATACGTAGTATAGGGTAAGTCTAAGACTCCTATATTAGGAGCTGACGCATATCCATTTTGTTTCGTATTATTAGTACCCAGTTCAGCATCAATCTACGACAGCCGGAGCTGGGGTTGCCTAAAACTCCTATAATAGAACAGGTTCTGATTAGCTTGGTTTTTCGACTGGGCTCCAATTCTGGTGCCAAATCAGCAAAGATGCGTCAGCCTCTATTATAGGAGTTCTAGGTAAGCCTTGTAATCATTTTGTAAATCGAAAAAGTTTTTTTGACAGATTTACACGTTTCAGACACTGGAGATTCCAAAAAAGATATTTTTGGAAATTTTTTTTTGCCGTCCGTCGTCTGTGTGCGTGTCTGTAAACGCTCTATCTCCCGAACAAATTGAAATAGAGACTTGAAATTTGGTACGTACTTAGTATGTAATAATGGGAAGAAGTTTATTGAATTTCAGAAACCTCGATTATCCGGAACTAATTTTTTCGGACTCTTAAAATATTTGTTCTGATAAAAGGTATATAAAAATTTTGGAAATTTTTTATTTTAAGGAGGGAATATAAAAGACAATAATAATAAAAAAAAAACATAAATTTTGCATAAAGAATGAAGTCGATCGAATAATGAGTTGCGAGATATTTGGATTCATATTTTTCACACTCTTCGATTTTTCGTGACCCCGTATTTCATTCAAATTGCAATTCAAATATATATTTTAATTGGAAATGAGACGCTTAATCCGGCGTAGTAAACCGTTAGTTAATATGATTATCATTTGTGGAATTATAAGGATGTTTCTTTTACGCAATTCAGTAATGAAGCATTTAAAGTTTATGACGTCATCAAGCCACGATTTTATTCGAATACATTTTATAAATAGTTTACACATGTTTTATTTTTATATTTTATATTATGCCTATTCTTGATGGGTAAGTATTACAGTGGCCCCCAATGACTAGTTTATATAGTAGTATCCATTGATGATCTCGTTGATGCTGCACAATTAACTTTTTTCCGAAAACTAATTGATATGTTAGTAGGAGACTAAATAATTTTACACATATTTTTATCTTGATTATATATTCTGGATTATGAATCACTAGGATGTTATAATAATTAACATTTACAATTAATTTTAGATTTAAAATATAATGCATAATAACATATTTTATCTGAGCCCTGAAGCTCACGTGTGTTCTCAGTTACATTTTTATTCGGGACTGAAGTATAAAGTCATTAGTTCAATTTTGAGAGTTTTTTACTTTCGTCGCTCCTACGTCAGTGGAATCACACATTGCATAGTTTTCCCGTAAGAGTGTAATCAGTCAATTAAGTTCTTTATTACTTGTTATAATTATTGTACTAATCTTCAGCATATTCACAAAACTGTTTATCAATGTAGAGTGGTTTCCCATCATTGTATGGCATTGAGTGGCTATAAATCTCTATACTTGGTTTCTCACAGCGCGATAAAGAAATGAGTTGATAATTTCGTGTTTTTCCCCTTTTGATTATTAAGTTCTTTTATTTTCTTTATTTCACGAGGAAATGAAAATGTACTTTGTGATCTTTAATTTCGAGGATGAGACTAATATTTCCAACGATTTTTTTAAATTAATTTTGGCCAAAAATATAAATTATAGCTTATAATTTTTTTTTTTTTTTACAAAAATCGACTTTTAGAAGCTTTAAATATGCGGATCCAAAATTACATCTTATTCCGCCAAGTAGTTTTGTGTCGTGCTTAACCCCTTGGGGACGAGCCACACGTATACGTGACGCATAAGATGCTCAAAATCCTCGATTATTCCCACCAATTATTGTTTATTGTAAGATTTGCCTCATTAAATCTTAGCACTTCTGGGATTCAATTAGGTAAAAATTTCTGCTTTGAAAAACCGGTGGTAAAAGATTAAAAATTCTGTAAAGGACGCTCGTCGCGAAGGGGTTAAAGAACTATCCGCATTTCAATCTGTGCTCATCAGAATGCTGCTTAATATGACGTCATTAGAGAATTAAAAAAGAAAATTAATCTGACGTCATAACGGATTTTTCAAATGTTTGAGAATAATACAAATGAAGTATCAATATGAGTAATAGAGAATAGTAAATATATAAGTTTGAGGAGCGTATTGAATCATGATAAAAACACGATTATGGAAATATTGGCATATCTTAACATTTTGAAGGTCTCTATACAACATGCTTAATTTTGAAATTGATTTTTTTAATATCGCATTTAGTCCACAACACAGATATTATTATGACAGAGTATAAGAGCGGGCTTCTCCCGCTATCGGGCCGGTTTAGATATTTGAAAAAACGAGAAAAATAGACCGATAAATTTTTATTTTATAAAAAACACGACTTTTTTTTCTTTTGAAAATGAAATTTATTTGGATTTATTAAAGAAATGATAAAGTGATTTGAAAGGAATATTGAACGAAACCCTTTGTGCGATTTTCGATCACATTTACCCATTTGTTCTTTTCTTTTCCTTTTTTTTTTGGCTGACTGTACGTTCCATGGACCATGGCCTCTGGCGACTATTTTTATATTCTAGCTTTACCACTTTTAATAAAACGTTTTCTTTTTGGTAGATTTCTCCGTAGAAGTGTAATAAATAACAAAGATTATATTTTTTAAAAAGTGGTACGAAAAGAATAAAAAAATAGTCGCTAGCTGCAACAATTTCTAATAAAAAATAAATTCGTACTCAAAGGGTTAATAATGAGCACGTAACAGCATCATTTTAGCTTTCTGGTCACTTTATTAATTGAAAAAAAAAACATTAGCTTGTTAATTTAATTTGGAGAACGACATCGTTATTTTTAATGAGGAAATTAAACATGCCTTTGTCAATGCAGTTTCTAAAACAGGTAGCCATGATCAGATTTAGTCATATGCTACATGGGCTGAAATGGAATTAAATTCTGCCAGCTCGACAACTAGATTTTGATAGAATTGTTTTTAATTTTGGAGATAAATTTTAAATCAAGAATTCAGAAGCATTTTCTATCATAAACAGAGAAAGGTTTCCCTTAGATAAAGCTGGTTGCAATTAAGCAATTGTCTTCACATCATTACACGAAAATGAAATGTTTCAGCTTCTCAAATGTTGGAAAGTTAGATATTGCTTAGAATTTTGGGCACAATTTGATCATTAAAAACAGGTGCTCATTTATTAATGTCTGTAAATTTACTATTTATTGTTCATTTTACCAATTTTCATTCAGACATTATTTAAAAAACATGGTCAAAAAAAAAAAAATTGTTTTCACTAAAAACGTCCCCCATTTAAAAAGTCCTTCCGGCCTGTACCGGGAGGAAAAGGTAGCTTTCCGATATCTTCGTTTTATAATTTTAGCTAATGTTACTCGAAAACTGCAAGCTAAAATGCAAAGAAACCGTTTACAAAAGATTCGTTAATACTGAATTTGAATAAGAAATTCGCCAAATTATTGAGCTATAGCGAAGTTGGCTTCATTTATGAAGACTTATTTTGGTCGCCAAATTTGGTGATATTTCGCCAATTGTTGCCAAGTTTGGCGAGAATTTGGCGCTAACGGATATGAATATATAGTTTTATGCGTATGATTGGGAAAATGATTACAACAATGAAAGAAAATAATTTGCGAGAAATTGCGTTCACTAAAACTCATAAATTAATCGTTGGTTTTTTGTAATGTGCTGTCTTGTTTCAAAATGTCAGCCACCCTAGAATTTCAAACTGCTCTATCTCAGCCATTTTTTAATATAGAGGTAAAACAAAAAATGCTCTGGAATCCTTGTATCAAGGCCTATAATATATATATATATATATATATATATATATATATATAAATTTGAATTTTTAACTTTTTTGTACATTTATTTTAGTTTTAAAATTTTAAGTGGCCGCCATCTTGAAACAAGATGGCGGACCAAGCTGGCCAACGAACTCGGTCGAGGCATTGGTGAGCTTAATACACACAATTAGTTTCATCAAAATGAATTTATAAATACGAGCGTTATCGTATGACATTGATCAGATATATATATATATATATATATATATATATATATATATATATATATATATATATATAAATCAACATTTGAACGGAGGGTGGTTTTGGGGTCTGGGGGTCATGATCGGTGAAAATATATCGAAATTTTCCGGAATTGCTTTCCTCCGAACTGCAATAGATAGCTTTATACTTTTTTGTATTGAAAGCTACCTAAAAATGTAAAAACAGTTTCGAATAAAAAATCTTCACCACTCTACAAAAGCGCTTTCGACCCAGCTAGAGCATCATCAGTTGTGATCTTCAATCCTCTGCCTCTGTGCTATATATACGACTGCTGGTTGAAGAGCTCCCCATATCGGCATTCAATTCTCTCTCTCTCTCTCCACCTCTTCTAACATTTTTTTCCAGAAGCAATCAATCAAAGAATGAACCATATCATTGCATGCGTCTTTGGATGCATTAATTTCTATTGCTTCTCTTATTAAAGCATTATGTAAATTTTCGTAGTTCGCTATTTTCTGTATTTGTAGGGTTTCAAGTTTAATTAGGGTTTTAGTGTTTAATCTTGCAAGAGCTGTTGACTGTTTATTTAGTTTTATATCTCTGATATGTTTTTTCATTCTTTCTTCTATTTTTCTCTTCGTCATTCGTATGTAAGTAAGATTTTCATTTCTACTGTTTAGACAATTTATTTTTTATATTCCTGCTGTTTGTATTTCCTCATATTTTTCTATTTAATTTCTTATTGATTTGAAGAGGGATGGATTGGGGGGTAGTGGGACTATTTTTCCTAATTTTTCTAATTCTCGTTTTATTTTCAAAGATACACCTTTTATATATGGAATAGGAAGAATGTATGTTAGATTCTTCTGTGCTGGTTGTATATGGTCAATTCTTTCTCTTACTCTTTCAATTAGTTTAAGTATAGTTTTTCTCGGATATCCTGCCTTTAAACCTACGTTTTCAATGATTTTTAATTCTTCTTTTAGTGATTTTTTTGTTGAACAAACATGTAGGGCTCTATTTATATATGTATTCATGGCTGCTAATCTGTACGGTAGTGGAGTATCGGCTTTATAGGAGATTATATTTAAGTTTGCTGTGGGTTTTCTATATACTGTAGTATTTATTTTAGTTATATCATGAGTTATTTTTACATCTAACATGGGGACCGCCAAACATGATGAGCACAGATTTTGATGATTTTAATGTATGTTGTAGGGGTCATACCCCTAACTATTCAGGTTAAAGGTTTCCTGGAAATGGGCCTTAGTTTTCGAGAACTTTCGGGTTAAAGTTCAACATGCATTTCAAATACCCATTAGTTCGCAGGCTTGAACAAGAACTCCGTGGTGCTGAGATAGCGCTCGCGATTTGAGAGCGGGAGATGAGGGTTCTGTCCTCTCTAATAGCACGCTGCTTTATATATAGTTAGTAAAAGAATCTTGGATATATCTGTGAGAAATATTTTGAGCAATCATTTTTAGAGTTTCGTTCATCTCGCGAAACCCTATTACCCCCGCTCCGTTGTCTGTCCGTCACAGAGCCATTCTCAAAATGTATGTAGCTTACAGAGTTGAAACTTAGTGTATAAATCTGAATAGCAGCTGTGAAGAGCTCAAAATATTAAAATTTGAAAAATTCGTATAATTTTAATAAATAGAGATAACAAACCAAAATTCTAACAGCCTTTTCCTATTAAATTGAAACATATTTCGTTATAGCAGATGCCAAAGATTTAAAATCCACAATGAAATTCTTTCTACAATAATTAATTTTCTATCAGACCATTAAATGAAAATGAAATAAAAAGTTTCAGCAATTGAAAAAAAGATAAATATGAAATAAAATTGATTGACGTCTTAGTCGTAATAAAACGGAAAATGTCTAAGATTTCTCAATAATACAAGGAGCATGAGTATGTGTAAGTGGACAAAGCAGATTAATATCACGTCATTAGAGAATTAAAAAGAAAATCTGACGTCATATAGGAAGTTTAACTAATTTTTCAAATGTTTGAGAATAATACAAAGCGAGTATCAATATAAATAATAGAGAATAGTAAATATATGAGTTTGAGAAACATATTGAATCGTGACAAAAATCCGATTATGGAAATATTCGCATATTTTAACATTTTGAAAGTGTACAATTTGTTTAATTTTGAAATTATTTTTTTAAATATTACATTTAGTCCGTATGACGGATATTATTATGACAGAATATAATAGCGGGCTTGGACCGCTATCTGGCTGGTTTAGATATTCGAAAAAAGGAAAAAATAGACCGGTAAATTTTTACTTTATAAAAAACATGACTTTTTTTTTTGTTGTTGTTGCTAAATGAAATTTGTTTGGGTTTATTAAAAAAAGGATAAAGTGTTTTGAAAGGAATATTAAACGAAACCCTTTGAGCGATTTTCGATCACACTTTTGTTTTATGGGAATTCAATGCGTGTTTATATATTTCATTCAGAAATTAAAAAAAAATTAAGTCTGCTCTGCAGTGCCCAATTATGGGCAAATGGACGTTTCATGTCCTATTTCTCATCACAAATTACATTAAGAATTACGTATAATTTGGGAGGGTTTCTAATCTGAAGGCTACTGAACAAATGTCCGGTTTGCTCGATAATGGCAATATGGCCCAGCGATTGTATTTTAAAAATTGAATTCAAATACCAAAATAAAAAGCTTGAATTTTTACTGTTTGTGCAAATTTTACCATAATCTAGAAGGAAAGGGTAAAACAAAATCTGAGGTTCAAGCTTAATTATAGTATTAGTTAGGAGGCCCCGAAAAAATACTGTGCCTAGGGCCTCAAAGTGCTTTGATCGGTCGTTGATAGAGTGTGACAATCTATATGTTAAAAAGATTTATTTTTTTCTACAGTCATAGTTACGATAACAACATTGTAATAATATGCAGGCACGCATTTTCTTCTTTTTTTTTATTTTTATTTTTACATTTCATCAAAATGCTCCAAGTAATGTGCTGTCAAAATTAAAAAATTCTCCACGATAGTATGTCTCCTTATTAAAATTCTATATTCTATACTGTCGTCGAAGGACTTTGAACGGACAATAAATGAGGTTGATAGCATTGGGCCCTTGGCCGCATATAAAACGAATATCCGGCCTCGTACCTAATAAATAAAAGTCGGTACGTAATACTTAAATAATTATAATTATTATTGTATTAATTGAGTTGAATCTTACTGTTAAAATGTCTTGAATTTCGAACAAATTAAGTACGCTTAAAACAAATCAGTACATATATCAGGATTTGTGCAGGTGCTTACTGTGGCATACCAGTATTTCCTAAAGGGAAATTTTGCTTTATTTAATTGCAAAATTTTGTGATTAAATAAAGCAAAATTTTCTTTTTAGAAATAGTGGTAAGCCCGTACGACCCCTGTATGTATACAATTTTTTTAATCTTACAATAAATAAATAAATAAATAAATAAATAAATAAATAAATAAAAAATAAATTATAATAAAAAAAAAATACAGAACTTTTCTCAGGTACAAGAGGGCGCATCAATTTTCTTGCTCCAGGGCGCTGAATATGTAGCTGCGCCACTTTACCACATTCAGTAGAAGGATGCCACCAGATGAAGAAAAATGAAATAATCTAAAAAATGTCGGGAATTTCACAAAATCATAATCCATAAGTCACAAACTGTTCGCGAATTTCAAGTTTATAATAATCAATAAAACAGTTGAGGTAATCATTCAAGATTTATTATTAATATATAAAATTTCCAATTGATCAGATGCTTCAAAAAAGGGAGAGCGTTAATTTTCTAAAAATCAAGTTTTGTAATAATGTTCGTGTAGCAAAAGTTCAATAAAAATATCAATGTAATAAATGTTCTCGTTTATATGTACAGAATTATTATTTCACACTATTTACATTTAATTATTTTCAAAATTTAAACTGTTGAAATATATACTTTCGTTGTTCCTTAATCGGAACCAAGATATCTTTCTTATATTAATTCAAATTCCTTCGTTCTTCCATTCTGCAGAAACTTCCCAACATTCTTAACTAATAAAACTCAATCCAAAACTTAATTTTGTTCGAAAACGCATGAAATTGACAGGTATTCTTATTCAGAAACTATGTAATCGAAATATGATTTCCAGTTTTTGGTAAAAGCAGAAGAACTGTCAGAAAATACTGTCAAAGTCGGCATTTTGAACAGAATTCCCCTTGCTTCAGCGCGAAGAAAAAAAAAGTTTCGTTACGTGTCCCGAATTACTTATAATTTGATAAGCAATTTATTTATCAAAAAATGGAAAACTCATTTCGATTCCAAATTTCTTCACTAGTCAGGCCTTCCAATTTTATGTCTTTGCGTTTAAAAATGAGCCAGAAAATGTGTCTTTCGCTTTGGTAAAAGCAGAAGAACTGTCAGAAAATACTGTCAAAGTCGGCATTTTGCACAGAATTTCTCTTGCTTCAGCGCGAAGAAAGCAAAAAAAAAAAAAAAAAAAAAAAAAAAAAAAGTGTCAAAAAGTTTCGCGTTGTTAAGCAGATCAATTGCGAACCACCTTAATAAGTAAGTATACCTTTCACAGTCAGTTCTTCCGCGCGTATACAGCTCCTGATTTCCGATTCAGTTGAAATTGCGTTTAGATTAATTATTGTGTCATCGTGCACTAATATTAGAGACTAAGAAACTCCTTAAATTAATTAAACTGCTTCTAGATTTTTTTCTTTCGAAATTACTTCTAGATCTTATCAATTGAGCATATTATAGGTACTTATTTATCCACTAAACCATGTTTTAAGCTGTTTTACTGTCATTTGAAAATAATTTTAGCGGTCTCAAGCAATTTTAGTCGCAGGACTGAAGGGATATGCAGGGCTGCAACTGGCGACTATTTTTTAATTCTATCTCGTACCACTTTCTCAAAACAAAAATCTTTTATGTACACTTCGACAACATGTGCAAGAAAGTACTAGGAAGATACTAGAAAACTTAATTTTTAAATATATTAATTTTTAGAATATAAAAAAGTCCTTCCGGCCTGTACCGGTAGGAAAAGGTAGCTTTCATAGTCCATAGTCCATGCTTTTAAAAATTCAACCCATTTTACTCAAACACCCTAAGATAAATTGCTTGGAACCAGATTATAGAAAATTCAAACCCGGTTTTCGTTAATACTGAATTTGCACGCGCATTTCAGCATGAGAGTTACAGCATAACAAAAATCAGATTGTTTCAAAATGCCAGCCAACCTAGAATTTCAAACTGCCATATCGCTGCCATTTTTTAAGATAAAGCCAAAACAAAAAATGTTCCGGAATCCTTGTATCACGATCTAATAATTAACGGAAACAACTTTTTAAATTTATAATTTTTTATACATGTTTTTGAATTAAAAAAAATAAATTTAACTTGCCGCCATTTTGAAACAATATGGCGCATGAAGCTGGCCTACGAACTCGGTCGAGACCTTGGTATATTCTGTACACATGATCAGTCACATTGAAATCGGTTCATAAATACGAGTGTTACAGCATAACAAATATCAGATTGTTTCAAAATCTCAGCCACCTAAGAATTTCAAACTGCTATATATCTCAGCCGTTTTTTGTAGCACATGTAGCAGCGGCTATTGACAGACGTGGAGGCAAAACTTGTTACCGATTTTAACGTCTTCCTTACCTCAAAGAAGGCTGTATTTCAAATCAATTAACACTGATACTATGTGTAATCTCTTAAAATAATTTGGATTTGATATCTCTTGTCCTTCTTGATGTTGCATTTTGGATGGCCAGCAGTGTACATGATCTCAAATATTTTTTTAATATAAATTTGCATTCACTTCTCACCAGTAGTTGTTGAGTTTTCAAGAAGGTTTAAACTTTAAGGAGATACATTTTAGGTTAAAGTTCCAAACTTATTTTCAGCTTGTTCATATATACTAAATACAACAAGACAACGGTATATTTACGGATTTCTTGGTAAATATTGCTATTTTCAAACCAAAACTCTTAACAAAAAATGCTATAGCATTATTTCAACGTATATAACCGCAATATCAAATAATCTTAAAATGCATTTATCCGCATTGACACAGTCTCTGAAAACATTTCTACTCCTAATTAGCATGGTTTTCAAGATAGAGCAACTCAAATTTGTGTTTAGGGTAAATGAGAGATGACAAAGTGACCGAAATAAAGAAATATATGCGTTAATATTGAGATTTTCAAAGTTACTACAAAATTAAAGAAGTATAGAGTCCCACAGCAAAATTTCCGTATTACGGGAGTATACGAACATGGAACTTTGGTGAAACAGCTTCATTTTGGAACTTTTAGACTTCGAATTATGACTATCGTTCGAAATTTTTTATGTACTGACACGGCATTTCACCTACAGAATTTAAAATGCTTTATAGATTAGCGTCCTCACTCTTAACCCGTTCCCTGAAGTATTCGAAAATTTTCTTTCCGCTTAAGTAGTTAGTTATTTGCATAAAAATCCATATAATTGTATGCTCTCGGAAAACAAGGTTTAGACACCCGCATAGAATTACCGTATCTATGATGGATTTCAGTATTGATCTGTTCTCTGCTACTTCAAGGACCTTGCAATTTGTCAAAAGATTTCTGCTCATAATCTTCAAAAAATACAACAAGCCAACGATATATTTATGGATTTCTTGGTTATTAGATCTAAATTATCAGCCATTGAGCTAGCTTAACAGTGGTAAGTTAAGTTGTGGTGTTTTACAAATTTTTCAACGGCTTTCTTTCAGTTGTAAAATCCATATTTGACAAAATGAAAATAAAAATGAAACAAAATAAACTGTTAGACTAATTTTGAGGGTCTCTGAGGGAGGGATGGGGAGGGGGGGGGGGGTCAGCCTCCTTAGCTTCTCTTCCCACACACGGGTTATCTAATGAGTATTTTCCATTATCCATAAATTTACCAGTCAATGTATTGCATAATATATAATTAAATTACCCAATTTCACAAAAATATATAAGAAAACAATTATACTTATATTCTCAGAAAAATAAAATCTCTGACCGAAACAACAATGGCAATAGAAATAAAAGACGTGGAATTTTTACATTAAATCGATTATCATTTTCACATTAATTTTATTTGGAGGTTTAGCACGTAAACAATCTAATTAGAAAACGGCAGTAGATATAATTTCAAATCTTCTGCAATATTGCTCAGCCATTGTTCAAAACAATTTTTTAAATGTTATTTTCGAAATGTCATTTAAAAAAAAAAGAAGGTTAATAACGGAAGTAAATTTGAATAGAGTTTCCCTGTTCTGCTCTGCAAATATATTAATTTCTTAAAATAAAGTAGTAAATAGTGCCTGATATTCACGAAATCAACGCTATTTCGACATTTTAAATAGTTATAGGTAATTAAAATAATTGTGCGCTTTGTCTTTGGCAAAATGTCCTTGTAATATTGAAATTTTCCAAAGTGAAAGTGAATATTCTCTCATTGTCTTATTGGTATCCTTTTCCTCGTTCAGCTCTATAAAAGAAACTATGTTTGGATGCAGTTTGGTATCTTCCGAGAGTTTCTGAGACTGACTAGAATCTTTTGAGACTGCCTTCGTGAAGCTTAACCAGTATGAACATGATCAAATTCCTAAGTTTTTATTTCACATGCCTGTTTGTTGTAGAAGGTAATATGGGAGATTATAAGCAGTTTGAAGCCTTTATGAGAAAGAAATTTTGCCGTGAGTATGAATCTTTGTTTTAAGATAGAAATTTTGCCGTGAGTATGAATCTTTGTTTTAAGATAGAAATTTTGCCGTGAGTATGAATCTTTGTTTTAAGATAAAATAATATTATTTTTATTTTCCGAACACATAATGCAAGGAAAGTTAAGTTTTGTGATCATAATAAAAAACTACATACGAAATTTTGGTGTATCTTTACGTTTTGAGTTCCCATGAATTAGCTTTATCTATTTTTAAGATTCTGAATATACGTGCGCACGTATGTTTGCAAGCGTTTCCAGATTGCTAGAGTCCGTTTTTGGTGTTTTGTATCCTGTATGTAGGCGTGTGCGTACACACACAGCTTTTATAGGGTTATTTTTTCGATTAATCTGGTATTTGGTAAAATAACAAGTTTGTAATAGGCCACTATCGCAAGATCTGTATACATATTCGGACAAATTGGCGAAAAGGTTTGGTATTTATATTACATTTTAGGCATTTTGTGATCAACCAATAAGTACCGTTTCTGTAGTAATAATCCTCCAGGAAATGTGACTGAGCATACCTAATAAATATCGCTTTATATTGGCTTCAAGGCTACTTTTAGAATACAAAAGCTGCCCAAAGAATGGATTTTTTTAAAGTGAATTTTAAATTGGTGAAATGTTAGGCGCATGATTTCCGTGTGCTACAGGCATTAGGGAAAAGGTTGTAACAGAGTAATTATTCACCTGTACTCCAAGTGAATTTCCGTTTTAAAAATCTTTTTAAGAGACTAGAAACCTATATTTTTTCTCCTGGCCTTTCTTATCGATTCTATAGAGTTACTAAGCTACCTAGAAAACCTACAGAACGTAGAAAAGTAAGAAAATTTGGAAAATTACCAAACAGTGAAAAGTCAGGAAATTTCAATAGTTTATCCAAAATCTGGAAAAGTCAAGGAATTCGATAAAATTTCACCGTGTTTCGTAAAACAGTATGAGATTCGCTCCATGGTCATTAAAATTCTCACATATTTTGGCGGATTCGAGTTTATTTTCATCTAAATTATAAAATCAATAAATTACCCTCCTCTTGATATTTCCACTTCTTACTTTTCCACACTCCCCCACCCCCATCACACACAGCTTAACATAAAAAAAAACACTGATGCACTTTCTTGAAATTGTTCTATAGTTATCTGTTATTTTAAAGTAACAATAAATATAACTAATCAATCATTTCAAACGCATTCTTCACATTCCGAAACATCTGTTTATTTTCTAACCATTTGCCCAGTTTATCTGGATTTAATTTTTTTGTGCCACAGTTGCTAAAAGGAATAGTGACGCAGTACACAAATTTTGCATAGCAAGTTTTCATTGTTTGGAGGAAACTTCATTTGATTGTTTGTAACTACCATAAGTTAATAGCGAGAGCAATTCCTGTTATAATCTTGAGAACAAGCTTCTGGGCAGGCAGAAGTTGTGGTTTCAATAAACATTATCTGCAATTAAAAATATTTAGTGTTTCCGCGTAGCAAAATATTTATTTTACTCTCAGCGTGTCCAACACTGAGGGTTAGGACTGAGGGTTAAGAAAAATTACTTTTTTACTGTAGCGGAATAAGTGCAACTACTTTATTGAAAATGTAGTTAACCACAACTACAACTACTTGTTTTTATTTATAGTGTCTTGTACACTGTGCGATTAGAATGGAATTTTCTTAAAATGCACTTTGAAAAGTCAAGGAATTTCATCAGTTGAGGCACTGGCAACACAATATACAGAATACATCAAAATCCATTTTATACAGAAATTATCTAGGTGATTTCAAGGTCTCTCGTACTGGATAGTCGAGACTTTTTAATTGAGAGATCAATCTCTAAATAAACATTTGGCCCATTTTAGTATATTTTTTTCTAATATCATTTTATGCAATGCGATTAAGTAAAATTGATAAAATTGAGTCAGAAAGAAGTGTCACATATATTTTAATTTCACTATAGTCGATAAATTTAATTACAGTTTATCCAAAATTAAAGAGCTATTTTATCAGGTAAAGTTATTTCTAAAACTATACTCTTTTTACTTCTGAAGTGAAAATTGAACTTCAACAACTGCAATGAAATATGTACAAACACTCGCAGTTTAACGTTGGGAGACCAAGGAATATCGATAACTCTTAAAAAAGACCCATAAACGCAAATAAAATATAAGTGTAACAATTATTCAATACAATTATCAATATCCAATCAGTTCAATCTGTTCGAAATAAAATAGGAATTATCAAAAAAAAAAAAAAAAAAAAAAAAATCTGAAAAAAAAAAAAAAACAATCAGCTCATTTTAAATGAGATGTAGTTAAATTTTATATTATCTTTTTTTATAATACATGCTATAAATGAGAGTAGTATTAAGCCTTTCGGATCCGACTTCTTTTTTTTTTTTCAAATTTTCGAAAAAATTACTTTTTATTAATAATATTAACATTCATCCAAATTACAAAGTTAATGTTTGCTGACATTTAACGAATATGTTATTTACTGAAATCTGACGAATAAAGTACGCCTAAATTTGAGACGATTTCTGGTGAATTTGCCACATTTAGGGCTAACATTTAGCAATTTTAGTAAATTTAAAATGCCGAGTATAAGCAGAAAAGATCGAATGTTACGTTTTTAATTCTAAGCTAACTTGTTTTGAAGAAATTGAACATTCCCTCTTCATTCACGATCTTACTACTGTGAAAGTTCTAAGATAGCCATAAATTTTATATATTGTTTTTGTTAAAATCTGTAATCTATTAGATTTAGAAAATGGAGTGTGTAGCATTTATAGTCCTTTTACATGGCCACACAATACAATTCAGTTATATTATTGTCTGTGCATATTTATTATTTAGGTAATATAAAAATTCTATTGTGCGTTTTTTAGCGGGTTTCATGGGGATCGGTGGTCAAGAGGTATAAACATCAACGGATCATCGAGGTGGCAGTAGTGGGCTCAATTCCAACAGCCTCCTTATTGAGTCATCAATTCCAGCAGCCTCCAAACTCTTGCCTTGTTGCAATATCCCTCGCTTCGTGCTGTAAACTCAGTTCTGTGTTAACTGTACAGTTTGACGATGGTTCTTTAACAAAATCATTTGGATTAAGTATGGAAGAAGCTGGATTATACGTGTATCAATAAATGAATAAATATCCTGCTTCCAACATTTACCCCCAAAATATTAACAGCTCATATCTTAATACTAGACGTTTGAGATGTGTATCTTTGTTTGACATTTTATTCATTCTCACTCGAATAAGTTATTTACCCGTCTGTTATAAAACAAACAAACAAACAACAACAACAACAACAAAACACGGATAATGCCAATAATATTGCTACATACAGTCTCTTATTCTTACAGACAGGTTTCATTGAATGTATGTTGTTGAATTGTAAAATCTCTTTTCTGTTAAGTCGTAAAACATATTTTTTTTAAGCATAAAAAACTATCTCAGAGTCATTTTAAAAAATGCAATGGAGTTTACGGGCGTGACAAAAGTTGCGAAATCATATGCAAATCTGCTAACATTGATGTATCTTTTTCTTGGGAAGTACTGAAGCAATTTCAATACTTTAAAAAAATTGTTTTTGCGGTAGCTAAACTATAATTTGGTCGTTCGGTAAAGAAAATGAAAAATGCAATGTTACTTTAAAAAAAATAAAAAATAAAAAATAAAAAATAAAAATAAAAAACAAACAAAAAAAGATAGTTTTCTTTTGTTTCTGAAATTACATAATTATATAATTATTGTATTTTTTATTTTTATTCCTTGCTTAAGGATCAATTGACACATAGTTTAGCTTGTGCAAAGACTATTTAAAAAAGTATTGAAAGTCAATAGCTCTCCAGAAAATGGTCCATCAATGTCAGCTGTTTTATATGTGATTTTTTTATTTTGGAAATCGCCTAAGTTTTTTTATTTTTTATAAATCGCTTCAGTAGCTCCCGAGAAAAAGGTACATAATTGTCAGCATTTTTTACAAGTGATTTCGTGACTGTTGTCATCCTCTTAATTTTCTTTTACGAATAACTGGCCAACAACATCCAGATCTCATTAACAACGTAATAGAATGTAGGAATGAATTTTACTTAATGTGATAAAGGTATGCATTTCTTTTATTTTTATTTTTTCAGAGGGGAAAAATGTAGAAGATAAAATGAAGTTTATAGAGTGCGCAGCAATGCTTCCACGAGCAGTAAGTTTTTTTTTCTTTTTATGATCTTGTAATGATATTATAAGTATTTTCGTTGTCGTTACACGTGTTCAAGTAACAGTATTAAAGAAATTTTACAGTATTCTCTCTAAACTCTTCAATGCTTGAGACAAGAGTTTTTTCAAATCTTAAAATTTTGTAGATTTTGCAGATCTATTCCCCCCCCCCCCCCCATCAAATAAAATTAGCAATTTTAATACGTACAAGATGTTAAAAAATAACAGCTTAGATACAAGAAGCATTTCATGAAATATTTTTTCTGTTTCAAATAAGGGCTACTTGACTTAAACAAAATAATAATAATCTGGAAATGTTAGCAGTTATGCAATACATGTCTTTTCTTATATCAGTGGCTTTGCCCACGCCCATGGGCAGTGCTTTTGCATAATATATGTTGCATTATTTATCAAAAATACACACTATATTCAAATTTACGCAATTAGCTTACTTTATCTATAAATACTTCAATTAGAAACAATACAAGCATTAAATGCATTCATTTGTACTATAAGGACGAACACAGAAAATCTTTTTTGTTAAATAATGAATATGCAAGCGTGGCGCCCGTGGGCGGGCGTCCTGTTTATAAGACGTAAGCTAGCCGTCTTCAATGCGTTAAATTATGCACTGAAATGATAATTTAATACACAATATATTTTAACCCATCCTACTTCGTGTATCTAACCTTCAAATAGATATTTTGTTCATTAAAGATATTCATGTCACACTAGTACTGATTGTGAGTAAATTTCATGGTAGTACTGGTAAAATAACAAACAACACTCCTATTGTAATTTAAATTTTGTGTTTTTCGCTAGTCGACAAATTGTAAGAAACTATCTTTCTATAAATTCTGAAAAAAGTGAAATATTTGAGACATAGTAAGTTACTTTGACAATTAAAAGTGAATGTTTATTGAAAAAAACTTGGAAGGCGTGATTCTATTCTCATCGTATGATTTTGAAATGCCCCTTTGAATTTCAAAAATGAGCTTCAAATTTTCCTGACTGGTATGGAAAAAGAGCTATAAAAGCGGAACATAGAAAAGGGTATAAAAAAAAACTAGTCAATTTATCGCAAAAAAGCTGACGACAAATTGTTTTAAGGTTTATAAAAAAGGGGGACACTTGCACTGGAAAATTTAAAATTGATATAATTTTCAGTATGTATATTATTCATAACTCAAAAATTGCATTCATATTAGCAAAGAGGATATTATTTTGAGTTTAAAGGCACCTTTGTTTTGATTTTATTGTAAATCATAAATATATTGCGAATAAAGACGAATTGTGAATATACTGCGAATTAATATTATCGCATAATATTGCAAATGCTATTTTTATGAATCAGACTTGTATGCATAAGAGAAACTGTTCCTGATACTGCCCAGTATTGCCAACTTCTATCAACATTTTCCCTCTAAACTCTAACTTGAGCCCCTCTAGATTCAACTGATCCCTCTCCCCCAGCCACCTATATTAATCATAATATATTATAAAGGACGTTACCGTCGCTATATAGTAAATAAAGAGTGCTGTTGAACATGTTGAACATATTCTCTTACATTAAATGAGTAACTTCCTATGTCTAGCAAACATTTTGTTAATATAAAATCTCAAACATGAAAATAATATTTTTTTTTTCTTTGAGAAAATTTAATAAAAGCCAAATAAATCTTAAAATCTTACTGTATTTCTAAAAGAATGGAATTTATTCCCCCCCCCCCCCTTCTCATATAAAGTCCTAAAATATTTTAGACACTACACCACCTCATTTCAGCTACGTGTACTTCAGAACGTTTTTCAGCTACGTATTTCATTTTTATAGGGGAGGGAAACCCCCAAGTTTTCAACACTGATGCTGCCGCGAAGTGGACTGGTCTATCTAGGACTGATCTTTACAGTAGTACTTCTTTCATTTCAGGGACTGGAACAAATAAAAGCTGCTGTTGGAGGGAAGACCCTGGTCTACGCTTTTGAAGTAATGTGTAAAGACAAAGAAACATATACAAAGGTAATAGATGATATTTATCTTTTTCTCTGTGTGTGTCTATGTTTTCGTCATAGATGAATCATCGAAGAGTTTTCATTACTATTTAGACATTGTTGTTTTTGGTTTTGAACACAATAAGTTTGGAGCTCTGATTAGCGATCTTTCCACTTTTAAGTATATTTATTTAAAAATTAAAAACTATATTTGATAACTAATTTAATATACTAAACTAATAATAAAGGTATTATTAAATGAACATAATTGATATTGTTGTAAGAAATTTCCTTTCTGCGCAATTGAACACTTTTTATTTCTCGGATAAAATGTTTACTATAGAATAAATATTAAGTTTCAGCTTGAAACAAAATATTTTTACGAAGGGTAGAGGTAGGCATGGTAATGGTAAGGTATACAACAGCCGAAATTTTCAGGCCAGTGATGCAGTGGTGGCCGACTTCGGTACCGGCCGAGAAATCTCTCAATTGTTAGAGCAGTTTCTTAGGACGGAATCATGGTATTAGAATGTGTATAGCTTCATGGATGGAATTCATGACAACAGATCATGTGATCTTGATCGAGGAAGTCGTCCAATGCACCTAGGGCGGGAGAAACAAAAGCAAACATGAGATTCGTCGGTCAATTGAATATGATAGAAACACAATTGCACACAATTTTACATAAAACACAGTTGCACGAAGTAAAGCTTATCGTATAAATCTCATAAATGAAATCACTTGTTTTAAAACACTTTTAACTTTCTTTTAAACATTTAAGCAAAAAATTCTATAGTTTAATTTATTATGTTATTTTAATAAAACACTAAGTGCAAAGCAAATCTATTTTCCAAAACAAATTATATCATTATAAATTTTTATTTCATTTTCAGGCAGCATTTTTGTCTTTGCCATTTCTTTTCTCAACTTAAAGAAATTCTAAAGTAATATTTTGTATAATCGCACTTATTTCTTTTTTATTTCTGTTCTCAATTCTTACTTTGATTGCAAAGATACCGTTCACAACTTTCTCAATTCGAGTGTTTAAGAAATGTATTGAGTTTCTAACTATTGCAAATAATGTTAGTTCCGTTATATTTACACAAAACTTATCCCACTACCTCAATAAATGGAATATTTTTAAAGAATTACTTAAAGAAAACATGACATACATTTTCAGATAAATAATACACTTGTGAAATCATATATTCTAATACGAGCAAATCTTGTGTGTGGTTATATATATATGCAAATTTTATCTTAAAAACGACTCTAACGATTTCGACGAAATTTTGTATCTTACCGTTTTGGGGCACCAGAAAACCATTGGGCTAGGTCACGTGTTCGAGAAAAATTGATTAGTGGATCATTTTGGGTCATCAAGGGTCAGGGTCAAGCTAATTCTATCTAAAAAACGGTTCAAACGATTTTGACTAAATTTTGTATCTTACCATTTTCGGGCACGAGAAGACTATTGGGCTGGGTCACATGTTCGAGAACTTTCGATTAGTGGGTCATTTTTGGGTCAACCCGGGTCAAGTTAATTTTATCTAAAAAACGGCTCTAACGATTTTGATTAAATTTTGTATCTTACGAGTTTCCGGCACGACAAAATCATTGGGCTAGGTCACATGTCCGAGAAAATTCCATTAGTGGGTCATTTTTGGGTCACTATAGGTCAGGCTAATTTTATCTTAAAAACGGCTCAGACTAATTGCACTAAATTTTGCATCCTATGGTTTTCGAGCACGAGAAGACTGTTGGGCTTAGGTCTCATTTTCGAGAAAATACAATTAGTGGGTCATTTTTTGGTCATGAGTCATTATGGGTCAAGCTATTTTATCTTAAAAACGGCTCAGACTATTTATACTAAATTTTGCCTCCTATGATTTTTAGGCACGAGAAGACTGTTTGGCTATTTTACATGTTCGAGAAAATTTGATTAGTGGGTCATTTTGGTCATGCGTCAGGATATTTGAACTCAAAGCTAATTTTGACCGAGCATAGTTCGGTCTTCCCTGCTCGTAAGAACAAAAATGTAGAATAAAGTTTAGCTCTTATTATCAAATTACAAATATTATAAGCAACAAAGCTTACATGCAAAAGGCTATTATTACAAAAATAGCGTATACCAAAGCTAATTTTCAGTTAGAGTTAAAATAACATATTCTAACACGGTTTTTGTGCATAAATTGATGACATTTTTTTTTCTTTAATACAACTCCGAAGCGACTAAATTTGGGTACGGAATCAATTATACTATAAAAAAAAAGTGGCTCACCTTTTCTAAATGGATGCTGCGGGTTGATAGTTTTTACCAACTATTTACCATGGTTTTTAGCATCTTTTGAGAAAAATTCCCTTTTTTCTGTCATTTCTTAAAAATGTAAAATGCATCTATTAATTTTTACTTTTTTCTCCAAAAATACATAATTTTAAAAACATTTGAGCAAACATGCTAAATAAAATTATACTTATTTTTAATAATATATATTAAAACATATATTCTTATTTTAATAGGCTCAAATTCTAGTTTCTTTTCATAAGATATGTTACATCAACGTATATCAACACAAGATAGTGAGTGGGTATATGACGCAATGTTTGGGCAAAATATTTATGCATTAACATTGAATTTAGAGAGTGATATTAAGATGGCAGTGGTAAAAACAAAATAAAAATAATAATTTACAAAAAATTTTATTAGTAAAAATATGTTTTTCCCTATTCCGATAAAAAATTAATTTTTACTAATAAAACTCAGCGATTACTAATAACATCTAATTGGAGAAAGTCAACTACATATTTCTTGTCTATTGCTATTTATATAATCAGTGCATGGCACCTAATACTTGTTGCAATACTAGTTATTAAATCATACAGTTATTTTTTAATTCAAATAATTACTATTACAATACAAAATTAATACATATATGAATTCGAAACTGTAAGTTAATATTTAGTGTTAAATCTCGCATAATCCCGCTTAAAACCCGCACTTTTGATATAAGAAAATTGATTAAAATTTTTAGGTGCACGATTTAAACGCCAGGCATAGAATTGACAGATTTACAATTAAGAAAAGACGCAGGACTTTATAAATTTGATAAAATCTGGTAGTCAGCAAAAAAATCTAATAAAAATCGCCTGAAATAATATTTACCCCCACCCACACCTCTTCCATCATCGATTTTTAAAAAGTCCAAATCTTTTTATGAAATAATTGGAAAAAAATAATAACAAGCATAGTTTAGAATTATTAGTTACATAGTTTGGAATAGTTACATAATTGAGAAAAAAATTAAGTTTTCTAACGAAACAATAAAATTATATATCTCCAGGGAAAAAAAAAAAGAAAGGAAAAGAAAGAAAGAAAGAAAAAAAAAAGGAAAAAGAAATACGGTAAAGATTGAATTAAGCAGCATGTCCAGGAAATGCTGATTTCTGAATGCTTTAAATGTGCGGATAGTTGAATACTACAAAATCTATATCTGATGAGGGGGACGTCGATGGAATATAGCGAAGCAGGAAAATAATGTTTTAATGTTGTGCCTATTTTCCTGTCGAAGTCAGTCAAATAATTCTGATTTTATTATTTTAAAATTTGCAGAATAAACAACTTAGTCGCCAGTGGCGACCGCATTTGTCAAGCCCTGGAAAAGATGATAATAAGATTTAAAATTCTACCATATCGTACATTCTCATTTCATTATTTGTTCATTTTTCTTCTTTATGTTCGTACTAGTTATTATACTTTTCAGTGTTCTCTATTGTACTTTCATAATAGTTATCTCATGAATGTTTCCTTATAAAAAAAAAGGGTTTGCACAATTATGGCGAAAATATCTAAAAGCAGTAAAATATAGTCTCGAATTTCAAGTGCGCGTAATACGCCGGAATAGACGGTATATACGTCTAAAAGTATTTACCTGTTTTTACACTTTTTCACAGATTTTTACCAGTGTTATTTCACAGAAAAACATCTGCTTAATTAATTCTTTTTCAATATTTAAAATTTCCATTTTCAAAATTTATTTTTTTTTAAACTTAAAATATTTTATTTCGCAGTTTTATTTCGTTTCCGATAATTCCCGTTTTCTAAATTTATTTATTCAGTTGGCAACCATAACTTTACGTTTTATTTATTTTCATAAATAATCGCCATTTTTTTAAATCATATTCTTCCCGACCTATTTCAAATTCCATACGCGGGTGCCAATCCTACAATAATTTCGTTTCACTGCTTTGCGAGCGTAATTCCGATTTTGCGTGTCGTACTTGAAAATTTTAAGCATTTCCCCTGTGGCGTTATATCGTTCCTCTAAACACAGCCGTCTCAATACTAGGCCTGAGTACTGATTCAAAATGGCGGCTGCGGAAGGCGGAATTTTTATACATTTAAGCAGTTCCATGATTTAAATTTGAAATGATTCCAGCTGCAACTGGTTTTCGATAAAACCTTATTCTAGTAAACAAATATGCATAACTATTATATTACTAAGATATAGTAAATAAATTAACGAATAACACAGAATTAATTTAACGGATAACGCAGAAAAAGTATCCACATCAATATATTTACAATAAAAAAATGCCAGCTATATTAAAGTATTAAAATATTTTTCACATATATACATTTATTAGTGAATGACATAATACAATTTAGACAACAAAAATAAATTATATACGTAAACTTGTAAAAATAATCAAAGAACATTAATTTGCTATTATGGCAATTCCCTACATTTTACAATATCCTTAAGTTTATTCCTGTCATGTATTAACATCTTTGTCATTATCATGTATTACATTTATTCATATTTAAGGTAGTAAACTAAAATAATGTAGGGTATGAATAATTAAAAAATCCTTTTAAAATTCGTAAAAACATAAGTAATAAATATTAATATGAGATCAAACTAATAATTTTAAAAAATAAAATAAAATAAATCACTTTTTTAAGAGTAAATTATTTTTTAATCTTCTTTTTGTCCGGTTTTTCCTTGTTAAATTTGATTTTGAATAATTGTTTAAAATAATTTTAAATATGGTAACAATAAAAGTAAAAAACAAAACAAAAAAATATATATCATGAGAACAAACTTTATGATAGTCATTATCTTTTCACAATATGTTTGTTATATGATTCACTTATTGATATCAATAAACTTAATGCATTTTCATTTGTTATGAATGCATTATAAAAAATTATACATAAAAGTCTGTGTGACATCAATAGTATATAAATAATAGTATACATAAATGGCAGTATATACTTTAATATTTTTTCACTCATACCAAAAAAAAAAAAAAATAAATAAATAAATTGTGATTTAAAAAAAATCAGTCATAGGTACAGCCATTATATCTATTATCATTATTATTACTAAAATTCTGCAGTCACCTCAAATTTGAAACCTTTACAGCATGTTAAATCAAAATAAGTCAACATTAAGAATTTCAGAAAACTTAGATATTTTTTAAAATCATGATAGCAGAAATGGAAGTTGAATTTTGCGATGCTATGAGTCAGAGGATAATTAACTGTATAAATTCATTAATGTATTAGCATCAGGTATCGTAAATTCCATAAAGCTATTTCATATTTTAAACCCTTCTAATTACAATATGTTTAACTGTAAGTTGCTTAGACAGAGTATAATGTAAGAGATTTTCATCCAAATTGAGAAATTTCTTATCCTCCTCGAAAAGAAATCCTGACGATGTATGTTAGTTATTATTATAACAATATTGTTATTAATATATATTACTAGCTAATACACGAAATAATTATTATAAATTATGCTGAAAGCATAAATATTGAATAAACTATACATTTGTGTAAACAAATTTGTTTGTTTTCAAACTGAAGACAGCATTAGTATATACTTATTATTAAATTACCTATCATAAAGGGATAATTAAAAACCTCCTATACCTACTTAAAGAAAAAAAGTCACTTCTAATATCAATTGAAAGGATACATTCTTAGGTCTTAAACATTGTCGGATTCCACTTCTCCGTCCACACAACTTCGAAATAAATCCGGTCTTTTGATATGTTGCCACCACCGATATGAATACGTGATATCGGGCACGATACTTGATGTATATTCAAGAAAAACCTAACTCTTTCAATTAAATTTAAAGTAACAATTTATTAACAATATTTACACTTAAACTCGGATGTAAATTATCCGGTTTAACACTAAATCAAAACAATTACAGAAAACGCTCTACGTGTACCGTTAGACTACGTCAATTCATTCCGCACTGAGATTTCTATTCATCTCACACCCGCTCTCTCTTTCTTTCGAGAGATACCGTTAAACACACGTGGCTCAGATCGTCAACTCTCAACGACCTTACACCTTCACTACCACGTTCGAACTAATTTCACCTCTCGTCATTCCTCAGCGCACCCGCTCTCCCTCTACGGGGCTGCTGTTTTATTTCTAAGGTTCGCTTGACAACCGTTCCTCCCTCTTGACTGATCTGTCTTCCTAAATAAAAGAGTGCACTATCTTTCTTATCTATCAAAGACCACATTGCAATGGAAATACCTCTTTCATTATGTCCAACTCGCTCCTCTCCGGATTAAGATTTTTCTTAAGAAAGCCTCTAACGGTACGCAATAGATACAGATACAATACGCTAATCCCTTAAGAATAGCTTTCAACTCTTGCAGTTGTGAGAGAAACCTGACACCCCCCACCTTAGCGGAAAATATGCCTTTTAGGGGCTAATTTTCCTCAAACTATGTAATGTCTGAGAAGAGTTCAACAGTTCCTTGATAGGTTTCTTCATTACTACAATTACATAAATATTTCAAGGTGTCTGAAAATTTAACTACTGACATCTCTAATGAACCATATACTAATGTGATAACTTACAGAAAAAAAATCACACATTATGCTAATACACTTTTATAAACACAGGATGCACATACAATTATAAATACACAAAAAAATAAAATTACACTAGTATTAAGTCATTTCAATGTCAGTCCTTAGGCTGAGATTGCTGGAGGCGGTACTAATTTTTCCTTCCAGTCCTTCCTAGTTAACTTAATTGGTACATCCCTTTCCGCAATGCACCCGCTTGAATGACTAACTTCTGCCTCTGATGTCTTAATTAAATTTTCCTCTAGCCAATCAGGCACTTGCCTGTCCAAGTCCTCTTTGTACGTAATAAAGACATTGTACCATTTCTGCTTTATCTTACCCCTCTCCGGTTTACGACCAATCCGATTCTTCTCCATTTCTACCAGTTGGATAGGACCCATAAATAATTCCTTATTTTTCCTTAAGATTGATTTTATGTCCCCAACTTGAATATTTATTAACCCTTTTATTTCAAATCCCTTCCTGTCTTTATTTTCCGGTTGTTCTCTGTCTAACAACAGATTTTTCCTACAGTCTTCAAACTCCCCGTCCAAGACAATATCGACTACTTTATTTTTAGCCATAAATGCTCTCACTTCATCTTGATACACCAGTTTCTTACTTCCGTCCACTAACTCAACTATAAATGCATGTCGACATATTTCCTCTTTCTCCTTATTACTCACATTCATTTCCCTCGTTAATCGACATTCTACACATGATTCACAATATATTTTAGCTTCCTTCGCCATATTTTCCCAATAAAATGAATGCTTGATTTTTTCTAACATTTTCTTAACCATCTGATGTTCTCCATATAAGGAGGTATGCGCTAGTTTTAGAATTCCCTCCCTTCTAATTTTAGGTATTACTAATTGAGCTACCGTTTCATCTACCAATTTCTCTTTATGATATAATAACCCATTAACAAGATAGTAAGACCCTTTATCATTTTCAGCTAATTCCCAAGCTTTCTCTAAATCTTTACAATTCATTTGGGATTCCTGAAATACATTTAGACTACTTTCCGTAACTTGATTAATCTTACTTTTCTCTACCTCGGCTTTTTCCTTCTCATGACTTTGTAGATTTACCAATCCCGTTTTTACGGCATAACAGTCACTCTTATCATTTCCAATCCTTTCCCTTTCCTTCACTTTATCCCTACTACCTTCCTTACATTCCCTTTCTACCGATTCTCTTAATGATTTCTCGTTGTTTAACCCTGACAATTCATTAGCCACGTCAGGATGTAAAATTACCTGTTCCTTACTATTATCAATTATCGCGCAAAGTATATCCTGATGAATTACATTAGTTTGACCGCGTTTTGGAATAGCTAAAGGTAATTGAATTAACGGCGATTTAACTGCCTTACCAAATATCCCTTGTAAATAGATGCTACCAGCCCCTCTTAGTTTCTCTGCTGGTACTAAATCTTTATGAACGACGCTAATTTCGCAACCAGAATCCACTAATCCTTTTGTTATCTTCCCATTTACACTAACTTCCACTTTCTCGAGATTATTTAACTTCTCTCCAATAACTTTAGCTCTCCAATTCCCTCTTGCTCCGATTCTTGCCATACTCGCTTGGTAATTCTTTAATTCCTCGCACTGAGACATTATTGATACTAGCCCTTGGTTCTTGTCGGTTATTAATTTGATTACTTCCCTCATTATTTCCTTTTGTACAAAATCGCTGAACATGTCCTCGTTGACCACACTTGAAACAGATAGGCGTCGTATCATTAGGTTTCTTATATTCCGGTTTTCTACCCAAAAATGGATTAACTTCATTATTCCCATTTTGTCACCAAAATCCCTCATCTTTTGCCCTTCTAGAATCTTCATTATTAACATACTTTTCTTTACCTTTATAACCCTTATAAGTTACCGCATAAGATTTTTGTTTAGCATCAAAGAAATTATCACATTCCTTAGCAATTTTAGAAACTTCTAACCAATTACTGTGCTGAGTTAATCCAATATGCGTCGCGGTTTCCTCATCTAGGGTATTTAACAACTTATCCGTGACAATTAACTGATTAACCTTCTCATACGTATCTGCACCTCTAATCTTACAATAATTTTCCCACGTTGCTATTAAACGCGATACAAATAATACATGAGTTTCATTTTGATTCCTTCTAGCCTTCTTAAAGTTTTCCAAACACGCCTTCGGTGTCGGCTCATGTTCCCTTAGAACTAATTCCTTTAACTTCTCATAACTCTCAATTTGTTCTCTAGTAGTGTATATTAGCAAATTATCGGCCTTATCTCCTAACATATTTAGTAAAATTTTGGCTTGCTGGGTTTCCGGTACATTTTTTGTTTGGAATGCTCGTTCTAAACTGCTAAAAAACAGATTCCATCCCTCAGTCCCTTCTGGAACCTTGATAGACAAAGTTTTAACACTTTTAATCAATTTCTCTAGGCTACTCTCATGATTAGATTCTCTAGTCCCATTAGCGTTATTAGCCGAACTTTGAATCTTTATCCTTTCCATCTCTAACTCATGTTCCAATCTCAATTTTTCAGCCCTTTCTTCTCTATCTAACTTTTCCCGTTGTAACTTTTCCTCCTTTTCTAACTTTTCCCGTTGTAACTTTTCCTCCTTTTCTAACTTTTCCCGTTGTAACTTTTCCTCCTTTTCTAACTTTTCCCGTTGTAACTTTTCTTGTTCTAACCGTTCCGTAACAATAGTGCTAGATAATTCCATAACGGCCCCCTCTTCATATTCGTCGCTCTCCACTATCTTTTTCTTAAGCTTAAACCTGGTATCATCTTCCGAGACTTCAATCCCTAACTCTTCACATATCGCCTGAAGATCCACCCTTTTTAATTTTAGTAAGAAAGCCATACTTTCTACTGATAATTATTACCACCCTACAATAATACTTAAGCACAATATCAAATTAATATTTCCTCAAATCCTACCCTCATAAGTTACCTCCACATATTATACTATTTAACATATTTCAAATAAGTAATAATAAAATGATAAATTTCCTTTAATAATGGTACCCCACAATTTGCTTCCAATAACACAGTAACAATAATTTCAATTTGATTATTATGTAATACAGATTTTAAATTTATACAATTAAATAATAAAATACAATTTACACAATAATACTGATACGTTGCAATTTGAATAAAACACTAATGCCAATCACTACATAAAAATATCCATCTAACAAAAATTTGCATGAAATACACCTAAATTCCTAAATTTAATCTCAATAAAATATTTCAATTTTCAAAATTTGTTTTCACATAAAAAAGTAAATCACAGCACTTTTTTTTTTTTTTTTTTTTTTTTTTTTTTTGGACCTGAAATTCTCCCTTGAAGGTTATTTCAATTTAATTTAAATTCTACACAAATTTGCCTTCCTCATTTACTATTAATACTTTAAATTTAAAACAAACAGTATCACTTAATTTAAATATTACTTTAATAATAATTTAAATTTAAGAAATTCCAATTATTCCTTCCAACTATAAACACAATGCATTAATTTTAATCATTAATCTTATCCGTTTAAAAAAATTGAAAATCAATTCTAGTAATTAATATAAGATCCTTTTCTTAAAACAATAGTGTAAAATGGCTGTTAATATCTCATTTGATTTAGTTCAATTATTATATTGCACCTAAATTATCAAAAATTAACCACAACATTAACTTAAATTACCATCAATTATACACAATAAAAAAAAAGTAGGTTCGAGAATGTCAGTAGAGTAAAATGATCAAAACACCTTACCTCGTACTTCATTCGCTGGGGCAATTCTCTGCTCACTTTTCCACAGGGTAAATCTTGCACTCTCGGGCAACAATCACTGTAACTTGAATCACTGTGTCCACAAACACTACACACAAACACTGGAACTAACACTACACACAGCACCAACACTTCCGCTGGACGATCCGGCAAGGCACTCTGTAACAAGGTTAGCTGGCACTGGTCTACGATGATAGGGCACACACACTTCCGCTGGGCGATCCGGCACAAACTCTCTGTAACACGGCTATCAGGCACTAGTCTACGACGATAGGGCACGAACACTTCCGCTGGGCGATCCGTCACAAACTCTCTGTAACACGGCTAACTGGCACTGGTCTTCGGTGATTCAGATCCCGTCGCTGCCAACATTGTCGGATTCCACTTCTCCGTCCACACAACTTCGAAATAAATCCGGTCTTTTGATATGCTGCCACCACCGATATGAATACGTGATATCGGGCACGATACTTGATGTATATTCAAGAAAAACCTAACTCTTTCAATTAAAGTTTAACAATTTTTTAACAATATTTACATTTAAACTCGGATGTAAATTATCCGGTTTAACACTAAATCAAAACAATTACAGAAAACGCTCTACGTGTACCGTTAGACTACGTCAATTCATTCCGCACTGAGATTTCTATTCATCTCACACCCGCTCTCTCTTTCTTTCGAGAGATAACGTTAAACACACGTGGCTCAGATCGTCAACTCTCAACGACCTTACACCTTCACTACCACGTTCGAACTAATTTCACCTCTCGTCATTCCCTAGCGCACCCGCTCTCCCTCTACGGGGCTGCTGTTTTATTTCCAAGGGTCGCTTGACAACCGTTCCTCCCTCTTGACTGATCTGTCTTCCTAAATAAAAGAGTGCACTATCTTTCTTATCTATCAAAGACCACATTGCAATGGAAATACCTCTTTCATTATGTCCAACTCGCTCCCCTCCGGATTAAGATTTTTCTTAAGAAAGCCTCTAACAGTACACAATAGATACAGATACAATACGCTAATCCCTTAAGAATAGCTTTCAACTCTTGCAGCTGTGAGAGAAACCTGACAAACATATACCATTATAATTATTTATAATACAGCCTTAAAAACTGTTCCGAATCATATAATTCAAAAGATGTTAAACACGATAAAAACGAAACTAAATCTCTTGAATCTCTACGAAAAAGATATTATTTATACGTGTTTATAAATTTGATTTTTCAGCTATCGAAATAATTAGCCTAATAAATCGTATATATATATCTGAAAAGTAAGAGTTCTTAACATTAAGTACGCGGAAAATATACTTGTTTAAATAGATATTCTGGTGAAATTAATCAAACAAACAATAAGTACTATGACCTGAAAGAATACATTGTTAAAAACTTGTACACTATAGCCACTTATAATACATCTTTTAAAGTTGTTCTAGCTCATAGAATTAAAATATGATAAAACCAAAACTATAGACATTTAGAATTTCTTCGAAAATGATATTTATACGTATTTAGCATATAAATAATTTTGATTAACGTATAGAACTAATTAGCATACGGAAACATATTTTAAAAGCATTATCTGCTTACTTTAAAAATATAACAAAATAGTTCTAAAGAATTTATAGCGCCATGGAAACCATACACATTTAAAAAATATTCTAATGTATGTAACCAAGTGAACAATAAGAAGTAAATATCTACGTACTGTTTCCGGAATTTTCGTTATTCTTGCATGTTATGGATTAAAATAAAATTAAATTTGAAAATAACAAAAGGTAGCATTTATCTCTTTAAAGATAAGTAAATTTATGCTAAGAAAACAGATAGGATTAGCTATTGTTATAAGGAACAGATATCAATCGGGTCGTTGCATATCGCCTACGGCAGGTCACGTGACTCTCTTCCTTGAAATCAGTACGCCAGCATGTCTAGAGGTGGCTGTGTTCTGAAAGATTATCATGTCGTTATGGTGTGTAGCCCTGTGATTGGCTACAAAGTTTCGGTGCGGAACAGGTACGCTTAGCGTCTGTTTCGTAGCTACTACCGGTACCGGCATCTTTCTCTTCTGGACACTCATGTGAAAATACGTTCACATGACGTTCCTCCAAATAATCCGTTTTCGTTAGAGGCCTACTATTAAACTATACAGTTTTTTTCAGTAGTCTTTTTTTAAACAATTTATTTAGTCAGAACAACTTTAAATTTGATTTATTTACAATATAATTAATTTATATATTTAATTAAATGATACTGGGATCAAGATATGAAAGTTGTTAACTACCCCGCATACGTTACTTCAAGCTGACTGAACTATACACTTTGATCAAGCGATTGTAACCTGTATTATCGAAGAAGTTTAACTAAAAGTTAATCCTCTATTGGTCAACTTAAGCTATAAGGATGTCTGAATATCAAATATGTTTCCTGAAAGTTTGAAGGATGCTTCGGTACGGTAATGTTTTGAATTCTATCTTTCTGGTTAAGAGCCTACGTCACACGGTGGAAGATTTGCCAATTCTAGCTGGCCAAAAGTCGATTTTTCAAAGTTCATCCAACTGGAAATTTTTTTTTACCACATGTACCTTACATGTGCAGGTGGTGGACACTGCAGATGTTTTTGATATAAATGCAACCGTACTGCCAGTAGGTGAGTATGAAGTTGGCGTTTATTAGAGGAGAATAAATCGATGATTTCTAGTATATTGTTTTAATATGTGAATGTTGAACAAATTGAAAGAAATTGTACATTATGAGTGCTTTAGAACAAGGCATGTACTTTATTTTTTTTAATTTATCTGCATAATTTTTTCATTTGTCAATAGTTATTTCACATTTAATGTTTTTAATGACTTTATGTATTTTTAATAAATTTCATTTTGAAAATTCAAAAAGTTATATGATAAAGCTAGATAAATCTCAACTTTTAATTTTAGTAAATAGTTTAGAGTCTTAGATATTGGATAAACGTTTATTTGTCTGCTTCTATCTGCTTCCGTAGATTTTAAAGTTGTTTTTATCATACGAAGTCTAAAATTATTATTATATTTTTTTCCTAAGAACACTTTTCTTTTTACCAGGGTCATCAGAATGTTAACCAATCACACGAATAAGCTTTTATAATATTATGCAGCAGCAACAAGCTTCCACATTTAACGAAAAAATCGAATTGGCTGAAAATGTTTTTTTGACAAATGAAAATTATAACGAAGTACAAATGAAAGTTTTCAAGCAGGAAATGATTATACAGAAGACCCAGTTTAGACAAAAGTGGACTGCTGTACGTAGAGCACATGAAAAATTTCTGGAAAAGTATGAAACTTGGCTGAAAAGCAGTTTTGAAATGCCTCTTTCAATAAGTACTCGTAACTTACTGAGGAAAGTCAGAATGAAGAACTATTAGATGGTGAATTGTCAGAACATTTCTACGCAGTTTTCTTATTTCTTTGTATATATAAGTATTGCTCTTTAATATTTATTTTTTATCCCAATTTCTAATAGATTATTATAAAAAATTTACTTTTATAATTTGGTATCATATAATAAATATAATTCTATCGCTTAAATCTTAATAATATTATAAAAGTTCATAAATATTATCCTTTTTAGTTATCAAGTAAAAGATTGACTCACTCATTACATGTTTTAAAGCTTTAAATATTTAACTGAATGGTACATCATAGTAATATAATAAAAAAATTCACATCAGGGTGGCTAGTGGTCAGGGTAAAATACAGTCAAAAAAAGTGATATACACCAGTATATTCTCATAGAAAAATTCATGTCGATTATTCGATCAAATAATGAACATGAATTTTTCTATAAAAATATACTGGTGTTTTTTAACTTTTTTTTACTGTATTTTTCCCTGACCACTAGCCACCCTGCACATCTAATGTACTACATTAATAATTTTTAATTAAATATAATGATTTCTTATTAAACTACCGTTTAAAATTTCATATATTTTCTTTAAATCAGCCTAATATATCGTTTATATAAACGAAAAATAGATTTTATCAAATAGAAGTTGAAAAATAATTTTGGCCAGCTAGAATCGGCAAATCTCCCACCGTGCGTCAGTCACGCGAAAAAACGCGCAAGCTAATGTTAAGTCTATGGGAAGGTTCTTGCGCGATTTCTCGCTCGCATTTTAATATTTTTAAATGATTTTTTTTTTTTTTTTTTTTTTTTTGCATAGGATAGCTGAGGCCAATCCCTATCGTTGTTAGTTTTTACTTTTTTGACTTCAGTTACAGTTTTTTTTTATAAGCGGACATTTTCAATTTCAGAACCGGTTGGAACCGGTTCTGAAAGTGAAAGTACCTTTATATAAAAAAACTGAAACCAAAATAGAAAAAGTAAAAACTAACAACGTTAGGGATTGGCCTCAGCTATCCTATGCAAAAAAAAAAACATTTAAAAGTATTAAAATGCGAGAAAGAAATCGCGCAAGAACCTTCCCATAGACTTAACATTAGCTTGAGCGTTTCTTCGCGTGACTAGCGTAGACTCCTAACATCTAGGAGAGGTTCTCACATAACTAATTTCAGTCACATTTGTCTACTGATTCATCGTGACTGTTGAGAACATTTACTTCTCTTAAAAATATTAAATGAACTGAAATTCCAAGAGACAGTCCACTTTTCTTTTAAAGTAAACTTGATGCTGGATGACTAAACCTGTGGGACTTCATCATTCATTATTGTATCTTCGAATGATCTTTATGATGACTCATTGAGAAACAATTTCTTATGCAACTTATTATCAACTAATTTATAATGATATATTAAAAGAAAATAATAATTTATAATAATGTATTAATTAACATCTATATATAAAATAATGATGTAAAAAATATTTCGCTAAGAAATGAGTAAAATTTTTATAAATAATAATTATCAGTTTTTGTAAGGCATGTGCACATCCTATATACGAATTTTTATATTTTAAAATTATTTTTACTTAATAAAATATGTTGTTCTATACATGTGTCCATATTATTTTACAAATGTTTATATTTATTTTGTATAGATTGGTTTATCAGTTATGTGCCTATTTTCAAATATATTAAATTAAATATCAAATTTAATTCTTTTATACTTTTCCATTTTTAATAATTGGTACAAATATATTTTTATAAAATATAGTAAAGATGATAACAATTTTAATATGAATTTATGATACATAGAATATATCTACAAGTTATCATTTTTAATATTAAAAGAATATGAAAAAATACTTAAATAACAATATAACTTCAATTTAAGAAATGAAAATAATTGTATGGCACAACAATCCTTACATATTAGAATGTTTACAGGGATGCAGATTTTCCATAGTTCAGGTAAGAACGTTTCTGTAATTTTTCCATGAAGAACGATTTTATTGGTATTTCTTATTGTTTCCCTAATTGCAATGTACTTCTTTATTTTTATTACCACTTCTAATCACTGTGACTAAAATTATCTCTCTTTTCTTTTTGAAAAATCAAAATTTAAGAAGTTTAATTAATTATTCAAAATTCTCTTTACCTCTATTTTTAAAATCCCAAATTCCTTTTCTATTTTTTCTATTTTTCTATTTTTTTTTCTTTTTTCATTACAACCAGTAAAAAACAAACAACATAACTGATGATATTATTACTATATAGCTGAAAAATATTCACTCTTTTTTTTTTTTTTTTAGGTGTGTAAAGCGTTAAACATACAATTAAAGGTAATTTCTTTTAATTCAAATAATGTGCCTAAAACAAATAAAATTATATTTTCAATTAATATTTTTATTAGTTATTTACAATTTGTAATTAACATTAATACATTAATTAATAATTACAATTAATATAAAGAGCTATTGTATAATTATTATTATAATAATATAAATTATTTTAATATAAATAATAAAAATGAATTACAATTAATATTTTAATTAATAATTCGATTAATATTTTAATTATTAATTAAAAATTTGCCATGCACATTTACAATACAGACCATATTTCATTTACAGGATTACATGGATAGAAAGACAAGGGCAGAAATAATGGTAAGTTAAATTTTCAATAGAGAATTTTATGGCATAAAAGTATCTTCTAAATGAAAGTCCTTTATTTACCATAAAATTTTGGAAAATGATACCTGAACAATGGCAACGATGTTAAAATTTAATTTAACGTTTAAATTTAATTTAACTATTAATGTTATTTAACTATGACGCTGAAAATTTGTTGTGATGAGTTTAATACCTAACATCAATATTTTAAGAACAACATTTCCTCTAAATGCAATATAACCTCATTAAATCGTCACTCGCTTAAAACGTCGCCTCGCATATAACCATATTCACTTATAGTCCAAGGAATAATAAAATAATGCCTCAAATCCCAAGCTCTTAGGCGTAGGGTTACCTTATAAAATCTTAATAAATTGTTACCCGAAAAGTATGGTATTGTGCTGATGGGCAGTTATGTACACTATAATCTCGTACACAAAACAAGAAGTGTTTTTCGTAATTTTAAATAATGAAAATGGTTCTAATTTAATATAAAAAGTTCTATAAATGGTAAAAATATAAAACTGATATATTTATAATTTTTCATTGTTATACTATAAATTAAAAATATTGTTTGAATTTATATTAAATATTTTCATCATGGAAATTAATATTTTGTATAAGAAATCTGACATATCTCGACAGAGAAAAATCTTCATTCACAACTAGATCACCAGAAGAGTTTTTAGATGCTTTGCCGACGATTGGTGACGTTAAATTACAATGTGAACAGAAGCTAATTTATTGCACTTCAATGAAATAGGGGCACTTAAGATATAAAACTGTCCTTTACTTTATGGTGTTTGACCCATCGATCTTTTAAATAAGTGGTTAGTAAATGCTCAGTGTGACATTTCAACATCCAATAAAAATGTATATTCTATGTTACTTTTAGCATGATTTTTAACCGATGATATTAAGAATTTTGTAAATCCCCCCCCCCCTCCAATGTAATTAATAGGACTGTACCTTTTGTATTTTTATATATCATATAGACACTCTTTCAAAGAATATTCATGCATTGCATTCAGATTTCGACTTCTGACTTCAGCTAGAAGATGTAAAACATCTAAATAATTTTGTTTACTGATGCGTAGCATCTAAGAAAGGTGTATAGTCTTCACGTAAGCAGAAATGTAGCTTGTTATGCTATATGGACTATTATGATGTTTTGTTTAAATCAGCAATAAATAAAAATTAATAAACCATTTATTTTTACGATGGAGCGCAATTATTAAATTCGCTCTAAGTTTGATTTTGAATGATCCATTGAAAGATTTATTATTTTATTATGTGAGCCAAGACAAAGATGATTTAGTAAATTTCAAATTCTACTCATATTGCACAATCAAGTATGAGATGAAATATCAACTACATATAAATTGTGTCTATTGTTTATATATATATTTAAGAATTTAAATAGGGTTGTGTCTTCAGAAATCCACCCCAATAATTATCTCGATTTTTAAATATGTTAAAATGTCATTTTAAGATTGTTTAATGTCAGTATGGCATTTATTTTTAAAGAGATTATAATTCTAAATAAGCAATTATATGTTATCAGCTTTAAGGCTGAAATAAGACTTAGGAAGCGATTATACTTTCTCTTTTCTCTTATTTTTCTTATTCTTGTATATAATGTTTATATTTCTGTAAATAAATAATACTAAATTAATTCTCTTTGTTTTTTCTTCCAATCATCATGGTTTAACTGTGTAATTCTTTTAAATTAATTTACTTTTTCCTTACAGGTATGTTTTGTTTACTTTTTCCCGCCAATTAAAATTAAGGCATTATAATAATCGTTAATGTTAATTTTAATCGTATTTAATTTAGACGGAAGGCTCATAGGTATTTGAGATTTTACTAAAACAACACAAAGCAAGATTTAAATTTAATTTTAATTACGTACTTAACTGTTTAGCGTGAGTGTTTGTGTTTTAATTTTAAGCTCGCGTTACCCTGTACTAGAGTCCTGCATCGGGTCGGGTTACCCGCTTTTACCCGCACCCGAGCCGACCCGCGGTTCGGGTCGGGTCGGGTTGGCACAATATATTTTTTCGTTGCGGTTCGGGTTCAGGTCGGATTGACTTCTACTATTTTGTTGCGGGTCGGATTGCGGGTTGAAGTATTGCGGGTTCGGGTTGACCCGCTTTTCCAAAAGAATGTACACAATATTTTTGCAGGTTAAAAATAAGTATGCAATAAGACTTCCATAACGGACACTCTCAAAAATCGATCTTTTACGCTACTTGGAAAGGAGCAAAAAATGCCATTCATCTAAAAAACAAATTGCAAACTCACGAAAAGAATATATTTTCTTGCTGTTATACTAACGCATTATTATATCTAATGTTTTAATACCGGGTATCTTCTTTGTGGACTACTTTTTCATATTTGTATTGAAATATGGATTAATTTTCTGTTCCTTCGGTTTCGGGTCGGATTGGGGTATAAATATTTTGGAGTTCGGGTCGGTTTCGAGTTGACTTTAAGCAAAATTTTTATGTTCGGGTCGGATACACAACCCGACCCGTGCAGAATTATAATTCCTCGTCCTTAATTTCAAGTGTAGATTCAATCTTTTGACAAAATCTAAAAGTAGCGAAATAGTGACTACTTTTGAAAAGTATTTTGTAGTCTCTACTTTTTAAAACAAGTAGTTGTAGTTAACTACAGTTTTGATAAAGTAGTTGTAGTTCGCTACTAAAATAAAGTAGTTTTTCAAACTCCTAACTTATTCAGATTCACATTTATTTTCATAGTTCTGTTCAAACTTTTTGTGAAAATTCCAAAAATCGGACATGCTAAAACCTAAATATGAGCCGGAAGAATTATTCAAGGTTGAACCTGACTCGCAGAATGAAAATAAGTCATCCCAATCCGAAAAAAAAAAAATAAAAGCAACCCGACCCGCTGCAGAACTCTATTCAACGATCTCGAGGTGTCCACTATTCCGAGGTTTCACTATATTTGAATATTAAAGAATATAGATTTGTCCATTTTTCTATATAAAATATAAAATTGTATTAGAGATATAATTATACATTACTTTTCATTATAGCAATAAAACATGATTTATTGGTCTTTCATTGCGGATGCGGGTCGGGTTGCGGGTTGAGGTATTGCGGGTTCGGGTCGCCGAAAATTATTTTTGCGGGTTCGGGTCGGGTTGCGGGTCCAGATATTTTGTTTTGTCGGGTTCGGGTTGATATTGCGGGTTGACTTTAAATGGAATTTGCGAGTTTGGGTCGGGTACAACCCGACCCGTGCAGGACTTTACCCTGTACTAGAGCATTGGTTTACTTTTACGATCACTTATGAATATTTTATTTAAGTTAACTAAATGTACCACCTACTTACTATGGTTGGTTTTGGCGAATGATGGGCAGATTCTTCAAAGTAATCAGCTATTTTATTATTTGCACGTCCAGCATCACACCCCATAAGTACAACTGGTTGCCGTGATCCTTTTTTAATTTTAATTTAAACTAATTAGGTTTCGAAACGAAACTATGTTAGTTATTTTGTGGCATTTTCATTATAGCTGGTTTAATGTATTTGAAATAAATTTATTTATTTTAGAAAGAAAAAAAATCTAAAATTATTGTTTTAAGTTAAGTAACCTAGTAATTTACTTTATGTTAACTAATAATTTACTTCTAATTATTTTACGTTAACTAGTGAGTTACTTGTAATTATTTTATGTTATTCTAGTAATTTACTTATGATTATTTTATGTTAATTAGTAACATGCATGATGATTTTGATTGTTTTAAATTTAAAATGTTCGAGTTTTAAGATAGTAAAAATTTATAAAATTGAAACATAAATTTTAAATTTATGGGTTTCTGAAGTCATCTATTTTAGGGAACAGCTGGCATAAAACATAAAACATGATATGGTAATCAATTATTTTTTAAAAATGTATAAGAATTTTCTATGTATTTAAAGTATACGCTATTACGTTATTAATTTGTGGTAGTCACTCAAATAATTAAATTTTGCTTAATAAATGAGAATATTTTCCAACGAAAAAATTGTTATTTTTAAAAGGATTGTCTAATGAAAATATTATATGTTAAAGAACAAAATGCTGTTATTTGCCCAAATAAGCAGAATTATTATGACAAATATTGAAAAAAGTACGAAAAAGTACAAAATTCTTGTGTTGGAATAAACAAGTATTTTCTATTTTTATTAAAGTGTGACAATAATATTACATTCTTAATTTACATGTTACGTATATGATAATTAAAAATTGCAGCATTGTTAATACAAAGGGTATTTTATTTTATTTATATATGTGTATGTTTTTGCCATATCTAAAATTATTACTTAAATTAAGAAAATGGCATTTTTCTAATGCAACAGAAATTAAGATTATCTCTGTAGTGTGAAAATTTTAAAGTTCTCTGTTTTGTTTATTTATACATGCAAAGAAAAATGTTCATTTATGATTATTTTCTTTTCTTTTATGTATGTAAAATATGTAATTTGCTTTTAAGAGATATTTAATTGCGTTTATTTTATGAGCAATAAAAGAAAATTTAGCGTAAAAGTTTAATTTTAGATGATTCTAGAGAAAGAACTCGTAGTCAAGAAAGTAAAATTATTACAGCCCAGCAGAGAAACATGGCTTAAAAGACCAAGTCTGGATACTATGCTTAATTTAATTTCTGCGTTGACAGCAAACGCCAAAAAGATATTAATTTTTTTCTGAATAAATTCGATAATTTAATTAATAAAACAGAAGATAATGGGAAAACTAAATTGGTAATATTAAAGGCCTTTGTTTTAATTTTATTATGAGTGATTAGCGAACAACAGTGGGTGTATCGGTTTATTTAAACGCAACTATACATACATAATATTGTTTATATCTGATCACGTGCATAACATTTATTATACACAAGGAATAATTTATTGCTTTTGTTTTTTCAGGCCTGTATGGTGTTGAATAATTTATAATGCCATCACGGAAATGCATCCGGAGAATCTGAGTGGATCCTTTTTCTTTGATTAATAAGTTTACTTAATGTTAATCAGATCTAAATTTTAAAATATGCTAATTTGTAAAAACACTAATAAAAAATAAAAAAAGATTTTTCACTAACATAGTTTATTATTGTTATTCTTTTTTTTTAGAATGACTGTCTTTTGTTTCTATATTAAGTTTCCTTTGAGATATACATTTTCTTTAATACTTATGATGCATGAGTAGAGGGAAAATAATAGTTCTGGCGCTTTAGCGGTGGTGCTTTCGAAGGATTGGTCTTTCCGCTTTGGCAGCCACATTAAATTTACCTGAAAGATGTTTTTTCCGTCTGTTATGCCCCAGGGGTGGGGAGTATCCCAACTAAAATCTTTAAAACGGGATGTTTTTCATGTTTTCATATAGTTAAATCATTCTCCAAGTTAAACTTGAATAGAACAGATGAAACTCAACTTAATTTTATACTGGCAGCGCAACCTGATGGGAAATAGAATAACTAAATTTAATTAAAATTGCTTTTCTATGTTTTTTCGAATGGAAGTCGCGCTCAAGTTAAAATTAAACAGGATAGGTTCAACTCAACTTTCTTTTGCATCTAGAACGGTCCCTAGTGGGAAACAAAGTAACTAAATTTAATTAAAAGGGATTTTTTTTTTTTACATTTTCTAGAATGGTAACCAGAATAAAGTTAAAATTAGATAGGACCTCTATCCAGGGAAAAATACAAGCACCCCTATCATAGAAAGAGAAAGAAGAAAAAATGACAAAAATGTAGAAAGATTTTTAATTGAACACATTTAAATATGTGACCATTTGGTAATTTTATTTATGCATAAATGGAGGCAAGCTATGGCTTTTGAAACAAAAAGTGAAAAATAATTTATTAATCATTGTCCAGTATGGTGGCTAAGTAAAATATGCCAATATGGCATATATTATTTTTATTCTTTTAGTAAATACAACATTTTATGTAATTTTCAATAGTTAAAAAATAAAGTCGGAATGCTGAGCTGGATGCATAAAATAACTAGCCATCTGCCGCTGGCAGAGCACATTATGTTATTATATTATGTTATTATATTTGCTACATTATGTTAGACAAAAGTTTTGGCCAGTTCAGGGTAAGGTAACGTGTACGAAAATAGTACACGATTGCATTAAATGTTTTAAGGCTAAACCAATAGGAGTTGAGCAATTAATGGGTGATTTACCTAAAGAGAGGGTCACACCTACGGATTTTTCTGGGCCATTCCTGTTTAAGTATAAACATCAACGAAAGGGTGCGTATCATAAAATGTATGTATGCATCTTTATATGTTTAGTTACGAAAGCCAAATTGTAATCGACTTAACATCTGAGATTTTTGTAGCATGCTTAAAAAGATTTGTGGCTCGCAGACGTTTATGTTCAAAATTATATTCGGATAACGCCACAAATTTCACAGGTGCGAATAAGGAGCTTTCTAGGTTACACAATTTAGTAATAAAACTAGACCATGGCCTTTTGCTAGTTGTATGTCCACTGAAGTAATTGAACGGAATTTCCTAATTTTGGTGGCCTCTGGGAAAGTGGAGTGAAGGCTTTCAAAATTCATTTCAAAAGAGTCTTAGCAAATTCCAGATAAACTTATGAAGAATTCCTAACGGTAGTTACCCAAATAGAAGGAATTCTAAATTCTAGACGACTTGTACCTCTGTCGTACTCTGTATATGATGTGTTAACCCCTGCTCATTTCCTAATTGGCAGGCCCTTAAATGCTGTTATAGAGCCAAATTTAATTGATGTTAAAGATAATCGATTATCTATCTGGAAAAAGCTCACAAAAATAATTCAAATATTTTGGAAGAAATGGCATATACAGTACCTTAATAGTTTGCAACAGAGGTCCAAGTGGATGGTAGAAAAAGATAATGTGAAATTCAATGAGTTAGTACTACTTAAGGATGAAAATCTACCGCCTCAAAAATGGGTATTAGGTAGAATAATTGAGCTCTATTTCGGTGAAGATAAACGTGTCAGAGTTGTAAAGATAAAAACACAATCTGGAATTTACAAACGACCAATTTCCAAAATTTGTATTTCACCTATTAATGTGCAGTCTTATATTAATGCTTTTTTATGTGTAATTCTATGTTATCAATATACTGTGTTTAATTTCTATTTGTATTTGAAATGACTGTATAATTTAATGGTTGAATGCAACTATTTCAACGTGGGGCGGAATGTTTCGTACCAAACCGCAAGCGCTGTTGCAGCAGCACCACATTAAAAAAAATAAAATGAGTATTTTAGTGTTGCTCAAAAATTTGAAGAGAAAGGAGCTGTGGCGATTTGGTTATCGTATTCTTTACTGAGAAGTGTGAATACAAACAAGATTTATATACAGTTCACCATGAGTAGAGCTATTCCTTTTTAAAGACACTGCTTTTCGGAAGCATTTCCGAGTTGTTTTTATAGTGTATTAATCAGTTTTCACAACCCGGAATACAGATTTATAGGATTTATCTCAAGTAAACATTTTCATGTTCAACAAACACGTTTTACAGACAGACATAATAAAATAAATTAACAGTATTAACATTAAAATTAATATTATTTTGTTGCTCTTCCATGTATAAATTCAATTCTCAGTTGAAAATGTGTAACTGAGAATTGATAGCATCCTAAAAAACGATATTCCGCTTTGGGAAAACTGATTAATGCATTATAAAAACTACTCGAAAACTTTTCTGAAAATCAGTGGTAACAAAGGAAACTTTGTTTTTATAAATGATTCTTTAAATCACCAAAATATATTGGTTTCTGAAGTTTCTAATGATAAAGAACGTTTTTCGGAATCGCGGGTAACTCGGAAGAGGTTACTGTACATTTTAGTTCTTGGTTATATTATATTTTCGTAGATTAAGAAACATTTTTTGCTTTTGCAGTGTACAGGTAGTAAAATTTTATGAAACTTACAAAAAAAAAACTCAAATCCTTTCGTGAATTTATGGAATGAAATAATTAAACAAAAAACTGCATTATTTTTAATAAGAGCAATTAAAAGTAGTTAATAGTATTATTGTTGTAAAGTTAATAGTATTATTAAAAATGTTTCGACGCATTCATTATTTTTACGGAATACGGTGAAATTTCAAACTTATATTAATGAAATATATATTTAAATATGAACATAGCCATTCTTTGACTATTTTTCTTAAAAGTTTACATAGTTACAATTAAAATCGACCACCATATCGATTACCATAAAATAGGGCAATTTACCCCCACCCCCTTCCATACAAAAAACCCCCCTTCTACAAATGTAATAGTGTATGACTTTAAAAGAGTAGAAAAAGTTAATTTTCTATATATATTCAACATCATAAAATTTTAGCATATGACTTTAAAACAGTAAAAAAGTTAATTTTCTAAATACTCAACATCATCAACATAAGGTGTAAATCAAACTGTTATGTATTTTCCCAAAACCATAGGTATGAGCTAAACATATTCTAAGGACAATAATCTGCAAATTTGAAAAGTTGTGTATGGAAAGAATTAAACCTTTTTTTTCGGGTTTTTGCCAGCAATTTGAAAATTTCACAAGTGTGCGATGAAAATCTGTAGAGAAAGTTTTGATTATTGAAACAGTCACCAGGTGAAAGTACCAAATATATGCAATCTGTCTGAGTTGTTCTAATAGAGAAAAAAATAACATGTACAATTTTTTTTTTTTTTTTTTTTTTTTTTGTATTTGGAAGTATGTTTTAATGTTCAGTGGATTAAAAGATAAATGCCATTACGTCTATTTCGAATCAGCCCGTTATACTATATCTAAGTATTGTGACTCTTCACTTATGGATTCCATTAGACTCGACTATCCGTTATAAGCGATCACCAAGGAAATAGTGTTTTCGTATAGTACTGTGTTAAGGGTCCTCTCCCCTCACGCGAAAACACCCGCTTGCTAATGTTAATCCTATCGGGCAGTTATTTTCTAATATCTCTTTTGCATTTCAATATTTTTAAACGATTTGTTTCATTGGATAGCTGATATCGAAATCTATGTCCGCCGTTAATTACTTTTTCGATTTTCTTTGCAGATTTTTTTTTACGAAGATACTTTCACTTTCGAAACCTGTTCCGAAAGTAAAAGTATATTCGTAAAGAAAAAAACTCGCAAGGAAAATCAAAAAAGTAAAAAACGGCGGTTGTAGAGAGATCAATCTCAGCTATCCAGTGAAAAAAAAAATCATTCAAAAATACTGAAATCCAAACGAAATATTAGAAAATAACTGCCCCATAGGATTAACATTAGCGAGCGCGTAAGGGGAGAGGACTTGACCTAGTATGCCCTGTGCCCATATCTCCAACTCTTCGAAGGGCCATGAATTAGCAAAGTAAGATTTAATAAGCTTTAAATTTTGGAGTTAAAAACAAAAACAAAATACAGAGTCATTATAATCGATTGAAACTATTTTTAATGTATGGTGTTATTCCTAGCATTATGAAAATGTTATACTACTTTGGTACTGCATAGTAGGTAGATATTTCATTAAAAGGGTTCGATTTGGATTCGGAGGTTATTGGAAAGGTGCTATTTAAAAATTATCTACAGTAGCACCTGTGAAAATGGAACTTGTATGTAACGGAATCCTGTCTTAAACAAAAAAAATTCTTGATCACGACGGAAGGAATGTCATAAAATTCAACTGTTAAGACGGAAACCTGTCTAAACCGGAATATTTTCAGAAATCCTTGCGATTTACAGCTTTTGCTGTATTATGATAAAAGACTAAGGAGCGGAAGTATCTGTTGCACTTCAACTTTGACGGGATGATCTGACGCCAAAATTGATGTTGGATATATGGAAAAAAATACCAAAATCGAAAAAGGATTTTGGTACTTTTCGGTTAGCCGAACGCCAGTGATATATATACATAACAGTGTGTATATATACATACATGTATATATACACATATATATCTACATGTACATATATATACATACATATATATATACACATATATGTATGTATGTATAGTATACATATATGTGTGTATATACATATATATTTATATTTATATATGTACTTGTAAAGATATCACTGGCGCTCGGCTAACCGAAAAGTACCAGGATTTTTTTTCACCACATATAATAAGGTGCAGCAAAGTTCTTTCTTACAGATATACATACTCTATCTCTCAGATACACACACGCGTGCACCTAATTATCATCAGCTCGACGATACTCGACATAATTTGGATCCAAACGTAAGTAGTCCAAAATGAGATCAATATGGGCAGACGCAATGAATGTCGATAAATATCTGAAGATTGCTTGAAGGAGTAAATAATCAAAATATTTTAGTAACCCGTGGTATATCTGAACGAATGAATTATCAAAACTGCCAAGAAATGTTATACGAACATCCCATAACTTCTGGTTTTCTATTAGAAAAAAAATAATTAAATAATTAAAAAAATAATTATTCACCATAAATTTAAAACTTATTAATTTTGGAAAGCGATCTAAATTGAAGAAAATAACTCTGCATCACAATGTTCAATCCGTTTCTACTTAATTCATTTCTAAAACAATCAGCAAGCTTCAAAGTTTGTAAGTTACGACTAGATGGCAGCACTACAAATTTATTTTCTTTTTAAATATTTTCACTTTTGTTCAGAGTTTTTACAGGTAAATATAGAATAGATTTCATAAATACTGAATGTCTATAAGAACACAATATATATAGTTTTTATGTATAACATCATGTAACTAATTTCAGAACTTTTCTTTAATTGTGAATTAAACCTATTATCTCAAAATAGTTAGATATTATGGAACTTATAATTTTCGAACTAAGTGCCAATTTTTATTTTAATATGTGAATAATGTATTAAATAACCTAATAATAGATCATAATTTAAATTTCAAGCATACATTAAAGGGTAAAATTTATGCAATTATTTATTAAGATTACAAATAATATCAAAACTTTGTAAATTTGTATTGCACAACAAGTAAAAGTAACTATAAAACATGCTGGTAGATGGCAACACTAAAGTAAAATAATGGAGTATTGACCTACTATGAACGTAGTAGTCCTATATGAACATGTTTATATAGGTTGAACTCATGGTATAATTAGAATATCTCTATAAAGGCGGTTCTAAAAAGAAAAAAGAAAAAAGAAAAAACACCGATACAATACAATACCGAAAACTAGTAGGATCTGCCATTCCCAAAACTTTCTGTTATCTCATGTTAATGCTTGGAAATTCGCTATAAGAGTGCCAAAATGAAACTAGTCGTTGGGGGCCGCCGTAATACTTACCCATCATGGATATGCATAATATAAAATAGGAAAATAAAACATGTGTAAACTACTTTTAAAATGCATTGCAATTCGAATAAAATCGTGGCTTGATGACGTCATAAATTTTAAATGTTCTATTACTGAATTGAGTAAAAGAAACATCATTATAACTCCAAAAATGTTAATCATATTAACTAACGGTTTATTGCGTCGCATTAAGCGTCTCATTTTGAATTAAAATATATCTTTGAATTTAAATTTTGGATGAAATACAGGGTCATGAAAAATCGAAGAGTGTTGAAAATATGATTACAAATATCTCGGCAGCTAATTATCCGATCAACTTCATTCTTTATGCAAAATTTATGTTTTTGTATTATCTTTTATATTCACTCCTTAAAATAAACAATTTCGAAAATTTTTATGTACCTTTTATCAGAACGAATATTTCGAGAGTCCGAAAAAATAGTTCCGGATAATCGAGGTTACTGAAATTCAATAAGCTTCTTCCTATTAAACATACTAAGTACATACCAAATTTCAAGTCTCTATCTCAATTTGTTCGGGAGATAGAGCGTTTACAGACACACACACAACCACACAGACACACAGACAGACGGAAGGCAATTTTTTTTTCTTCTAAAAATATGTTTTTCGGAATCTCCAGTGTCTGAAACGTGTAAATCCGTCAATTTTTTTTTTCGATTTTCAAAACGATTACAAGATTTACCCTATACTACGTATGATGGGTAAGTAATGACAAACTATGCGCATCACAAGGATTCTAAAGATTCGTTGAGTTGTGTACATTAGGCGACAGTGGACCTTCAAAATCAGCAAAATCGCTCAAATTTTCGAAAAAAATTTCTTGTCCCCAAAAAATAAAGCTCCATGTAAGCTTTCATCTCCAACTTAAATAATTACAATCGGATGATTTTTTCGGATTTTATTTACATTTTTATAATTAATTAAACGGCCGCCGTGATCAGCTGATGTTTGTTTACAAATATTTGCAAATGCATTTTTTCTTCTAATTAACTGTTTATTTTTAATTTTCATTCAAATACAACCAATTGGTGAATTTCTCGGTTTCATCTTGCGACAGATTACCAAAATTCTTGATTCCCCCCCCCGCCCCCCCTTTGTTGAGTGACCAAAAAAAGTCATTTTTTACTGCGAGTAACTGAAAAAATTAAATTTTTTTCTTCGCAACGACTTGATAAATTTTTCGGTTTCATCTTGCGACAGATAACGAAAATTCTTAAATCTCCACCCCTAGCCCTCCCCCCCCCCCTGTTGAACGACTGAAAAAATTAAGAATTCCAAAGTTTTGCTAATATGCCGCTAGATAAAACCAAGAAATTCATCAGATGGTTGCAAAGAAAAATATAAAAATTTATTAATCAATTGCAGTAAAAATTTAATTTTATCAAGGGGGGTGGGGGGGGGGGGGGGGGAGAATTCAGAATTTTGGTAATCTTTTGCAAGCTGAAACCAATAAATTCAGTAACTGGTTTCGAAGATAAATCTCAATGGAGAATCCAGGGAGGGAGATCCCTCTCCCAGGGGGGGGGGGGGGAAGAATCCAGAATTTTGGTAATCTTTTGCAAGCTGAAACCAATAAATTCAGTAACTGGTTTCGAAGATAAATCTCAATGGAGAATCCAGGGAGGGAGATCCCTCTCCCAGGGGGGGGGGGGGAGAATCCAGAATTTTGGTAATCTTTTGCAAGCTGAAACCAATAAATTCAGTAACTGGTTTCGAAGATAAATCTCAAAATTTATTAGTCAATCGCACTAAAAAATGAATTTTTTAGTCGCTCAACAGGGGGGGCGGGGGGGGGGAGAATCGAGAATTTTGGTAATCTGTCTCAAGATGAAACCGAAAAATTCATCAATTGGTTGTGAAGAAAAATCTCAAACTTTATTAGTCAATCGCAGAAAAAATGAATTTTTTCAAGGGGGGGAGGGGGGGGCGAGAATACAGAATTTTAGTAATCTGTAAAAAGATGAAACTGAGAAATTCAATAATTGGTTGCGAAAAAAAATCTAAAAATTTATTAGTAAATCATACTAAAAAATTAATTGTTTCAGTCGCAAAACAGGGGAGGGGGGCGGGGGGGGGAGAATCGAGAATTTTGGTAATCTGTCTCAAGATGAAACCGAAAAATTCATCAATTGGTTGTGAAGAAAAATCTCAAACTTTATTAGTCAATCGCAGAAAAAAGGAATATTTTCAAGGGGGGGGCAGGGGGGGCGAGAATACAGAATTTTAGTCATTTGTAAAAGATGAAACTGAGAAATTCTATAATTGGTTGCGAAGAAAAATCTCAAACTTTATTAGTCAATCGCAGAAAAAATTAATTTTTTCTGTCACTCAACAGGGGGGCAGGGGGGGGAGAATCGAGAATTTTGGTAATCTGTCTCAAGATGAAACCGAAAAATTCATCAATTGGTTGTGAAGAAAAATCTCAAACTTTATTAGTCAATCGCAGAAAAAATTAATTTTTTCAAGGGGGGCAGGGGGGGCGAGAATACAGAATTTTAGTAATCTGTAAAAAGATGAAACTGAGAAATTCTATAATTGGTTGCGAAGAAAAATCTCAAACTTTATTAGTCAATCGCAGAAAAAATGAATTTTTTCAAGGGGGGGGGGCAGGGGGAAAGGGGGGGGCGAGAATACAGAATTTTAGTAATCTGTAGAAAGATGAAACTAGGAAATTCAATAATTGGTTGCAAAGAAAAATCTCAAAATTTATTAGTCAATCACAGTAAAAAATGAATTTTTTCTGTCACACAACAGGGGGGGGGGGGGGGGTGAATCGAGAATTTTGGTAATCTGTCACAAGATGAATCCGAAAAATTCATCAATTGGTTGCGAAGAAAAATCTCAAACTTTATTAGTCAATCGCAGAAAAAATGAATTTTTTCAAGGGGGGGGGGGCACGGGGGGAAGGGGGGGCGAAAATACAGAATTTTAGTAATCTGTAACAAGATGAAACTGGGAAATTCAATAATTGGTTGCAAAGAAAAATCTCAAACTTTATTAGTCAATCGCAGAAAAAATGAATTTTTTCAAGGGGGGGCAGGGGGAAGGGGGGGGGGCGAGAATACAGAATTTTAGTAATCTGTAAAAAGATGAAACTCAGAAATTCTATAATTGGTTGCGAAGAAAAATCTCAAACTTTATTAGTCAATCGCAGAAAAAATGAATTTTTTCAAGGGGGGGGGGCAGGGGGAAAGGGGGGGGGGCGAGAATACAGAATTTTAGTAATCTGTAGAAAGATGAAACTGGGAAATTCAATAATTGGTTGCAAAGAAAAATCTCAAAATTTATTAGACAATCGCAGTAAAAAATGAATTTTTTCTGTCACACAACAGGGGGGGGGGGCGGGGGGGTGGGTGAATCGAGAATTTTGGTAATCTGTCTCAAGATGAAACCGAAAAATTCATCAATTGATTGTGAAGAAAAATCTCAACTTTATTAGTCAATCGCAGAAAAAATGAATTTTTTCAAGGGGGGGGGGGGCAGGGGGGCAGGGGGGGGGCGAGAATACAGAATTTTAGTCATTTGTAAAAAGATGAAACTGAGAAATTCAATAATTGGTTGCGAAGAAAAATCTCAGAATTTATTAGTCAATCGTACTAAAAAATGAATTTTTTCAGTCTCTCAACAGGGGGGGGGAGGGGGGAGGTTATAAATAATTATTTTGGTGGAATCATTCATTAAACATGTAAAGGTTTTGCATATATATGATTTTATTCCATTTCAGGGTATATTTTCTTATGTTTACCAATACTAAAACTTTAAATGCGTTTTTCTCATTTCGAAAATTTTGTCGGTTTCCCTTTTTTCAAAATGCTCCATGCGCATACTATTTCATCTGAATAGTTTGAAATTTTTTGTAGCTATTTATCATTATATTTGTCATAAAACTTGGTATGATTTTTTGAAATGAGGTATAATTTAAAAAATTTAAAGGTAGTTAATTGAAAAAATATTATGCAAAAATGCGGAAAATTTCAAAAAATTTTGAATTTTTTTTTTTTTTTTACCTTTATATTCAAATATATAAAATTTGATACCAAGTTTGATTTGTATATATAAACCAAACCTGCATAAAAAATATTGATGATTTTAATTGATATGGAATGCGCATGGGACATTTTGAAAAAGTCTGGGTAACGGTTAAAAAATTCAGAAAAATTCCTTATTTTTCTCAAAAAAAATTTTTTTTTTAAATTCTGGTGTGATAAATACATGCCATAATGCATATAGTGTGTCCTTGAATAGTATTTAAAGTGAAATTTAAAAAAAATAAAAAAATGAGTTTGAAGGTCCACTGTCGCCTTAAAAAGGAGATAAAAGCATTGCATTTTTCAAACAAATCATTGAATTTTGGCATCCACTCTGTTAGATGTTTGCAACCAAAATTCCAGCCCAAAGAGCATAAAAGCGACACCTGTTGGGCAGTATACCCCCAAGTCTAGTAATAACCATCCAATTATGTGAAAGTGCAACAGTATATGAGGTTTGATTAAATTTCGCGCATTAGTTTTTAAGATATAGCTATCCCGAAAATCGTAAAAAATGCAGCATAGCAGCGTCACCTGTTGGGATATTTACATCAAAACGTAATAAGCAACAACTTATGTCAATGTCTACCTGAATTTGAAGTTATATAAAAATCCGCGCATTAATTCTTGAGATAGAGCTATCGTGGAAATCGTGAAAAATGCAGCATGACAGCGCCACCTGTTGGTCGATTTACACCAAAAACTAATCAGCACCAATTTATATAAAGGTCTAACTGAATCTAAAGTTTTATTAAATTCCGTGCATTAGCTCTTGAGATAGAGCGCCCACAAAATTTTTGTCACATACACACACAGACTCACAGGCAGACAATTTTTTAAAAACAGTCAAATCGTGTTCAGGACCTTCTAAAACGCATAAATGTGTCGAAAACCGGAAGTCGAAATTTTTCATGAATCCAATACTTTCTTCTTGTAAAGATAGAAGAAAGTAAAAAGTGCAAAAAGTTCAGCTGAATGTCATAGCATTTAGTAAGATTCATATGGCATTATTTTTAAATGGAAACTTACATTTTCACACATAAAAATTGAATCTACAATGATTACATAAAAAAGACATCATTTTCCAGAAGCTTACAGTCGTCCGTTTGAGATAATAGTCAAAGAAATAACCAAAGATGTTACTATTTAAAGGAATCTTCTTGATTCTGATTATTTCAGTGTTTAAGAGCGTAGTTCGCTTAAACATCTCTTAACTTTGTGTTTTATTTATGTTATTCTTTTGCTGGTGAAGTTTTATTATGAGCCGGAAACAAATACTAAACTATTTATATTGTTTTAAGTGACAACGGGTCAATTTTCCGTAAGCGGGCTGCACGTGATAGAGATAGATAATAAAATTAAAAAAATCGTGTTCTGAATTTTATAATTAATAAAACGCCAGTAAATTGATATACAGTTTACAAACAAATTACATTTGAAAGTACATTCGACGGTGTAAAAATTGAAACTGTGCAATGTTTAGAAGCTAATAAATTTGCAGAAAAGCGAAATTTATTATTCAGATTACATCGTGAATATGTCTTCAGCGTTACTCACGGATATGTTTTTGCTGTATTTGCTGTATATACGCAGTTTCTTTTTTAGCAACAAGGGAAAAAATGATTTGGAAATTAATAAAAAGAAAAGTGTCCAGTTAAACTGATGGCATTGAGCTCACAGGCTAGAAGCTTGAGCTCACTTATCCCCCCCCCCCCCGTTCCCTCCTTTTTATATTTAACCAATGAACCTCCAAAACTGATCAGGGAAACACCTTATCACAATGAATCTATATACAAAATTTGAAGCAAAACGGATATTTCTATCAAGAGTTATCGCGTTACGTGCATACATACATACATACGTACATACAAAACCGGCGGACACATTAGTTCTCAGGCTTTGATAGCCTGTGAGCTAAAAAAGGAGAGTGACTTTTAACGTTGAGTCTATGGCACTTTTGATTTATAATTATTCATCAATGACACGATTTTTTCAGATTTTTTTTTTTTTTTTTTTTTTTTTTACGAAAACTTTGCTACATTTGATAGAAACTGTCCCTGTGCAGAATTAGATGGTCATCGGTCGAACAGGTTTGGAGTTTTAGAGTTATAAAGAATTGGAGTCGCAGCAAAATAGCTTAGCAATGATTTATGATTCTTGTCGCAGTATTTGGTCTATACGGAGCCTTATTCATTGCTCTCGGCGGTGGTGTGATGGGCCGAAAAACGCCTATGTATACCGCGACAATATTACCTGGATTTTAGTCTGGATTAGCCGGATTACTAAAGACTGTTTGTAACACATAGGGTAAACATTAGAATTTTGGCCTTTAATTTCTCAGGCCATAGATCAAATTTTAAAAATCGGACCACGTTATTACCTCTTTCTTACTACTTTCTTACCTACTGTTACTTTGATTGTGGTAAGTTACATTGTAATTTATTGAGCCATTGCCTAAAAATCGTATTCATTTCATTGTCAGATTGGAGTGGATACATAAGAAGCTTCGCTTGTCTTCGGCTCGCTGCGCGAATTTTGTTTATATTATTTAAAATATGAAGACAGGTTGGTTCGGGGCTAGGGTCTAGAGAGGGGCTGGATCTAGTCCCGAAAGGACCAAGATGGCAACACTGACTTCATCCCTGTTTCACTGTAAGTAAATTTAATTTTTGTTAAGACAAAACTAGTTTGCTTTGGTCATCACCCAAAATTTATCGTCATTTGTGTTCGATACACAAATCGATACAGACATATCGATTTGTATATCGAAAACAGAAATCGATATCGATTTCTAACTAATATAATATGATTTTTCGTGTGTATAAAGAGTACTTTAATCTATTTGAAAAAATCGAGATTTTGGATCGGTCAAAGTGGTGTTACCCCTTAAAAAAACAAAAAGCTGACGCTCAGCTACATTGGGACTCCATCTATCCGGAACCAAATTTACAAATGTCTACGTGCAATAAATTTTCCTGTCCAATCGTGACACGCAGACAGAAACTAGACACGCAAACACTTCCTTTTATTATTATAAAAGTAGATGTAGGTTACAGCAAAAAGAAGCAGTTTTTTTAAACATTTTATATGAGCTTTAAAAAAATTATGTATATTTGCACGGAAGGTTTGACTTTGATTTGACGCTCTTAGAATCTACACACACAAGAAAAATAAAACTGTAGAAATAGCATAAATAGATAAGCTAAAAAGTACCATGATTGAATAATCGGATTTTTTATCAGTATAAACATTGCTATGATAATGTTCACTCGTTCTATCACTAGAGCGTTCAGAAAGAAACTGCTCGCGTTTAATAAATCATAAATTATTCTCGGACATATTTGTTTTAGTTTAGTAAAAATATGTTTATTGAAAATTAGAGTACGAAAAAGTATTTGAATAAACATTTGAAAATTATTTAGTAATTGTGTAATCGTCTTGGATTTGTTTTATTTTTTCTGGATTAAGTTTTTTTCCAGACATTGAAGAAACAATTTGGCGCATTTTTTCGTTTTCTGAACTTTGAAGATTTATAACAATGAAGATTTGTGCGTTATGGATTTTTTTTATTGGATTTTCCTTAGTACAGTGCGGATATCAGCCTAACTGGGCGTCACTTGATTCCAGGCCTTTACCATCTTGGTACGACGAGGCTAAAATAGGCATATTTTTACATTGGGGTGTTTTCTCTGTTCCCAGTTTTCATTCAGAATGGTTTTGGAACGAATGGAAAGATGTTGGTGCACCAGATGTTGTATCTTTTATGAAGAAGAATTTTAAACCTGGATTTACATATCCTGAATTTGCGCCTATGTTTACAGCTGAATTTTACGATCCCGATCAATGGGCAGAGCTTTTTCAAGCATCCGGAGCCAAGTAAGTTGAATTAATTGTAATGTTTTCATTTAAGATAGTCTTGAATAATAACTGAAACTGTCGCCAGTAGGCAATTAAAATTTAAAATATGACAATTAAAAATTTCGCCGTACCAGCGAAATAATTTCCCTTTTAAAATATTTTTTTCTAAACTTTATTGTTAAATTTAAATAAAAATAATTTTAAGAACGTTCTATACATTGCTTTTTCAGTTTTCATATGCCACTTATGAATGTATGTCCTATCAATAAAATAATTCATCTTGATCAGTAGATGACCAATGACTACTAAATAAAATGTAAACTGTTGGCCAGAAACTGGCGACTAAAAAAATGTCATCTACTGGCAAATGGCTACTAGCTAAAATTTCTTATTAAAGCTTTTCAATATTGAAAAGTGTTTATGAAGTCGGTTTGTCTGTCCGTGCTCTTACTCGCGTAAATATTCACGAAATGCCATGTAATCTATATATGTTATTGCGGTTTATCATGGCATGTTCGGTTTTGAAAATGAAGTGTGTAGCATTAATAGATATCTTAATTTGTATGCTATTTTCCATTGTTTATTGACACTTTAGTTCGCCTTGGAAAAGCAGCATGTACATGGCGATTTGTCACAAGACACCTCATTACAGGCGACTATTTTTTAATTCTATCTCGTACCACTTTCTCAAAATAAAAATTTTTCACATGCGCTTTAACAACATGTGTAAGAGAAATGTAATACAAAATTTATTTTTTGAAAATAATAGTGAAAATAGAATATAAAAATAATCGCTATTGGTAGCCCTGTCATTAGGACCGCAGGAAAGGGGGGGGGGGGGTGCTCAAGGATCTATAACCGTTCTCCTTTAAAGTGAACTTTAAATTCTATTAATTAAAAGAAATTAAAAAGATATTTTAAAATCGTGACAAAATGATTTAGAGCATTTTATTTCTTTTGTAAAGAAGTTTCTATCTTTTTGGAATCCGTCTCATTGTCGCTTTTTTCATGTACATTGCAAGTAATATACCTGATCGCTTTCAGAATTCTTGTAATTTTGCCAGAAATTTAGACTATTTCAGCAAAAATGGATATTCTTCGAAAATCCGTAGCATTGTATTTGTTAGACATTTGTGCTGCTCAAGGGTAAGAGGGGGGAGGGAGGGAGTAGATGCTGAATAAATTTTCAACGCAACTTTAGCGAAGCGCACTTACTTTATGTTACGATGCCAAAATTTGTAAGTGTATTTTCATTTTTTATTAGTTTTTTCTTATTTTTTCTGCATTATTAATGAAATATATATTTTGTACCCTGCTTTAAAATTTCAAAATATCTTAAAACTGAATTTAATTGTTAATGTTTACTTTAAAATAATACGCAAACACATTTTTAATTATGAATAAAATTAATTATTAATTAATCTACATATTTGCTTATTAATAAGAAGCTCTATCATTAATTGATTTTCTTATTTTCGCAGTTATTTTGAGAAAACTGAGTTAGAAACTTATTGAACCACCCCTCCCCCCTTAATTTTTAAACTGCTATGCTATTGCGCCTCATACTATGAATTTAAAAAGGACTCAGCACGACTTTAGTATCATGTAGGGCCATCCTTCGCCGCAATAACTGCTGCAACTCTTTGATGAACACTTTCTACCAATTTTCGATACGTTTCTGCAGGAATCTTGCTCCATTCATCCTTTAGATTAGCAAACAGTTCTGTGGTGCTTTTTGGCCGAGTTGGCCTGGCTCTAAAACGGCGCTCTAACATCCCAAAGGTGTTCCAAAGGATTGAGGTCTGGACTTTGAGCAGACCAGGGAAGGTTTTCCACACCCATTTCCTCAAACCACGTCTTAACAACACCTGCTGTATGACATGGAGCATTGTCATGCTGAAACAGGTATGGGCCAAGACCAAAGTGTTTCCATAATGTCGGTAGCGCTGAATTGTCCAGAATTGTTTTGTAGGCTTCGGCATTCATACTCACAGAAATTAAAACAAGAGGACCAAGACCATGCCATGAAAAGCAGAACCACACTATGATCACACCTCCGCCAAATTTCACAGTGGGTACGACGGCGACCTTCGTTATACACGGCCGGTGCATGACGTTTGAAACGTCACATGGAGTGGATCATTTTTACACGGCGATTGGTGCAAAACGGTGGACGCGCCGCTTTGCACCAATCGCCGTGAAAAAATGATCCACTTCATGTGACGTTTTAAATATCATGCACCAACCGTGTATAATGGAGGTCGCGGTACGACACAGTCCTGTAAATATCGTTCGCCAGGCATTAGCTACACCCAAACACGTCCGTCGGACTGCCAAAACTGGTAGTGTGATTCATCGCCCCATATTATGTTTTTCCATTTTTCTACTGACCAGTGCCGTCGTTCTTTGCACCACTTTAATCGACGGGTCGCATTCAGATGCGTGATATTTGGCTTGTGAACTGCTGCTCGGCCATGAAAACCAATTGCCACGATCTCCCGCCGGACGGTACGATCACTTGCATCATTAGTTGTAGGCGATCGAAATTCCCGTGCAGTCGCCTCTAAGAGCGCTTTTCCATTTAACGACACGACACCGATAAATCGTACACGATTGTCGTTATTCGACATCGGTGCATTCAAAATACATTCATATACACTACGCGCTTTTCCACCTACAAATTCAATGACGATTTTATAGTCATAGTGCATATGAATGCATTTTGTATGCAATCGATGTCGGATAACGACAATCGTGTACGTTATCGGTATCGTGTCGGTAAATGGAAAAGCGCTCTAAGGAAGCCTTTCGGTTTAATTTCACTGCACGTTTTAGTTATCGACGGTCCCAATCTATCAATTTATTCGGTTTACCGAGTTGGAATTGACATATTATAACACCCCCTCGCTTCCACATAAAAACCACATCGCTTACTGTGGAGCGGGGTATTTGAAATTTCTTGGAAATATCAGAGATTGAATGTTCAAATCTGTGAGCTCCAATGATCATTCCTCTTTCCTCCGCACTAAGTTCACTTCTTGTGTCCATATTCACTGCAGTAGCTGCTCTGACAATATTTTGACCTTTCAACGCCTTTTTATACCATATCTCACCAGTGTATGACGTGTATGGATGTTCCAAAGTGCTTTTGAAGGGATGTAAATGGCGATTGGCCATATATTGTTTAATGAATGACAATTATTTGTTTTGAAATGGATGCTTTGATTTTGATAATTCTTTTTTTATTCAAATAGGCTCATTATGCTGGTTTTACAAGGAGAATATCAATAAAAAATGAAAAATAGTATACAAATTAGGATATCTAATTACGTTTAAAATGAGATTTTTGTCTAAAATTTTCGTTTTCTTTGTATTACATTTTATTAAAGCCCTTATTTTTACCTTTCCAAATCTGCGCTTGCATATATTGTACTATAAAAAATTCTAAGTTATCAGAATTTAAAAACTACTTGATAGTTGTGAAGAAACCGGAAGTGCCAAACGTATCAGCGTTAATTTTTTTTTCCTTCGAACAAAAACTGCCAAAACTGTCTTTTAGATTTAAACGGCACAAAAAAAAAAGACCTTGATAGACAAATACAGTAAATTTCCAATTCACATAACTGTTTAGTAAATGTTAAGTAAAGTTTAAAATAGTAACTGTTTTGTACTTGAAACGTAAATGTTTCAGTTAAATAAATGTACTTTATGGAAAATGCACTTGTCTGTGAAAATTCCATACGCACAACGTAATTTCTCAGAAAGCTATTGAAATATCACTATAAAAAGCAAATTGCAAGTTATTGACTCACAACTCATGAAAAATGTATAATATATCTTAGATTTTAGTTTATTATCATCACCACTGTCATACAAATTACGCGTATACAGAAAATACATATATATGCGATAGAATTTACTGTAGAGTGTTTTGTGTATTGGGCTAAATTTCACAAAATTTTACCATAAAATCCTCAATTTACCTAAATGTAACCAATGTATGGACTATATTTTCCTTTCCATCGTAGTTTAGAGTCAAAATCTTCCTAAACATAACCGTAAACTATAATTAAATAGCTTTTTTAAAAAAACTCGCTCCGAACGCTGTCAGATAACTTAAAAATAACAATTTGTGGACAATCCCTTATCATTCATCGAGTTTTAGTGAGAAACTAAAAAACAGTTCACTCTAACGCCGATATATCTCTGAATTTTTACGATATTTGACTGATTTTATTTAATAAGTTGCTCCATAGAGTTGACTGTTAAATTATGCAAAAAGCTCCTTGTTATCGTTCATGCATGTACAGATAAAAATCATTTTATACAACTTCCCATATATCCTTAAATATTTAATATATTTAAATTCCAATTGCACTGCTAAAATTGGAATTTATTGTTTCTACTACATTTTGTCAAATTTTCTAAAACTGGCGTTAAACTTGGTTAAAATCGCTGTATGTTATAAGCAAAAAACATGCAAAAAAATTTTTAATTAAAAAAAAATTGCTATATCTCTATTAATATACATGCTATTCTTACACAAATGAATACACATATTGTACAATATTTGCCTACGTATATTCTGTAGCGATAGATCATTTCGTGCATTTTATTTTACAGGGTGATCCCAAGTATTATTTATTTTCTTTAATTTTTTGTTGGCCCCCTGATTGTCCTCCTTATCAAATCGACATTGATAAATATGAAGTCAAATCTATTCTTTTTAATCCTAAAATTCCAGAAGAATCTTGAAAAGTATGTTTTTAAATATTCGACAAAATGTCTAAAATTGAAAGTTGCCGGTCATTAATGGCCATATAGTGTATATTTATGAAGCACATTAAAATATGCTTTTTGTAGAGTATGGGGTGCAAAGCATTTATTATGCATTTACAGGGTCAAACAAAAGAATTCTGTTACACATTGTTCGACGGGGAAAGATCGTTTGCAGTGTAATTTAATGATGTTTCACTGTTTCAAACATAAGGAAAATTATATGCATTACTGAGGTGCACTATAAATTGCTCGCTTAAAAGTATGGTGTGCATTGCGTTTATCGTTCATTTACAGGGACACAGAAAATAATTTGGCTACAGTATACGTGCGATAATTACAGTCTTTGTGTGATAAGTGCGTTTTCAACTTTGGTTTGCATTTTTAAGTTTAACTAAAAAATTTTATTGTACGTGGTGTCTATAAATTAGGTTAATCCCATATAGGGTTACACAATGGAATTCATAAGTATTACACACTATGGGAGTGAATTGCTTAAGAATAGTTTTTAATTGTATTAAGCATTTTCTTGCTGAACTATATTTAGTAGACTAATATAAGTTTGTGGAATATAAGTAAATTCATATACAGGGCTACGCAAAGTACAAAATACATTGCCGTTTACGGTTGGTAACTGCTGAAAGTGAGTTTAAGGTTGCCTTATGCATTTTTTACCTGAATTAAATTTTAGCTTAATATGTGATGTGTACAAAAGTGTTTAGATAATATACAGGGCTGTACAAAAGATTTCGAGTGCATTTCCATCGATTGGCGAAAATTGCTAAATGTGAATTTTCTAACTGAACTAAATTTTATCATGCTATGTATTATATATCCAAATCTACAGATCATATACAGGGCTGCACAAAATAACTCCACTACTTTTTTTACAATGGAAAGTAATTTCGGAAACTGTATTTTTCAGTGTGGTATATGTTTTCTAAACTGTTTACTTACATATCTTCTTTTACCTTATTTAACGGTGAATTTTCGTTACATTTTACTGGATGTGTTGGAAAGTGTTTTATAATCTGTGCTGGACGCATGATTTTTCGTTCTTGTTTCTTTTTTACATTGTGTATTTTTTCTCCCAGAACATCGCTTTTTAATACTTTCCAACATAGTTAAAAGTGTTTATGACTTCAGTTTGTCTGTCCGTCTGTTCATACTCTAACTTTCGTAAATATACTCGGATTGTCTTGAAATTTCAATATCTTTTGGATGTTTACTATATTACGATCACTATTGAAAACGAAGTGTGTAGCATTTATACTTCGTTTACAGGGACAGTTAAAAGTATTCCGTTACATTATGGCCAATGGGAAAAAATCTTTTCAAGTGCATTTTGATGATTTTACACCATTTTAAATATAATGAAATTGACATCATTTATAAAATGCACTAAAACATGCTTTCTGTAGAATATGAAATGCAAAGCATTTATCATTCATTTACTGGGTCACACAAAAAAATTCTTTTATATAATAGTCTACGGGCAGTGGTCGGAAGTAGCGCGCTAAAAGTAGCGAAACTGCAGTAGTCGCCACTTTTTAAAGTAGTTTGTAGTGTATCGCGCTACATATAAAATAATGTAGTGTAGCGAGTAGCACGATACAAAAAATCAGTAGTTAGTTGCGAGAACTGTCGCTACTTCAGGGGAAAAAATATGACAATGACTCCATCATAGAAACTCGACAGAGTTTCTCGCCAAGCATAAGAAACAGCAATGCATTGAACCGTAAATGAAAGGAATTTCCGCCAATGGATGCCAAACGATTTTACAATTTTTTTTTTTTTTAACTCTGTCTAGTTTATATTTTGCGGACGGGACAAAACGGGTTTTTGACACATCTATATCTCGCGTTCTATTTATGATAGAAACAAAATTCTTGATTCTATGGAATGGGGCGTGCCCAGTGACTCAGAATTCAAAAGTAAAGCAAAATCCGACGAATAGGTTTTCAGTAAATGCGATTTTAAAAGTGCTGTTTTTTGCCCTTTTTAAATCTTGTTCCGGCCAAAAACTGTTGACAGGTCTACAGCAATGTGTAATTATCGGATTTTTACGCAGTTTACGTTATTTTAATCGTTTTTATGAGTAGTTCAAACCTTTGTAAGTTTCATGTAAAAATATTAATTAGTTTTTGATTTATATCAGTTTAAAGTTATTGATTCCTATAGTTAACATAGAGCAAAAAAATATTAAATAACCCAACTATTTTGGGAATGGTCGCATACTCATGATATTAAGATATGTTATTACACTCGACCCAAGTAAGCTTCCTATTATAAAAAATCTTAACATTTAAGGTTCGTTTACAGGGTCTCACAAAAGATCTTTTGATATAGGGCTAAAGAGTTGTGTAATTATCCGATTTTTACGCGGTTTGCAGCATTTGAATTGTTTTTATAAGTAGTTCAAATGTTTAATATTTCGTGTAAAAATATTAATTAGTTTTTTATGTATACCACTTTAAAGTGATTTATTCCTATACTTAAGATGAAGCAAACAAAATATTAAATGGTCTAACTCTTTTCAAAAAGAAAGTATGCGCATGATGTTAAAATATGTTACTACGAACTACCTAAGTTAGTTTCCTATTGTAAAACAGAATTGTAGAATTTACTGTTCGTTTACAGGGTAACTCAAAAGATTTTTTAATAAGACTAAAAAGTTGTGTAATTAGCAAATTTTTACGTTGAAGTACACGATTCCTGTACTTAACACAGAGGAAAAACAATAGTAAATTGCATAACTTTTGTCAAATTCGCTATATACACAAGATATTCAAATATGTTACTACATCCTCTCTATTGTAAAGTGGCATTGAATCATATACGTTTCGTTTACAGAGTCTCTTAGAAGATCTTGATTACACTACAACCGATGTATATTTACTGAGTGAGATGTATTTTAATGATTTTACACTGTTTCAATCTCTGTAAGGTTTCATTATCTTGCTTTAAAATTTAATATAAGATCATTTTGTCCGTCTGAAATCTCGTCGATGTTAAGCTCTAAATCTATTAATATATAGTATTTTCATCGATTAAAAAAACTGTGTTTATTTATAAATATATAATTCTAGCGTATTAGGAATTGATTGAAATAGCGATTGCTACCCGTCAAATTGCTACCCCAAGATTACAAGTTTTGCGTTTAAATATTTGCCGTTCATCGAATCTCCGGCTATGACGAACTTAAAATGCTAAATTTCGTATACAATAGGTGATCGGTAACGAACTGTTCGGTTTACGAACAAATCGGTTAACGAACACTTTCGCGTGAGATTTTTATGTTCGGAGAACGAACTCCACACGAAACAAAGCCATGATGAAGCAATGCCGTGTTTCATATTTGCCGAGCTATACTTATTGCCTCTATTGTGAACTTTGAGAACATTTTAACAGTTGCATACATATGTCCTAATTAATTCATGGACTGCCGGAGATTGGGGACCTATATTTTAGGATCACCGAATTGGAATGAACAGACTATATGAACAGAAATCACTTTAATAGTTTTTATACTTTTGCAAACGTTGCGAATTTTATATATTTCAAATTCTCGAAACGTTGAGTTAAAAAACTTAAACAAATAAAAAACTTCTAAGGTGCTCAGTAATTTTCAAAAATACCATATTAAATATGTTAGTATAAAAATCCCTGTAAATTTTTATACTAATAGAAATAGGTTCGTAGGAAAAAAAATGTTGATTATTCTCGGTAAAGTATGCTCCATAAACTTATCGTTGTAGTTGACCGAAAAAAAGTGCTTCTTATTTTTCCACATTTTTCTGAAACTGTAGTACAGTAGAATCTCGTTACAACGAACCTTGATTTAACGAATTTTTCAATTTAACGAATGTAATTTGGATTGTAAAAAATAGTCATATTATTCTATTTCAGTATAAAAATATTTTCACTTTAACGAATATTTCATTGTAGCGAATTTAATCAGTGGTCTCCAGAGATTCGTTGTAACGAGATTTTACTGTATTTTAATTAGTTTGTAAACTATTGTAAAATTGTGTAATTTTTTGTTTTTGAATGTATATAAACGGAAGAGTGATATAAACAAAAGAAAAAGGAAAATAAATATGCCATAAATAATCTGATGAATACAATGTAAGGAAATTAATATAAAAGTTTCCCAGTTGTTATGGTAGCGACATGTACATTGGAATAAGTCACTCAATAAATTGTATAATTCTGATGTATAATTCTGTTTATAGCATCACTATTATTTTTTTGCCCCTTTTATCTTTTCTTTTCTGAATAAAAATGGAATCCGTATAATTGAAATTAAATACCTTACAAAAAGGAGTGATATCTCATCAAAAACAACTCGTTGTAAATGATCCCGCCAAGCCACAAACCTGGTGGTGATAGATTTTTACACGGGACTCGGAGTATGCACTTCTATATCGCTTCTTTTTATGTGATATCACTTCTTTTTGTGACTGACGTTTTAGGTTTATGGCTTGGCGGGATCATTTACAACGAGTTGTTTTTGATGAGATATGTATGTGTGGATGTAAGCTTGTATATATTAAAATTTCCTCACGTTTTCAGGTGCACAGAGCTCCCCTTTGTAAAATTAGGATTTAAGTTTTTATTTATTATTTTATTATTATTTATTTTAACTCACAGTATTCTGTAAAGTGTTCGGAAAGTCCAGTGGAGTCACACCCGACTTTTTTTATGTATCTTAATTTATATTGATTGTATTATGTATATATCTTTTAATTTCGCTAAGAAATTTGTAATATGTGTAACAACAACTAACATTTTCGATACAAACACAAAGCATTTTCTTGTACGTTATTTTTCTTAGTTATTTAATGCCCTCTATTAAATCGCACTTATTTAATTGTATTGCGGCAGACGTAATATAACGAGCGGTCACTTTATTATTTAATCCGTGTCTTCAATTTCGAGTGTAAATTGTGTCCTTCAAATAATCTGAAAGTAGCGAAGTTAGCGGCTACTTTTGAAAAGTAGTTTGTAGTCGATAGTTTTTAAAGCAAGTAGTTGTAGTTGTAGTTAACTACATTTCTGGTAAAGTAGTTGTAGTTCGCTACAATAAATAAGTAGTTTTTCCGACCTCTGTCTACGGGTAAAATTGGTTTTAGTATATTTTAATATTGTTACATAATTTCAAATATAATGAAATTTATATGCATTGTTGAGAGGCACTAGTAGTTTTTTACTGAAAAGTATGGCGTGTATTGCATTCATCGTTCCTTACAGGGACACACAAAATAAATAGGTTAGAGTACTATCTATGAGCGATAATTGTTACAAGCGCGTTTTCAACTTAGCTTTGAGCGTTCAAGTTGCGCAAAATTTTTGCATGGAACGTAGTGTATATAAATTCTGTTGATCATATACAAAGTCACAAAAAGGGATTCGTAAATAATACGGACTATAGCAGTGAATTGCTTAAGATTATTTTTTAATTGTGTTATGCATTTTCCTGCTGATATTTAGTATACTATAATAGAAGTTTGTGGAATATAAATAAATTCATACACAGGGATATACAAAGAACAAAATACTTTGCCATTTATGGCTGGAAACTGCTGGAAGCGTGTTTTAAGTTGTGTTATGTGTTTTTTACCTGAAAAAATTTAGCTTAATATGTGGTGTGTACAAAAATCTTTAGATCAGGGCTGTACAAAATAATTCGGGTTCCTTTCCATCTATTAGCGAAAATTACTAAAAGTGAATTTTCTAACAAAATTTTAGCATTCTATGTAGTATATATACAAGAATATAGACCATATTACAGTGCTGCTCAAAATAATTAGACTACTTTTTTGATTATGGAAAGTAATTGCTAAAATTGGATATCTAATGTGTTATATGTTTTCTAAACTGTTTACTTATATATCTTCTTTCACCTTCTTTAACAGTAGAGTTTCGTTACAGTTTTCTAGATGTGTTGGATAATGTTTCATAATTTTCTATGCTTGACGCATGATTTTTCGTTCTTTTTTTTTCTTATGAGGATATGCATTTTGAACAACTGGTATAGTTTTTTGTCATTGCCCACTTTCGATAACTATTCTATGTCCTCCATGGCTTTGCACACGTAAACAAAATTGGTCAATCAACCATAATCGGGATGCATGCCAAATTATCATGTTTTGCGCAACATTAATTGCAGTAAAAAAATTAGTAATACTTGTTATAAACATTGAGTACTGAAATTTTTACTGAATTACTCAGTTCTGTTGCCAACATTTGGTATAGACCCCGATTATGTAAAATTAGCAATAAAATCTGAAAGATGATTAAGTATATATATATATATATATATATATATATATATATTTCAACTATTATATCTATAAAAAATATTATCCTTATTGGCGGAGATATAGTCACGATATAGACAATATAGACAAATATTGGTCGAATATTATTTTATTACTAGAGTAATGTTTTCTGTTGTACTTGTTGTATATGATTCTGAAAGTCAATTTAACTCGAACAGCTGATAACATTCAATTGTTCTTTTTTATCTCAAGTTTAAAACACTCCAGATAATATGAAGCATTATTTTGGTCAGATATAATTTGATTCTGCAACATGCTAATCGTACGTTTCTAAAATCTAAACCCTTGAACTCCGAACGTTTAATCTTTCGTAATCTCTGTCCGATAACAAAATTTTATGAGGGCACCGTGCAGATTATGATTAGTTACATCAGACTGTTTACGCCCGAGATGTTTTCTGTGAAAATCTTTATTTTGACAGCTTTAACTGTTTACGGAATAGTTGAGTGTAAATATGAACCAACGTGGGAGTCCTTAGATTCAAGACCTCTACCAGGCTGGTACGATCAAGCAAAAGTAGGGATATTTTTGCACTGGGGTGTATTTTCTGTTCCTAGTTTTGGTTCAGAATGGTTCTGGTCATACTGGCACTCGAAATCAAAGGATTATGTAAACTTTATGAAGAGAAATTACAAGCCTGATTTCGGTTATCAAGATTTCGCACCTAAGTTTACCGCGGAATTTTATGATCCCGACAAATGGGCAGATCTTTTTCAAGCGTCCGGTGCAAAGTAAGTGATCATACTTTTTTTGCAACGCGGTTATAAAAAAAAGTTAAACAGAAAATTTCTTATAATTTCAGATAATTGCGAAACTTATTTTTTTTTTCATTTTATGGGAGCTTTTTAATTTTAATACTGAACAAAAAGCTATCTTTTATTAAGTCATTAGCCAGGTACGATGAAACAAAAATAAGAATACTTTTGCACTAGGGTGTATTTTTGGTCCCTAATTTTGTTTCAGAATGGTTATGGAAATACTGACATTTTAGAAATACTTCGAAATCAAAGGCTTAAGTAAATTTTATGAAGAGAAATTACAAACCCAACTTCGCTTGCTAAGATTTTGCATCTCAATTTACCGTTAAATTTCATGATCATGAAAAATAGGCACATATTTTCAAGAATCAGAAGCAAAATAAATGGTTCTCGTTTTAATTTTTTATGCATTACAAAAAATAACAACGAAAATGAAAAACAAATTGCTGTCTTATTGTCAGATTTTATTTAAGCACTAGTGTGGGTGAGGTAGGTAAATAAATTTTTAATTTTTAAATTACTTTATTTTAAATTTACTATTTTAACCATTTTTTTAACCCTTCCTTTGTAGGTACATATGTTACAAAATATACATATCTTCCAACTTTCATGATTCTAGGATCACAGACTTAGGTTGAACATTAATTTTTCTATGACTTACTTCACAAATGTCTCCATCAGTCTACGATGAAACATCCTGTGAAGGGGGTCAACATACACTGTTAAAATTTTTGCGCTGGGTCGAACCATCTTTCGGTGCTGCAGTAACTGCAACCACAAGATGGTGAAATCTTATTCCAACATTTGGAGCTTTGGTTCAACCGCAGCTCCGAATGTTGAAAAGAGATTTCACCATCTTATGGTTTCAGCTAGTGCAGCATCAAAAGTTGGTTCAACACAGCACACATTTTTTAACAGTGTACTAACATTTTCTTCACAAAATTATCTAACAGTACAAATATCTTTGAAATACGATCAGCATAGGAGTTAAATTATAAATAATGTTCCTTTTCCAAGATCAAAGCTCGATGCGTATAATAGATATGGAAGCACTTTTTAAAACAAATGAAAGTTATTAGTAACTTATGAGGAATATCCAATAATCCTATTCCATTTTAGGTGAGAAATTTTTTGGAGTGTTGTTTTTTGTTTGTTTGTTTGTTTTGGTGGTCGATAATGATTTCTGTCATTGTTCCGTGTGTGTTGAAAAGCAACTTCTAATTGAAACTAGAATGTTGTGGCCATCACAAAGCTTTCTTCTATATCATTCTAATATGTCAATTTAAATAGCGCAGTTACAAACAAACAATAAGGAATAGGAAGTATAGTGTATTTTTTGCTATTATTGAAGCACAGCGAGCCGAAGGCAAGCAAATTTTCCTATGAATCCATTCCCATCTGACAATGAAATGGACAATATTTATCGGCAATGGAGCAATCAATTGCAATTTAATTATCGACAAATATAGATCTCAGTATGACAGGGGTAGTAACGTCGCAAGATATTTGAAATTCGATCTGTGGCCTGAGTAATTAAAGGTCAAAGTTGTAATGTAAATCCTATGGGCGATTTCGATAAGCATGTTCGAGAACAATAATTCACTTCGAAATTTTCGGCGAATAGATGATAATGAATTCAAAATTTGATCACATAATAATATACTAGAAGTTATGCAGATGTAAAGTTTTGAACTCGTAGTGTTAAACCCATTTTTAATCGTCGCAAAACAGATTGCAATGTCTGTGGGTATACTTTTTTAACTTCAAAATTACTTGAGGAAATGAGCTAAACTCTTGAGTTCGTATATTTAAAGCTTCTAGAAATCGATTTTTATTAAAATATTTACCAGTTACAATAGGTTTTTTTTTTTTTATATGAGTTTCGTAGTGATGGAATTTTTGGAAGAGACGCGTTACCATCGGGCACCATAAAAAAAAAAAAAAAAAGGATTAAAGAATGTCGCAAGATTTTTCAATAAACAGCTTTGAAGGTAAGGAGAGGAGTAAAGACTGGCAACATGAAATCATTTCAAAGAGATGTGGTCTGAAAAATTAGCACTTTTGTTTGCTGCACGATTCGCGAAATTTGTTTAGATTGGCTTTTAATTATAATTTAAAACTGGTAATAGTGTTAAATTTAATACTTTATGTGTTAAAAGCGTACGAACTGTGAGTAAGATTTTACCACTTCAGATAAAATTAAGCATACATTTTAGAAATATTTTGACAACAACAACAACAACTACTACTACTACTACTACTACTAATAATAATAATAAAATACATCCTTTAAGAAGAGTACACAAAAAATAAGAGATATTTTAAAAATAAGAATGCATTCCATTCCCATAGGTTTAACATTAGCAGGTGGAATTGGAAATCTGACTGACCAATCCCCTTTAGAAAAGTACACAGAAAAAATAAGTTACAAATATTAACTGCCTGAGAAGATAATTTAAAAATAAGAATGCATTCTACCCTCATAGGTTTAATCTTTTCGGGGAGAATCTGATATCTGACTGCCCAACGTCCTTAACGAAAATGGCTTTAAAATTTTGTCCGATGGGCTGTTCCGTAGTCGGGTTACCTTCTAATGAGTCTTCAGTAATCGGGCAAGGTATTGACGTGGTGTACATAGACAACGGTTATTATTCGCAATGAGAGAAATAATTTAGCAATGAAATTTAAATATAGTATTTATTTTTCTACATTTTATTTTTGTAAAGTATTTACTTCTGTTACTTATTATGAAGCATATTTACTTTTTATAAAGTATATTTGCAGACGCAAGCTAAACTGCTGCACTTCGGTTACAAATTTTTGACTAAGGCAAGTAATTATTATTATTATTGCAGGAATAGCAGTTTTTCAGTCATTTTAATTCGATATCGTGTGTAAACATTAAGCAAATACAAATACGTTAGTGATGTTTTACATGATTGTTATGCTACACGCAATACAGTAATTGATTTAAAAACATCTAGATATAAATTAATAAAAATTAATAAATAGTAAATTTCCCCAATATAAAACTTTAAAAGAATAGGGTGATATAAATATATTCTTAACAAAAGTTTGTATAAGTTGGTCTGATAATTAAAAAAAACTATAAAGTTAAAATCTTTTTTATTTTTTTTTTTTTAACATAGAAAAAAAACTTATTTTTTAAAGCATTATACAAAATAAACTTCCCTAGGAAAAATGATATCCGAGATTGAAAGCTGTAGACCGTGTAATCCGTGAAAGGAATTTTATAATTGCATTCGGTGTGCTTCAAGTAGTTTTCTATCTTAATTTATATAAAATAGCAGAAACAAACTTTTCTTTTCCATAGTAAAATATTTTTAGCTGTTATCGAAGAACAGAAATAGATCGATTGATAATATTTTTTCTATTTTTAAACTTAATCGATCATGAAATACAGATTTAAAAATTGAATTTTTATTTTAATACTTTGGGAATTTTTCCATAGAAATTTTCTCACGTCTTGCATTCATAATATTTCAAATTTTATTTGCTTAAAAGGAGTATAGCCAACATAGTGAAAAAGTATCCAAGCCGGGACTCGAACCCGGGTCATCAGTATAGTGCTTTTATTAATGAATTTAATAATTTGCTTAATAATGAATTTTTGTTTTTATTTTCAGAAAATGTTTCATTACTCAATATTTCAAATATTGAGTACTTAAATAAATTCGTTTTCAAATCCTTTTTATTATTGATGATTTTGGTTTCACTGTTAAAAAAAAGGTTCTTTGCCACTTCAATTTCCATATTTTTCTGTCCCCCACCCTCATGAAATTAATTTCTGAAATCTGAAATGAGCCTGAAAGTAGCGAATATGGATTTGGGAATACCCCAGTGCTGTCAGTTCCGCAAGTTATTTGTATTCGATTTCTTTATTGTTACTACTGTTTTAAAATAGCTATATTCGCCTTATTTTATCTTTCATTAAATAAGTCAGAACAGTACTATTTCAAAAAATAGGTAGCAATAAAGCAATCCGAGTAAAATGAAATCCACCCATCTGGCAACATTGGAATATCTTTGACAGATAACAGTGCTAAAGGTCTAGTTAATGAGTCATTTTTATTAAGACTGTATGATTTATTTTAATTTTTACACTGTAAAATATCCCGCTAAATATAAAATTCACACGCGGCTAAATACGATTTTTTATACACTATGAAAATAAAATTAAATTCTACAGCCTTAATGAAAATGACAATTTAACTAGACTTTTAGTATTGTTATCAGTCAAAGATATTCTCAATTTATATTTGCTATTTTCTGAAGCATTTCAGAAATCACTTTCATTGAAAATTTTTATTTCTTAAAAATACAGAAATTATATTATGAATTACCAGATTTCTGTTTTGTTTATAGTGTGTGTTATTCATTTTCAATAAGATGTATATGAAGTTCGCATGTAGAATACTAATCCATTCATTTTAATCAACATAATACTCCCACTCAAAGTAAATAAAGAAAGAAGGAAAATGATAAAGCACAGAAAAAACCCAACGATAATTTTTCTCTCATCTCTTCAAAAACAAGTGACTTATTTTCATGACTCTTAAGTTTCAAGTTTCCAAGCAATAGATATTTATTACATCGTTATAATCATCACTCTTCTAATAATGTGAAGCATGTTTATAATTCGTGATTTGTGATTTGTGATTATGTTATTATAAACTTGTTACAGAACTAAAAACATTTAATAAGACAATTATCCATCATTAAATGTAACTTATGAACTTACAGTTGTGCAACAAAATTCTTCAGAAAAACCCCATACTATTCGTGAAATATATATGTGGCAACTCCGACTGCCTATATTAAAATGCAGTCTAAGCTGCCGACATATAAATAATCAATTTTAATGTAGTTGATTTCTAATAAAATTTGTAAGAAACAAACTTTCTTACCTCTAAGTTCCAAAGTGGGACATCGGTGCTCCGGCTGTTCATAATTCCTTATATTTCAAAAAACTGAACATTCTTGAGAGACGAAAAGACTTGACTCAAAATAAAATTCAGGATATTAGTAAACACATCACTATTTAATTAACAAATCACATCTCGACGAACACAACATTTTAAGTATTTACAGCCTTTCTAATTGAGCAACACGCTCTCAAAATATCATAATCATGAAAACTAAACTAAACTAAAACTTAGAGTTCTAACTAAAGTTCTAATAAAAATGTTCTTGACAGTTACAAAAGAAAAAAGAAAACATAATGTTGCGTTTTTTGTTTTCCGGTTTCATTGTCTCTTTTCAGCTAATCAGAGCACATTCCTACCTCTACATTGCGTAGATGCTTTTTACGTTTCAAAACTTTGAGAAGAAAAGGGGGTTTTGGATGATGCAACAGGAAATGAATTCCCAATTACAACATCCTCCCACCTTTGAGTTTCGGGATCTGAAACTCAAATCCAATTCGTTCGATGTTTTATGATACGCCCGTATCTGGAGCGACGAACCGAAACGTCCTATGTACTGTCGCTGACCGAACCACTAGGAGGATTACTAGCACCTTTATGTTCATTAAAATCTTGTTTCTTTTTAATGTCCTTGAAATGGTTTCTCATACTGTCGTTATCTTGTGATACTTCTAAGGGTATTAACCTGTTTGTAGGTCTTAAATATTCCCCAGTTTTCATTCTTATTTTCACTAAGCGGATGTGTCCATCCTCAGATGGAAAAATTTCAGTCACTTTGGCCAGAGGCCAATCAATTCTTTTATTATTGTCACTGGAAACAATCACAACATCACCTATTGCTAAAGGTTTCTGTATTTTCTTCCATCTACTAGGTTGTCGCAATTGGCCTAAATATTCTGATCTAAATCGTTTACGAAGGTCTTGTCTTATTTTCTGTTGATAAACAAGCCTTTTGTTCAATGATTTGGCATCTAGAATATCAATATCGGGTGTACCACTACCTTTCACTTCTAGCAAGAACATGGACGGAGTGAGAGGCACGAGATTATTTAAATCTTCTGACACATAAGTAATGGGGCGACTGTTGATAACACTTTCTAGATCACATATAATGGTTTGTATTTCTTCATAATTCAGAGAACTTTTTCCTAAAACCTTTCTGAGTATTCTCTTGGTTAGGCCAATCAATCGCTCCCACCACCCTCCCCACCACGGAGATGAAGGAGGTATAAATTTCCAAATAATTGTCCTTGATATACTATCATTTTGTACTGAATTCCAGTTTATTTCTTTCAACAAATTTTCCGCTCCTACAAAATTTTTACCATTATCTGTATAGATAATAGAAGGTCTGCCTCTACGGGCTATGAATCTTCTCAACGTCAGTAAAAATACTTCAGTTGATAATGAGGTAGCTAGTTCAAAATGAACTGCTCGAAAAACAGCACAAGTGTATATTACTAGTCAGATTTTCCTATTTTCTTTAAGAATAAGTGGACCGGCATAATCCAGACCAACAATTTGGAAAATGGCAGCTTCTCTTACTCTATCTTCAGGTAAGGGAGGAGTGGAAATTTCTACTGGTTTAAAATCGTGTCGTCTACATCTTACACAGGTTCTAATAATTTTTCTGACAGTTTTTCGGAATTTTAAGATCCAAAAATCTTCCCTTAAATTAGACATCATAATTTGTACCCCGGCATGACCTAGTTTCAAGTGTCTAAATCTAATTAATTTTTCAACTACGGGATGTTCATGTGGAAGGATAATAGGAAATCTGAAATTCATAAGATCCTCTCTTAAATGTATCCGTGATTTCAGCTGCAGAACTCCAGCCGAATCTGTCATGGTCTGAAATGCCTTTAGACGTTTATCTTGAGGACCAGTAAACGATTTTTGAACTAATTTCAATAATACGTTTTCAGCTTCATTCTGCTCTTCTACAGTTAAAATTTTAAATTCTCTCTCTTCCTTAGCTTTCTTACAATTTTTGTAAAATCTGTATATCCACGCGATTACTTTTACTAATTTATCGTAGGAAGAAATTCTAGTGTAAAATTGTTCACTGTGAACATCTACATTTGTAGTACTAATAATTGTTTTTCTTCTTTCTGCATCGATAGATTCGAAGTCAGGAAACATTTCTGATTTTGGCCACTCGTCCATTGGTTTTCTCAACCACTGCGGTCCCTCCCACCTTTTATCTCGGGCTAAAACATCAGCGGTAAACCCCTTGAAGGCAGGTCAGCAGGATTCAATTGGCCAGGAATAAAGTGTCATTTTGAAGGATCACTTAATGAGCGAATTTCGGTCACTCGGTTGTAAACAAAAGGTGCCCAATTTTCATTTCTTTTTATCCAGTAAAGCGCATTGGCCGAATCAGTCCAATAAAAAATGGCAATGTTATCTAATTTCAAATCAGTTTTAACACTACTTGCTAATCTCGCCCCAATATTACAAGCCAATAATTCTAACCGCGGAATGGAAATTGTTTTCATAGGAGCAACTCGGCTTCTTGCTTGAACCAACTGACAGAAACCACCGTTCTCATTTTCGGTCCGTATAAATATACACGTAGCATACGCTACTTTACTAGCGTCGCAAAAAACGTGCAAGGAGTGCAACTTATCTGCATCTCGAGAAAAACACCTAGGTATTTCAATAGTCCCTAATTTTCCTAATTGTTTTTTCCATTTTTCAAATTTTTTCTTGATAGAAACAGGTAATTCCGTGTCCCATGTCACTTTAGCTTTCCAACACTCCTGTAATAATATTTTAGGTTCTAATGTTACAGGACATGTATATCCGATAGGATTAAAAATTCTGTGTACAGACGATAAAATGTTTCTTTTAGTTACTAGGCGATCATCTTCTGAAATTTCTTTTAAATCAACTGCTAGTGTATCCCTTCTAAAATCCCACATTAGCCCTAAAACAGGGACATTTTCCCCTGTAAAAACTTCTCGAAAACTATGCTCCCACCCGCGAAGCTCGAATTTAGCATTGTTAAGAAGAGTTTTTGACTCTTCGATAAATCTGTTTAGCTGTTCCTTATTATCAACACTCGTAACACAGTTGTCTACATAAAATGACTCTAACAATTTTAACGCAGTATTTTTAAATTGTTCAGGCGCATTTTTTAAATGATATTCTAACGTGGCACCTAGAAGGTAGGGGCTACATGAAATGCCAAATACTACTCTTCTATGTTGAAGCGTTATCAACTTTTGAGGGTCCCCTTCTTCATACCATAGAAATTTCAAGAATGATCGATCTTTTTCTGTAATGCCAATCTGTAAAAAAACCTTTTTTATGTCAGCAATTACCCCTATTTTCCCCAATCTAAATCTATTTAAAACATAAGGAATCAGTTCTACGAGGTTAGGCCCCTTTTTAATACAATCATTTATCGATGGTGAGTCCTTTTCCCGAGCTGAACCATCAAAAACTGGCCGCACCTTTGTAGTGGAGTTTTCTTTAAACACTGCTCTATGAGGAAGGAAATGCTCACTACCTAACGTTTTCCTCTGATCAACCTTTTTAATTATTTTCTCGTCTAACCATTAATTAAATATTTGATTATAATCACCTAATTTTCCTATCTTTTTTAATGAATCGACACATGTTTTTAATCTACGTCGAGCGATATTTTCGTAACTGGGTAGTCTAGGGTGGCCCTGTATCCATGGAAGACTAACTTCATATCTACCCTCGTCATCTACTCTTATATTACTAAGAAAATTTTCTTTAGTGGCTAACTCTATCTCTTCTCTACCATTTTTCTCCCCAGGATCTCGAATTCCTAAAGTGTCAAGGTGCCATAACTCGGAAATTTTTGCCTCTTTGACATGCAGCGAGAAAACTAAATTGTTCATATTTTTATTTTCATAACCTTCAGTTTTCCCGAGAATTGTCCAACCTAAACGAGTTCCCATGCAAACTAATCCGCCCTGTAATTGTTTTAAACTTCCGGTAAATAATTTTCCGGCGACATCTGCACCAATTAACACATGAATTTCATCAGGAGAAAATTCGTATAGTAAATCATTAGTTTTAGTGACTCTATCAGTCAATAAAATTCCGTACCGTTTTATTTCATTAATAAAGGATCCTTCCGGTATAGGTGAAATTTCAGAGCAGATCTTTTGTTGGTCTAATACCTCAAGTTTACATCGATAACTATTATCCATATTTCCTAAATTAATTAAATATCTATCGTGTAGTTCTTCACATTGTCGACCCCCAAATAAACTATGCACTATTCTTTCTTTACTTATACTATATTATATCCTAACATGTTAGCAGCAAATTTTGATATATACGACCGTTGCGACCCCGTGTCATATAAAATTCTAACATTTCGTACGATATCCCCATTGTATATGCGTACAACCAATGTTTGGAGCAAAACCCTTTTTCTAGAAGTTGTATTCGCAAGCATACAATCTTTATTAGGAGTAGAATCCTCTTTAGAATTATCGCCTAAGTTAATTTTATTCTTTTCTATGAACATGAACTGGTGGTGATTATTCCCACAATGAGTACAATTAGTTTTAATTTTACAAGCTTTAGCCAAGTGGTTGGCATTGAAGCATCGAAAGCAAGCTCCTTTTTTTAATAAAGCATCTTTTCTTTTCGCGAGTGTCATTTTCCATACCGCTTTACAATTTTGACTACGGTGTTTATTTTCGCAAAAGACACACTGTTCTTCCAATTTTTTATCATCTGCATTATACAGTTCGGCCGACGTAGGAAGGGAAAAATTTTTATCCTTACGATCGAATCTAAGTTCTCTGTTTACTGAGACATCTTTATCGAAAGAAAACTCACTCTTAGCCGATTTGACCTTTTGCTCCATTTCAACTTCAATTTGTAAAAATTTCATTAAAGTATCTAATTTATTAATTCCCTGATCTTTATCTTTATCATTAACAGATAAAGTGCCAAGATGTCTTTCCCATAATTTAAGAATATCTGAAGGCAATGCTGATTCGACCAATGGATATAAAATCGAAGAATAGTTTTCGCTCGATACGCCTAACATTTTTAATGACCGAAAGTATGTTTCTATTTTATCATACAACTTAACAAGGGACAGTCTCTGGCCTTGTCCCAAAGAATTATTTATAACTAAGCCTAGTACTTCGCGTATGTATACTTCAATTAAAATATCTGTTCTACCGAACCGTGCCTTCAACGATTGTATCGCCTCTGGATAGCTATCTGCTGTAGGGGGGGAAAGAATCCACGATTTCCCGAGCTCTAGATCCCTTTTGGGTAGCCTGAATTAGATACTGATTTTATCTTCGTTCACTATGTCGGGTCCCCTTCTTCATAGCATAGAAATTTCAAGAATGATCGATCTTTTTCTGTAATGCCAATCTGTAAAAAAAACCTTTTTTATGTCAGCAATTACCCCTATTTTCCCCAATCTAAATCTATTTAAAACATAAGGAATCAGTTCTACGAGGTTAGGCCCCTTTTCAATACAATCATTTATCGATGGTGAGTCCTTTTCCCGAGCTGAACCATCAAAAACTGGCCGCACCTTTGTAGTGGAGTTTTCTTTAAACACTGCTCTATGAGGAAGGAAATGCTCACTACCTAACGTTTTCCTCTGATCAACCTTTTTAATTATTTTCTCGTCTAACCATTCATTAAATATTTGATTATAATCACCTAATTTTCCTATCTTTTTTAATGAATCGACACATGTTTTTAATCTACGTCGAGCGATATTTTCGTAACTGGGTAGTCTAGGGTGGCCCTGTATCCATGGAAGACTAACTTCATATCTACCCTCGTCATCTACTCTTATATTACTAAGAAAATGTTCTTTAGTGGCTAACTCTATCTCTTCTCTACCCTTTTTCTCCCCAGGATCTCGAATTCCTAAAGTGTCAAGGTGCCATAATTCGGAAATTTTTGCCTCTTTGACATGCAGCGAGAAAACTAAATTGTTCATATTTTTATTTTCATAACCTTCAGTTTTCCCGAGAATTGTCCAACCTAAACGAGTTCCCATGCAAACTAATCCGCCCTGTAATTGTTTTAAACTTCCGGTAAATAATTTTCCGGCGACATCTGCACCAATTAACACATGAATTTCATCAGGAGAAAATTCGTATAGTAAATCATTAGTTTTAGTGACTCTATCAGTCAATAAAATTCCGTACCGTTTTATTTCATTAATAAAGGATCCTTCCGGTATAGGTGAAATTTCAGAGCAGATCTTTTGTTGGTCTAATACCTCAAGTTTACATCGATAACTATTATCCATATTTCCTAAATTAATTAAATATCTATCGTGTAGTTCTTCACATTGTCGACCCCCAAATAAACTATGCACTATTCTTTCTTTACTTATACTAATATATCCTAACATGTTAGCAGCAAATTTTGATATATACGACCGTTGCGACCCCGTGTCATATAAAATTCTAACATTTCGTACGATATCCCCATTGTATATGCGTACAACCAATGTTTGGAGCAAAACCCTTTTTCTAGAAGTTGTATTCGCAAGCATACATTCTTTATTAGGAGTAGAATGCTCTTTAGAATTATCGCCTAAGTTAATTTTATTCTTTTCTATGAACATGAACTGGTGGTGATTTTTCCCATAATGAGTACAATTAGTTTTAATTTTACAAGCTTTAGCCAAGTGGTTGGCATTGAAGCATCGAAAGCAAGCTCCTTTTTTTAATAAAGCATCTTTTCTTTTCGCGAGTGTCATTTTCCATACCGCTTTACAATTTTGACTACGGTGTTTATTTTCGCAAAAGACACACTGTTCTTCCAATTTTTTATCATCTGCATTATACAGTTCGGCCGACGTAGGAAGGGAAAATTTTTTATCCTTACGATCGAATCTAAGTTCTCTGTTTACTGAGACATCTTTATCGAAAGAAAACCCACTCTTAGCCAATTTGACCTTTTGCTCCATTTCAACTTCAATTTGTAAAAATTTCATTAAAGTATCTAATTTATTAATTCCCTGATCTTTATCTTTATCATTAACAGATAAAGTGCCAAGATGTCTTTCCCATAATTTAAGAATATCTGAAGGCAATGCTGATTCGACCAATGGATATAAAATCGAAGAATAGTTTTCGCTCGATACGCCTAACATTTTTAATGACCGAAAGTATGTTTCTATTTTATCATACAACTTAACAAGGGACAGTCTCTGGCCTTGTCCCAAAGAATTATTTATAACTAAGCCTAGTACTTCGCGTATGTATACTTCAATTAAAATATCTGTTCTACCGAACCGTGCCTTCAACGATTGTATCGCTTCTGGATAGCTATCTGCTGTAGGGGGGAAAGAATCCACGATTTCCCGAGCTCTAGATCCCTTTTGGGTAGCCTGAATTAGATACTGGATTTTATCTTCGTTCACTATGTCGGAGTCTTCGTGGATTTTTTCAAATTGGCCCCAAAAAGATAGCCAATTTTTGATATCACCATTAAAGGGCTTCTTAAGCTCTAATTTAGGTAATTTAAACTTTCTTCTAGTGGCCATACCATCTGATGATAAAGAGATATCCTGATTGCTCTCTTTCTCTAACCTTTTTATGTATCTAGATAGTTTATTTTTCACCTCCCAATAATTGGTATTATATTTATCTGTTTGTTCGTATTCAGCATCGAATGCGTCTTGTGAACAATTTTTATCTTCAGATAAATTATCTAAAATTTGTTTATCGATTAATGAGAGTTCTTCATGTTTTGATTCTAACCTATCTAAAAGAGACGACAGATTGTCTAAATCATTACATTTAGCCTGCAAAGTATCTTCTATTTCTTTTATCAACTTTGTGAAGTTACAACGCACTGGCGTGCTTGATTTCTTTAATTTATCCTTACTTAATGTTCAATTCTAGTTAACTAACTTCTAATTAACTTTCTAATCTCTAATTCCAATCATCTACGGAGCAACCGGTCCCGGCAGGGGATGCCACAATTATGTGGCAACTCCGACTGCCTATATTAAAATGCAGTCTAAGCTGCCGACATATAAATAATCAATTTTAATGTAATTGATTTCTAATAAAATTTGTAAGAAACAAACTTTCTTACCTCTAAGTTCCAAAGTGGGACATCGGTGCTCCGGCTGTTCATAATTCCTTATATTTCAAAAAACTGAACATTCTTGAGAGACGAAAAGACTTGACTCAAAATAAAATTCAGGATATTAGTAAACACATCACTATTTAATTAACAAATCACATCTCGACGAACACAACATTTTAAGTATTTACAGCCTTTCTAATTGAGCAACACGCTCTCAAAATATCATAATCATAAAAACTAAACTAAACTAAAACTTAGAGTACTAACTAAAGTTCTAATAAAAATGTTCTTGACAGTTACAAAAGAAAAAAGAAAACATAATGTTGCGCGCATGCGCCAGTTTCATTGTCTCTTTTCAGCTAATTAGAGCACATTCCTACCTCTACATTGCGTAGATGTTTTTTACGTTTCAAAACTTTGAGAAGAAAAGGGGGTTTTGGATGATGCAACAGGAAATGAATTCCCAATTACAACAATATATGTTAGTGACGTCAATTTATTTCAAAGAACTGATGAAACATTACTTGTAACTTTCCAGACTGTGTGTGAAAATGAGTCAGAGTGTATTACTATCAACCATGCTGTAAAGACACAGGAAAAAATGTTTCCTGTTAAAAGTATTCTAATTCTAAAATGTTAAAGATTTAAACAATTGTAATTAATGTAGAATATAATTTTTAAAATCAGTGCAAACGTCAATCCATTTATTCAGTGTCAATTGAATTAATATTATTGTTTACAAGTTTTATTTCAGTCGTAATGCATCTAAACTGGATTATTTAAAAAGTGAATATAACGAGTTCTCAACTACTGGATATATAAATATATGCTGATACTTCTAAAATTGGATAGACCATAGAAAAGGTAAGCCATTCCTTTTCTTTCTGTATGTTGAAGACTAGAGTTAATTTTAATTCCAAGAATCTAATATTTTGATGTTCAGCGCTTACCTCGTTAGCCTCGCCCCTTCAAAAGTGATCATGAGACTGAAGAATATATGAACTCAGAATTTATTCTTAAAGAGTAATAATTGACTCTAATTAACAAAAATAATACTCAGCTCTTATGCTAGAATAAAAATTCAAGAAAACATAATTGCATTTAATAAACTATTTAAACTAATAAAACTTTACAAAATGTATAAACAAGTTCTCCGAGATGGCGACAATAAAGGAAATGCAAATACTGGATAAATTAAACAATAATAATTATTCTACATGGAAATTTAAAATTAATATGTTATTAATAAAAGAAGATTTGTACGAACTTGTAACTCAGGAACCCCCTACACCAATTAACGAAGATTGGAGAAAAAAGGATGCCAAAGCTCGCGCTTTAATAAATCTGAGTATAGATGATACGCAGATACTTCATGTTAAACATTTAGAAACAGCAAAACAGACATGGGATAGTTTAAAAAATATTCACGAGAGAGCTAATTTATCCAGTAAATTGTATTTGTTAAGAAAATTATATAGTGCAAAACTTTCCGAAAATGGGAACATTCACAAACACATTACTAATATACTGGAAATAAAAGATAAGCTCTCCTCAATAGGAGAGAACATAACCGACTCGCATTTATTTGCACTTCTATTGTGCTCTTTACCTGCGAGTTATAATCCCTAATATTAAGCGCGGTAAACGTCTGTGTGTGTGTGTTTCTGTCTGTGCACTCCACCTTTGTACCCGCAAAGGCTCCGGGACCAGGCGACGCACGGACGGCGGACGCGGACCGAAAAATTCGCAAAAAAGGCGCGACGCTCAAGTTTCGATCGGGTCGGGATTCCGACCCGGACCCGGGGAGTTATTAATGAGCGAAAGTGTTTTAATTACCGACCGAAACCGAAGTTGGAAGAGAAGTCAAAACAGCGAAAAGTTCGCCTCCGCCGAGGGTTGCCGGTACACGTCCGGTCCGGGAAGGAAAAGGCAGGGGGTTCCCAGGGAGCGATTTAAGCCCCAAACCGCAGCGCAGGTCCAACCCCTATCTCCGGAAGTCGGGGGGGCCAGAAATTCGTAAGTCGCACTTACGCAACCGGGACGTCGTCAGGTCTCATAAATTCGAAAAATCGTTTCCGTGCGACGATTAGAACCGAAAAAATTCTTTAAAAATCGATTGATAAAAAATTATTTTTCTTTTCTTTTCGAGCTGCGATTCCCAGATCGGAGACGCACAGCCAGACGATTGTCTGGATCGGCATTTTCTTTGACGGAGGTCAGGTCACATGACGTTCAACTGGGGTTTTACAGAGGGGGGGGGGGCATCTCTGATTCTGAGAGGCGCAGAAATTCCAAACTTTGACAGGGCGACGCTAAATGGATTCTGCTTTCAGAATATCTAAAAATTATTGTCATATCTTCATTACGAGCCGATTTATTATTTTATTGTATAATTAATCATCGTTATTTGTATAATTAAAGCAAAAGAAAGATTTCCATTACAGTGCCGGCTAGATATTACGATTTTAAGAAGTAGGCCGCGTCTAAAAACTGCATTACGAGTATTTACAGTTTTTGTTTTAGAGTGGCAACCAGATATTATGATAGGGAAAAGCGGGCTTCGCCCGTTATCGATTTTTTTTTTTTTTTTTTTTTTTTTAGTTTTAAGTTTTTCTACAGCTCACTGTCTTTGAACTAGAACTCAGGTAGTCTACATAAGTTGTTTGAGGAAAAGCAGTGTCATCGCCAACCCCCCCCCCCCCCTCCCCCGCTTTTTATGACAGTGCCGGCTAGATATTAGGATTTTAAGAAGTAGGCCGCGTCTAAAAACTGCATTATTATTTTAAGTTTTAGTATTTTAAGTTTTTGTTTTAGAGTGGCAACCAGATATTACGATAGGGAAAAGCGGGCTTCGCCCGTTATCGATTTTTTTTTTTTTAGTTTTAAGTTTTTCTACAGTTCACTGTCTTTGAACTAGAACTCAGGGGTAGTCTACATAAGTTGTTTGAGGAAAAGCAGTGTCATCGCCAACCCCCCCCCCTCCCCCGCTTTTTATGACAGTGCCGGCTAGATATTAGGATTTTAAGAAGTAGGCCGCGTCTAAAAACTGCATTATTATTTTAAGTTTTAGTATTTTAAGTTTTTGTTTTAGAGTGGCAATCAGATATTACAATAGGGAAAAGCGGGCTTCGCCCGTTATCGATTTTTTTTTTTTTTTAGTTTTAAGTTTTTCTACAGCTCACTGTCTTTGAACTAGAACTCAGGGGTAGTCTACATAAGTTGTTTGAGGAAAAGCAGTGTCATCGCCAACCCCCCCCCCCCCCCGCTTTTTTCTTTTAACTGTGGTCCGTTTCTATAACTAAGAAACTATGTTACGGATGTCCACCAAACTGATTCCAAACATCATAATTAAAGTAATAAGGACATAAGGACCCCCTATCCAGATATTATGATAGGGAAAAGCGGGCTTCGCCCGTTATCGATTTTTTTTTTCAGTTTTAAGTTTTTCTACAGGTCCCTGTCTTTGAAATAGAACTCAGGTAGTCTAAATCAATTCGACTCGACATCGATAGAGCTTACCGATTTTATTTCGTTTTTTCACCACTAGGGGGCGCTTTCCTATCTTCGGTTCTACGGGCATGAAAACGACGGGGTATGGCTCATTCGACTCGACATCGAAAGTCTTAACGATTTCAGTTATGATCATATAAACAGATTGCGCCACCTGGTGGCGGAAGGTGGAACTAACGTATACTGCAGCGCGTGCGCAGCACGACTGCTATACGGTACCGCAGGCAGCGGGGACCCGAGCCGCAGGTTCGTTCAGTTAGAGGTTTATACTATTCCATGTGCAATTTAAGGGATTATCCGGTGCATGCGTAGCACGACCGGTATACGGTGCCGAAGGCAGCGGGGACCAGGGTCGGAACGACTGCTATACGGTGCCGCAGGCAGCGGGGACCCGAGCCGGAGGTTCGTTCAGTTAGAGGTTTATACTATTCTATGTGCAATTTAAGGGATTATCCGGTGCGTGCGCAGCACGACCGGTATACGGTGCCGAAGGCAGCGGGGACCAGGGTCGGAGGTTCGTTCGGTTAGAGGTTTGTACAATTCAATGTGCTAATTAAGGGATTATACGGTGCCGAAGGCAGCGGTGACCCGGGTCGGCGGTTCGTCCGGTTTGAGGTTTTACAAGATTCGAGATTTTCTACAATTCGAGGCACCGATGTAAATTAGGGTCCCGCTGGCGGGCGAAGCCAGCTAGTCCCTAATATTAAGAACGGTAAACGTCTGTGTGTGTTTCTTTCTTTCTTTCTGTCTGTCTGTGCACTCCACCTTTGTACACGCAAAGGCTCCGGGACCAGGCGACGCACGGACGGCGGACGCGGACCGAAAAATTCGCAAAAAAGGCGCGACGCTCAAGTTTCGATCGGGTCGGGATTCCGACCCGGACCCGGGGAGTTATTAATGAACGAAAGTGTTTTAATTACCGACGGAAACCGAACTGGAAAAAGAATCGAAAAAAAATTTCCGTTTTGATAATCGCAGACATCCAAATCGTCGCTTTTTAACGCATCATCGAATTAAAAAAAATGTACCGGAGGTATCGATCCGAAAATCGGGGTACACACGCGGCCGATTTTTGTCGTTCCAAAATGTCAAATTTTTTGAAATTCGGACCGTAACTTTTCTTTATTTCGGCCAAAAACTGACCAGACATCCAACATCGACCCCAGACGTAAAAAAAGGTTGCCGTAAAGAATGCAGGGTCGACAGATCTGAGATCAAATCGCCCCACTCCTTTTTTAAACAAGTGGAAATAATGACTCTACATTCGCGAATTTTTGCTAACACGTGTATAAAAAAATCGCGAATTCAACAAAAAAAAATTCGTAAAAATCGACCAGTAATTTTTGAAGATATCAATTAAAACTCATTAATGACACAGCAAATGAATTTATTTCTATTCCGAAGAGACAGCTTCTTTTTTATTTCAACATTCAACGCAGACGAATCGTCTGTGGATAAGTCATTTCTGAAAGAGATAAAATTGTCACGTGACTTTCCACTGCGTTCTTTCAGAGGGGGGGGGGGCATTTCCGAATCTAAGGGGAGCATTAATTCCAAACTTTGACAGGGCAACTCAAAATGGATTCTGCTTTCAGAATATCTAAAAATTATTCTCATATCTTCATTAGGAGCCGATATATTATTTTATTGTGTAATTAATCATCGTTATTTGTATAATTAAAGCAAAAGAAAAATTTCTATTACAGTGCCGGCTAGATATTACGATTTTAAGAAGTAGGCCGCGTCTAAAAACTGCCATAACGAGTATCTTAAGTTTTTGTTTTAGAGTGGCAACCAGATATTATGATAGGGAAAAGCGGGCTTCGCCCGTTATCGATTTTTTTTTTCAGTTTTAAGTTTTCCTACAGGTCCCTGTCTTTGAACAAGAAGTCCGGTAGTCTAAATAAGTTGTTTGACATCAGATTTTTTTTTTTCGGCAGTCTAATTCAGTTGTTTAAGGAAAAGCAGTGTCCTCCCCCCCCCCCTTCAAGTTTTTTTTATCTTAACTGTGGGGTACTAGAGGTTCGTTCAGTTCGAGGTTTATCTTATTCGAGGTTTATTTTTTCTATTTGCGCCACCTGGTGGCGGAAGGTGGAACTAACGTATACTGCAGCGCGTGCGCAGCACGACTGCTATACGGTTCCGCAGGCAGCGGGGACCGAAATCACCCACTCGTGGACAGCCACCCGTGAGGTAAGTCCCGTGTAGATAAGCCACCCGTGTAGTTTAAGTCGTCTTTTTAATTCGTCTAAGTATAGGTGGACTATTGCAGATGTTCCTTTAGTGCGTTTTCTTACTCCCCTTGTCAACTGCGTAATTAGGGGACCCGAGCCGGAGGTTCGTTCAGTTAGAGGTTTATACTATTCTATGTGCAATTTAAGGGATTATCCGGTGCGTGCGTAGCACGACCGGTATACGGTGCCGAAGGCAGCGGGGACCCGAGCCGGAGGTTCGTTCAGTGACAGGTTTGTACTATTCTATGTGCAATTTAAGGGATTATCCGGTGCGTGCGTAGCACGACCGGTATACGTTGCCGAAGGCAGCGGGGACCAGGGTCGGAACGACTGCTATACGGTGCCGCAGGCAGCGGGGACCGAAATCACCCACTCGTGGACAGCCACCCGTGAGGTATAGGAACAATAAGTCCACGAGGGGAAAAATAAACGCTAACCGACACCGATAGCACCCATCCGTTCCAACCCCCACCGCAGGAGGCGCCTGTTTATTAGATTTGAAACAATGAATATAATTACATAACAATAATAAAATATAAAAGGTAAAAAATAACAATTTTTTGCAAATTGATAAGTTAAATATAAAATATTTTCGAAGTACTATAAGTTCATGATGTCCTAAATTTATGGTATTTTAGTTCAGAAAGTCAATGGTCAGTTCAGTCAATTTTTTTAAAAATTCTTTCGTAATGAAAGAGAAATTTTTATTGAGAATATTATAATTCTCTTTTAACTTTTGAGAGTTTGAAGGATTGAAAATGATATTACGAAGGTTATATCTGAGAGTTTCGTTCTTATCAAACGGGAAGTGATGGATCATAAGAGGGCAGCATCCGAATATGTAGTGAACTGCATCTCCTTCTGCTTTATCGCATGGACATCTAGGTGAGGCTCTTTTTCTTATTTTATGTAAGTATTGTGGGAAACTGCCATGGTTACTCAGATAATACGGCAGTGTTGGCTGTTTGCAGAGATAATTTGGATCGACTTTATTTATAATTTTATAGGTATCTCTGCCCTTATTACATGAGTCCCAAATGGCTTGCCAGTCAGAGATGGTTTTCTTTTTAAAATACAATTTTGCTATTGAAATGGGGAACAACAGATCTTTTCTTGATTGATATTGGTCTTGTAAGATGGCTTGCTTTGCTAGGAGATCAGCTCTTTCGTTGCCAGTATCACCCACATGAGATTTAGTCCATGTTATTATAATGGATTTATCAGGAATTTGAAGTAATTGATTGTAAATGTTTTTGATAATGTAGTTTCTAGGAAAAGCAACTTTTAATACTTCCATAGAAGAGTAACTATCTGTAATAATTAGTAGTTTATTGTAGTCGGAGGTAGAGAACCATTTTATTGCTTTATAAATTGCCATTAATTCTGCTTGATATATGTTATTCAGTGGATGATGTCGTATTGCTTCATCATGTATATTATTTCCATCTTTATATATGGTGAAAGCACTGGCTACACCCCCTGGCATGACAGAACCATCTGTGTAGGCTTCCACATCGTATTCTTTTGGATGGATGTATTTTCTATCTTCTATAATTCTGATATTTTGGACTCTGTAGTAATTGAGGAATCGATACGATTTTTCTTTCTGCATTATATTGTTAATGTTTAGCTGTGTGTTATTGATTAAGAAATTTCTATTTCCTATTTTCAGTTGGTAGTACTGAAATTCATTCTGTATTTTTATTAGGATTGGTGGAGTTCCTGTAAGAAGATACAGAGCTTCGTGAGAGATAGTCCTATAGGTCCGTATTAAGTTTAATAATGCCAAACGCTGAGTTGAACGTAGTAATTTTCGGCCATCAGTATTCAAGTTTGGATACCAAATTTCGTAAGCATATAGTATTTGGCGTTCTATGACTGTTTGATACCATATTTTCAGGATGTCTGGTTTGATACCTTTATTAAAGAATCGAAATCCTCTAAATCCGTTTACAAAGTTTGCAATCTTTGTTCGAAGGTCTTTCATGTGATCTGTAAAATTGAATTTAGAATCTAACAATACGCCAAGATATTTAATATTTTTTACTACTTTTATTTTTATATTTTCTAATTTAAATCTCGGAAGTCTTCTTTCGAGGAGATTGCTACCGAAAAGCATTGATTGCGTTTTCTGAGTTGATATTTTTAAACCGAGTTCATCACAGATATTCTTAAAATGGACTATTTTGTTGTTGGTTGTAACTTCCAGGTCTATTACGGTATTTCCCTCTATTGGAATCAAAAAATCATCTGCGTAAACAATAATATCTTCATATAGATTTTTATAATTTTTTATTATGTAGTTAGCTATAAGAAGCCCTAAGAGTGGTCCAAGACAGGATCCCTGAGGGCATCCTTTAAATACCCTGAACCACTCTATATATTCATATTGATTTAAGCCTATACTTCTTTTGCTTATATAATTTTTTAGTAAGGTTTTGAGGTATCTGGGTAACGGTGAGTCATCAATTATTTCTGATAATTGGTGCCAGTTTATTGAATCGAAAGCACCTGTAATATCAAATGATATGATGCCCGCACATAAGTATGTTTTTGTAATAATTGTGCAATTTTCTCTTTAAGTCTCTCCAGAGCTGATATAGTGCTTCTGTTTTAACGGAAGCCGAACTGTTCATCTTTTAGATAGTTTATTGCTTCAAGATAAGTTAAAGTTCTATTTTTTATTAATCTTTCTAGGATTTTACCAATCATGGGTAGTAGTGTAATTGGACGGTATGAATCAGGTTTTGATGGATCTTTGTTTTTCTTTCTAAAATAGATGACTACTCCTTTCTTCCACGTTTCAGGAAAGTGTCCAAGGTAGAGACATTTGTTATATAATAACTTTATAAGCTTCATATTATTTTTTATCAAATTTTCTAAAATTCTGCCATCTACCCGATCATATCCTGGGGCTTTCTTTTTATTTTGTTGGTTAATTGCATATTGAATTTCTCTATGGGTAAATTTAAAATTGTTATATTCTTTTATTGTTAGTGTGTTTGTGTTTTGAAATGATGATTCGAATTCTGGGCTGGCTTGTATTGTAATGGTAATGAAGTAACGTTTCTTGAATCTCTTTGTATGTATCATTTTGAGTTGAAGATTCCATGACAGAGTGGATGAGATCTGTATTTTTTAAATATTTCTGCTTCAGAATTTTAAAAGCAGTACCATACTTACTGTTTGTTTCCGAACAAAATGTTATCCAAGAATCAATTTTAGCTTTTTTAATATCTAATTTGTATTTTGCTTTGGCTTTTTTATATTTAATCTTGAGTTCTACAGAATCTGGATTTCTTTTATGTAGTTTATATATAGCATTTAGGTGGTTTCGCTGTACTTTAAGTTTGTCAGTATACCAGGATACATTAATTTCATGAGACAACTTTTTCTTTTTAAGTGATTTTTGCATGATGTTTAAAAGGATAACATTAAATTCCTCTGTCCACTTCTCTAACTCTGGAACAGAATTGACTGCTTTAAGTGTTGAAAGTAATGTTTTTTCATGTTTTTGAAGCAGTTTATTGAATTTTTTAAACGTTTCATATTTGGTTTTGAAACGGTATAAATTTCTTATTGTGGGTGTGACATTCAGAGTAAAAGTAATATATCGATGGTCACTTAGTGATTTAAATGTCGAGTCTATTTTCCATGAATCTATAATATTTTTTGAATGTTCATCGCAGAGGGTCAAATCTGGTTTGCCTTTAAACTTGTCTCGCGCAAAAGAACATTCTGAATCAGGATCATTAATAATAGTTAATCTGCTCATTGCTAGGTAGTCAAGTAGGATATATCCTCTAGCATTATTTCTTTATAACCCCACGCCTGGAGGTGTGCATTGAAATCACCCCCAAGGATAAGGTTCGATGTATCTTCTATGACTCTGGTCCATTCTCGGTAGTCATCATCAAGATTTCCACTCGGTTTTGAATATTGTGATCCGACTTTAATGAATTTTGATGACAGTGATAGGTTTATAAATACACTGTTATTTGTTTGTAGAGTCTGAATATGAATTAATAAGGGATTGGATACGAGTATTCCCGACGTCTGATTTATTGAATGGTAGAAGGAACATGAAATTGGGATTCCCGTGAAGGTGTTATTACTTTTGTGATAATCCTGAACTAAAGCTAAATCTACTTTATTTTCATGTATGTACTTCAGCAATTGGAGATTTGCAGCCTTACAATTATTAAGGTTTATTTGAACTATTTTTAAATGATTTGGTGGGGTCATGGATTCTCCGAAATAATATCTATTGTCCAATGGGATAGTCTGATTTATTACATATGTAGCATTGGTTGGAGGTTCTACAGTTGAATCTTCTATAGAGTCATCAGAGATATTGAGTGATTTTAGTTCTGAGAACATACTTTTGAAGGATCATAGGAGATAGTAATATTTTGTTTTCGTTGCAACAATCTTTGAAAAATTGGGCAGAATCTAGAATTTGCACTATGCCTTTCAATCTTTTCAGGTTTTACTGCGGTTTTATATTCTCTTTCACAGTTGATGCAACGATGACGTTCATAATTTTCTTTTATTTTGCATGTGTCTGTTTTGTGATTACCTGTGCAATATGCGCATGTTAAATTATAACTTCTACAATTATCAACTGTATGGCCATAACGTTGACATTTATTACACCTAACCACTGGATTGTAATATTCTATACGGCATAAATTAAAATGAATAGGTAATTTTCTTCTTGAAAATAATGCCTTCGCGTAATGTTCTTCTGCATCAAGTACTATTTGGTATGTTTTCATTTTTTGTTTTTTGAGAACTTTTGCTATTCCTAGAGGAAAATTCTGTCCCAGTTCTTGATGTATCTTATCAATTACTTCAGTCTCAGTCACATCTACTGGAATTCCCAGTATAATGACTTTTTTTCTTTTAGCATCTCTAAGATCTGCTTCGGCCAAGTCTCTGAAACCTTCTATTTGATTTATAAAATCAATTAAAACCGCTGTTTTTTTCGTCCGATTCTGTTTGGACTATGAGCGAGTTTTTATCTCTTCCTAACGAACATGAGATGTATTTAAATTTTTTATTCCCTTTTATTTTGTCATTTAACATGTTTCGTATTACATTAATGGGAATATTCGTTGATTGACTTCTTCTTATTTATTATTGCTGATTTAGAGTACTTAAAGCAAGGTGTTTTTATAGGTTGATCGGATGTAATTGCAGCAGCATAACTCATGAGTTGTGCTCTTTTCGATATTTCGGAATCGATTCCATCTTCCAGATGGTCTTGATTATTAACTAAGTTTTGTTGATTTTTTATGGTATGAAACATTTCTTCTATAAGTGATGTTTGTTTAATTTTTTCGGTTATTTCAATCTCTTTGCTCTGAAGTTCTTTTTCCATTTTGTCAATTATTTTTGATTGTTGAGTGATTTGAGTTTTCATTTCCTTTATTTGATGCTCTTGTTCGTTTGTCGTAGTTTTCAGGACGTTATTTTCTTCTTGTTCAAAGTATAGATATTCTTTTATCTGCTGTATTGAGTTCGCTATTTGTGTTCGGATGTCTTCATCATAAATTTTTGAATTACTTTCAATTTGATTTAGGATATCTTCCAATTGATGTAGTGGAGATTTCTCTTGTGTTAAGCTCGTTAGTTCTTGCAATGTCATTGGTATACTAAGAGTGGAACTCTCTCCAGAAAGTACCTGTAAATTCAGATGGGCTGTTTCCAACTCTTCCTGAATCATTTCTTTTCCACAGTCTTCCTTACTTAAAACATTTTTATCACCATCTTCATTTCCTTTGTCTTTATCTTGTATAGATTTTCCACTGTGTATCAGTTTTTCATCTTCAATATGTGTTAGACTGTAAGAGGCATTTTGTAATTCAGTTATATTTAATGCCATTTTTGGGGATATCTCTGAGGATGGTGCCTTTAGTATATAGATATTGGTGAAATCTGTCTGTATTAGTTTAAGTCGTCTTTTTAATTCGTCTAAGTATAGGTGGACTATTGCAGATGTTCCTTTAGTGCGTTTTCTTACACCCCTTGTCAACTGCGTAATTAGATCGATAACATCTTGTGAACAACTTGCCTCTTGGCTGTCATATTCTTGAAATTCTCCTTTGTCGGTAATTTCATCGATTATCATGTTGACTATACCTTTTGACAGATGGTCGTCCTCTGTGGCATAATGTTTTAAAATTGATTTTAGGTCTATTTCTAGGCATGAGAGTTTGTTTTTGATTTCTTTTGAGTTGGTGTAGTAGCTAATATAGCTTGTATATTTTTCTAGTTTTACTATAAACCATTCCAAAAATGCCATTGGTTGGATAGCACCTTTTTTGCTTTTCTTTATATGAATATAGTATTGTTGTGCTATATCGCTAAGATTTAAATTCTTAGTGAATGCATCATTGAAAGTCAACTTTTCAGTCTGATTTTTGTCTACAGTTCTAGAGATTGAACTGATTGGGACGACGTCAACATATGCATAAGTATGAGAGGTGTCGACATACGAGTTCATTTTTATCTCAGCATGGGATTGTTGTCTATCTGAATCCACCATTCTAACTTTAACTTTTATTTGCAAACTGATTAATATACCTCTTTCTATGATTATAAAACTATGACTATCTTATAACTATTTTTATTTCCCTTTCCGGGAACTTCTGAAGTGAAATGTCTGATGTATCAATGTCAGACATATAACCAGTTCAATGATTTATTACTTAACTTCTCTTCACACTTATCACTAAACACTAAACTTTTAACTACTTATACCTCTAATCAATCTAGAACCAGGAATACGGGCACCCCACATATGAGGAAGAATTTTGAATTTTGAAGAAAATTTTGAAGAAGAAAGATCAAAATAAAAGCCAAAAGAATAAGCCAAAGAAAAATGGTACCCCCACGTCCAAACCGGAAAGAACTCCCCGTGCTCATACCAGGAATTTTCATGCCAGAAATAATATTCAATAATTTACAATAGTAAGGAAGGACAATGCTATAGGTGTTTGTACAATTATTCTATACAGGAATTACAAATTGCTATGATATGCAAAACTGTATAATAAGAATTACACCTATAACAATAATTGAGAAATTGAGATGTATTATTGTAGTTATAATGTTGGACTTTTTATATATAATTATTTACATTATTTGTTATAAAGAGTTATCAAAATGCCCTAAACTAATAGTAAAAATGATTGCTCCAGACCAAAGAATCACACAGGGTCACAACTTACCTATGTGGGCCTATGCTATAGATACTCCTCGCTGCGCTTGAACTACATAGAGCTATAAAATAGAGTATGGCACTGACACCCCCCCCCCCCAAAAAAAAAAAAAAAAAACCACGCCCGCCTAAGCCGGAAGTGAAAATATCAGTGTAGTGCTTACAACCGGACCTACGAAATATGGTATTACTATTTTGCAATATGTTTACTATTGAATGAGTTCAGTGATGGGCTACCGGTGCCACAAGGGTTAAAACTTTAATAAAACCAAATGGCTAATAAACAACTGGTAGGACTAATCTAAACATTATGACTAGAGGAATGATATATTACAACACTAGGACAGAAATTAAATTAAAAAAGCTGTTAATGTTAGAGGGAAATAAAAATGGGGGGAGGGAACTGCTGCCGGCGGGGACAGTGTAAGGGGGAGTCACTAGAAGGAATGTGCAGAAAGAAACTCTGTTATTTACTTAAGAACAGTGAAAAGTTTAATGAAAATAATAAAGTGCCCCTCCCTGCCCCCATAGCCGGTCCCCTATATGAGATAGAGAAAAACCGATGATGCCAAAAGATGCAGCGTAAAAAGTTCCCTAGACGCTGTGGAGCTAATTTGGAAAAAATTCTAAGCTCTATCTCCCATAGGAAGGGAGAAAAGTGGAGAAAACCAAATTTCGATGTTGGTAAAAAAAAGTAAAATGCTGATAATTGGATGTAAGACCCAAGTTACTGCGAGCAAACCAAGGGTTAAAACAGATTATGAGTACTACATTTCTTAATGATAAAGTACCACACATAAGCCCCCCATTGTATTTCTATTGCTATATGTTTACTATTGAATGAGGCAGTGATGGGCTACCTGTGCAACAAGGGTTAAAACTTTAAGAAACCAAATGGCTAATAAACAGCTGGTAGGACTAATTCTAAACATTATGACTAGAAGAATGATATATTACAACACTAGACAGAAATTAAAGTAAAAAAGCTGTTAATGTTAGAGGGAAATAAAAATGGGGGGAGGGAACTGCTGCCGGCGGGGACAGTGTAAGGGGGAGTCACTAGAAGGAATGTGCAGAAAGAAACTCTATTATTACTTAAGAACAGTGAAAAGTTTAATGAAAATAATAAAGTGCCCCTCCCTGCGCCCATAGCCGGTCCCCTATATGAGATAGAGAAAAACCGATGGTGCCAAAAGATGCAGCGTAAAAAGTTCCCTAGGCGCTAGTGAGCTAATTTTGGAAAAATATCTAAGCTCTATCTCCCATAGGAAGGGAGAAAATTGAAAAAAGAAAAAAAAAACACACACAAATTCAAAATAGGTAAAAAAGAGAAATACTATTAAAACGATGTTAAACCTAAAATACTGTGTGCAAACCGAGGGTTAAATCAGATTATGATTACTACATTTCTTGATGATAGAGTATTTCTCATAGACCCCCTTGCTATCCAAAAGTTTTACAAAAACAAAGTTTTTTCTTTCCCTTTCCTTTCAAGAAATATTCAATGCCCCCTTAATAAACATATTATTCAAGAACCCTTGCAATATATAACAACCATGTTTATACTCTTAATCAAACTCCATGTTACTTCAGTAATTAAATATATTAATCCATAACATTGTATATTTATTACTAAATACTGAACCTAGACCTTAACATATTAACAGAAACCTTTAAAATCCCATAATCCCTTATAATGAGTCCCAATTAGTCTACACCAAATTAACCAATGTGTAACTACTGTAATCTAGACCCCATGTCCACCCTAGAACTTAAAATTCATTATTTCTTATTCATCAAATGTTTATTTGTATTCCTTTAATATATATTTCCCACAATTCCACCTTGAAAACCAATCTCTGTTTTGAAACTGGGCTATATTTTTACCCAGAATCCTAACTTTATTTAGATGCTCCTTGGGTCTGTAAACAATGCTGTATTTTAATAACTAAACTCCCTAATACCATAAGGCAAACTAACTCTACACTAAGGTCTGGAGCTAATCACTAGAGATATTTTCAATTGAATACTGAGTGACAACTCAACACTACGGAACTTTATAAATGAACCGAAAGTAGCAGCCAAAAAGAAATGGCGTGATGATACTGCAAAGGCATCCATCTTGGATACCACAGAATTTCATAAAGAATTTTTTACTTTACATATTTATAACACACTTCATATCCAACCAATTTCAAAAATGAAGACTTTTTTATGTACAGCATTTAATCCTACATTAAAATTCAACGTCAAATCTTAAATAATTTTACTAATTCAAATTGAAAAATACAAAATTCCATTTGTTATGAAAAAGTCTATGGGTGAATAGCATTATGACACATACTTAAGATTTACGATAGCACAGTTTACAAATTATATTCATAAAACCACTAAAAATAAACATAAAATTTTTGAAAAAGGTGACGGAGAACACCTTGTCTATTTAATGAAAGAGAATAGTTTTTATGAGATTTAAAGTAATTAATTATTAAATAAAAGCATTTTCAAAAAAGTAAACAGTGGCCAATCTCGGCAATGTAAATCTCAGAAGCCTGTACTAGGATACATTTTTAAGTACTTAAACAATGAAAAAACCTAACAAAAACAGTCTCCAGACCTTCATAATTAAGTTTTAAGAGTCAAATGACCCATTAAACGAGTCTGAACATTAATAATAATTAAAAACTAGGACAAATTGATAGCACAGCTTACCAGCATTGTAGACCCGGAGCAAGTGTGCTCCAGAAAACAAACATTGAATTACTAAAATACTTAAAATTGTCCAATTGACTTGCAAATTTTATTGAGCAGAGGATTTATATGCCTCCCCCCCCCCCTCGTTAAAGAAAAGATCTGGGGACGGGAAGTATGTGAAAAAAAAATTCAAATTAAAAAGGACATGCCGATCATCCACACAGTGCACGTCAGCACTCAGAACCAGAAAACAAACTATGAAATTTTAAAAATAGTTAGAAATGTCCAAATGACTTACAAATTTTTATGTACATAGTATAAATATGCCTCCCCCCCTGGTAAAAAATTTAAAAAGATCTGGAGACTGGAAGTATACTTAAAAAATTCACATAAAAATCAACATGTTAAAATCCCATACAATACATGTTAAAATTTCAAATTTTCAAATACCGTTTTGAGGGCCTATAACAATGTAAAAACAGTGTAAATGGATCATTTCATTAAAATAATAAGATACATGTCATTTTTAAGCACATCTGAGCACGGGAAGCCGAGAAATTAAGCAATTAAAATCTCTAGTGAGTGAAAAAACATGGCTGCCTTGCCCGAGCCGGAGGTTCGTTCAGTCACAGGTTTATACTATTCTATGTGCAATTTAAGGGATTATCCGGTGCGTGCGTAGCACGACCGGTATACGGTGCCGAAGGCAGCGGGGACCAGGGTCGGAGATTAGTTCAGTTAGAGGTTTATACTATTCGATGTGCAAATTAAGGGATTATGCAAATTATGGGATTATCCGGTGCGTGCGTAGCACGACCGGTGTACGGTGCCGAAGGCAGCGGGGACCCGGGTCGGAGGTTCGTTCGGTTCGAGGGAGATGCGAGCCGGAGAATACAAAAGTTTCGAGGCACCGATGTAAATTAGGGGCCCGCTGGCGGGCGAAGCCAGCTAGTCACTAATATTAAGGACGGTAAACGTCTGTGTGTGTTTCTGTCTGTGCACTCCACCTTTGTACCCGCAAAGGCTCCGGGACCAGGCGACGCACGGACGGCGGACGCGGACCGAAAAATTCGCAAAAAAGGCGCGACGCTCAAGTTTCGATCGGGTCGTGATTCCGACCCGGACCCGGGGAGTTATTAATGAGCGAAAGTGTTTTAATTACCGACCGAAACCGAAGTTGGAAGAGAAGTCAAAACAGCGAAAAGTTCGCCTCCGCCGAGGGTTGCCGGTACACGTCCGGTCCGGGAAGGAATAGGCAGGGGGTTCCCAGGGAGCGATTTAAGCCCCAAACCGCAGCGCAGGTCCGACCCCCTATCTCCGGAAGTCGGGGGGCCAGAAATTCGTAAGTCGCACGTACGCAACCGGGACGTCGTCAGGTCTCATAAATTCGAAAAATCGTTTCCGTGCGACGATTAGAACCGGAAAAATCCTTTAAAAATCGATCGATAAAAAATTATTTTTCTTTTCTTTCCGAGCTGCGATTCCCAGATCGGAGACGCACGGCCAGACGATTGTCTGGATCGGCATTTTCTTTGAAGGAGGTCAGGTCACATGACGTTCAAGTGGGGTTTTACAGAGGGGGGGGGGGGCATCTCTGATTCTAAGAGGCGCAGAAATTCCAAACTTTGACAGGGCGACGCTAAATAGATTCTGCTTTCAGAATATCTAAAAATTATTGCCATATCTTCATTACGAGCCGATATATTATTTTATTGTATAATTAATCATCGTTATTTGTATAATTAAAGCAAAAGAAAGATTTCCATTACAGTGCCGGCTAGATATTACGATTTTACGAAGTAGGCCGCGTCTAAAAACTGCATTACGAATATTTTCAGTTTTTGTTTTAGAGTGGCAACCAGATATTATGATAGGAAAAAGCGGGCTTCGCCCGTTATCGATTTTTTTTTTTTTTTTTTTTTTTTTTAGTTTTAAGTTTTTCTACTGCTCACTGTCTTTGAACTAGAACTCAGGTAGTCTACATAAGTTGTTTGAGGAAAAGCAGTGTCATCGCCAATCCCCCCCCCCCCCCCCCGCTTTTTTCTTTTAACTGCGTGGTCCGTTTCTATAACTAAGAAACTATGTTACGGATGTCCACCAAACTGATTCCAAACATCATAATTAAAGTAATAAGGACATAAGGACCCCCTATCCAGATATTATGAGAGAGAAAAGCGGGCTTCGCCCGTTATCGATTTTTTTTTTAAGTTTTAAGTTTTTCTACAGGTCCCTGTCTTTGAACTAGAAATCAGGTAGTCTAAATCAATTCGACTCAACATCGATAGAGCTTACCGATTTTATTTCGTTTTTTTTCACCACTAGGGGGCGCTTTCCTATCTTCGGTTCTACGGGCATGAAAACGACGGGGTATGGCTCATTCGACTCGACATCGAAAGTCTTAACGATTTCAGTTATGATCATATAAACAGATTGCGCCACCTGGTGGCGGAAGGTGGAACTAACGTATACTGCAGCGCGTGCGCAGCACGACTGCTATACGGTGCCGCAGGCAGCGGGGACCCGAGCCGCAGGTTCGTTCAGTTAGAGGTTTATACTATTCCATGTGCAATTTAAGGGATTATCCGGTGCATGCGTAGCACGACCGTCATACGGTGCCGAAGGCAGCGGGGACCAGGGTTGGAACGACTGCTATACGGTGCCGCAGGCAGCGGGGACCGAAATCACCCACTCGTGGACAGCCACCCGTGAGGTATAGGAACAATAAGTCCACGAGGGGAAAAATAAACGCTACCCGACACCGATAGCACCCATCCGTTCCAACCCCCACCGCAGGAGGCGCCTGTTTATTAGATTTGAAACAATGAATATAATTACATAACAATAATAAAATATAAAAGGTAAAAAATAACAATTTTTTGAAAATTGAAAGTTAAATATAAAATATTTTCGAAGTACTATAAGTTCATGATGTCCTAAATTTATGGTATTTTAGTTCAGAAAGTCAATGGTCAGTTCAGTCAATTTTTTTTAAAAAGGCAGCGGGGACCCGAGCCGGAGGTTCGTTCAGTTAGAGGTTTATACTATTCTATGTGCAATTTAAGGGATTATCCGGTGCCGAAGGCAGCGGGGACCATGGTCGGAGGTTCGTTCGGTTAGAGGTTTGTACAATTCAATGTGCTAATTAAGGGATTACACGGTGCCGAAGGCAGCGGGGACCCGGGTCGGCGGTTCGTCCGGTTTGAGGTTTTACAAGATTCGAGATTTTCTACAATTCGAGGCACCGATGTAAATTAGGGGCCCGCTGGCGGGCGAAGCCAGCTAGTCCCTAATATTAAGCGCGGTAAACGTCTGTGTGTGTGTGTGTGTGTTTCTGTCTGTGCACTCCACCTTTGTACCCGCAAAGGCTCCGGGACCAGGCGACGCACGGACGGCGGACGCGGACCGAAAAATTCGCAAAAAAGGCGCGACGCCCAAGTTTCGATCGGGTCGGGATTCCGACCCGGACCCGGGGAGTTATTAATGAACGAAAGTGTTTTAATTACCGACCGAAACCGAACTTGAAAAAGAATCGAAAACCGCAAAGTTTCGCCTCCGAAAAGGTTTGCCGGTGGAGACGATTCTCGAAAAAGGCAGGGTCGCCAGGAGCAAATTAAGCCCCAAACCGCAGTGCGGGTTTTTAAACCGACCCGGATCTACGGAAGTCGGGGGGTCAGAAATTCGGAAATGGGACAGACAGATTCAGGAGAGCATTTGCTTTCAGAAATTCGAAAAATCATTCCCGTGCGACCATTAGAACCGAAAATATTCTTTAAAAATCGATCGATAAAAAATAATTTTTTAATTCTTTCGGCGCGGCATGTGGAGACCGCAGACTGCCTGGAGCGCAGATGTTTGGAAGAAAGAAAGAGCAAATTCACGTGACAGCTTTCATGTAATGCTCAAGTCCGTTTTCGAAAAACAATGAAGGAATTAATCTCTGGACCCCCAAACCGGCCATCACACGTAAAAAAAAAATCCTGATTTCAACAAAAAAAAGATTGTACAATTCGACCAGTAAAATCGGAAGATATCAATTAAAAACCGGTTAATGAAGCAATTTATTTCTAATCATTTGTAACCAATGCAGAAAAACGACACGTGACCGGATATTTTCAGACAAGAGGAGGATTTTCAAGAGTAGAGGCGCAATTTTTTACGGTGGTCACGTGACTTTCAATTGGGTTAAGAAGTCCGGTAGTCTAAATCAGTCGTTTGAGGAAAAGCAGTGTCATCGCCCCCTCCCCCACTCCTTCAGTTTTTTTTCTCTTAACTATGAAAACGGGCTTCGCCCGTTATCGATTTTTTTTTTCAGTTTTAAGTTTTCCTACAGGTCCCTGTCTTTGAACAAGAAGTCCGGTAGTCTAAATAAGTTGTTTGGCATCAGATTTTTTTCCGGCAGTCTAATTCAGTTGTTTAAGGAAAAGCAGTGTCCTCCCCCCCCCCCCCCCCTTCAAGTTTTTTGACCCGATCCGGAGGTTCGTTCAGTGACAGGTTTATACTATTCTATGTGCAATTTAAGTGATTATCCGGTTCTTGCGTAGCACGACCGTATACGCTGCCGAAGGCAGCGGGGACCAGGGTCAGAATGACTGCTATACGGTGCCGCAGGCAGCGGGGACCCGAGCCGGAGGTTCGTTCAGTGACAGGTTTATACTATTCTATGTGCAATGTAAGGGATTATCCGGTGCGTGCGTAGCACGACTGGTATACGGTGCCGAATGCAGCGGGGACCAGGTTCGGAGATTAGTTCAGTTAGAGGTTTATACTATTCGATGTGCAAATTAAGGGATTATGCAAATTATGGGATTATGCGGTGCGTGCGTAGCACGACCGGTGTACGGTGCCGAAGGCAGCGGGGACCCTGGTCGGAGGTTCGTTCGGTTCGAGGGGGATGCGAGCCGGAGAATACAAAAGTTTCGAGGCACCGATGTAAATTAGGGGCCCGCTGGCGGGCGAAGCCAGCTAGTACGTTAATAACAGCTCTCGAAGCCCGAAATGAAATTGAATTAACTCCCGAATTCATCAAAAGCAAACTTACTGATGAATTTAATAAACGGGTAGAAAATAGTGAGCAAAAGGTGTTTAAAACACAAAAGAAATACACTCCAGATTATAAAGGGCAAAACAAATACTGTACCTACTGTAAACAATCAAACCACACTTATAAACAATGCTGGCATCTCAAGAACAGAAACACACAGACCACTACACCTAAAACACAATACAAATACAAAAAGTACACATCGTTGTGTTTTGAAAATACAAAAGGTGATAGTAAAAATAAAATGAATCAATCAAAAACAGATGAAAAGGTACAAACAAATAAAAGTGAACATAAAGATGCAGCATTCATAATTGTAAATCCCGCTAAGAAAACCTGGTTAATTGACTCAGGAGCGTCTTCGCATATAGCGAACGATAGGGATATATTTACAAAATTCAACGATACTGAAAAAACTACAGTAATAATTGCTAATGGGAATACATTAAATTCCTACGGTACCGCCGAAACACAAATAATGACAAAAACATCTGATGGATGTATAAATAGAATTACACTTAAAAATGTGTTATTTGTTCCACAATTGGAATCAAATTTAATTTCCGTAAGTAAAGCCACAGAACATGGCTATAAAGTATTTTTCGAAAATGAAAAATGCATACTATCGTGCAATCGGAAAATATACTTAGAAGCATTTAAGAAACATAACTTATATCAAGTTGAAATACTAGAAGAAAGTTCTCAAAATAAAATAAACATTGCACATGATTGCAGAAATAAAGATTGCCTCGAAATTTGGCATAAACGCCTTGGCCACAGAAATAGTGAAAGTATAAAAGAATTAGTTAAAAATAACTTGGCCAGTGGGATAAAAATAAATAACTGTAATCATAAAACAAACTGTGAAACGTGCATTAAAACAAAGTCAACAAATGCGCCGTACCCTAAATCTATCGAAAATAAAACAACAAAAGTATTAGATTTAGTACATACTGATTTATGTGGTCATTTTAAAACACCCACAATAGGAGGAAAAAATTACTTCCTCACATTCATAGATGACAGTTCTAGATTCACTGTTATATACTTATTAAAAAGTAAAGATGAAGTTTATGAAAAAATAAGACTATGTACAAATGGTCAAAACCAGACAAGGTAAATATCCGACAGCGATTAGATCGGATAACGGCGGGGAATACATAGGAAATAATACAGAAGCCTTTCTAGGGAACATGGTATACAATATGAGTACACAGTTCCATTTTGTCCCAGGCAGAATGGCATTGCTGAGAGAAAAAACAGAAGTTTAATTGAAATGACACGAAGCATGTTATCCAAAGCAAATTTACCTCATAGGTTTTGGGGTGAAGCGATAAATACTGCTAATCACCTCCAAAATAGACTCCCCACCAAATTGACAAATAAAACGCCATATGAAATTTGGTTCAAAAGAAAACCAAACCTCTATTATTTACGTGTATTTGGCTGTAAAGCATACACTTACATAAATAAACACAAAAGATCTAAACTTGATGACACAACAGAAGAGGGTATCTTAATGGGCTATGATAATAATACAAAGGGATACCGCGTATTTACTAAAAATGGTGAAATAATAATCTCCAGATCTGTAAAATTTCTGGAAGAAAAACTGAACAATTTAAATGAGAAAATTAATGAACACGAACAATTAATTGAAGATGAAAAATACATTGAAATAGAAATAGGTGACACACCCTGTACACCTGACGCGCCCAAACAATCAGAAACACATCAACCTCGTAGATCTGAAAGACCAAACAGAGGAATACCACCTCAAAGATATACTTACGACAATTTTATTGCTTTAGCAAACAATTGTAACACAACAGAACCTGAAAACTGGAAACAGCTTATCAAAATAAACAATCCACTAGAAAAGAAAAACTGGCTCAAAGCCACTGAAAATGAAATACAATCGTTAATGAAAAATAATACATGGGATCTAGTCGATCCTCCTCTTAATAAAAGAATCATAGGAAGTAGATGGATTTTCAAACGAAAAATTTATAGTTCAGGAAATACACAAAAATATAAAGCACGTTTGATTGCCAAAGGTTTCAGTAAAAAATATTGGGAAGATTATCAAGAAACGTTTTCACCAGTAGCACAACATTGTACAATCAAAACACTTCTTTTAGCAGCAGCTTATAATAATTTGAATGTGCGACATATTGATATTGATACAGCTTTTCTTCATGGGAACCTAAATGAAGAAATATATATAAATCAACCTGAAGGTTATGAAAACGAACAATTTCCTGAAAAGGTTTGCAAGCTCAAAAAGGCAATCTATGGCCTCAAACAAGCCGCTAGAGCTCGGCATATTAAAATCGCCGAAACACATAACAAATTAAACTTTATCCAAAGTACAGCAGACGCATGTTTTTTCACTAGAAAAGAAAAAGATCATACATCATACATAATAATTTACGTTGATGACATACTCATCGCCAGCAAAGATGAAATAATAGAAGAAATCGTAAATTCTCTAAAACAAGAATACCAATTAAAGGATCTAGGACATATTAGTAACTATTTAGGTACTCAAATTCAAAAATTACCTAACGGTTATTCTCTTGATCAAAAAAATTAAGATTGAAAATTTAGCGAAAAAGTTCAATCTTGAAAACTCCAAACCGTGCGAAACTCCAATGGAACCAGGATATAACAAATTAAATGATGATGATAATTTAATGCCAAATAATATTAAATATCGCCAGGCAATTGGTTCACTTCTCTATATCACAACAATAACTAGAACTGACATTTCAGCAGCAGTAAACATTTTAAGCAGACGAAATGAGAATCCTCGCGAAAAAGACTGGCAAGCTGTAAAAAGAGTAATAAGATATCTATATCATACTAAAGAACTAAAATTAATAATTAACACCAATGAAGAACCAATATTAAAGGTATTCGCTGATGCCGATTGGGCAGGTGATACCAAAACCCGCAGATCAACATCGGGAATATTATATATGTTGGGTAACAACCCAATTCAGTGGACTACTAAAAGGCAAAGTTGCATTGCCTTATCTTCAGCAGAGGCTGAATATGTGTCCGCAGCACATGCTAGCCAAGCAATAATTTGGCTATTAAAGTTATTAGACAATCTAGGCTTTCCACAGCAAAAACTAATTACTTTATATGAAGACAATCAAAGTACCATAAAAATGGTTGAATCAGAAAAATTCACGAAAAGATCAAAGCACATCGACGTTAAATTTAATGCCATTAGACAATATAGCGAAGAAGGCATAACTGAGTTAAGATATCTTCCAACAGAAAAAATGATAGCCGATGCACTAACCAAACCATTACGCAAACTTAGATTTATCGAACACAGAAATTCAATGAAAATATTAGTTAATCCCCATGAACGGATTAAGGGGGAAATTGTAGAATACTAATCCATTCATTTTAATCAACATAATACTCCCACTCAAAGTAAATAAAGAAAGAAGGAAAATGATAAAGCACAGAAAAAACCCAACGATAATTTTTCTCTCATCTCTTCAAAAACAAGTGACCTATTTTCAAGACTCTTAAGTTTCAAGTTTCCAAGCAATAGATATTTATTACATCGTTATAATCATCACTCTTCTAATAATGTGAAGCATGTTTATAATTCATGATTTGTGATTTGTGATTATGTTATTATAAACTTGTTACAGAACTAAAAACATTTAATAAGACAATTATCCATCATTAAATGTAACTTATGAACTTACAGTTGTGCAACAAAATTCTTCAGAAAAACCCCATATTATTTGTGAAATATATATGTTAGTGACGTCAATTTATTTCAAAGAACTGATGAAACATTACTTGTAACTTTCCAGACTGTGCGTGAAAATGAGTCAGTGTATTACTATCAACCATGCTGTAAAGACACAGGAAAAAATGTTTCCTGTTAAAAATATTCTAATTCTAAAATGTTAAAGCTTTAAACAATTGTAATTAATGTAGAATATAATTTTTAAAATCAGTGCAAACGTCAATCCATTTATTCAGTGTGAATTGAATTAATATTATTGTTTACAAGTTTTATTTCAGTCGTGGTGCATCTAAACTGGATTATTTAAAAAGTGAATATAACGAGTTCTCAACTACTGGATATATAAATATATGCTGATACTTCTAAAATTGGATAGACCATAGAAAAGGTAAACCATTCCTTTTCTTTCTGTATGTTGAAGACTAGAGTTAATTTTAATTCCAAGAATTCCAATAATATTTTGATGTTCAGCGCTTACCTCGTTAGCCTCGCCCCTTCAAAAGTTCACATGAAGAACAATAATCTTAGAAGAATCTTCACCAGCTTTTACAAGATTTAAACCTTGTTAAATTACTTATGAATTTTTTAACTTGATATTTACAGCTTGTTAATAATGAGCAGAATTTTATTAGTGACAAAGTCTTATTTATTGTATGTTTTCTTTTAACTTACGTTTCTGTATGTATGTGGCAGTCAAATCTTACTACTCATATTTCACCCACTTTCTGTTGACACAGAGCTTTGAAATTTCGAATATAGTATATGTATTCCTGAGGGCAATACATGAATTGAACATTGTTTTTTTAAAATTCGATCCCTTAGGTGGTGGTGGTGCAGTGGGTGGGGGGGGGGGGGTCAACATCAGCCCAAAAATTTCATTTTCCTCATAGAAATAACGTTACGATTGCTTAATAATAATTGAAAAAATAACTCTATTGTTGCAACATTCGTCCATTTTAACCACATTGTTGCCCGCATCATTATGATGTCAGCATTGAGCAAAGCATACATTTATGCTTTATAATGTAAGTTGACTGTTTGTGAGTTTTAATAAAAACATGTTATTTATTTTATTTATTTTATTATTATTATTTTTTTTTTACATTTATTTTACTACGGACATTTTTGTGAACTCTATAAAACGATAACTGGTTTTGGACAACTTTCAAACACTATCCCTATTTTTCGAAATGCATAACTGTTATAGATATGTTCTGTTTTCACAGCTTTTACTGTATTACTTTGAACAGAAAATGTAATATCATAATTTGTTGTTTTCATAAATATTAAAATGAAAATAAACTGAAGCGTATGCAAAACGTCCTTTAGAGAGTCAGTAGTTTTTAGTATTTGCCAAGTTAGTTAAGCATATCATTAGTATAAGATGTATGCATTTTAATACGCAGATAATCAAAGTCGCTTAAAAAAACAAAAAAAAACAGTATAAGTCCGTAAACAGTCAGAAAAATGTAAAAATGTATACATACACTGTTTAATGAGTTATAACTTACTAATTTTTCGTTCTTTTCAAAGTGTAATTAATTGGAAATAATGAGTGGACCAAGATTAACTTTTGAAGAAAAGGAAATTTATCTTAAAATACTATTGTAGGTATGAAAATGTAACAGAAGTACAAAAACAATATCGCAGGGAGTTTCAAGTAGATCCACCTACGCGACTTACAATCCATCGGATAAAATATAAGTTTGAAAAGAATGACAACGTTCCGGAACCGTAATTGAGCAAGAAAGCGCCACAACACCAAATTAAATGTATGCTGAAGTTTGTGAATGAACAGTCCACCTTTATAAGCAGTATATTGCCCAGAACGGTAATAATTTTGAACATCTTGCGGCAGGACGAAAAGTTATACATTTAATGTAGATTCTTTTGAAATTTAAATATTAATTACATGCGAATAAAAATTGGAGTTATAATCGTTCAAAATGTGTGTACATTTTTCTGACACATCCTGTATTTTGTTTTTGAATTCTACATGATTGTTATATTTTTGTCATTGCCTCTTTTGTTATGAAGAAAATAATATTTTTTGTCAAATTAAATTATAATTGTATGCTACATCTTGTTCTCGATTAAAATATTGCAGTTCTGTGTGTTTTGAAGTTGTATATTTTAAGGGGGCATAATCTTACTTTTCTTCTTTTTTTGCAGATATATTGTACTCACGAGTAAGCATCATGAAGGATTTACACTTTGGCCTTCGAAGGTGTCTTGGAATTGGAATGCTATGGATGTTGGACCTAAACGTGACTTACTAGGTAAACACTGTACTTAATAACGCAGTAAAACTTGATAAGACGGAATCGCAAGGGACCGCAAAACTACATTTAAGACGAGTTTTCGTCTCAGCAGGTACACCGGGGTCTCACCGGGACCATGCCAATTTTTGATTTAAGACAAGATTCCACTTTAGACATATTCCGGTTTTTTCTGTATGATGCATTTCGTGCAAATTATAATTCTTAGCAGAAGTAAAAAAAGTTTAGACATATACTTTAGGATCAGATAACATAAAATAATGCTCTCGCTCTATATATGTATATATGAATAATGCAATTTCATGCGAAAATCAACTACAAAAGTGGTAAAATATACCATTTAAATATATAACCATGCTATAAACAAATATAAAAATTCAATTAATAATTTGTTTAAAATAGTGTGAACGATGATATTGGAAATCGGACATTGGAGGTGAGGATTAAACACCAGTTCTCAGTAATGAGTAGGGATTACGAGCACAATCTTTAGTAAATTGTTAAATGTTTGTACGATTATTTGCGATAAAAATAAACAGCATCGCCAACTTTTGAGACTTATTGGATCGGCTCAAAACCATTTTAAGGTAAAATGACACTGCCATTTTGTTTTATTTCAAAGTTTGGGAAAATAAGATAGTCCAAGTTATGATAAATCAAATTAGAATTTTTTTTAGAGTAGAATATAAAATTGCGATTTTATTCAATTATGGGGTCTGCATTTTATAGATTGTACTATTTAATATTATGCCATGAATTTGACTACAGCAAAGATTTAAAAATTATTAAAATGGGTATTTAATGAAAATACACTGAAATTCTTGTATTAATAGTACTTAAATTATACCAGATGATTCAAAATATATACAAGTTCTAATTACAAAAATGATACATATCAAGTACAAACAAAATTAGCAAGAAATAAGTTTCCCACTTCAGAAGGGCTCTAGAATGCGTTTTATTGGTCCAAATGAGATAAAATTTGAACTATAGATAATTCAAATGATGCGCTTGATATTTATTAAATAAAAAAGAATTATTATGAAAATTCACCAATAGAGGGCGCTGCAATTCAAATGGTATTTATTTGCATATTTTGAAAATGTGATACATCATTTGCGTTACAGCGCATGCCTATTATCATTATTCTTTGGATAAAAAGAAGGCGGATTCTGAACGAGCATTAGTTACTTCTCTGCACATCATGCATACGTTGCAAGAAAAAGCGCTACTGGTAAAATTGTTCAACCAGAACCAGCAGAACTCCGTTGCAGCTGTAAAATAATTCCGCCGTATGAAGCAGATGCGAAGAGGTACAATGACTCCAAGTGCCCTACGCAAGATGATAAACGAATTTGAAACAACTGGGCAACTTGGCATTCTTCCATGTAGAGGACGAAAGCAAATCCAGTCGTCTAGCGTCAAAATGTGGCTATCACGGTCGTTGAAGCCAGCAGTCAATCGCTACATGGGTAGTGTGAGTATGCCAGTTACTTCCTGTGTATTAGATATGCCGTATTCCACTGTACAAGAAATCGTACGGTGGATTTTGCATTTTTATCCCTACAAAATCAAGCCTGTGCACCTATGGGATAGGATGAGAATCATAGGTTCGTAAAATTTTTGTATTTCAGTTCCTTGCTGAAATGGTGATTGACGTCACTTGGCCATGGGGCATTCTGTGTACTGACGAAGCCCACTTTTGCCTCAATGACCAAGTTAACATCCACAATTGTCGAATTTTGGGCTGCGAAAAACACTAACGCTATCCAGAAACAACCCTTGCATCCAGAAAAAATGACAGTATGGAGTGGTTTTACGGCTGCTTTTATCATTGGACCGTATTTTTTTTGAAGAGATAATTGCAAATGGAAGCCAAACCTGTTCCGTCACAGGACAATGGTACCGTGATATGCTGAGGGATTTTGTAATTCCACAACTTCAATAGCGTGAATGCCTTCAGGACATCATTTTCAGGCAGGATGGCGCACCTCCTCACATTGAACGTTGTGTAAAGCAATTTATAAGACAGTATTCCACAGATGCACGGGTGATCAGCCGCCATTTTCCAGCAGCATGGCCTCCTGGTTCGCCGGATATCACTCCCTGTGACTTTTGGTTGTAGGGGGTTTTCTGAAGGACAATATTTACCGTAAAAGACCAGAATCTGTGCCAAAATTGAATGACAGCATTCGCCGCCATGTTCTGGATATTTCGCAGACTCACTCCAGTCACCTGTAGAAAATATGGTTCTGCGATTAGAGTACATTGTTGGAAATAAAGGGGGACATATCAAGCAGTTTTAATGATACTTTTTTATATTATTTAACATTTATAAAGCATATTAAATATTTTTATGTGCATTAAAGCGCCACCTATTCGCGGATTTTTGTACTATTTTTTCAGTTTAATAAATGTCAAGCACATCATTTGAATAATCTGTAGTTCAAATTTTATCTCCTTTGGACCCATAGAACACATTCTAAAGCCCTCTGAAATGAAACTTATTTTTTGCTAACCCTGTACATCTTTCAGATATGGCATTTGTTTAAAAAGAGGGCTGCATGCACATTAAAATACGAAATTTAATTTTTATACGGACTCCTTTTCGTATAACTTATATTAAAAAAAAGAAGGACATTAGATGGAAGTTCTAAGAAGACCATTAAAAAAATTATTTTACGGACAAAACATTAAGTTATGATACTTAAAATTTGATAAATTCCAGTGTTTGCTGGCACGGAAAACGCATCTTTCCTATTCATAAATGTTTAACGGATTTTTTTAATAAAATGAACCCACTTATGTAGCACGACATGTTGCAAATATGCACATCTTCCAATAAATGCATCCTACGCATCCTACAAAACGAATTTTTTCTCACTGTCCTTATATCCACGTTTGAAATAGTAATTTAATAAAGCCCTTTCTTTGACATAGTAAAAAAAAAAAAAAAATGTTTTCAGTCTTTGCCATGGGGAAAGGATTTCAACATTTATGCACTTTGTTATTTTACTAAATTATTAAAAGCAGAGAAAAAATATTTCTATCCGGGTGCACCCTGGAATTCCTGTGCAACTTTCACTGAAGTAATACATATGCTTGCACTAACCATACATTTATAAGTCAAACTTTCCACTTAAAGCAATCCTAAAAAGAAATATTTTTCTCTTCTCAACAACACGAACTTTCTGACACATTCACACGGTCACTTGTATACGTAAAAAGCATGAAATTTGAAGGCACGACTTCTGATTGATTTTAGAATTGAAATAGCATTTTTCCAAAAACAGGGTATTACATCTTCAGTTATAATTAATTGCTGTCTCATGACGACCATTTTTGAGTTGACGCATGTTGAAAATTAATTGCCTTAAAACGCTTTGGCAGCATTTTCTGAAAGATCCTTTAACCCCAAAAATGGAAAACTCTGAATAATAACTACTGCAAATTCAGTGCATTTGGGAAGAAAAATAATTTCGCAAATATACAGAAAATTTCTTTTTTTGAGAGAAAATTGATTGTACGTCTTTTAGGATGAAGGGGGAGGGGGATAGGTTGTGTTTTAGGTTTCTGTGTGTCTGTAAATGCTATTCTTGCCGTGTTTTCAAGCAAAATAATTCTGTGAACGTCAACGGATTTTTTTTTTTTTTTTCAGCGATTGAAAACTAAATAAACATGATAATAGAATGATGAAAATTGGGTGTGCTGGAAGAGCAGATTATTCGATGGGCTCAGGCCATTCTTTCCTCACTAAAATTAAAAAAAAAAAATCACGACTTTTGGCTTATATATTAAGAATTAGATTTTAATATCTTGTACCACATATCACTGGAGTCATTCCATGTCAATTGCCATAAGGGGCTCGACCCCTTTCAATTTTGATGTAATCTCTACAGGACATACATATGTCTAAAATGGACATCTGCAAGCTGTCAGTTGTAGTATAGTTAGAGAACCACAGGGGTGCATCTGTGAAGTTCCCTATTTCATTTCGCAGAAAAAAACTATCAAATCAACAAGTTTGTCACCTTATTGCTCGTGATACAAGAAACCTTATATATTTCGAATATGTGATGCAGTACAACCTTTTGTTCCGAACAACATAATTGGTGTATTGAAGATCATAAATCAATATATTTCTCATCGCTTGACCTCAAGCTAGACCTCTACGTCGCCGATGAATTTGACACTTACTTTAACAAGCTGTAACTACTGAAGTAATTACTTTAATAGATTATACACTAATTAATTTTTCAGTAGAGCGTGATTGTAGCCTTGCCATATAAGAGTGAGAAATGCTAGACTGGATGTCGTCTGGATAGCTTAATTGGTAAAGCACTTGGTGCTCTATACCAAGGGATCCGGGATCGAACCCCGGTCTGGAAATTTTTTCACTCTAATGGTTGTATGCTGTTTAGTAAAGTGATAATTCACATCTTTTCTAATACTTTAATAGATTTTGACTTTACGAATCAATTGCTTATGAACATGTCATAGAGTCATTTCCCGCCTGTTTAAATATTTATTAATTTATTCCTTTTTGAAATCCCTTCAAAAATTAAATTCATTAATTCAAGCCCATTTTCATAAGCATATATATCAAAAGGGACTCTTCTGATTTGATTACCGATAGTACCAAAGGAAAGAAAAATCCTTAATTGACAATAAAACTCAGTTTTTATTTAGGTATCTTTCGTATAAGGTAAAAAAAAAAGACGTTTATGGAGCGAAGAAGATTTGAAAAATATATTATTTAGTGATGAAAGTATGTTTTGTGTTTCATACGGTAATCAAGGTATTCGAGTTTGGAGAATGAAGCAAGAAGCATTTGATAAAGAATGCCTTAAACGTTCCGTAAAATTTGCTGCTAGTGTCATGGTTTGGGGTTGCATGAGTGCAGAAGGACCTGGAAAGTTACACATCACTACGAAAAGGTTAACTCTCAGATATATCAATAAATTTTGGAATATTACATGATTCCATCATCAGAAGATTTATTTGAAGATGATTTCATCTTTCAACAAGATTTAGCGTTACCGCATACCTCGGTGTCAACTAAGAATTGGTTCCGCCACCGCAACATTTAGGTACTTCCTTGGCCACTAAACTCACCAGACCTTAATCCCATCGAAAACTTATGGTGTATAATGAAGAAAAAACTCCAAGAAAATCCTCCTTCAAGTAAAACTGAGTTAATGGCACGTATAAAGTCTATTTGGGTTGATATTGATAGAAATGTTTGTAAACACCTTGTATATAGTATGCAAGATCGATTGTACGCTGTTATGAAAGCTAAAGGGGATGCTACAAAATATTAACTACCATTTACTTCATATTCATAAGGTAATATTGTTGCGTAAAATAAAATATTCTAATATTTTGAACCAATTTAAATTTTATTCTAATATTTTGATGTGTTTCAGAAAGCTGTATACCTAATTTATTGTACTGTATTTTATATTTTGTAAATGTTAAAATCTTATTTAAACATTCCCGATTTAATTTATTAGAAATTTAATTGCATTTACTTAGTATCAAAAATAAATAAATGAAAAATAATTTTTTTCTTATTACTTTTTCTCAATTATTCTAATATTTTGAATATGAGCTGTATTACATGTATGATTTCCTAACAATTTTATGTTGAAAATGTTTTATATATAAAGTTATATGCATGTTAATGTCGATTTTTTATTATATTTTAGGCGATTTGGCAAAAGCAATCAGAAATAAAACAGATTTACATTTTGGAGTTTATCATTCCATGTATGAATGGTTCCATCCATTATATTTGTTTGATAAGAATAATTCATATAAAACACAGAATTTCGTGAAGGTAAGTCAATGCAACTTTTCATAATGCTGTTGTCTACACTATAAAGAAGACAACTCGTATTATAATAAAATGACGGTTCTTTTAATGCATGTTTTAAATGTCTTTAAATCTCTTTTTTTTTAAATGATAATATAAAGTTATCAAGTTTCTTTTTAAGACTTTTTTTCTGATATGTTTGAAAAAAAGTACAATACTTAGAAAAAAAAAAAAAAAAACGAACAAAATCTTAAAACGAAATAATTAAAACGAAACATTTTTTACCTGTATTTGTTAGAACTGAAGTTATAGCCACATATAGTTCGTGATTTTATTATTATTATTATTATTATTATTATTATTATTATTATTATTATTATTAGATGGAAATCCGTCAAAACTTGGCGGAAAAAAATACTATAACAATATGAGTAAAATAAGCTTCTTTATTACATAAGAAAGGGTGCGTATGAAACAGTCTTTCAAATATTTTATTTTAAAAGTTTTTCCCCAAGTGAAATACAGTACTATTTTCTATGCAAACTCCATATATGGCCTCACACACCGGGAGGAACTTTCAGTGTTTATGGGTAACTGCCCGTACTTAATTGGCTCTTGCTAATGTTTGTGTGTGTGTGTGTGTGGGGGGGGAGCTGATTAGCTATATGAAAGAAAAGCATCATCGTTATCTTGGATGACGTCATAAATGCTTGTCGTCCATACTAATATCACAGCTGTGGCTAATATAGTACAGGATGAATCATCAAGCATTTTTGCCCACTTAGACCAATCAGTGATTGTTGTCCACACGGTGTGGGCGATCGTTCTTCTTCTACGGGCAATTAAATGGCGTCAGCCTGGATTGTAGAAGCCTTAGTCCATACTAAAATTCGCAGAATAAAGCTGTTTGCATCAAAGCTCTTCGTTTATGACCTTCCAGTCTTGTTATAGTGAAATTTTCCTGAGGGCCCATATATATATATTTATAACTTTTATACGAATTTTCAAAATCTCAATATGAAATTCTATTATTTCTTTATTTCGTTTGATTTGTCCTGCTTTATTTACTCCGAATTTCAATTTGTATTGCTCTATTTAAAAAAAACACGCTTGTTATAATAAAGCTTGTTTGAGAACCGTGTAAATATTGAGAAACACATTTTAAAATCGCATATGATATCGTGGCTACAGGTGTTAAAATAATAATATCTAATGTATGGCCCCTTAAAGTTGCCAATTATTTTTTAAAGTTAAGTTCAATTTTAATATGTAGATGATTCCTTATGTCACAATAAATGACATACAATCATATTATTTCTGATACCAGTATCTCTTTTTCTATGCACATATACAAAATGCACAACGATAAATGAGGTATCGTTCGAAAGGTTTTTGAAAAGACTTTTGACATAGTTTACTCCCATTTCGTTAAAATAGGTTGTTATTAACAATTGATTTATGAAAAAGGTATCAAGAAATAATATTAAAAATTGCAGCGTGAAAGTCTCGCACGGGTTCACTGATTATAAAGAGCTTTATACGAATTAAAACGAAACATTTTTACCTGTATTTGTTAGAGCTGAAGTTATAGCCACATATAGTTCGTGTTATTATTATTATTATTATTATTATTATTTATTTATTTATTTATTTATTTATTTACTGTGTATTAAAAAGAATTAAGCTTAGTATTCTCATGTGATAGATATTATTAAACATAAGATACTGTAATCCTAATCCTATCCTAATCCTAATAATATTATAAATCCGATTGTGTGTGTAAATGTTTGGTTGAGGCCAGCGTCAAAATGGAGAATTTTATGAGCTTGTATCTTTGCATATAGGTGGATTATAACCCGAAAATGAACATAGGCTGGATTTTGTTTATTTTAATTAAATATTTTTCTTAATAATTCAAAATTTCATTATTTTCATAGAGAATAAATGGACATTTTTTCGTGTAAAATTTTAAAATGGTTTACCGTTGCTAATACTTTATCGTTGCCAATACTAAATCAAACCCCGGAGTAATAATTTTTACTCAACAATTTACTTTCAAATGAAACATTTCCACGTGAAAAATGAAATTGAACTGAATTATTTAAGAATTAAACAGAATATGAAATGATTGCCGTATAATGACGTCATATTAGAAATAAAACATGCGTTTTCAAATATTTGATAATAATACAAGGTGTATAAATACGAGTAAGTATGGAAAGCAAGCGAATATGATATCATGTATCGAAAATAAAACAGATTTGCTTTGATGTTGGAATAAAATGATCTTGGGTTATCAAATTATTTGTGATTAATTTCTCTCTCTTTTTTCTTTTTCTATTTAACATGAAATGAATGTATTTTAAATGTATGTAGTATATGTATTTTAAATGTATGTGTTGTAAATTAAAGTTCTGTGGTTTAAATAAAATGAGTGAAAGATTTATATTTTAAATGAATTCAATACGAATGATGGTGATAGGAATAATACTTGGCGGTTTATCGTCAGCACACGGCTAACATAAAGGTACCATATTTTTAATTAAAAAAATAAATAACGTTTGAAAAGAAAGTGGACGGCAAATGTCAATAATATGCACCGCAAAATTATCCGTATCGAAAATCATAAAATCTTAATAAAAATAACTTTGTTTTTTAAAAGAAAGTTGCTTTTTTCATAAAAGCTAAAGATTTAGTATGATTGCGTCGAAGTAAAAGCCTTTTTCCTCTATCATTTTCCCATCGAAACACATTTGTAAATAGTCGTTTCGAACCAGAATTTAATTTTACATTTCTTTTAGCTTTAAAATAGCAAAAACTTTGTCGTCATTTTTAAATATAGCTTTTTTAAAAGTTCTGTTTCATAATAGATTTTTGTAAAGTCTTGTAGGATGAGAAAAATGGCATAGATTTTAAAGCAATGTTTAAGTAAAATTACAATATTTTCGAAAACTTAAAAAACAACAATATTATCGAAATGAAAATCAATTTTACCGACAAATTCGCGTAATGCAAAAACAAAGAAGAAATAAAAAGTAATGAAACTTTTCTTCCAGCCGAATTATGTAAACTTGAACAAGCCGATCGTGCCAATTCATAATACAGGGTGATTATAATTAAAGTTTAAGTTTCAAAACGCTCTAAAAAACGAACCACTGATTAGAATGACGTCAAAATTGAACGGCGTATTATTGAAGAAGGGGGAAAGAGCATGAACCAAAAAAAATAGTTCCAAATTTGCGACAGATGGCGCTGTAAGCGTCATAATTTCGACTACAAATGACAAATCGCAAAACAACGGCAAAGGCGTAAGTTACATTATAAACCAATTGTACTGTTCAGTGTGCATGACTGTACAGGTGTGATACTGTTAGCTACGTAAGCCCATCCACCACGGCAAGGTCGTATCACATCGGATGGGAAAAATCGGTTTTTAATTGTCCTGAGGCCAAAAACCGCATAAAAAGCCTCCATCCAATCGGTTTTTAAGTTTCGCGAGATTGGCGCAAAACATGTTCAATATGCTGTCCACCGTTGTGTGCAAAAAGATTAAATCGGGAAACAGCATGTTCCACAACCGATCGAAGTGTAACCGGGGTCAAGTTCAGAATGTGTTGCGCAATGCGTGTCTTCAATTCAGCTACGTTGGCAATCGGAGTGCTGAACACAAAATCTTTCAGATAACCCCACAGCCAGAAATCACACGGATTAAGATCAGGTGATCGGGCCGGCCAGGCTGCTGTAGGGAAATGATGACTGATAATTCTAGCATTTCCGAAATGCCGCCTCAACAACTGCTTCACTCGATTTGCAAAGTGCGGAGGAGCGCCATCTTGCATAAAAATGATACTATCCAGACATCCACGCTGTTGCAGAGCTGGAATGACGTCATTACGCAAAAGAGACTCATAGCGCTGACCATTAACGGTAACGGTAACAGGACCGAAAGCACCCGTCTCCTCGAAAAAATATGGCCCTACGATAAATGATGCCGTAAATCCGCACCACACAGTAACCTTTGCAGGATGAAGTGGTACTGGGTTCGTTGCGAGTGGATTTTCTGTTACCCATATTCGGCAATTCTGTGTATTGACATATCCCGTCAGATGGAAATGGGCTTCGTTTGTGCACAGAATTTTCCACGGCCAATCATTGTCTACTTCCATGCGAGCAAGAAATTCCAAAGCAAAACCCTCTCTTGCTGGCAGGTCAGAAGGAAACAACTCCTGCACATGGCAAATTTTGTACGTATAGCATTGCAGGATGTTTCGTAGAATGTTATGCAGCGTGCTCACAGGCCTGTCCAATGTTCGGGAAATTCTCCGTGCACTGCATGGTTGCACACCACCGCTCGACTCCTCCTGAATTGCTGTGGCCACTTCTTCAACTACCGCCCAATCACATCTTTTCCTTCCTCTACCAGACTGCACATCAAACGAACCTGTATTTTCGAATTTTTTCATCATTTTCACCAGACCCATGACAGTCATCGGTCCGACGCCTTTTTTCATACCCTTGAGTGTCCTGAACTTCTGCAGAGCTACTGGTGCAGAATCACCGTTCTTGTTATAAAGTTTTACAAGCAGAGCGCGGTCCTTCATTGAGACACTCATGGCGAACGTCTGAGACGCGAAATGAGGAAACGCCGTTTACCCAACGCTTTTAAAACACCTGAAATGGCCGTGCGCATGCCAGGTATTTCAATTTACATCTTCTGATACTTACAGAGCCACCTGTCACTAAAATTTGGAATTTTTTTTTGGGGTTCATGTTCTTTCTCCCTTCTTCAATAATACGCCGTTCAATTTTGACGTCATTCTAATCAGTGGTTCATTTTTTAGAGCGTTTTGAAACTTAAACTTTAATTATAATCACCCTGTATTATAAACGTGAAAGCGCGTTGTATACAGTAGAAAATTGTTCACATATAGGTAGAAAATTTCCGAGAATAGGAAGATTAGGAGTCTGTAATCGGGACCACAGCCAATTTGCTTTTTTATTTAAGTGAAATTTGGCGCAAAATTAAATACATTGTTGTAACCAGATATGTTTTTTGCGTGGTAAACACTTAATGGTTAACAATATAATAATGTACATTTAGCAATGCATACATACACAAATTTCACATCAAATATCACCTAAAATGCACTGCTGTATTGACGAATTCTCCCAGTGTTGTTTTTCGTTTTACGGAGAGGGATTCGTCGATTTTCACAATTTTAGTTGGCCCTCTTTTTTTCATTGGTTGCAGTTTCATTTTCTCGATTGTATATATTATTTGGCATGAAATTTAACTTTTTTAAGACTAGGTTATGTCAAGGCCCCTATAGCAAAGAAATACCGTATTGTCTCCTATAAAATGTGATAAAGTTTTGGTTAATTATATATGTTTTTAATTATCGAGTGAAATATTTTGCTAAATTAATGCATTTATTCTTTTTTTAATGTTACGTGAACGAAGTCACGGGTAACAGCTAGTAAATGTAATAAATGTGACAAAAATATAACAGCGTATTCACAAAATAAAAAGTATTCGTTTAAAGCATAATAGTTTGTTTATTAAGTTTAGCACATTTCTTCATAATATTGTTTTCAATATAAATGAGGTATCTAATATTAAATAAAAAAAATGGCGTGCATTGTTTTATAATTTATTCCCATATCCCCTTTGGCTCTATTTAGATTTTAATAAGTGTTGTACCTGCCTCTTGTTTACTCGTGAATATGTACTAAATCACAATTATACAAAGAATTGCGAAAAGTAATATTAAATAATAATTAAAATGCAGCATGTAATGAACATTCCAAACCGAAATTAAAACAAAATATAATGTACCTTTCATTAAATTTTAAAATGAAAAATATGTGTTTTAATTTTTAAAACTAAAAATTTAATTTTGATTAACTCTGCGTGAGTTAAAGAATCATTCAATAAAATACATTTTGTAACAGGAAATAAGGTCACAACTTTAAGGTATAATAATACAGGTAAGACGAACGGTTTTGTACAAGGAGCTGATGTCGCAAATTGATTGTCCACTTATTCATTTAAAAATTCAATGTGCCTGACTTCAAGCAGAACCCAAATTTTCGTTCGTAACTTTTTAACAATAAGGAAGATGTTGTAACGATAAACAGACTTAATTTGTTTTGTATGTATAATACATATGCCTATGCTAACCTTCCGTTTATTTTCAAGTCATACAGATATAATCGGAACCAGAAAAAATATTTAATGAAACATTTCTTGTTACTATGTGTGCATATTTAATAATTTCAAATTTCTAGTTTTATTTGATAAAAAAAAAAGGGAAGGTTCGTAAATATGTGATGATATAGCGAGAATTTCTGAAATTGTCCTCCATACGTGTTTAAACAACAGTGATTCAGACGCTCTATAATTCGTCATTTTTCCGACAATACATGCGTTTCTTTGGTGGCATTACAATCCACTTTTAGCATTTCTCTTGATGTCGTCTCATTACATACAAAGCATAGTCTGTTGAAAGTTAGCTAAAATTATTTATCGTTAAAGTTAGGAACAAAACTCCAGGTTTTGTTTGAAGTCAGACATGCTGTATTTTTCACGGAGTAAGTGGATTGTGATCCTGATTTTCTATACAAAAACTATTTGTTTTGACGTGTATTTTACCCTCTTTGAAATTGTGACTATCCTCTCTTTTACATCCTATATATAAATGTGACATTGTATTAGTTAAAATGAAGTAGTATTGCATTGTTCTGTTTCTTGATTATTTTAGAGTAAAACAATCCCCGAGCTGATTGAATTAGTGACTCAGTATCAGCCCCATGTTATCTGGTCTGACGGAGATTGGGAGGCACCGGACGATTACTGGCAAAGTAAAGAATTTCTCGCATGGCTGTACAACGAAAGGTTAGATTAATTTGTATAAGAATTTTTTCTTGTAAATCTCTTAAGATAATTTCACCAAGTATATTTAAGGCGCAAGATCGTTAAGCTTAGTCCGTAAGATTTTATTTGCTGTATAATTTACGTAGGTACAATACTGGAAGTAATATAGCTACCCTTTACTACCCGTAATTTTTGCCGAAACGTCAGTTAAGGCTCACTGTGGAGACCCGAAAAGTTTTTGGATTTCCGTCTGTCTGTCTGTCTGTTTGTTTGTCTGTCTGTCTGTCTGTTTGTTTGTCTATCTGTCTGTATGTTCCGCGATAACTGCCGCAAAAATTATCCGATTAGGTTGATTTTTGGTAGGTATGTTGGCGAGGTACCCGGAATTAGCTGTATAGTTTTTAGTTACATTTGGTTCATTCGTTCGAAAAATATAGAACATTTCTTTTTAGGTCATAATGCTTTTTAATGGAAAGTTAGACGATTTTTTTAATTTTAACATTCACTGAAAATAAAATGTCGCATTGGGATAATTGTAAATGCTAAATTTACAAAATGGGACCTTAATTTAATCCAATCCCTTTGAAAATTTGTCAATATATTTATTAGAATTTCGAAATTAATTGTATAAGTTATTGGGAAACTTTATGCATTCATTTGAAAGATATGAAACATTTTAATGTCTCATTTTTTTCAAAAATTTCCAATGCATTTTTTTCTCTCTCTTTCATTAAAGGGTTGCTAAGCCAATAATAATTGTAATATTTCAAAGAATGTCAACAAAGGAAAATTCAAGTGACTCACATTATTTTGACGCGAAATTATATTAACAAAATAGCTAATTTTCGGGTGATTCAAGTTTTTAATATGCTTTTTTTTAATGAAATATATGAGAATTTATTTGAACTACTAAAGAAGGATTACCAAATCGGTTTTCCAAATGAAAATAATAAAAACGTTGAATGTGTAAATTGAATATAGGTCACATAAGAGGAATTTACATTTGTATAAGTATATTTTACACACGAAATTTTATTCAATTTCAGCAACATAAGATGTTTAGTTGTTGAAATATAAGTATTCTATAAAGGATAGGATAAAATCTCTTTTACAAACAGATGGTTGTTCTAATGAAATTAAAATAGTAAATGAAATAGCACAATTACTGGAAATTGAGAATATAAAATGAAAGCGACAACGGGGGGGGGGGGGGGGGGGTTCAGGGGGCTCCGATCCCCTGAAGTAATGTATTGTTATTCTGAAAAAATACAGTAATAAGTAGTTTATCCCATCATTTCATAACATTGTGTTTAGTGCAATACTTCTAAAATTTCCGGAACTTTCGATAAATTTTATTTATACTAATATTATAAAGGAGTAAAGATTGTTTGTTTGTTTGTTTGTTTGTTTGTAGGGGGTAATCTCTGGAACTACCGAACGGATTTCAAAAGTGATGGTGGCAAATTGATGGTGACGACCCCTGCTCCAACATAGGCTATATTTTATGTCGGTGCCACTGGCCCTAGAGGGGTGCAGGAGCGAAAAACGTTCTAAAATTGCGATTTTTTTATACTGAAGGAGCTAGAAATTTTAAATTTGGAATGGAAGTTATTTATAAGATGCACATGCTCTCTAAGAACAAATTAAAAAAAAATGAAATTTAAAAGGATGAAATGAGCGAAAAGCGTTCTAAAAACATTCTAAATTACAATTTCTGTTAAATCTCTGGAACTATAGAACCGATTTAAAAAAAGATGGTGGCGAATTGATGGTGACAACCCCTGCTTCAACATAGGCTATATTTTATGTCGGTGCCACTAACTCCAGGAGGGTGCAGGAGCGAAAAATGTTCTAAAATTGCGATTTTTTATACTGAAGGAGCTAGAAATTTGAAATTTGGAATGGAAGTTATTCATAAGATGCACATGCTCTCTAAGAACAAATTAAAAAAAATGAAATTTAAAAGGATGAAATGAGTGAAAAGCGTTCTAAAAAGATTCTAAATTACAATTTCTATTATATCTCTGGAACTATAGAACCGATTTCAAAAGAGATGGTGGCAAATTGATGGTGACAACCCCTGCTTCAACATAGGCTATATTTTATGTCGGTGCCACTAACTCCAGGAGGGTGCAGGAGCGAAAAATGTTCTAAAATTGTGACTTTCTTTATACTGAAGGAGCTAGAAATTTGAAATTTGGCATTGTGGTTACTTATAAGATGTAAATGCTCTCTAAGAACAAATTTAAAAAAAAAATCGAAATTTAAAAGAGTGAAACGAGCGAAAAGCGTTCTAAAAACATTCTAAATTACAATTTCTACGGAATCTCTGGAATTACAGAACCGATTTCAAAAGTGATGGTGGCAAATTGATGGTGACAATCCCTGCTCCAATATAGGATATATTTTATGCTGGTGCCACTAATCCCAGGGGGATGCAAGAGCAAAAAACGTTCTAAAATTGCAATTTTTTTTATACTGAAGGAGCTAGAAATTTCAAATTTGGCATTGTAGTCACTTATAATGTAAATGCTCTCTATGAATAATAATAATACAAAAAATCGAAATTTAAAAGGGTGAAATGAGCGAAAAGCGTTCTAAAATAATTCTAAATTTCTATGGAATCTCTGGAACTACAGAACCGATTTCAAAAGTGATAGTGGCAAATTGGTGGTGACAATCCCTGCTCCAACAGCCTCTTTAATAAAAAGCTATGCGTTGCTGACGACTGGGTTTTTCGCTAATTGTTGCCACAGATTAATCTCGGAAAATGAAACATTTGAACTTACTGAAAAAAATAATAGCTCGAAAAGTATTTGTAAGAAAATTGTTAGACAAACTGTGTTTGAAAGGTAAAAAAATGTATTTTTCTTGATACAAATTTCAAATCTAATGATTATGCTGTTTTTCAAATATTGAATTTCAAAAATTACCAAATTTCACAATGGAGTACCATAGCGAAACCTTCATGCGTAAAAAGATAATGATAAGGGCGACGTGTCCTGACGTGTATATTGGCACGAGTCACAAATTATAGTAGCCTTATTATTCTGTTAAAATATAAGAGTGAATTATAAAATGTCAATATTTTGTTTGATTAAAAGTTCGTTAAGTGAAATTGACCAGCGTAGCGGGCGTAGCTTGCTAGTATTCTTATAAATGTATAAATAATTTTAAAAAATTGAATTTTAAGATATCAAATATTATGCAGATAATGTTAAAAATTAGTGAGATTAATGAACAATTATTTGTAGAGCTGAAGTTGGGGCCTCTGATCTGTAAATTTACTAGTTAGATAATTATGTTTCTATAAATTACTCTAATAGCAACAGTTGATAGGCCAATGACAGGCCTTTCATTGGCAACAATGAAAAATTCAATGGCGATTGATCGTAATAGCCAATGAAAATCATCATCCCATAAGATGAATTTTAACTGAAACTCATTGAAAACATCTCCTCGAGATGCCCTCAATCGGTGATCGGCAGTCTGTGAAACCTACATGAAAATGCAGATTTAGTTCCTCGATGTGTGACTGTTGTTGGAGAAAATTATCTTTCTTGCAGTTTCATTGGGAAATGTGATACACTGGTGTCCAAAAGTTAAGCAACAAACACAAAATGCTAGTTTTCGAACTCAAAATTAATTGTGATTGTGAGTACTGAAAAAGAAAATTATATAAACGGTAGCTGTAGCAAATAGATACTATCCTAACAACACAGCTAGTCAATGTAACATCTACCTGACGACACAAATGGTCACAAGTATCGTACTCACTACAGAGAACTGAAAGGTTATATATTTCATTCGTTTCATTGTTATTCTCAAACTTGTGATGCGTCACCAACTGATTTTACAATGAAGTTACCTTGTGACCTTTACGTCTACATTGTACCTTTAGAGTCTACATTGTAAAGTCACCATGATAGTTGTTTTGTCACGAGTTCCAAAGGGACAGAAAAATGTAGTCATCTGATAACTTTTCACAAAAGAGTGTTACAAAAGTTACATGGTGACTCCAAATATAGGTCAGCTGAGGGTCAAAATGTGGCTTCATTGTGATATTATTCGGTGACTCATCACAATAAGACACTCATCATGACTTAACAATGCAGTCTACAAGTAACAGTCACATTAGAATCACAAGATGACTTTATTGTAACGTCACTTGATGACGGGTTACAAAGTAACAGTCGCAGGGATTTCTCAGTGGAGCCCAAACAACGATCATTTATGAAACGAATGAAGCCAATAGACGTTGACTGTGACACTTGTGACTATTTGTGACCTCAAAGTGACGTCACATCGGCTGGCTATGCTGTAGAAATCGTACCTATTTGTTACACCTGATGTTTATATCGCGTTGTTTTGAGTACTCTCAATTAACTTTATTGTTCGAAAATTAGCATTTTGTGTTTGTTCTTTAACTTTTGGATCTGACTTTATGGAGCAATTTTCTTCATTAGACAGCGTATTTCAAAAACGTCTGTTGAATATATCAGTATGTAGACGGTTAGTTTTGAATGACATAGATGGCTCGCCAATTAAATATAGATGGGTTGGTATTGCTAGGGTAAGGGCAACAAAACAGACTAATTTTCAAAGCATCTCAAAAACCTAACTTGTTTCTAACGTTTTTCATGAGGATTAAAATAAGAATTTAAATTTTTTCCTTTTCCTGATAAATTTTGAAAATAAAAGAAAAGTTTCCAAAATCGTAGGTAATTGTGAAGTTTTATGAGGTTATTCTGCTATATCAAGTAACGTTTCTGCAATTTTTAAAGTGTAATTGTCACACCTAATATTGAATCTTCCTCATATCTAAACATACAAAAGCCCTCATAGAACATAAGTTATTTACTAACTGTCATTAAAATTTTCAAATAGATTCCAATGCTTTAATGTAAAAAAAATTCAAAGTACAATAAAAATTGTAATTAAAAAAAATATATATATTGAAATTACTAACATTTTTCTTTATAGCCCCGTGAAAGATGTAGTAGCCGTCAATGATCGATGGGGTAAAGATATTCCGTGCAAGCATGGAGGCTATTTCACGTGCCAAGATCGTTACAATCCCAGTAAGTATAGTTTATTTGTGTAAGAAAAAAATCATTGTATACGAATGTTCTTTTTTACAAGCTTTTATTTCGTACTGTTTGCTGCTTAAAAATTCACATCACATCACATAGAGTTATAACACTATTTTCATGTATTTCTTATCTTGCACAATAAAGCTTTCTATCAAAATTCAGTTTTTTGTACAAATAACAATCCTAAAAATAACATTTAACATGCTTGAAGAAAAAATAAAATATAAGGTCGGAAGTATACATGGCGTATTTTTGCAAGTTTCAAATATATCGTTCTAATTTCCTAATTGTCATAAATATTAAATCTATAAAATGTTTACTCTTTTCTTTCAGAAAAACTTCAAAATCACAAATGGGAGAATGCAATGACACTAGATAAGCAATCTTGGGGATATCGAAGGAATGCGGATCTGAGTGATTTTCTCACTATAGAAGACTTACTCGCTCAGCTTGCAGAGACAGTTAGGTATAGGAAGAATTTATTATTTGCTTATAATGAAAAAAAAACATTTAACACATGAAACTTTTAAAATATTTAAACTCTGAAAAAACTAATATTTTTGTAAATGGGTCAACTAAATAAATTGTTAAGTGTAAATTTCAATATAAAAGTTAATACCTTGAAGAGGCAATTTTATTTGATATTCAGGGCGTAATATTTTCGTTTAATTTAAATATCCTGCATTGCAAAATTGAATATAAATGTTAATGATATCAACAACAGTTGTTTTAATAAACGAATTTAAGTATTTTATAGAATGATATTTGAATTGAATGCAGTTCGACCTTGCAAAGTCGTTTAAACCGCAGTTTCAAATACCAAAACCCTTGTAAAATTATCATAATTGTATTGTATACTTCACTGAAAAAAAAGTCCTTCCGGCCTGTACCGGAAGGAAAAGGTAGCTTTCCTATATCTTCGTTTTAAAATTTTAGCTAATGTTACTCGAAAACAGCAAGCTAAAATGCAAAGAAACCGTTTACAAAAGATCCGTTAATACTGAATTTGAATAAGAAATTCGCCAAATTATTGAGCAAGTTGACTTCATTTATGAAGACTTATTTTGGTCGCCAAATTTGGCGATATTTCGCCAATTGTCGCCAGATTGTCTTTAGAGATTTCAAAATCGACCAATACGTTTATACAATTATTTTCATGCATTAAAATCTTATTTGAGCTTAAAGTAAACTAACAAAATCAAAATGTACACATTTTATCTGTAGATACAGGATGTCCTGAAAGGACTTAAAGTTTTTAAATTTCAATAGCAAGTAAACGGTGACAGCTATTGAGATCATTCTTGCTGGTGAGTAATGTGTGAAGTCAGGAATTTCTTTACTATGATACTTTTTTAAGTTCCAAATATCACCGATAGGTAGCGCTGATTTACCTCAAACGATATGCTCAAAAAAAACCTTGCTGTTTCAAAACACAAACCACTATTTGACGTTTCAACAGCAAAACAGAATGAAGAATTTGAACTACGAATTTGAAACAACGCCATTTATCGGTGATATTTGGAACTAAATCAATCAAGCAAAGTAAATAAATCCTTGACATTGCACATTAATCTATTGCAAGAATAACTTCAAAAGTCATTATCGATTACCTTAATTTCCGGCGTATAAGCCGCGGCTAAAATTAGTCTGTTTTAAACAAGAAATTTTATTTACTAATAAATGAAGTCAAATAAGTAACATGTAGAAATAAGTTACAATTTATTAAATAAAATTTCTGTTTGGAAACAGGTGCATTTGAACTTATACGCCGGAAATTACAGTAATTGTTACTTCTTATCATTAATTTGAATTGCAGACAGCTCAATTTCTCCAAACAACATTTAAAGCTGTATGTAATACAAAACATGATTGTGAAACCATTCAGTCTTTTTATGACTCAGTTCAAACGTTACTTTTTTTTCTAGCTGCGGGGGAAACCTTCTTATAAATGTTGGACCTACTCATGATGGCCGAATTGCACCAATATTCGAAGAGAGACTTCGTCAATTAGGTTCTTGGCTCAAAGTAAACGGGGACTCTATTTACGGCTCAACACCCTGGAAAGCACAAAACGACTCTGTAACTCCTGGTGTATGGTGAGTTTGTTTGCAGACATTATACTATATTATTATTCAAAGAGAATTGAAAGAGCAAAATGGAATTGCTCAATCAATATAAAGGTTTAACAATTTTTAAACTAAGAGGAACAAAAAATGAATAAAAATACAAGAAGGATTTTCCTAGTAGTATTTCTATTTCCCCTTATATAGTATTTATGTGATCTATATTATTCGATAGGGAATTTTTATTCATCAGTTGTAGCGTATTTTCATTTAATTTTTACTGCAAAACTTTCATTTCAACCTTATCATAAGATACAGAGGCTGCACTCTCAAAAATGAATACTCAGATTTCAAGAAATTCTCTTCGTTTTTGACTAAACGGTTTCCTGAGATATGCTCCGAGCGAACGATTCGTCAAATCGAGTAAATTTGCATCCTCAAAATTACGAAGAAATTCGTTTCGTCAAATTGATTCTTTGAAAGTTGGTTGGTGGTTCCATCTATCAGAGCTTTTAGAAGCTTTTTTAATTGAATAGGGGAAAAAAAAGATTACTCCTTCAAGGGGTTCGAACGCGCGACTTTTAGCTTGGCAGACAAAGGCTTTAACCACCATGCCAGCGGGACTTCGGATTTATATGATTTTAAATGTATTTACGGGATGTTGATGTGTGTTTATATTTTTAGAAAGCAGATTGTATTTTTATCGGTGCTGTTATAACTTCTGCATGTTTTAATTAATAAGGCTAGATTATTATTATGGTTTTCCTATGGTTAATAAATAATTAGAAAATGACTTGATTAATATAATTTATTAAAGAAATTTCCTTTGTTCAATGAATGATTAAAATATGCTCTAGTTATTTTGTTGATCAGAAATAATTAATTTTGAAGTGCATATTTTGGAGGCGAGTTCATCAATTTTAGCGGATAAGATTACTGTTTATAGAGGGGAAAGGGTCAGTTATACATATTTTAAATTTGATTGTTATATGAATATATTTCTTAAATAAAAAAAAGCTCCTAAAATTGTGATTTTTTTTTTTATTTTTTTTTTTTTAACCATTGTGAAAATGTTGATGCTTTCAGTCGAAAATGGACCAAATGATGTTCGCATTTTACTATTTTGACCGTTTTTAACGAAATTCTGTAACTTTAGATGAATTTTTTAAGCGTTTTTAACGAAATTCTGTAACTTCAGAAAAATTTATCTTTGAATAGGCAATAGAAATGCATAAAATCTTTACAAAAACGATAGATACAAATTATCAGATATAAAAAATAAAGTAGAAATTTGGTACATTCGTGTTATAGCGGCCTCTAAGGATGAAATATTTTTGTTTCTGTTTTCATTAATATATTGTAAATTTAATACTTTCGTGTAATTTTTTTTTTTTTTTTTTTTTTTTTTTTTTTTGAACGATTTTGTAACAAAAATAATCTGGCCGGGAATGCGGAAACATTTTTGTCAAATATTTGAGATTTTCCATTTCATTAAAAATCATTTAATTTTGAGACGAAATGATTGTCTAAAATGACGAAATATAGCTCAAGAATTGCGGAATCGTCAAAAGTGAGAGTTTTATTTTTGACAGCGAGGAAACAGTTTCGTCAAGATATTTGAGGTTTCGCGTTTCGTCAAAAACCACGTGACTCTGTGACGAAATGATTGTCAAAAATAAGGAAATGAGGTCTAAGGATTGCAGAATCGTCAAAATTGAGTGTTTTATTTCTGAGAGTGTGTTCGCACATTTTTTTTACTACAGAACTTTTTTACATAAAATATTTGTATTTTAAATGTTCATTTTGTAACCTTTATTCTGTACTACCTTTCTGTACCGTAATTTAAAAACAACAATGTCTTTTGTAGTTTTGGAAGAGATATTTTGGCCCATTTCTCTTGAACAGCTTTCTAAATTCCATGAAGGGTCGACATTTGGATTACGCACTTTTTAAAAGTTCAAAAGACCAAAAATCCATGGGTGATACATCAGGAGATTTAGCACGTATATCAGTGAAGGGTATAGCCCTGATACCCGTTTCTCGTTCTATTTTTTCCAGGAAATTAACAGTGGATTATGATGTGTGGTTGCTTGCTTTATATTGATGTAGTTCAACAGATTGATGACACTGGGGGTAAATAGATGGTATTTCATGTTTAACCCCTTAAGCACCATAGTCAATTTAGTGATGGTATGCGGAATACCAGATATATTAAATTTCGTCAAAAGTAGTTTATGTCATTATATTTAATTACACGTGAATTATTTAATTACATGAAATGTTAAGAGATGAAATAAAATAAAGATTTTTTCTATATTATACAAATAGAAATAAGGTTTGAAGTTCCAATCTTCGTCGCAGCGGGAAAACTAATGGGTTATTTTACACTTAACGCCATCTGTTGGGTGTGAAAAAAATCATTGCTCGTACAAAACCAATCACAATAGCAATTAGCGATGTAAAAAACAGATGCTTAGAACACTGCAGTCTGGACTTAAAATGAAGACGTAAGCACACACGTCCTGGTATTTCAAATACAAGAGTTCATGACGTACGCAGGTACGTCGTGGTGCTTAAGGAGTTAAAGATTGGAAGTAAAATATGTTTCTGATAGTATGTGGGGTTGATCTTAACATTTTTCTACACTTTCTTTACTTTTAATGTTTCGTTATATGCAAAGAGAGCAACAATCATAAATCCTTTGCTAAAACTTTCTTTAGATACTTCGAACCATGGTTTAAGATTTTTTTCTCCTCGTAATCTCTTTTTATTACAATCATTTAAATAGACCCAAGCTTCATTTATTCTAATGACAATTTTCCATTTTTCTCCTGATAAATGCTTCTTATAAAGAATTCTGCATCGTGTTCTACATTCAACAACAGTTGACACAGAGCAGTTTAACGATTTATCAAAAAGCATTTGACTTACAGGATTTTCCTTTACCGTAAAATATTTTACCTTTGCAATATTCGGAGAGTTTCTATTTGTTCTTGGAACAATTCTTTCACTTGAAGTCAAGCCAGATATTCACGTTTTTCCGAAACCTTATTGACAATATCATCTACTGTGGGTTTAGATATAGAAAAACCATGTCTTTCACAGCGTTTTCTAATAACCGAAAACGAATAATTCTCTTCGGAAAGAACAGAAATATAGCCGCCTACCCATCAGTTCTTTAAATACGCCATTTTGCATGTAAAAAAAAAAAAAACATCAGTTGCCAGACGAGAATTTAAACTTTCAAAAACATATTAGCTGTGAAAAATAATTTCTATTTTGCAGACTAAATTTTTTATGCCAAAATAAACTCGTCTGAAAAATGTGCGAACAGCCTCTGTATCTGTATCATCCACCAGCGAAAAACCGAAAATCGAAATATTAATACACATATATTGTAAAAAGATTTAAATCATTTTTGACAGAAAACAAAAACGTTGGCAGAAAACAAAAATTCCCTCTTCTCAAATGAAGTTCTCATATTTAAAATTTAATTCGGATGCTCTAAAATCATGCCCCTTTCTATGATTGGCGCTGCAATATGAGCCCGCTGATTGGTGTTGTAAAGCAACGCTCTCCACAAGATTGGTGGACCCATTACATCATCCTCAGAGATGCTATGCCCTCTTGATTGTAAATCCGACGATTGTAATACTATCAAATCCTTTGCATCTTACTAGCCTCCTTTTGATAATTCGGTGCTGACGTAAATAAAATACTTTTTTTCCCATACATGTAAAAAATGATAACCAGTTGTAAAATATGATAATAAGCATTATATTATATCATATTATATAACTGTTATGAAACTTCATACGCATATAGAGTCGATAAGTCTTAATAATTGTGTGAGAAAATCATACATATAATTAAATTTCCTTCGGAGATATGAGTCTTTGGAACAACAATCTCGTTGATTTTTCGTCATCATTAAAGGTTGATATGAGGGGAATTACGAAAAGATTCTACTCACCAAGTTGGAAACAGCCTTGTATCGTTGTTCTAGACCGACAAGGTTCTAACTAAATTCTACCAATCGTTTGAAGAAAATAGGATAAAAGTTTCACTTTTCTACAGAAAAAATATGATTAGAAATTTGTCAAACACGCAAAATACTCGAAATACTCGTTAAAATGAATTGTGTGTGTGCTCAAATTGAGTTTAAACTAAAGATACTCAGTAGATGATCTGATTTCATTTTAGTCGATTTTTTTAACGTGCCTTGTCCTGCCAAAACAATTACATTTTAATCTTTAGTAATATGGAAAAAGGAAATTTCCTATATAAAAACTACTATTGGTATTTTGTTGCTTTTGAGTGTTGATAGCAGAAAAGATAACAGAAAAATTTCACCAACTGTGGTTTGGCCAAAATATTGGTTGTTTCTATTGGAAGTGAAAAAAATCCAGTTATTTACATTCTTTTATTTAACTTAACTTGGTTCATGTATATAAATATGGAATTTTGGAATTGATTTTTCAATCACTTCTTGAAGTGCTAGAATTATAAAAAAAATGTACGCAAGTGTGTTTTGGATGACGATACAATATTTTAATGTCTTTAGATCTCAATTGTAAATTAATAAATTAATTTTATGGCCTTTTTCCGTTAGCCGAGAGCAGGTGATAAGTTGCCAAATATTCAATATGCCAATATGGTTACAATTGTATACGAGCTGCAACAACAATGAAATTAATTATGCCCCAAACCATGCTCGCTGAAATATGCTAAATGACCGTGAAACTGCAACAATAAACATTAAAGTTAAAAGTTAAAAAATAAATAAAGAGTGTAATATATTTTTGAAAATACAATTTTATCAATTAATAATTTCCTATTAATTAAATTATGGTTATACGTTCAGAAAACAATTTAAAAATCCCGAATAGATAGTTTAAATGTTCCTTGTTTTTTTCTTTCCTGTTGTTGCATCTTAAAAAAGAACCAGACTAAAAATTATAATTTAAAAAATAAATTCACTCGTCTGCCGTTTCTTCCAAGAGTAAATCAAAGCAGTGAATTTCCTATAATCGGGGCCTACGTCAAATTAAATCATAGTAACAGAAAATTGTGGAACAACATTAATTTCAATCTTGAATTAGACGTGATTTTTAAGATAAACTTTGAATAGAGTGTTTTTTTTTCAATATTTTTGCTTTTTTACTTATTTTTTAGTAATTGTTTTATTATATAAATATCTATAATGCATTTGAAAATGATGCATTTTTCATGTATATCGGGAAAAAATGCAGTGAAGAAAAACGAAATCAGTTAAGCCTTAAATGCATTTAAGTATTATTAATATTTAAAAGGTTCCAGAAACATTTATTATACCTTTATTACACTGATGTTTATTTTATTTATTGAATTATATATTTATTTTTGTGCACTTCAATTGTAAACTTTTTTTCAAACATTTTGTATTAGTAAAACTCCAACGTATATTACATGATGAAAGTGTAATTCTTTGATTTAAAAAAAAAAATTCACAGTTTGACAAATATTTTGTGCCCGACTCTATAACAGGCTTGAAAGACAGAAAAAAACAAAGAATGAAAATAATTCTTAGTTTTTTATACAATGATTTCGGTTTAATTACTTTAACTTTTCACTTTTATTGATAATTGACTTGTTTTTATTAGGTACACATCAAAAGGAGACACAGTTTATGCGATTGTTCTGAACTGGCCAAAGAACTATGTGTTGAAGTTAGGGTCTCTTCCTGTAGCAGACAAAGATATCTTGACTATGTTAGGTGTCCCAGGACAACTAGTTCACAGGAACGTTGGAAATATTGTAGAAGTTACTTTCCCAACTCTGTTGCCTGTTTCCGTGCCACGCATGGGATCTTGGGTATTGCAACTGAAAAAGACAAATAGTAATCGCGTATGATGTTTTGATTACTTTGTCCATTAGTGATATTATTTTCTGTATTATATTATTATTATTAAATCTATAATTTTAGAGGAAAAATTGATTTTGTTTACATTTTGTATAAAAAAGTTTTTGTTTATATTCAATAAAACAATAAATAATATGAATCTATTAAAATAATCGTTTCATTTTTTATTGTTAATATGGTTCAAACGCATTTTCCCCCTTATTATATCCCTCCATCCATATTCCATATACATCCTATATATTCCATCCATATTCCATATTTCCCATATTTTTCATTATTATTTCCAACAACATCGACGTTCTCTCAAGAGCTGAACGCTAACATGTCCTGAAAAGAATTATGAGATAAGCATTTAGTTTCTTGGGTAAATTTTGTAAATAATGTACAGTCGTGAAAAAAAATAAATAATAAACTGGTGTAATACAATAAAGCAAAAACAAAAAAATAGAAAATAACACCATATAGTTAAGATATTCACGATCTCTACCTCTTAATTTTATGGTGAATTACATTATGGTGATTATATGGTGATTATATCTCTTAATTTTATGGTGTTATTAATTATTATTTTTTTTTTGTTTTACTGGAAAATAAAAAAAGATACCCCCCCCCCCCACCACCCCACACACACACACATTAATTCGGAACAAAATCATCGTATGAAAAAAGTTACTGATAGCAGCTGATTGGTAATGACGTCTACTATAAAATGCTGTGCACGAATTAGGCTTTGGGTGTCATATATACATTAAACATTGTACCAACTTTGATTTTTCAAGTGGTAATGCCCAGTTTTGACACTAGGTTCGAGTTCTTTGAATCATATACTTTTTCTTAAATATTCGTAAAGGTATATAAGAAAATGTGTTAGGGGTTTATCCATAAGTTTCGAAAAATAAAATTAAGGTCTTACAAGTAAAAGTACCGGTAACGAGTAATTAGTTACTAGAAAAATCAAACATTCCCTCCCCCCCTCCTTGTGGATGCTTTGATAACATGAGAAGGTAACACATTGATATTTTTAACGATTTTGATTTGTTTTATGTAAAAACTAATATAGGTTATAATTCATAATTTTTTATATGAATTTCTTAATAATTTTCATAATTCAAAAAATATTTTTGGATCGAAAAATGCTTGGAATGTGTTTGGGTCTATTTGTTGTATCCCATTAAAAATAGAAAAAAATTCAGTAGACGATTTTTTGGGAAGATATAAATTAAAGTTTATCACATTGATATTAGCATTTAGCATTAGGTGAATATTAGCATTCTTAAACTTTGACTTTTTCTAACTAAATGAAAATTGAAGAAATATATATAAACTACACCTTTTCTGGGCTGCCATTAACCAAGGATCTCATGTATGGTGTCAAAAATGGGTATTGTCATTAAAAAAAAAAAAAAAAAAAAAAAAAAAAAAAAGTTGGTTCAATTTTTAATATGCAGACAGTCCCCAATCCTAATTCGTGCGCAGCATTTAATAGTAGATGCTACTACCAATCGGCTGGTACCAGTAACATATGTTTATGTCCAGTTTTAACCGAAAAAGTATGGGAGTATCCTTTTTTTTTAACACGACTGTACAAGATGGTATGAAAATAGAAGATAGTTGAAAATAGTGAATATAGTAATTAATTTTCGTTTGCAGAAGCACACAAAAGATTTCGGATACATTTTGGTCAACAGGCGGTATTTGTTTGTAGCACATTCTAATGATGTTACGTTGCTTGAAACATAATGTACTCCATATGCATCACTAAGCTGCAAAAAAAAAAAAAGTAAATAAATAAATAAATAAATAAATAAAAAATAAATAAATAAATACATAAATAAAATAAAAAAATAATAATAAATGTTCCCTGTAGAAAAGAGTTAAACAAATCAAATTTCGACAACTAAAGCATTTGCGAATCGATATTTTACTGTGCATTTCATTTTAATAAGGAAATCGAGAATGTGCCCAATTCAATGTGTCCATTAACTGCAGCATGTATGAGTAATGCATGCGAGTGCATGCGTATCGCTGTCGATGTTGTAAGCATTGAGCATACTTAACTTTATTTTAATTGTACCCTGATTACACGTTTTAGTTTTATTAGTATATAAGGATCTGCCTTATATTAATGCTACACTTCTACTAGCGATTTGTGACATATTTAAGCCGGTGATTGATTATCAAAAAATTCGCATTTTAGGGTTTTTAATGAAGGTAATTTTGTACGTAAGACGTCATTTCGTACTAGACCAAGGAAATCCTACACTTTTATATTTGACTTTTTCCGCTATCTCTCACAGCGACAGCGTCTATAACTTCCAAATTTCGCCTCTAAGGGGTGCTGAAGTGACTCTCATATGAAAGTGCAGAGTAATTTTTACTATAGGTAGACATGTGTTTCAGAATTCTAGCTATATCTGTTCAACAGAGATGCCACTAGCGACTATTTTTTTTTTATTGTACTTCGCACCACTTTCTCAAAACTAAAATCTTTAACATACATATTGACAACATGTGCAAGAGAAATTTAGTAGAAAATTTATTTTTTAAAAATAGTAGTGAGACTATAAAATAAAAGTAGTAAATAGTGGCAGCCCTTGTTCAAGGGTTATTGCAGGATAAATAAACTCTCCCATGCACTTTGTATAGGTTTCCACATACAAAATAAGGGAAAACTAAAAAAATGGTGCGGCAACCAAATTAAATAAAATTTTTGGAAATTATATGGAATGATCAAATACTCACTAATTGTAATCACTATTTTGTACTTTTAGAATATGTGAGGTTAAAAACAAAAAAGTCCTTCCGGCCTGTACCGGAAGGAAAAGGTAGCTTTCCTATATCTTCGTTTTAAAATTTTAGCTAATGTTACTCGAAAACAGCAAGCTAAAATGCAAAGAAACCATTTACAAAAGATTAGTTAATACTGAATTTGAATAAGAAATTCGGCAAATTAGTGAGCTATAGCCAAGTTGGCTTCATTTATGAAGACTTATTTTGGTCGCCAAATTTGGCGATATTTCACAAAATATCGCCAAGTTTGGCGAGAATTTGGCACTAACGGATATGAATATATAGTTTTATGCGTGTGATTGGGAAAATGATTACAACAATGAAAATTTTTGTAATGTGCTGTCTTGTTTCAAAATGTCAGCCACCCTAGAATTTCAAACTGCTCTATCTCAACCATTTTTTAAGATAGAGGTAAAACAAAAAATGCTCTGGAATCCTCGTATCAAGGCCTAACACTTAATTAAAAAATAAATTTGAGTTTTTAACTTTTTTGTATATTTATTTTAGTTTGAAATTTTTAAGTGGCCGCCATCTTGAAACAAAATGGCGGACCAAGCTGGCCAACGAACTCGGTCGAGACACTGGTGATCTTAATACACACAATTAGTTTCATCAAAATTGATTTATAAATACGAGCATTATCGTATGACATGGGTCATATATATATATATATATATATATATATTGATGTCTTTATATTATGATATCTTTTCATTTTGAATTTCAACAATTCATATTGATAAATTTTCTTATACATTATGGTATCGTATATATATTTTTAATATATAATTGATTTTAGCAATCTTTTAAATATTATACGCCTTGATCTCTGCTGCAATTGCGCATTATCATTTGTGTATTTTATATTTGATTTCTACTTGTAGATATCTGATACCTCGTTATAGGAATTTCCAATATTTGATTCATTATTTACATCACACGAAACATATCCTTTTCTAATGCTTTTGTATGATATTGTCCTATCTAATCTATAGATTTAATTATATAATCAGTTCTTGCACTTATGATATATGTAATGTTATTTTATATAATGTTACATTTTCAATAACTATATAATATTATCGAGATTTAACGTTAAACATACTTTGGTAAATTGTTATGATCTGATCGCATAATTCTGAGAAGTCCTTTGGGATATCACTATGGGAGTCTTTGCTTGGATTTTGTAATTTCATGGATATGGTATAATGACTTGATTCATTTGACCTTTTTGTACTAAAAGTCCATTGGTTTTCTGTTTTGGAGGTTCTGCAATGCGAGTTTACATAATTATGGTTATGATTTTATTGAGTTCTTTTTTTTTAGCACTGCTTATTTGATTTGTACATTTTGTATATACTTTCATTTATTCAAGATTTTTATTATTTCTAATTCATTAAATTAATCAAGATTTCTAAATTTCATACATAAATTTTATTCATTTATATTTTCATTCTCTTTTTGATATTGTATTTATATTGTATCAAAAAAAATTTTTTTAATGGCAGTTCTAAGTAAAATTCTCGTTCCCGGCAAAATACACTTTGCATCAATGCAGTGTAGTGCCCGGTACAGGGGCAATAAATGGGTTGTTCCTGGATCGTCATCCAGTGACCATTTTTACTCTCCCCCTCCTCCATTATTTTTTAGATTGTGTAATGATGTTCGTTGCACGACTTGTCCAGTTGCTTCTCAGAAACAAATTGTATCAGATCCTAATTTATCAACTTTTTGTAAAGCATTTAATGTTATTTATAGTATAAATTGTAACTTATGTGGTTTGAAATATGTAGGTGAAACATCAGGTCCATTACATAAACGTATTAATCAACATCGTTCAGACACTTACAAGAACAAAGCAAAAACTTTACAGTCTACAGTAGAAATACAACATTTTCATAAACATAAATTTATCAATACTACAATTGAAATTATACAAATAATAAAAACTAAATCAGAACGTTTGTTTATGGAGTCTTCATATATGAAATATTATAACACTGTTTATCCTTAATAGTGAATTATTTAACAGACCAGTTAAAGTTTTTTCAACAAATAATACTACAGATTATTCTCCTATTTATCTTACTCTAAATCATAATTTAAATAATAAAACAACACGTAACAAGCGTGGAAAGTGTACTGCTACAGTTGTTATTTCCAAAAAATTCATTGTTAAACAAATCAATACTCTTCATCGTAACTATATTAAAAATTACAATTGGTTTTTAATACGAAAATACATTTTTGCTATTAAAAAGAAACAGATAGTACAATATTTAAATGTATTTCTTAGTAAATCTTACTCAAATCATTTCTCTGATATTTTTTATGATCTAATTATAACAAGAGCTAATCTTTTCAACATTAATTTACATGAAAAACAAAAAATTCAAAACACTAATACTCAAATGATTACAACTTTTTCAAATCATATCTTTAATAAAATTAATATTAATTCTATAATTAATGATAAAAACTGTTATTTTCCTATAAATAATCTTCAAATTTCAAAAACATTTAAATATCCTAATACAATCGGAAGAAAGATTTTTAACTATAATGCATTTTCAAAAAATACATCTGATGCTAGTACTTTTCAGTGTAAATGCAATGACCCCACCCTAAAAAATTCATTAATAATGATCATGGACATATAATCACTGGTAATCTTAATATTGTGAATGATTATAAACTACAAAAACTAATGGGTTATGGTACTAAATATAGACTTCCTTCTAAATTTAATGTAAATTCTATTATAAAACAGTTTACATACGATAATGACATTTTTATTTTTAAAATTTCAATCTCATATAGTAAACCTATTGAATATTTTAATCAATGGAAAATACTTGTTATTGAAAAATTAAGTTCGTCTTTGAAACATAATTTATCGCATATGGTTAAAATTAACACAAAACATATGTTCCAGCAAATTACTAAATTACAAAAAAACTATGTAATAACATATATTGACAAATCTCCTAATAATTATGCAATCATATGTAAAGCTTATTATCACCAACTACTTACATCCTGTATTTCTACTAACAATTCTTTTAAAAAAACTAATGAAAATGTAACTGTAAACAATCGTAAAATTCACAGTTATTATAAATAATTAAATATCACTTCTACTAACTTTAACTATCCTTATTTAGTTCTTATACCCAAATTTCATAAAAATCCAATTAAATTTAGGACTGTAACTATAGGATGCAATACATATAATAATATAGCCAATAAACATCTATTAAAAATTCTCAATCAAATTTATACACTGACAACATCCACTGATAATACACATTGTATAAAAAATAGCTATCAACTAGTCAATATTTTGAAAAATCTTAAATGTGTTAACAATATAATGACATACGATTTCAAAGATCTATTTAATAATATAGATTTATTAGATCTACATAATATTATAAATGCATTATTTAATAAGTATCATCATTCACTTAATTTACCAATTCTTATAGATACGGCTTATTTTAAAACTTTAACAAATTTCATTATATATAATAATTATATAATGCATGATAACACGTTATATTTACAGAAAGTCGGTATACCACAAGGGGGATGTACATCTAGTATACTTTCAGACTTATACTTGTATCATGATGAACGTACTTTTATTAACAGTAATATACATTTATATCGTTATATTGATGACATAATTTTAATTGCCACTGATCACACTAATATTTCTATATTTCCAGTTGATTATCCTACTAATTTAGAATTAACGGAAAACCTCCTTTCTAATAATACTATTAACTTTTTAGATCTTAAAATTACACTTAAAGAAAACAAAACAATAATTGATCTATTTGACAAACGTAAAGAATTTAAATTTAAAGTTAATTCATTTACTAATTTTAAATCATGTCTGCATAATTCTGTATATCGTAATATACTCCTTAATCATATTTATAGAATAAAAAGTTTATGTTCTTCTCAACTAATTAACAACAATATTAAAAAACTTATCTATGATGCATTACAATATGGTTTTCCAAAAAAAAAAATCATATATTCCTTAATATATAGTTAGTTCTTATATGATCTTTACAACCAAATTAACACATGCGTTAAAAAATGTATAAAAAATCATATAATCTTATTAAAAATATATATATATATATTATAACAGGACGGTTGGGTGGGTAGACGTTGGATTGAGGAGGTGTGTGGCGGAGTTGTATGGAAAAATACGCATGGTTAATTTATATTATTAATAAAAAAAATAAAAAAATAATAATGGGGGCATTTTGATTTACACAATTGTTTGATATTACACATTTTATAATGGACTGCGGTGTGATTTTTTTTTTATATGTATATTAATTTAGTTAAATTTTCATATTCATTATTTAATTTATTTAAATAAATTTATATTCGTTAATATTCAGAATGTTTTTGTTCTAATGATTTGGATTAATACCTACGGTGGACAATATCATATTAACTTCTAATATAATGTATACTTTTCTACAGTGTTAATATAATAAGTTTTAATTTTTATTAAACGTTCTACCCTTACAACTTATATTAAGTGTTTATAATTTTTTTAACTTTGTATGAAGAAACATTGTATGTGACTAATTCATTTCAATATTTAATTAATATTAATTTAAATTCTTTGTATCTTAATTCAAATATTTAGTATTTTATTTTAATTTAATTTATGTGTTGTTGCATTTTTGCACAATTATTTAATCGTTTTTGTCATTTAATGGTACATATTTTTATGTTGCTTTAATTATTAATTTTTCCATCTTACTACTTATTTTTAACATAGAATTATTCATTAATACATCCATTACTTTATTGTAATTCGATATTCTATTTATTAGTTAATTTCATTTATTTATTATTTAACTAATTGCTATCATTTAAGATAGTAATTTGGTTTAATTATTAAACATTAATTTCCATCCAATACTTTCTATTCAGATTATATTCACTTTTACCAATAGATAGCAGCACTAATGTTCCTGTTTGCTTTGCAATTTTCATATTATTCTAATATTATTTATGGCAACATTGTAAAGCATTTTATATTTCTAAAATTGGCAACATGTAATGATTTTTTTTTTTTTTTGCAATTCATTCCCTAGTTATGTTGTGTTTCATGCTGGTTCTTGTGGAGCACAGGTATCTTTTTTAATCATTATTGGATTTTATACTTTCTGACTTTATTTAATGATTTCGCTGTATAATTTCAGTTTGGCTTCTTTCCTTTTTAATATTGTATTTTATTTTTTATTTTATCACAGGTTTGCTTCATTGTTTATGAGATGTAGTCCCAAAATCATATTCTTTAGCAATGTATGGCTAATATGATGATGAAACATCTCATTTCATTTTATTTGTGGTATTTAGGCATTTGGGACTTGATAATTCTGTCTAAATTCCACAAATTTCATTTCATTTAATTCCATTTATTCAATTTTTAATTTAATTTCTTATTCTTTTAATATGTTTTTGTTTCCATATTCAGTGTGCTGGGGAATCTTTCATTGTCATCTAATTATTACATAATTAATTATTATTTCATTGTATCAGTTGGTGTTATGATAATGTTTCATTTATGGTTATATATATATATATATATATATATATATATATATATATTATATATATATATATATATATATATATATATATATATATATATATATGGATATATCTATATATATAAATCAACATTTGAACGGAGGGTGGTTTTGGGGTCTGGGGGTCATGATCGGTGAAAATATGTCGAAATTTTCCGGAACTGCTCTCCTCCGAACGGCTGCAATAAGTAGCTTTATACTTTTAGGTAGCTTTCAATACAAAAAAATATAAAGCTACCTATTGCAGCCGTATATATATATATATATATATATATATATATATATATATATATGATCTATGTCATACGATAACGCTCGTATTTATAAATTAATTTCGATGAAACTAATTGTGTGTATTAAGCCCATGACCGAGTTCGTTGGCCAGCTTGGTCCGCCATCTTGTTTCAAGATGGCGGCCACTTAAAGATTTAAAACTAAAATAAATGTACAAAAAAGTTAAAAATTCAAATTAGTTTTTGCTTACGTGTTAGGTGTTGGTACAAGGATTCCGGAGCATTTTTTGTTTTACCTCTTTTTAAAAAATGGCTGAGATAGAGCAGTTTGAAATTCTAGGGTGGCTGACATTTTGAAACAAGACAGCACATTACAAAAATTTTCATTGTTGTAATCATTTTCCCAATCACACGCATAAAACTATATATTCATATCCGTTAGTGCCAAATTCTCGCCAAACTTGGCGATATTTGGCGAAATATCGCCAAATTTGGCGACCAAAATATGTTTTCATAAATGAAGCCAACTTGGCTATAGCTCAATAATTTAGCGAATTTCTTATTCAAATTCAGTATTAACGAATTTTTTGTAAACAGTTTCTTTGTATTTTAGCTTGCTGTTTTCGAGTAACATTAGCTAAAATTTTAAAACGAAGATATAGGAAAGCTACCTTTACCTCCCGGTACAGGCCGGAAGAACTTTTTTGTATTGAAAGCTACCTAAAAGGTATAAAGCTACCTATTGCAGCCGTTCGGAGGAAAGCAGTTCCGGAAAATTTCGGTATATTTTCACCGATCCTGACCCCCAGACCCCAAAACCACCCTCCGTTCAAATGTTGATTTATATATATATAGATATATCCATATATATATATATATATATATATATATATATATATATATCTGACCAATGTCATACGATAACGCTCGTATTTATAAATCAATTTTGATGAAATTAATTGTGTGTATTAAGATCACCAATGTTTCGACCGAGTTCGTTGGCCAGCTTGGTCCGCCATTTTGTTTCAAGATGGCGGCCACTTAAAAATTTAAAACTAAAATAAATATACAAAAAAGTTAAAAATTCAAATTTATTTTTTAATTAAGTGTTAGGCCTTGATACGAGGATTCCAGAGCATTTTTCGTTATCACTACGTTTGCGCAGGGGAATATCTTCAAAATGTGTAATTTTCTGTTAGCGAAAGTTTTACTTTCTAAAAGTAAAGTGAAGCAGGCGATTTTTGTTTGTTTGATTGATTTTTCTATTCAAATAAATTGGTCGTATAACTTTTCCCTTTAAAAAAAAAAAAATGTTTTTATTCCTTGTTACCTTTAGTTGACATTGCATTAGATGTACTACACAATTTTTAATTGAAAGAAATTAATGTAATTTTTGCGTGAAAAAGAATTTAACGTCTAAACAATGTAAATTGCATTAAAAAGTGCCATAATTGAAATTTTCAATTCTATCTCTTTCAGGAATGCACCGAATAGTGATTTTGGGTAGAATACCAAATATTCAGCACCCAAGTAAACCGAATGCCGAATTTTCGGTCGGCTGAATATTCCAATGTTCCAGTGTTAAAATATTAAAAGTTTAAATTTAAAAATAGTTTTACCTCATATTTAACACAAATACTGCATCAATTTTCCTTTTTTTCTCTAACTTTTAATTTTATTCTCGAAAACAAACATTATATACTCGAATTATTATATACTCAAAAACAAACATTTAAAAATCGATTTTTGTTTTTGTAAAACCATAATTGGTTTATATGAACTAATATCATTTGCTTTTGTTGAATTATTGCTTATAAATAAATTTAAAAAAAAAAACTTAAAAAAAAAATCATTATTTTATGTGAATACCGTCATTTCATGAATATCGTCATATCTATTAATTACTATCTTCACCAATTATAATATCTCTATGAATATTGTCATTAATATCGTCTTAAGTGTCACTTTTCCTACAAAATAAATAATAATAAACTTTTATTTTAGTATGATTTTATTCCTTAGTTATCTGAATAAAAATTTTCACTTACTGACACTTTGGTTAATCATTAAATTTAGGAATGTTGAAAAGAGATAATAGTTTGAATTTTATATGTTATCCTGTGTGTAAATAATATATTATTTTTTATATATATATTTTTTTTTCTTTTCACAAAAAAATTATTGCTGATATTTATCAATTAAAAATGGCGCGTCTCATACAAAACCTATTGAAAAAACAGAACTGAGAATCAAAGATCGCGCATAGTGACATAAAACAGCGTGTCGCTCCCTATTAGCTAAGGGGTGATATGATTCAACCTTGTAACCTTGGGAACATTTGGGCTGACCGATGTGTCCTGCTCCTGCTCTTAGAACAGAAATACTCTATAGGTCGTGTTTGTAATTTTAGTTTCAATCCTGAGCTTCGGCGAAGAGTTTGTTTTCGATTGTGTTTTTTAGATCATAGCATCCCTTTTGAACATGGGACTTAATAAAATGAACAAATATCGACCGCATAAACGAACAAAGAAAAGCAAGATGAATACAGTATCAGCTTTACGATGGTCATTTCTTCTGCAATTCTCTATAAACAAGCGCCCCACGGTCTGCGTCTTCGAAATCTACCTGTGTCTGTAGGCCGAGCCGTCAGGGATTTTTTTTAGATGCAGGTTTAAACTTCTAAAGAAAAATTAAGGACGAAAATATCTGCAAACAACATTAGTCAAGCCAGAATATCATGTCATTCATTCCATCAAAGTTAAATAAAAACTGATCAAAGATAGCAAGAGACATGCATGAGAAAAAAAATAACAATCGTATTTTAACTTCATTAGAAGATGACGTCATCCGGCGCTTCGTGAAAAACACGGAAAAAAAATAAATTGAGCACATATAAAATAGAATTTAATATAATATAACATAGCATACATTTTAGACTACGTGTAAAATACCACTGCTGCGATCGATCGATTCGATGGTGTCATTTTCTCCAAACATTTGAATTTGAATTTTGCTTTTTAATCATAAATATAAAATAAACCCGTTCGTCCCGCTTTGTTTTCTATTGTGCTATTTATTTATTTTTTTATAATTATTGTTGAGCACGATATTGTTGAGCAGTATTTTATTTTTGTGTCAACAATGATTAGAGAAAAAAAAATTCATTTCACTGAAAAAAACAATGCGGATTTAATTTTTAATCAAAAAACATGTTTTAAAGAAATGTGAGTATACTATGTCAGAAGCCGGTTCAAAAACCTTTTGAATGATAGCTCATTCATTTTTGTGCATTTTGTAAATGCATAGAAAAAGGGATGTTGGCAACAGAAACAATACATATGATTAACTAATGTAAAATTTTAAAGCATATGTAAGTACAAGGAAGTCAGAAATTATAACTTATTGTATGATAAATCTAAAACTTCAAATAGGAAAAACTACATAAATAAATTTTTATTCTTAAAATGAAAGCTTATATAAAACATTAAACTACATACAATTTGGTATAATTGCAACTCAAGTAATTTATATATATATATAAAAGAAATCGGTCTCTTATCACAGTTATTTTGTAATTTATTTTTAGTTTATATAATTCGTGTAATAAATAAAAATGTGCTTTAAAATTTTTATCACTTTAAGGTGATTTTGATGTTCGAAAATAGTAGAAGGAAAACAGCGTAAAGGTTGGCAGCTATGCAAACATTGTAGATGTAGCTTTAACGTGTATCAAATGGTACTGTTAGTATATTTATTGTTGCTAGCGATTTTCTGATTCATTTTTAAGCATAAAAGAATAATAATTGCAAGCATGTTTATTGAAATAATTTGGAATCGAAAAGTTTTTTATTTTCAAATAAAGGAATTACATCTTTAGCTATAGGTGATTATTGTCTCAGGACGGCAATCTGTTCCTTTCCTGTGCTGTCGCGTCCGAAAATTCAGTTTAAAATGACAGCTTTGACAGCATTATTTGAAAAACTTTTGCCTTTACAGGAGAACGAAAAAAAAATTTATAACATAGTTTCTTAATAAGTTTGTGAATAAAAATTAATTAAAAAATGTGTCAGAAAGTGCACAGTTTAGATTTCAGAACAGCTTTAAATAAATAAAATGTATATGCAAAAAAATTAAGTCAGTAAATAAAACAAATGCATTATGTAATAAAATTTTATTAAATATATTTACTGTTAATTATCATATATTTAAAATTCTAAATATTTTTTCTGTTTAATTAAATTTATCTTACAAAGCTTCGCTTAATCTTAATTATTATTTTTTTTTCAATTTCGGTTCAGATTACTGGATTTCTACTGATATGGGTAAGCAGTAATATTGATGTACAGTGCTTCCCCCCAAAATTGAACCATTAATTTGGATAGCTAAATACATTAACAATGTAACTCCAAATTTGAGGAAATATAATTAAAACATATCAATATTGCGGAAATTCTTAATCTAGATCATTTAATTTAAAAGCGTTATTTAGCGCAGCTATTTACCTCCTGTAACATTACAAAATCCCATTTTAATTATAGCTAAACCAATTGTTTCTCTCAATAACATGAGATTACAATTGACTAATCGATAACTATAAAAAGAAGAAAAAAACTGACTTAAACCGCGCTGGAGGTCTGCATGAGATGAAATTTTCACGCCCGGGCCCGGCCCCGGGCCGAATGAAGCGATCTTGTTCCGGAGTCCCCCAGAAAGTAAAATCCAAAACCAAAACCCATCCTCTATACAGATCTGTAACCAAAAGCTAATCTCTAATCTTCTAACTTATATTTACTTGGCACAGCGTGTCTGTGTTTACCCGGAATCGTCTTCAAACAGGAAGTGACGTTTCCACGAAAATGGGGTTACTAGAAAAAGAAGTTTTTCGCCCATGCGAAAGTCAGCGCCATCTATTGAGTAAAGGCGATTTTCATACTATCTGACGCTCCCTTTTAAGAGGTTACTTTACTTACGCGAAAACACCCGTTCGCTAATGTTAATCTTATGGAAGAAAAAATTTTAAATATTTTATTTGCATTTCAATAGCTTTAAATATTTATTTTTCTTTTTTTTTTTTTTTTCATTCGATGGCTGAGGTCGCACTCTACAAAGACAGTTTTTTACTTTTTCGATTTTGTTTAGAAGTATTTTATATTAAGATACTTTCATTTTAGGAACCGGTTTCGAAAGTGAAAGTATCCTCATAAAAAAAAAAAAAAAAAAAAAAAAAAAAAATCTGCAAACAAAATCGAAAAAGTAAAAAAGGCCTTTGTAGAGATCGACCTCAGCTGTTCAATGCAAAAAATCATTTAAAAATATTGAAATGCAAACGAGATATTTAAAAAAAATTCTCCTATAAGATTAACATTAGTAAGCGGATCTTTTCGCGTGAGTGAAGTAGCCCCTTAAACGGGTACAAGAGAGGAAAACGCTCTATAATTATAGTTTCTTTAAAATTGTTAGGCTAGAAATTAGAAATTTAACATGGTATTCACTTTTAAGACGCAAACGCTCGTTAAGAACGGATTTCAAGAAATTTTAAAGTTAATAGAGCGAAATCAGCGGAAAACGTTCTAAATTTACGATAATTCTGAAACTACCGAAAGGAATTTCTAAAACCTCTTTTTCTATAGAATAGGCTGTGGAAGACGTTTACAAATAGGCTGTATTTTATTCGTTTTTTTTTCCAAAGGGGGGAAGGGGTCAAATGTGTTAGGGTGAAGTTTTTCTGTTTTAATTGATAGTATTTTTATTATAAGTAGCGGTATAATTTTCACTTCATGTTAATAGGCACATAAATACTGCTTCGTAGATTTTAATAATGTTTTCTGTGTTCAAAAATTGTTCTAGTTTCATGCTCACAAAGCTTTAGACTTCGTTAATGTGAAATAACTTGATTGACTTTGGTGTTTACTTATAAATTATCCAGCCCTCTAAGCGGTTTGCCCATATTTTTCCGTTTCTCAAAAACTACTTAAATCGGCTGTATACAAAAATATTTTTAACAGAACATATTTTTAACATATTTTAAAATATATGTCAGATAAAGAGATATGAAGGGTATTTTAGAAATAAACCGTGAGAGAAAGTTTAAATTAACATTAGTTTTCTGAGCATTTTTATGAAAATGCAGGAAAGTCCTCAGACGCTCAGATGGTTAGCATATTATTTGCATAGATTATTTCTTTCTTTCTTTCTTTTTTTTTTTTTTTTTTGGATCTTCTATAGATATAGTATATATCATGGGTATATATATCATGGGTGAAATAATGAAATTTTAAAATTATTTTCAATTAAAACATCTTTCTTTAACCCTTTCACGGGCAAGGTACTTATTTCTGTTGCTAAAGTATTAAAGTGATTAATTGACAGTAGGATTCACAAACAATCTTATTTGGAAATAAGTAACGGCTTTTCTTCAAGTAAGATATAAAATTAAAATTTACTTCCAAAATTCAGTGCCAATGTAGTATTTGGGAATTAAAATTAAGTGAGAGAGAACATATATGTCCACCGCCCTTCAAGGGGTTAAAGTTTTTCCATTTATTTACAATCAAAACATGTTATTAGACTAATCAATCGTATTTTCAAATTGCATTTTAACCTTAGTCGATAGTATTTTTTTGGCAAAAATTGATTATAGCTAAATTTCAACATCATTGCTAAGAGATCGCCAGAAAATACGCCAAATGAAAAGTTAGGATCGTGGTTCTGCTGTTGACAATTGCAACCCCACGCCTCATACTCAATGCAAGGTGGTTAAATATAGTAAACCTCTTATACTACTTTGGCTCAATGTCTGATAATAAAATTTTTTCATACTTTCTGATAATAAAATTTTATGAGGAAATTGTGAACTTTCTGATTTAGGTGCATCAAAATGTTTCCTGTGAAATTCTTTATTTTAACAGTTTTGTCTGTTTACGGAATTGTTGAGTGTAAATATGAACCAACGTGGGAGTCTCTAGACTCAAGATCTCAACCAGACTGGTACGATCAAGCAAAAATAGGGATATTTTTGCATTGGGGTGTATTTTCGGTCCCTAGTTTTGGTTCAGAATGGTTCTGGAAGTACTGGAATTCTAAAAATACTTCATATTCGGCGGATTACGTAAGCTTTATGAAGAGAAATTACAAGCCCGATTTTGGTTACCAAGATTTCGCACCTCAATTTACCGCTGAATTTTATGATCCTGACAAATGGGCAGATATTTTTCAAGCGTCAGGTGCAAAGTAAGAGATAATGCTTTTTTTTTTTTTTTTTTTTTTTTGGCAACGTGGTTACATAAAATGTTAAACAGAAAATGTCTTATATTTTAGAACAATTGCGAAACTTATTTTTTATGTTATAGAAGTTTTTTTTAACACTTTTCAACATAGTTGAAAAGCGTTTATGAATTCAATTTGTCTGTCTGTCTGTCAGTGTTTTAATCCTTTCCGGCACAGTGGTCCCACTCCGGGCACACCTAATTTTAATTCCAAACTTGCATTCGGCACGAAGAATATTTTAATAAAATTTTGCTTATACAATGAAAGCTTAAAATAAGGAGTTCCTATTTTCCAAAAAAGTCGTTTGTGAATTCCGGTGTCAGTCAGTAATTTCGCATTTTACGAACAGAATTTGTCTGTGCCGGAAAGGGTTAACTCCCATAAATATACTCATATTAAAATGTCATTTTTATACGTTAATCAAGTTTACCATAGAATGTTCGCTATTGAAAATAAAGTGTGTAAGCATTTATAGTTTGTTTACGTTTACAAGGACACACAAAATAATTCCGCTACATTGTGATCCATGGGGGAAATCGTTTGCGGTGCATTTTGTTTAAATTGCCTATTTAGATATCTCATGCTATTGTATAAAACAATGAAATTCCTTAGTAATATGTTTTAGTGTTGAAAATGTTTCATAATTTATGCATGATGCATGATTTTGCGTTCTTGTTTATTTTATTGCTAAACAAAAAGCAATCTTGCATTAAGTTATTTTAATTGGGTATCAAGATCTAAATATGGAATGAATGACCGAATTGCACCAATATTCGAAGAGAGACTTCGTCAATTAGGTTCTTGGCTCAAAGTAAACGGGGACTCTATTTACGGCTCAACACCCTGGAAAGCACAAAACGACTCTGTAACCCCTGGTGTATGGTGAGTTTGCTTTCAGACATTATACTTTATAATTATTCAAAGAGAATTGAAAGAGCAAAATGGAATTGCTCAATCAATATAAAGGTTTAACAATTTTTAAACTAAGAGGAACAAAAAATGAATAAAAATATAAGAAGGATTTTCCTAGTAGTATTTCTATTCCTCCTTAAATAGCATTTATGTTGTATATATATTATTCAATATGGAATTTTTATTCAGTTGTAGCGTATTTTCATGTAATTTTTACTACAAAACTTTCATTTCTATCTTATCATAAGATACAGAGGGTGTTCGCACATTTTTTAGTACAGAACTTTTTTACATAAAATATTTGTGTTTTAAATGTTCATTTTGTAACCTTTATTCTGTACTACCTTTCTATACCGTAATTTACATGACAGCAATGTCTTTTGTAGTTTTGGAAGAGATATTTTGGCCCATTTCTCTTGAATAGCTTTCCAAATCCCATGAAGGGTCGACATTTGGATTATGCACTTTTTAAAAGTCCAAAAGCGCAAAAATCCATGGGTGATACATCAGAAGATTTAGCAGGTATATCAGTGAAGGGTATAGCCCTGACACCCGTTTCTCGTTCTATTTTTTCCAGGAAATTAACAGTGGATTGCGATGTGTGGTTGCTTGCTTTATCTTGATGGAGTTCAACAGGTTGATGACATTGGGGGTAAATACATTATAAACACACTCAAAAAAGAATTCTCTTGTTGAGGTTGTTGTATATTTTCTTTCGGAGAAACGACTGTTTGTTTGCTTATCAAAAGTAATCTCTGGAACTTCGAACCAAAGTCTTTCGGTATTATTTAGTGGTAATAAATTCTGCTTAAACATAGGCTACTTTTAATTTCGGTACCTCTGTCCTTAAGAGGTTACTTCACTTACGCGAAAATACCCGTTTGCTAATGTTAATCATATGGGAGGAAAAAAAAAATTAATATTTCAGTTTCGTTTCAATAGAGAATGTGCATGTGACGTCACGAAGCCGTAAAGAACGAACGGTAGGCAAAACATACGCATGCCTACTGTATAGTTAGCTGTGTTATATGCTTATTATTCATATTTTTTTAATTAATTATTCATTAATTTTGCCTTTCTTAATTGCAGCGGATAGCCCAAGGTAGGTCCTGATGCACCTGAGGCTCGGATTTTTTATTTTTTGAGACCCCGGCCCTCTGGGCCCCCTTAAAGATTTTTGCCCTAAATTGTTAATAATTTACCCAATTTTTATCCGATCCTCATCGTTTTTGGGGCCTTTTTTCCGTTTAGCTTTCACCCCCATTTCTACGTTCTAGTTATGAACCTGGCCCCCTAGGACCTGGTACGGGGCCCGTTGAAGTTAATTTTGTTTCCTAAACTGATAATTACTTGTCCTCTTTTAATCCGATTTGCTTAGTTTTTGGGGCCTTTTCTTCATTTAGTTATTTCCCCATTGCTACTTTCTAATTAGGACCCTTCATCTTAGGGCCCTGCTCAAAACTATCGGCTGGCCCCTTTTTGGGCCCCCTACTATAGTTCCCCTAAAAATCGTCCGATTCACTAACTTTTTTTTTTCTAACAACTTAGAACTTCCAGCTACAACATGAACAATAAAAACAAAAACAAAAAAATTCGATGAAGATCCGGGCCCCCTCGGCCCTTTGAAGTTTTTGCTCCCTAAATTGTTAATACCTTGTCCCCTTTTAATCCGATTTTCGTTTTTGGGGCCATTTCTCCATTTAAATTTCCCCCCATTTCTTTCCCCCATTCCAGTTAGGAGCGTTCATCTTAGGGCCCTGCTCAAAACTATCAGCTGGGCCCTCTTTGGGCCCCCTACTATATTTCTCCTAAAAATCGTCCGATTCACTAACTTTTTTTTTCTAACAACTTAGAACTTCTAGCTACTACATAAACGACAAAAAAAAAAAAAAAAAAAAATAAGGGGAGAAGATCCGGGCCCCTCGAAGTTATTGTTCCCTAAATTGTTAATACCTTGTCTCCTTTTAATTCGATCTTCGTTTTTGGGGGCGTTTTCTCCATTTAGTTATTTCCCCATTTCTACATTCCAGGTAGCCTCAAGTGGCCTCAAGTGGTTGGGGGGGGGGGGGGGGGGAGAGAATAGGAGTTTAAGAAGAAAAAAAATCATAACTTTGTCAATTCACAAGTTATCAAATCCGCTAATTTATTACAAATCCTCTTAATATTATCTACAACTTTTATATTGACAAGTTTTTTTTTATAAAACCAACCCTTACAGAAAATTTTTTTTGTGTGCTCCGCCTACAGACACAGGTAGATTTCGAAGTGAGCGGTCCCAACTGCCGCACCATGGCAAAAAGGTCATTTCTTCTGTAATTGCATCTTCGAAATTTACCTGTGCCTGTAGGCCAAGCTGTCAAGGATATTTTTTTAAATATTAATTTTCTTTTTCGGCATCAACTTACGTTTACTCACCACAGTCGTAAATTAGAAATCGCGTTACTGTTAAAGATAAGGGGTTAAGTTTAGAAAGTGTGGGGGGGGGGGAATGCATCTGTAAATTAAATATCGCGTTAATGTTAAAGGAAATTCGTTAAATTTACAGGGGTGCATATTCCACCGCCTGGGGACTCATTTTTTTATTGGGTTCTAAAGGCTCGATTTCAACAGGGTTTGGTTCATTCGACTCGATATTGAAAACTTGAGTTTTTTTTTTTTTTAATTTATTATCACGGGCGCTAGTCAGTTCGTTATTAATAAATGTTTGGTTCGATTTTGAGTAACTGGATATCATATTTTGTTACAAAATGTTATTTTTCACAAAAATATAACAAATTTCAGAAAAATAAATTTATTTTTCACAAAATGCCCCCCTTCCCCCTCCAAGAAAAAAAAACTGCATCGACACCTGATTAAATGCTTTTTAAATGGTAAGGTTTTTTCAAAAACATGGCATCTATTTTTTTTTTTTTTTTTTTTTTTTTTTTTTTTTTTTTTAGATTAAATTATATAATTTGCTTTTACAAAAAAAAAAAAAAAAAAAGAAAGAGTAAAATGTTTCTTAAAAAAATATCACCCTTAGTACTTCATTAAATGTTTCATATAAGTCAATTTTTTGTTTTGTCCTGTTTTTATACATATTATTAGAATAGTAAAAATATTTTTTTTAAACCTAAGGAATGTTTATTTAGTATAAAAATTATTTCAGCTAATAAAACCGAATTCTGACAAAACTTATGCTTCAGTTTCATAGATTTCCTTGTCATAATACAACATGTTAAAATTATATAAAAGTGTTTCAGAAAATAAGCAGTTTTGATTTGAGAACACTCATAGGTATCATTTTAATCGATCATTTAATCTGAATATAATGAGATTTGTAAACATTTTCCGATTAGCTCAAGCAATAAAAAGTTACCATACGAACAAGAACAACTTGAACTACAAGTAGAAAAAAAGTAAATAAAACGTTAACTTTACGACATAATTAAAAAAAAAAAAATTAAAATTAAAATCTTTCTTCTACCAGCTACAACAAGTTGAAACGCTTCTTGAGCACTTGAATTCTTCCCTGGAAACTTTTTTAAATAAGTTTCAATATCTGATGAAGCAACCGATGGCCAAAAAGCCATATCTGCTTTCCAATCTGCATCCACAATAATATACGGATCATCTAAAATAATAACACTATTATTCGGTTTGACAAATCTAAGCTTTGTTAAATAATCTTGATTAGCAACAGAATCTAAGTTCTGTGCATAATCTTATAAAAGAAAATTTGTTTTTGAATAAATATGATCCATAAATTGAATGCAAAAATTTCGCTTTCTCATAGGAAACCGTAGGAAATAGCGCATTGAGCGGAAATGTTTTGCCTACCGAAGAGGCGTGGTCTAGTGAGGAACCAGTTTGTTGACAAACATGCACATTCTCTATAGATTTGAATTTTTATTTTTATTTATTATTATTATTATTATTATTATTATTATTATTGTTGTTATTTGCATTCGATACATGAAGTCTGTCTCTACAAAGGCCATTTTTTACTTCTTCGATTTTGTTTACAAGTATGTTATATTAAGATATTTTCACTTTAGGAACTGGTTTCGAACGTGAAAGTATCCTCATAAAAAAAAGATCTGCAAACAAAATCGAAAAAGTAAAACAGGACTTTGTAGAGATCGACCTCAGCTGTTCAATGCAAAAAATCATTTAAAAATATTGAAATGCAAATGAGATATTTTTAAAATTTTCTCCCATAGGATTAACATTAGTAAGCGGGTATTTTCGCGGAAGTGAAGTAGCCTCTTAAGCGGGTACAAGAGAGAAAAACATTCTAGAATTATAGTTTCTTTAAAATTGTTAGGCTAGAAATTAAAAATTAGACATGGTATTCACTTTTAAGACGCAAACGCTCGCTAAGAACGGATTTTAAGAATTTCTAAAGTTAAAAGACCGAAATCAGCGGAAAACTTTCTAAATTTACGATAATTCTGAAACTACCAAAAGGAATTTCCAAAATTATTTTTCTATAGAATAGACTGTGGAAGACGTGTACAAATAGGCTGTATTTTATTCCTTTTTTTTTTTTTTTTTTTTTTTTTTTTTTGCAGAGGGGGAAAGGGGTCAAATGTGTTGGGGGTGAAGATTTTCTGTTTTAATTGATAATATTGTTATTAGAAGTAGCAATATAATTTTCACTTCATGTTAATAGCCACATAAATACTGCTTCGTAGATTTTAATAATGTTTTCTGTGTTCAAAAAGTGTTCTAATTCCATATGCTTGCAAAGCCGCAGGCTTTGCTAATGTGAAGTAACTTGATTGACTTAATGAAAGCTGGTGTTTACTTATAAATTATCCAGTCCTTTAAGCGGTTTGCCCGTATTTTTCCGCTTCCCAAAAACTACTTAAATCGGCTGTATAGAAAAATATTTTTAACAGAATTCTATTTTAAAATATATGTCAGATAAAGAGATATGAAAGGTATTTTAGAAACAAACCGTGAGAGAAAATTTAAATTAACTTTAGTTTTATGAGCATTTTTATGAAAATGATGGAAAGTCCTTAGACGCTCAGAGGGCTAAGGTCTGTCTCAAAAGTTTATGCACAAGCATAAAATGTCAATTTTCAAAGAATTATAAAAAGTTAGAATGAATAACATTTTTTTATTTGCAGATTTCGCAATATTATTTAAATAAATTATATCAAAAGTAGAAAAAAATAAATTACATAATTGTAAGAAATATAATTTTAAAAAATAAGTTTAAAAAAAAACTGTCTCAAAAGTTTACGCACAATGTCAAAAACAACCAGATTTATAAATTTTACAGAACTTTTACTGACAAATTATTTTTCCGGGATTTTGGATTAATTCAAATAAACGTGCATACATCGAAATTATTAGTTTTTGTAAGGTTTCTGGTGGCAAAGAGGACCCATGCTTTCTCAATAGCCTCTTGGAGTTCTTCAATAGAGTCATACTGCTTTCCATTGCCGTAAACCTGGCAGGTTAAAATACCCCAGACATTCTCAATCGGGTTTAAGTCTGGACTTAAAACTGGCCAGTCAAGAACTTTAACATTTTTCTGAGATAGCCAAAATTTTGTAGAATGTGATATGTGGATTGAGGCATTGTCTTGTTGAAAAGTCCATTCAGGAACCCTTCAAAATGTCACCGAATGGAAACAAATGTTGGTTTAGCGTCTCTTGATACTTTTTAAAATCTTGTCTTCCTTCTTAGGAAAAGCCAGAGAGGTCTGGCCATTCAATTCAAATGCCCCCAAACCATGACAGATTTACCACCTTGCTGCCTGCTGAAAAATGCCCTTGGTTCCTTTCGTAAATCCTGCCAATACGCATTTCAACCATCAGGGCCATCTAAGTTCTACTTTTTATCATAGCTGAATAAAACAGTAAGCCACTTGTCCCCGTAGGACATGTGTTTTTTAGCCCAGTTCATTCTTGCCTGTTTGTGATGTAATTTGGGAGACGGTTTGCGAGCCATTTTCTTTAGTATGATGTAATCACACTCTTTAATACGTCTATGTACAGTGTCTTTGGACACCTGTACACTGAGATTATTTTTAATTTGCCGTATGGACATATTTTGTCTCGATACCAATCTCCGTATTCTTCGATCAGTCTGAACAGCCGTCATACGTGGTCGTCCACATCTTGGTTTCCGCTTAAAATTATCATTTCTTGAGAGTACTTGATATATAACTCGCTTTGATCGATTTAAAACTTTTGCAATTTCAGAAACAGTTTTATTTTGCGATTTCAATTTAAAAACTTTCAAAATCTCACATTTTTGTGAATTCTTTACCCTTCAGCATTTTTAAAACGAGAGGAAATAAATTCTCCACCTTTTATACTTTTATAAAAGTGCAATATGATGTCCTACAACGTCATTACACACGGCCAATCCCGTGTTTCTAAAAAAATTTGCATAAAGTGCTTAAACTTTTGAGACAGCGTTTCTTCAAGAAAAAAGAAAAATTAAATAAAAATAAATATATTTTTTATTTTAACCTCCCAAAATGGCTTATTTTATTTTATTTTGATTAAATGTCGAGTATTTATTGTAAATTAGCATAAAATATTTTCTTCTTCAATTATTTTAAACCAGATTTGCATAATATTTGCATAGAATATTATTATTTTTTATTATTTGGATATTCTATGGGTATAGTACTTTCTGTCATGGGTGAAATGATGAAATTTTAAAATTATTTTCAATTAAAACATCTTTCTTTAACCCTTCCAGGGGCAAGGTACTTATTTCTGTTGCTAAAATATTAAAATGATTGATTAACACAAGGATTTACAAACAACCTTATTTGAAAATAAGTAACGGCTTTTAGTCACGTAAGATATAAAATTAAAAACTACTTCCAAAATTCAGTGCCAATGTGGCATTTGGGAATTAAAATTACGTGGGGCATATATGTCCACCGCCCGTCAAGGGGTTAAAGATTCTCTATTTATTTACAATCAAAACATGTTATTAGACTAATCAATCGTATTTTCAAATTGCATTTTAACTTTTGCCGATAGCAATTTGGCATAAACTGATTACAGCTAAAATTCAACATCATTGCTAAGATATCGCCAGAAAATTCGCCAAGCGAAAAGTTGGGGTCGTAGTTGTGTTGTTGACAATTGCAACCCCACGCTTCATACTCAATGCAAGGTGGTTAAATATAGTTAACCTCTTAGGCTCAATGAGAGCACTGTTCGATAATAAAATTTTATCAGGAAATTGTGCAGTTTCTGATTTAGTTGCATCAAAATGTTTATGTCTGAGATGTTTCCTGTGAAATTCTTTGTTTTAACAGTTTTTTCTGTTTACGGAATAGTTGAGTGTAAATATAAACCAACCTGGGAGTCTTTAGACTCAAGATCTCAACCAGACTGGTACGATCAAGCAAAAATAGGGATATTTTTGCACTGGGGTGTATTTTCGGTCCCTAGTTTTGGTTCGGAATGGTTCTGGAATCACTGGAATTCTAAAAATACTTCGTATTCGGCGGATTACGTAAGCTTTATGAAGAGAAATTACAAGCCCGATTTTGGTTACCAAGATTTCGCACCTCAATTTACCGCTGAATTTTATGATCCTGACAAATGGGCAGATATTTTTCAAGCGTCAGGTGCAAAGTAAGAGATAATGCTTTTTTTTTTTTTTTTTTTTTTTTTTTTGGCAACGTGGTTACATAAAAGATTAAACAGAAACTTTCTTATATTTTAGAACAATTTCGAAACTTATTTTTTTTATCTTATAGAAGTTTTTTAACACTTTTCAACTTAGTTGAAAAGCGTTTATGAATTCAATTTGTCTGTCTGTCTGCCAGTGCTTTAACTCCCATAAACATACTCAGATTAAAATGTCATTTTTATACGTTAATCAAGTGTACTAATGTTCGCGGGACACACAAAATAATTCCGCTACATTATGATCTATGGTGAAAATCGTTTGCGGTGCATTTTATTTAAATTGCCTATTTAGATATCTCATGCTATTGTATAAAACAATGAAATTCCTTAGTAATGTGTTTTAGTGTTGGAAAATGTTTCATAATTTATGCCTGATGCATGATTTTGCGTTCTTGTTTATTTTATTGCTGAACAAAAAGCAATCTTGCATTAAGTTATTTTAATTGAGTATCAAGATCTAAATATCGAATGAATAAAAATAAATTAATAATGATATGCATGAGTTTCATGCAGCGCGGAATGCATTAATGGGGGCACAGGAGTATTTTCGGCTTGATTAAAAAAAACAGGAAAATAAGGAGGAAATATGATGGGTTTTTTTTAATATCTAGGAGCTTGATAGAAATATATAGGTATTTACATAATGAAACACATATTTTGAACTTTTAAAAACTAAGTTTGTATTAATTTTTATTCAAAAATGGCCCTTTTGGATTTGATATTTTTCGATGTTAAGGGGCGTGTTGCCTTACGTTAGTAACATAGATTTTTCTGATGGATTTGAACTGAATCTACTTAAGTAACGGGAAACGAAGGTATTTCAATGTAAATCGAGTAAAGTTTGCGTCCTAAAAATCAAAATGCAAATAAACAATCTCACAAATAAAAATTCAACAAAATAAAAATGCAAAATGTAATTAAAAAAGTTTGTTTAAAAATATTCTTAAAATTTTGCATGAGTTCTTCAAATAATTTCCAAGATTATAAGCTTTAAAACTTTCGGCATTTTAAAGATAAGCAACTTCTTAATCATAATCTATATTAATAAAAGAAAGGTGATTGTCTCTCTCTGTGTGTCCTTGTTGGTGATGGATAGATAAAAATTTACCGCACGTAGAGGTCTGCAAATTTGGATAAGGATAGACGAAGTCCGAATGTTATACGAATGGATAGACAGGCCCGAATGCACTTGTGAGTCAGAGTTTTCACTGTCTGATAATAAGACGAGATATTAATTAAAAACTTTAATAAACGAGCTTCAATTTTTGGAAATTCACCGGTGTGAAGATAGCTTCCGAACACATCGAGGAAATCATCGGTTTTTCAAAGCAGACGGAGAGAAATTGGTGCCAGCTTATCTTCATTTTGTAACTGCCTGTTTGGATTATGACGAAAAAAAAAAAAAAAAAAAAAAATCATTTATATAAATTTCACTTATGATTTTGGATAGCGTGGCACAAAAGATAAATCAATTTATTGAAATAAATACATTTCAATGCATAATATAGGCTCAGTGAAAGTAATATATTTAATAGTGTATTGGAAAATTAAAAGTATTGTTTGTATGTGTAAATATACTTTAGAAGACGAGCCAAAAATAATTTAAATTGAATTTTATAACAATCCTTTTAAATTCATGTGAAGGTGTCACTCGAATTTTGATATCATTTCTTTTAAAACCCATATTTTAAATTCAGGAGAGATATGAATGAAAAAGCATCAGCGAATAAATTTTATATATCTTTTCATTTTAAAAATAATAATTGCATCTGTGAATGTAAATAAAACGAAAAAGAAAATGCTGATCTTTTTTTAAATTATTAACATAGCGTCATTCAAATTTGATATCATTGCTTTTAAGACCAATATTTAAAATTCTTAGAGCCAAAAGAAAGTGCTGCGTCACAACTTTGAACCCGTTAAGGGTTTTTGTACAGATAACTGTTACATATTATTAAAGATGACATTAATACATTAAAAGTGAGGAATGAAGAAAAATATAGTTTTATCTCGATCAAACTTATAATTTTTATTACAAAGTAGTTGTTTTAACTCATACTTCTACATTATCAACATTTAAAATTGTTTTCATTAATCAAATTAATATCAATGTAAATACAAATTAATAGTCAGATTTAAGGCTCAGTTATATTTTGTTTGTTAGATGCAAAATTCGCCAATCATTCGGGGAAAATATCACAAAATTCTATTGATAAAATGGGACTGCAAACAAACCAGTTAAAAATGTGTCCTTTTTAACACTTTCCAACCTAGTTGAAAAGTGTTTGTGACTTCGGTTTGTCTGGCCATCTGCCGTCTGCCGTCCGTGCTCTAGCTCGCGTAAATATGCTTGGATTGCACCTGATTATTTTTGTATGTTACTGCCGTCTACTACAGCATGTTCCCTATTTCAAATGATGGATGAACTTATAGTTTTTTAACAGGGAGAGTCAAAAGTATTCCGTTACAGTACAGTCAATGGGTCGTTGTAGAAAAAAAGAAAAGAAAGATACACCGCATATATTTTAATTGTAAAACTGTCGCATAGGAAAACGAAAATAACCATTTTATTGTGAATTATGTCTTCTTTCAATTTATGTAGAAAAAAATTTAGGAAGCCGTCAGGATATTAAAAGTATGCTTTGAAATTTGCAATACGAATACCTAGTTTTGATATCATATATTTTTTTCAATAAATTGTACCCATCTATACCAAACGATAAGTCATTCAATGAACTAGTTTAGAAACTATGAAGATTTTTGTTATAATTTTTATGTTACAATACATTTTTTTTCGAGTATCAATTTCATATTTTATATATTTTGAAATTAATATTAATAAAATGTGTATTGTATTCTATAGAAATTTAACAGAAATAGATATCTAGAAACTCTAAATGTGCAAATCCAAAATTACAGCTCATTCTGTCAAGCGGATTTTGAGTTGGTCTTAAAACACTACCCCCCATGGCAGTAGTGATGGGCATAACGATTATTTTGATTATTCGAATGAATCATTTGAACATGCGCAGAAGCATATCTGTCAAACTTCAATTTTTTTTTATTATTCAATTACTACCAGAAATTTAAAAAAAAAATAAATAAAAAAAAAAGTTTTTGCAGAAACTTTTTTTTTTTCAAAATTTCTGATAGTAATTGAATAATAATAATAATAAAAATTGAAGCTTGACAGATATGCTTCTGCACATGCCCGAATGATTCATTCGAATAATCAAAATAATCGTTATGCCCATCACTACATGGCAGATTGTTTTGAATTTGTCAAAGAGGAGTTCCAAATTTTACATCTGTATAATTCCTAGACTACTTCACCGAATGACTTCCCGTTTGTTATCGGAAGGTGAAATTTAAGGAAGAATCCAATAGGATGTAAAAATTTGGTATTCGTACTGAAAATTTACCTATTATATTTTTTACTGTTTAAATATGGAAACGGTACTCTAAGCTTCTGTCCCCTTCTAAAACATAAATTGAAAGAAGACATAATTCCCAATCGAATATAGATATTTTTATTTTTCAGTGCGACAGCTTGAAAATTAAAATATATGGATTATGTATATATATATATATATATATATATATACTGAATACAAGGTGTCCCATCAAAACCGCACTGTGTACAGACAGATTCCTCTCCTGGAGTACATAAAAAATGCCCAAAGAACTATATCTCTACGACTCATAGTTTTCGAAAAAAATGCGAAAGAAAAGTATGACGACATATCCGTTAGAACAAAAAAACTTTATTGGAAGCATGAACATTGGTATATTCACGAACGGAATACATTATTACCATACAAAGATTAACGGTAGTTTCTAGATGCAGCCTTTTAAATACCATTCAAACAACGCTTTGACATCATTCCACGGCGCGCGCATGCATGCCTCAAGAAGTGCGGGGGATATTTTTCGCATATTCGTTAGCAAACATATGCAAATACCGATGTTCATGTTTCCAATAAAGATGTTTTTCCTTGCGCCGGATATGGCGTTATACTTTTCTTTCGCTTTTTCTTGAAAATTAAAGGTCCCAGAAGTATAGTTCTTTGGGCATTTTTTAAGTACTCCAAGCGAGGAATATGGCTGTGTAGAGTTTGGGCGGTCTGAATGGGACACTCTGTATATATATTGTGCTATCTTTTCCTTTGATTTTCACACATCTGATCTCATTCTAAATATATGTATACACTATATGGCCATTAATGACCGGCAACTTTCAATTTTAGACATTTTGTCCAATATTTAAAAATATACTTGTCAGATTCTTCTGGAATTTTAGGATTAAAAAAAACAGGTTTGACTTCATATTTATCAATGTCGATTTGATAAGGAGGACAATTAGGGGGCTAAAAAAATATTAAAGAAAAAAAAGAATACTTTGGATCACCCTGTAAAATAAAACGCACGAAATGATCTATCGCTACAGGATATACATAGGTAGACATTGCACAATATGTGTATTCATTTGTGTAAGAATACCGTGTATATTAATAAAGATATAGCAATTTTTTTACAAATTAAAAAAAATTCTTGCATGTTTTTTGCTTATAACATACACGGTTTTTAACCAAATTTAACGCCAGTTTCAGAAAAAATGACAAAATGTAGAAGAAATAATATAGTGCTATTGGAATATAAATATATTAAATATTTAAAGAAATATGGGCAGTTGTATAAAATAATTTTTATCTGCGCATGCGCGAACGATAACAAGGATTTTTTTGCATAATTTAATAGTCAACTCTATCGAGCAACTTATTAAAAAAAAATCAGTCAAATAGCGTAAAAATTTAGAGAGATATCGGCGTTAGAGTGAGCTCTTTTTTAGCTTCTCACAAAAACTTGTTGAATGATAAGAGATTGTTCACAAATTGTCATGTTTAATTTTTATACTATATTTCATTTTTTATTGATACTTTAGTTTGCCTTGGAAAACATCATTTCACTAGGTTATAATAGTTTTGGACGGATCCTTTGATTTTGATTATTCTTTTTTAGTTCGAATAAACTCGTTAGGGTAGTTTTTCAAAGAGAACTAAAGTATCATTAAAAATTGGAAACTAGTATGAAAATAAACAAGTTGGAAATTGTACATCAAACGTGACAAATGAGGTGCGTTCGTACTATAGCTAGTGATATAAATATTCAGATCTTGATGATTTTTAATTGTGTAAAATGAATTATATCGTCTGCAGATTAATTTCTGTAATAAAATAAGTATCTCGGTCGCTTGACGATTAAACTTCGGAAGATCCTATAACAAGAAAGCACCGATTTAAAAAAAAAAAAAAAAAATTTCTTAATAAATATTTTTATTAATATCTCCTAAAGTTTTTATTCGATTTGTATAAAATTTGAAATGTCTCGAGAAAATTCTGCAAAGATAATATATCTTAAATTTCAAAACATTCGGTTGGGTAGTTTTTGCGTTGTTATATGCGGACGGACGGACCAGACGACGACAATAGGTGCTACGTATTTATATAATTACGAACGCACCTAAAAATGACAATTTGTTGAAAATCCCATATCATTCAACGAGTTTTAGTGAGAAGCTAAAAAACAGCTCACTCTAACGCCGATATCTCTGTAAAATTTTAAGATATTTGATTGATTTTTTTTAATAAGTTGCTCGATAGAGTTGACTATTAAATTATGCAAAAAATTCCTTGTTATCGTTCGCGCATGCGCAGATAAAAATTATTTTATACAACTGCCCATATTTCCTTAAATATTTAATATATTTATATTCCAATTGCACTATATTGTTTCTACTTCATTTTTTCAATTTTTCTGAAACTGGCGTTAAATTTAGTTAAAAACCCTGTATGTTATAAGCAAAAAACATGCAAGATGTTTTTTAAATTAAAAAAAAAATCGCTATAACTCTATTAATATACATGCTATTCTTACACAAATGAATACACATATTGTACAATGTCTGCCTATGTATATTCTGTAGCGATAGATCATTTCGTGCATTTTATTTTACAGGGTGAACCAAAGTATTCTTTTTTTCTTTAATATTTTTTTAGAGCCCCTAATTCTCCTCCTTATCAAATCGACGTTGATAAATATGAAGACAAACTTGTTCTTTTTAATCCTAAAATTCCAGAAGAATCTGACAAGTATATTTTTAAATATTCGACAAAATGTCCAAAATTGAAAGTTGCCGGTCATTAATGGCCATATAGTATATACTATGTATAATGTATAGATAACATACATATAAAATAGTATATAAATATGTATATATATATATGTTATCATCAACTGTACATGACAAAATAAAAATAAACCTTAGTTTTATTTAGAAGCAAATATATCAAGGTTTTAATAGGTATATATATATATATATATATATAGTTCTCCATTTTTTACTTTTTCATCATACTAAGTATAATTCCTGCAGTGTCCATTCCATTTCTTTTTATAATGTCCTTATCCTCTGTTTTTCACATGTATTTTCATATTAATATATATATAACTAGAATAAGTCTGCAAATTCCGTAATAACTGGGCTAACAAAATTCTTATGTATTCTTAAAGGTTTAATTAAGAGAGGTTTTAAGCACCTTTAGGAAAAAAAGCTCTTTTTTTTATTATTTGTAATTTTACCATATTTATAACACCCAATGAATAATTCTGAAGACTATTATGCCTTAGAAGTAACTTTACGAAACAAACATTACTATTTAACAAATAATAACAAAAAAGGTTTGCATTGAATGTAATAAAATATTCCTTCGACGAATATTATATCTATACAAGGGTGCAGATAATATACGAGAATAGTATTCGGACTTTGAATAGATCGATGGTATTTATTCTATTTTCATATTTTTAAAACTTTTACGCATTTGAACTATCTTTAAATGTGTTTGAATGTATTTTTTAAAACTTTTAGACGTATGCACTATCTTTTAGTGTGTTTTAAAACAATGTAATGTCTAAATAAATAGGTAAAACAAGCGATTCTAGTAATATTCAATTTTTTAATTTTTAGTATCCATTAAATTTTTAACATTTCATATTTGTTTCCAAATTGCTACTTTATAGAGTTTGCGCTTCTTAGTATATTACGTAAAAATTACAATGAAAATAAAGATCTACAAATCTTTTAAGAATCTGCAAAAGTTGTTTTTATGTTTTTTAGTATTTCAGAGCAGATAACATTATTTTTCAAAAGCTTTTTCTACGAGTTCCGTATAGAGCTTGCAACAAACATTCAGTAAAATTTATTAACTAGAATTTTTTTTTTCTCAATTTGTAAATCAATAAAGCATTAACACGATGTATAGAGACGATTTTTCAAAAATCTCGAAATTTATTCTACTAACGGCACTATATAAACTGAAACCTCATAACTATTTGAAAGCAAGGGCGCTCTGATTACACTTTATATTTTCTACTTTACAAAATTTTTAATACAAGCACTAATTTTTTCTACCAATCTATATAAACCTATCTTTACGTTTCCCGTATACAATGTGTTAAGGCATTTATTTCTGCTCTCAGACAAAAAAAAAAAAAAAAAAAAAAAAAAAAAAAAAAAAATCAACTTGCATCAACTTTTACATTGTATAAAATCTATTATAATATTTCTGTTTTATTTATACAGATTTATTAATTGTTAATGAGTAAAATTTTATGTTAATACTCTGATTATTGACAGAAATCTCTTTGTCAATTACTAGAGTACTAATTTAGCTTTTAAGTTCATACCAAATTACTAAATAATAAAGCACATTAGCGTGATAAAATGAGTTAGGAACATAGAACAAGAAGCTTTAGTAGTAGCTTTAGTAGTTCAACAGTAACAAGTTTATCAATTGTTATATTATCATAGAGAATGTGATAGAATGTCTCATCTATGTGAAGGAAAATTTAAAATTAATCTAGACTAAATAAGCTGTTTTGAATAAGTAAATCTTTTTTATATATACACACATGAACGATTTTTGAAGACAATCCCTAATGTCAAAACCCTCGTTAAAATTTTTAGTTACAAAAGCAACATTTCCCCCAAAACATCATGGGCAAGAATTAAATGTATATATACGTGAAAATAAAAATACGCATTCAAGAAATGCAGGGATTGGAATTATGTGCATTGCTCGTACGGTTCTTACATTTAAATAGCAGTATTTAAATATAATAATATTTACCTTATTTAATAGCAGAATCTTTGGGATTAAATAAAGAGAATCTATATACTCAAATAATTGTATGGAAATACAAAAAGCGGGCGAGCCCTGCGCATACTAATTCCGATTCTTGGAAATGGAATAAATTGCAATAGTCTAATTTAAGATAAGAATTCAAAGTGTTAAAGCATCCTTCGTTATATGATTAAAAGAAAGCTTTATAACGATTTCCACAGTGGTGAAGTTGACAGTCTTGGTCAAAACATGAATTAATATTTTGCATAATAAATGATTTGTCGAAAATACAATTAACATTTAATCAGTCAGAACCACCATTATATTGAAATGATTCAGCATTCATTCGTTATTTCATAAGCTAGTTCATTCAAATATTATATTCGTCTCTGATGATTGTAAGAGAAACATGCTATCTAGGATATCGTACGTGTCAAATACTGGCTGCCCCTATAATTCCGATCACATTTCAAAAATGCATAAATATTGAAAAATTTGTCGTAGCGGAGTGCAGTTTGCACCATAATATTTGTCAAAGAGTCGAATACTTTGCGGCAAAAGAAAAAAAAAAATGGTCAAAATTTCCTATTCTCAAGTGAAAAATGTACGCCTGTTGTATATTTTCAGTATTTTCTTATTCCTTTTAGTAACGTGAATCTTAATAGCGCCATCTATAGATCAAAATTTGAAATACCATACTTTTTTCTTTTGTTACAAACAATTTGACACAAGGCTCTCCACTCTGATGCAATAAGTTGTTAAATTTTTATGAATTTTAAATGAGAAAAGATTTATGAGACAGATGGTATATAAATTTATGGTACAGAGATTAAAAAATGAACTTCTTTTTCCTTAAACTTTTGTCTCAAGAACTGAGATCAATGGCTCAAAATGCTTTAAGTCTGGGATTCAGCCACGTTGAAACATTTTTTGAAACAGAAAATAGTGAAAATTATGTTTTCTGTAAATTCTGAAAAATTATGAAAATTATGTTTTCAGGGATCAAAAGGAAAAAAATCTGAAACGTATTCAGAGAATCGATAGTTTTGTACATTTGTCAAGTTATCCAAGAATAACGTTAACAGTAATGCACTTTATCCGTTTTAGCATGTTTATTTTAACTATAAAAATCAAATAAAATAAGAACCTCAATCAATAGGGTCTACTACCATTTGCCAACGCTCAAGCAACTGATGGATTCAGTTGCGATAAAAGGGCTTGGTATTTCGACGCTATGAAGTCATCGATTATGTGTTCCACGCCTGAGCTTTTAATCTTAAATTGCTACTTTGCTAAGCTGTTTTGTAAAGAGCTAAACAGGTGGTAATCCCCAAATGAAATGTCTGATGAGTGCGACGGATGTGGTCGATATTGTAATACCATGGGTAAAATTTATCATTGCAGATTGTTTAAAATTTTGGCAAACCCCGGAACTTCAGTGATTCTTGGCGTTGTTGTGCTGTAATATTACTGACACTAATAATATCACATCAAGTATAAGGGTTCTTTTCTTGTATTTTTTTCTGCCAAACAATTTAAATGAAAAGCGTAAAGTTCACCAGTAACAGATTCTCCTAGTTTGAGGAAGTCGTATTACGCATCACCCACACCTCTTTATCTTCAGTCTAAAATTGCCGATTTGCTAAGATGTTTTGTAAACAATTAAAAAGATGGAATAGTAAGGTGAAAAATAGGATGTGTGTGCCTAATATAGTTAAAATTTCCAACAGCAGATTGTTTATGTTTTATCAGGATCCCCTTTTCTTATACCACCAAATACAAATATTTTTTTATTATATTCAAATTTAATATCATGCGCACATAATGTACTTGTAGAGTACTATCAGCTGTGTTTACTTCTACAAAGATTCTACCTGATTTCTTTTACTTCTACCTACGCATAATTCTCTTTTAGATAGTACCATCTAATAAAAACGATAGAGCTTTTTTGCACACCTAATATCAAGGTTGTTCAAAGAAAAACATTACAAAGTAGTTTTTTTTTTTAAATTCTAATTTAATATTTATCCATATACCACATTTCAGAATACTTAAGTTTTCTGATTTCATTTTTTCTCATCGGCTGTTTTTGTTGTCGGACTAAACAGTAATTATATATATATATATATATATATATATATATATAATATGTTTCTTGATTACATCATTGTAATTCTGTATATTGTTATTGTGTCATTGCATATTTTAAAGTAGTATGTAATCTTACTTTTCCGTTGAATTTTTAAATAGATATATTGTACTTACGAGTAAGCATCATGAAGGATTTACACTTTGGCCTTCGAAGGTATCTTGGAACTGGAATGTTTTGGATGTTGGACCTAAACGTGACTTACTAGGTAAGCACTGTACATAATATAATGCATTTTCATGCAAATTATAATTATTAACATGCATGTGTGTGTGTATGTGTGTATCCATACATATAAATAAAATAAATAAATATATGTATACATTATTAAGTAATAAAATAAAATACGGTAATTTGCGCCTGTATCAACTAAATTAAGGATTGAACTGAAATACTTTGTACCACAATTTTCACTGTTATAATATAAAAATTCGTTTGCACATTTTTATGCAATCATTTGCTCTAAGCCCGAGTTTCTCAAACTGTGCTCCGCAGAGCACTTACTGCTCCTCAAAACAATTTCCAGTGATTTGCGAAAAGATAGGACAAGTTTAAAATTAAAAATATATTTTTTAACATATTTTAAAATTTAAAATTTAAAATATTTTTCACGAAAAAAAAATAGGACAAATATTTTTGAATATTATGACCTTTTGCGTTCTCGGTGTGTAACAAAAAATCGAGTATAAATCATTTATCACCGATCAGGTGAAACATTGACTAGTATATAAAAAAGCAGTCGGAATTCAATGTGTAAGTTTCTCTTCCGTCAGTGAACAAAACAAATTTACGTCAAAAGGCAACACCAGACAACACAGAACCAGACAACACGGATCCAGACTCCAGACACAGTGTCTCCGCGTTTGCAGAAATAATTAGAAGCTTCGACCCTTTCCAGAATTAATTGGAAAATATTTTATTGCAAATCAAACTGGCTGTTTACTAACTTTTCAGATCAGTTGCATTTTAGTCAACATTTAGTCGAGAACCCACAAATTATAAAGTTCATTCAATGAAATTTACTACTTTTAAAAATCATTTTTCTGTAGCTTCTCAGATTTTTCGTTTTGTTGACAAAACATCTGTCAAGTGAAGGTTTCTTTAAATACTAAATTAGTGATACGGGGAATAACGTCGATTTTCTTTCAATGGATTTCTGGTTGGAGATGGGGTCCTTAAAAAACGTCAAAATTTCTGCCAAGCCAATTGGAATGGGCATCAACATCGAAAAGGTATGTACTCGTTTTGGTTTTATTCGATGTTTCGGGGGACATAGAACCCCTAATATATTAAGATATTTAGCTCTTTTATTTTTTTAAAAATGAACCGCATTAAATTTAAAAAAAAAATAAAGTCATGGCTGCGGACTAAAGCAAATATTCCATAATTGAAAAAGTAAGAGAAATAAACAAAATTTGTATTATTTATTTGCAATTAGTTTTATTAGTTTTTCATTTTTTTTTATAATAAAGAAAAAAAAAATCTGATGGACAGTATTCTTCCTTTCGGTTCCAGGCTATGAAAAGCCAGCTGTTTGGGAAAACATTAAAAAACCGCTCCATTTGAAAGCATTATGCTGTTGACGAATTCGCTTATTTTTCATTTTGTTACTGAAACGATAGACATAGGAATATTCATTCAATTTCAGATTAATTTTGCCTTAATTATAGAATTTATTAGAAATATAACGTTAAAACAAATTAGGTTATAGCCAATGTCTATAAAAATGAGAGAAATTTCAAGTGTTTAAATTGAGGTTTGTTTATAAATTATATAAATTAAACTTATTTTACTTAAATATGCTTTTATTCCATGATTTTAATGTTAATTTTTAGTATTCACAAAAGTTTTCATTTAAATTTTGCAAATCATGCTTTTATCAAATTTTTCATTAATTAATAATTAAATAATGAAAGAATATGCGTTTGTTTTTTATCCTACTATTAGCTCACACTCTCTCTATATATATCTTGTTAGAATTTTCAAATCTTGTTAGAATTTTCAATCGTTAATAAAATATTTTCTATTCATCCATTCAAGTTCAAATAATTTTTTTAAAACTTGTACTGGATGACAATTGATGTTAATACTGTTTTTTTCAAATATTAATTCATTAATTAAATTTAATTAATTAATTTTAATTTTACATTTCATTTCTGTTCAAAAGTATAGACTCACTCCATATTTATAGTCTCACCTTCACACGTAAAAATATAATGGGGCTGTTCACGGACGAAGATCAGGCGGCTCGCGGGTGAAGGAGACTATAAATGTGGAGTGAGTCTATACTTTTGAATAGAAATGAAGTATAAAACTAAAATTAAATAATAAAATTTAATTTATTAATTAATATTTGAAAAAAAAACTGTATTATCGCTAACTGTAACATCGCTATGGCACTTTATTATGAAGTTTGGTAATTTTTGAAATTCAATATTTGAAAAACGGCATAATCATTAAATTTTAAATTTATATCAAAAATACATTTTTTTTTACCTTTCTAATGCAGTTATTGTCTAACAATTTTGTGAGAAATACTTTTCGAGCTATCATTTTTTGGTATTTTAGCTATTTATTTTTTATTTAATTTTTAATACATTTCAAAAATTTCTCTTATGTAAGATATTTAGCAGGATATAAATTTAGGAATAAATACCGTCAGTGGCGAAGCGTATAGATCGCTGAAAAAAAAATTTCTATTTGACCTAAGTAGGAATTGACTTAAAAAAAAAGTTTTTACATTACTTGTTATTAATTTGCTTTCTGAGCGCATAAGTGTGACAATAAAATAACATGACTAAGAGAAATAGCGAAAAAACCCTTCATGAATACAAAGCGTAAGCAAACGATCTCGCCGCCATTTTACCTACTGTGACGTCACAAGAATATTGTCCATTAAGTAATCTTAAAAAAGTAAAAATTTATTTTGCCTCAATAAATCTTTTTAAATGCAATATCTTATTTAAACTTTTTACCGAATTTATGCTGTTATTATATACAGCTAATGTTCTTATTATTTTCTAATTGCAGTGCAGGAGGTACACCGTCAACTTTCTCTCTCTCTCTCTCTTTTTTTTTTTTTTTTTTTTGCCTCTTGTTGTATTTAAAGATTTTGAAATTGTTGAAATTTTCATTTATTTAATTTCAAATTCTTCTTTTCAAGTTTCATGATATAAATTGCAAATTTTAAAAGTGGCATTAAGTATTTTTAAAGAATATTTTTTTTTAATTTTTTTTTTTTTTTTTTTAAGTGGGACAAAAAAATCTTTAAATTAAGTAATCTTAAAAAAGTAAACATTTATTTTGTTTCATTGCATCTTTTTAGATGCAATATCTTATTTAAACTGTGTACCGAATTTATGCTGTTGTTATATACAGCTAATGTTCATATTACTTTCTAATTGCAGTGCGGTAGAAGATAGGTATATTACTGCTGCTGTACAAGCTGATTTTTCGGATGAACCATTGACTGAAGATGCAGCAGAATTTCTTGAACTATTGAACAAGTTGCATAGCTCTACTTCCTCGAATACAAGTTCCACAATTAAAAAACTTTAAAACGAAATTATCTTGATTCTTATTTAGATATTGGGTTCGTTGAGATCATTGATAATAAACCTCAGTACGTAATTTGTGGTCAAATCTTACCAAACAGTTCAATGTTTCCAGCAAAAATGTGTCGTCATTTGAGGTGGTCCATCCAGAATGCGAGGATAAACCAACTGATGTTTTCAGAGGGAAGTATAAAGTACCTAGGAAAGTCCAAAAATGTATATCGTATCATTCAAAAACTGTCAACGAAAAGGCTTTGATGGCATATTATTTAGTTAGTTACCGAATTGCTCAAGCTGGCTAAACCCAAACTGTTGCTGAAAACCTTATCAAGCCTTATGTGAAAGATATTATCGAATGCATGTTTGACAAAAAAGTTGCAAAAGTGATTGACACAATTCCTTTGTCAAATGACACAATCTCGCGACAAATCGGGAACTTAGACGAATCGGGAATGTGAAAGCTACTATAATTTTTCGTATAAAATCCACTAAATTTTCGCTTTAAATGGATGAATCAACCGATGTTGCTGGTTTAGCAATATTAATGGCATTTGTGCGCTATCCATATTTGGATTGTTTTCAAGAGGATTTACTTCTTCGCAAGCCATTATTGACTATCGCAAGTGTCACTGAAATATTTAAATTATTAGATGGATTTTTCGCGGAGAATAGCATCCTATGGGATAACTGTACTGATGTGTGCACAGATGGAGCGAAAGCTGTGATTGGTAAGATGTCTGGTGCAATCGCAAATTAAATTAAAAAAAAAAAAAGCCAAGTGGTGCAACAGTATCCACTGCGCATTTCACCGACATGCTCTTGCAAAGAAGAAAATGCCACCTTTTATAAAAGAAGCTGGATGAAACTGTTAAAATGATAAATTTTATAATATCACGACCTAAGAATACCAGATTGTTCAAAATCGTATATAATGACATGGGGAGTCTGCATTCGTCTTTACTTCTTCACACAGAAATAAGGTGGTTCTCCCGTGATAACATTTTAACGCGCCTCTTTGAACTAAGGAAATGAAGTTAGAATCTTCATGAGTGACAATGATTGTGCATTGGAAGAGAAGTTGTGTGATGATCACTAAGGAAAAATCGCTAATAAAATTGGTGTATTTGGCAGATATTTCTACAAAAGTTAATGATTTATCTCTCTCACTTCAAATAAAAACAGTAACTGTTTTTGATGCTACTAAAGTATAAGAATTTAAAAAGAACCTGAAGTATTAGGTAGAGCCAATCAAAAACGGAACCCTGGATTGTTTTCCACTAACAAAATGATTTGGAGAAAAACACGAGTCGGACATTCCTGCGGATATCTTAAACGAGTTTGAAGTTCATCTTTTGTGTTTGATTGATACTTTGAACTCTTATTTCCCAAAAGGATTGTAGGAAAACATAAAAGAAAACGTTTGGGTTGTAACGCCATACTCTATATATCCAAAACACCGTCCTCTCTGACATCACAGGAATATGAATGCTTGCTTGATTTGACATCAGATACAGCGATAAGATCAAAGTTTGAAACTGAGAAGTCAATCTCAGATTTTTGGTGTACGCTAAAATATGAATTTAAAATCCTATCAGATAAAGCGAAACTTATTCTCCTGCTATTCGCAACCACTTATTTATGCGAAACAGGATTCTCCGCATACGTCGTAATGCAAACAAAATATAGATCACGTCTCAATTCAGAGCAAGATATTCAGTTGCAACTATCCGAAATTCAGTCATTATAATCTCATTGTGCAAATCAAAACAGCATCATACTTCTTATTAAATTTCTGTTTCACGAAACCAAGTACAAATTTGTAACAAATGTAACAATCCCAAATTAATAAAATAACAAATTGTGGATCTGTAATATTTGCCCTGAATTTATTTTAATTTTTTTTTCATGTGTGAGTTTTTTTCTCAATGGGAAATTAGTGTAGACAAAAAATTAAACGGTGAAATCTAATGTCTTGCAAGCTTAAATGACGAAACAAACTACCTTGTATCGTCAATGCAATTTTGTCTTTCTATTTACTAAATACAGTATATAACTGCGCGATTAAATTTAGTGCTTCACGTTGTATTTCCAATTTCGAAGGTGCTCCGTGACTGAAAAAGTTTGAGAACCTCTGCTTTAAGCAATCATTTGCCTTCTTCTGATTGGATCTACATATAATCACTGTTAAATATTTGGTACAATTACAGAAGAGCAATGAAAACATTTTGTATATGAAATTATATGCATATTAATGTCGATTTTTTATTATATTTTAGGTGATTTGGCAAAAGCAATCAAAAATAGAACAGATTTGCATTTTGGAGCCTATTATTCCTTGTATGAATGGTACCATCCATTATATTTACTGGATAAGAACAACTCGTTTGAAACACAATTTTTTGTGAATGTAAGTCTATGCATTTCTTTATAAGGCATTTTTTTCCCGTAGTAAATAAAGCATATCGTATTATAATAAAATTCATGCAGATATTTTTTAAAACTTTAAAACTTTCTTTTATTATTTTAAATGATATCATAGGGTTATATACATATATTCTTTAACCTGTTTAAGTACATCTGTGTAAGTACATTAACAAATAAAACTTAAGAGGAGGTTCTACTTCTTTGACCTAAAATTCACGTGATATTTACGATTTTATTTCGGTTAAAAAGAAAAGACATATCACTTTCTGACTTTTTGCTTTATATTTATTGACATTTTACTGATATATTTAAATTTTTATACGTAATATATATATATATATATATATATTAATTATACGACTTGAGTGGCGGGGAGTACCTGCAGGTGCGCGCCGTGAACTTCCAATCGGACGACCGTTTTTCTCCAATCGCAAGCATCTGAAAAAAAATTTGGTTGCCAAATTATGAAAGGTCATTAAATTCTCTGGAGCTTATACCAACATTTAGTTTAAGAAGTTATTTTTTTTTACAAAGTGGTGGTCATTTGAACAAAAATGGTCATTTTTCGACTTCTTTTTATTTTTTACGAGATGGAAAAAATAGTTAATCAATGAAAATTATATTTTTCGGCGGCAGAAGCTCCAGCAAAAACAATTACCTTCCTCCTTTTTTTTTTTTTCTAAAAAAAAAAAAAGAGGAAATAGGTCGAATAGTTCTCGCGAAAAATTGTCGCACAGTTTGATAAACATAGTTGCACGAAAAACTAATTTAAAGTTTCACCATATCGTTACGTTCAACGAGCAAAAAAGATTGTAAGGAATTGAAATAGTATCGCGAAACCGCTTCAGGGCATACACACTTGAAGGATGCTAAAAATGTAGAAACTAAAAAATCGAAAATTTTATCAAAATGAAATAGAGTTTCCTCTTAACTGAGGACTCTCATATAAGAAATTAATAATTGTAAATGCAATATACAGTACATTCCAGCGTATAACGGGCTCAAGTGTATAACGCGCACCTAAACTTTAAGAGTACATTTTTACATTTTTGGGCATTTTCGCCGTATAACGCGCACCTCTTTCATTGCAAAGAAATCTTCATGATTTTTATAGAAAAAAGAATGACATTTAAAAGCACAATAGTTATTAAATTTCATGCAAATCGATAGCAAGCATTAATAAGCTCATAACATATGATTTTTTTAATTAATAAATAGCATGTTTTTTTAAAGTAGAATTTTTAATTCTTATGATAATCTGTTTTTCCTAATTTTTAATCAGTTACTTTTATAATCGACGTATAATGCGCACCTGTTAGTTTCGATGAATTTTATTGAACTAAAAGTGCGCGTTATACGCCAGAAAATAAGATAAAGAATCAAAGAATTAAAAGAAAAGGGGCACAATACTTATTAAAATCTAAATAGAATAAATCTAAAGTATAGGAATAAATTATAAAACAATATGCAACATTTATTTTAATTTAACACTAGATACATTACTTATAGTGAAAACAACATTCTGAATCGATGTGTTTACTCAATTACCAAATTATCCTTGAACTTTTGTGTGTGTGAATGGTCGCATCCAGCGTGTTCACTGCATAAAAACAATTCGTTTCAAATATTATTATTTTGCTGATTAAGTAAATACATATCTTTAAAATATTTTTTCACTATAAATAAGGTATCTAGAATTAAATTAAAATGAATAAGTATGTTGTTTTATAATTTATCTCTATATCTTTTAGATTTTAATAAGCGTTGTCTTTTTATAGTCGGCGTAATTCGTTGATTATTTAGGTATTTCTATTGGTTTAACATTAGCTTATGAATGCCGTATGTTGACAAGTAGAGGATCTTAAAGTCTGGGCATCTTGCCAGTTTTCATAATAGTCGCCGTTTTCAATGAAAGTCCTGAAACATACCGTTTCCTACAGATTCAACTTGGAAAATAAAGAAATGAATAAACAGAAGATGTAGAGTAAAATATTTTTGAAAATAATTTATATGAAATCCAAACTTGTTTCAACATTCGAAATCTTAAAATAAATAAATGAAATAAAAATAAAATCAGAGAGATGGGGAGGGGAGATTATTTAACTATGCATGTGTGCCGGGCCATAACATGTTGCGTTCCTGTTTTTGTTTCCTGATATCAGGTCAATTTAGTCAAGATGAGAATTGTTTGTGTAAGGAACTAGGATCACCAACTCTAATCAAATAATTCGGTCAAAAGTACAGAGTGTCTTACTCCAACTCGAATTTTCGAGCATAACAATAGTGAGGATATTATAATTTCCAACAGACTTATCTTGTTTTGTGTGATGATACCACGAGGAATACTGGTAATCCCCCCCCCCCTCCTCCCAAACTTCCATATCCAAATAACACTGAGATAGGTGCTTCTTAATCCGGAATGTAGTCGACAAAAAGTAGTAGAAAACGGTTGAGCCAATGTTGTCTAATTCATGGATAATTGTTTTCCCATGTTGGTTTACAGTAAGAAACGTCCATCTTGCGGTACTGTTAGTCAACAAATGCTGAGAATCAGCTGCTCAGATACGCTTCAAATTAGAGGGGCTTTGTTTGTTTAGTGTTGGCATATCAACTATCAACCCTCCATTTCCCAAAGGTTTCTAGAAAGTAACAACAATCTGAGCTACCTGGGCAGTATATACGACATCATTGACTGAATTAATATCTACACTGTTAAAAATACATCCGTCAGTTCACGGTAAAAATACTGACTGCAAAGTTGCCGGACTTTTTCCGTTCCGTTAGTAGATTTTCCGTTTTGAAAGATAAAAGAAGGAAAAACTCCGTTTGAAGAAGTGGTAACTTTCCGTTATAAAGTTGGTATATCAGTTTAAACCACGATTTAAAAAATAAAAACCAAACCCTTACTTTTGATCTTAAGGGAATCCATGCGGTGAATAGAGGAACAGACAACAAACTTCATCTTTACGAGATCTTGCGGGTTACAGTAAAAAAATATAGTCTGTGATCCTGATAGCAAAAAGCAATACAGTTACAATGCAGAAGCACGATACACATCTCACAAAAGAGCAAGGATTATTTCGTTGAATTTTTTTTTCATTTCTGTGCAGCAACATGTCAGTCTTTTAAACATTGAAAATAAATATGCAGCAGATAACGGAATGTCTCAGTTGCCCCCCCCCCCCCCACCTCCCCCCGTCTCCATCCGTTCCGTTATTTTCAGGAAATATGATGAAATTTTCTGTTTTTTAATGGAAAATGCCTTTTTGTCATGTAAAAGGACTTTTTCTGTGAAATTCAGAAAAAAAGTACCCATGAATTTCAGTTTATTTTTAACAGTTTATTTCCATCATTGCCCTAGATGCCTTCATATTTCACACGAGGCAAAGTTAGTTGAAATTCTAAGGTAACTTACTTGTTGTTAAAGTTTTGAACGAAAATCCGCATTTGGCTTGAGTCATCCTGTATATATTCAACAGATTAACTATAGATTGCAACCCTTCTTTTCTATGCAGAATCTATGTGTTTTCATGTGCATTATCACTGCTTTAAATTGTGACCATGTTTTCTGTTACACCCTGCATATATAAATGTGATAATGTGCTAGCAAAATTAAAGTATTTTCTTGTTTCTTCATTATTTTAGGCCAAAACGATGCCCGAGATGATGGAATTAGTGACTCAGTATGAGCCCCATGTTATCTGGGTTGATGGCGATTGGGAAGCGTCAGACGATTACTTTCAAAGCAAAGAATTTCTCGCATGGCTGTACAATGAAAGGTTAGATTTATTTGTAGGGTAAAGTGGGGCAAGCGTGAGGCAAAATTTACAAAGTAAGAATTTGAAGGACTGTAAAACTTCACCTTTCGTAAGTGTACAATAATTATCTTTCGCAAAATTGGCTTGAGGGTGTTTGCTTTTAAAATTATATGCAACAGCTACTTCTTTTAAATTAATTATAGTCTTCGAATTTTAAATTAGGAAATTTCCATCCTAAGTATAGGGTTTACATAATTAAAGTTCATCCACTCAGAGCTGTCTGTAGTCGAAACTACTTATAAGAAAAATATGAAATTTGGAATGCGTCTAAATGAAGAGATGCGAAATATATATAAAAATATATCAGAAAAAAATATTATTTAAAAAATGGTCACCAGAGTTCGTTTTCTGATGAAATTTCAGCATATATTCAAATTTTACAACCACGTGATATATCTGCTCGCGCACAATGGAAATGTTAAATAAAAAGATGCAATGAATCTTTTATCAATCTCATTCCTTTTCCACGGAAAATGTTGTGCAGTTTACACCATCGTGGTTTACTGGTGAAACAACAAAATGGAGATTCCGCACCAGAAGCTTTGCGGAGTTTCGAGATTTGAAAAACTTTCGCAGAAGTGCAATGACTGCAAAAGGAACATGGCCAGAATTAAAGGACAGTACTTCCCGTCAATTCGCAGATTTTGCTTCGCGAAACACGCTGTTGCAAACCTCAAACATGCCTCGTACATGCTGTTTTGAGGTCTCAAACCGCATTTGACAATGTTGGTCAACACATTGAACTGTATTTGTCTTGATAAACAAATTATATAGTGTATAAGTTTGTATTTTGTTAAAATATTGAAAACAAAAATCAATAATACGCCTTCTGGGTGACCATTTTTAGCTCACAGGCTATCAAAGCCTGAGAGCTTATGTGCCCGCCGGTTCTGTATGTACGTACGTATGTACGTATGTATGTACGTAACGCGATAACTCTTGATAGAACTAACCGTTTTACTTTAAATTTTGTTTATAGGTTCCTTGTGATAAGGCGCTTCCCTGATTAGTTTTGGAGGTTCATTGCTTAAGCATAAAGGGGGGAAACGGGGGGCTAACCCTCCATAATTTAGATAAATGGGTTTTTCATGCAGAACTATCCCATTTCCTTCCAAATTTGTATATAGGTTCATTTTGATAATGCGCTTCTGTCAATAGTTTTGGGGGTTCATTGGTTAAGTATAAAGGGGGAAAGGGGGGATACCCCCCCTAATTTAGATAAATGAGTTTTTCATGCAGAATTATCCGATTTTCTTCAAATTTTGTATATAGGTTCATTGTCATGATGCGCTTCTCTGAATAGTTTTGGGGGTTCAGTGGTTAAGTATAAAGGGGGAAAGGGGGGGGGGCTAATCCCCCTTAGTTTAGATAAACGGGTTTTCATGCAGAATTATCCCATTTTCTTCAAATTTTGTATATAGGTTCATTTTGATAATGCGCTTCTGTCAATAGTTTTAGGGGTTAATTGGTTAAGTATAAAGGGGGAAAGGGGGGGATAATCCCCCCTAATTTTGATAAATGGGTTTTTCATGCAGAATTATCCGACTTTCTTAAAATTTTGTATATAGGTTCATTGTGATAATGCGCTTCTCTGAATAGTTTTGGGGGTTCATTGGTTAAGTATAAACGGGGAAAGGGGGGCCTAATCCCCCCTTATTTTAGATAAATGGGTTTTTCATGCAGAATTATCCGATTTTCTTCAAATTTTGTATATATATTTATTGTAATTAGAGATTTCCCTGATTAGTTTAAGGGGTTCATGAGTTAACTATGAGTTCGGGGTTCATAGGTTAAGTTTAAAGGGGGAAAGGGGGGATAACCCTCCCCCTAATTTAGATAAATGAGTTTTTCATGCAGAATTATCCGATTTTCTTCAAATTTTGTATATAGGTTAGTAGAGGAAAAGTAGCGTTCCGACCCCGGGTGGAGGGCGTAGGGCATGGTGCATGGTGCAGCACCTGCCCTCAGCCCTCCACCCGTAGTGCAGTACCTGCCCTCAGCCCTCCACCCGAAGTGCAACACTTGCCCAACTGTCCTCGACCCGAACTGCAGCACCTGCCCACCGCTCGAAGTGCCCTCCACCACCTAAGATAAGGATTTCTACTATAAGATAAGGGGATTAATGTTAATTAATTTTAATTGGGGAACTTAGAAATTTTTCGAAGCAATTTTTTTTTTTTCACGTAGAAATATCTATTACAGTACAAGGGGAATTTTAACGAATTACAAATTTAATTAATTTTAATTGGGGAACTTAGAAATTTTTCGAAGCATTTTTTTTTTTTTTTCGCGTAGAAAAAGCTATTTACAGTACAAGGTGAATTTAACGAATTACATACTTAATTAATTTTAATTGGGGAACTTAGAAATTTTTCGAAGCAAATTTATTTTTCAACGAGAGTATGCAGTTTGAATATGAGTGCAGTAGAAGTGAATGATAAATTAAAAATATTAATTAATTTTAATTGCGGAACTTAGAATTTTTTTTTGTGATTTTTTTTTTTTTTAAACTAGAATAGGCTATTCAATATATATGTTAGAAATAATGATTCATGCATTAAAAAAGGTATTAAGATTTTTTTTCTTTTAAACCAAAAATAGAATTTTTAGAGATAAAAATAGAATTTTTAGTATTAAAAGTCGCCAAAAGTAGGATTTTCAGCTGAGAGTAATCTAAGATATAAACTCTCAACTGAAATGAATTTTGCTTTAAGGTGTGAACTTTTAGCTAGAAGTGACCTAGAGTCAAAGCTTCCTGGCCACAGTATTTAAAAATATTAATTAAAAATGGTCATTAAAATATCAATTTATTTTAATTGGAGAACTTAAGAAATTTTTACGATTTTTTTTTTTCAACGAGAGTAGGCCATTCGATATACATGTTAGAGTACATTTGAGGAGAATTTTAAAAGTGAATAATGGTTTAATTAAAAATGGTCATTAATTAATTTTAATTGGTGAACTTAGACATTTTTGAAAGATTTTTTTTTTTTTTTTTTTTTTTTTTTTTCGCGGAGAAATATCTATTACAGTACAAGGTGAATTTTAACGAATTACAAATTTAATTAATTTTAATTGGGGAACTTAGAGAAATTTTTCGAAGCATTTTTTTTTTTTTCGCGTAGAAATATCTATTACAGTACAAGGTGAATTTTAACGAATTATAAATTTAATTAATTTTAATTGGGGAACTTAAGAATTTTCACCGAGATTTTTTTTTATCAACTATAGTACGCAGTTTGAATATGAGTGTATGTTGTAGAAGCGAATGAATAATTAAAAATGGTCATTAATTAATTTTAATTGGAGAACTTAAGAAATTTTGGCGAGATTTTTTTTCCCTCAACGAGAGTACGCAGTTTGCATGTGCAGTAGAATGGTAGATGCTAGTAATTAAAAAGGGTCACTAATTAATTTTAATTGGCGGACTTCAACATTTTTGGGGCAAACAGGCGCGTTTTAATGAATTCGATATAGGTTGTGGTAAAAAATATAGGGTCCCGTATGAGTTATACTGTACTCAATTTAATAGCTCCCCCCTCCCCCTCCCCCTCCCTTTTTTACCCAGAAGGGTCCTTCAATTGAAGTTAGGCTAACAATACAGATTGGTATAAAAAGAAGAATTTTAATGTATATATAAATGTGTAAATAAACAAGTATGAAAAATCATGCGTAGCGACATAATTCATGAATCACTTTCCAACATCATTGAAATGTTATGTGAACAAAATATAATTTTACCAGCTAGTGCATAGTTAATTAAAATAGTGAACAGATCCCCTTTTTTAATAAAAAGAAACCCTTCCCAAAAATCCAATTATGCATAAGGACCCTTCATAAAATCAGATAAATTACACTTTACCCTGTTTTTTTCAATTCAAGTTAGGCTAAAAGTACAGCTTACACATCGATAGGTTCAAAATATAGAAATCCTTCAAAAGAAACTAGAAAAAGTTAAAGATTTAAGCACTGCTTATAAAATAATGATACTAAATAGCGTCCTTCACAAATAATATAACCCTATTCCTATTCAAATCCCAGGGCCTTCACAAAATAAATCCAATAGATTCATGTTAATTTATGGTGACAGAAATACGAGAGACCTTTCATAAAAATCCAAGATCACTGTTTGAAAGAAAAGGCCCCTTCGCAATGTACCCTGCAAAAATATTTTAAGAAATAAACTGCTATTCTCAAATGAATACCAATTCATGCAATGTAAAAATAGGTTTTACACGAATGCATTTTTAGTATAACGTTCATAATATAGATTTTAGAAAAAAAAATTACATATTTCACCAAATTTATCATACAAATCTGTAAAATAGGGTAGAGCGTTTCATGAAAAATAATTGAATTTCGAGTGATTATGCTTTAAAATACATATTTATAACTGAAACTAAGAAATGAATGTTACCCCATCAACAGACGGATTGCTGAATCATAAGGAGTCATATTATCAGATAAGCGAAGATCTTGCTTTGACACGGTGAATCACTCGCGATAAGGAATACGGCTATTGGGCTTTCTCACAAATTTAATCAGTTTCTGAGACATTTTGGGTAGGTAAATGAATGAAATGAGCTATTTAAAACTGTAAATGTATGCGAATTATTTCATACATAGTTATTAATATGTTAAGTTTTAAAAGGCTTCACTGTTTATTTAATGAAAAATAAGAACTAAGAAATAGCCATTAAGAGGTATCCTTAAGAATTTTGAGGCAAACAGATGTTTAAATGAATTTGAACCTGTTTAAATGTACCTGTGTTTAAATGAATTTGATACAGGTTAGGGTAAAAAAAATACAGGGTCCCCTATAAGATATATGAATTTTAAATAATATAAAATTAAATTACATTCGTTTATGCTTTTTGTATAGAAAAATTATACTAAATTGAGTTTTTAGTATTCTAACTTAAAAACTTCTTTTGAGGAATGAATAGAATAACTAAGCTTTATTTTTATAATATATATATTGTACTATTTAGTTAGAGCATTATTTCAAAATTTTTTTGTTTTAATATTGAAAATATATATATATATATACATAAAGTTATCTTACCTAAAAAGTGTAATCATAATGTACTGGACTTCATCCAAATTCGACCTTCTACTATGCTTGTCTTACAACAACTGAACGGTAATGTGTTTGCTTATCTCTTATAACCACGGGATATCGTGACGTCATGGATAAGGCATATGATAGAATACAGAATGAATAGGTATTATAAGACAGAAAAATAAAATAATCATAAATCATAAATTTTGCATACTTCAAACAAACACTTACAGTATGAGAAATGATTGCTAATATTAACCATATTAGAAAATGAATCATTAGCTAATCTTATTAGTGTATGTCATATTTAACTAACAGGCTCGAACATGCGAGAATTTTGACTAGAATTATTCACTGAATGTAAAAAAATGATTTATATTTAGATCTAATATTTATATTGTTTAACATTTGAAAATCCTATTAAAAGTATATACATTAGTATGCTTGAGAAAGGTCTATTTTTAAGACGAAACATTGTGGGAAGTGTCCTGTGTTAAGGTTAATACTTTCGTGAAGGGCTCTGTTTTAAAGTTTCGTGAAGGGGTCTGTTTGAAGGATCATGTTTTTAAATAATTTAAGAACACACAATTTATTCCTAAACATTCAACTCGATTCGTTATATATGCTTCATTGAGTATTCAATCAAAAATAATAACTAAGAAATAAAATTAACAATACTAATTAAGAGGCAGCCTTAAGAATTTTTGGAATAAGAGATTGGTTTTAATTAAATAGGTTAATGAACCTAATTCGATACAAGTCTTACTAAAATAGAAATTACACTAAAAATACAGAGTCCCCTACAATATATGAATTATACTCCACTAATTTTAATAGCACCCTCCCCTATTTTCCTAGAAATGGCTTCAATATAATTTAGGCTAACAATATACACTTAAAAAAATACATAGTGACCACAAGAAGGACAGGAATTCGAAATGTACTACTACTTAAGTAAAATATAATTTCTCTTATCGCATAAAATATATTAACAAGTCCTGTAAAAATATATTGACAAGACTATATTAACTATTAATACATGATTTAAAACATATTGGTTATACAAAACATATATATATATATATATATAAATTTATCGTTACCTTAAAATTTCAAGCATGATTTACTCGACTTCACAGAAATTCAACTGGATTCTTCACCACGTGGTTTGATGACATCACTGATCGCGATAACATTCTAGATAAGATTCACTGATAAGAACACATTTCAATTCATTTCTTCTAAAGAAAGTATACGAGTTGATTCTAAGGTCTAGGTATGTAGATATATAGTAGGTTAGTAGTAATATATTTTTAAAGTACTTTTTATTTTGTTTTAAAAGAAATGGTTATTTTTCTATTTACGTAAGGTAGTCAAAATTAAAACATAAAATATTAAATTTAATCTTTAGTAATACAAAGACTTACGCATACAGAAACGCATGTGGTGAAAAGTTATAGATATTAAACCCTGCTTATAAAATAATGCGACTATTTATATATATATTTTTTTTCATTCATGTGCGTCACATATAATTATAAAATTCAAATTTTTTTTTTGTTGTTGGTAAGGATAATCCAAAAAACTCATGCAAAAAAACGCTTGTGAAACCGAAAATTAGATATAATCTGTGTTCTAATTGTGAAAAAGTATTAGGTTGGAAACGTATACATGATTACAATCATCTATCAGAGATGTATACAGGGAAGCTGTACATATGGAATGTAACTTGAACTATAAGCAGTGTAAAACAATTCCTGTTATATTCCATAACTCGAAAAACTATGATGGTCATCATATTATGACAAAGCTAGGACAGTTCAAAGATCATGAAATCGACGTGATTGTCTCTTCTTCTATGAAGAATTATATAACCTTTAAAATCAGAAAGCCAACATGTCCTATTTATAGGGCCTTTATATATTATTTTCGTTTACGCTGGTTTTGAACCCGCGAACTTCAGCTTGGACTTATTATTGATACGCTAACCATTGGGCTGCCCGTGCCCTGATGCTTTCTCGCTTTCTTATAAATACTATCTATTACAATCACACTTTTTTCGACATGTGATATATCATTTGAATTGACCTATATATATGTTGGGTTTGCTATACTAGAAGTCTCTAAACTTTGCATATATGACTTTCATTATAACTTGATATAGAATACTTAACATATTCAAACACAAATAATATTTATAAGGATATAGAACAATGTCGTGATTTCTTTAACTTCTCTAAGTATTCAAAACCACATCGTCTAAACCGCACAAGTTTCGAACCCACAAATATATAATCAGACTTGTCATTTTATACCCAGGACGCTAACCACAGGGCTAAGTGAGCCCCCGCTTATTTTTTAGTCACCACGCTAACTATTGGGCTTAGTGAGCCCCAGGCTAACTTCTACCCACCACGCTAACTATTGGGCTTAGTGAACCCCCGCTTATTTTATAGCCACCATGCTAACCACAGGGCTAAGTGAGCCCCCGCTTATTTTATAGTCACCATGCTAACTATTAGGCTGAGTGAGCACCAGGCTATTTTATACCCACCACGCTAAGTATTAGGCTGAGTGAGCCCCAGGCTATTTTATACCCACCACGCTAACTACTAGGCTGAGTGAGCACCAGGCTATTTTATACCCACCACGCTTACTGGGCTTAGTGTGCCCCCGCTTATTTTATAGCTACCACGTTAACCACAGGGCTAAGTGAGGCCCCACTTATTATATAGTCAACACGCTAACTACTGGGCTGATTAAGCCCCAGGTATTTTATAACCATCACGCTAACTACTGGGCTGAGTGAGCCCCAGGTTATTTAGTCGCATGAATATGACTCCAAGGTATATGTCCTAACTTGATTTAGACCATTGCCTATGGTAAGATAAAGCTGGGAAGAAAATTGGTAAACTATGTACCTCGAAAACTCACTTGTATTTTATTAAATATCTGCAGAAATTAGCATAGTTTATTAAAATTATATACATTCTCATTAGTTTATGAATCTACTAACTTATAATATCTATATGGTAACTTGGATTATTAGTATTCCCACTTAAAAATTTCTTTTGCAGATTTAATATGATAAACACTAACATGAGACTGACTAAACTTTTACCATTTTCATTTCAACTTAGTTTTAGGAAATTTATCTACATAGCTTTAAATTTTACGGTTTAGTAAGTCTATTATTTCAAAGTATTATTTTTTAGTTCTAATATTCAAAACATATTCATATCGTTTTACATAGTAGGTATCAAATTAATTTAAAGTCATATTAAATATATATATATATATACAAATACTATTCTTACCTAACATGCCAGCTAGCTAAGCACCCAACCGTCTCACACCAAGACTCTGAGAAAAGTGAATGCTTGTTCAGGGCTTTATCAGCTAATATAATCACTGATAAGACTTGATCACGTGACATGTGAAGTCACTGTTTAAGTGATATCACGTGACCATGTGGTATCATTCAATACGTCACCAATGACGTCAGAGATCACGTGACTAGATCATAAAAGAACCAATTGCTAATTGCAATTAACAATTTACCTCTAATTGTTTTGTATAATATATATAGATAAATTAATACATGATTTTTCTATGTATTATTTTGTAATACATAGCACATGTACTATGTTTTACGAAATAATAGAAAAATCATGTATTAATTTATCTATATATATATTATACAAATCAATTAAAGGTAAATTGTTAATTGCAATTAGCAATTGGTTCTTTTATGATCTAGTCACGTGATCTCTGACGTCATTGGTGACTTATTGAATGATACCACATGGTCACGTGATATCACTTAAACAGTAACGTCACATGTCACGTAATCAAGTCTTATCAGTGATTATATTAGTTGATAAGGCCCTGAACAAGCATTCACTTTTCTCAGAGTCTTGGTGTGAGACGGTTGGGTGCTTAGCTAGCTGGCATGTTAGGTAAGAATAGTATTTGTATATATATATATATATTTAATATGACTTTAAATTAATTTGATACCTACTATGTAAAACGATATGAATATGTTTTGAATATTAGAACTAAAAAATAATACTTTGAAATAATAGACTTACTAAACAGTAAAATTTAAAGCTATGTAGATAAATTTCCTAAAACTAAGTTGAAATGAATATGGTAAAAGTTTAGTCAGTCTCATGTTAGTGTTTATCATATTAAATCTACAAAAGAAATTTTTAAGTGGGAATACTAATTATCCAAGTTGCCATATAGATATTATAAGTTAGTAGATTCATAAACTAATGAGAATGTATATAATTTTAATAAACTATGCTAATTTCTGCAGATATTTAATAAAATACAAGTGAGTTTTCGAGGTACATAGTTTACCAATTTTCTTCCCAGCTTTATCTTACCATAGGCAATGGTCTAAACCAAGTTAGGACATATACCTTGGAATCATATTCATGCGACTAAATAACCTGGGGCTCACTCAGCCCAGTAGTTAGCGTGATGGTTATAAAATACCTGGGGCTTAATCAGCCCAGTAGCTAGCGTGTTGACTATATAATAAGTGGGGGTCACTTAGCCCTGTGGTTATCGTGGTAGCTATAAAATAAGTGGGGGCACACTAAGCCCAGTAAGCGTGGTGGGTATAAAATAGCCTGGGGCTCACTCAGCCTAGTAGTTAGCGTGGTGGGTATAAAATAGCCTGGGGCTCACTCAGCCTAATACTTAGCGTGGTGGGTATAAAATAGCCTGGTGCTCACTCAGCCTAATAGTTAGCATGGTGACTATAAAATAAGCGGGGGCTCACTTAGCCCTGTGGTTAGTATGGTGGCTATAAAATAAGCGGGGGTTCACTAAGCCCAATAGTTAGCGTGGTGACTATAAAATAAGCGGGGGCTCACTTAGCCCTGTGGTTAGCGTCCTGGGTATAAAATGACAAGTCTGATTATATATTTGTGGGTTCGAAACTTGTGCGGTTTAGACGATGTGGCTTTGAATACTTAGAGAAGTTAAAGAAATCACGACATTGTTCTATATCCTTATAAATATTATTTATGTTTGAATATGTTAAGTATTCTATATCAAGTTATAATGAAAGTCATATATGCAAAGTTTAGAGACCTCTAGTATAGCAAACCCAACATATATATAGCTCATTTCAAATGATATATCACGAGTCGAAAAAAGTGTGATTGTAATAGATAGTATTTATAAGAAAGCGAGAAAGCATCAGGGCACGGACAGCCCAATGGTTAGCGTATCAATAATAAGTCCAAGCTGAAGTTCGCGGGTTCAAAACCAGCGCAAACGAAAATAATATATGGAGGCCCTATAAATAGGACATGTTGGCTTTCTGATTTTAAAGGTTATATAATTCTTCATAGAAGAAGAGACAATCACGTCGATTTCATGATCTTTGAACTGTCCTAGATTTGTCATAATATGATGACCATCATAGTTTTTCGAGTTATGGAATATAACAGGAATTGTTTTACACTGCTTATAGTTCAAGTTACATTCCATATGTACAGCTTCCCTGTATACATCTCTGATAGATGATTGTAGCCATGTATACGTTTCCAACCTAATAGTTTTTCACAATTAGAACACAGATTACATCCAATTTTCGGTTTCATAAGCGTTTTATTGCATGAGTTTTTTGGATTATCCTTACCAACAAAAAAAAAATTGAATTTTATAATTATATGTGATGCACATGAATGAAAAAAAAATATATATAAATAGTCGCATTATTTTTTAAGCAGGGTTTAATATCTATAACTTTTCACCACATGCGTTTCTGCATGCGTAAGTCTTTGTATTACTAAAGATTAAATTTAATATTTTATGTTTTAATTTTGACTACCCTACGTAAAGAGAAAAATAACCATTTCTTTTAAAACAAAATAAAAAGTACTTTAAAAATATATTACTACTAACCTACTATATATCTACATACCTAGACCTTAGAATCAATTCGTATACTTTCTTTAGAAAAAATGAATTGAAATGTGTTCTTATCAGTGAATCTTATCTAGAATGTTATCGCGATCAGTGATGTCATCAAACCACGTGGTGAAGAATCCATTTGAATTTCTGTGAAGTCGAGTAAGTCATGCTTGAAATTTTACGGTAACGATAAATTTATATATATATATATATATATATGTTTTGTATAACCAATATGTTTTAAATCATGTATTAATAGTTCATATAGTCTTGTCAATATATTTTTACAGGACTTGTTAATATATTTTAAGCGATAAGAGAAATTATATTTTACTTAAGTAGTAGTACATTTCGAATTCCTGTCCTTCTTGTGGTCACTCTGTATTTTTTTAAGTGTATATTGTTAGCCTAAATTATATTGAAGCCATTTCTATGAAAATAGGGGAGGGTGCTATTAAAATTAGTGGAGTATAATTCATATATTGTAGGGGACTCTGTATTTTTAGTGTAATTTCTATTTTAGTAAGACTTGTATCGAATTAGGTTCATTAACCTATTTAATTAAAACCAATCTCTTATTCCAAAAATTCTTAAGGCTGCCTCTTAATTAGTATTGTTAATTTTATTTCTTAGTTATTATTTTTGATTGAATACTCAATGAAGCATATATAACGAATCGAGTTGAATGTTTAGGAATAAATTGTGTGTTCTTAAATTATTTAAAAGTATGATCCTTCAAACAGACCCCTTCACGAAACTTTAAAACAGAGCCCTTCATGAAAGTTTTAACCTTAACACAGGACACTTCACACAATGTTTCGTCTTAAAAATAGACCTTTCTCAAGCATACTAATGTATATACTTTTAATAGGATTTTAAAATGTTAAACAATATAAATATTAGATCTAAATATAAATCATTTTTTTACATTCAATGAATAATTCTAGTCAAAATTCTCGCATGTTCGAGCCTGTTAGTTAAATATGACATACACTAATAAGATTAGCTAATGATTCATTTTCTCATATGGTTAATATCAATCATTTCTCATACTGTTAGTGTTTGTATGAAGTATGCAAAATTTATGATTTATGATTATTTTATTTTTCTGTCTTATAATACCTATTCATTCTGTATTCTACCATATGCCTTATCCATGACGTCACGATATCCCGTGGTTTTAAGAGATAAGCAAACACATTACCGTTCAGTTGTTGTAAGACAAGCATAGTAGAAGGTCGAATTTGGATGAAGTCCAGTACATTATGATTACACTTTTTAGGTAAGATAACTTTATGTATATATATATATATTTTCAATATTAAAACAAAAAAATTTTGAAATAATGCTCTAACTAAATAGTACAATATATATATTATAAAAATAAAGCTTAGTTATTCTATTCATTCCTCAAAAGAAGTTTTTAAGTTAGAATACTAAAAACTCAATTTAGTATAATTTTTCTATACAAAAAGCATAAACGAATGTAATTTAATTTTATATTATTTAAAATTCATATATCTTATAGGGGACTCTGTATTTTTTTACCCTAACCTGTATCAAATTCATTTAAACACAGGTACATTTAAACAGGTTCAAATTCATTTAAACATCTGTTTGCCTCAAAATTCTTAAGGGTACCTCTTAATGGCTATTTCTTAGTTCTTATTTTTCATTAAATACACAGTGAAGCCTTTTAAAACTTAACAGATTAATTACTATATATGAAATAATTCGCATACATTTACAGTTTTAAATAGCTCATTTCATTCATTTACCTACCCAAAATGTCTCAGAAACTGATTAAATTTGTGAGAAAGCCCAATAGCCGTATTCCTTATCGCGAGTGATTCACCGTGTCAAAGCAAGATCTTCGGTTATCTGATAATATGACTCATTATGATTCAGCAATCCGTCTGTTGATAGTATAACATTCATTTCTTAGTTTCAGTTATAAATATGTATTTTAAAGCATAATCACTCGAAATTCAATTATTTTTCATGAAACGCTCTACCCTATTTTACAGATTTGTATGATAAATTTGGTGAAATATGTAATTTTTTTTTTCTAAAATCTATATTTTGAACGTTATACTAAAAATGCATTCGTGTAAAACCTATTTTTACATTGCATGAATTCGTATTCATTTGAGAATAGCAGTCTATTTCTTAAAATATTTTTGCAGGGTACATTGCGAAGGGGCCTTTTCTTTCAAACAGTGATCTTGGATTTTTATGAAAGGTCTCTCGTATTTCTGTCACCATAAAATAACATGAATCTATTGGATTTATTTTGTGAAGGACCTGGGATTCGAATAGGAATAGGGTTATATTATTTGGGGCGCTGGGTAGTCTCATTATTTTATGAGCAGGGCTTAAATCTTTAACTTTTTCTAGTTTCTTTTGAAGGATTTCTATATTTTGAACCTATCGATGTGTAAGCTGTACTTTTAGCCTAACTTGAATTGAAAAAAACAGGGTAAAGTGTAATTTATCTGATTTTATGAAGGGTCCTTATGCATAATTGGATTTTTGTGAAGGGTTTCTTTTTATTAAAAAGGGGATCTGTTCACTATTTTAATTAACTATGCACTAGCTGGTAAAATTATATTTTGTTCACATAACATTTCAATGATGTTGGAAAGTGATTCATGAATTATGTCGCTACGCATGATTTTTCATACTTGTTTATTTACACTTTTATATATACGTTAAAATTCTTCTTTTTATACCAATCTGTATTGTTAGCCTAATTTCAATTGAAGGACCCCTCTGGGTAAAAAAGGGAGGGGGAGGGAGAGGGGGGAGCTATTAAATTGAGTACAGTATAATTCATACGGGACCCTATATTTTTTACCACAACCTATATCGAATTCATTAAAACGCGCCTGTTTGCCCCAAAAATGTTGAAGTCCGCCAATTAAAATTAATTAGTGATCCTTTTTAATTACTAGCATCTACCCATTCTACTGCACATGCAAACTGCGTACTCTCGTTGAGGGAAAAAAAATCTCGCCAAAATTTCTTAAGTTCTTCAATTAAAATTAATTAATGACCATTTTTAATTATTCATTCGCTTCTACAACATACACTCATATTCAAACTGCGTACTATAGTTGATAAAAAAAAAATCTCGGTGAAAATTCTTAAGTTCCCCAATTAAAATTAATTAAATTTGTAATTCGTTAAAATTCACCTTGTACTGTAATAGATATTTCTCCGCAGGAAAAAAAAAAAAAAAAAAAAAAAAAATCTTGCAAAAATGTCTAAGTTCACCAATTAAAATTAATTAATGACCATTTTTAATTAAACCATTATTGACTTTTAAAATTCTCCTCACATGTACTCTAACATGTATATCGAATGTCCTACTCTTGTTGAAAAAAAAAATCGTAAAAATTTCTTAAGTTCTCCAATTAAAATAAATTGATATTTTAATGACCATTTTTAATTAATATTTTTAAATACTGTGGCCAGGAAGCTTTGACTCTAGGTCACTTCTAGCTAAAAGTTCACACCTTAAAGCAAAATTCATTTCAGTTGAGAGTTTATATCTTAGATTACTCTCAGCTGAAAATCCTACTTTTGGCGACTTTTAATACTAAAAATTCTATTTTTATCTCTAAAAATTCTATTTTTGGTTTAAAAGAAAAAAAATCTTAATACCTTTTTTAATGCATGAATCAATATTTCTAACATATATATTGAATAGCCTATTCTAGTTTTAAAAAAAAATCACAACAAAAATTTCTAAGTTCCGCAATTAAAATTAATTAATATTTTTAATTAATCATTCACTTCTACTGCACTCATATTCAAACTGCATACTCTCGTTGAAAAAAAAATTGCTTTGAAAAATTTCTAAGTTCCCCAATTAAAATTAATTAAGTTTGTAATTCGTTAAATTCACCTTGTACTGTAATAGCTTTTTCTACGCGAAAAAAAAAAAATTGCTTCGAAAAATTTCTAAGTTCCCCAATTAAAATTAATTAAATTTGTAATTCGTTAAAATTCCCCTTGTACTGTAATAGATATTTCTACGTGAAAAAAAAAAATTGCTTCGAAAAATTTTTAAGTTCCCCAATTAAAATTAATTAACATTAATCCCCTTATCTTATAGTAGAAATCCTTATCTTAGGTGGTGGAGGGCACTTCGAGCGGTGGGCAGGTGCTGCAGTTCGGGTGGAGGGCAGTTGGGCAGGTGTTGCACTTCGGGTGGAGGGCTGAGGGCAGGTGCTGCACTTCGGGCGGAGGGCTGAGGGCAGGTGCTGCACCATGCACCATGCCCTACGCCCTCCACCCGGGGTCGGACCGCTACTTTTCCTCTACTTAGGTTCATTGTCATAATGCGCTTCTCTGAATAGTTTTGGGGGTTCATTGGTTAAGTATAAAGGGGGAAAGGGGGGCTAATCCCCTCTTAATTTAGATAAATGGGTTTTTCATGCAGAATTATCCGATTTCCTTCAAATTTTGTATATAGGTTCATTTTGATAATGCGCTTCTGTCATTAGTTTTAGGGGTTCTTTGGTTAAGTATAAAGGGGGAAAGGGGGGATAATCCCCCTAATTTTGATAAATGAGTTTTTCATGCAGAATTATCCGACTTTCTTCAAATTTTGTATATAGGTTCATTGTGATAATGCGCTTCTCTGAATAGTTTTGGGGGTTCATTGGTTAAGTATAAAGGGGGAAAGGGGGGGGGGCTAATCCTCCCTTAATTTAGATAAATGGGTTTTTCATGCAGAATTATCCGATTTTCTTCAAATTTTGTATATATATTCATTGTAATTAGAGACTTCCCTGTTTAGTTTAAGGGGTTCATTAGTTATCTATGAGGGGGGTAACGGTGGGATGACCCCCCCTTAATATACTGTTGATTTCTTTATTTTTCGAGGGGCATATTTCAAATTCTTTGAAATAAGAGTATAATATACAATTATTGTGAATAGCCTGTGAGCTCAATGCCCTCAGTTTAACTAGGCAGTTTTCCTTTTTATTTAAATTTTTTTTTTCTGCTAAATGTCTTTCGCACGCCTTATAGTCGTATACCAAATTTCATAGTTTTGACTACAGACAGGTCTGAGTAGGTGAACTCCCAACTTAGAAACCTGCTACATAAAACTTTAATAGGACATGTGACAACACACAAAGGATCTTCGGCAATGAATCTGCGGACATGCTAGCAAAGGAAGCAACGACAAAAACATCCATAGACATCTCGCTTCCTGCGCCCCACTCCTATATCAAAAGATCCCTTTAAAACGCGCATGTTGCAGCAGTGGTAAGACCTCTGGGACTACTCAGAGAAAGGTAGATATACTTATGACATAGTCCCGGTGATTCTTGCAATCTTCTAACTTTAACTCCCTCAGCCACTGCCTTCCTAACGGGACACGGCCCTTTCGGATCATATATAAACAAGTTTAAAAGGGGTCGCACTCCCATCTGTGAGTGTGGCACAGAGGCATCAGTCTCACACTTTTATTTTAATTGCCCCCTTACAGCTCGGTGGCACATGCGTCATCCCTCTTCTCCCTCTAGTGCAGCCATACTCAACCTGCGGCCCGACGACATTTTATGTGTGGCCCAAGACACACAAAAATTAATCCAGATTTGTAAAAATTTGAAAAAAAAAAACATATATTTATAAATATTTGAGCGTATAAAAGAATTTAAGACATATTCAAGGTATTTGTTGTTTTAGATATTTTTATGGGAAGACAAAATCTGCACCGTTAATTATTACTAATGTAAAATTATGTTAAAACATCCTAAATTTCTCAAACAAAAATTCTCTATACATCTAGTATTTGCATTAATGTGATGTGAGTATATATTTTAGTCTTCAACACTAATAAAAGATTATTTATAATTAATTAAATTTGTAATATAAATTTTTACATTTAAAAAAATAAAAAGTTGTTCATAGAGTAAAAGTCTGATTTATCAATGAAAATCTCCTGATTTTTATCCTTAGAAATTAGAAATTCTGAATTATTGTATTATTACGTTTTATTCTTATTATATAGCTAATACTGATTATCCAAATTTTGTTAAATTGATTTGATATACTATTTTTATTACCGTACTATTTTAATCACCCTTTTTTACGTTATTATACAAGTCTAGTGTATTCCGTCCCCCTAACGCAACCAGCGTATGTTTGCGGACCGCGAGAGAAAAAAGTTGAGTATGGCTGCGTCTAGTGGTTGGCTGGATAATATTCTCTCCCGCCCAGCACTTTTAAACAAACTGAAAAACATCTTTAAGTTCTTAATGGATCTATTTAACTTGACCCGCTCCTGAGCTATGGACTTCATTCCTGGTGTGAACATCATTCATTCATGAATGATCATCTTCACTGCCCAGTGTCGCGTTGGAGGTATGTCTACCTGTCAGTAAACTACCTGTTATATAAATTAAGATAGTTTCACCATAGCATGTCTATATCCACCCTGCCCCCTGTCGCGTTATCTGGCGGGTTCAGCTCCAGCTGCAATAGTTATTAATTTTTTAAGACCTTAATAAAACGACCGGGAGGGACATCTATGCGCTACAGATCTGGTTCTCAGTCTGAGCAGTCCCTCTTAGTCATTCAAAATTATGTACACCCAGTACTTTCCTTGCTGAAACGGGATAAGTGCGTATGTGATGTACAACTATGCCGCATTTTACGCTGCAAATATACCAAAACAAATGCAGTTAACTCACTTTCTGACGATAATTTTTCTGTTTGAAATTCCAAAATCTCAAAAAAACACTTTTAGTTTTCACGTTTTCCACCATCTGGAGTCTTAGCACAAGAAAACTGTCAAAAGAAATGACGTTGAAAATACAAAATAAAATGTTGTTTAATAGCGTTTAATGCAAATAAACGAATATTTATTTGCATGAGTAATGCGTACAAAAATGAATAATATGAATAATAAGAATTAATACGAATCATTTATTTGTGAAAAACTTTTACATTCATACATTAAAAAAAAAAAAAAAAAAAGAAGTTTTCATTATCAATCTTTAAGGCAAATAAAATATCTTAAACAATTTTCTTGTCTTTTGCGTTTATCGGGTTAATATTTGTCATATTTCCCTCCCCCCCCCCCCCCCCCCGAAGCAAAAGCTGCTATGTGCTTTGTCTGAAGTTATTATTGAATATTCTATGGTAGCTATGGACATTCTTCATTTTTTTTTTCTTCTTTCTACCATTAGGATGCGTACAGTTGTACCACAATTTTTTACCAAAAGTTTTGCCTTTTTTAATGAGGAAAAATGTTGCAAATTCTACGATTAAATAAGGTGATTATGATTTCTTCGATTAAAATATTAAATACAAATTTTCTAATCTGAGATAGTGCTGCTAGACTCCTTGGAAATTCCATGGAGAGTACGCGCCTTGTCGCCATTCGATAACTTCGAATTGTTTACAAAAGCAACTCTTTGAATTTTTGTAATAGTTTTACAGTTTGTCCTTTTCCTAAGTGAATATTAGGCACGAAAGGAATTTGTGATTACAAGACAGGGGATTATATGCATTTAAAAACTGCCAAATTATACGTGCAAATACGCACTAAAATATCTCTAAAATTACAATCCAAAATGTGTAATATTTTTAATGAAGACCCACTTACATGTAAATGCATTTCTAGTTCATTTCATTACATCTCAGTACAACCGAGAGATAAATCATTTGTACTGCTTCAAAACAAATATTTTATACACACGGCGTCTCCTCTTATCGTTAAATTCAGCAAATTCCTATAGACAGTTGGCTTTCGAGAAATCTACTTCAAATTGAAAAAAAAAAAATGTTGTTTTGCATTTTCTTAGAAGTTATTTACGTCAAAATATGTAATAATTTATGTAAAAGTTACGAAATTAAAAATTTTTATACTGTATCTGGTTAATATTTAGAAAACTTTCTTCGGGATCTAACTAGGAAAACATTAAAAAAAATCATTTTTGCACGACAACGCGTATTCATTTATGATACTTTGAATGTTATTAAATTGCAGCGATTTCTGGCACTAAAAATGGAAAGACGCTTTATATGGCTATCTCCAATATCTTGATAAATTTCATTTATAATATAGATATAATGCTGCAAAGAATTATTACGGAGTTTCTAGAAACTTGAACATGCTGGAGCTAAAAGGTTGAAAATATGCATTTAAATTAATGCTGTTTTATGAATTTTTATCCATTTATAATATTTATATGCTTTAATTGAAAAAAAATTCCCTTAAAATAGGCAATCACATATGCAATTGCATCTGTCTAGTTAGTGGTTACGCTTATGGAATCACAGGAATTTTTTGTTCAGTGGACTCAATCTGTGTAAAATCACAGGAATTTTTTGTTCAGTGGACTCAATCTGTGTAAAATCACAGGAATTTTTTGTTCAGTGGGTTTCAATCTGTGTATGCACGTCATGATGGAAATTGCTGGTGAGCGTTTCATGATCAAGAGTGATTCCTTGATTAGCATGCCAATGTGAAACCTTGCTGGGTTAAATATATAATATGGAATCACATTTATTTTCAAAGGATAAATGCCTCCTTTGTAAAACCCTAATCGAGTGACGAGTGGATTTAAATCTTTGAGATAGTATCCTATTTGAAAAATCACTTTTCGACAACTTTGGGTTTGTGTGAGTTGGTTTTCCCTTTTCACTAACTTAATATCCACTTCATGATACTAACTAATGTTGAAGGAGGTGTGATGAATCTGGGGCAGAAATTTACATGTTGTTGATCATTTTTATCTATATTCTATAATATAGTGAATATTAGATGTCAGTTTAAAAAATAATCTTTGAATGTTCACGGATACCTTAAACATAAAGTTCGGAATAGTTAGGTTGAGAAACTGCACATTATGCGTATTTACCCTTTCTGAAAATCGACGCAAAGTGCAGACCACTATGCATTTGCCTCTTTAATTAGGCGTACACGTGTCCCGACACTATGTTTTTATGGTATAAATGTGCATGTAGTCATATGGTTTTCTGTCGTGCTCACCGGAGGGGTGAGCACGACAGAAAACTAATGTAACTAGGGTAAGCTTCGACTAAATTTTCTATTTTTTTAATACCTCAATAAAGGGAACCTGGGTGGACATCTACGCTCTACAGATTTGGTTTCCTAGTCTGAGCACTCCCTCTCGGGCAGTCAGTCATATGGTTTTGGAAAAACGATCATGAAAATGTACAACAGACTGTAAAAATTAAGAACAAAATCCAAAGTAACAACTTGCCACGAAAAAGTAAGAGACATTATCACTGGTATTTAAAAAAAATCTGATTACTCAACAACACAAAACTTTGTGCACCAAATGAAAAAAAAAAAAACAAAAAAAAAAAAAAACATTTGAAATGTGAAGTTTCTCATGCTGCTTCTACAGCACCTTAAATGGCAGTCCTTTGAAAGAACAGTTTCTTAATAAAATTGTGTCGTAGATGACAGCATTGTAAAAAACTCTCATAGGACGACTTATATGAACTTACCCTAAAAATACACTTGCCCCTCATTACCCTATAGATTTTTTTTGTTAATAAAACATTTAAGGAATTTCACAAAATATATTTAAAGCGCAAGAGTCGTTAGGCTTAGTTCGCAAGATTTTATATGTGACATCATTTACAGGGTGTCTTAAAAATCGACAGAACGTTTTTAAAATTCAATAATAAACCAACAGTGTCAGCTACTGATGTTATTCTTGCAGGAGAATAATTAGTGAAGTCAGGAATTTTGTTCCAATTTTTTTTGTGTAAATTGCAAATATAACCGACAGATGGGCTGAACTGTTATACTGTAATACTATTCAAAATAATCTTGCAGTTTCAAAAAGCAAAGCATTTTTCTGGCATTTCAACTGCTAAAGAGATAGAAACTTAAATTCGGAGTGATCTTGATTCATTTCATAAGTTAATTTGAGTGTTCAAATTGTTTGAGATAGCGTAGCGCCATCTGTCTGTGATATTTGAAACTAAAACAAGCAAGTGTAGTGCCTTAATGTTAAATTAATTTGTCATCGTTGCAAAACCGGTTGCAATGCGGGTAGTTTTTTAAGAATAACTCAAGGACTACTTGGCGGAATAAGCTATAATTTTGGATTTGCATATTTGAAATATTTGAAGCTTATAGAAATAGATTTCTGTTAAAATATTCATAGGTTATAATTAATATATTTTTTCGAAAATTAATCTAAAAAAAACATTAAAAAAGATTATGAATTGAATCTATGAATTTTTTAACAGAAATCGATTTCTAGAAGCTTCAAATATGTGAATCCAAAATTACATCCTATTTCCCTAAGTATGCCGAAAATACTACATACATTGCAATCTGTTTCGAAACGATTACAAAGGAATTTTAAACATTAGGAGTTACAAACCTTAATCTTTCATAATTCATAAACTACTAGATCAAATGACTTATCGTTTGATATCATATTGGGTGTTTGTATTGAAATTTTCAGAGATTGGTACAATTTAATTATGAAAACGATCCTCCAAACTTAATTTTGTAAAATGTAAATTGCAAAAAGACATAATTTCCAGTCAAAGGGCTATTTCCGTTTTCTTTTCTGGGACAATTTAGTGATTAAAATGCAGGAATTGTTCTTTTTTTTTTTTTTCTTTTCTTTTTCTTTCTTTCTTTTCTTTTTTTTTTTTTTTTTTTTTTTTTTTGACCGACTGCACATATATACAGAACTGGAAAAAATATAAACACCCCTACTTAGAGGGTATCTTTATATTACAATGGACATTAAAAATTTCACCAGAAACCATTATATTTGGCTCATTAAAAAAATTCTACATTCTTCGATTCTTCACCTTTCCTACTGGATATACTGTGTATAATCCGAGATTCGGTATCCCCAAATTCCGGTATTTTAAATGACAAACCCCAGGATTTTTCTTAATTGTTACTTTTTTCATTTTTAAAAATTTATTGAACCATTAACATCTCTCTTTTATAGTCCCGTGAAAGATGTAGTTATCGTCAATGACCGATGGGGCATAGGTATTCCCTGCAACCATGGAGGCTATTACACTTGTGAAGATCGTTACAATCCCAGTAAGTTTTTTTTCTTATTCATGTAAAAATGTTGCGCATGTATTTATTTTCACAAACTTACACTTTGTACTTGTGATTTACATTTTATCCATAGAGTTATTGGATAGTGGCACCACACAGGATGATAACATTAACGCTAATTTTGTGTATGACTTCGCTCGTGAAAGAAGATTTCTGCCGAAGTTGTCTTTTGTACAAATAATTTCTAAGACGCTTGAAGAAAGCCAGTAAAATTTAAAATCGGAAACATGCACACCGTGTTTTTACAAGTTTCAAATATCAATGTAAATTCTTTATTTTCATATTAATCATAATTATCAATATTAAACCTATCAAATGTCCACCCTTTCCTTTTAGAGAAGCTTCAACATCACAAATGGGAGAATGCAATGACACTAGATAAGGAATCATGGGGATATCGAAGGAATGCGGATCTGAGTGATTATCTCACTATAGAAGACTTACTTGCTCAACTTGCAGAAACAGTTAGGTAAATAAAGAATTTAGTATTTGTTGATAATAAAAACATTTAAGGCATACGACTTTGAAAGTAGCTGTTTTATTCATTTTCTTTCAAATCGGTCAACTAATGCAATATGTAAAATTAAAATTTAGATATCAAATTTAACTCTTTGTTTACATTTACTATAATTTTGTCTTTATAATTAATTTTGTTATTTCCCACATTTAGTAATCATAATATATATCTTTACATTCGCTATTATCATTTATCTTTCAGTAATTTAAAAAAAAAAGTATTAAAAAAGGGATTTCTTTAAAACTTCATTTAGGTGGAGGGGGCGATGAGCGATGAAAGATGACCTTGTGTGGGGTTATGGAAATAGGCAGAATGCACCCTTGATTAGTTGATTAGATAAAAAACATTGTGATTTAAAAAGGAGAGTTTCTAGCCCCGTACCCACACCCCCCCCCCCTCTTGTCTCACCTCTTTGTTGTATAAACATCGTTGTTGAAACGTTTATTTCAAATACGTGTTTAATTGTTTAAATTTAAAAATAGGGTCTACTTAATCCAGATCAATACATTATGGAAAAAAAACTATACTGGACAAATTATTATATTTATTTAATCCTGCTGTAATATGGCATTGTCCAATTCTTTAAAAATTCTTTCATAGCCTATTGTCATATTATTAGTAATAACTATATTTATTAGCAAAATAACTATAAACCACTACATTTGTTAGATTTCACTAAATAACATATTCATTAATTTTCAGTAAATCCTAATTTTTCTCATTTGTATAGCTACTTTTAATTTATTAAACTTAAAGCATTATATAAGGATAATAACCCGAAAGGGTTAATATCTATTTTAAAACCACTGAAGCGAATTTTATTCAGGGTTCAAAAAGTCATATTTTCTTTTCATTTAAATATTATGCATGAAAAAAGTAATGTAAAACCATTAATAATATTAACAACTTTTCTTTCAATGATCGAGTTTATGCATTTTAGCTGATAGTATTTGAATACCGTTGGCCTTTGTAAAGTTTCTTAAAATACAAATGTCAAAAATTTCGTAAAAATATCAGAATTGTTTTGTGTATTTTACTGGAGAAAACAAAAAATAGAATACAACATTCACTTTACCTTGTTCTTTTAAATTTTGTAACCATAATTTAACCATTTTTTCATAACAATCTTTAGAGGTTTTTTAAGTGATACTACCAAATTATTAAAAAAATTTTATTGGGTAAACAAAAGCATTGCAGTATATAAATTAGTTAAAACTTCCATGCATTAAAAGTTTTGTTTGAAAAAATTTATATATATATATATATATATATATATATATATATGTGAGAAAACCTTTTTATGAGTTACGCAAATTTATTCCAAAGGGCATTTGTAAGAATTTAGCCAATTCGAACTCAATAATAGTTTATCAGACAATGGAAAAAAATCTGATTAAATAAAATAGTTGTATCTCCATTAAAAAAAAAAAAAAAAAAAAAAAAAAAAAAATCTCGAATTGCTTTTTCTCTTTTTCTCTCATTTTTATTATAAGTGAAAAGCTCATTCCAGCTGTGTATATCATATTTTAATAACGAAGATAAAGAAACTCGAGAAAAAAAATGCTTATAAATTAATTTAAAACCTAACCACTATTTTTATTTTAAAAATAGTCTTGGATTTAAAAAATAATCATAGTACTTATCATAGCACATATGCCACAAAATATTCTTAAGAAACACCACACAAATATACATTTACGCTTATACAAAGATACACGTTTATAAATTCATGCATTAAGAAACTTATCTGAAGCGTAGTGTAAACTAAAATTCAAAATGCACACAACTGTCAATATATACAGGGCGACAAAACCAGGGCGACTGGTTGTTTTAAAAATTGAATAACAGATAAACGGATTGAGGTTATTCTTGCAGGAGAGTATAATATGTGAAGTCAGGAATTTTTTTACTAAGTTACCTTGTTTTAGATTCGAATGTCACCAATAGATTACTCTATTCTGTCTCAAACTGTATTAACCTTCTGAGCGTCTGAGGGCTTTCCTGCATTTTCATAAAAATATTTGTAAAACTTAAAATAATTTAAATCCCCCCCCCCTTTCCTCCGTATGTTTCTAAAATACACTTATACACTTCATATCTCTTTATTTTACATATATCTTAAAATACAACTTTGTTAAAAATATTTTTGTCTAGAGCCGATTTAAGTAGTTTTTGAGAAACAGAAAAATACGGGCAAAACGCTTAGCGGGTTTTGATACTCAAAATAATATAGCACTTTCAAAACGCAAACTCTTCCTTTTATAACGCTTCAACAGCAAAACAGGAAGAAGGGTAAAAGCTGAATGATCCATTTTATACATTAGTTTGACCATTCTAATAGTTCAAATATGACCTGCTGTATGCAATGCAAAACATGATTACGAAATCATTCTGTTTTTTTTTTTATTATTAATTTCAAACATTACTTTTTTTTCTAGCTGTGGGGGAAACCTTCTCATAAATGTTGGACCTACTCATGATGGCCGAATTGTACCAATATTCGAAGAGAGACTTCGTCAATTAGGTTCTTGGCTTAAAGTAAACGGCGATGCTATTTACGGCACAAAACCCTGGCTAGTACAAAACGACTCTGTAACTCCTGGTGTATGGTGAGTTTGTTTAAAGACATTATACTGTATTATTATTATTACTATTCAAAGAGCAAAATGAAATTGTCTATTCAATATAAATGTTTGACAGTTTTAAAATTAAGTGGAACAAAAAATAAATAAAAATGTTTGAAGTATTTTCCTAGTAGTATTTCTATTTCCCCTTAAATAGCATTTATATGATCTATATTATTCAATATTGATTTTTGATTCATCAGTTGTAGCGTATTTTTATGTAATTTTTACTGCAAAACTTTCATTTCTATCTTATCATAAAATACAGAGGATGTTCGCACATTTTATAGTACAGAACTTTTTTACATAAAATACTTGTGTTTTAAATGTTCATTTTGTAGCCTTTATTCTGAACTACCTTTCTATGCCACAATTTACATGACAATGTCTTTTGTAGTTTTGTAAGAGGTATTTTGATATTGTATTTATTAATACATAAATAAATAAATACAATCAATAAAATAAGTACAAGAGGGAGAATTTAATAAGCAAAATGAAATTGTTCTATTAATATAAATATTAACAGTTTTCAAACCAAGGGGGAAAAAAGAAAGAAAAGAAAAAATTAAAATACAAGCAGACATTTTCTAGTAGTATTTTTTTTTTTGCCCTAAATAATATGTATGTTATCTATATCATTCATATTATTCTTTATTCATAAATTTTTGCGTACTTATATTAATAATTTTTGCTTCAAATTTTTAATTCTGATTTGCCATCATAAAATATCATCTGTCACATTTATTAGCGAAAATACCTAAACTATCTTTTGATATTTCTGTTGTATATATGTTAAAGTCAAAACCCGAAATAAGTCAAAACAGGATTTGGCTATAGTTAAAACTAGATTTAACAAAATTCTTTATTTTAAACTAGTTTTAACTAGTCAGAATTAGATTTAACTGAGACACTTAGTAAAAACTAGTTTTAACTAGGAAAAACCAGCATTCTTTAAAATGTTTCAGTTAAAACTAGAATTAACAAAGAATGGCTATATTTATGTTTAAATAAAAATTTGCACATGATAGTAGACCGGGAGGCGTCAGCACAGACAATCATCTCATCGAGTTCACGGCTGAAATTCCAGAATTAGTTAAAACTTGATTCGCATATTAAAATGCAATCGGTCTGCCAAGTCATATCTTGGTGGAAAACACCCGAAAACCCGATTTTAGCGGTTGTCTCGTAGGTTTACTATTGTGTGTTCCTGCTCCCAGTCCTCCATGTTTTCATACCTTTGGGTGCAGGAAAACACAATGGTAAACTTACGAGTCAACCGCTAAAATCGTGTTTTAAGGTGTTTTCCACCAAGATATGACTTGGCAGACCGATTGCGTTTTAATATGCGAATCGAGTTTTATTTAATTCTGGAATTTCAGCCGTGAACTCGATGAGGTGATTGTCTGTGCTGCCGCCTCCCGGTCTATAGGTTTTTAATTCTAGAGATTCTGGTGATAAATTGCATATCTACGCAATTTAAACACACTTCGTACGAACGAATTTCGCTCAAATCTTCAGAATAGGTAAGTGGCAATCAGCTGATCAACCATTGTACTTCAATTGGAAGTCAGGGTAGTTCCACCAATCAGAACTGCCTATTTGTAGTGTTTGACCTCCAGGGTGACGTCAATTGCAACTGCCCTATAATGATGCTTCTGTGATGATCAAATTAGTGTTTTCATAAAGGTTTTAACATAATAGGGGCTTTTATTCTACTACCGACCCTGGTGAGAAAATTGCATAACTACGCAATTTAAATTCAGCGAATTTTGTTCAAACTCTTCAGGAAAATCTTCTGCTTTAGTCAAATTTGATAAAAGTTTAACGTAATACAGGGTCATTCATAATTCCCTCCGGGGTTTCGAAACGTTATAGTAAAAAAACGAAGACGAATATGAAAAAAAGAAACATATGAAATTATTCCGAAACTATTCATGTTTTACTTACATACATTACAGGTGTTCTATGTGTGAGCCCTTGGTCACACGGCATACATCCATGCGATAGTCCAGTTCCTGCCATACTCCGTTTCTTTAAATTTCCGGTACCACACATGAATTGTTTTGTCAGTTGGTCCCTGTTTTCGATATTTATTACGAAAGGCCCGTTGAACTGACACCACTGATTCAGATTTAAAGAAACGGAGTATGGCAGGAACTGGACTATCGCATGGATGTATGCCGTGTGACCAAGGGTTCACACAGAGAACACCTGTAATGTATGTAAGTAAAACTTGAATAGTTTCGGAATAATTTCATATGTTTCTTTTTTTCATATTCGTCTTCGTTTTTTTACTATAACGTTTCGAAACCCCGGAGGGAATTATGAATGACCCTGTTTTTTTTTTGTGTGTGTGTGTGTCAGTAGCACCAATTATGGAAACTTCCATAACTATGTTATTTAAACTCATTTTTCACGAACAAATTTTGCTCAAAATCTTTAGAAAAAGCTTCTGCCTTAGTCAAATTTAGGGGAAGATCCTCAATGAAGGCCCATATCCCAGTGATGGGTCATTTAATATTCCGACGACGCTAAAGGCCAAACGCTTAACATTCGAACCTACCATGAGTGATAAAATGGCCCTTCGATTGTCACGTGATGCCTTTGTTTTAGCAAATCATTGCGCGTCACGTGAGCAGGCGCTCCTCTTACCGGAGTTTGTCTTTTACTCCTCTTTCGACAGTGATTTGCTAGCAAGGCTTTTAACAAGCAAAGTTAGTTTTCATGCGGTGTACGAAAGATTCAATAAAAATAAACTAAGCAAGGTGAGTTGTATTGAATTCAATAAAGTGTAAGGAACATGTAAACCTGTTGGTATATGGTCTTACCAAAATAAACTTATTTAGCCAGCTAGTGGGGAGAGCCATTACTGGTGTCGTTCTTTCATGAGATCAGCAATGATGGCCACATTTACTTTTTATACTTTATTGCTGTATGTTGTCATAAATTGAAGTACCGTTATTGAGTACATCTATTTCTTTCGTACATTTGAACCAAATTATTTGCGTACAAATTCCTATTAACCTATAACTCTTATTTTTGTTCACATTACACTATACTAACTGTACTCGCGGCGTTCTTTTTGAAAAAAGTGGCATAGTCGGTTACTCTTTTAGACTAGCGTCTAAACACCGACTGTTTAACTTTGGCATCACAAATAGCATCTACAGCAAGTGCTGAAAATTTAAAATACAGCTCTAAGCTTTCTCGATTGAGTACAAAGTGGGTCAATGATACGACGTTTGTTTCCGGTGCTTTAGACTAGGGTTCGGATGCAGGCAGAAAAAATCTTGAAAAATAAGAATGTTTTTGTTTTTCTATATATTTAATTAAGTTATAAAATTATTCAAAACAATATTAACTTTAATTAATTTTTTTAAACGTTATATCTATACTGATATTGGCGAGCACCGGAGGGTATTAAAAAACCTTTGGAAATGTCCCAGGACATCACTGTATTTCTGAAGAAAGAAAACGTTTTTGAAGCCTTGCTGGATCCAAACAGTCTTTAACGCTGACGATACAAACTTCAAACTTTGTCCTGGGAAATGCAAGGTTTTGGCCGAGAAGGGCACCATAAATGCCTATGAAATCGACCAAGCTGACTCTAAGATTTCCATAACTGTCATGTTTGCATTTTCGGCCTATGGAAACTAAGTGGAACATGTTTGAAATAATTCCTGCACAAGTGATTCACAGATTTCCTCGATCATGGGGCATCGGTAGGAGCAGCAACCGTTTGATGACTGCGAAAAAATTTTATAAATGCATAAGAAATGTCTTCGCCCCTTTTCTAGTGAAGAATGATGTTCAACTGTCGGTAAATGTGTTTATAAGCGTAATTTTGATCGTTTTATACGCAAACACTACCCATATTCTTCATCTCATGACGTTGTTGCTTTTCGTCTGCTAAAAGATCTGTTGAACCTTTCTTCGCTGGGGCAAGAACCATCCACATGAAGCTGTAACTGAAGGAACATCGCCCCGATTCTGATAATCGTGCTAGGAAACGACATGATGATGCCAAGAAAAAACAGTTTCAGGCAACGGGACTTCATCCATTCAATGCAAATGCTGTAAACTACTCAAAGTGCAAGGGTCACGTCATCAACAGTATTTCAACTGGTACCTCTTTAGGCTTCAAATGCTACACTGCCAAACCTATAGATTGAGGACTTCCGACAAGTCGTGAATATAATGAAGAAATTCGGAAATACTCAACAGCCACATCATGTGAAAAACTTGAAGTTTTATGCCATTTGTTTAAGCTTCAGGAGAAAAAAATCAAACATTCAAACCAGGCATACGGAAACGGCGATGGACTCAGCTGAAAAAGATTACACAGACTCAGTAGATATCATGACACCCAAACCAATTACGAGCTCCAGTAACAGCAATAACTTCGAAAAAAACCCTGTGAATCTGAGAATTGTGCAGTAGGAGCCAAAAAGTTCCGACGAAAGAGTCAGAAGTTTCGGCCGACGAAGAGAGTTTTTCAGGGCCGGAAAATTCAGACACTTCCTCCTCCACAGCGGAAGACCGCTTTCATCAGTTAAACGAAAGCCTTGAATGTCCGCATAGTCCTGAAAGCAAAGGGAATAAGAGCTTCGAAAGAATGCCTTTCGTCCTGACTTCGCAAAGATGAAACGGGTTGCAAAAAACCAAGGAACGAAAAATCGAAGAAGCCCAACAAAAATAAGTAAAACAGAGAAAAAGAATACTAAAACGAGCAACAACAGAAGTTGAGAAGGTCTACAAAGGAACCAAGAAGGTCAATAAAGAGGCAGATAAGGCCAACAAATGGTCTTAGACAAATGGTCCGGCAAAAAATGTTCACAAAAAGGAGTATTGACATGTGTGGGCCATCACTAGTGCAGCGATGGGACATTACAGGTGCAATATGGGCCATCACTGATGTTTCTGGACTTTTTGCAAAACAAATCATACCAAGGAATAATTTTTTATTTTCTTTATTTTCTTGACTCTAAAGTATTCTTCCATCCTTTCTTATTATAATTTGATCACCTCCACCAGTGGCGCAGCCAAGGGGGGGGGGGGTTGGGGGTTAAAACACCCCCCAGAGCTAAAAAAAAATTACTATAATTACCGCTTATATGAATCAAAATTCCGCCTTAGCGAAATCCGCCGCTTTGTTAAATCAAATTCTATCCAACAATGTGATTCAATTAAACGGCGAGAATTCTACTTAAAACTGTGAAAGCGCATATTTCATCCTTTTAAATTTTGAATTTTTAAAAGAATGTTCTAAGGAAGCATTTACTACATAAAAGTAATCATCATGCCAAATTCCAAGTTTCCACACCAATTGTATCACATAAATCACAATTTTAGAATGCTTCTTACTCTTGCATTCTTTTAAATTTCGAATTGAAAAAATAAATTCTGGGCGAGCATTTACGTTTCTTAAGTACCATCATATAAAATTTCAAGAGTCTAGCCCTAAAAGTTCTAAATATATTATGATTTAGAACATTTTTAGAACGTTTTTTGCTCATTTCATTTTTAAAATTTTGAATTTTTTAAAAACCGTTTTGAACGAGTGTTTATATCTTAAAAGTAACCACTATGTCAAACACCAAGCATTTATACCAACTGTATCACACAAATCGCAATTTTAGAACTTTTTTGTTCTTGCAACCTTTTACATTTCTAAATTTTAGAAAACTGTTCCGGATGATCATTTATATTTCTAGAGTAACAGCCGTGCCAAATTTCAGATATCTAGCACAAACAATTCCTAATTAATTGTTTTTAGATCATTTTCAGACCGTTTTTCGCCCATTTCATCCTTTTAAATTTAGAATTTCTTTAGAAATCGTTCTTAGAGAGCATTTACATCCCAAAAGTTACCACCATGCCAAATTCCAAGCTTCTATACCAACTGTATCGCAATTTTAGAACATGTTTTTGCTCCTGCTAACTGTTCTGGGCTAGCATTTAAGTCTCTAAAGTAACAACTATGCCAAATTTCATGTTTCCAGCCTATGATATAGAATCATATATATTTTATGTTTTATTCTAAAATTTAATTTTTCTATCTTAAAGTTTCTCTATGTGAATTAATGTCTGCATTCAAAATCTTTTTATTCTTTAATCTCGAAAGTAATCATTTCTTCCTAGCTAAAATTTTTTCCAGATTTTTCATTGTAACAGTAAAAGTACGTTATTTCTCTGTGGTTTCAATTCGTTATTTTAATGTACTGCAGATGACTTTAACATATGCTGTTTTGTCTTTCTTCGTATCTTGTGTTAAATGCAGGCGCCGTTTTCGTAAATTGATTCCTGCATGAGATATGCAATATCAACATTTTTGTGTTCGCTGCTAACACATGTCTGGCTTTCTCAAAAAAAAAAAAAAAAAAAAAAAAAAAAAAAAAAAAACACGAGTGCTTGGTGAAAAAATGTAGTGTTTGGGATATTTTCATTTATGTGTTGGTGAAAATGTATCTGAAAAATTAGATCAGATCTTCTCTAACTGTTGAACAAGAAGGTCGATTATTTAGAGGCGTAAAGAGGACCACCCTCGCCCTTTCCAGATGTGTCGATGTGTCCGAAAATAAAGAAAAGTTTTCACGTGAGTATGCGTCTTTGATTGTACTGGTTTTTTGTTTGCTGTGGACTGTTTCCTATCAGAAGGGGAACCTAGGGTTATTTCGATGAACGTAAATGCCCCAAAAATTACGATCACTTTCATCTCCGATTTTGACAGCGAAATTCTCCATACAGCCCTAACTGCACAAATAAATGGTAATTTAGAACGTTTACTGCTCATTTCCCCTTTTTAAATTTCGAACTTTTTAGAAACCATTTTTAGTGAGCATTTACATTAAGTAACCGCGAGATTAAATTTCAAATTGCTAGAATCAACAATATCGTAGAAACCGCAATTTTAGAATGTTTTTTGTTCTTACACCCCTTTGGAAATCTTTGTACCAAAAAATTGTTTGGAAATTGTTGTATAAAATATAGCCAATGTTAGAGAGGAGATGGTTACCAGAATTTTAACACCATTATTAAGGTTCCATACTTAAAAAGTAAAAACTGAACTATTATAAGATCACTCATGTGTCTTATTTTTCTGGTGCTCAGCGGGGAGTTGAGGGTTATCGACGCAGAATCATCTAAGGATTGTTGGTAATAATTTTCAATGTGTCTGTAATTATCTGAGATATTAATTAAAAACCCATCTAGAAAACAACGGCTTGGATCAAAACAGTGTTGCTACTTTGTGACCTCCTTTTGAAGCGCGCTTGGCACAATGCTAAGATTAAACTTTGTATAAGATCTTTGCTTTAGGTAAGACGAATCATAGTGAGAGTCAACATTTTTCATTTCCAACTGAATTCAATTATTGAAGGCAAACATTGAAAAATAATTCGTAGAATAATTCCAAGACATTAAGAGTCAGTAATTTGGAGACAACAATAGCTTATAATTCAATATGTAATTCATTTATAATGAAAAACTGTTCGATAACAAATCACTTGAATTATCATGCCTGCATATGTTTTCATTTTTGAAAATGAATCGGAAAGTTTCGCGTTGTTCAGAATATTTTATTTTAATGCTTTAAAATTGTCTACTATTACGTCAAATATGATTGACAAGTAACTTTTCGTGTGAAACTCAGCGACTGTACTGTATATAAAATTATTTGCAGTACTGTACTCTTCCATCTTAAAGTTTGCCCCTCATCATTTTTAAACACTTTATAAATCTAATCTAGTTTTGTGTTATTTCATTGGTGCATTTTATAGTTTGTAACTCTAATGTTGTTTAAATGAATCATAACCAACTTAATTGCGGAGAAAAGCATTATGATTTCATTCATTTAAAAGACTGATTCCATTAACCAGTGATTCATATAACCGGCGACCACCTTTATCAGAAACTCAAAACCCCCCCTAGAACCAAATTCTGGCTGCGCCACTGACCTCCACGACAAAAATGCGCGCGGTGTAGGAATTATTAGCTAAAGACTGAAACTACGTCCTTAACCGGGTCATCATTGGCGGTTTTACCCTATGTTTTGGTAAAATTTTTCACGTGATAGCTTTTTTATGCTAGTAGCGCCCAGGTGTGAAATCGTATAACTATGCAATTTAAACCGACTTCGCACGAATGAATTTCTCTCATTTCTTCTGAATAAGCAAGCTTCTGCCATTGTCAAATTTACATATAAACATTTTCACATGATAGGCACATGATTATCCTAGTAGCGCCTCAGGTGAGAATTTAAATAACTAAAGCTTTAAAATTAGATTTTTTTTCTCTTATTTTAACCCTAATTCAATTTAAAATTAGATAGGACGGATTAAACTCAACTTTCTTTTACGCTGATAAGTCCTCTAGAGGGAAATAGATTACCTACATTGAAATAACAATGAATTTTTGTGTTTTATTGTATGACCGTCGTACAAAGGTTAAAATAAGTAGGACAGATTCAATTTAACTTTATTTTGGGTTTATAGCGCCTTCTAGAAGGAAGTGGAGCAACTGAATATGAAAAAAATAATTTTTTGTGTTTTTCAAAAGAGAATTCGTGTTGAAAATATTTCAACACAACAACAGTTTGCCTTGTCTAAACCATTGTTCTATTGAAACACAAATTGACATTAAAGACACAAATTGATTTTAGCACATGAAGGTTTTTTTACCCATGTGATAAAGCAGAAATTTAACGTAGAAAATTTAATCTACATCTAGCATATTTTTTTAGAAAACTTTTAGCGTTACAATATACATTAAAAAGGCTCTAGGATATTTTTCTTTCCTTCTTTTTTAAAATTTTGTTCAAGCGTATTTTTTTCTGAAATTTCAAACTTTTTTCTCTAGCGAAAAGGGTTATATAAACTCCTGTTTGCAAATATTACAACACTAAGAAGGAATCGCGCAGTGAGAGGAAACTGGCAGCAGATGTAAATTAGGCTGTACTATTCAAGCGATTAGAATTTCAAAGTCACCGCACAAGCATTGGCTGAGAAGCTCCCTATGAACTACTGATTTAATCGTATAAATAGAGAGCTGTAGCGTAACGTTGAAAAGAGTATGGAGTTTGTCTGCCATTGGTAAATGTTTCATAAAAAGTCTCTATACATCGACGACGAGACGGGCGCTATATAAGCAAGGTATTGAGTTTAAAAAGGGACGAACATAGAGATAAAGGAAAATAGAGAGGAAACGTGCTGCTTTGACGTAAAGCCAAAATTTATCCCTAAAACTGGTTACAATTCAGCCTAAACACTTGCAGCTTGCTTTGACACATATGGTCCGGCTGCACCTCCGAAACCGAGAAGAATCTAGAATGGAATTACGGCTTTTTTTTTTCGTTCTAAATATCGAAAAACCGATCGCACCAAATTAAAGACCACTCTTTCATGTTCAAGACATTGCAATCCGTTTGAAAAAATATTAATGTTAACACTTTCAAAAAAGTTCGATTTCGCGTGTTTTTTTCCTCCCTTTCATTGAAGATCACATCGGGCTCAATTTCAGAGATGCCGATAAACGAAAAATACCCACTTAAAGCTGGAGCCGTCTATACGACGGGGCAATTTGTTTTACAAAATGCGAATATTAACCTTTTCAAAAAAATTCGCGACTGGAGGTCACTTTGCGCCTCCGGGAGACACTTTTTTTTTCTACGCTAAAAGTAACTAAACGTCGGTATTTTAACACAATATTTTTACACTTTCTTAATACACTTGATTTACATTACTTATAAAAATCTCGAAACATTCTGGCGACTAGAAGTATTTAAAAAAATAAAACCTGCAAAAGTTATTCTAGGAACGTGAACACGCTGGCGGCTTCGGCTCATGTTTCGTAACTAAATATCCATATTGTTGCACGAAATTTTTACACAGGCTTCAAAACCATTATATTTATAACTGATAAAAATTGAAAAGACATTGATCAATAAGAACTATATTTTTTAACTGTGAAATGACCCGATGTGAAAAAAAAAAAGTTTTCTTTATAAGCACCTTTACCATTAAATATCAATAATATCTAATGAAAAATCAGGATGATTTTCTTTAATAAATTAAACTTTTGATCAATGCAAAATTTTTTTAACACTTTCCAACTCAGTTTGAAAAGTATTCATGAATTCGATTTATCTGGCAGTCTGTCCGTGATCAAACCCACTTAAAAGTATTCCGTTACATTATATATAGTTAATGGGAAAATTTCCTTTCCTTTTTTTTTTTTTTCATTTCAATGATGTTACACTGATTCAAACATTATGAAATTGATATGCCTCACTGAAATGGATTGAAATATGTTTTCTGTAGAGTATCGAGTAAGTAGCAAATAAAGTATACATTCTGCTTGTATTCGAATATGTAAATTAGCTCCTGACCCACACACAATCAGTTAAATAATCTACATAGATAAAGCATATATTATTTTTACATAAATAATTGTTAGCATTCAAAGAGCAAATATAACAATATTATTATTATTTTATCCTATTCAATTCTTAATTTCTCATCGACTTAGATTTATGTTTTTATACATTTAAAAAAATGTTTGCATTCAAAAATTGTAAATATAGTCATTAATTCAGTCAGCACTCAAAGAGAAATTTGTATATCAATATTTATATTTAAATTTATAAGCCTGCATTCAAAAAGTCACTATACTATTTTCATTTTTATTCTTAGTATTCAAATACTGTAAATATAGCCATTTATCAACTAGTACTCAAAGAGAAATTTATATCATATTCATACCTACATTAAGGCTGTACTCAAAGAGTTATATATTTATCCTATTTAATCCTGTTAGCATTTGAAAATTGTAAATAGTAATTTCTTAAGATAGCACTCAAAGAGAAATTATTATATTTAAATTTATTTTGCTTGCACTCAAAGAGCTACATAGTATTTCATATCTCTACTGCTTGTATCTGAATATATAGATGAGGTTCTGACCTATATAAAATGAGTTAAATAATACTTTAACATATACTTAAAATGTCAGTACTTAAAGTGTTTATATATAGATAAAGCATATTATTCTTACATAAAAAATTAATGGCATTCCATTCTGTTGCTTCTGGAAAAACATGTTTATGTTTATTCTGTTATGGCTCGTTTAATCTTTTATTTTTCAAATATTTTCATCCAAAAGTTTAATTGTTATCTCAAATTTCATTGCTTACTTATACTCAAAAATTATACTTAATTTTTAATTTTATCTAAGACTAATGAAATGTCCAATCACGGGCTTTTACAAAGCCTAGAGGTATAATAATTTCAGCATGCCTGCATGAGGGCTGCTTTGTCAAATATGTAATTTTTTTAAAATAAACTTGCCAAGCAGGGTTTGCAGAGGCTAAAGCCATATGGTAGGCCTCCCTGCTTGGTTGAATCTGAATCTGAATCTGAAAATCTGTATTTTAAAAGACGGATTTTCTTTAGACTAATATTTTATGGTGCGCCCAAATAAAAAGCAAACTTTTACTGTAGCGGCATTGTATCTAATTGAAGTGTGTAAATATGTTTATGGATAGATAACTGATATTTTTCCTGTTTGAAATAGTAGTGAAGTGCTTCCTCTTCTGTTTTCTAAAATGGGGAAAGTTACTTTGCTTTCTCAGGTGCATGATGAATTCTTCCAGATCAGAACAAAGAACTGTTATCCAGTTTCTTCACGATACTGCAACGTGTTACTGAAGCTTAACCCTATGAGATCCGGGTTATTGAAAATTTGAAAGATGTTAAAAAAATACTATAAATGGGATTAGGGGGCAGTCTGAAATTGGAGTATATAGTTACAAGTTTTAAAATCCCTCCTTTGCGCTAAGGTTGGTTGGAAGATTTCCCCCTATCAGAGATCTAGGGCATCATTTCGGCACGCAAAAATGCAAAGAAATGACATTGCAAATTTATTTAAAAATTACTATAATTGAATGCCTAAGGGAGACCCCTCGTCCTGGCGAAGCCAAGACCTGGAGCGTATAGCCTCCCCCGGGAAACTCCTCGTCACGCGGGGATTCGTGATGGGTGACTTCAGCCGTCGGCGGGCAGGGAAAGCACAGCACAGGACCCACCAACGAACACGCGGGTCCCACCAAGAAGAAATCAATCCATATCGCTAGAGCCGTCCTTTATAAAAACTGTCAAAATAGATGCCCGACAGAACGATCGCAGCGCCCAGAAAAAACAATGGTTATGGCACATACTATGCCAATAAAGGCTGGTCCTGTCAGGACAACGTCCTCCACGCGAGAAAGGGGCAGGGACTGAAAAAACATAAGAAATATAAGACAAACTGTAGATTAATGTAAAAAATATTTACATTGCATTGCCAGAGCCGCTGGAGTCAACTCTCCCTCACGACAGGCAGCGGTATGTTGTGGTTATTTTATAGGGAAAGTAGGAACGACTGTACCTTTTGCACAGTTCGTAGAAGTTTGATGGACAGTTCCTGGTGCTCCTGCACCATGACGTACAGTTCAGAGTAGGACTGCCCTTTGATTAAAATGCGCCTAAACCGGGTAGTCCGCGATTTCCGCGCGACAGATGGCGCCACAAAAATGGCAGTAACTTAGGCCACAATAACCAGCAAGGGGCTACAAGCAGAAATAACAAACTTGACAACTGGAAGATTCTTTATAATGATTAGAAATGGATATCGATACTAAAGTAAAAGTAAAAGTAAAGTACGGTAGGAATGGTAGAATTAGAGTTTTAAAAAACAATGATTTACATTTGCTTATAAGTTAGGAATTAAGATTAAGACTGAATAGAAAAATAAAAAGGAAGGTATAATTCATAAAAATAATACATTTGGTTACTATCAGGTTAAGTTTGTTAACACAATTAAGAATTCATAAATCTTTCGTAAATTCCGTAGTAGCCTTGGACGATTTAAAATATTTGCGAACCATGATGGTGGAGGGGATGCAAGAAACCGAATTCGCCAATCAGCAGTTAGTGGACAATGTAAGTAATAGTGGCTGGGGGAACCCTAGGTGGTACCACATGGGGACACACATTGGTTTCTGAGCGCTTGAAATATTTAAGGTACGTCTTGAAGGGACCATGTCCCGTCAGGAACGCTGTGGTGGGTGGGAAGAGGTTAAGTAGATTCCTTGACACTTTTGGGACAAGTTCATGAGTGTGTTGTCCTTTGTCTGAATAATCCCAGTGGTCTGGCTACTGGGGTATGAATTTTGGCTTTAACACTCTGCGAATATGTGAGGGGACCCCGGGAGGGAGAAATACACTGTGTGTCTTTCCGTAGCTCCCTTTGCTAGGCGATCCGCCAATTCATGACCTGTGATTCCGATGTGTGCCTTCACATGACCCAGGGATACCTGTCGGAATAGTTTTGAAGAATTAATTTTATTTGTTGCACTATTGGGTGTTTAGTCCTATGGGCAAATATTGCTTGGAGACCAGAGAGACTATTTGAGTAAAGTTTATATCATTGGGTTTTGGTGAGGTGGATATCCATTCCAATGCCCGCTGGATTGCGAACAACTCTGCCTGAAAGACTGAGTTGTTATCTCCAATCCTGCTGGCCCACTCATGAGTTACGTCTTCGTCTTCCATAGTGCAAAAGTCTGCAGCTACGCCAGTCTCAGTACGCGACCAATGAATGAAGATGGTCGGACATCGGGAAGATACATAACTGTGCTTGGCTGGGTTTACTTGGAGGTGTGATGTCTCTTCCGCTGTATGTATTCTCCATTTGGAAAATTTCTTCTGTATTTCTGTTTGTGGAAAGAGTTGCGTGCATGTTGGCACGTGTTCTAAGTGCGTGATTCTGTGATTCTGGTATTCGCAGTTTAGTGTGATTGTGATCGGAGGGATACCAGTGCGTCCGTTGAGATTGTTTTGTAGCCTCCTGCAATTTGCAGCAAGAAGGGCCTTTGCAGCGAGACTAGCTTATCCTTCACCGCTTTTGTGAGGTTTCCTCCCCAGACGCCCACACAGTAAAAGATGATCCGTTCCACGATAGTGTGGTACCAGATTTTTAACATTGTTGGTTTGATGTCCCAGGATTTGGACGTTAGTTTTCGTGCGTTTATGTGTAATTTGTCTAGCTTGATCCTGAGGGTGTTGTTGTGCGCCGTGCAGCTCCGGTGTTCATCTATTGTGAGGCGAAGAAGTTTTAGATATGAAACGTATTCTACGCTTACCCCGTTGACTCTCATCACGGTCTTGCGTTCGAGTTTTCGTGGTTTGGCAAATGTAAGAGCACTGGTTTTACTGGAAGAGAGGTGGAGTTTGAGGTCACTCAGTAGCTGGCAGAATACGAGGAGAGCAGGAGCGGCAGTAGTTTCAGGTCTAGGCGCCTCCTGCCCGAGAATATGAAGCTGAAATCATCTGCAAAAATCATCTGAAGAAATCCTAATCTGTCAAGTTCTTTTAAGATTACGTTTGCAATTAATAGCCATAGGATTGAGCCCAGTCATGAGCCCAGGGGTGGGGCAGCCTTTTCAAGGTTGTGTATCGAGGTGTCTGGAACCCAATTTACTAGAATGTTTCTACTGCTGAGATAGGATGCGATGGTTCCCTCTATATTCCCCGGGCAGTTAATTTCGATGAGTTGTACAATTATAACCCTCCACTCGACGTTGTCAAAAGTACCTTTAATGTCAAGTGAGACAAGGGAGGTGTAGTCACCATTTTTAATGCAATTTTCACATTTGGAAAGGATGTCAAATAGGGCCTTTGTCGCATGACCGACCTTCTCTGAACCCATAGTGCCTATGATGCAGAATGCCATTTGTCTCCATGAAGTGGACTAGTCGTTTGACTAGCAGTTTTTCCAGCAACTTACCAAGAGTTGGGAGGAGACAAATAGGTTTATAGGATGTGGGTTCCGAGGCATCCTTTCCTTGTTTAAGGAAGTAGACGACCTCGCCCTGTCGTCTCAGATTAAGAGGGAAGTAGTTGTGTTTAAGACACAGATTGGCCCACCTGGTGAATAATTTTGGGATAATTTTGAAAGTTAGTTTTAAAATTCTGAAATCTACGCAGTCTGGGCCAGGGGCTTTTTTATCATTTAGTGTGTGTAATGTTGATGCTACTTCGGCTTTAGAAAAGAATTTGTCATCTGGATAATTAAAATTAAGGTCCGAATTGTCCCGATTAGGATAAAATTACTATAATGGTAAAAATTTCAAATTATTATTAATTACTAGAAGTATCTAAGATAGAAATAGGTTATCTCTTATAAAAATATCTTTCTTTATAACGCTCGAAAAACACCAAATTTCTAACTAATGAAAATTGGAACGTTTTAAACCATCTCGGAAAAGCAACTAGACATTGGCAAAGTGAGTAGATGCCATGTAGGTGTGCAAAGCAGAAGTAAAATTTCTAAACAATGTTATCCATTTTAATATCAAAGGAATTTGATTGTATTTTTTTATGTGGGAAACAATACCCCGCCAATACCGAAAGGGTTAAACAGGCCTTCAAAAGAAAAAAAAGCGCAGAGAATAGGTCTCGAAAGGGAAAGCGCTTCTCCAGGACAACGCTAGGTTACATTTAGTCAAGAAAACCCTAAACTTACTGAAAACATTTCAATGGGAAGTCCTCCGTACTGCCTCGATATCTCTCCATGTGACTTCTACATCTTCAACACCTTAAAAAAATCACTGAAAGGTCAACGATTCTCCTGTGACAAGGAAGTGCAGAGTACTGCTAAAATATGGATCCGTAATCAACCCATGAATTCTACACTGAAGCCGTTCGTTCCTTTCCCAACCGCTGGGACCAATGCATCAATGTCAGTGGCAATTAATTGTAATTCAGATAGTGTGTAATAAAAAAATTCTGTAATTCAGTTATTTTTAACACTTTCCAACATAGTCGAAAAGTATTTATCAATTCGGTTTGAGTGTCTGTCTGCCGCCTGTCCATGATCTAATTCGCGTAATTATACTCAGATCGACATGAAATTGATATATGTTATTGGTATTGAAAATGAAATGTGTAGCATTTACGGTTTGTTTACAGGGACACTCAAACGAATTTGGTTACAGTACTGTCATATGAATAATAATTGATGGTAGCTCGTTTTCGGTTGTGATACACTTTTTTAAATGTAAGTAATTTTTTGCATATTAAATGGTGCATATAAATTTTATAGGTCATATACAGGGTTGCTCAAAAGATCTCACTTATATTTCCATTTATTGATGGAAATTGCTGAAGGGAGATTTTCAATTGTGCTATGTATTTCCTAAACAAAGTAAATTTTATCATACTGTGTAGTAATATACAAATCTATAGATCATATACAGGACTGCACAAAAAGGATTAGAATATTTTTCTCTACTATTGGTAGTAATTTCTGCAATTGGGTTTTCAAATGTGTTATGCGTTTTCTAAGTAAACAGTGAAGTTTTGTTATGGTATTCTGAATGTGTTGGAAAGTGTTTAATAATCTATGCTTGTTGCATGATTTTTCGTTCATGTTTAGACATGATAGTATTCTCCTTTTCATTTGGGCAAATATAAATCTGTCTTGATCATTTTTTGTTGGATGTCGTGTGAGAAGAATATTATCTCCGTGATTGTCTATTATGTCATGTGGATCGTAAGTACGACAATTTAAATGCTTATAACATGCACTGTTGTTTCAGTTGCGGTTTCATCCAAAAGAAACTGGTACTTACAAATATTTTTTGCACATTTTTCATGTTCTTGAATCGTACAAGTATTATGCATTAATTACAAGAAAAACTGTCTAAAAAAAGGTAAATAGCAACACTTATCAAAATAATAATAATATTTAAAAGATAATTCCAAAAAGGAATTGAAAATTTTATATAAAAAATATCTTTTACAGATTTTTCGGTTTTGTACGGCTCATGTATTTGTGAGTTGTTGAAGAATGAGCCAATTTAAGTAAGGTGCGATAGCTGAAAATTAAGTGCTTAAAGGGTTAATATGTCTGTGGCAAAAGTTATCAGATTGAATAAAATATCAACGCAAATGAATATTTATCAACAAAAAAAAATTTTTACATGGTAATTAAACACATTTTAAAAATAGAAAAGAAAAAAACCACTTCTCTACTAATAAATACTAGTTTCCACTTGTGAGTTTTTTTTTTCACCCAATCTTAACATTTTTGCCGCAGCCTAATAATAATAATATTAATAAAAACAGTTTAACTAAAATCTGATTTATTTTTTATTTTTATTTTTACTTTTATTTTTTTTAGAATTCCAGTTTATGAGATCAATGAATTTCGAATATATTTAACGCATTCAAAGGCTTCGGAAGCTATAAAACTGAAAAGACAGTTTTAATGTTATGGCATTTAGAACAGTTGCATGAATTTTATACAATAATTATAATTAACTTCATTCCTAGATATAGAGACAAAAGCTGGGAAGTACTTCAGTGTGATTTTATTACTAGAAACCGCGAGTTGCTATAGAAACAAATTTTGCCCGCTGCGTCATTGAAATGCTAAATATAGTAGAGAAAAAAATTTCTAGGAACAGTAAATATTTAATGCATTCTGCTAAAAGGAAATAAAATTCAAAGCGTGTTTGTTTTCAATTCCTGTTATTGTTGATTTTTCCGCTTATTGAAGTATTCCTAAACTATCTTTTGTGGTTCAAGCATCAATTCCGATTAAATTAAAAAATTTTAACCAGGCGAATGTTTTATGAATATTTTGAAAGGTAAATGATTTGTATTGTTGTTTACTGCATAATTAAATAAAAAAGGATTATTCTATGCGGTATTTCGTTATTTTAAAAAATAAAAACTATTTTCAAGTGTTTTCCAATAAAAATGTTTTAAATAATTAAAATACATATTTTTTGACTAGGGATTTAACATAATTTGAAATATTCGCTATACAATTTTTCTGGTGCTTTGTTTTACAATGGTATCTCTTTGATGAGATTTTTTTTATGACTGTGTTTATGATTTTATTTATTATGATTTTAACTGCTAGTGAGCGTCAGGACTACTGTGGCCAAATGTGTTAAAGCTGTTGTCCAGTGCGTCTCAAATTTCCCTCACTAATGTTAAACCTATGGGGTGGAATGCATTCATATTTTTAAATAATTCTTTGGGAAATTAATACCTCTAACTTCTTTTTTTTCTGTGTACTGTTCTTAAAGGATGCCTCTTTCTTTTTTAGTTGTTAAAATATTTCTTTTATTTGAAGTGTTAAAATCGTATTCAGTTTCACTAAGGTTTTAAACACATAAAATTATAAAATAAGCACATATTTTAGAAATATTTTGACAACTAAGAAAAAAAGAAACATCCTTTAAGAAGATTTGCGGGGAGACATTTTAAAAATACGAGTGAATTCCACTCTCATAGTATTAACATTAGCTAGGAGAATTTAAGATCTCACTGACCAACAGCTTTCACTCCTTCATTTGAATTTTGGTCACCACTATTCCCGAATAGTAATTTTCATCTTCCTTAAATTCTGAAATTTTGTAATTAGATAAGATACAAAAACACCATTCGAAAAAAAGTGGTTTTCGAATTCTAGGATTTTCCGCATCATATACGTGACGCTCATCGCTAAGTGGTTAAGTCACTCGTCTGCCTTTGTGCAGGTGACAGATTCGAGACTCCCATCGGTTCCTTTGCGGAGTTTTTCCAGAATTAATCTTTCGTGCTGCGCATTCTGTCCTGCGGATCTTCTGTGTCGAGAATTGTCAATTGGTGCATAGATTACTTAATATATATGTGGAAAAAAATCCGTAACTAGAATTCTCTATTGTAATGGAATTAATAAAGATTATGCAAAGATCATTTAAGACAACATCCATATTAGCTAAAGATCACAAAGCAACCTCAAATCAACTCAAATCAAATATGCAAAAATCGCATTCAATAAATGCCTGTGGAATACCTTATTATGAAAACTAAATTGAAAGCACGGCCCGATTAACCTATATGAATCTAGGGGAAGCACTGTATCATTATGGGTCCACATTTCAACAGGAAATAAAATTCTACATTCATGAAATTCCTACATCCATGGAAACTCATTAGCGCAACAAAGATTATTTCCGGGAGGAAGTTATCTGAGAGTTCAGATATTTCATGAAACGCCTTTTTTATGTTTTCTGTATATAATGTAGATAGAATATATTTGTGGTATATATAGTTGTTATACGTTATTGAGTTACCCGGGCGATTTCTAACCAGCACATTAGGATGTCATGTAATTGGTTAATAGCTTATTGATCTCATTCAAATTTCCCGGTTAGATAAATTTACTGAAGTAGTGTTGATGCTCTCTGGCTTTAGACAAACTTTCCACTCCAACAAAATTAAAAACGCTATGTAAATAATCATAAAAATGGAATTAGAAGCCTCATTTGACGTCTCATTAGAAGCCTCATTTGCGACATTTTGAGGCCTCTTTTAAATTTTACATTGGAAGCTCGTGCTTCATGTGCCTTTGGATAATCAATCCCTGATTGAAAAAACATATATTTGTACACATTTGTAAGTGTACTGTGGTAGATGTTGCTAAAATTATTAAAACTGAAACAACGCTCAGCATATACTGTTAAAAATTGTGTGCTGGTTTGAACTAACTTTTGGTGCTGCAGTAGCTGCAACAATAATATGGTGAAATCTCGTTCCTACATTTGGTGCTATTTGGTTCAACAGGAGCTCCAAATGATGGAACGAGATTTCACCATTTTATGGTTGTAGCTACTGCAGCACCAAAAGTTGGTTTAAACCAGCACACAATTTTTAACAGTATGTTCTTATATTTTTTATTAACTATAATGTCTCAAAAGAATTGTGATGTCCAAATACTGAACGATAACGCCCCAGAAAAGAAAATAAAAAGAAAGAAAGAAAGAAAAACTTCATTTGAAAATCACTAATTCAGCGTGATTTCTTACACTATATTTCCAATGATGACCGGTCACTTGCGATTTTAGACGTTTTGTTAAATATCTGGAAAGATACATAAGGAATTATCCTGTAACTTCAGGAGTGTAAACAACATGATAAACGTCATATATTTCCGTGAAGATTTTTTCCCGAAACCCCATAAGGGGCCGTCAACAAATTGAAGAAAAACGAATATATTTTGGATAACCCTGTAAAAACTAATATTGCAAAAGCATTCAAACTGTAGATTATGATTAAGTAGATTATTGTAATAATTTGGGTTCATTTGTATGAAGATAGCATGTATACTCGAAGAGAAATTCAGGTTTTTATAAAAACAGTGCCAAATTTTACCAAGTTTTTTGCTTATAATTTGCAGAGTTTTTAATATAAAAACAAGTTTTTTTCAGAAAATATGACAAACAAAATTATACACAATACCCTGCAATCAGAATTAAAAAATAATAAAAAATGTATGAAAAATGAGCAGGTTTACTAAATATTGTTTCACTGCGCATGCGCGAATTCAATCAAAATATACTATGCATAATGTATTAGCTACATGTATAGACCAACTTTTATGAAAGTCTCAAAAACATAGCTTAAAAATTCTGATAGTAATCGTCGATAGAATAAGCTCGAATTTCGCTGTTCCCAAAAGGAAGAAAAAAGATGAGGGGTTGTATCCAAATGTACTAGCTTATCAAAGTTGACATAATAAGAATGAAGTGTCTCTCATTCTATATTTGATAGAACCCCTCATCTTTTTGCTTCCTTTTGGAAACAGCTAATTTCGAGCTTATTCTATCGACGATTACTATCAGAATTTTCAAGCTATGTTTTTGAGACTTTCATAAAAGTTGGTCTATACATTTAGCTAATATATTATGCACAGTATATTTTGATTGAATTCGCGCATGCGCAGTGAAACAATATTTAGTAAACATGCTCATTTTTCATACATTTTTTATTATTTTTTAATTCTGATTGCAGGGTATTGTGTATAATTTTGTTTGTCATATTTTCTGAAAAAAACTTGTTTTTATATTAAAAACTCTGCAAATTATAAGCAAAAAACTTGGTAAAATTTGGGACCGTTTTTATAAAAACCTGAATTTCTTTTCGAGTATACATGCTATCTTCATACAAATGAACCCAAATTATTACAATAATCCACTTAATCATAATCTACAGTTTGAATGCTTTTGCAATATTAGTTTTTACAGGGTTATTCAAAATATATTCGTTTTTCTTCAATTTGTTGACGGCCCCTTATGGGGTTTCGGGAAAAAATCTTCACGGAAATATATGACGTTTATCATGTTGTTTACACTCCTGAAGTTACAGGATAATTCCTTATGTATCTTTCCATATATTTAACAAAACGTCTAAAATCGCAATTGACCGGTCATCATTGGAAATATAGTGTATATATATAATTACATTGATTAAAAAGAAAGAATACAAGTACATACCACGTCTTCGCTTGTAAACCACCGTCAGACAACCAAATATTTGGCAGTAGATTTTCATTACATGCATCATTAATAATCTGATAGTGCAAACGCTTGAAGTTTGTTTGAACTAAAGACGATTTGAAAATATGGGCATGGCTTTATGCTAAACTCGTTCAAAGAAGCTACATATCTTTAATTGCTTATAGTTTAGTTTCTTGATTTTCTATAAAACTTTCATTTATTTAAATATGATTTTTTAAACTGAGAATTTATGTTATAATCAAGATAATACTCGATGTTAGAAAATAGAGATTGTAATAAATGTAGAGTTGGACACAGCTTGTATCATTGTCTTTGTACGATAAAGTTCTAACTGCTTGGACCACCTTTCGAGGAAAATGAGATAAAAGTTTCCTTTTCCTATGCAGAAGAAATGCAATTAGAAATGTGTCAAATTTGCCAATACCTGGAATACTCGCTAAAAGGCATTGCGTTCGGGCTCAAATTGTTGAAAAGTCTAATGATACTGAGTAGATGACATCATTTCATTTTAGGCGATTTTTTTGTTAAAACTTTGTCATTCCAAGTATCATGTTTAATAATAATCAAAGATGAAATTCTTTAGTTTAAAAGCTAATAGGTGAATTTTATTGCTTTTTCATTGTGGATTACGGGAAACGTGATAGAAAAAGCTCGTCGTTAAGTTTTGACCACAAACATCAATTTTTGGTAGTGTTAGCAGAAGAGAAAATGTAGCTACAGTGAAACTTCCATTTAACGAAGTCTCATCGTTACTCTTAAAAACTTCGTTATGAAGAAAATTCGTTAAATAGAAATTAATATAAACTCATGAAATTTTCCTTCAGATATGACAAACAGGTATTGGATTCAGAAGCATTTGATTCAGTTTCATTTATGAAGTCTGTAACGTCGCCTTGGATTGGTGTAAAATAAAAGACTGGAAATATAATTTTGAAAAAGGGAGAAGCAAAAATTAATGAAGTTAAAAGTTAAAGAATTAGTTTACAACTTAACAATCCAAAACAACGTCACGGCACACGATCGTATAACGGTGATTAATCCAATAATCGACATAACAGTAAAATATAGCAAAAGAATTTAAGAGCAAGGCCGGATAGACAAATAAATAAATTTCACTAGATATTTTGGAAAAAGGGAGTTAAAATAAAAAATCGATTATTAGATTAAGATGTAAGTAAACCAAAAGTAACACTCACCCAAGTCTTGAAATGAAAACACTGATGGATTAACACACATTAATTTATTTTATCGAATCAACACATAAATTTACATTTTCAGAAAAAGTGTGGTTGGCCAACCTTCATGTAATATATTTATTTAATCATATTATTAAATCAATACTCATATTATCAAATCACTATTCATTCATTTCTATGAAATCATTAATATTGCAAAGGAAGATGAAACTTTTGATGAAGATATAGTACTGTGTACTTAACGGTTCTCTAAGGAAGAGAATTTGAAGATTGGATTTAGGTAGGATATTCACTTTCACAAGAAGGAGCACATGATTGTTCTTTAAAGAAGAAATCTGAGGAACCATTTAGGCGGGAAGCTCATTATCACAAGAAGAAGAGAATGACAGTCTAAGGCGTTGGTGAAGATATTGGCGTATAACAGTACTTTATGTAGGAACTTTGAGAATCAACTAAGACTGGATATTCATTATAAGAAGAAGAAACGGACTACAGACTAAGCCGTTAGTGAAGAAATGGCACCTCACAATTCTTTATGGACGAAATATGAGAATTAATTAAGGCAGGATATTTATTATTATCAGAAGAGGCGGACGACAGTCTAAGCCGTATTATTAGAAGAAGCAGACGACAATCTAAACCGTTAATGAAGTAAATGGCACATCACTGTAATTTATGGAAGAAATTCGAGGATCAACTAAAACTGGACATTCATTATCAGAAGAAGCGGATGACAGTCTAAATCTTTATCAAAGTGAAGAAACTCGCGTACGACAGTTTAAACCGTTAATGACGAAAATGGCACATCTCTGTACTTTATGAAAGAAATTCGAGGATCAACTACAACTGGATATTCATTATAAGAAGAAGCGAATGACAATCTAAATCTTTATCAAAGTGAAGAAACTCGTGCACGACAGTCTAAACCGTTAATGACGAAAATGGCACATCTCTGTACTTTATGGAAGAAATTCGAGGATCAACTAAAACTGGATATTCATTATAAGAAGAAGCGGATGACAGTCTAAATCTTTATCAAAGTGAAGAAACTCGCGTACGACAGTTTAAACCGTTAATGACGAAAATGGCACATCTCTGTACTTTATGAAAGAAATTCGAGGATCAACTACAACTGGATATTCATTATAAGAAGAAGCGGATGACAATCTAAATCTTTATCAAAGTGAAGAAACTCGTGCACGACAGTCTAAACCGTTAATGACGAAAATGGCACATCTCTGTACTTTATGGAAGAAATTCGAGGATCAACTAAAACTGGATATTCATTATAAGAAGAAGCGGATGACAGTCTAAATCTTTATCAAAGTGAAGAAACTCGCGTCTGCCAGTCCTTTGTGGGAGAAATTTGAAGATGAATTAAATTTCCGAAGATTAAAGATAGATCTTCTACACTGAATTAACTGGCTAACCGGAGAAAATAGATGAAGTAGCTAACTATCTGTCAGAGTACGATTACATGTAGAGTTCCTCAAACTCTATGAAAAAAGGATAACAGTCACAATTTTAAATCCATGGAAACTGCCGAATTTAGCATTACGTAAAAGAAAATCTCTCTCTGCGGGAACGATGACTCAGGAGCGAAGGCAGCGGGACCCGAAGATCCGCTGCTTAAATAGCACGTCTTTCAGAGTTAATCCCCAGCCGTCAACTGATGAGAAACATGACTTTCAAAAAACAGTTAGACTTTTGAAAGAAAACTTTCAGCCAATGAGCATCGAGCGCTCAGAACGCCGCCGTGTAGAGTTGAGATGTATAAAAATCAAAATTACTCCTGAATGGCAACGACGTCGGCAAAATACCCGGATGGACGCGGAGATGGGATAGCGTCCCTGCCGGAGTGCAATGAACTGCAAACTATTTTTTCGGAGAAATCCTATCACGTGATCTCAAACAACAAGTATTTTGGGGACGAAGCGGTTTCAAGATGTCTAGATTTCAGCAAAACAAATCGCGCAAACTTTGAAACGCAGATTGAATAAATACATTCTCTTGCCATAACTCCTGAACTAAGTAACGTATTTAAAAACCGTAAACGGAATCTGAATGTAAAAATTTAGGTCTGTAGATTGAATATGGTTTTAAGATAAAATAATTAATCTATACTATTATATAAAGAGGAAACGGTGACTGACTGACTGAGTGACTCATCAATGCCCAGCCGAAACTACTAAAGTCAGGGTCACGCAATTTGGACTGTAGATTGCTGTTATGGCCTAGGCAAGCAATAAGAAGGGATTTTTGAAAATCCCCCCCCGAAGGGAGTTAAAGGGGGGTTCGAATGTTTTAGGTCATTTTGCCATATCTCAGCAGCAGTTATAGCTAGGAGCTTGAAATTCCAGAAAACAAATCTACAAAAAAAATGATTAAACACTTATTTCAGCGATTTTAGAAATTCCTCCCAGAAGGGGGTTAAAGGGGGGTGGTCGAATGTTTTAGGTCATTTCGCCATATCTCGGCAGCAGTTATAGGTAGGAACGCGAAAATCAGGAAAACAAATCTACTAAAAAAATGGTTAAACACCTATTTCAGCGATTTTAGAAATTCCCCCAGAAGGGGGTTAAAGGGGGGTGGTCGAATGTTTTAGGTCATTTCGCCATATCTCAGCAGCAATTTTAGTTAAGAGCACAAAAATCAGGAAAACAAATCTACTAAAAACATGATTAAACATGTATTTCGGGGATTTCAGAATTTCCCCTCCTGGAGAGGGTTAAAGGGTGGTGGTCGAATGTTTTATGTCATTTCGCCATATCTCGGCAGCAGTTATAGGTAGGAGCGCGAAAATCAGAAAATTAAATCTACTAAAAAAATGATTAAACACGTATTTCAACGATTTTAGAAATTCCCCCTGAAGGTGGTTAAAGGGGGTGGTCAAATGTTTTAGGTCATTTCACCATATCTCAGCAGCAGTTTTATGTAGGAGCACGAAATTAAGGAAAACAAATCTACTAAAAAATTGGTTAAACACGTATTTCAGCGAATTTAGAAATTTCCTCCCAAAGGGGGTTGAAAGGGGGGGTCGAATGTTTTAGATCATTTCGTCATATCTCTGCAGCAGTTTTAGATAGGAGCGCGAAAATCAGGAAAACAAATCTACTAAAAAAATGAATAAAACACATATTTCAGGAATTTTGGAAATTCCCCCAAGAAGGTGGTTAAATGGGTGGGGAGTCGAATTTTTTAGGTCATTTCGCCATATCTCAGCTTTTATGTAGGAGGGCGAAATTAATTAAAACAAATCTAGTAAAAAATTGGTTAAACACGTATTTCGGCGATTTTGGAAACTCCCCCCAGAAGATGGCTAAAGGGGTATTCTAAAGTTTCGGATCATTTCGCCATATCTCAGCAGCGGATTTATGTAGGAGCGTGAAATTCAGGAAAACACATCTACTAAAAAATGGATAAACACGCATTTCAGTGATTTTAGAAATTCCGCCCGAAGGGTTTTAAAGGGGTTGGTTTTGAAAATTTTAGGACATTTCGCCATATCTCAGCAGCTGTTTTATGTAGGTGCGCGAAATTCAGGAAAACAAATCTACTAAACAAATGATTAAACACGTATTTCAGTGAATTTAGAAATCCCCCCCCCCCCCCCCTCGAAGGTGGTTAAAGGGGGATTCGAAAGTTTTAGGTCATTTCGCCATACCTCAGTAACAGTTTTAGGTTGGAGCGCGAAATTCAGGAAAACGAATGTAATAAAAAAATTACATTGTCTACCCGAGCAAAGCCGGGACGGGCCGCTAGTATTTAATAATTATGATTTTCGTTTTTGGACTTTGAAATATTTCGTGGTTGTTTGTTTTGACACGCGAAAAACGTATCTTTTTACTGAGGTTACTTTTACTAAATATATTAATGATTTTGTTGATTAAGGCATTTGATTTATTGATTAATATTATTATTTAATAACAGAATAAAATTACTTTAACGGAATATTTGAAATTTTAGAAAGAAAAAAGATTTTAAAGAAAAATGATTATAAGATTAAGTTAAGTGGTTAATTAAAATAAATTAATGAAATAAATTAGCATAAATTAATACAGAAACAATGTACGGTGGCGTAACAAAGTCGTCTTTTACAAAATAGTTTTGTACGGTCAATGAAATCATGTCACATTCCTAAACTTTGGCTCAAGCTTTCATCATCTCTGATGCACAGGTTCTCAAACTATTGTTTTCACTTCAATGTCTTTTTTCTGCCTTTTTCAATAATGTACTCCAAGATTGGCTGGAGGTTAGAAGTTGTATTGGCAGGAATGTAAATAACTTTGATGCTCTTCGATTTGAATTTTGAAGCATATTCTTGTGAATGTATAAAGCAATTGTCTATCAACAATGGATGGTCAGTATGGTAACTATCTGACTCTAATTGATATTTTTTGCTGAAATGCATCTGACGCCATTGCGTCACTGCATCTTCTATATAAATGAATCTAAAATGGGGATTTTTACTTCCCCCAACTGTCAAGCGATGGAATATCGGTGTGAGAGAGTAATTATAAAAGTGTTTTTCTTAGTGTGAAAAAAATTATTTTATTGAGCACCAAGCAGAATGGAAATTATTTAAATGTGTTCATTTTCGTACAATCCGCTGAAATAAATTAGCATATCCATCGCAACAGCAACCTCTTAGTTTGAATTCTGTACACGTACAAAAGTGGAATAAATTTCGCTATATAGAATATATTTTTCATAATATGGAGATAAATTTACATGCTAATGGTGTTCAAAGTCAAAGTTCTGCGGAAAATTTCGTTAAGTAGAAAACTTCGTTAAAGGGAAGTTCTACTGTATTTTCATGGTAATTTTTTATTACAAATACTTATTTTGCTTTTAAAAATAGGCACTGGTGCATTTTTTCGTGTATATCAAAAGGAGAAAAATTGCAGTGAAGAAAGTAGAAAATATGCCTTGAAAACATTTAGCTACTATTAATACCTAAAAGTTCGAAAGAAAGATTAATTATAATTTAGATTCATGTTTAATGATTTTTTTAAAAATAGATTTTAGTTGTAATTTATTAACAAACATTTTGTAATAGTAAAACTTCGATGTATAACAGATAATGATAGTGTGATATTCGTTGATTTTTAAACGTTTTTTACCAGATTTGACGTATTTAAAAATTAATTCAATGACTAAAGTTTAAATTTATTTACTTGTTTCTGTTATTAACAATCCACCTTTCTTAAAAATTAGGTACACAACTAAAGGACACACTATTTATGCCATTGTGCTGAACTGGCCAAAGAACTATGTCTTGAAGTTAGGTTCTCTTGCTATAGCAGACAAAGATATCTTGAGAATGCTAGGTGTCCCAGGACAGCTAGTTCACAGGCATGTTGGAAATGTTGTAGAAGTTACTTTCCCAACTCTGTTGCCTGTTTCTGTACCACGTATGGGAGCCTGGGTATTGCAACTGTGAAGAAAACATCTCCTAACCGAGTATGGTGTATTGATTACTTTGTGTATTAGATTATTTTTTGTATATCAATAGTTGTAAATCTTCAATTTTAGAAAATAAAGTTATTTTGTTTACGTTTTGTGCAAAAAAGTTTAAATTTTTGTGCATGCCAAATTACTGAAATATCGAAAGAACTGTGTCTTGAAGTTAGGTTCTCTTGCTGTATCAGACAAAGATATTTTGAGAATGCTAGGTGTCCCAGGACAACTAGTTCACAGGCATGTTGGAAATGTTGTAGAAGTTACTTTCCCAACTCTGTTGCCTGTTTCTGTACCACGTATGGGAGCCTGGGTATTGCAACTGTGAAGAAAGCATCTCCTAACCGAGTATGATGTATTGATTACTTTGTGTATTAGATTATTTTCTGTATATCATTAGTAGTAAATCTTCAATTTTAGAAAATAAAGTTATTTTGTTTACGTTTTGTGCAAAAAAGTTTAAATTTTTGTGCATGCCAAATTACTGAAATATCGAAAGAACTGTGTCTTGAAGTTAGGTTCTCTTGCTGTATCAGACAAAGATATTTTGAGAATGCTAGGTGTCCCAGGACAACTAGTTCACAGGCATGTTGGAAATGTTGTAGAAGTTACTTTCCCAACTCTGTTGCCTGTTTCTGTACTACGTATGGGAGCCTGGGTATTGCAACTGTGAAGAAAGCATCTCCTAACCGAGTATGATGTATTGATTACTTTGTGTATTAGATTACTTTGTGTATTAGATTATTTTCTGTATATCATTAGTAGTAAATCTTCAATTTTAGAAAATAAAGTTATTTTGTTTACGTTTTGTGCAAAAAAGTTTAAATTTTTGTGTATGCCAGATTACTGAAATGTCAAAAGAACTTATGTATTGAAGTTAGGTTCTCTTGTTATAGCAGACAAAGGTACTTGAGAATGGTAGGTGTCCCAGCACAACTAGTTCACAGGCATGTTGGAAATGTTGTAGAAATCATATTCCCAACTCTGCTGCTTGTTTCCGTACCACGTATGGGAGCCTCGGTATTGCAACTGTAAAGAAGGCATATACTAATCGAGTATGATGTATTGATTACTTTATGTATTAGATTATTCTCTGTATATCATTAGTAGTAAATCTTCAGTTTTAGAAAATAAAGTTATTTTGCTTACATTTTGTGCAAAAAAGTTTAATTTTTTTTGTATGCCATACTGCTGAAATGTCGAAAGAACTAAGTCTTGAAGAAGATTCTTTTCCAGTAAAATTGAAGGAAATTTTGAATATGCTAGGTGTTCCAGGACAACTGATCCAGAGCAGTTTTCAGGAATACTGCTTTTTTTTGTAGTGAACTACAACTACAACTACTTTATGAAAAAAGTAGTTAACTTCAATTAGAATTACTTGTTTTAAAAAGTAGTGACGACAAACTGCATTCCAAAAGTACTTCGTTACTTTCCGATTTTGTCAAAAAACTCAATGTACAATCAAAATCGAGGATACGGATTAAGAAATACCGTAGCTCCTCGTTATATCGCATCTGCGGAATACAATAAAATAAGACGCAATATCATTGAAGGTATTAAAATTTGAAGAAAGATAAGATACAAGAAAGTATTAGTTTCCAAAATATTAGTGGACACACATATTGGATTTCATCTCTCACAATATTAGAAAATAAGTACAAAATTCCAAAAGCAGAAACCCGACATTAAGACATAAAGATCAAATAATGAGTAAGTAGACAAACGTTGCCATCAAGAAAATTAACTTCTTTGATGGGTCAACATTTGGTTTTACCAGCAAGTGTCAATGAAAAAATCTATGACGTCATGAGAAGCGCTGCTGTGTTAAATATTGTAGCTGATTTTTGTCGCTGGTATTCGCAAATTGTTATTACATATAGATTGTTAGAACATATTTTCACAAAAAAACAAGTTACGATCACGAAATTTGAAGAATGACACATTTTTATTTTTCTTGAAGTAGCATTAAAAGTAGCGTCCTACAAACTGATGATCTTTTTGTATTGCGTTACTCGTTGCATTACATTTTTCACAACGTATTGCAATCGGGCAACACTACAAACTATTACAAGTCGCTATTATTAGTCGCTACTACAAAAAGTAGAGACTAATGTAGTTTCCCTACTTGCAGCGTTCTACTTCCGACACACGCCATAGGAACATTGAAAATGTTGTAGAAGTTGTTTTTTCAACTCTATTGTCTTTTTTCGTGTCAAGTTTGGATGCTTCAGTATTTACAACTGAAAAAGACAGTAATCACTTATGATGTCTTGGTTACTTTGTGTATTAGTGATATTATTTTCTGCATATTATTAGTAGTAATTCTTTCATTTTGGAAAATAACTAGTGATATTACATTTTGTGTAAAAAAAAAAGTTTTTTTTAAAAATTAATTAATTAATTAATTTTTTTCTACAATGAAACAATAAATAATATGAATCTAATAAAACAATCATTTCGTCTTGGATGCCAAAGTGAATGAAACGGAATTTGCTCCATGTTATGATATAAATTTTTGCGCAAAAACTTTACAGTAATACAACAGCTAATGATCATCTAAATAAGGATCGAACGGGAACATTTCATCAAAGGACTTTACAAGGTAAGTAGTATTATTTGGTTCCTTGCTTAAATCTTGGAAATAACGTACAGTCGTGTGGTTAAAAAACAAGAAAGAAAAAGCATGAACTATTTGAACTAACGTTTAAATTTTGAAAAGAAGCATCAATTTTCAAAAGATTTCGTCGAAATTTATGCTTGAATTCAAAATTAAAAGTCAATTAGGTAATTATTCAAAGTTTTGATCCTCTAGTTTTAAATTACTTTTCTTCGATATTTCCTTAAATTGATATTTCCTTAAATCGATATTTCCTTATCACGAAGAGATTTTGCATGGACATAGTACTACTTAAAAGGCCAAACATAAGTTGTCTTTTTCCCCTTGCTCGTAGTTATGCGAGTGTATTTGGAATGATAACTCTTTTGTTTAGTTGAGCCTATTGTTATAGTTTATTATTAACATGCGAATGAGTAAAGTCTGAAAAAAATGGAAGATATAATTTTATATTTGTGCACATATTTTACTCTAAAAATTTCGTAAAAAATATAACTGCATGAAATGATTTGTCAGAGTATGTGTTAATTTGAATGCCTAAGAAGAACTGCCCAGACTGGGACCCAGATCTGTAGAGCATATATGTCACCCCCTGTCCCTTTATTAAGGTCTTAACAATAATAATATTACAGTCGAAGCTGCATTCGCCAGAAAACGCGACAGGGGGCGGGGTGAAAAGAGACATGGTAAAGTCAAACTTCCTTAAATTACATAACAGGTAGTTCTCTGCCGGAGACCTCCCTCCCACGCGATACTGGGCAATGAAGGTGATGCTTCATGAATGAATGATGCTTGATGCCAGGAATTAAGTCTGTGGCTCAGGAGCGGGTCAAGTTTGATAGATTCATTAAGAACTTAAAGATATTTTTCAGTTTGTTTAGAAGTGCTGGGTGGGAGAGGATATTATCCAGTCAAACACTAGGGGGAGAAGAGGGGCACCGGATGTGCCAGCGAACTGTAAGGGGGCAATTAAAATTGAAGTGTGAGGCTGATGCCTCTGCGCCACACCACGTCTGTTGTTGAGCAATGTAATAAGAAATAAGCAGGAAGGAGTAATTCTGAATTTTAAATGTATAGTAACGTATTTTTAAAATATACATTGAAACATTGATATTTTCATAAGACAAAAGGTTTAAAATTCAATTAATAATACTTTTAATCTTCTTTCATCAAAATTTTCAAGGCGAGTATTTTAATTAATAAACGTCATTTTGGCATTAAAAATAACAAAAAATAGAAAAATTTCATTTTTGAACAATAATTAATTTTTACTAAATTAGTTGTGCTTCTATATCGCAAAATGCTATTTAAAACTATTTTGATTTACCTTTTTTTAAATGCTTTATATTATCAAAAGGTTTTTAATAATCTCTTTGCTTTTGAAAACAGGTTACTTTGAAAATAGCTGTTCAATATATTTAAAAATTGTTTTAATATTTTTTTAATTAAAAAGTTATTTATAAAAAACTAAAAATTAAAAAGGTCCAAATCTTAAAAGACTTCACTTAATGTTGCTAATAAAAACAGTGTTTTTTTTTTAACTAAAGGGCCATTTAATTAAAACATTTAGTCACCAATTTATTATGTGACAACTATTAGATTACAACATTAAACAGGTCACTGAAATCTAATATAAATTTTTTCTGTGGTCATATGAAAAACTATTGTAGGTTTACAGTATCTTATATTTCTAGTAAAATCGCACGTACAGCTAAAGAAAACCTAACATCTATTGTTTGCAAAATAACAAAAAATAATCAGAAAAGAGTGTTGCTTAAATAAGATTGCGTAGATTTGATGTATATAGCAGAACAAAAATAATTCCGGATTTTTTTAAAAACCTTAACCGTGTAATAACTGGCCCGGCCCGAGTGAATTTTTACAAGACATAAATATTTACACTGATACGGTTAAAAATTGTCTTGTATAAGGAGTGAGTTCTGACAAAAAATACTTATTTTAGCTTTTCTTTTTCTTTTTATGTTTATATTTTCCATTTTTAAAAAAACGTCCTGGTTTGCGAAGTACAGGCGCATCCATTCCAAAATACTGCCTTCCCTAGATTTCTTTCTGCCTCTGCCCATGTAAACTGCTATATTGATTTATTAATGAACCTCTATTTGTATGTAAATGTCTGTGTTATCATTAATATCGTTAATCCATATTCCATGTCTTGAAGACTTAAAAATCTGAAAAATGCAAAACAGTAAAATCTTCCAAGACGGAATTTCATAGGAAAGAAAAAAATCCGTTATAAACAGGTTTCCTTCCTAGCAGGTACATCGTATAATATAAACGTATTATATTATTTTCACATATCATGTTCGGATTATTATAGTCATTTTACACGGATGAACACATTTTCCGTTTAAGATAGGATTCCGTCAAAGACAGGTTCATTTTCGCAGGTTTTACCGTACTTTATTTATTTTTTGCCTAGAAGTATATGTATTATTCTTCAAAGAGAATTTTAATTGTGGAAAAATGGATATTCAAAAATATATGCCTTTTTTTGCAAAAATTGTCGGACCGTGCCAAATTTTACGAATTTTTTCACGAGCCAGACCGGGAAGGGCCAATGATTTTTATACGGGCTGGGTCAGGACAGGGCCTGAAAATTTTGGCCCGCTAGAAAGAATAAAGTCCTCTAGAGACCTCTAGAAATAATAAAGTACAGACCCGGCTCGGCCCGAAAAAATAAATCTATCCCGACCTAACGCGCTCGAGTCTGCAGAAAAAAGTAAGTTCCGGGCCCGGCCGTCCTGCAAAGAGTGAGAACTGAGTCCCTGCCCGGCTCGACCCGAGTCTTGTGAATGAAAACTGGCCTGAGCCCGGCCCGTGCAGACTTGTACATCAAACAACCAAAACGGCCAGATATGTGTTGTGCCCTACCCACAGAGGTGTCGTTGAAGACCATGATAGAACACACTAGTCTTCAGTCTAGAACAAATGACAATTTTATTAACAGATTAACAAGTAAGTGGCAGGTAAACAAACCGACTTCGTATTTATATTGCTAAATTAAGCTTGGATGAAACTACACTATCTCTTTAAATATGATCCAATGATCTCATCACGAAACTGTTGTAAAGCATTTTTTAATGATTTATTTAAAATATTAGCTTTTCAGAATTTTTTTTCTATTCACTTTCTGACATTTTCATATTTTAAAATCCATGATAAAAATTGTCTGCACTACTCCCTTTCTCGACCAGAATCTAAAGTAAATTTTACATGAAAGGCTACTTTTAAGAAAAATACCAGCTAGAGCTATAAAAAGAATCAAAGTTGTCAAATAGAATCAAGTAGCCATCAAAAATTGGAATTTCAGCCAAATAAAATAAGTAAGCTTTCAAATAAAAGCTTTACCCTCTTAAACTTTGTTACGAGATTTTTCAAGTCACATATATTAAATTTTCTTCCCAACTTTCATGAAATGTTTATCACTATTCTATCATATATATTTTCTTAAAATATATTCGAAATATGTCAAAATGCATGTGTAAAATGCATTTTTAGATATATAGATCAAAACGGAGAGATTTGTTCAGTTGGTTGAATGCTGGCACATACGCAGTTATTTCTACTATATATATGTGTGTGTGTGTATTACCGTTTGATCTTTTCTGTGCAGCAAACTAAGTTGTATGTATAAACTTTCTTAATTTATACACATTTTTATGAAAACAAGTTATTTTTATTTAATGAAAATTGACATATTACATCTAATTTTTGTAGTTCGAAAAAAAGAAAAGAAAGAAAACAGAACAATTAGGGTTTAACGAAAATGAAAGTATATTTGAAGAACTGATTATATGTAACCAACAGTTTTTTCTCAATTTCTGTTCAAAATTAAGTAAATCAAAAATAAAATTTTATTTATTTTGTATTTTTGCACCAAAATTGAAAATAATTCACATTGTGAATACGTTACTTTAATAAAAGTGCATCGGAAGTAGGCCACGCTCTTAAAAAAATAAAACAAGAGCGAAAAATCATGCGTCAAGCATAGATTATGTAACACTTTCCAACACTTCTAAAATACTTTTACAAATCTTTACCGTTTAATAAGGCGATAGGTGATATCTAAGTAAACAATTTAGAAAGCGCATAACATATTTAAAAACCCAATTTCAGGAATTACCAACAATATTGAGAAAAATATCCGAACTCTTTTGTGGAGACCGGTATATGATCTATAGCTTTGTATATATACTAATTTTAGTTTTAATTTAGGAAACGCTTAGCACAGTGTAAAATCCCCCTTCTGTAATTTTCGTCAATAATCTGAAATGTACTCGAGCACTTTTGTGCTGCTCTGTATATGATCTATAGAATTTATACACACCAAGTAATTGACAAAAACTGAGTTAAATTTAACAAGAACGAAAAATCATGCGTCAAGCATAGATTATGTAACACTTTCCAACGCTTTCAAAATAATTTTACAAATCATTACTGTTTAATAAGCTGAAAGATAACATCTAACTAAACAATTTGGAAAACGCATAACATATTTAAAAACATAATTTAAGGAATTTCCAACCTATACAATATTCGGAAAAAGATCTGAATACTTTTATTCAGCACTGTATATGATCTATAGATTTGTATATATACTACATAGGATGCTAAATTTTAGTTCAGTTAGGAAACGCGTAGCACAGTTTAAAATTCTCCGTCTGGAGTTTCTGTCAATAAACGGAAATGTGTTCACGAACTTTTGTGCTTCCCTGTATAGGATCTACAGAATTTATACACACCACGTAATAGACAAAAAGCGAGTTAAAATTAAAATCGCGTTCAGTAATTTAAAATGCACTTCCAGGAATTATTGTTAACAGACAGTAGAGAATTCTTTTGTGTGTCCCTGTAAATGAACGATGACTGCTATACACACAATATTCTGTAGTAAGCCTCTTGTAATGCACCTTAGTGATATATATAAATTTCAATGCGTTTAAAACAGTGAAACATTATTTAATTAAACCGCAGATGATTTTTCTCCATAGACGTAATGTAACGGAATTCTTTTGACTGTCCCTGTAAAGTAACTGCAAGTTCTATGCACACCCTATTCCATATTAAGCTTGTTCTAATGCACCTTAGTGATATATATAAATTTCAATGCGTTTAAAATAGTAAAACATTATTTAAATAAACCGCAAATGATTTTTCCCCATAGACCGCAATGTAACGGAATTCTTTTAAGTGTCCCTGTAAAAAAAAACTATAAGTGCTACACACTTCCGTTGAAATAGGGAACATGCTATAGATAACAACAATAACGTATAAAAATTGCAGAGCAATCCGAGCATATTTACGGGAGTTCGAGCACGGACAGACGGCCAGACAAACCGAAGTCATAAACACTTTTCAAGTAGGTTGGAAAGTGTTAAAAACGCGTTCAGCGACCGAAAAAGCACTTCCAGCAATTAGTGTTAACAAACAGTACCGAATTGTCTTGTCTGTCCCTGTAAATGAACGATGAATGTTATAGACACAATATTCTATAGTAAGCCTCTGTAATGCACCTTAGTGAAATATATAAATTTCAAAATGTTTGAAATAGTGAAATATTCTCAAAATAAATCGCAAGCGATTTTTCTTATAGACCGCAATGTAACAGAATTCTATTGAGTGTCCCTGTAAAGGGACCGAACATATGTGCTATGAACACCATATTCTATAATAAGCGCCCCGTGTATTGCACCTCAATGATATATATCAATTTTAACATGTTTGAAATAGTGTAACACAATTAAAATAAACCGCAAATGATTTTTCCCCATAGACCGTAATGTAACGGAATTTTTTTTAGTCTTCCTGTGAATGACCTATAAGTGCTACACACTTCATTTTCAATACCGAACTTGCCATAGCAACATAGCCTCAATAACATATATCAATTGCATTACAATCCGAATATAGTTACGCGAGTTACAGCACGGACAGATAGATAGACAGACAGAGAGACTAACCGAATTAAAAAACACTTTTCAACTATATTGGAAAGTGTTGACAGAAAAAAAAACAAAAAAAAAACGCATTATTGCTTTAGGAAAAAGGATGGCAATAGCAATAATTTTCAGAGCGCATATTTTACATCTCTTTACTGTTTAAATATTCAGTTACGTATGAAGCAAGGGGATTATAAAATAATTGCTTTTTTGAACTGAATATAGTCATGTCAGCTGTGATCTTGTAGACTTACGAGGTTTTTCTACTTTATATTAATCATATCGGATATTTTTTTAGGAAAAAGTAATTAAAAAGCAATAATTTTCTTACTTTTCTCCCAATTTTATATGATTTTATATGTTTTTAAGCAAATCCAAACGAAACTCAAGAGAAAAATATTTGATTTTTCTGTTAGAAAATAATTTGCAAGTTAATCTTTCTCTTTTAAAATGTAGTCTAAGATGGTATAACATCAGTAGAGTATTCAGGATTTGTTTCAAGGTGCGCTGCTATTACGATTGAATAGAGCGTGATTAAGAAAAAGACTTACATTGCAATTTAATAAAGTTCAACTTTGATAATGAAGTCGATATCTGTAAATTTTAATAAATAGCGTAAAGTAATAGTTTAGGTTAATCTGTAGTATACATAACTTGTATTTTATCTTACTTACGCGTAAATTTTTTCCACTGACAAAAGTAGGGGTGATAAAAGTATTGTAATAATAATTGCTTTATGTTGAAAATATTTGTAGTGAAATGCCATTATTACGGCAATAGGATTTTATATTGGCAAAATATATCTTGCAGATATTGACAAAATATAAACACCCCAAATATTACGGTAATACTTCATGCTGATATTTGGCCAAGCACCCATTATGTAGCCAGTATTGCTCAACTGTTGTTTTGCCTCTACGACAATATTAACTTTGTTTCTTGCAGAATGGTTATTCATGCAGCATCGAGATGGACTATAAGATGCTTTCCCAAGAATATAGAATAAGTAACATTTATAGTTCGTTGATAGAGGAAAACACAAAATAATTAACATTATAACGTTGGGAAATAATTTACGATGCATTTTGATGATGTTATGATACTTCAAACATAATGAAATTAAAAAGGATCACTGAGGTGCACTGAAACATATTTTCTGTAGATTATGGGGGTGCGTAGCATTTATTGTTCATTTATAGAGGCGCACAAAAGAATTCTATTACAGGACGGACAATGACTTTCAATGTATGAATAAAAGTAAAGTTTTCAATAATGTTGACAGAGGAAAGCACAAAATAATTCCATTCCATTATGACGTTGAGATATAATTTATGGAGTGCGTAGCATTTATTATTCATTTACAGAGGCGCACAAAAGAATTCTATTACAGGACGGACAATGATTTTCATTGTATGAATAAAAGTAAAGTTTTTAATAATGTTCTTTTAGTGTTGGAAACTGTTTCATAATCTATGCCCGATGCATGATTTTCTTGTTCTTGTGTTTAATATAACATAGAAGACTGTAGGATAATAATAAATGTGTGTTTTAAACAGCTGTTTCTTTAAACGTGTTTTCCGAGTTCGTCCCTTATATCCGTAACGACTCAAATTATCCCATTAATGTTAAACATTTGTATACGAATTCGATTAAAATTTACACAGCCATAATTATTGAAGGCATAAAAGGTAAAAATCTTTTTAAAATCTTCACGCTTACATTTAAAACATTAATTTAAGAACATTTTCAAGCAACTCATTTTTTTCTTCCTTTAAGTACTTAAAAGAAATAATTTTAGCGTCTTTATGAACTTCTTAAAAATATATAATAAAATCTATTCAATAAATCTGTTCTCTTAAATCCCGTTAAAAAATCAACGCTTTAAAAGAAAATTAAAATTAAGAAGATTAATTCTAGATAAAAATAAATTAAATAATTATAAAGTAAAACTTCTAAAATGGAAATGCAGGGAAACCAGAAAAAAAAATCGCTTTAAATAGATTTTTGAATCAGCGAGTATACTGTTCATTATAATTACCTGGTAATTCAAAGTAGATACTTAGGGCACTTAAATCGTAGATGTTAGAAATAGCATCAATATGGCTTTTAGATATGGCAATTGTTTTCTGTATGTATATTAGACATTAGAAGTAATTTAATTGTTTATACGGTCCCTTTTTCCTATAACTTATATTTAAAATAATATATATCCCCGTGTCTAAGAAGAACACATAAAAAAAAAAAAAAAAAAAAAAAAAAAACTACAGAGTTATGATACTTTTAATTTCACGAATTTTCAGTGTTTTTGTGGCATTAGAAACGTAGTGCCGGATTGTTAGGCCAAAAAATATTTATATTAAAAAAAATATAATTAAAATTAAAAAAAAACTTGGTATTTTTTTTTTTTTTTTTTTGTAAAATAATGAGATTTTTTATATATTATTTTTAGACGTAGGGCAACATTTTTCTAACTATAAATTATAAAAAGAAGGGACCATATAAAATATTAAATTTCGTATCTTAATATGTGCACAGCAACTTGAAACATATGTCAAATATAAAAGCCATAATTTTTATATCTTTTTTAATCGGAAGTATGATTCAATCATGTGCTGTTTAAAAGATAATTGCCATAAAAATTAAAATTAATTTAACATAACCAGTATTTCCAATCAGTCGGTGTATTATATTCTTTTCACAGAGCCATGAAATTTTCCGTTATAAGAAACCATTCCGTTATAGACAGAGTCCATTTTCAGAGGTTTTAATGTATTTCGAAATGTATCGTTAATTCTAAAGTGCTTCGAAAATTATCTGACAAGTTTAATTTTTTTAAGTACATTTTGTTGATTAAAAATAGAATAACACAATTTATTTTTACTGCTAAAATATCTATACTATAAAGCATTTTTTGCATGTCCATGAGTAACTCTGATGTCATATTGTAGGTGGCAACGAACTGGCCAATAAATTTTGATTTTACTGCAATTTTATTTTAACTTCTAAACATGGTAAAACTTCCATTTTTACACCATTGAATAATTAATAAAAAAAAAAAAAAAAAAAAACATTTCAAATGCGATTTGTTTGAAAACTGTATCTCAATTTACTGATCTTTTATATATTTTAAAAGTAATTTTCAAATATGAATATTTTTAAATCTGCGTGCAGTCCAATTACGGAGGATTAACCCGTTTGCACTTAAAACTATGTAAATAATTTAGCATAATTGTCAAACAAAAATAAAATTTCACAAATAAATACAAAATAATAAATCACGAATTTAACAGATATGTAATCGAAACACGCTCTTAACACTGAAATATTCAGAATCACAAAGTTTGTTATAATTAGTGAAACGTTTCCTGATTGTCCGCTGGCATGCGGCTAATATGAAAGTAACAGAAATGCTTTTTGGTGTATAGTTGGTGGACAATCTAAGAAAATATACTAAATATAAAAATACTACTAGAGTAATCAAAAATTTGAGCTATGATAAAACATACTATTTGAATCTATATTCACCTTGTACTACAAATATTAACTAAAAACAACGTAAATGTCCTAAAAACATATACATATCGCTTCATAAAATATTTTACTGAAAGCGTTTTGTCTCTATATACAAAACTGTATTTTACATATACAACCGAGCGCTTTACCTGATGATGAGCAAAGGTTTGCTTGAAAGCGCACGGTTGTATATGTAAAATACAGTTTTGTATATAGAGTCAAAACGCCTTCAGTAAAATATTTTATGAAACGATATGTATATGTTTTTAGGACATTTATGTTGTTTTTAGTTACTACTAGAGATTTAAATTAAGAATTTTTATGTATGTTCTGTACACAGGGAGTATATTGGACATCTTTAACCCGGGTAGAATTGCCTGATTATTAAAAAAAGTTATAATTTAAATAAATACAGTCTATGAATGCAATTTTTGGTACTTTTCGGTTAGTCGGGCGCCAGTGAAATATATATATATATATATATATATATATATATATATATATATATATATATATATAATGAAAACACATGTGAAAAACGAAGGAGCTGTGGAATTGACACTGATGGAATTGTACTTAATAGGATGAAAAAGCAAAAATCGGAAAACTATGACTATCTTATAGAATCTTCAGAAGGGCTTTATAAGAATATTCATAGTAAATATATGTTATTTCATCAAATATTGTCTGCATTATGCCTAAAATCGACAATATTAAGCCCCTAATAATATACATATATGAAACAAGAAAATCAATAACCTACATGAGGTACAAATAACAAAATAAATAAATATGTAAATTAAATAGAAATTAGATAAATAAACAATTATTCAACTTAAATAGAAATTAGATCATAAAATAATTTGCACGACTCACCCAAAAAGACAAATTTTACTGTAGATGGAATAAGATATAAGTACTTGATAATCAGCCAGTCATCATTAACTCAAAATGGTTGCAATATCTATGCGTAAACATTGCTTAAAAAAAGGATATTAGAAAATAAATTGTGTATACACACACACACACACGCACACACACACACACACACACACACACACACATATATATATGGGCTATTTAATAGCCTCTGCTTGTTAACTAGGAGAAGACCCTTTAAATGCCTCCGAAGAGGACTTGACTGGGAGCAGAAACTTAATGTCCAACCTTCCACCGGTGCAGCCTGTTAGTATCCTTGCTTAGTGCATGGGGAATGAACGCGGATGGGCTTTTTCCAACCCGCTTGGGCACCTTGGAGGAATTTGGCCACCTCCTCCCTTATTTTTCCACGAATTCATAAAACAAATAACGGCCCCCAATTCCTGGCAGTCTGCATGTTCCAGGTTACGGCAGCGATTAGAAAGATGTGAAGACAGAGGGTGTTAAGAATCACCGGGCTCGGATTGGCTGTCATGAGTTGATGATCTTGGCTACATATAATGGACGATCCCTATCTTCGGAAAGTCGTTTACAGGAACTTGAAGAAGAATCAACTGGGACATCCTAGGATTATGCGAAGTAAGAAGAAAAGGTGAAAAGAAGATTGATCTTGCCAAATGACATGTATTGTACTACAGAGGTACAAAAGATGGAAAAACAAGTGACGTAGGATTTCTGATTCATAAAAGGTGGAAGAATCACATCAACAAGTGAAATCGACTACATATTGACAAACAAAAAGCATCTTATCAGGATTGTAGCGTTCTCAATAACTTCAATATAGGAAGCGCTGACAGGTTAGTTAGATGCAAACTGCTTTTAAATACTAAACAAGAAAGACTGATGCTTTTGCAATACTCAAAGAAATCAGTCGATATTATAAATCTCCCGAAACATAAAGAAGAATTTAATTTGGAACTTAAAAATCGTTTCCAAGTACTTCAATCAATTTTAGAAGAAGAGCAAGATGTTACAGTAGTGAACTAGAAAATAACAAATACTCTACAAGAAATTGCAAGGACGATAGCTGGTGAAGCATCAGTAAAGCAGACAAGAAAATAACAGAAGTAACAAGAAGATTGATGAAGAAACGCAGAGATTTTAAAATGAAGAAAAACTATCCTAAATCAAGAATTGAATATGCAGAATTATGTAAAACGGTAAGAAAATGTGTTACAGAAGATATCAGAAAATTTAACTGTGATCTTGTAAAGAAAGTTCTAGAAGATAACAAAAGTTTAAAATCAGCTATGCGCAAACTGTATGTTGGAAGAAAAGGTATTTTTGCACTGAAGAGGGCAGATGGAACAATCACCAAAATCAATAATGAAATAGTACACATTGTCGAAAAATTCTATAACGATCTATATAAATGTGAAGATCAAAGAGAAATCAACCTACGTGATCCACGAGTAAACATAATAGAAACTGAAGAGATAATCCCAGTGATGACAGATGAAGTTGTACAAGACATTAGATGCATGAAAAAATGTAAATGCCCTGCCGAAGATGGAATTACAATTGACCTTATCAAAAAAGCAGGAGAAAAATTTGCAAAAATGCTATCCTTACTGTTTTCCAAATGTCTCGAGAAATCAGATGTATCAGAAGATTGGAATAATGCTGTGATCATGCTATTTTACAAGAAAGTGTAGAAGGAAAACATTAAAAACTACCGTCCAATCAGCTTACTGGCAGTGATTTATAAAATTTTAAGTTTTAACGACAAGAATCAGCTCTGGACTCAGTTCAACCTAGAGAACACGCAGGATTCCGAAATGAATTTAGCACAATGGATCACATTCAAACAGTAAGGGAACTTATAGAAAAACTTAAAGAATATAATTTACCTCTCTGCCTTGCCTTTATTGATTATGAAAAAGCATTTGATTCAGTCTACATATCTGCAGTAGTTGATTCTCTGGAGCACATCGGTATTACAAACCTTACATCAATATCACAAAGAAGATTTACAAGAAAGCAACAGTCACCATCCGTCTGGTTAAAGGAAAAGCGAAGATCAAGCTTGGAAGAGGAGTAAGACAATGAGACACCATTTCGCCTAAGCTTTTTGCTGCCGTCTTAGAAAATATTTTCAAGAAGCTGGATAGGGAAAACAAAGGGATTAGAATAAATGGGGAATATTTAAGCCATCTCCAGTTTGCTGATGACATTTTAATTTTTAGTAATAGCCCTGAAGAATTGAAAAATATGCTATATGCTAAAAGATTTGGCAGAAGTTAGCATTAATGTGAGATTAAAAATAAATTTGGAAAAGACTAAGGTGATGTCCAATTCACTTGCATCAAAAAAGAAAATCGTCTACAACAACACTGAGATTAAAGAAGTGCAAAGTTATGTGTACCTTGGACGGGAAATATCATCGGACAACAGTATAATGAATGAAATCAATAGAAGAATAAGAAATGGATGGAGTGCTTTTGAAAAGAACAATATTATTTTGAAGAGTAACATGCCTCTTTGTTTGATAAGAAAGGTGTTTAACCAATGTGTTTTGCCTGCACTAACTTATGGAGCAGAAACAGGGACGCTATCAAAACGGATGGTACAAAGATTGCAAACAACACAGCAAAGTAAGGAAAGATGTAAGCTGGCATAACCAGAAGAGACAGAAAGAGAATAACTTGGATAAGAAGTCAAATGTAAGTTTTTGACATCATTGAGAGAATTAAACGGCTAAAATAGAAATGGGCTGGGCACATTGCAAGAAGAGAAGACAAAAGATATAGCACAAACACCCTACAGTGTTTGTATACAGAGATGTAAAACTACCAAGAAGCCAACCTCAAGTAAGATGAAGTGACGAAATCAGAAAAGTGGCCGGTGTTAATGTCTAAAGCACTAGACAGGAAACAATGGGAAAATCTGGAGGAGACCTATATCCAGCAGTGGATTGAAAACGGTTGTTGATTATGATGACGATATATATATATATTTCACTGGCGCCCGGCTAATCAAAAAGTACCCAGTTTTTAAAGTTTTGAACTTGTTTCAGAGACAACTGTTTCGAAACAAAATAAATAAATAAAAAGCTTTAGTGTGCAACACTTGATACGACAATCCTGAATAGAGGATTCTTTCTTTATTGCATGTTTATATTAAACTTTTCGTTAACAGACAAAACTGTCAAAATGAAAATCCTTGTTAAAAAATATAAGCATGGAAAAAATAGCTTTATGTAACTAATCGGAGTTTAAATCATGTTTTCAGAAAAATATCTTATCATCTGACAGCAATAAAAAGAGATTAAAAGTTTGATGGTTAAAAGTACCGATTTCGAATTAGTGATTAGAAAACAGCTGTAATAAATGACAGAAAATCAAAATAGCGATCCACTTTATCTAAAAAATTTTAAACAAAACTATAGACTAAGTGATCGAACGTTATAATTTTAGCTGAAGAATAGCTGCAATTTTCATTTGGCGAAGAGGCGTGTTTATAAAATTTCTTTAGGATGCTCAGATTATGGGAAATTCTTCAATTTAAATGTCTATTTATCAAGCATGAGTTAAATCAGGATTATGGAAAATTTCTGATTAGCGATAAAATGGTCGCGATTAATTTTAATTGTTGAAAAACAATTGTTATACGTATGGTACATAATGCATGTACTGTAGGTTGCAAGTATAAATGTATGTACTGTATTTAAGCACGTAGTATGCAAATAACAACATACTTAAGTATGGAGATAATATACTAAGCATGGATGAAATATACAAATAAAAATCTTTAAAATATGAAGAAAATTTAAATATAAAAAAATATTGACTAATCTTCTAAAATCTGCCAACAAGGCAGTATTAATTCTTTTTAGTTTTACAATATTATTCGGCAAGTACGTCATAAAGCATCGCGATATCCTTGTAGTACTTATAATTAATATGCAATACTTGGAAATTCTTTCGCAATATGACATGCATCATTATGAAAAGCAAATGATTTCAATCATTTTTTTCTATATACATAAGAAAAAGTATTGGACTCGTGAAAATTTTCGACTTCCGTTTCCTGATGGATTTATACGTTTTGGGATGCCTTGTGTACGAATTGGCTGTTTTAAGAAAATGTCTGTATACCTGTGTGTCTGTGTGTGTTTACACAAATTTTGTGTCTCCATAACTCAAGAACTGTTACACGAAATCCCACGAACTTCATATTCAGTTGACCTAGATATAAATTGGTGTTGATTATGATTTGGTGTGCATCGTCCAACAGATGGCACTGCTGTGCTGATTTTTTCACAATTTCTGTGATAGTTCTATCTCTGCATCTATGCCACAGAATACATCTATGGGGATTGCGCTTCAGTTGTGGTTTTGTTCGCTCTACAAAAGGTGCAGCTATAATTATGCTTTTTGCTATGAAAATTAGAGCTACACTAGCGAGAAAAATTAAAGGAACAACCATAAAAATTCGCATTATGTTAATTCTATTAAGGGAACGTCAATGAAAGGTGATTAATTGGTAACTCAATGTCAACGTTATGACGTAGTCCAATAGGATTAACCTTCGCTGTAGGAAAATATGCAAATTTTTGAACCAGCTCTTTCGACACGTGTGAAAAGGAGTGCACGTGGGTGATCTGAAGTCTAATTTCAAGGATTGTACATGTATTTGGACAAATTTTTGCTTTTAGTAGGTGGAATATGTCATTCAGAAGATATTTGACCAATTGTGAGAAATGGCGTGCGATAGGGAGAATGGAAGCAAGACAGACACTGGCAGGGATCTGTAAAGACTTAAAAATAGCCAAAAGCGTCATGTCAAGAATCTGGAAACGGTTTAAAGACACTGGTAATGAGCACAGACAACCAGGTAAAGGTCGAAAATGTGCCACAACAGACTCTCAGGACCGTTATTTGGTAACGATTGCTAAAAGAAACGGGCAACTAACGTCAGGTAAGGTTGCAAGGGAGTTCGCTGCAGCAACAGGAACTCCACTATCCAGATTTAGTGTGAGTGACAGGCTGCATAAAAAAAGGCTGTACGTAAGGGTACCCATGATTTGTATTCCACTAACTAGCGAAATGCGCTCGGTTAAAGTGGTGCAGAGATAATCGTCATTGGAGTAAAACGGATTGGAGTTATCTTTACCCATGAATCCCGATTTTGCTTGGAGAGCGATTCCAGACGTGTTACCATACGCAGGGAGACAAATACACGCAATAAGGCTGCAAACATCCGTGAAAGGCATCGATACACAGGTCCTGGATCATGGTACGGACGGGCATCATTTTGAATGGCAGCACGACCTACACATTTTTAACAGTGCAACTGTGAATGCTGAAATATACAGAGATGAGGTTCTTCATCCTCATGCCAAATTGTTTAGAGGTGCAATCGGTAATAACTTCCTCTTAATGGATGACAATGCGCATCCTTTTCGTGCTGCACTAGTGACTGATTATTTTGAGGGCGAAGGAATCCAGTGAATGGAGAGGGGTGCATATTCTCGGATTTAAATTCGATACAACATGTGTGGGACGCACTAGGACGCCGACTTGCATCTCATCGACTTACTGACAATTTGACGGGGTAGGGGGAAATGAGGGAGACGAAAAAGCAATTAACAGCCTGGCGACTTGTAAATAAGAAAGGTAGCCAGATTCAATCCTTACTCGTCTTTCTTTACAAACAATCCTTGATATACGGGCCCCTAGAATGGAGATAAAGCGAAGAAACATTTTTGCTCATTAAAAGACATCTGTATCACAACCCCCCTCCCATCCATTATAATTCATTCTTCAATGTCAGTTCCTCTTGTAGATAAATTCCACAGACTCTACTCTTTTCAAAGTGCAAATCACAGAAAGAAAAAAAAATCATTCTGCATATAAGAGTTTTATAAAAATTATAACTAAGCAATTCAGCTTTTTGTATCATGAGCAAAAACCATAATAAATTTCGTGTGGCCTAAAAAATAACAAGAAATGTATTATGTAAAAAATATAATTGAACAAACATTTTTTAGAACATTTGTATATTTATTTCCTCATCAATGATATCCCAAGATTCCGTTAAGATGGTTCCCAAATAATATGCTTAACAGCACGAAACTTTCTGACGCATTTTGTGATTCATTTTTAAACGTAAAGGCATAAAATTAGCAGGGTATTGAAACAATTTGGAATCCATTTTTTGTCATCCATTTTATCATAGTCCTCCATTTTTTGATAAATAAATTATTTATCGAGTTATAAGCGATTCTTGCTACGTGACAACACGTTTTTCTCCTTTCTTGTGCTGCGGCGTCGGAAATTTGATTCAAAACGCTGACTTTGGCTGTATTTTCTGAAAGATCTTTGGCCTTTACCAAAAAATGGAAAACGCCTTTCGATTACAAAGTTTCTGAATTAAGAACACTTGCCAATTTCTCAAGTTTCCGAACAAAAGTAAATTAAAAAATATTTTGTAATGTAGCTAGTTTGGATTTGAAAATATCCTTAAGGGGGTTTCTCAGTCAGCTCTCTAATTCTCCTCGCCAATATTAAAGATATGGGCGTAGAAGAATGCACCGTACATTTAAAAAATCTCCTCATAAAATTAAATTTTTTAATTTCTTTCTTTTTTCGTACTCTTCTTAAAAGATGTTTTTTTCCGCCTTAGTTGCCAAAATATTTCTGAAATATCTGCTTAATTTAATATTTTATGTGTTAAAAGCGTAATATTTTAACACTTCAAGATAAATTCTGATGAAAACATTAGCAACTATGAATTTCATTTCAACAAACGTTTAAAATGGACTGTATTCACTATCTTCGGTGAAATCTATTGCGGTCTGATATTTATGGCTATTTTAATACTATTTATGTGTTTACATTTTGATTATTTTTAATGTGTTAATTAAATAGCTGTCGTTAAGGATTTTTTTATTTTTTTTAAGTTAAGTACATAATTTGTTGAGAATATATATTTTTTGAAACATGGTCAAATTAGTGAAAAAATATAGGTAAAATTTCGAAAGTTTAAGTTCGCAAAATGTAGTCATTTACGTTTAGTGTTTTGTTTTACTCTCTCTTTATTTTATTTTATTCGAATCTTTCACTTCCAAATAAGCCAGAATTTACTCTATATATATATTATGTCAATTGATTTAACTATGTAATAATAACAAAACAATGCGCGAAACTGATTTAAAAAAATAATAATAAATAATCATTAAAAAAAATAATGCTTTTAAATTGCTGAAAATTGTTTCATTTTCAGTTCTGTAAAGAAAAAAAAATGCAGGGGTGGGGATTTTAGATAATAAAATTAATTAATGTACTATATATATATATATATATCATAAGCAAAAACAACTATAATCTTTCACATAAATCATTGAAAAATAATAAGTATTAAAACAAAACAAATCAGTAAAAAAGATGAATGTAATGTTAATATACTAATTGTTTAAAAACAACACAAAATGTCACAAAAACATATATGCATCATTTATTAAAAACTTTTACTTTAGGTGTTTTAAAAATATACAAAACTGCATTTCACATTAAAAACCTAGCGCTTTCGAGCCGTCCTGGCTCATCATCAGGGTTAAAACATCACCACGCAGATACACACAAAAAACACAACTAGTCTGAAACACTGTAAAAACATCAATGTCTGCTGAAGACAAGGTCAAACCATTATAAAAGAGGGTGGGAAGCATAGGGAGGGATGTGCCAATTTTATTCATTCTTGAACTATCTGTAAAAGCTTATACCATACTTTAGGGATATTGTACGAAACTGAATCATTGCATGTTTTATTTTTCCTGGTTAAAATTTCTATTGATTCACTTATTATTGCTTCATAAAAAGAGGATGTGGGTTTAATAATTTTAGCGTTATCAAAATCTATTATAATCGACTGCTGTTGTTTTAATCTGGAAAGTGCTGTTTTACTTCTATTATACTTGACATCTGCAATATGTTCTTTTAACCGAATTTTAAATTTCCTTAAAGTCATACCAATGTAGTCTTTAACTTTATAAGATTTTATCCTATTTTCAACTATTTCCATAATAACTGGGATTCTATAAATTCCTGCTAAATCTTTAATCGGTATGGGATCAATCTTCTTATGTAGTAACGCATTCAATTTAACTGGAGGGGATGCTACCAAATTTATTTCATATTTCTTTAAATTATATTTTAATTTTTCAAAAAGTTTCGGAATATATTGGAACTTGTAAAATTTAGTTGGTTTTCCTGTTAATTCTTTTTGTTTTTTACCCTGATATTGATATTGACAAATTAACTTATTAATTAACCTCTCTGAAAAACCATTTTCATTTGCTATAATTTTAACTCTGTCAAGCTCCTCATTGATATAACTATCAGTACACACTGAAAATGCTCTTTGGATGTAAAACCTATATGCAGCCAGTTTATAACTTAAAGGTGATGAAGCATCTCTGGAAATAGTATTATTTGACCTCATATTTTTCCTATAAACTGTCCGATCTATTGTTAAATTACTGTTTTTTATCAGCTCTATATCAAGAAAAGGTAAACGATTTTGTTTTTCTAACTCCAGGGTAAATTGTATTTTTGTATCAATTTTATTAAGTTTAACCACAAAGTCCTTCAATAAATCTATACCATGCTCCCATATAATAAAAATATCATCTGCATATCTACACCAATATGCAGGTCTTTCACTAAAATCATTCATAACCATATTTTCAATGGGTCTTAATTTAATCTCTGCGCATAAACCCGAAATGGGGGAGCCCATTGGTGCACCATCCTTTTGCTTATAATAAATATTATCAAACTGAAAAACGTTATTGTTTTTAATTAGATTAAACCCGGAAATAAGTGTATTTTTTGTGCTCACGCTAAAAGAATCATTACCATTAATAGCTTCTTCCACGAACAAACCTACATCATTCATATCCACAGATGGATATAACGATACTACATCCAAACTCGCAAAAATGCTGTTCTCAGTAATCTGAAAAAGTTTTACTTGCTTAATAAACTCCATTGTCGATGAAATGACGTACTCTGACTGAGGGAGGATAGTTTTTAATAAGACAACATATGCCTTTTCTAGATAATATGTAGGTCCTATACATTTAGTTACAATTGGCCGAAGAGGGTTTCCTTCTTTATGATCTTTTAAGCGTCCTATAATCCGTGGAGTAACTGCTGTTTTATTAATCCTAATCATGTGTACCATTTCATTTGGCCAACTTCCATTATTTACAATCTCTTGTGTTTTCCTTGCGATCAAATCAACTGGGTCCTTATTCAGAACACTTACATTTAAATCACTTATACAAATCCTCATTTTCTGTATGTAAACTTCCCTATCCATTATAGCTAATTTATTTGACTTATCTGTCTGCAATATAATTATATCATTATTTTCACGAAGTTTTTTAATAACTTCATTCCTGACTTTAACCAATTTCATGCGTTTTAAATTACTTGACTTTCCAGTGTGTACTGATAGTTATATCAATGAGGAGCTTGACAGAGTTAAAATTATAGCAAATGAAAATGGTTTTTCAGAGAGGTTAATTAATAAGTTAATTTGTCAATATCAATATCAGGGTAAAAAACAAAAAGAATTAACAGGAAAACCAACTAAATTTTACAAGTTCCAATATATTCCGAAACTTTTTGAAAAATTAAAATATAATTTAAAGAAATATGAAATAAATTTGGTAGCATCCCCTCCAGTTAAATTGAATGCGTTACTACATAAGAAGATTGATCCCATACCGATTAAAGATTTAGCAGGAATTTATAGAATCCCAGTTATTATGGAAATAGTTGAAAATAGGATAAAATCTTATAAAGTTAAAGACTACATTGGTATGACTTTAAGGAAATTTAAAATTCGGTTAAAAGAACATATTGCAGATGTCAAGTATAATAGAAGTAAAACAGCACTTTCCAGATTAAAACAACAGCAGTCGATTATAATAGATTTTGATAACGCTAAAATTATTAAACCCACATCCTCTTTTTATGAAGCAATAATAAGTGAATCAATAGAAATTTTAACCAGGAAAAATAAAACATGCAATGATTCAGTTTCGTACAATATCCCTAAAGTATGGTATAAGCTTTTACAGATAGTTCAAGAATGAATAAAATTGGCACATCCCTCCCTATGCTTCCCACCCTCTTTTATAATGGTTTGACCTTGTCTTCAGCAGACATTGATGTTTTTACAGTGTTTCAGACTAGTTGTGTTTTTTGTGTGTATCTGCGTGGTGATGTTTTAACCCTGATGATGAGCCAGGACGGCTCGAAAGCGCTAGGTTTTTAATGTGTAATGCAGTTTTGTATATTTTTAAAACACCTAAAGTAAAAGTTTTTAATAAATGATGCATATATGTTTTTGTGACATTTTGTGTTGTTTTTAAACAATTATTATAATACAGAGGTGAATTTGATTCAATTGAGTGTTGTGTTTTTCATGACAAGTTTATTTTGATGTTAATATACTTTATCCTAATAGGAAATATAGAAATACAAAATTAACATTAACAAAATTAACAAACAAACAACAACAAAAAAATCTGTGTGTATATGATGTAACATATAAGACAAAGGCTTTGCTCACTGTATTATTTTAAAAAAATTATGAGGTATTTTCTAGGACATATAAATACTGCACACAGTTACATTGCATATTTGTTTTTTGTTTTTGTTCTGTTTTCCGTCTTTTTCTGGAAAAAATGGTAAAACCACCTATAAACGATATTGTATTGGTATTCTTTCATATGTCCCGTTTAAAATAATAATAAATGTTTTAAAATACATTTCATTTTCAATAGCGAAGAATGGTATAGTAAACCTCATTATCAGAGCATGAATTTTGCGAATATCCAATCATATTTACGAAAATTGAAGCACAGACAGAGAGACAAACTGAAGTAAAAAGTTTTTAGTTATGTTAAAATGTGTTTTTTTTTCTCTTCTTTCAAGCATATTTATAATTTTAAAACTCTTAAACAGTAAAATCTTTTAAGACGAACTCACAAGATACCGAATAAAATTCCACTATAGACAGGTTTTCATCTTAGCAGGTACACTATTCCTTATAGTTTACATTATTTTCACCGAGACCATGAAATTTTCCGTTTAAAAAAGTTTTCCGCTTTACATACGTTCTGTTTCACTGGTTTTAGTATTTAATCTAGCTTACTTAATTTAATTGTAAAAAGCATAACCTCTTCAAAATGCACGTAAAATATAACAATTCATAAAAAAAATAATGTATTCGATTTTTAAAATTGAATCTGGAAAACAAATTCTTTTAAGCAGGGTTTGTTGATTTAAATCAGATTGATTTTAATCATAATTAAGATTAAGATGATTTTTTTTTTTTTTTTTTTTTTTTTTTTTTTTTTTTTTTTAATCATTGATGTAAAACAACTTTAGTAAAAATTTTATGTCAAATTTAGATCAAGATATTTTGTAATAAATATTATGTTTTGAAAAAAATAATAGTAATAAAAAGTTTATAAATTTAAGGAAACGGAGAGACTGAGAACTCAAAATCCATGATTTTTAATTTTATTTAAATCAAATATCACACTTTAAAATAAAAATACCAATTTAAAAATAAAGAATCTTAGCTGAAAAACGTTAAAAGATTAATGAATATTTATCTATTAAAAAACATCTAAATCTTATGTAATTTTTTTAATACAAAAACATGGAGACATTCTGTGAGGATATGGGAAACATTAGAATAAATAAATAGGCCATTCAAAAGTTTTTTAAATTAAATTTATGTAGATATCTCATTACTTTCACATGTAAATAGCAAGTGATTCAATATTCTGATGTAAGTTTATTTATGCAAAGGTTTGGAAAATAAAAGGATTTCATGGCTGGTAATAGTCTGAAATGTTTTTATGTATATTTTTAACATTTTCCAACAAAGTTGAAAAGTGTTTATTCATTCAGTTTGTCTGTCCGTCCGAGCTCTAACTTTCGTAAATATACTCGGATTTCCCCGCAACTGATATATACCATTTAGGTCAACCATGGCATGTTCGGTATTGAAAATGAAGTATGTAGCACTTATAGTTCATTTACAGGCACACTCAAAAGAATTCTTTTACATTACGGTCGAAATCGCATGGGGTCGAATGAGGCAAAATCGTTTGCGGTGTATTTTAATGATGTTAATATATCTCAAACATATTGAAATTGATATATATCACTGAGTTATATTACAATTTTTATGCTTATTATAGATTATAGAGAGCATAGCATTTATCGTTCATTTACAGGGACATACAAAATAATTCGGTACAGTACTGTCTGTGAACATTAATTTCTAGAAGCGTTTTTTTCCGTTGTGGCACGCTTTTTTAAATGTAACTAATTTTCTACATATTGCTTGGTGTATATAAATTCTATAGATCATATACAGGGCTGCCCAAAAGATGTCGAGTACATTATCTTTCATTGACCGAAATTGAAGAATGGAATTTTTGAGCTTTGCTGTGCGTTTCCTAACTGAACTAAATTTTAGCATATTGTGTGGCATATATACAAATCTATTGATCATGTACAAAAAAAAAAAAAAAAAAAAAAAAACAGATATTTTTCAATTATTAATTTTAATTACTGAAACTGGGTTTTCGAATATGACATACGTTTTCGAGAATTGTTTACTTTGATATCGCATTTCACCTTATGAATCTATGAAGTTTTGTTACAGTATTCTGATTGTGTTGGAAAGCGCTTCATAATCTATGCTTAACGCATGATTTTTTGTTCCTGTTAAAAATAATTTAAATTTTAGTTACTTATAAATGTAAGCTAATTAACAACTAAAGTTTTAGTAGTCTTAAAAAAAATCTGATTTAATTTTTTTTAATTTAAATTAAATAAATCCAACTTTGATTCAGTCTAAACTCAGTAATTGCTCAGAAACTCAGCTGGAAAATTGGTTTCTTTTCAAATATTTTAATAACAAAGAATACATTTTTTTCAGATCCATTGAAATTTGTAACATATAATCATCATCAGAGATCATCTTTATGTATGTATAATACATTCTCAAAATTCAGTAAGTGAATATTGTGTGTATTCCAGAATATTGTATATAATTTGAAATAGATGCTTTTGAAGGAATTCAGTACCTGTAAAATCCCCCTTTCTGTTGTTTTGATTGGCGAGATTAGGCGTCGCCAATAATAATTATTGTAACCCTTGCGTTTGTTGTATTTCAGTTTTTAATTCTGATTTAGATTTGAGATGTAACCTTGAGCCGAGTGGCTGGCGGTATAACCAGCTATTTTCTGAACCAGGCTTTCGCATGGTTATAATAAATAATTTGTTAATTTACTTATCTGAACCTTTTATTTTGATGTGTAAATTTTTGAGAAATTTTTGGTATGAATAAGATCCTGATTCGAAGTAGAATCATTAATTTCGTTTTGCATTATCTTCATTTCTGGCGTCCCGTGACCTGATGTCTGCACTTGATTTATGATTTTGTTCTTGATAAATGGTTCTCTGAAGACTTGAGGTAAGCTCAGTCTAATTTATATTTTTGTTGAACTGTAAAATAAAATTGATATGTCTAATATAGATACTTTAAAAAAGAAGCGTTCTGGTTTACGAACGCAAACAACAAAGTTGTGTACTAAAATATGTACAATTCTTGAAGATGACTCTATGTCATTAGAAAACAAGTTTGATATGTTAAACATTTGTAAAGATCAGTTAAACGAGAAATACGAAACATTAAAAAAATTAAATTCTGACATACAAGACGAAATCGCTGATGCAGATTTCGAAAAAGAAATCGAAAGCTCAGAAAGCTATAGTGAAAAAATTATCGAATCGCGTTACAAAATAACGAAGTTCTTACATGAACGCAACTCCCAAAACCAAAATAATGCTTTTCAAAATTTTATGAAAAATGATTCCGTTTCTCAAAACGGAAATATAGAGAAATCTATGAACTTGCCGAAGCTAACAATAAACAAATTTTATGGTGATAGCAGTTCTTGGCTCGAATTTTGAAGGCAATTTTCTAATGCTATTGAGAAGAATTCTAATTTAACCCCAATTGATAAATTCGTATATTTAAAATCCCTGCTTGGAGGCAGTGCGTATAATGCTGTTGCAGGTTTTTCACTTTCCGAGGAAAATTTCAAAGCTGCTGTTGATTTGTTAAAAGATCGCTATGGTCGTAGCGACCTAGTTATCAATGCTCATATGAGTAAATTGTTAAGTTTAAAACAGGTAAAGAATGCTTCGAATGTTAAAGAATTACGAGAATTGTATGATAAATGCGAGATACAAATAAGAAATTTAAATTCGCTTGGTGTTACGTCCGGAAGTTATGGTCACCTTCTCTGACCGATTTTAATGAAATTAATACCTTCTGAAATAGCGCTAGATTGTAATCGTAAAAGAGCCAATACTAATAAAATGGAGATCGAAGAGCTTCTTTCCTTCATTAAAAACGAAGTGCAATCTTGAGAAGCTACGATGACACTGCAGAACTCTGAAAATAGTTTTAGTGCTAAAAATACAAAGTATAATAACAATTATAAACAGTTGAATAATTATAAACGCGACATTCCTTCAGCCTCTGCATTGGCTACTAATGTAAAAAACGTTTGTATATTTTGTGAAAGTGATCACGATTCTAAATCATGTAAAGATTGTTCTATTCATCAAAAGCGTGATAAATTGCGCAGTCATGGTCGTTGTTTTCTTTGTTTTCGAAAATTTCATGTGTCGGCCAAGTGTAAATTTAATTCTGAACACTGTAAATATTGTAATAGCAATTTTCACCATTTTTCGGTTTGTTTAAATAGGAATTCTAATCAAACCGTCCCGAAAGAAATCAAATCAGCAGACTCTGTAATCACTTCAATTTCTCATTGTAAAGCGAACTCAAATGAAAATTCCTTTAAAGAGGTTATTTTACAAACAGCTTGCGTAAAAGGGGAATCTGGAATAAATTCTGAACTTTCCTTATGTTTATATGATTTAGGTAGTCAAAAGTCTTTTGTGACCCAGGAATTAATTTCAAAATTAAATCCACGAATTATTCGTAGAGAAAAACTTCAGATTTTCTCCTTTGCAGCTACTAACCCGAAAATAAAAACTTATGACGTCGTGCAATTAAAATTATCTCATGTTGAAAGCAAATCGCGTTTCATTTTTATCGAAGCTTTAGTGACTGACGTAATATCTAATACAACGATTCATCCCCCACTTCTCAACAAACAGATAACAGCAGGGGCGGATTTATAAAGTGAGGGGCCCCTCTCACTGGAACTTTTTGGGCCCCCTCTATCTGAAAAATTGGGTATCTTTATAATTTTAAAATAACAAACAGTCGTTAATTAGAATAATTACAGATTAATTAAAATTTATTGAAAGCGTTAATTGTTAATTATACAAAATTCCCTTTATGCAAAGTTTCCCATCAAGACCGCTTAAGCACAACCAGATTCATCGTTTGGAGTGCATAAAACAAGAACAAAGAACTATACCTTTATGACCCATTGTTTTTAAGTAAAATGCAAAAGAAAAGTGTGACATCATATCCGGTGCAAGCAAAAAAAGAAAAAAAAACTTCATTGGAAACATGAAATTGGTATTTCCATGCCGTGGAATGGCTAATTGCACACATTGCAGCAGCGTGGTGTTCACAAAAGAGTAGTTACTATAGATGCAGCATTTTAAATACGCTTCAAATAACGGCTTGACATCCTTCCACGGTGCGCGCATGCATCCCTGAATAACCGCGGTGGATATTCTGCGTCTGAAAACATATGCAAATACCGATAATCGTGTTTCCAATATTTTTTTTTCTTGCGCCGGATATGACGTCATACTTTTCTTTCGTATTTTTTTTCGAAAACTATGGGTCGTAGAGGTATAGTTCTTTGGTCTTGTTTTATGCTGTCTAAGCGAGGAATCTGGCTGTGCAGAGTTTGGGTGGTCTTGATAGGACAACCTATATTTTAATTACATCAAATTTAAATGTTATAAAGATTTTCGTCTGGCTTTAACTGCAGCAAAATTGTCTATGGCTTCATCATAGTTTACAGAGTTTAGAGAATTACAGTCAATGTATAATATTGCGATGTTATTCAAACGCACTTGAGAAAGAGTTGAGCGTAGATAATTTTTCATTCTTTTAAGAGCACTAAACGATCTTGCTCCACTTGCATTTGATACGGGTAATGCGAGAAAAATTTTCAAAAATGTTTCCACATTTGGAAATATTTCTTTCAACCCGTCACTATTTACTAGCAATTTATACCATTTTTCGGGCTCTGCCGAGTGCTCATAATGCCCCATTACACTGAGAAAATAACGGAAATGCTTCAGTTCATCAGTGAACTGTTTTCCGTTTATATCTTTCGTATATACTTTATAAATGGAACTGGTGTTAGTTTTGCAGGAATTATGAGATTCATCAACAAAAACTTCTTTCAATACATTAGAAACATATTCTAATTTTTCCGTTCTTTTCTCAAGTTTTACTACTATAGGCTGTCGCAAATGACATTCAGAATCTCAATACGTACTCTCTCTGTTCCTTCTAACTGTATTTCGCCATAAACATTTTCGTCTGGAAATCTTTTCCATTTTCTTTTTCTCTTATTCTTGCCATCATCTGATTGCAGAATGGATGAAGATAAAGTTAAAACTTCTGCTTCAATTCCCGAATAATCATCACGCACTTCCTCAAAGAATAGCCTTAAGGAATGAATCTGGTTTATGGCCATCTTTAAGTTTTTTTTTTTTTTTTTTTTTCTGCAAAAATTTGCTAACTTTGTGCATTCGCCTTAATATTCTGTCCCACAAAATTGTCATAAAAGCAATTTCATGTTTATCAATTTTTTTTTGGCTAAAGAGTTAGCCTCTAATTTGGTTGATGGCCTTTCAGTTTCACAGTCAGAAACTTTGATCAGTGCTTTTTTAATTTCGCTGTAACTTTCACGTAATACTGATACAGCATAGTCTGCTGACCGTCGAGTGTCACTCAATTGTTTTACTGCACGCTTTGCTAGAATATGATATTTAAGAATCTCCCATCTATAGGTTTAAGCTGTAAAAAATGTATATATATTTTGCACAAAATCAAAATTACTTACGCATATCTGCAGCATTCAACAGCATTATTCCCTACTAAATTCAAAGAATGGTTTGAGCAAGGCACATAAAATGCTGTCGGACTTTCTTTGAGTATTTTTGCCCGAAGGCCACCATAAATTCCTGACATGTTCGAAGCATTGTCATAACATTGACCCCTACAGTTTTTTATGTCGAAACCAAGGTCTGAAATCTTCTTCAAAATTATATCTTTGATATGTTCTACTTTATGAGATTTAATGGTTACAAAACCAAAAAATCGCTCAACTATTTCTCCATCAGCTTTTACATATCGGAGAATAAAAGTTATTTGATCCACATGACTTACATCGGGGGTTGAATCGGCAATTATTAAAAAATATTTGGAACATTTTACTTCTTCACAAAAATTCTTCTCAACTTTATCTGCCATTATATTTAGGTTTCATCATAAGTTTGATGAGACAAATAATTTGTATTTCCTGAACCACAATGCTCTTACTTTTCTAAGTGGCTTTTCAGCAAATCATCAGACTCGGCGAGATACTCCCATACAAGTTAAAAAGTTACCTCTTCTTGTATTTTCTGGTAATTCTGTATCTCTATGACTTCTGAATGCTTGGCCAAGTCCAGATAGCAATTTTACCGTAGCAACTACTCGACGAAGCACTTATCTCCAATAATCTCTTTCATTTTCAATTTGATTAGCTATTTGACAATCAAGTCTTTTAGATAGTTGAAGTCTTGTCTGGAAGTTTGCAATAGCCGATAAATGGGACTTCGAAATTTCATGGTTATTAAAAACTTTTTCAGACCTAGACCAATCAGGAAACCCTTGTACCAGATTTGGCTGAGTTAACTTGGGATTTGGGAAAAGTTTACATACGTAACAGTAAACTGATTTAGATGTTTCAGAGAAAACCATCCAGCTTCTCTTTTCTTCAGTGCCGTTTGCTTTCACCCTATAAAAATGCTTTTATTGTAAATTTCTAAAATATTTTTTTTTAGAATCAGAAAAGAATTTTTTAGATTTTTGAGCACTCCTATACACTGCAAAAAAAAAAAAAAATGTTGAGTTTACAATATAATACTGGCATCCTATCTGCCAGTATTATACTGTAAAATTAACAGTAATAAACAGTAATATGCTGCCGCGCATGCCCGGTAGCGTATTACTGCTTATTTTACTGTTTATTTTACGGTATAATACTGGCAGCTGTGATTCCAGTATTATACTGTAAAATCAACAATTTTTTTTTTTCAGTGTATTTTGGGGTTTATTTCTAATAAATATTTCTATCATAGCTGAAGAAGGATTTGAAGGCCATAGAGCTATATCAGACGGAAAATCTTCATTTAAAGAACATTTAAGCGGCTGATTCATTGGTTCAGAATTTTGGTTCAGTGTTCCATATGAATCACAGATGGAGATCTTAGGTTGAGGTAAATAAAATAAAATAAATGTTTTGTAACTCAAACTTTATCTGGAGTATTGACGTAAACTGAAATCTGTAAAAAACAATTCAAAAGTCATCATTTTTTATTATTCTAAATAAAATATTCAATCAGGTAAAGTTAAGTCGTTCTATACAGTCCTGTCTAAACTTTAATTAAGTAGGGGCGCATCTCAGCTAGTGGCAAACATTGAAGGGACCCATTATTCACATGATTCAAAACATGCAACAATTTTTTTTCTCTGTAATAGTGGTAGCAATACACACAAGTCTGTGTTACGAATTTAACGCGTTTTTTGTTGAAAATATCTACCACTATTTTCGAAATGTATTCTTAGATTTAATCTCCTAACGGCTGAAACTAAATAAAACTAAGATCGGTGTACAGAAGTAATGATAGATATTTTGAGTAAAAATGCCTTAAATTGGCAAGACAACGTCTTATAAGATAAACATCATCTCATCTCATTAAGTCCATGTACATCAGTAATTGCATGTAAAAATAATTTGCAGAATAAACAAACAAACAAACAAACAAAAAAAAACATTAACGCTTGTAAGTTTAAAAGTATGCACTTTTATGAGAGGAGATCTGTCTTCAAAATTTTTGTAGGGTAAAGAAACCAAACACCTTAAAAGCGCTCTTAATAACAACAATATTAATAATTTTCAAGTACAAAATAAAAACTTAATCTTTAAAAGATTCTACTAAACTTTCTGGAAAAAAAATTATTTATAACTCACAGAGCTCAGTGCTTTCGCAAAGCTAACCCCAACCACTCCGTAGCGTTAGCACCGAGCAGCTGTAGCTGCTTGGTATTGTTAATGGGCATTCTAAAAAGCATATTAAATGAAAAAAAAATATGTTAGAGTTACCAATTAAAAAAAAAATCCGTGCGATGCTGTCTCCCCGCAATCTTTGAGATTATTTGTTGATACATTTTTTCATTAACTGCAGTTTTTAAAATTAACGTATTTTAATGATATACAATTATACTACATCAAAAGCCGCTTGCAGAACCTTTCGAAAAATACCACATTCATCGATGTGCCTTTAGTATGTGCAGAGAAAAAAAGGATGTTGACATCAAAAATAATATATGTGGTGGTATTTTACCTATATTCTGTAACCCGGGTTTATCTCCTAGTTTGAATAATGTTGCAACGATTCGAATGGTGACCCCTAATTTATCTTTGCCCAGGGCCCAATTAGTCATAATCGGGGCCTGATCCTACTCTAGAAATACAAAATAATGATTATAACCGGTAACAAAATCACAATAGATTTCAAATATCATCTTTATGAAACTGCATATCAAGCTTAGGAGCCCTGAAATCAGGAATCAGGAGTCTCAGAGTCACGACTCACTTGGCCCTTATGTTTAATAACGTATGTTGTCCTGATTATGGGGGCCCCCAAACTTGGTATGCCGTATATCTATATTAAAATACCAGCTGTAAAGGGTCTCTAACAGGGTTCCTTTCAGCTCAGAGAAAAGCACATTTGTCTCCCTTAAACCCCACCTCATCCCTTCACAAATGTTCACAGACTTAATGAATGATAATAGAAAAAAAAAGGTAAGATAAAACTAAAATATTTCTGGAAATAACAGATAGTAGAAAAAATATCCTATTTATTATATTTAAATGATGTAGTAAAACTAATTGTAAAAATAAAATACAAAAGTCTTTGATCAAAAGTCAATTTTTCTCTTTGAACATAAAAGAAGATTTGGGGGCCCTTGGGATGCGGGGCCCCTCGCGATTGCGACCATCGCAACCCCTTAAATCCGCCCCTGGATAACAGACAAATTGGCACCCTATAAGGTGGCGAATCTTGCTGCGCCATGCGATTCCCAAATAAATATATTAATTGGAGCGGATTATTTTTATCAAATCTGTCACGAGGGAAAAGTGCAAAAAATAACTAAATCTCTATTTTTATGTGAAAGTTTATTCGGACATTCATTATGTGGGTTCTATGAGGATGAAAAAAAGAATTCTAAATACGCATCTGTTTTAAATATGTCCGTTGTAAATCTAGAGAGAGAGGATTTGAAATTTTTATGGGAAATTGAATCTTTGGGTATTACGCAATCAAATGAAAATATTTCAGATATGGATAAGGAAATTGTGAATAAATTTGAGAATAAATTAAAATATGTAAATAACAGGTACGAAACGGGTTTATTGTGGAAGGATGAGAAAACTAGAGTAGATAATAATTTTATAATAGCAAGGAATCGTTTTAACGAATTAAATCGTAAACTCGAAAAGGATAAGGACTTATGTAAAAAATATAAGGCTATTGTATTGGAACAAAAAACTACCGGAATTGTAGAAGACTGCCCTGATAGAATAATTGAGAACGGGTATTTTATGCCTCATAGACCAGTTTTAAGAGAGGATAAATTAACTACCAAAGTGAGGATGGTTTTCGATGCTTCTTCTAAAGAAAAGCATTTAAATTCTTTAAATGACTGTTTATATCCAGGTCCTAATCTTAATCCTAACATACTTGATGTTATAATGAATTTTAGAAAATATAATATTGCATTTTGCGCTGACTTAGAAAAAGCCTTTTTGCAAATTGGGATATCAGAAGAGGATCGGGATTATTTAAAATTTTTGTGGTTTGGTGACGAAAATGATAACTTAACTTTTTTGAGATTTACTCGAGTAGCTTTTGGGGTAACTTGCAGTCCCTTTATTTTGGCTGCAACGATTAGATATCATATTCGGAAATATATTGACCATCCTGAAGTTGTTAAGATCTTGAATTCATCTTTATACGTAGATGATTTAATAACGGGGTCAAAATCTGATGAAGACGCTTTTTATCTATCATCAACCGCTTCAGATATTTTTAGGGAAGCTGGTATGAATTTGCGAAAATTCAAAACTAATTCTGTTAAACTTAGAAAAATATGGGAGGAAAATAAATTATGTGACTCAGAAGAAAATTCGAATAATTCTTTGAAGATATTGGGATTATTATGGGATACCCTAAGGCTTATGGGGCTGTAGCTTATTTTCGATATATTACAAGTAATAATGAAATTATGACCAGTCTTATTTGGGCAAAATCTAGAGTTTCCCCGATTAAGTGTTTGACAATCCCTCGTCTTGAATTAATGGGGGCATTAATAGCTGCTAGGATGTCTAAATATTTAAAAAATGTATTTAATTTTCAAAATTTGGAAATGCATATCTGGTCAGATTCCACTATTACGTTATACTGGATAAAAGGATCAGCCAATAATTGGAAGCCCTTTGTGGCTAACAGGGTTGTAGAAATACAGTCTTTGACTGATCCGAAATTGTGGAAATATATCCCGGGTAAAGACAATCCGAGTGATCTTCTTACTAGAGGCGAGAACTTACATAACCTCACTAAAAATAAATTATGGTATTATGGTCCTGAATGGTTTTCATTACCAAAGGACAGTTGGCCAAAACCTGAAAAGGTACCATTTAACGTAAACATATTAAATCAAAGCACTTTGAATGAAAGAAAATCATCGAAGTTGAGTTCTGATCAAATATCTTGTACAGTAGGTGTTGTACCTCCAGAATCATTGTTAAAAATAGAAAATTTTAGTAATATTTCAAAATTACTTAACATCACAGCATGGATTTTTAGATTTCTAAATAATATCAATAAAAGTAAAACTAAAATTTCAGGTGAGCTGACAGCTCCAGAAATTGAAAAGGCAGAAATGTATTGGATAAAACAAACTCAGTTATCTGTATTTAATCGCGAAATTGACTTTTTGAAAAGGGGAAAGCCCATCGATAAAGATTCAGCATTGTATAATCTGAATCCAAAATTAGACGAGAATGATTTACTGATTGTATCGGGAAGATTACAATTTTCAGAATTTTCTCAAAGGGAAAAACATCCTTTTATACTTCCAAATGGCAGTACTTTCACAAAATTGTTGATTCAGAATGCCCATGAAAAGGTTTTCCATTATGGAATCACAACAACATTAGCTCATTTACGAGAAAAATATTTTATAATCAGAGCACGAAAATTGATAAAATCCGAACTGAAAAAATGCCTCATTTGTTCAAAATTTAAAGCTTCTCCTGGAAAGCAGGAAATTGCACCTTTACCAAAAGATCGTGTAATAGAATCCCCCCCCCCCCCCCCCACCCTTCCAGACCTGTACCATTTTTGGAAACGTTGGAGGCAGGAATATTTATTAGAACTGCGTTCTGCTAATTTTACAATTCCAGTCAAAACTCCAACTGAATTCGAAATTGGGGATGTTGTGTTGATTAATGAGGATAAAACTCCAAAGCACATGTGGAAATGTGGACGAATAACAGAACTGTTTTTAGGAAGAGATTCAAAAATTAGATCATGTGCCATTCAGACTGTTTCCGGTGTGATAAGAAGACCAATCCAATTGATTTACAAACTGAAACTAGACATTATGGACTAATAAGACTTTAATGAACATTGTAATGAACATTTTATTTTCATTTTCTATTATTATCGTTTTCTAATCCCATTATTTGTATATTTTAGTTTCAGTATTAGCTCCTGTGAAAACTGTTTTTGTGTTATCTCCTTATTGTAAGTATGTTCTATTTTTATCTTATCAATGTAGTTTAAAATTTTTTAGAAATTTAATTTGAATGATGAACAATTGGTTGTTCATCCGGGGGCAGTGTGTAAAATCCCCCTTTCTGTTGTTTTGATTGGCGAGATTAGGCGTCGCCAATAATAATTATTGTAACCCTTGCGTTTGTTGTCTTTCAGTTTTTAATTCTGATTTAGATTTGAGATGTAACCTTGAACCGAGTGGCTGGCGGTATAACCAGCTATTTTCTGAACCAGGCTTTCGCATGGTTATAATAAATAATTTGTTAATTTACTTATCTGAACCTTTTATTTTGATGTGTAAATTTTTGAGAAATGTTTGGTATGAATAAGATCCTGATTCGAAGTAGAATCATTAATTTCGTTTTGCATTATCTTCAGTACCGATCTGAAATATATTGTTTAAAATTTCATTCATAACTGTTTTCTTGTTTTATAAATATAATTATCTTTAGTATTTTAAGATTTTTAATAAAAAATTTGGTTAAAAATTTTTAGCTTTTAGTAATAAAGGGTGCATATGATTTTTAATTTATTAAATGGGTAATTTAAAGTGGTATATATATTTTATATAGAATAGTATATTTGTTAAATTGCAGTTTAAGCAAGTGATCATATAACACAAAATAATTCGTTTTATTTATTTCATGTTTTCAAAAGTAAAAGATAATTCACCTTTTCAAATTAAATCTGTTTCTATTGCTCCATTTTTTGTAACTGTAATATTTAATTATTCATATGATTAAAATATTTCAAATTAACCAAGTGAATGAGTATTTTTTTTTCAAATAAATTTAAAAGAGCTATTTTAGTTTTTAATTTTAATGATTTTGTAAAGGTTATTTTCTCAGAGTAAGCATACAGGTATGTTTACTCTGAGGTTATTTTACTTTAAAATGTGTATTTAAATAATAATAATAATAATAATCTGAATTAAATAAAACAAAAATCCGAATTAAAAAAAATTCGATTTATTTATTTTTTATTTTATTTTTTTTTTTAATAAAAAAAAAATCACGAACCTTGCTTTTAAGGCGCTTCTAAAGGGGGGAAAAAAATCCCGATTCAATAATGCAAAACTCTAGCACATTTCAGTGATTTGAAATCGAATACATATTTTTCATTTTTCGAGAAAGGAATATCTTGAGTTATAAGCAATTGTTGTCTCACAACGACCTTTATCGGGCTGGCGCATCGAGAGATTCTGTTAAAAACGAAATTTTTCACCAAGTTTTTCTGATAGGCCTTCTATTTTTAACGAAGAATGGAAAAGCTATTCAGTTCCCGAACAACATGGTTTCTGAATAACAGCATCTGCCAATCTCATGCGTTTGCGAGCAAAAATGGATTCATATATATGTCGGCTCATCTGAGCATTACAACACAATCAAATTTCATTATTACACAAGTATTTTTACTCAAATTCAGACATTCAGAGTGCGAATGAACATGAATCTAACAAACAGAAGTGAAACAATTTTTCATTATAATTCGAAGTGGTAAATAGTGGTATTTTTCTGGTACTTCGAGGCGATATACATATTCTCTTTATATATAAAAGTGACTTTATATATAAAGATTACTTTATATATAATTCTTTATATTTAAAAGTGACAGGCAGATTATACTTTTAAATAATTAAATTTGTGAAAGGTCTATTTTTTAGACAAAGAATTTTGTGAAGGGTCCTGTTTTAAGGAGAAAAGATTTTTGAAGGGTCCTGTTTTGTGATGAAAAGTTTTGTGAAGGATCCTGTTTTGAGTTGAAATTTTTCGTGAAGGGTCCTTAAAAGACACAGTTTCTTCCTAAACGTCCTCCCTGATTACGTATTTGGTGATTACATATTTCAAAATAAATCGGCAATTAGAAACTTAGAAAAATTCTCTATGTAAATTCACTTTGCTGAGGAAGGAGGAGAGGGGATGTCGAAATCCATGTTTGCCCCGGGTGAAAAAAAAAGCTAGTTTTAGCCCTGTGCGGAATACAGCTGTCAGCACGGTTCGTCGTAAATTTCAAGGTTTGTGGCATGAATGTAAATTAGATTTTCTAAAAAAAAAACTTCATTCGTGTAGAATATATCAATTAAAACTTAATTTTTTGTTTCTTTTTGTCACTTTTGGAAAAGGTTTATATTTTTATCATAATAAAAATGAATAACTAAAGGAAGTTAGAAAATTTAACTGAATTCAGAGAGACAAAAATGACAGGCAAATAAAATATTTTCCATCTTTCGTAATTTTGCATTAAATGCTATTAAAGACATAATAAAACTATTTTTATGAAATGTATATATAAATTCCTTTCTGAGTTCATATAAGACTTTCGAAATTGTTACTGCGTAATTGTAGAGTATTACTCGTGTAATTTTCGTTCCCTTATACTTTTAGCCTCCCCTACTTTTGAAAAAAAAAAAAATCGATACATAAAGGAAAAAGATTTGTGTAATTTGTGCATGAAGAATATGAAATAGATTGAATTCATAAATGAGATTTCATATTTGTGCAACTGCATCTGCCCTTCCGAATTTCATATTCCAACATTACAGCACAGTTTAGCTCTTAGACACAAGTTACCCCCCCCCCCCTTCAGCTTTAGTTTGAATGTGTTGTAAGGGTTATTATAATTGATGCAATACCATCAGTTCTGCGATAGGTGATTGCTTATTGGGTTTATTCCATTACGTTTAAGAAAACCAGCAATTTCACCAAGGATTTTATATCTATGGTTTTGCAGAAGCAAAAGTTCTCTAAAGTAAAGTTTTGCTTAGATCCTTATTTCTGTTTCAGATAATATCGAATAAGTACTATTTTACTTATCGTATTTTATTTATTTATATATTAGCATGTGAAATTTTCATATATATAGGAATAGAAATTTATTTGTGTATCAGAAAGATTCTCATAGACGAACAGTAACAATAAAAAATTTAAAAACAAATTACAAAGAAAAAAAATCAACTGTTATTTGGAGTCATATGCACTGATTTTATTTACATTACTGACAAACAAATTCAGTAGATATATTTAAAATAAAATTAAGATAATGCGAACTGTGGAACTTCAATATTAAATTTGAATACGGTTCGAATACATACAGTTTATTATGCTCATAAAGATTTTTTTCTTATTTGCGTACGTCTGCATAACTGGCAAATTATTTTAAATTAACTATTTTGAAAGCGGAGGTATTAGCATATTACTGCTTGGTCATAAGGCACAAAGATAGTGGTATCTCTAGGAAGGACTTTCTAAAAGAAAGTAAAATTTTCGAATTCCTATATTCATAGAAAACGAAAGTACTAAATATTTGATATGAGTAGCTAGTTTGATTTGAGTAGCTCAAATTATTACTGAAACAGCATGCAATATTTGCATGACAAGATGAATTTTGTATTATAGTGTAAACTACCATTTAATAGTGTAAATTATACTTCAATATCGGATTTTTTAAGAATCAAGTTATATGCTTGCTTGAATCAAATAATAACTTAATGGTGCAGTTTTAAAGCTTGTTGAAAAAAATACTTCTATATTATTTTTTATTTTGTTCTGCCAACCCACTAATAATTTTTTTTATATATGATTTGTTCTTGTGCAAAACTAGATATTGCATATTTTTATTTCTGGCTGATGTTAGATTTATTGCTGTCCTTTAGTTTCGTAATCAAAATACTTTAAACAATAGTGTTATTAAAAACTGAGTTATCACTATTTAAATTTAAAATTTCAAATGTGGAAAATTCTAGTTACCTAAAGTATTATTATTTAAAATATCTCTTTCAAAATTTCAATTTCGGAGTAAATTGATAAATAAAGGAAAAGAGTTACATTGGTAGTTTTCGAAATTGAACGGCAGTGATAGGATTTGCTTCTCTTTACAATTTTTCCAGAGGTTAATATTTACATATTTCAGTGTAGTTTTTAAGATTAGTTGTTATTATTAATTTATTATTTTTTCTAGTATGCATGCCCTTTTATATAAGTGTGTCAATAATCAATTTTTTGACAGGCATATAATTTGTTTAAGGCTGTTCTCAAATCCAAAGCAATTACTTTTTGACACATTTCAGAATTCATTTTTGTTCGGAAAAGCGTGAAATTGGCATGTGTTTTTACTAAGAAATTTTGTAATCGAACAGCGTTTTCTATTTTTGGGTAAAGGCAAAAGATGTTTCAGAAAATACTATCAAAGTTGATGTTTTGAACCAAATTTCAGGACACGACAGCACGCGAAAGGTTAAAAAGATGTTGTCACGTGACAAAAATCGCTTTTAATTTGATAAGTAATTTATTTATCAAAAAATTGAGAGCATCATTTGATTTCAAATCGCTTATAGTCAAGACTGCCAATTTTATGCCTTTACGTGTAAAAATGAGTGAGAAAATATCTCGGAAAGTTTCACGATTGACGATTGTTGAGCAGGAAATTTGAGAATCGTCTTAAAGTTAGTAAAAATTTACGCATTTCAAACAAACATTATAAATGCTCGCTCAAACACATGTAACAAATGTCCTTAAAAATGTGGCAAACACATGTGCACTAAAAGCTTAGTAATTCTCGAATTACAGTGAATGAAAATACGGCGCCGTTAATATATGAAAAAGAATATTTGAACTATTACTTTTTCATATGAGTTATGTAATGTTTATAACAGGAAATAAATAAATAAGAATTTTAGACTCTAATTCCCCTACTTCACTCTAATTGAAAAAGAAAATTTCTAATTTTATTGTTTCATTACATTATTTAAAGCTGTTAAAAAATATAAATAAAAAATAAAGAATAAAGCCTCGCTCAACAGCTTGAATATTTCTGATACATTCTTGCATAGGAACTTTAAATTTGCTGACATTACTATTCAATCACTTTAAAATCCAATATCGTTTTTTTTTTTTTTTTTTTTTTTTTTTTTGCATTTTTATTAAGAATCGATGACAATTTTCCTGATTGTTCTGTATACGAGTAAAATCAAAACAAAACAGCAACTTTGACATCGTTTTCGGAATGATCGTTTATCTTCATAGGAAAAAGAGAAAAAGTATCTTTTTAGTATCTGAATAAGAATATCTGTAAATTTCATGCATTTAAAAAAATATATATTTTCAGAATGTGTCAGAAAATAAACAGTTTGGACTTGAGAACATCTTTCTGAGAAGATGCAGGTGGTAGCTTATCTCTTGTTCGCTAATCAATCGCCTGCGGGGTGTCAATTTCCCCTACTTCGCCTGGAGGCAAAAAGGGCCTTGTTTTATATGTTGTGGGATGACCATTCTGTTGTTCATTCCCATTGTTCGTCTAAATATCTAAATATACTTGGACTTACAAAGTGTTAATCTTTGTCACTGGGATACAGCACCCCCAATGGCGTCTTCCGCTAAGATCCAAAATCCATCAATCAAACAGTGCGAGGCAACAGGAAGTACACGAATGATCAATGATCGATACAGTCAAATAAATGCGATAAACCAGGCCAATAAAATACACCATTTTCGGACCAAGTATTCCGGTTTGATCCAAAAGGAAGACCGTTAAATGACCATTATTAGTGTCAAGTGACAGGTATCCCTTTCAGAAATTGAAAAAAGCAGAAACGACGCCATTTTGATGCGTAATTACTTTCTCTATAACTTCTGGTGTTGCTGGTCATTAGCGAATGATCTCCTTTCGAAAAGCAGGAAATTTCTCTTGATTTTTACCTTTTTTATTAAATGTACAGCCCCTTCTAGGACTCTTCCATTCTGTTTTCACTGTCACACCTGTGAGACAAATGTTCACATACTTCTTCGCACTTGTATTAAAAAAAGTTCTTACTTACAATGCTTCTTTAAATAAAGAATGCAAAACTGCAGCAAGAAAAATATTTTTATTTATATCACGTCATTGCTTGCACTTATTTTAAACTTGAACAAACAAACAATAAGATTTTTGAACAATTTAAAACTGAAAAATAGTATTATAAGTTTTTTTTTTTTTTTTTTTTTTTTTTTTTTTTTTTTATTATTATTCGGCAATATTTTGAATTTAATGTATTTAAGCATGTTCTTGAAAGAAATAATAATACTACTGAACGTTGCGAATCTTCTTGGTACTTTAACAAAGTCATTTAGTTTATGAAATTTGCAGAAATTGATATCCAAATGCTTTAGAATTTAATGTTATTTTTTATTTGACTAATATATTTTTATCTATAATCAATTGATTCTAATAGATGTGTTTATAACACCTTTCTTAATCTCCAACTTTGACACCATTTTCTAAAACTTTCTTAGCCTTTAACGAAAACAGAGAAATGCTATTCGATTTTTTAGTATATAAATAAGAAGTATCAAAATGACTGAATGAATGAATGTGTCAGGAAAGATAAAGTTTAGATTTGAGAAAAACATGATTTAATACCTATGTTATAATACATATAATATATATATATATATATAGAAATTATTCACCACTACATTAGATATGTCCGTTATGTTATGGAGGTATTTCTCATTATCTTTCAATATAAGGGTAGGGAATAGAGATACACGTGCATTACTTATAATGTAGAATCGGAGTGAGAGTGAACAAAGAAATTTTCTACTTTTTCAAGATGTTACACTGACATCTTTATGCATAAATGTGTGGACCTAGAGGCATCCACAAATCGGTAAAATTTGGCCCGGCCCAACAATTTTTGCGAAAAATGCATATATTTAAAATCGCCATTATTCTACAATTAAAATTAATTCATTTTAAAGAACAAATTTAAAGCATAAGATAACATATACTTAAAAAATAATATTTTAGGAAAACCTATAAACCATTGAAAAAGAACCTGTCTATGACGGAATCCGTTCTTAAACGAAAAATGTGTTGATTCATGCAAAAAGAATATAATAATACGTGTGACTTACTATTGACTTTCTCAATATAATATTATTTATGTAAATCACACAAAAGCCCCCGCTAGTTATTTTTGATACTAACTTCTATTTTTATATTTTAATTTTAAATGTTTATAAGGCAATTTCTTCAAAATGGTGGCAATCCTTTTACTTTCATTTTTCAGAGACAAAAGAAATAATGGAAAATATTCAGACACATGGCTTTTTGGATGTTTTTTTTTTTTTTAATTTACACGTAAAGTTTGGTAAAAATATTTAAACACGTGTACTTTATTTTTATAAGCGGATAAATAAATATGTTTGTATTTACTGTTATGTCGCGAGAATATTGTTTTACATCATTATTTTATCTTTATCATTCCTTTTTTACTTTCTTCTATCTTTACAAGAAGAAAGTATTGGATTCATGAAAATTTTCGACTACCGGTTTTCGACGAATTTATACGTTTTAGAAGATCCTGAACACGATTTGACCATTTTTAGATAATGTCTGTCTGTGAGACTGTTTGTCTGTCTGTCTGTATGTGACAAAAATTTTGTGGGCGCTCTATCTCAAGAACTAATGCATTAAATTTAATAAAACTTTATATTCAGTGAGTTCCTGATATAAATTGGTGCTGATTAGTTTTTGGTGAAAATCACCCAGCAGGTGGCGCTGCTATGCTGCATTTTTCACGATTTCTGCAATAGCTGTATCTCAAGACCTAATGCACTTATTTTCATCAAACTTCAGGTTTAGTTAGATCTTGACATAAATAGACGCTGATTACGTTTTGGTGTAGATATCCCAACATGTGGCGCTGCTATACCACTTTTTTCTCGATTTTTACGATAGCTATAGCTCAACAACTAATACACGGAATTTCATCAAACTTTAGATTCTATTAGACCTTAACATAAATAGATGCTGTTAACGTTTTGGTATAAATTGACCGACAGGTGGCGCTGCTATGCTACTTTTTTCATTATTTTCACGATAACTATATCTCAAGAACTAATGCACAGATTTTCACCAAACTTCAGATTCAGTTAGACGTTAACATAAGTTGTTGTTGATTAGGTTTTGGTCTAAATCTCCCAACAGGTGGCGCTGCTATGCTGCATTTTGCAGGATTTACATGATTTTAGCAATAGTCATATCTCAAGAACTAATGCACGGAATTTAATAAAACTTTAGATTCAGTTAGACCTTGATATAAATGGGTGCTGATTCTTTTTAGTGTATGCGAAATGTTTGTGAGATAGAAGAAAGTTTTGGGATTGGCACATCCGACTAGTTTCATTATAAAGAAAAAAATGTTCTAATATAATAGGTTGTGTTTAAGACCATCAAAGAGTCTCCAGGTACCTAATAATTAACTGATATCATTTTCAAAAGAAAGAATTCATTACTAAAAAACACGAAACTGCTATATTTCCCATAACTGCGTCAAAATTATACATAATTTTCAAAGATTTTTCAATCCACCAGATCTGAAATTAGAGGGTAAATTTTCAAGAAGACAACGCCTTCACCTGTATAAATGCCATCATTTTAAATAGGCATTCAATTGAAAACATATATTTTAATTAAGGAAACTGACATGTTTTTCTATATTTATGTCTAGATGAAGCGGCTCTTCATTCATCCTATATTGAGATTAGGATCATTTATCAGGAATTTTTCACTATGGACTTTTCTGTCGACGAAAATCGTAGCCCACTTTTTCTCACCCGAAAATACTCAGTTGTTATTGTTAGACACATTTATCGCACAACTTCTAAATATAGCAGCAAAGTTAGACACAACTTCTAAATATAGCACAATTTCAATTTCAACATCATCATCGAAAAAGGAAAATATAATGTGCTTTTGAATTAAATTCATTTGAAAATTGCAGGTCAATTTAGTGATTTTAATAGTTTCCAAGCATGGAATATTTTTTAATTTTAACTCAACACTGAGCATCGGTATGCTTCAATAATGTTAAGTAACTAACTGTCAAAGTTACCACAGTTGACAATTGATTGCTCAGACGAAAAAAAAAAAATCATAAGATCAGATTACTTTTTTGATACAGCACTTTGGCGCTAAACTGAAATTTGTCACGAAAATGCAAATTTTCATTCTATGTTGAACATAAAATGATTACTAAATTAAATTGAATTGATTGAAATATATGTTGCATCAGAATATGCTCGGAATTGCACGTTTATTTATTTTTTTTTTTTAAAAAAAAGAAAAGAAAGGAAGAAAGTTCCATTGTGTATGTCAAGTTATAAGAGGAAAATGATTCCAGATCGGAAAAACGGACAACTATCCCGATTATAGAAATGGAATGAAGAACCCATACAAAGAATAAAAACATTAAAAATCATCCTCATCTGCAGATCATATATATTATTTCTGTTGTCAACATCCCTTTTTCTATGCATTTACAAAACGCACAACAATGAATGAGGTAACATTCGAAAGGTTTTTGAACCGGCTTCTGACATACTTACACTCACATTTCGTTAAAATATGTTTGTTGGTTAAAAATTGTAGTTCATTAAAAATGAAATTGGCATTGTTTTCATAAAGGAAATGATAGGTTTCTCAAATCAGTTGTGATAATAAAATACCGCATTATATCATGCTCATCAAAGATTTTTTTTAAAAAAGCCCAAAAAAGGTAAAGTGTGATATATCCGCACACGTTTATTTATTATCTATGATTGAAAAGCAAAATTGAAATGGAAATGTTTAGAAGAAAAATACACTATTGATTGATCGAAGCAGTGGTATTTCACGTGTAGTCTAAAAGGTATGCTTTGTTATATTAGATTACATTGTATATAATATGTACTCAATTTATTTTTTTCCCCATGTTTTTCCCAACGCGGATGATGTCATCCTCTAATGCAATTAAAATACGATTGTTATTTTTTTTTTCTCGCGCATGTCTTTTGCTATCTTCGATCAGTTTTAACTGTAACTTTGGTGGAATAAATGGTATGATATTCTGGCTTCACAAATGTTGTTTGCAGATATTTTTATCTTTAATTTTTCTTTAGAAATTTGAACCTGCATCTAAAAAATATTAGATATTGCTAAAATATATCAGACTGCAGTGCGAAATCTTCGCACGGACTGGTTTATTATTATTATTATTGTTTAAAAAAATACAGTTTTACATAAACATTCATTAGCTGAAAAGAATGGCTCCGTTACAGACGATATGAGTTTGAAACGAAAGTTTATTGCACTGCAAATTCGTAAAACACTTTTGCAACGCTACCTGAACATAATAATAAACACTTCTAACTAAAATCGTATGGATTATGTTGTGAATGTGTTGCGAATGTGTTGTGCTAGGAAAAAGACTGTGCAAAAAGGGTTGTTAAAAATTACTGCAGAAGAAAATGTGTTTAGATTGTGTTGTCGTCTTATTTTAAGAGCACATTCAGAATCTAAACACTTTATGCAACACTTTTGAAACACATACTACTAAGTATTGACGCCCTAGAGGGTATCTGGCGTTTGCGCATGCGCTGTGATGCGTTTTCCCCCATTTTCACTTCGCCGTCACAAGGGACGGAAGAGGAAGATTGTACATATAAATACTCATCAAACACTTGCTTCCAACGTAAAATTATTTAATAAATATGAGTTACTTTTAAACTACATATATATAAAACAAACCTCGACGTTTCGGTTAATCTTTATAACCATCATCAGGAGAAAAAACCTTCATAAATATGAACAGCAAAAATTAAAATGTGTTACATGATTGAGTCACAATATTCAATCTGCCAAGACGCTCAAATAACGGAAAATTATAACAACATATTCAAAATACGCCTGGTGGCGCCCTCTATGAATCAGAACAGTAACTGGAACTTATGTTCAACGGAATTAACGTTCATTTTAAAATGCATTTCCATATGGCAGGAACCGAAAATGATGGGATATCGTTGTAAATTTCATGTTTTCTTAGTGAAATTTCTATAGATTCACGGATGTAGGCTTTAAAGGGATTGTTTTGTCTGGAAATAACTTTGACGTTGTTAAAATCAATAAACCTAACCTGTCCGTTAGCAAAAGTTCTTGATAAGGCAGTGGAAAATTTATTGTATTTCAAATCTCTCTTATGTTCTTTAAGTCTCTCTACGATGCGACGTTTTGTCATACCAATATATGCAGAATTTGTACCATCGGTCCATTCAAATGGAATTTCATATACCCCAGATAAACAAGTGGCTGATAATGGGTCAATGCTTCTATTCAATAAATTAAACAACGTTATAGAATTGGATGCCACCAGTTGAATATTATATTTCTTGAAAACTCTCTTTAATCTTTCAAAAAGAATGGGGATATATGGAATTTTTCTGTAAACCTGACTAACTTTAGGAGAAGAAACTACTGTAACCCTGTATTTATCAATTAATTTACGAATAATGTGCGGTTTATATCCATGTTTCATACCTACATTAATAATATAATTAAGTTCTTCTGCTAAGAATTCTCCTGAACAAACCAAAAATGCCCGACGTACAAACGATCTAAAGGCTGCAATTTTGAAATTCCAAGGAGATGCTGCGGTGACCGGGATAACACAATCTAATTTCATGGGTTTCCGGAAAATTTTTCGTTTTAAACTATTGTTTTCTTTAAGGAGAAGAACATCAAGGAACGGAAGCGAATTATTATCCTCTAATTCCATCGTAAAATTAATATTATTGTCCAGGTGGTTGATATCATCAAAAAATTCGATTAAAGATTCTCTACTTTTATCCCAAACCACAAAAATGTCATCAACATAACGTAACCATAAGGTGGGCTTAGGATTACACTTCTCAAAAATATGTTCTTCTAATGGTCTTAATTTAAATTCAGCTAGTATACTGGAAATAGGGGATCCCATTGGTGCCCCTTTAGTTTGCTTAAAAAATATTCCTTTAAATACAAAAACATTACTTTCGTTAATTAAATGCAACCCAGACTTAATCGAAATTTTCATCTTGTCTGTCAGATAAGGTAATCCATCGATAGTGGAACCAATAGAACAAATAACCTCATTGACATCAATAGAGGGAAACAAGGAAACGATGTCAAAACTTGCTAACATTGCATTTTCAGGTAAAACAAAATCTTTAATACGGGAAATGAATTCCTCAGTAGAAGAAATAGAATACTTTGATTCTGGGAGAACCTTCTTAAGGAAAATAGCAAACGCTTTCTCCATAAAATACAAAGTGCCTTGGCATCTGGTAACAATAGGACGAAAAGGAAAGCCAGGCTTATGGTCTTTAATACGGGCAAAAATACGGGGGGTAACCCCAGTATGGTTAATTTTAATTATTTCTTTGATCTCTGGAGGCCATTCACTGTTCCTGAGTAATTCTTGGGTTTTACGATGAATCGCAGGGTTTGGATCTTTAACCAGAACTGAACATGTTAATTGTTGGATACACTCCTCCATCTTTAAAAAATATTGGTCTTGATCCACCACAGCGATTTTTCCTGACTTATCTGTTTTCATGAAGAAAATATCCTTATTGCTTTTTAATTTAGTAATTACTTTTGGAACTCTAGAAACGGGAATGTTCTTGATAAAATTTCTACTAATATTACAAGTTTCTAGTCTAGCAATCTCTCTTTCTGATTCTGGAATAGCCTGAATAATACATTCTAAGTCTGTACACAATTCTTTCTTATTAAATGTAGCCGGAAAAGAATATTTACACCCAAGTGAGATCAACTGTTCTTCTTCTGCTGAAAAAATTTTGCTGGAAAGGTTAACAAAAGGTACAGGCACTACAACTGGTTTACTGGGAAAATTTGAATTCAAACATAATCTATTGATTTTAAGTCTATGGCGTTCTGTAATCTGGAGGCACGGCAGTGCCTCCGCCAAGTCGAGAGAGGACAGCCGTAAGCATACTTTTCTGGAAGCAACTCAGGGCACTTTTGACCCCCCCATATCTCCGCGGTGGAGTATCCCAAAAATTTGAAACTTCGTTTTTCTAGAGTATTTGGCACACTGGACCAAAATTTAAAATTACAACTTTCTGTCTTTTCTAGTTCAGACGATATATGAACTCAAACATTCGATTTTTTGTCACTCACTCACTCACTCGTTCACGCGTCATCAAAAAGATTAGGTAGATCCCGTAGCCCTAGAAACTTGACATTTGGAAAAAAGGTAGTGTTTAGGATACAAAGAAAGGAAAAATTATAAAATCCGGAAAATTCGAAAAAGAAACATTCGAAAATTCAACAAATTCCATCAAAATTGAAAATTGGAAATAATACGATCTTGCAGTCTTAGAAACTTAAGATTCGGTGTGAAGGTAGTGTTTAGTATCCAGAAAAAGAAAACATCAAAAACACCAAAAATATCGAAAGCAAAATTGAAAAAATCGAAAAATCGAAAAATCGGAAAAAATCGAAAAATTTCAAATAATCCGATTTTGTTGCGCTAGAAACTTGGAATTCGGAATAAAGGTAGTATTTAGGATGCAAAATAAGGAAAAATTAAAAACTCCGGAAAATTCGAAAAAAAATTCAAAAATTCGAAAAATTCGAAAAAAAATAAAATAATTAAAATAATTTGATTTTTTAGCCTTAGAAACTTAAATTTCGCAGTAAAGATAGTGTTTAGGATTCAGAATAAGTTAAAATAAAAAACTCAATAAAATTCGAAAATAAAATAAAAAAATCGAAAAAATCGAAAAATAAGGAAAATTTGAAAATAATTCGATTTCATAGCGCTAGAAACTTGAAATTTGAAATAAAGGTAATATTTAAGATACTAAATAAGGAAAAATTCAAAAATATGGATAATTCAAAAAATACCCATAAAGTAGTGCAGACGATATATGAACTCAAAGTTTCGATTTTTTGTCACTCACACGCTCACTCACTCTCGCGTCATCAAAAAGATTGGTTAGATACCGCCGCCACAGAAACTTAAAATTTGGAATAAAGCTAGTGTTTCGGATGCAAAGAAAATAAAAATGATAAAATCCGAAAAAAAAAAAAAAAAAAAAAAAAACATTCGAAAATTGAAAAAAATTGAAAAAAATTGAAAATTGAAAATAACACGATCTTGTAGTCTTAAAAACTTAAAAGATGGTGTGAAGGTAGTGTTTAGAATTCAGAAAATGAAAACATCAAAAAAAAAAAAAAAAAAAAAAAAAAAAAATGAAAATAAAATCGAAAAAAATCGAAAAATTTCAAATAATCCAATTTTGTTGAGCTAGAAACTTGAAATTCGGAATAAAGGTATTATTTAGGATGCAAAATAAGGAAAAATTAAAAAATCAAGAAAATTAGAAAAAAAAATAAAAATTCGAAGAACTCGAAAAAAATTGAAAAAAATTAAAATAATTTGATCTTTTGGCCTTTGAAACTTAAAATTCGCGGTAAAGATAGTGTTTAGGATTCAGAATAATTTAAAATAAAAACGCGATAAAATTCGAAAATAAAATAAAAAAATTGAAAGAAATCGAAAAATAAGGAAATTTTGAAAATAATTCGATTGCATAGCGCTAGAAACTTGAAATTTGGAATAAAGGTAATATTTTAGATACTAAATAAGGAAACAGTAAAAAATATGGATAATTAAAAAAAAAAAGAAAAAAAAATAGAAAGAAAGAAAGAATAAGAGAGAAATTGAAAATAATATGATCTCGTAGTCTTAGAAACTGAAAATTTGGTGTACAGGTAGTGTTTAGGATTCAGAAAAAGAAAAAATTAAAAACACAACAAAAATTGAAAATAAAATAAAAAAATCGAAATAAAAACGAAAAATTGAAAATAATTCGATTTTTAAAGCTAGAAACAATAAAATTTGGAATAAAGGTAGTATTTAGGATACAAAAAAAGAAATAAATAAAAAATCTGTAAAATTCGAAAAAAAATTTCGAAAATTCGAAAAATTAAAAAAATTTTGATTTTGTAGCTTTAGAACTTAAAATTCGGCGTAAACTTATTGTTTAGGATACAGAAAAAAAAATAAAACACAATAAATTCGAAAATAGAATAAAAAACTCGAAAAAGATCGGAAATCTCAAAATAATTCGATTTTGTAGAGCTAGAAACTTGAAATTTGTAATAAAGGATACAAAATAAGAAAAAATTAAAAAATCCAAAAAATTATAAAAAAATTCGAAAAAATCAAAAATTGAAAATAATTTTATCTTGTTGTCTTAGAAACTTAAAACTTGGTGTAAAGGTAGTATTTACTATTCAATAAAAGGAACAATTAAAATATTCGTTAAATTCGAAAATAAAATCGAAAAATCGAAATATCTTTAAGAAATCGAAAATTCGAAAACAATTTGATTTTGTACTGCTAGAAACATTAGTTTTAAGATAATTGTCCTATTAGCTAGTACAACGCCCCTAATTGTTTTATGTTATTTCCCCCGGATTATGGTTTTCTTTTCTTTCGTTTACGAATTTCGTTATAGGAAAGTTCCGCTATAGACTAGCTACGACATAGGCGATATCTTTATAGACAGGTTTGTTTTCTTTCACAGGTTGTACTCTATTTACTTCATATATGAAATATGGATTGTTAAATGATGTTAGCCCCACAAACATTTTCACAGCTGCCCCTACCTTCCCGACATTAGTGGCTGGTTATGGCTTGATAGTCCTTTCTAAATAAAATCATGGTGACTCTAAGATTCCCTTGATTTATCTCTAAATTGAACCTAAATGATCCTAAGAAGACGGATCAAATAATTACTATATTGGCATGACAATCAGGTAACTTAGAATTAAAATCGAAAAATCAATAAATTTATAAAAAGTCGAAAATTTGAAAATAATTCGATTTTGTAGTCCTAGAAGCTTGACATTTGGCAGAAAGGCAGGGTTTAGTACACAAAGTAAGGAAAAATTAAAAAAATCCGTAAATAATAAAAAAAAAAGACTAAACAAAACGAAAAAAAAAAACATCGAAGAAAAAGGAATATAGTTTGATTTATTGGAAATTTCCGGAAATTTTAATTTTGGCTTTCTTTTTATACTAAAAAGTTCTTTTATGTATCAAGTATCTAGGGCCGCGAGTAATATCTCAGATGGATAGCACCTATCCTGGAAGCAATTGAGAGTACTTTTGACACTCCCCTCTCCCATAACTTAGTGCTTGCCTAGGAACCTGAAATCTCTTTTTATCTACAGTAGTACTTTGCAAACGAAACTAAAGCTTCAAATTTTTGATACCTGTAAATAATAGGGACAGAGTGTGGGCTTAGCGAAAATCAGTGGATGATCTCCAAAAAGAACCCAAAATCAAGAAAAGGAGGATTACTTACAAAAAGAAGTGAAATCTCATCAAAAAGTCACCTGTAAAAAATGCAGCCAAGTCTCGTAACTCATTTACCGTAAAAAAGTACTGAGATCGTATAAAGCTAAGTTTAACTATCTTATTAACTCTGAAATTTTCATTCACAAATCACTCCTAGTCTCTACATCTTTAGTTAATTATTATTTTGTGACTTGGCAATTACGCAGCACAGGGAAGTTATTACAACTTACTATGTTATGGGATGGGATGGGATAATTTAATTAAGGCAAATTATATACGCACAGGGAAGTTATTACACTTTAATATGTTATAGTATTATTTGATTAAGACTAACTATATACATCACATTCTCGTGCTACGTAATTGCCAAGTCACAAAATAATAATTAACTAAAGATGTAGAGACTAGGAGTGATTTGTGAATGAAAATTTCAGAGTTAATAAGATAGTTAAACTTAGCTTTATACGATCTCAGTACTTTTTTACGGTAAATGAGTTACGAGACTTGGCTGCATTTTTTACAGGTGACTTTTTGATGAGATTTCTTTATTCTGGATAAATCTGAGTCCTTCAACAGAATAAATCAACTTGTCAAATTGTGTTTTATAAGTGGCTTTAACCAACTTAAAATATAAACCAAAAGTTTTTGAAGACAGAAAGAATTGTACAAGTATTGTAGAATAGAATATAAGAATAGTATAAGAATTGTATTTTATGAAGATTGTACAAGTAAGAATTGTAATGGCTGTCGTTGGATTCTAGTGTATCGCACTCGCGTGCCACGTGCGCCATTTAAAGACTAAATAACGCCATTTATGGCAAATAAATAAACGATGGAAATATACAGGAATACACTTTATGGGAATACACTTTAAATACAGGTATGTGAAATGCTTCAGTGTGTTTTTATATCATGTTTTATTATTAAATAAATTTTAATATGTTGTATTATAAATGGCTCAATACATTATTTTCGAAATGAGACATTTTAAGTCATAACCTTGATGTCGAATGTTCAGATTTTTATCTCGTGAAAGTTGAATGATATCGCCTCATCTATTTGTTTGTATTTTAAATTATTTATGTAGAGCTTATAATAATTTCATTTTATTCATATTTTTACCTAATGAATTTTCTCGCACAGTAGTTTTTGCTTACCATCCATAAATAAATTTAATGGTGCATTATAATAAAAAAAAAGTTGAAACATAGGTTATTATATTTGATTTAATTTCTTATTTTTCTGAAATTTAAACAAACTATTTATAAACAATCGAAGAATTTACAAGTTTTACCGAGAATTGATTTTTACTAACTTGAAACGTATTAATTTGAGTATTTGACAATTTTAAATTAGTTGATTTGATAATATGTATACATAAGAAATAGTAAACTTGATAAAATATAAATTTCTTCAAATATATTTATTAATCAAATACTTTTTACTATCGAAATTTTTAGAGCTTGTGCTTGATCATGAAATGAACTAAAAATATTCCTCATTACACATTATGAATTATTAACAAAATAAATAAATCGTAATTCCTGAATTGATATTTTAACATTTATACATGTGTCTTATCTTGAAAAATGTTTTGTGAGTCTCCTGTACTATAACATATTAATAATAATAAATCACTGGAGCATTTCACAGTGTGGCTGGATGTAAGATTGTTTTAGATCAGTGGTTCCCAACGGGGGGCGCACGCCCCACAGGGGGGTAATTTGACTTTTGAGGGGGGCAATTTGAAAATTTGGCGAATTTCAGACGTCCACTCTTTAAATCTTAAAACAGTTTGAATAATACTTTTAAAAAAAATTAAAAATTAAAAATTAAAAAATTAAAAAACATTTTGCAAAATAAATTTTCTGGTTTAAAACATTTTTTTATTTTAATTATTTCTAATTGGTACTTGGGAAAGCAGAAAATTCAAAGTGATACCGTCAGATATATGACCAGAAGTTCGATCAATGAATTAAAACGCTTTTTTTTTTTTTTTTTAGAGAGATCTTTAATTTAGGGTTCTAGAGCGAATATCTGTTTCTGGTTTATAGTCAGGGACAAAAAACGTTTATTAGTTCTGGGAAGGAATTACAAATATCTCAATATCTCAATTCAAAGGGAACGGCTCCTCATTCTGGGCGTCGCGTCGCCTGATAGTAATATAAATACAAGAGTTATTTAAAATAAGTTTTGAAAACTGTAAAATAGCATTTTATATCCGTTAATTATTCCATGATTTTTTTTTTCGTATGATGCCATAAATATTTCTATTTTAACGTGTTTAACCGATAGCTCCATTATATTACGGAGGTAGTGGTTTAACTCAGCAATGACTATAGTGGAAATTATAATATTTCAATAAGAATTTCAGTTCTTAAAAATATTTTTTACTATATTTCAATTAATAAATTTTTCATTTTCTGATTTCAAAATTTTAAAACTTAAATTTATTGAACCGCATGATATTCAAAATTTCTTATTCCAAATGCATTTTTGAGTTTATAGTTTTAAAATAAGCTGTAATACATACCACTTCTCTTCTTAAAATTCATAATTTATTCTTTATACTGCTTATTAAAATTAATTTTATTCTGAGCGATAAATGGAAATTGTGATATTTTGAAATAATCAAGTTCAGTTAATTCAACTATTTTTCTTGTTTGTTTTGAACAAAAGTACTATGTGGAATACATAAGGCTCGATTAACACATAAGTTAACTTCCACCGCCCAGGACTATTTACGAAAAGAAATGTTCCTATTATTGAATTGCAAATTCAACGATTAAATAAGTATTTTTTTCTTTTTAAGTGGAATAAGCTTGTAAAGGCCGTAAACAGGTCCAAGAATTAAATAAATTATTGTATTATTTTCCCTTTTTTCTTTTTTTTATGCATAAATAAGTGCGTGAAAAAATTGTTCTAAATATGTGTGCAGACTATTTTGCACTGTATATTGATCATATAGTAAAAAAAATATATAGTATAAAAATAATTAGAAAATTGTAATTGCTATTTCTGTGAAAAATCTAGAAAATAGTATTTAGAGGAATATTTAAAATTTGGTTCTAACCACGATGAACGATCCTCTTTCTGCATTTTATGCAAACAATGTTTAAGCAACAGATCTATGAAAAGAGGTCGTCTTGAAGCGCATATGAAGGGGAAACATAGTGAGAGTATAAATTCAAATTTAAGTTATTTTAAACTTTAAAGGAAAAGTTTGAAAAAATATCAACGGATAAGTCTCTATTCACTGCACAAACTTCTTACAGAAAATTGTACTCTTGAGGCTAGTTATGAAATATCTTTACTCAATGCTAAATCTGAAAAAAAAAGTACTAAAAGCAAAGATTTGAATAAACCATTAATTCCTTAAGTCCTGGGCAAATATGACAAAGATGTGAAATCCATGCTACGTAGTAGCAATACTGTTAGTAGAAGACTAGATAAAATGAGTGAAGACACTGAAGCACAACTTTTTGAAAATCTGAAATCAAGAAATTTCTCTATACAAATGGACGAATCAACTCTAAGAGACGACGAAGCCGTATTGCTTATTTATGTAAGGTATATTGATATAGATGAATTTACTGAAGAATTACTTCTCTGTAAATGATTAAAGAGCACCTCTACTGCCTTTGATATTTTTAATACATTGAAAAATTACTTAGATATAAATAGTATGCAAATTACAAATATAACATCTTGTGCTGCAGATGGTACTCTAGTTATAATGGGTAAGATAAATGGATGTTTAAAACCAATGAAAGATGAGAATTCAAAACTGCTTCTTGTGCATTGCGTCATCCATAGAGTTTAGTACCAAAAAACATTTAACATATTCTTAATAATATATTCAAATCTGTTATAAGATATCAACTCCATAATATCCTATGCCAAATGTGAGTGTATATTGAAGCAGTTTTGTAAAGGCAAAAACGCTGATCACGTTCATCTTTTATTTCACACTGATATAAGATCGCTCTCAAAGGGGAAATATTTAAAAAGATTGATGGAGTTGTTCGATTTTCTTGGAGAATTTTTAAGTGAGAAATCTTGACATGAAGCACCTACAAACCATTGATGGAAAATCACTTGTTAGTTATTTAGCAGATATCTTTGACAAACTGAATACCTTGAATAAACAATTTCAAGGAAAAGGTTGTTGATGCACTTGTTGATGCAAAAGCAAAAACACTTGGCTTTATCCCATTCAGCGAGCCATGGCAGAAAAATATTTCTGAGAAAAACTTTGATCCATTTTGCTGGTTAAAAAATGAGAGATGACCGATGCCGCTATAACTGGCATTGTAGATGATTTGAAAATATTGGTCTCTGATTTAAACGATAATTTTCTGATTTAAAGAAAATGGATTTTCCAGCGTGGGCCATACATCCAATCTTAGTGGACATTGGACACAATACAAGATGAACACAATACAAAGCTCAGAAGAACTCTCTAAAATTCAAAACGATGACTCAGTTAAAACCTTATTCAGTTTAAAAGGAGTCATGGCATGGTTTTTTGCTGAGACAGAATCTAAATTTCCAAATGAAAGAAAATTTGCAAGAAAAATATTACCATTCCCATCATCGTACCTAGTTGAATGGGGTTTTAGTGCAGTAAATGATTTACTGCTGAAGAAAAGAAATCGAATGGACATAACTAAATGAGGGGACTTGAGATTAAAATTGACTAAATTAGAGCCTGGTATAAAAGATTTCTGCAGCCATCATGAAGAAAAAGGACCTCATTAATTTTATTTTATTCATCTTGAGTCTTTGAATATATTATGTACGTTTTTTACAGTCAGTAATTAAAATTATAAAAGCAACTTAGAAAAATATTCAATTAAAATTGAAATTTTTATTTATGTATATAAATTTTCTATTAAATATTAAAAAATTTAATTTGCTTTTTCACATCGCTGTATATTATTTCTATGATTATTATTACCGATTTCTTCATAAATACTTTCTTTTCGTTTTTTTTTTTTTGTTTTTTTTGTTTTTTACCATGAATGTACGGTTTTTTATTTAGGCCTGATTAAAGGCGTTTAGGACTTCTTTAGTGGGAATAAGAGTTCACTTTTTATATAACAATTATTTGTCACAGGCAGAGGGAGGGGGGGCATCAAGGTTTTAGAGATGATTTGGGGGGTCACGGCCAAAAAAAGGTTGGGAAACAATGTTTTAGATGATTGAGTGATTTATGAAAATATATTTAACTCGCATAGCTAAAAGATTTTTTTTTTCCATATTAAAATAATAATGATAAATAAATATATCTGTACTACATATAACTTACAATAATAATAAAAATGGTAATAAATACTAACCAGTTTTGAAGGTAACAAATTTTTTTATTTTTAAGCTGAAAGTATCTATTCACAATTTAGGCTGGGAGTTACAAGTTGAAAACATTTATTACCAAATTTAGTTGCAAGTAAAATGACTTGCAGGAGGTTTTTTATTTTATTTTATTTCAAGTTTGTTTTTTTTTTTGTGGCGGGGAGGGGGAGGGGGGCAGTTTGTGAAAAATAAAGGTTATTTTTATGAAATTTATTATATTTCCTCCCCCTGTCTAGCAATTGTATTGAAAAGTGTTTGAAAAATCTTATACTTAAAAAAAGGGGGGGGGGGAACCTTTACATATATAATTATAATGCAATGTTTAAATTTAGCTGCAATAAACTGATCAATACTTCATTTTCTCTGCTGAAATTTATACAAAGTTAAAAGTTGATCATCTCATGTCAAGGGTCGATCCAGGCAAAATTTGGGGCCTATTCAGATCTCCTTCACAAAAATCAATTTAATAAATTGGGTCCCATCAGTAAAATCTATTTGATAAACTAGAACCCTTCACAAAATCCCTTTTAATAAAACAGGACTCTTCAGAAAATTGCTTTTAATAAAATAGTCCCTTTCACAAAATTCTGTTCAATAAAACTTACTATTTTTATTAATTATTTATTATTTTGTTATGTTTTAAAATGTGTAATTTGTAAACAATCTTTCGAACCAAACATTTATTAACATAACAAAAATTTTTTAACGTCCTATTTGCTAAAGTTTTCCTTTCTGGAGAACTTGATTGTTTACAAATTACACATTTTAAAACATAACAAAATAATAAATAATTAATAAAAAATAGTAAGTTTTATGAAACAGAATTTTGTGAAATGACCTATTTTATAAAAAGGAATTTTTTGAAGGGCCTTGTTTTATTAAAAGGAATTTTGTGAACGGTTACATTTTATCAAATTGATTTTTCTGAAGGGACCATTTTATTAAATTTATTTTTGTGAAGGAGCCTGTTTTATTAAATAGATTTTTGTGAAGGAGCTCTGAATAGGTCCCAAATTTTGCCTGGATCGACCCTTGACATGAGATGATCAACTTTTAACTTTGTATAAATTTCAATAGAGAAAATGAATTATTTATCAGTTTATTGCAGCTAAAGTTAAACATTGCATTATAATTATATATGTATAGCATTTTTTTTTTCTTTTTTTAAGTATGAGAATTTTCAAACTCTTTTTAATACAATTGCTAGACAAGTGTGTGTGTGTGTGGGGGGGGGATGCTTTCATTTGTGGGGTGCCGCTGGGCACGTTGGAGTAGAGGTGTCATTATTCTCTCCTGTGGTGCCACCCTTTCACCCCTTGGGGCACCCTGTATTAGGAGTGCCATCCTTTCACCCTAGTTAAGGGTGCATTCTGGCTCCCATAGAGGTGTCACCAGTGAGACAAGCCTTTCACCCCTAAGGGGTGCCATGTGTCCCCTGTACTTTTAACAGTGCACAGTCAATCTTTGTTTTATTGGGTGTCGTGAAAAGACAGCTTTAAAAATGAAAAACAAATGCCAATAATTATTAAAAGTAATTGTTTTCCAGGATATTAATGCATGAAGTTATTAATTTTTCTTAGCACCTAGATTGGGTAAGTAAAATATTTTCTTAAAAAGTAAAAAATGTAATATTTTTATACATCTTCCAGGTTTTATATATTAAATAAAATAAATTATTCTACAATAGATGATGCCTAAGAAAAGCAAATTTCATAACTTTTCCAGAAATTCACTTATTGAGATTTATTGGTAAAAATTAGTCAACTCACTCAGTGATCTCCTGCAATTTTTTTTCTATAAAGCAAACTGTCTCTTATTTCATTTATAAAACTCTGTAATTTTCAGGGCACCCTGTAGAAAGAGTTTTGAAAACGTTTTAAGAATGTTGTTTTATAGTGTGCTAAATGTGTGTGGTGTTTACAATGTGTTGTTAATTTGGTGACAAAGTGTTGTACAACACAACACTAGCATAAGAACACATTTTCATCAACACTATTTGCAACACTATTTCAACACAACTAACAACACTATTTTTAGAACACATTTCTAGATAGCAGCACATTAAGAATACAATCACAACACAAAAATTGTGTTGTTAATTTGGTGACAAAAAAGTGTTCTTAAATGTGTTTATTTTTGTGTTTAAGAATTTGCAGTGTGAATAGGACATTTTTAAAATATTTTATTTCTTCGCGTTTCGACGTGTTCCAACTTGCGTTTAATAATGTTTCAAAATGTTGAGTAAAGGATAAATGCTTTCTAAACGTTATAAAAAAAAATCGCGCCGCGAAACTATTTGGCTCTGGCAGGCAAGAATATTGGAGTGATTTCGAATCAAATAGATTTTTCATTTTTCGATAAATAACTTATATTTTGAGTGATAAGCAAATTTTGTCTTATAAAGATCTTAATCAGACTGTTGCACCAAACGTTAGCTTTGACAGCGTTTTATTAAAGACCTCCAGCCTTTATGGAAAAATGGAAAAACTATTCGATTTCATAGCTTCTGAATAAGAACACCTACTAGTCTCAGGTGTTTATAGGAAAAAATGGATTTAGGAATATCTCAGAAATTAGCTACTTTAGATTTGAAAACAGGCTCATCTCATCTTGCTACTTTCTGACGCATTCGTGATTTGTAAACTGTACATGAATACAATTATGTATAATGTATATTATTTCAGATGTCAATATCCCTTTTTCTACGCATTACAAAACATACACGATGGTTAAGATATTATTTGAAAGGTTATTGAACAGGCTTTAATGAGTACATTTGCATTTCTTTAAAACATGTTGTTTAATCAAAAATTTAAGTTAATAAAAAATGAGTGCAAAAAACGCATCGACAAAAAATATCAAACTTTGAAGTGAGGAAAAACCTACTGGCTTTCAGATATTTGTATTAAGATTCTAAAATTGTAGTAATTTTTCATTTTTATCTAAAAATATAGCGCCTTTTATAAAATTTGAACTTTTAAAGGATTTTCGAAACATGTGAAAATAACCATGAATTGCAAATGTATTATTAATGAGATACAGATGTCTCTTGTTGGCAAATCAAAATTGCAAGCAATATACATTTTTGCTTTTTTTCTGAAATGTTATTGAGTTAGCTCGGCTCTTCAATAATAATAATAACTTATTATTATTTATGTGGTTTTTAGTATAGGGTATTGTTTATTTATGTGAGCTGGAAACATTCTAAATTTTAAGCTATGTAAATAAATACCTATTACACTAAAAATATAACACAGGCTTGTACTACGTAAAAAAAATAAATATTTGTTTATGTTTTAAAATTATACTATCGGGCGTGGCCCCCCAATATGTTGCATTTGCGTGGCATGATATCTTTTTCTAAGGGGGTGGGGGAAGGGGGATCTAATTAAATTCAACATTTAGAAAACATTCAAAATATTAATTTTATTAAATTTCATATTATAAAAGTAATCATGCTTACAATCTTCAATATGAATGAAAGAAAATTACATCTTGCAAGTTACGTGATTGTGTTGAAATTAGAGTAGGATGCATTTGTAGGAAAATGGCGACATACGGGCAATAAAATTCCATTGAACTAGATGATTTGGGATAAAAATTTGGAGAGCTTGATTGCCATCTAATGTTTCTTCATTTGCCTAACTCGTTTTCAGGCTTTTCTCAGATGCAAACTGACTAATTTCTGGCACATTTTAGGTAGATTTCGTAAGAAATACTACCTATTACATTCTCAAGTTGGAAATTTTGAAAAACTTTTGCAGATCTACGCCGATCATGACTCTCAGAACAGAAAACCACCCCCAGTTCAAAACTTTATATCTATCTATCTATCTGTCTATGTCACTTTTTTATGGACACGATAACTGGAAAAATTCTGCATAAATCTCTTCCAAACTCATACATAAAATCAAGGGGCATAAAATCTCGGTCAAGTTTGTTAATGGGCAAAATCGAACCAAGGGAGGGGGGGGGAATGGGGGGCTTTTGTGAAAACAGAAAAAAAACCATAATTTCTTAATTATTGTACGTATCGAATCCGTTTAAAGTTATTATTACTTCTAGGAAAAGGGCCGAAAATTTATGTATGACAGATTTTTGATATAATTAAAAATGGTTCCAAGGGGGGAAAAAAGGGGGGTTTTAGAAGAAAAAAAATCACAGCTTTGTCAATTCACAAGATATCAAATCCGCGTAAATCCTTATATATTATTTCTCCTGTTAACATCCCTTTTACTCAGAAAATATGAAACGCAGAACAACGAATGAGATACCATATGAAAGGTTTTAGAACAGGCTTCTGACATAGCCCACTTAACAAATCGTTAAAACATGTTTTTGATTAAAATTTGCTGAAATTAAAAAATTAAATCGGCATTGTTTTCATGAAAGAACTGAAAGGTTTTCCTGAAATTATTGTTGCCAAAAAAATAAAATAACACATTATATGATGTTCATAGCAATTATTATAAAAAACACCGCACGGGTTTATTTTATACTTATGATTAAAAAGCGAAATTGAAATTGAAATGTTTAGATTGATATTTCTAAGTCCCATGGTTTTCCCGAAGCGGATGACGTCATCCTCTAATGCAGTCAAAATACGATTGTTAATTTTTTTTCTCGCGCGTGCCTTTAGCAATCTTGGATCAGTTTTTAGTCTAACTTTGATGGAATAAATTAGATGATATTCTGGCTTGACTAACAACTAAATGTTGTTTGCAGATATTTTTATCCTTGCTTTTTCTTTAGAAGTTTAAACCTGCATCTAATAAATATTACATATTGATAAAAAATTATACTTCTCTATTATCCCGTCGACCACTTTTCATAACAAAAAACTATCGCCAAATAAACGGGAGAACGTTGCCATTGGAATATCAAAAAATAAATAAAATATAAGAATTTAAGGACACAATTGTTATTTTAATTAATAAAATAACTACAAAATCAGTAAAACATAATGAAAAATACACGCAAATGTCGAATGTAATACCACTAGATGACGTAACAAACACGCATAATGATTCTGACATCAAGTTAATGGGACTGCATTTTTGGCGTTTAATCTTACAGTTTGTCGGTAGTTTTTTGTTATGAAAAGCGGTCGACAGGTTAATAGAGAAGTACCTAAAAATATTAGATTTCAGTGCGAAATCTTCGCACGGGCCCTCTGGTTTATTATTAATCCTCTTAATATTATCTAAAATTTTTATATTGACAAGTTTTTTATAGGACCAACCGTTATAGCAAAAAAAAAAAAAAAAAAAAAAAAAAATTAAAAACCAAAAAAAATCTCTGCCGGTTCCGCCTGCAAACAAATTATTTTTCGAAGTAGGCGGTTCCAACTCGCGCATCTTTTCGAAACAAGGGGCATAAAATCTCGGTCAAGTTCGTTAATGGGCAAAATCGAACCAAGGGGGGGGGGGGGGGCTTTTTGTGAAAACAGAAAAAACCCATAATTTCTTAATTGTGATACGTATCGAATCCGTTTGAAGTTATTATTACTTCTAGGAAAAGGACAGAAATTCCTGTATGACAGATTTTTGATATCATTAAAAATGGCCTCAAGAGGGGGTGGGGAAGGGAGGTTTTAGAAGAAAAAAATTCATAACTTCGTCAATTCAGAAGATATCAAATCCGTTTAAATTTATTATAAATCCTCTTAATATTATCTAAAACTTTTATATTGACAAGTTTTTTATAGGACTAACCCTTATAGGAAAAAAAAAAAAAAAAAAAAAAAAAAACCTGCCGGCTCCACCTGCAAACAAGTTAGGTTTCGAAGTAGGCGGTTCCATCTGCCACATCATGGCAGAAAGGTCATTTCTTCCGCAATTCCCAACAAACATAGGTGCCCAACGGTCTGCGTCTTCGAAATCTACCTGTGCCTGTAGGCCGAGCCGTCAGGGATTTTTTTAATTCCTTTTTTGTTCGTAAACGTATTAAATTGGCAGGTGCACTTATTCAGAAACTATGAAAGCGAACTTTTTTTCCATTTATCGGAAAAAAGAAGCGCATTTTTCGAGATATGTAGTCAAATTTGGCGTTTTGAACCATTCTTTCGGACGCGACAGCGAAGGAAAGAGAAAACCACCGTCCTTCGACAATAGTAACTTATATCTCAAGATTTTATACATTTATCGGAAAAAGAAAAAAACTGTTCGATTACAAATAAGTTCAATGATCGTGCCTGCAAGTATCATGCAAATGAGTCAGCAAATGTGTTATAAAACTGCGCATAGTTGAGCGGGAAAAAATATTTTTTTGAGAACCGCCTTAAGTATGAATTCGACCATGGTAGTTAAGTTCTGAAGGTGGCCCACCAATTGCTTTGGTTTCGACATAAACGTTTAATATATATGCTCTGTAAAATGCTCTGTCGTTTAATATATATGCATGTTCAATCCATTCTTAAAATTCCAGGTGAATTACATGGTCATGATACATATTGTTCTACATGTTATTTAAATTTTAAAAGTTACAAGAAAACTAATATTTCGGAAACTAGTTAAAATTTTAAAGTTCTGTGAGTTATTATGACATTCCCGGATTAATGCAAAAAACTGCTGCTAATTTCATCGCACTGCATTCCATATTATGTAGGAGTTATGAAATGCAAACAGACAGGCAGATTTTCATATAATAGATATAAAAATAGTTTTTTTTAAAAAATTCTATGCTGAATGAAATTCATATACTATATGAAATTCATCGTTACTTGACAACATGAAAACATGAAAAATTTTACTTACAAAAGGGGAAACATTTAATGTTTTATTATTGTTGTAATTTATTTACTTTTTAAATATATTTTTTTATTATTTCAGCTATTCAAAAATATGAGAAATAATACTATTTAGAAAGTATCTTGAGTCTATCTTAAGATGGCTAATATACTATTTAATAAATATTAAAAAATATCTTACCATACTTTCGAAAAAGGAACGATAAAATATTTAAAATAATACATATTTTTAAATCAAGATGTTTTCAACTTTCTGACAGGCAATCAAATTTGATTTTCTTCTTGAAATACAATCCAATTTTTAAAGAATTAATGAAAAAATATTCTGTAATCATATTTCTAATATTAATTACAAATACATATATTATTCACATTACTTATAATTAAATATTGTTTTCCATTTAAAATAAAATTGAGCCTTTTTTAGTTTCCGGACACATATAGTGTAAAGAAAGTATTGTAATAAAAATAAAACCCCGATTATGGAAATTTTGGTTTATCATTACATGTGTTTCTGAATTGGAAATGTTTATTTTACAATGTTTCCATATGTGTATATGTGAGAATGCATGTACGTACTTTGTAACATTTTCATGTCCCCAGATATCATTTATGTTGGTTTGCGATTACAATTATGGGTGTGCGTGTGTGAATAAACACGATAGTGACTAAACTGTGTTTCCGATTAAAGTCTTATTTGGTGAAGATGTTATAGCTTTCCTATTTATGAAAATTTCCTTTTATTGAAAAAGACTAATTCTTGACGTTATTTACTCTTATAGAATATGAAAGAAGTGATACACAATAAGATTTCATCAGATCTATGCATTTTTAAAATCTGCGAAAAGGGAAATAAAATTAATAGATATCATTAAAATTGTTTAAAAAATATTTTATTTTTTATTACTTTCTTTTAAATAATTGATTAACATTGGAATCATAGTATATTTTTGTTTGACATCTGTTATAGTCTTGTCGCCTTATGCGGTCACCGTAGTACTTCTCCTAGCCTTGAGACCTTAGTCTTATGGTATTTGCTGCCACCACCGGTGTTAGACTGATACCGGACACGGATATACAGTATGATAAAATTTAGTTCAGTTAGAATATTCACATTTAGCAATTTTCGCTAATCGATGGAAATGCACTCGAAATCTTTTGTACAGCCCTGTCTATTATCTGAAGATTTTTGTACACACCACCTATTAATCTAAAAGGCAACTTAAAACTCACTTGCAGAAATTACCAAACGTAAACGACAATGTATCTTTTTTTTTTTTTTTTGCGTAGCCCTGTAAATGAATTTATTTATATTCCACAAACATCTATTAGTCTACTTAATATATTTCAAAAGGAAAATGCGTAACCACAATTAAAAACTATCCTTAAGCAATTCACGCCATAGTCTGTAATACTTACGAATTCCCTTGTGTAGGATGTATATGATCAACTGAGTTTATAAACACACACGGACTATGAAAAAAATAGTTAAACTTAAAAACGCAAACCAAAGTTGAAAACGCACTTATCACACATAGACTGTAAATATTGCACATGTACTGTAACCAATATCTTTTGCGTGTCCCTGTAAATAAACGCAATGCGCACAAGAGAGCAATTTATAGTGCACTTCAGTAATGCATATAATTTTCATTATGTTTGAAATAGTGAAATATCACTAAATTACACTGCAAACGATTTTTCCCCATAGAACGATGCGTAACAAAATTCTTTTGTTTGACCCTGTAAATGAATAATAAATGCTTTGCACCCCATATTCTATAAAAAGCATGTTTTAATGCGCTTCATAATTATATATTAATTTCATTATGTTTTAAATGAAGTAGCGTCATCAAAATGTACTTGAAACGATTATTCCGAATTGTGTGTCATGTAACGGATTACTTTTGACTGTCCCAGTAAAAAAACTAGAAGTGCTACACACTTCAGTTGAAATAGGGAACATGCTATAGATAACGACAAAAACATAAAAATTTCAAGGCAATCCGAGCATATTTACGGGAGTTAGAGCACGGACAGACGGCCAAACAAACCGAAGTCATAAACACTTTTCAACTAGGATGGAAAGTGTTAAAAAAGGTCTAATATGATTAATTGGTATCTGAGCAATACCAGCAAATTTTACGGGTTTACGAGTAAAAATAATTTGAAGAGTTCTCGAAATCTGAATTAAATTTACAAAGTATAAATAAGAAATAAATAAAAGATGATATAATAATTTTAACTACCGGTGCATTAGATAATTCTCAATTGTTTGAAACACAAAAAGATTCATGTAACGAAAAGAAAAAAAAAAGATTACTACAATAAATTCTACATACTAAATTTAAGAATGTTTTCTTGCACTTATAAAGCAAGAGATTAAATAATAAGGTATAATTTATTTATCACCTTTTTATTTTATATTTCTGTGTTTCTTTAGATATAATAATTAGTTGTTCAAAATATTGAACTCAACATTATAAAACCAATGGAAATGTATATGATTACATATAATTAGTGTTAGGCTGTTCTCAAATCCAGACTGGCTACTTTCTGACACATTTTTAAATTCATTTTTATTCGCAAATGCATTAAATTGATAGGTACTCTTATTCAGAAACTTTATAATCGAAATACGTTTTCCATTTTTTTGATAAAGACAGAAGATTTTTGAGAAAATACTGTCAAAGTCGGCGTTTTGAGCCGAATTTCTGACACCGCAGCACGAAAAAGGGAGAAAAAACGTGTCATGTGACAGAAATCACTTATAAATCGATAAGTAATTTATTTATATAAAAAAAATGAAAACTCATTTCTATTCCAAATCGCTTCAATAGTCAGGCCTACCAATTTTATGCCCCTGGGTTTAAAAATGAGTTAGAAAATGTGTCAGAAAGTTTGGCGTTGTTTAGCAAGTCATTTGAGAACCACCTTAATGAAACTAGCTGAAATACACTAAATACTGAATCCTGCATTTTTACAACAAAATAACCGTATTACATTCTTTACTATTATGCCACACATCCAGAGAAGTTCATAATAATACATTGAAGTTCCTTGACACATGTATGCACCGAATCCGAAGGCACCGAATTTTAAACGATAACAAACTGAAAAAAAGATTCACCTGTCCCTTTTAAGTTGTTCTAATAACTAAAACCTGCTACTGATCAATCTTTAAAAACAGGAAGAAGTATGTCCGTGGTAAGGAGGCGTATATCAAGTTATTTTCCGTTGCACTGGAAGTCTCAATTATCTGAAGTCTTAATGAGTTTTCGCGGCAGGGGATGAATTGGAAAATCTTTCTCCGTAAGTTCGCAAATCACAGATGTTTGTCCAAAAATGGCGCGTTTTATGGCTTGGTTTATCCAAGTTTTTTAACGGAAATCTCATTTATCTTCTATTTTCTCACACTAGTTTGAGTGATCGTTATTGGGTCAGATCGGAAGGAATCGTTCAACTTACGTCAAAAAAGATCCGGAAGTTGAGTTGTATGGAACAGAATTAAGGTAAACTTTGACTGTCTCACTGGTGCGGATTATTTTTTTTACGCCAGGCAGCGATCCAAAAATTCATGGTTTAATATTTTAAACATTCACAACGAATGAATCTTTTTTCTTTGTTTACTTTCATATATAGAGAATTTTAACTGCGAACCTAATTTAAACTGAAGTTATTGCAGAATGTATACATAATTGAACGTAAGTCATCTCTCAAATATTAATTTATTTTGAACGATCTCTCTAAAAATGTAATTTTTATGCAGTTTTATTTGCAAAAATAATTTTGAATAAAAATGGCCGCCTGGCATATGAAAAAGTGAAACGGACATCCCGGAACTGTTGAGGACAGTCACATGACTTACGGTTTTATTATATAGATAAATTTCTAAAAATGTAATTTTTATGCAGTCTTATTTGCAAAAATAATTTTGAATAAAAATGGCCGCCTGGCATATGAAAAAGTGAAACGGACATCCCGGAAATGTTGAGGACAGTCACATGACTTACGGTTTTATTATATAGATAAATTAAATAGAGTAAAGCCTGTGAAAGAAAATGAACCTGTCTATAAAAAAAAAAAGTTCTATAACGTAGCCAGTCTATAGCGGAACTTTTCTATTACAAAATTCGTAAACAAAAGAAAAGAAAAGCATAATCCGGGGAAAATAACACAAAACAATAACGGAAGGTGTACTAGCTAATAGGACAATTATCTTAAAACCTATCTAAAACAAACTATCCCCATCCTGTGGGATTTGTTTTTCAATGTTTTACTTTATTTAATGCAAAACATAGATTGCATCCGACAACTCATAAAAAAAGTACTCCGGCCTGTACCGGCAGGAAAAGGTAGCTTTCCTATATCTTCGTTTTAAAATTTTAGCTAATGTTACTCGAAAACAGCAAGTTAAAATGCAAAAAAACCGTTTACAAAAGATTCGTTTACAATGAATTTGAATAAGAAATTCGCCAAATTATTGAGCTATAGCCAAGTTGGCTTCATTTATGAAGACTTATTTTTGTCGCCAAATTTGGCGATATTTCGCCAATTGTCGCCAAGTTTGGCGAGAATTTGGCGCTAATGGATATGAATATATAGTTTTATGTGTATGATTGGGAAAATGATTACAACAATGAAAGAAAATAATTTGCGAGAAATCGCGTTCACTGAAACTTATAAATTTATATTAAAATCATTAAAATTACAGACATTACAATACACTTTCATAAAACATTAAAAACATATTAAAATTGGACGTTTCGGATTTACATGGAAAATCCCTCTTCAACAACAACATTTCACTTAGCGTAAATCATAGTTCAAAAATATCAACAAATAGAAAATGCAACGTATAAAAATTTCGAAGTCAAAGTTACAGTTATAATAACACGGAGTATTCATTCGGGATTGCACCTGCTTGACCATTATTGACCATAAATTTATCGTTGGTTTTTTGTAATGTGCTGTTTTGTTTCAAAATGTCAGCCACCCTAGAATTTCAAACTGCTCTATCTCAGCCAATTTTTAAGATAGAGGTAAAACAAAAAATGCTCTGGAATTCTTGTATCAAGTCCTAACACCTAATTAAAAAATAAACTTGAATTTTTAACTTTTTTGTATATTTATTTTAGTTTTAAAATTTTCCGTGGCCGCCATCTTGAAACAAGATGGCGGACCAAGCTGGCTAACGAACTCGGTCGAGGCATTGGTGAGCTTAATACACACAATTAGTTTCATCCAAATTAATTTATAAATACGAGCGTTATCGTATCAAATTATTTTCATTTTTTCAATTTTTTTCGAATTTTTTTATTTTTTTTTTCGAATTTTCTGGATTTTTTTAATTTTCCTTTTTCTGTATCCTAAATACTACCTTTATTCCTAATTTGAATTTTCTAGCGCAACAAAATCGGATTGTCTTCAAATTTTCGGTTTTTTTCAATTTTTTCGATTTTTTCAATTTTGCTTTCGATTTTTTTGGTGTTTTTGATGTTTTCTTTTTCTGGATGTTAAACACTACCTTCACACCAAATCTTAAGTTTCCAAGACTACAAGATCGTATTATTTTCAATTTTCAATTTTGATGGAATTTGTTGAATTTTCGAATGTTTTTTTTTCGAATTTTCTGGATTTTATAATTTTTCCTTTCTTTGTATCCTAAACACTACCTTTTTTCCAAATGTCAAGTTTCTGGGGCTACGAAATCTACCCAATCTTTTTGATGACGCGTGAACGAGTGAGTAAGAAGTGACAAAAAATCGAATGTTTGAGTTCATATATCGCCTGAACTAGAAAAGACAGAAAGTTGTAATTTTAAAATTTGGTCCTGTGTGCCAAATACTCTCTATAATTGAAGTTTAAAATTTTTGGGATACTCCAGCGCGGAGATATGGGGGGGTCAAAAGTGCCCTGAGTTGCTTCCAGAAAAGTATGCTTACGGCTGTCCTCTCTCGACTTGGCGGAGGCACTGCCGTGCCTCCAGACCAGATTATGATTTTGAGAGTGCATGATTTTTATTTAATTCTCGACGAGTACCATTTTTATGTCCAACTCAGTGAGGCATATCAATTTCATTAAATTTGGAATATTGTAAATTGTAATTTCATTCAAATCCAATTTGAATCCAACGGAAATGATTTTTCCCCAGAGACACCATAATGTAAACCCCATAGACACCGTAATTTAACACAATTATTCTTTTTTTTTTTTTAATGCTGACCTCTTCCATAATAAAGTCTACAGAGAATTGGCCTAATTTGTCCTTAACAGCCCAAATTTTGTCTGACACATTAAAAATGTAATAACGCAATAGCGTTTGTATCGTTTTCAGAAATGCAGAAGGACATTCCAAGTGAAGATCCATAGGGTTTTTAAATACAAGGTCAAATTCAAAGTCAATATTTCACTTGATTAAAGGTGCGTTAAACGAAATTGACCAGCATAGCGGACGTAGCTTGCTAGTTTGTTTATATTTCAGTCCATAAATGACAGTACTGATTCACAAAAATTGTTTTCGAGTAGAAGATTTCAATTTTTAGTCGTGAAGTCAGTCATCACGTTTTGCTTGGAACCCAATTCCAAACAAACGGTTGCAATGTTGTATTTTCTATTTCGTTTGTATATTTTAGTTATATCTTATACTTATATCTCACAATTAAATGTTTTAATACTTTAGATGTCGTGGTAACATTTTCTATGATTTATATTTAATAAGAAATGAAATATAGGAACCGTTTGTTTGGAGTCAGTACCCAACCAAAACGTCAAGAGTGACGTCATACTGTAAGCGTCTATTAGGAATTTCTTTGAAACTGTGTAATTTATTAAAGACACTAGTATATAACCCCCGTCAAAATTGACGGAATGTTGCGTTTCATTTTCATAAGATTTCATACAAACAAACAGCATTAAGATGTTATGAAATAATATTCAATCCTTTGATATAAACGACGACATTCCCGAAGGAAATAAACTGTTTTGACTGAACTTCAATAGTTAAAAGATTTCACTATAAAATATTCTGTAAAGATTAAGAATGATAAAATCTTCAAAACATTGTTTAGATCAACAAAGTTGTTTAAACACCCATTGCTGGGTTAACACATCTCCGGGCCCGCTAGCGGACCCCTAATTAAATCGGGGCGGAGCCTTGCATATACAAACCTCGTAAAAACTGCTCTAACACTTCACCCGCACTTTCAGGCAGCGCTGCAAAGCATATTTTTAAGCGACATTAAAAATTTCGAGTAATTTGGGGAATCTGCGTCATTTTGATCTTTTAAACTGCCCTGCTATAGCAGAGTAAACATTTCATTATTCAAATTCCGATTTCACAAGTGTAATAAATTTCGATCATTAAAATAATTTATTTTACTTCTTAATTAAATCGCATTTATTAATTGTATTAATATGACTGATAATTTTTTTTTTTTACTACAAAGATACTATGTTAAAATTCAAAATTTTATCTGCATTGATATAACTAATACTTGTTGTACCACAATATTACATTACATTCCTTATATTTTAATTATATTTGATATAAAATATTCATTATATTTACAATGCAAGCAAAATTGATAAAATACAGAACAAAGTGCAAATTCAACAGAAAGTTTATTTGACAAAATAATAATTAAATAACTTAAAATTTAAAAAGTTTATCTCAAATTAAATTCAGATTTTTTATAAACACACTTATATTTTTGATATAAGTTTTGATCATTAAAGATCATCTTTTATTAAATAACTTTTTTTTTTTTCATATTAAATTACAAATTTATTTTCACTACAAAGTTTCTACTATGCTAAAATACAAAATTTTATTTGCATTGATATAATTAATATATGTAGTATACTGCATTACAATTACATGTTCCTTATATTCTAATTACATTTTATAAGAAATACAGTGACCTTTCACTTATACGCGATGTTCAGAAATTACTTTTTGTACCACTATTTTAAAACAGTAAAATTCGATTTATAAATTCTACGGTTAAATAAGGAGAAAATTACTTTAAAAAGGAACTGGTGCTGAAAAATAATTACAGCGTATCGCGTATTAGTGAGAGGTCACTGTATTCATTGAGAATTAAAAGTACAGAAGAAAATTTTGTTTATATTAATCTCCGATAGATGGCGATAAAGGCTCACAACGAATGAAGGAAGTATTTTAGCGAGTATGGACGGAAGAACGTAACTTCTTCCGATTGCGATCGCATTTCGAAGGGTTACTTTCATGGTGTAATATTTTAAACGTTCACGACGAATGAATCATTTGTTTGTTTACTTTCATGGAGCAATAAACCTGATTTCAACTGAAGTTACCCCAGAATATAAACATAATGTAAGTCATCTCACAAACATTAATTTATTTTGAAAGACATGATTTCAAGTAGTAGAAATTATCGTTTAGTTGTCATATGTTAGAATAGGTTTTTTCATTAAGCCTAACATGGCGTTTAACGATGGTCGGTTCGCAAATCAGAGTGGTCGTGCCCGGTACCGTTACAGACACTTTCTTGCCTTTGGATTTTATTATAAGTAAGATGATAAAGTGTTTTGAAAGGAATATTAAACGAAACCCTTTGTGCGATCTTCGATCACACTTATCCACTTGTTTCTATATTCTAATGCCTGATGGATTAATGTAAAGTAATATATAACTATTTGAGTGCAAAGTCTGATTTCTAAAGTTCGGAAAATTCAAAAGTTTTTAATTTGATGACACCTATTGGACATTTGAAAAATAGTCACCATTATTGTGAGAGCTTAATTTGCAGAAAAGTCACCATTAATGAGAGTTTAAAAGTTATTTGAAATTTACAGATTTTTAGTGTAAAATAATTTAAACGTAGAGACAGTGGATTTTCTCAATAAACTTCAGCATCAGGAAAAGCTCTATCGTCATCATCACCACTAATGATGTGTACTGGCGGGATTTGGAATAACAATTGGTGTTTTCTATTAAGGACATGCAGCTAATTATCGTTTGAAGCAATGAGGAATTCGCCGAGATTAATTTGAGCCAATTCGACAAAGAGATGGTGTCTGTTTTCCTCAAATGTAGAGTAGCCGTCAATGGGCACGTGAGAACGTGATGTAGCGAATCCCCTCTTGCACCACAAGTGCAAGAGGGACAAAACTTTATTAAATTTAATTAAATAAGCTAGGAAAGGGCCATGATTGATAGCGAATATACTATGTAAGTATCGATGACTTAGAAGACAGTCTTCTGAAACTTTTGGCTACAATGCATATCGTCCAGGGAGACATAAGTCCCAATCACGTTGCCATGAGTTATCTAAGGTTTGCTTTACTATTCTCTTAAGATATGAGGATGGATGTGGTATAATTTTTTCTGGTATTAATGAATTTGGGTCAGTTGATTCCGTTGCTAACCGATCCACTAATTCACTACCTCTTATGTCTGAATGTCCTTTGACCCATTGCAGATTAATTTTTTGTGTTACTCCTTGCAGAGATTGAATTATTTGGCTGATTATTATATTTTTTGTAGATATATCTTTTAGTGCTGATATTGTAGATTGGCTATCTGATTTTATTACTGTTGTGCGATATTTTGATTGTTTTGACCCAGAGTTGGCAAGTTTTTGACGCATGACGGTTTTTACCGGTTTTAACCATGGTTTTTACCATCATGTTAAAAACCTCCTTGTCAAAAATGTCAAAAACCCATTTTTTAGTAGTTTGTTTTTATATATTTTTTTTTCATTCTATCTTTAATATTAAATTGTTTTACATAAAATATTCAGTATCAAAAAGACTCTAAAGTATATTTATCCACCCAAGTAAAAAAAAAAAGAATTGCATTAGAATAATACGTGTACATCTCTACAATATACAAAGTCAAAAAAAATTAGATTTTTTGAAGAAATCCTGTAACCTATAAGTATTAGATTAAACAGTGTGTATAATTTCGGTACAATTTATTACATTGTTGAAAACAAAACTTTAAGATTCTACTTATTGAAGTGCAAATGAAAATCACCACAGTTGCATTTATGAATACATAAGATATGCATTTTAAAATATTATATCGAAGAATATTCAAATTTATTCACTGCCAGTCTATTCTTAACATCTAATGTTATACAATGTAACTGCATTTTTGCGTCTCTAAAATAATTTTAATGTACTTTATTAAAAATGTATATTGAATGTTATTTAATAATTATAATAACCTTTTATTATTATGTAATATTAATGTTAATTGCAGTTAGTAGAATCTATATTAGTGAAGATTACGACAAATATTGTTCTTTTCTTTTAATCTTGTATTTTTAAATCTTTCCCATATTAGGAAATGATCTTCTTTTAAATAAACTTAACAAATGTAATTGTAAATAATAATAATAACAAGAACAACAAGGTAAAATCAATCTAGAAATGTATTGTATGCTACCTTACACCATAAATTGGCGGACAATCGAAAATGATAGATTTCTGACGGAATAAACCGGTAAAAACACGGTTTTTACCACTGTCATGTCAAAAACCCAACCCTGTTTTGACCATTGTATTGAGTCCAAGATCGTCAGCTGTTCCACTTGATACGTTGAGTTTTCTTTCTATATTCTTTGTTGATATGTACATATTATTTCTTCTTTAAATACGCAGTAGGCATAACCCATGCCAATTTCAGTTTTGGAGCCATCCGTGTATATTTGCACATCTGTCTCTATTTTACTTTGTGCATACAGTATATTAAGATATTCTTTTGAGTATCTATATATTTCTTGTAAGCTTTGTTTTAAAATGTATCAGAGTGATGTGGGTGTGATGGCACTCCCAGTCTTAGTATCATTACTTGGTCTGCAATCTGTTTCAGTTTTAAAGGTAGTAGAGGAATTCTTGTCAGGACATTTAGAGCCGATGTAGGAGATTTTTTATATGCTCCAGAGATTAGTACATAACTGCCAACTAAATTTCGTTGAAAATCAGAAGATTTTGGACATAAAATCAGAAGAAATCAGAAGATTTTGACGAAAAATCAGAAGAAATAAGAAGATTTTTAAAATTTTATAAAACTTTCAACATGGACTTGTTTATAATAAGTAAATATGGATGAAAATTATTTTAGAAATGAGAAACAAAACAAATGTTTTGATTTAAAACACAAAATGGCGGACTGCAGGCTAATCCCAAAGCTTAGCCATTTTGTTTTTTTTAAATTCACTACTCTTATTTCAAATGAAAAAAAAGTAAACTTTATTTAATTCTGAATTCTTCTCTTTTTAGAAAACTAATGGTAGTTTCATTTTTTAAGCAACTGATAAACTATTTTCCTGTTAATAGATAATGTACCACTTGTTCTTCATATTTAAATTATAACTTGAATTGTTGTCAAATGGATGATCCATTAATTTTGAAAATTTAAACAATTCAAAGTTCAGTAAATTTATTATTATTATTAAGAGAAAACTTGCTAATGGTTATCACTGGATCCTCTGTAAGCATCATCTGAGAGACAGCTATCGAGTTTTCCTAACTTCAACACCATTATAATTGTAAATTCCACCCTCCCCCCTCCTATTGGCACAGAGTTCCAAATATATATATTATAAGTTGCTTTGGTGGCTGCTAAATTTAACAGATGACAAGAAACAGCCACTAAAAAAATGTACTTCTGCAATTTCTTCAAATATTTCTGAACACCATTTTTTCATTTAAAAAAGAAAAAAAAAAGCAGAAGATTTCATTTTCTGATCAGAAAATCAGAAGATAAGTTGAAATTAAGAAGAATTCTGAAAAAATCAGAAGAGTTGGCAGCTATGTTAGTAGCATACAACGACGCTGAATAGATGAGAGCAGGCGGAAGCCGTGTGACTTTTGCAATCTTGGAAACTATGTAGCTGCTGCATATGAAACTTTCTTTTCTTGAATGGAAGTGTACCAAGTTTTTATGATTTGTTTAGAAATGCCACTTGTGGTTGATGCGAAATTTAACAAGTTTTGTATTGTTGCTGACATTTCATCCCATTTGATCCTAAGATGTGGCAAAAATGATAGGGTTGAATCTAAATGTATTCCTAGATATGACTAGTATTTTTTGTTTTAAGATTATGTGAAACAAGTTTGAAGATTGGACGCCATTTTAAATACTTTGGACGTCTGAGATTCAGACATTGGCATTTTTGATAAGAGATTTTCAGATCTGAAGTTTGAGCCCAATCGCTCATTACTTGAAGAGCTTCATTTCTTCTCCTTTCCAGTTCGGCTCCAGTTCTTGCCTCAATGATTAACATTAAATTAACACAATGATTAACACATATGCAATGACCCTTATATTTTTATTGCTGAGAAGATCGATTAATTGCTGCATAAACACTTTCCACAGGGAAGGACCATAGCACGAGCCTTGTGCTCAGCCTTTGGAGAACCATTGTATTTCATCCATTAGCCAGTTGGGATATGCTCCTCTTTTAATTACGAAGGACCTTGTCGTGGCTGTTCAATATTTAGTTGTTGAAGTAGGATTAATGTCTGCTCCCACGGAAGATTATCAAATACATTTTTTAAATCTATTGACAATAGGGATATATACGAGTTGTTTTGTTTGATTATTTCTTTGTGGGAGAATAGTGTTTGAATTGTTGTTTCTGTTGATCTCTATTCCGTGTATCCATGTTGATTTTCAAAGAGTATTCTATTTCTGTGTAAAGATAAGTTTATCCTTCGCAGTAAGAGTTTTTCATATATTTTTCCGAAAACAGGAAACAAAGTTATTAGCCTGTAGGAGTCAATCTTTGTAGGGGGTTTGCCCGATTAAAAAAAATACACCAATTCTCTTATTTTCCAAACATCTGGAAAATAATTCAGTTTCAGTTTCAATAGTGTTATGTACATTTGGAGTAGGAGATCTTTTTTTAATTTTGAAAATATTTCTTACTATGCGATGATCGATGTCATCTATTCCCGGCGCTTTGTTAGTATCAAAAGAATAGATGATGTCTCTCAATTCTTGAATAGTGAACGAAGGTACAGTGTCCGTTGACTGTGGATGCAGATTAACTTTTGGATTAGCTGATGGATCGAAAATCCCTGTGTGAGATCTGTGAATAGTTGCTTTTTAGTTTGGGTTATGGTGTCTGAAGAAGATAGCGCATACGATTCTTTATGATAGAAATCTTAAAAAGCTACTTTTTGTAATTTCCCTTGTAGATTTATTTTTTAATTGATTCCATGCATCATTCTTAGCTTTCTTTTTATAAACTTTCTGTATTTAACTTTCTCTAATTTATATTTTGCATAATGTTCTGGAATAGATTCTGGTAATTTTGATTTCTTTCTTAAAGCTCTAACCAAATTTCGTTGGTTTCTGATATCCTCCGTCCATTATGTTACTTGTGGTGTATACGCTGACTTTCTTCTTTTAAAACTTTTCTTACAGATATTGGTGAGTAATGTGATGAATTTTTCGTAAATATCATTAAATGTATCTATATTTTCTATATTATTAAAGCATATATTATTTTCTTTTATTTGACTATGAAAATCTGTGTTAAATTTATGTAATGATACATTTTTTGTTCTGAAACGTCGTCTGGGAAACTTCGGAATTTTTGTATCGAATATTAAAGTTATTAAACGATGATCGCCCAAATCCATCTCCTCCATCACTTCCCAGCTCGCTATGTGGCATTGAAGCTAATGTCACGTTCGGCCAGCTTTTCCTGTCCTTTGACTCGTATGTCGGGGAAGAATGTGGGTTACTGACTACTAAAGGTTTGTGAGTACACATTTGATGAATTAAATGCTGCCCTTTGTCATTTTCACTATTGTATCCCCATAGAAGACTGTTAGCACTAAAATCACCTAACGTTAGGAATTTTGATGATTTTTCTTTAATTTGTTGTCTTTCTTGCAAGTTTTTGTATGTCATGAGAGGGAGGTATATATTTGCAACCTATTGTTAGATATCCTTCTATGGTCAATATATTTACAAAGACTGAATTTTGTGTTGCTTTTATTTGAAGATGTTGGATTTCCGTGTTTAAAATGGGTATGAAACAATTTCTAGATAACGAAGAGTAGCATGGTAGTGAGCTTGGAAGACCAGGTGGCCTTTTATTTGTTATGGCGCAATCTTGAAGACAGGTTATTGCGTACTTTTCATTTATTAATTTTTTAAAGAGGGATGATGAAAGTGGGCGTATTTTTTTGCAGGTTTAATTGCGCTATTTTAAGGTCTTTCAATTTATTAATATTAACATTTTCTTCCGGAGAAGCAAGAGATGAATCCGAGAGATGAGAAATTTGAGTTTGTATTTGATGAAACGATTTTAGAGGAACTATTTTTTAAGTTGAAAATAATCTAATGGTATTGTTGATGCGATATTGTCTATTTTGGAGAAGATTTTGGAAAACTTGGCCCTTGTTTCAGTTTGCACTGTGCTTGTAGCTAAATATCCTGCCTTTCTCATCAACAGTATTATAACAATTTATTCATCTATGTAAGTTTGGATAATTGCACTTAGGATATGTACTGGACTCATGGTTGTGCATGCAAAATGCACAAGCTTGTTTCCGTCTACATTTTTCATGGGAGTGTTCAAATAATTGGCAATTTCCACATTTTATAAGAGGGACATAATTTGTAATTCTACACGATGCTGACCCTATATAAATATAGCCTTTTGCTAGCGTACGAAGAGCCATTGGTTCCTCTAGTTCTAACATTAATTCAAAGGTTTTTGCTTTTGGACGTGTTATAACTTTGTTTATATTGTTTCTTACCTTTTGACTTAATTATGTTTCTATTACTTCCAACACCTCTTCCTTCGAAACATAATGTGGAATCCCAAAAAGTATGATCTTTTTTCTCCCAGATACTTGAGATCTAACAAGCTTTGTATTTTTTCGTTGTTTTGCAGAAAGTTCAACGTTTCGTCAACTTCCTTTGATGTGAAAGCTTTTAAGATGAAAGAATTCTTGTCCCTTGACTGCGTGCAGAAAAATTTTGGTAGTTTTGATTCGTTTTTTATTTCCCTGTCTAATATTCCTCTTATGTTGTTCATGGACATCTTCGTTTGTTTCTTACGTGTGAGAAGAATTGCCGTAGTTGAGAGAGCTGGTGCCGGAATAGAATGTGTTTGTTTTAATCTTGTTGAGTAAAGGTTTGGAATGGATATTTTTTCTGTAGTTGAAGAACTTTTCGAAGGTTCATCTTGTTGTAGCAGAATGTTAGGTGACATTTGATTTTGTACTGTTTCCAATATTTTCTGCAGTTTATCGTCATGTTGTTGGTGCATTAACTTTATTAAGTCTTTTAATTCTTCTTTCTTGGCTAGTGTTTGTAATGTTGATTCTATATAGGTTTGTTGATCCTTTAGTTCAAAATTCAGTTCTCATATTTGTCCCGATATTATATCTAATTGTTTTTTGAGATTGGTTATGTCTTCTTTTATTAGTTGTGAAGGTAGTTTTCCTGTTTCTGGGTCTTTATCTTGAGGGAGATGTTTAAGGAGCTGAAGATTTTTGTTGATTCTCTTTTCCCTGATATTTGACGAGTGAAGATCATTGTTTGCTTAAATGCTTTATTTCTTCTTCTTTGTCTTTCAAGATTGTTTGCAGTTCTACTTCTTTTTCTTTTATTATTTTCTGCAATTCTACTTCCTTTGTCTTTTACAATTTGAATAAGATTTTCTGTTTCATTCTTTTGATTGCTTAGTGCTTCTTTTGTACCGATCAATTCTTTTTATAACAGCAAGTTTTCATCCTTTAAGTCCTGAATTATTTTCTGAACTTCCTCTTGTTTAGAGTTGATTGAAGTTCTGCTTTTATCGTTAAATCCTGGATTATTCTCAAGATGTCTTCATAATATTTTTCTGCTTCGACCTTATACGCTGTTTCTCGCTTTTTGAGGTGTCTCTTCATCTGGTCCATTTTGTCTTCTAATGACATATGCTGTACTTCATCATCTTCGTATTTAAACAGTTTCTTTACCTGAAGCAAAGGGTTTGTTTTAGAAGGTTTTGCTGATGGTGCATTATCAGTTTTCTTTTGGTTTTGGTTCATATCTGGATTTTTACTGAATGTGTTCCGGCGACTTCGATGAATTTCGATGTTTGGTTTTTCAATAGAAGAATCCATGTTATTTAGAGAAGTTGATCTTGTTCTATTTTGAAGATCGTCTTTCGTTATGCTTCTCGTTATACGTTGAATATTATTGTCTAATTCATCTTGTTCTGACATTGATGAATAGTATTTTTCTTTAGCTACTGACTATTACTTCTTTCTTCTTTAACATATAATTGAAATGGATGGTATTTTTAGTATAGACTAAAATTCCTGTAAATTATTAATGGCAGTAAATGACACAATTTTCTAATTATATTGTAACTCAGTTTTTTAATAAATTTTTAAATAATGTTAGATTTAATAAATATACTGACCAGGCGATACCAGATATCTTCTCCGGTCTCATTGAAAGAAAGGGTAAAAATGGGAAAGCAAAAAGCAAAAACAAGTGACCTAGATCAATGAAAAGGATTAAGACAGTGACTAATCCCCAAAATGACGGACAATTTCGATAAAAGAAAAAAAAAACATAAATGATAGTCCAATTAATATTAATAGAAGAAGATAGAAGAAGAATTTAGAGAAAAATTAAAAGGGAGTAAATAGAATAATATATTGGACAAGATAAACCACTTTTCAAGATTTAAAAACATTGATGTTGTCAAATAAAATAAAGAAAAACGTATTTACATAGTGAGAGTAAAATATAATCATTCAAGATAAAAAGTATTAACACCAATAATAAATAAAACAATTTATAAAAATTATTCCATAAAATAATTACTCAGGGTACTATAAATAATATAAATTGTTTAGAAATAATATAAATTTACAAAAAAAAAAAAAAAAAAAAAAAAAAAGTTTTTAGAAAACGGTCGAAAACAGTGTAATTAAAACGACTGGAAAAATGAAAATGTCAGAGCCCAAAGTAAATAAGAAATAAATAAAAGTTTAATACTTACCAGTTGAAGTCTGTGTTCCTCGCTGCGCTTGAATAACTATAATAATGGAGAGGCAGGGGATGGGGAGAAGAAAATTAAAGAGAAAACCAAGGAAAGGCACTAAATAAAGTCAACTAAACAGTAGTACTAAACAGTAGAAAAATGGAAACACTATGGAAAATAATGAAAAACGCCCTCTACTGGACGGAAAGAAAAAAAAAGTGAAAAGATGAAATATAAGATGCTCAAATCAAGGCCAATCATTTCATATAATACTCGAGGGTGAAAAGGCATAAGCTAAAAAAAATGCTTCAAAATGCCCCCTAGAGGCTAGAAAATTAACTATAAAATGAAATGTTTAATGGTATTAAATTATATAGGTCAGGACCTATCAAACCATATGTCACCTGTACTAAAAGTAAAAAATGCCCCCAAGCCCCCCCCCCCCCCGTTGCAGAAATGGAGCTAGGAAAAAAAAGATTACATCATTCGGAAGTCTGTCCCCAAAAACATCAGACTAAGTGTGATGACTCCCATAGACCAAAAATTCGCCTAAAAAAACAGGTTTTATTTTTTTTCCCGAAAAAAAACGAATAGTAAAAAAATTTAAATTGAAGATAAAAGTGATAACAGAGGAGGAAATACTGAAACAAACTGAACTTTAAATGGTTAAATTAAAGAAAAACTTTGAAAAGATTAGAAAAAGCTGGTATTCTTTATGATATATAAAACCACAATAACATTAGAAATAGAGCATAAGACTATGAAGAAAAATGATACTTAAAAGGCTAAGTAAAGTGGGCTCTGACATTAAAAAAAAAATATATATATATATATATATATATATATATATATATATATATCCGTAAAGAGACAGTAAAGCTGTGAATAAATGAAGATAAAAAAAATTCTGGTATTAAGTGTGAGTAGATGGAAAGTGGGGGCCACAGGAAGAGGAAGAGGTGTGCAGCTGCACATCCGATGTGCAGCGAACGCCTACGTCATAGTATCTTTACAAGGTTCTTATCTCTTTATACCACTAGTTTTTTTCAATGCTATGTTTGGTATTATCCTGGCAAAGCAGATTTATTTATCTCTCTCTCTCTTTCTCTCTCTCTCTATATATATATATGTGTTTGTTTGATATTATCCTGACAAAGCGGATTTATTAATCTCTCTATATACATTCGTGTATGTCTGGTACTATCCTAGCAAAGCGGATTTATTTATCTCTCTCTATATATTCGTGTATGTCTGGTACTATCCTGGCAAAGCAGATTTATTTATCTCTCTCTATATATTCATGTATGTCTGTGACTATCCTGGCAAAGCAGATTTATTTATCTTTCTCTATATATTCGTGTATGTCTGGTACTATGATGGCAAAGCGATTATATGTGTGTGTGTGTGTGTGGGTAAAATATATATCCATATCATTCATAAACTGGAAAAAAAAAAAACCTTTTGAAAATTACAAAGTATTAAAAAAAAAAAAAGAACTTTAGAAAATTACAAAGTATTAAAAAAAAACTTTAGAAAATTAAAAAATAGTAAAAAAAAAAGTTTAAAAACTTTATATGGTGATAAAAATACGTATGTTTGTATATGTGGATGATTATACGTAATGGGTAGAATAGGTTTCAATAAAGTTCACATACATAGCATTCTACGAGAAATGTTTGTGTGAAAGTTTTTAATAAGTACACATATTTAAAATTAACATTTTTTATTAAAACAGAAAATACAGAAAGTTTTATTTACAGTAGAGTATTTACATCTCGATTTTTCATTAACAATACAAATCAGCATTTTCTTCTTTATTACAATCTTCATTAATGTCACAATGTCCATACGCTAAGCTGGATATCCCATCATCTAACAAGTAGCGCTTATCGTCAAAAAGACTTAGACTAATCTTATTCTAAGTTAGTGTGTATAGACGATGGTTATCTTGGGCGATCCTCGTCTGCTTCTCCATACTTGTTTTTTGCTGTTGTAGACACTCCAAATAGTCTTCATGCTTTATTTTCTGACGAACAATCTGTGTTGACACACCTTTTGCTCTCTTCTTTACTTCTTTCATGGATTTTAATGAATACATTTTAGCCCTGAGGCCAACAAATTCAAGGGCTAATTCGCCATTTAGCTCGTCCTTAAACTTACCAATCACCTTTTTGTTATCATCAGAGAATAAATTATGGGATTTTGAATAGTCGGAGAAGTCAAACAAATCACAATGTTGCTTCATGTCATCAAAAATATTGTTTGTTTTTATATGATAAGCTAAGGAGTCTGTGTCAGTAAAAAGAAGTGTCGCTCGATTTTTGTATATGCTTTTTATATACCCATAATGAAATTGAAACATTAATAATTTAGATAGCTCTAAAATTGTGAATCCGACATAAATAGGTCGATTCATTAAGATACTAGTATTAAGCCGTTCTACAGCAGCCAAGCCTTCATCATAGGTTTTAAAGGATTTAAATGAGGGTGATGCCACTAGTTTTTTAGCTCTTTTTTCATCATTACACAATACAATATTTCGCCTTTTTCGAAGATTTTCCATGGTTTTACCAAAAACAGAATTATTTAATAATTTTAAAAAATCCTTTTCAAAAGAAGATGTTGCTTCTTTCCTTTTTTGAGTATTAAAATTAATATATTTCTCAAGCCAAGGTGCTTGTTTAAATTTTATGGCTTTATGTACAGCAGTAATTTTTAATCCAAGCTGCAAATAATATTTTAAGTTGCGATAATGGGTTATATAATTCCTTTTATTATTCAAATTGGGTATAAGTTTAGGGGTTCCTATGAATTTTCTATTATTATTCACCAAGTTTCGTGCATAGGGAGATAGCATTTGTTCCTCCACAGTTACTCTCTCAGGGGCGACAGGGTATTCATTGTGCAAAGGATGTAAATGTTTTGGATAATCGAGGTCCACCTCAAAGAGATACCCAATTTCAGAACTATCAGGTAGAGACAAAATCCAATCTTCTGTGATATGACTAGTTTCACACCATTCAAATCCGCCATAGGGTAAAAATTGGCTCATAGCCCACCCATATAAGTTATTAGCATCCCAGTACATGATGTAGCTGGGTGCCTCATTTTCTCTATAATCAGGCGTACCGGGTATGTTTGCCTTAGCATATCTTCGGCTTATCATACTGACGCCTCCACGTATTCCATTTTCAACCATGAGCAACATGTTTATATCAGTAAGTAACTCTAAAGGTGTTTCAGACATCTTCAAACTCGCCTGCCATGCGAGCGAAGGTGCAGTGAACAGGTGAGCAGGATCAATTTCATAATACTGCTGACATAATTTCCTAAAGTTTTGAAACACGTCAGCAAGTAGTAGAACATCTGTCTTCACATACAGATTGTGATAATCCCCCAAAGTTTTAAGACTGAAGGAGTTCCACACATCCTGGGCATGCTGATAATCCTCATCTTGAATATCTTCATTGGTCAGGCTATTAAAAAATGCTGAAGGTAGGGGGAGCTGCTTCTCTTCAAATTTTTCAAAAGACGATAAAAAGCGAAAAAAAAGTCGAAACTAATTTAAAATACTTTAAAAAATAAATTCAATAAATTCTAAACTTATTTCACACCATCACAAAGTAGTATATATATGGGGGTTCCACGCCACCTGAGTCGAGCAGCGGCGCAGCGGCGGAGTAGAGGCGCAGCGGTGGAGTAGCGGCGGAGCAGGTGGACTAGTGAAGCTGCAGGTGGCGTGGCTCCGGCATATATATACTACTTTGTGATGGTGTGAAATAAGTTTAGAATTTATTGAATTTATTTTTTAAAGTATTTTAAATTAGTTTCGACTTTTTTTCGCTTTTATAGCGCCATCTATGGGATGTTTTTGAAGTATTTTGGAAAATATTGTCATTATTTGTTTAGGCTTGGTTCGATTTGAGATATTTTAGTTTAAATGGTATGAAATAAGTTTAGAATTTATTTTTTAAAGTGTTTTAAATTAGTTTCGGTTTTTTCTCTTTAGTAGCGCCATCTATGAGATCTTTTTGAAGTATTTTGGAAAATGTTTTCATTATTTGCTTAGGCGGGGTTCGATTTGAGATCTTGTAGTTTAGGAAGTGTATGCGTCTAGTGAGTGTTTCTCGGATATAGGTTTAGACATGAGTAATGGGGAAAGACTGATTCATTCGTGTGTTAGTATTTTTAACGATGGATTATTTAGTATCTTTATAATTTTTATTTTTTAGTTTTAATGAGTGGGGTAAATTAATTGTACAGATTTTTTTCTCTGTCTTTGAGAATTAGAATTTTTTTAGTTTAGTTTATAATTGAAAGCGCCATCTATGAGAAGTTTTTGAAGTATTTTGGAAAATATTTTTATTATTTGCTTATGTGGGGTTTGATTTGAGATCTTCTAGTTTAGGCATCTAGTGAGGGTTTCACGGATATAGTTTTAGAAATGAGTAGTGGGGAAAGACTGATTCATATTGCGAGTCTCCCTATAACAGATAAATTCATTAGAAGAGTTTGATAATATACATATTTTTTAATCGTTCGGGATTTAATAATATAAAAATTTTGAAGCATTTTAAACTTCCTATATATATATTTTTTTCTGATATAATAGACGATCTCATTTAATCTTTAGAAAAACCTTTTTAATAAATGCAGTTTCATATGAGTTAAACTTTTGTATACAGGATTTAATTAACGAATGAATAGAATTATAAGTCTTTAGCTAGATATTTTAAGAGACACTCACGGGGAAAAAATAGTCTTATAATTTGGCAATTTGAATCTTTCGTTTTCTCGCCGTATGAATTATTTTGTCTTGATTTGGCGATTTTAATTTTATGCTTTCTCACCAAGTGGAATATTTTGTCGCCAGATTATGATCAACGTGGGTGGTCGTGAGGGGTCTGGGGTATAAATAGCGGGCGAGAAGTGTGATTCGTGTCATTTGTTGATTTGCTTTTTAGTGAACGGACGTGTCTTAAACCGCTCCTGATCCCTATCTTTACCTAAGTGGATCATTTATTTGTGAAGATTGTGTTTTGGTTTTAAAAGTTTTTTTTTTTTTTTGCTAATATATTATGGATAGCGTTATGCCTAGTGATGGAGTTATGCCTTTGAGAAATTTTACGCCTGTGAAGAAGATGTACCAGTGTCTGACTTGTGCGAAGACATTCTCAACTCCTTTTAATTTGAGGCAGCATGTAAAGTCTTATTTAAATGAGAAGTTGTATATCTGTGACGTGTGTCAGAAAGCCTTTGGACGGAAATCAAGCTTGATTAGACACATCAAGATGCATAATAGTGTTGAAACCTATGAGGATTCTCAAGTTTTAACAGAGAAGGACACTATATCCCCTTGTCTCATGGATGTCGAGATGTCACCTGAAGAAGATGTTTCTCTAAAGACTGTGATCTCTACGAATTCTGAGAAGAGCAATGCTTGTCCTATCTGTAGCAAGGGTTTTTCATCCTGTTTTAATTTAAAACGGCATATGAAGGTTCATGGTAATGAGAAATTGCATACCTGTGATATGTGTCTGAAGTCTTTTGATCAGAAATCGAATTTAAAAAGACACCTGGAAACCCATAATGCTACTGGACAGTCTACATTAAAGTGTGATGAATGTGATCAAGTTTTTACACGGAAGGATAATTTGAAGTATCATTTAAAGTCACATCAGAAGTCCACATTCCCTTGCCGTGATTGTGATAAGGTGTTTGGACGAAAATTCGAATTGAGACAGCATGTACGCACCCAACACTCTCGCACACCTCTTGTGAGTGTTAAACGAAAAATGACTTTGTCTAATGTAAAGTCTAGAAAACCGAAGCAGTCTGATGTACTTAATGTAGAGATCTGCACGGGCCGGGCCAAGGCCCGAAGCCCGTACTCGGCCCGGCCCGCGGGCCTATTTTTCTTCACGGCACTCGGGCCGGGCCGGGCCCGGGCCATATTTTTTTCTGAAGGCTCGGGCCGGGCCGGGCCTAGTGATTACTCTTTACGGGCCGGGCCGGGCCCTACTTTTTTCCTGAAGGATAAGGCCGTGCCTTAAATTATTTTTTCCGTACAGAGCCGGGACTGGTTTCATTCTTCCTAGCCTTCATGCCTTACAATTTTTAGTCCTGGTTTTGACTCGTATGAAAATCATTGTCTCGGCGTACCTGGTCCGTTCGAATGTCAGTAAAATAAGATCTGGCATAAAAATCTTTTCAAAACATACAGACATTTTTAAATCGCCATTATTTTATAATTAAACATTAAAATTTATTCTTTTTAAAGAATAGTAGATTTATACACTTATTAAAATATGGCTAAATTAAAATATAGTAAAACGTGTGAAAAAGAACCTGCTTATGATGGAATCCTGTCTTAAATTGAAAAATGTGTTGATCCATTAAAAATGAATATACTAATACGTAAGAAAAGAATATATAATACATTTACACCTGCTAAGAAGGCAAATTGTCTATAACTCATTTTTTTTCTTCCCTATGCAATTCCATCTTAGATTTTACTGTATAGTATTTTTCTGATTTTTAACACTTCAATAAATGGAATATGGATTAACAATATCGATGATAACTTAAACACATACATACAACAAATAGAGATTTTTTTTAAAAAAATAAATATTCCAGCTTGCTGCACCTCTATAAAAATGAAGATTATAAACATGAAAAAAAAAGGCTGAGATAGGAATTTTTGGTTAGATCTCCTCCTACGGGGCAAATTTTTAACCAAATCGACGTAAAAATTATGTTTTGTAGAAATTCACTCGGGCCGGGCCGGGCTCGGGCCGAGATTTTAACTTTTTTCCGGGCCGGGCCGGGCTCGGGAAAAACTTTTAATTTTTGTATCGGGCCGGGCCGGGCCAAATTATTTTTTGTATGGGTCGGACCGGGCCCGGGCCTGGAAATTTCGGCCCGTGCAGACCTCTAACTTAATGTATTTAAAACAGTAATTTTGTATCCCGACGAACAAGAAGAAAGTGATTTAGAGGTATTTCATACACACTTACAATCTGAGATACATGAACGCCTAGTAAGTGAATTTCAAGAAAAGGGTGCCATTAAATGGTATATGGTAGAAAAAATATCACTTGAACGTATGACAAATAATGAGGAGATGCAAGAAATTGAATCTTTTTTTCGATGCTCATGCTTCACCGAGATCACCGAAGATACTATCTCACAACATATTGAAGAAGGATTTTCAAAGATAACTAAGTCCTTTGAAGAATTTGTCCAACGAGGTTCTGGGTGGAAACTTCGTGCGAGTTCCTACATTCCTCTGCCTAAAAAACTGGATGATAAAAAAGCCGTGCTCAATATAAAAAATGAAGACAACAAGTGTTTGTTGTGGTGCCTTTTGGCTTTTAAACTGAACTTAGATTATACAAAAAAGCCTGAACGTGTTTCACATTATCGACCTTATGAACATGATATTAAATTAGGCAGTGTAGAATGTCCTGTACCCCTTCAGAAGATACCTGTTATTGAACAACTCAACAATTTACGGGTTAATGTGTTTGGGTATGAAGAGGATGAAGTTTGTACTCTGTAATATATCTGAAAAGAAGGATCATGATGTGATTAATTTGTTACTAGTCGACAATGGAGAAAAGCAACACTATTGTTTGATAAGAAGTTTTTCAAGACTTTTGAGTGATCTTACCAAGCATAGAGCCGCTGGCTATTATTGTTATCGATGTTTACATCGATTTTCAAGACAAGACCTGTTGGATAAGCATAGCGAATATTGTTCTCGCCATGCAGCACAAGCTATAAAGATGCCTAGTGAAAATGATAATATATTAAAGTTTTCAGGTATTCATCTACAACATCCTGTGGCCTATACGATTTATGCGGATTTCGAGAGTCTACTTATACCCATTTCATTAGCCTCACCCTCTTCTAAAACATCCTATACTGAGAAAACAACCTATCACTTACCGTGTGGGTACGCTTATGTGGTTGTCGGATCCGATGGAACATGTGTGAAGAAAGCACAGGTATATCGTGGTAGAAACTGTGTTGAGCATTTTTTAAACCAAATGATGCAAGAGAAGGAAATATTGGGACAAAAGTTATTAGATGTGAAACCTATGAAGCTTTCTCCCCAGGAAGAAAAAGCATTTCGAGAAGCAGAGTTTTGTCATATTTGTAAAAAAGCTTTATATGAGACACGTACACGTGACCATGATCACCTGTCAGGTGTGTATAGAGGAGCTGCACACCCATATTGTAACCTCAATTTCAGACAATCAAAGACAATTCCTGTTATTTTCCATAACTTAAAAAACTATGATGCACACCACCTTATGACGAAGTTAGGAAAATTTAAAGATATTGAAATTGATGTTATTGCTACTTCTATGGAAAACTATATCACATTTAAAATCAAAAAGCCTACATCTTCTACTCAGATGGTGTTTATAGATTCTTTCCAATTTTTGCTTACGTCATTGGAAAAACTTGTTAAAAATCTTCGAGATGATCAATTCACCATACTTAGAGAAAATTTCCCACAAAATAATAATTTATCTTTACTGACACATAAAGGGGTTTACCCCTATGATTATTTTACGTCTTTTGAAAAATTTGAAGAGAAGCAGCTCCCCCTACCTTCAGCATTTTTTAATAGCCTGACCAATGAAGATATTCAAGATGAGGATTATCAGCATGCCCAGGATGTGTGGAACTCCTTCAGTCTTAAAACTTTGGGGGATTATCACAATCTGTATGTGAAGACAGATGTTCTACTACTTGCTGACGTGTTTCAAAACTTTAGGAAATTATGTCAGCAGTATTATGAAATTGATCCTTCTCACCTGTTCACTGCACCTTCGCTCGCATGGCAGGCGAGTATGAAGATGTCTGAAACACCTTTAGAGTTACTTACTGATATAAACATGTTACTCATGGTTGAAAATGGAATACGTGGAGGCGTCAGTATGATAAGCCGAAGATATGCTAAGGCAAATATACCCGGTACGTCTGATTATAGAGAAAATGAGGCACCCAGCTACATCATGTACTGGGATGCTAATAACTTATATGGGTGGGCTATGAGCCAATTTTTACCCTATGGCGGATTTGAATGGTGTGAAACTAGTCATATCACAGAAGATTGGATTTTGTCTCTACCTGATAGTTCTGAAATTGGGTATCTCTTTGAGGTGGACCTCGATTATCCAAAACATTTACATCCTTTGCACAATGAATAACCTGTCGCCCCTGAGAGAGTAACTGTGGAGGAACAAATGCTATCTCTCTATGCACGAAACTTGGTGAATAATAATAGAAAATTCATAGGAACCCCTAAACTTATACCCAATTTGAATAATAAAAGGAATTATATAACCCATTATCGCAACTTAAAATATTATTTGCAGCTTGGATTAAAAATTACTGCTGTACATAAGCCATAAAATTTAAACAAGCACCTTGGCTTGAGAAATATATTAATTTTAATACTCAATAAAGGAAAGAAGCAACATCTTCTTTTGAAAAGGATTTTTTAAAATTATTAAATAATTCTGTTTTTGGTAAAACCATGGAAAATCTTCGAAAAAGGCGAAATATTGTATTGTGTAATGATGAAAAAAGAGCTAAAAAACTAGTGGCATCACCCTCATTTAAATCGTTTAAAACCTATGATGAAGGCTTGGCTGCTGTAGAACGGCTTAATACTAGTATCTTAATGAATCGACCTATTTATGTCGGATTCACAATTTTAGAGATATCTAAATTATTAATGTTTCAATTTCATTATGGGTATATAAAAAGCATATACAAAAATCGAGCGACACTTCTTTTTACTGACACAGACTCCTTAGCTTATCATATAAAAACAAACAATATTTTTGATGACATGAAGCAACATTGTGATTTGTTTGACTTCTCCGACTATTCAAAATCCCATAATTTATTCTCTGATGATAACAAAAAGGTGATTGGTAAGTTTAGGGGCGAGCTAAATGGCGAATTAGCCCTTGAATTTGTTGGTCTCAGGGCTAAAATTTATTCATTAAAATCCATGAAAGAAGTAAAGAAGCGAGCAAAAGGTGTGTCAACACAGATTGTTCGTCAGAAAATAAAGCATGAAGACTATTTGGAGTGTCTACAACAGCAAAAAACAAGTATGGAGAAGCAGACGAGGATCGCCCAAGATAACCATCGTCTATACACACTAACTCAGAATAAGATTAGTCTAAGTCCTTTTGACGATAAGCGCTACTTGTTAGATGATGGGATATCCAGCTTAGCGTATGGACATTGTGACATTAATGAAGATTGTAATAAAGAAGAAAATGCTGATTTGTATTGTTAATGCAAAATCGAGATGTAAATACTCTACTGTAAATAAAACTTTCTGTATTTTTTGTTTTAATAAAAAATGTTAATTTTTTAAATATGTGTACTTATTAAAAACTTCTACACAAACATTTCTCGTAGAATGCTATGTATGTGAACTTTATTGAAACCTATTCTACCCATACGTATAATCATCCACATATACAAACATACGTATTTTTATCACCATATAAAGTTTTTAAACTTTTTTTTTTACTATTTTTTAATTTTCTAAAGTTTTTTTTTTAATACTTTGTAATTTTCTAAAGTTCTTTTTTTTTTTTTTTTTTAATACTTTGTAATTTTCAAAAGTTTTTTTTTTTTTTTTTTTTTTCCAGTTTATGAATGATATGGATATATATTTTACCCACACACACACACACACATATAATCGCTTTGCCATCATAGTACCAGACATACACGAATATATAGAGAAAGATAAATAAATCTGCTTTGCCAGGATAGTCACAGACATACATGAATATATAGAGAGAGATAAATAAATCTGCTTTGCCAGGATAGTACCAGACATACACGAATATATAGAGAGAGATAAATAAATCCGCTTTGCTAGGATAGTACCAGACATACACGAATGTATATAGAGAGATTAATAAATCCGCTTTGTCAGGATAATATCAAACAAACACATATATATATAGAGAGAGAGAGAGAAAGAGAGAGAGAGATAAATAAATCTGCTTTGCCAGGATAGTCACAGACATACACGAATATATAGAGAAAGATAAATAAATCTGCTTTGCCAGGATAGTCACAGACATACACGAATATATATAGAGAGATAAATAAATCTGCTTTGCCAGGATAATACCAAACATAGCATTGAAAAAAACTAGTGGTATAAAGAGATAAGAACCTTGTAAAGATACTATGACGTAGGCGTTCGCTGCACATCGGATGTGCAGCTGCACACCTCTTCCTGTGGCCGTTGAACCCCCATTTTCCATCTACTAGTGTGAGAAAGTGCCATCCGTTTACAGATACCCATGATGCCCTGCACCTAGGTGGAAAACTAAATATATATACGGTGTCGGAACTTTGTCCGACAGCCAAAACTTCCCATAATGCAAAGTGACCCATAATACCATAATAAAAACCAAATTAAAGATAAAAATTTAAGAAATTCAAAGAAAAACAACAACAGAACTAACTCAGATTAACAAAAAACTCCATTCAAAACTAAGGTACCTTTCTCACTCCGTGTGTTAAAACTCCATATAGCAAATAATATTACACGAAATTAAACTGAAACAAGTGGGTAAGTGTGATTGAAGATCGCACACAAAGGGTTTCGTTTAATATTACTTTCAAAACTTTTTATCCTTTCTTTAATAAATCCAAATAAATTTCCTTTAAAAAAAAAGAAAAAAAATGTCCTGATTTTTATAAAGTAAAAATTTACCGGTCAATTTTTTCGTTTTTTCGAATATCTAAACCAGTCTGATAGAGCGCTAAACCCGCTATTATACTATGTCATAATAATATCCATCATGTGAGCTAAATGCGATATTAAAAAAAATAATAAATTTTAAAATTAAACATGTTGTATCGAGACCTTCAAAATGTTAAAATATGCCAATATTTCCATAATCGGGTTTTTATCATGATTCAATACCTTCCTCAAACTTATATATTTACTATTATACTGATACTCTCTTTGTATTATTCTCAAACATTTGAAAAATCCGTTATGACTTCAGATTAATTTTCTTTTTAATTCTCTAATGACGTCATATTAAGCTGCTTCCTGTACTTACACATACTCATACTCTTTGTATTATTGAGAAATGTTTGAAAATTTCCATTTTATTACCAATATGACGTCATATATATTTTTTTTTCAACTGGTGAAACTTTTTATTTCATTTTCATTTTTCATGTGGAAATCTGTCAATAGAAAATTAATTACTGTACAAAGAAGTTTATTGTGGATTTTTAATTGTTGGCAACTGCTATAACGAAAAATATTTAAATTTATTGGGAAAAGAATGTTAGATTTTTGGTTTTTTATCTCTATATATTAAAATAATACGATTTTTTTTATTTTAATATTTTGAGCTTCATAGTAGGTGTCTAGCTATAAGTACACAAATTTTCATGCCTGTAAGTTATATAGTTTGTGAGAACGGCTCTGTGACAGACAGACAACGCAGTGGGAGTAATACGGTTTTGTTAGATGAACGAAGCCCTAAAAATAATGAATCAACCAATCCTTTTACAAAAAAAAAATAAAGTAAAATAAAATAAATAAAATAAAATAAAATAAAAAACTAAATAAATAAACAAAATTCACATTTAAATTAAAAATAGTTATAGATACTACAGAGAAGTGATACTAATACCGAAAGAAAGAGCAGAGTTTTTAATTTTGTATTTATAAGTCATTAAAAGTTCTGATAATAATTAATATTTTTAATTAATTAAAAAAAAACTCTTCGTAGGTCACTCCTAGTGGTAAATTAATGGGAGAAACAAAATAATCAAACCAAAGGAACACTTTTTCAAATACAATTTAATAATAATAATATACAATCCAGATTAACATGGGTGATGGCGAAGCAAAGATTAAGGTATAAGTTAACTAAAAATCACAATAGTTAAACACAGAAACCATTAATTAAAATAATTTAAGCTTAATGATAAAATGTAAACATTGTAACTTTCCCATGTTAACCTACACTGTAAAAAATTTTCAGAAACGTTTCTGAAAGTAACGGAGACCTGTGCTGCACGATACTAACAGAAAGGTTTCTGATTCGATCAGAAAAATGTTTCGGCTAAAACACGAAACCTTTCCGATTCGTAATGAAACCTTCCTGAATATATTTGAAAGCTTCCTGAATATATTTGAAAGCTTCCTGAATATATCTGAAACCTTTCTGAATATATAGAATATCTTTCATTACGGATCGGAAAAGTTTCTGATTATATCGAAAATCTTTCATAATATATCTTAAACGTTTCTGAATATATCTGAAATGTTTCTAAATATATTTTTATCTATTTTTATTATAAATTATCTGAATTTTAAAAGAATACTTGAAAATATAAGAATTTCTGTTCTTTTAAATGCTCTAATCAAACTTTTTTTTTTTAATGATTCTTTTTTCTAAGCGAAATTATGCGGTAATTGTGTGATATTTTTCAGTTTATATCAATATATTCATCAAATATGTTTTAACTCTAATGTTAAAGAATATTCACGCAGTGAATATTGGAGAATGGAGATATTTACCTTGTTTTTTAACAACATATCATGAAAAAAATATGGGATTCATACAGCTCCACAAAAAAAGTGTTTATTTTAAAATATTAAAAAAATAGCATTTATATTTAGAAAGAAAACTTTTAAAACTTTTCATTAACATGAAAAAGACATACTAAAGCTATACTAATATATTATTTTAGATACATTTAAAAAAATCTAACTTCCAACAACATAAAATGATTAAAACTTATGAGCTTTCCCAAAATCAATGCAGCTTCAAAGATCTGTTAAAAAAAAAAAAAAAAAAAAAAATCGGTCTTTAAAAGGTAATTTTTCATATTAAAACAAGACACTTCACAAAAATTCTCATGAAAAAACCGAACCCTTCACAAAATTTTTCGTTCCAAAACAGGATCCTTCACAAAATTCTTTGTCTTAAAAACAAACCTTTCATAAAATTTTACCACCTCCAAACTGAACTTTTCACAAATTTAATCATTTAAAAATAAAATCTGACCTATCACAAAACAATTGAACTTATCAAACTGCATTGGTTTTTTTTTTTTTGGTTTTTTTTTATGTGTAAAGGATAGATACAACGGAACCTGATATAACAATAATTTCAAATTCACAAAATTATGACTGGAATTTTCAAAAATATTAAAAAAAACTTCACAATTTCACAAAAACAGGACCATGTGAGAAAAATCTGGACATAACCCGGAGATTAATAAAAACACCCGTGAAATTTTTTTTCATAATCAGAATAAAATAAATAAATATAGTTTGTTTACTTTAAAACAATATTTTTAAAGTAAGACAAGTCAATTTTCAATATATAGTATTATAAATGTTAGAGTTTTGTGTGAAACATCGTTAAAAAAATATATAAACAAGCACACACTATCGCCGGGAGATAATATTCTTTAAGAGATTAAATTGCTAATGCTATTTATAAATCATATTTATTGAAGCAACGTTAAATAACTTAAAATGAGAGACAAAGGATTTGTATAGTTATATTTTAGAGTATATTTTAATAACTATATTTCCAACTCAAAAGATCTAATTCCTCACTCAGTCCTAAATGTTAGGGTTAAGGCATATTTGTTTAAAATATTGATATAAACTGAAGCATATCACGGCATATGTGGAATAATAATGAGTATTAAACAGAATCATTATAAAAAAACATGATTAGAGTATTTAAAACAGCAGAAATTCTTACCTTTTCAAGTGTTCTTTCTTTAGAATTGTCTTTTTGGACCGCTGGAACAATTAACAATACTTCCACCGCTAGCAACGTGCCGTTCGCGTAAACTGCACACACCGCACCGGACGGAGGGGGTTCTAGGGGTAGGAGATATGGCGTATACTTTCGGCACTTCCTGTTCCGGCGATGGGAAAATAGTTGGGAAATACTTGGAAGAGGGTGGATTTTCCTCCACAGCACAAACGAACCTCAAAAATTCGGAAAGGTTTCTGATGGTTTCAGAAAGTGAAAATAGCTCTGAGATATCCGATAGTATCAGAAACGCTCCTTTTAGAGAATACTAAACGTTCCAAATATTTTTTACAGTGTATGGGCGAGAGTTAAAATGTAAAACCGAATACAGCACTTTAAAAAAAAAAAAAAAAAAGATACTAAATGATGTCAATTTTTGGAAACACCGGTATATAGAGGAAGATAAAGGTCTAAAGTAACTGAAACTGCCGTTACTTTAACAGAATTAAAACGTTTTAATTGATTTTAGGACATAAGAATTTCAACTATTTTAACATGTGATTACCATAGGGAATACATGGCGAAAATGCTGAAAACATGACATTTTAATTTACATATCTACGTGAATAGTGATGAAAACTTAACAAATCGTACCTCAATAGATGCAGGAGACTATAATTGACACGAAATATTCAACAAATTAGAGTTAACAACATGAAATACATAAGATAAAAACACTTGAAACATAGCGTTCTTTGCAAAATGACTCTATCAGCCACGACAACATCAATGTTAAACATACACATCTATATTTATAAAGGAGTAGCTTGATTTTCGCATAATCAACGCCGAGCGTCAACCGTTTGTCCTAGAACAATGAAATTTGGAAGACACGTTCTTTACACAATGTAGGCGCGTGGAAAGAATTTTTGAAAATTCATAGCATAAGGGAGTCAGATGGGGGGTCGAAAATTGTAGATAATTTCGTCTTTTCGACATACCTCAGCACGAGTTTTAAGTAGGAGCATGAAATCCGGGATAACAATTCTATTAAAGAATAGTTAAACATGTATTTCAGGCGATTTTAGAAATTCAATCATTAAGTGGGTTAAATGGGGGTTCAAAAATTTTCAGGGATTTCACATTTTCTCCATATTTTATCAGCAGTTTTAGGTAAGAGCGTGAAATTCAAGATAACAAATGCAATAAAAAATAATTAAACACGTATTTAAGCGATTTTAGAAATTCAACCACTAACGGGGTTAAATGGGGGTCTGAAATTTTAGGTCATTTTGCCTTTTCGCCATATCTCAACAACAGTTTTAGTTAAAAGCGCGAAATTCAGGATAACAAATGTACTAAAAGTTAGTTAAACACGTATTTCATCGATTTTAAAAATTCAACTGCTAAGGGGGTTAAATGGGGGGTCGAAAGTTTTTAGTCATTTCACGTTTTCGCCATATCTCAGCAGCAGTTTTAGGTAGGAACGTGAAATTCAGAATAACAAATCTACTAAAAAAATAATTAAACACATATTTCAGCGATTTTAGAAATTCATTCATTAAGGGGCTTAAATGGGGGAGGTGGGTCGAAAGTTTTAGGTCATTTTGCCTATTCGCCATATCTCAGCTGCATTTTTAGTTAAGAGCTCGGAATTCGGGATAACAAATCTACAAAAAATATAGACAAACATGTATTTCAGCAATTTTAGAAATTCAGCAACTAAGGTGGGTTAAATAGGAGGTCAAATATTTTAGGTCATTTTACCATATCTCAGTAGAAATTATAGATAGAATCATGAAATTCAGGATAACAAGTCTACTAAAAAAAATAGTGAAACACGTATTTCAGCGATTTTAGAAATTCAGACACTAAGGGGGGTTAAATAGGGGTCGAATGTTTTACGCTATTTTGCCATATCTCAGTAGAAGTTATAGTTAAGAGTGTGAAATTCAGGATAACAGATCTACTAAAGGATAGTTAAATATGCATTTCAGGCGATTTTAGAAATTCATTCATTAAGGGGCTTAAATGGGGGGTCGAAAATTTTCGGTGATTTCCCCTTATCACCATATTTTATCAGCAGTTTTAGAAAAAAGCGTGAAATTCAGGATAACAAATCTCCTTAAAAAAATAGTTTAAAAAGAATTTCAGTGATTTTAGAAATTCGGCCACTAAGGTGGGGGGGGGGGGGGGGGGTTAAATAGTGGGTCGAATGTTTTATGTCATTTTGTCATTTCTCAATAGAAGTTATAGGTAGGAGCGTGAATTTCGCTATAACAAATCTACTAAAGAATAGTTAAACACGTATTTTAGGCGATTTTAGAAATTCAACTACTAAGGGGGTTAAATGGGGGTCGATAATTTTCGATGATTTCGCCATATCACCATATCGCATTAGTAGTTTTAGTTAAAAGCGTGAAATTCAAGATAACAAATCTACTAGAAGATAGTTAAACATATATTTCACAGATTTTAAGAAAACTTGAAGAGAAGGTGACCACTTCTCTTCCACTGAAGGTCACCACTGCCTTCAGCAGCTAAGAAGTGGGTTTTTTTTCCGCTTTTTTTCCCATTGGGTCATTTTATAGTAAAAAAAGTTCTTATTGCCCAAACTTTTTGAAATTTGTCTGAAATAAAAATATTTTTTCAAAGCCTGTGTAAAAAAAAATCGTGAAAAAATGTTGGTATTTAGTTGTAAAGAGTTTACAGGCATGAAAGAGTCCCTCCTAAAGGAGTAATTACACCTTTTTAAAAGCAATTTTGGGCATTCTCTGGAATGATGTAAAAATGCAAAGAAAATATTGGAAGCATATGGTGGTGGTTGGGGGGGGGGAGGGGGGAAATTTAATAATCAGACATTTTGTCTACTCAAATCTTTGGAGTTTGTTTCTGAATTGTTATGCAAAAGAGCCATCAAATAAAAGGTGAGCTTATAAGTATCTGAAAGTCCATGTAAATGATATTGTTTAAAGTGTCTTTCATTTAAAAGAAGTTACCACAAGGTTTCTCTTTGGAATAGAATATTTTGTCTTATTTATACAGCACTTTGGGGTAATTTCAGTGATGCATTTTTGGAGATGTATTTCTGGAGCAAAGATTGATTTGAAATGTATATATTTAGTATGGAGATTTTCTTTTTTTTTTTTTTTTTTGAAAGAAGGAGAAAAATCTTGTACAGCAAAACCATTCAGAATAATATTTTTTTTTTGAAAAATTAGTCACTGTACATATAAGTTGATCATATATACACTACTAGCAAGCTACGCTCGCTACGCTGGTCAATTTCTTTTAACGAACCTTTAATCAAACAAAATATTGACATTTGATAATTCACTTTTATATTTCTCCAGAATAATAAGGCTACTATAATTTATGACTCGTGCTATAGCTAATATTAGAGTTTCAAAGAACCGGTTTATTCCCAATAGACCCGGTTTATTCCCGGGTTTATTCCCAAAAGACCTGGTTTATTCCCGAAAAAAACGGTTCATTCCCAAAAAACCCGGTTTATTCCCAGGTTTAAACCGGGTTTTTTCTAGTCTTTGCAACTCTAGTTAATATGCACGTCAGGACACGCCGCCCTTATCATTATCTTTTTACGCGTGAAGCTTTCGCTATGATACTCCATTGGGAAATTTGGTAATTTTTGAAATTCAATATTTGAAAAACGGCATAATCATTAGATTTTAAATTTATATCAAGAAAAATACAATTTTTTACCTTTCAAACACAGTTTGTCTAACAATTTTCCGACAAATACTTTTCGAGCTATTATTTTTTTCAGTAACTTCAAATGTTTCATTTTCCGAGATTAATCTGTTGCAACAATTACCAAAAACCCCAGTCGTCAGCAACGCATAGCTTTTTATTAAAGAGGCTGTTGGAACAGGGATTGTCACCACCAATTTGCCAACATCACTTTCGGTTCAACAAATCGGTTCCGTAGTTCCAGAGATTCCATATAAATTGTAATTTAGAATGATTTTAGAACGCTTTTCGCTTGTTTCACCCTTTTAAATTTCTATTTTTTTTTTAATTTAGCATTTACATTTTATAAGTAACTACAATGCTAAATTTCAAATTTCTTGCCCCTTCAGTATAAAAAAGTCGCAATTTTCGAACATTTTTCGCTCCCGCACCCCATTTGGTGGTAATGACACTGACATAAAATATAGCCTATGTTGGAGTAGGGATTGGCCCCATCAATTTGCCACCATTACTTTTGAAATCGGTTCTGTAGTTCCAGACATTTCATAGAAAATGTAATTTAGTCTGTTTTTAGAACGCTTTTCGGTTATGTCACTTTTTTAAATTTCGAATTTAAAAAAAAAAAAAATGTTCTTAGAGAGCATTTACATCTTATAAGTAAGTACAATACCAAATTTTAAAATTCTAGCTCCTTCAGTATAAACAAATTGCACTTTTAGAACGTTTTTCACTCCTGCACCCCCCCTCCCTGGGATTAGTGGCACTGACATAAAATATAACCTATGTTGGAGCAGGGATTGTCACCATCAATTTGCCTCCATCACTTTCGGTTCAACAAATCGGTTCTGTAGTTCCAGAGATTCTATAGAAATTGTAATTTAGAATGTTTTTAGACCGCTTTTCGCTCATTTCACCCTTCTAAATTTCGAATTCTTTTTTATTTTGTTTTTAGAGAGCATTTACATGTTATAAGTAACTACAATGCCAAATTTCAAATTTTTAGCTCCTTCAGTATAAAAAAGAATCGCAATTTTAGAACGTTTTTCCATCCTGTACCCCGTTGGGGTTATAAACTATAACCCCAAGATAACCCCGACATAAAATCTAGACTATGTTGGAAAAGGGATTGTCACCATCAATTTGCCTCCATCACTTTTTAAATCGGTTCGGTAATTAAAGAGATTCCATAGAAATTGTAATTTAGAATGTTTTTAGAACGCTTTTCGCTCATTTCACCCTTTTAAATTTCGAATTTTTTTCTTATTTTGTTATTAGAGAGTATTTACATCTTATAAGTAACTACAATGCCAAATTTCAAATTTCTAGCTATTTCAGTATTAAAAAAAACGCAATTTTAGAACGTTTTTCGCTCCTGCACCCCCTGGGGTTAGTGCCTCCGACATAAAATATAGCCTATGTGGGAGCAGGGGTTGTCACCATCAATTTGCCACCATCACTTTTGAAATCGGTTCGCTAGTTCCAGAGATTGCCCCCTACAAACAAACAAATAAACAAACAAAAAAACAATCTTTACTCCTTTATAATATTAGTATAGATATGGCCATTAATGACCGGCAATATTCAATTTTAGATATTTTGTCGAATATTTAAAAATATACTTGTTAGATTCTTCTTGAATTTTAGGATTAAAAAGAACAGGTTTGACTTCATATTTATCAACGTCGATTTGATAAGGGGGACAATTAGGGGGCTAAAAAAATATCAAAGAAAAAAATAATACTTGGGTTCACCCTGTAAAATAAAATGCACGAAATGATCTATCGCTACAGAATATACATAGGCGGACATTGTACAATATGTGTATTCATTTGTGTAAGAATAGCATGCATATTAATAGAAATATAGCGATTTTTTTTTTCAAATTAAAAATATCTTGCATGTTTTTTGCTTATAACATACAGGGTTTTTAACCAAATTTAACGCCAGTTTCAGAAAAATTGACAAAATGTAGTAGAAACAATATAGTGCAATTGGAATATAAATATATTAAATATTTAAGGAAATATGGACAATTGTATAAAATAATTTTATCTGTGCATGCGCGAAAGATAATAAGGAACTTTTTTCATAATTTAATAGTCAACTCTATGAAGCAACTTATTAAAAAAATTCAGTCAATTATCATAAAAATTCGGAGATATATCGGTGTTACAGCGAGCTGTTTTTTAATTGCTCACTAAAACTCGCTGAATGATAAGGGATTTTCAACAAATTGTTATTTTTTTATTTTCATGCAATTTTCTAATCTTTAGTGATACTTTAGTTCTCTTTGAAAAACTACCCTAACGAGCTTATTCGAACTAAAAAAGAATTATCAAAATCAAAGGATACGTTCCAAAATTCTTATAACCTGGTAAAATAATGTTTTCCAAGGCGAACAAAAGTACGAATAAAAAATGAAATATAGTATAAAAATTAAACATGACAATTTGTGGACAATCCCTTATCATTTAGCGAGTTTTAGTGAGAAACTAAAAAACAGCTCACTCTAACGCCGATATCTCTCTAAATTTTTACGATATTTGACTGATTTTTTTTAATAAGTTGCTCGATAGAGTTGACATTAAATTATGCAAAAAGTTCCTTGTTATCGTTCGCGCATGCGCAGATAAAAATTATTTTATACAACTCTCCATATTTCCTTAAATATTTAATATATTTATATTCCAATTGCACTATATTATTTTTACTACATTTTGTCAAATTTTCTGAAACTGGCGTTAATTTGGTTAAAAACCCTGTATGTTATAAGCAAAAAACGCCGAATATATTTTTTTATCTTTAAAAAAAATAGCTATATTTCTATTAAGAGCGAGATTCTGAGAGATTGAGCCACCTGTGATTCACACCGTCACCAATCTGGCCCAAAAAATTATCACTTGTTATTACTGTTATTAGATGATAAAATCTAAAATTTTTTGTTTCTAGGTTCCATAGTTTTCATTTTATCTCTTGTCAAAGGTTACCTTCAAAAATATAAAAAACGCTGTTTTTGTAATACATGGGAAACGTTTTTACCCATATTAGGCAGCGCAATGAACGAGATTCTGAGAGATTGAGCCACCTGTGATTCACACCGTCACCAATCTGGCCCAAAAAATTATCACTTGTTACTACTGTTATTAGATGATAAAATCTAAAATTTTTTGTTTCTAGGTTCCATAGTTTTCATTTTATCGCTTGTCAAAGGTCACCTTCAAAAATACAAAAAACGCTGTTTTTGTAATACATGGGAAACGTTTTTACCCATATTAGGCAGCGCAATGAACTTGCCTCTGATGTTTTTTTCTATTAAGAAATTAAAACACATGGATGGTTATAAAACATGCAAAAAGTTAATGGCAAGTTGTTTGCGCAAGGTCATTCAAGGTCACGTAAAGTCACATTTTTGGTGTTTTTTGCCATTTTCAAGCCAGAATTACTCTTAGCGCATTTCATTTGCCACCACAAATGAGGTATCATTGGATAGAGTTACATCAGTACTATTTTAAAAAAATGTAAAACATTGAGGCAAGTTGAATGCGTTGCCAGATTTTTTATATTAAAACCTCAAAATTTAAAAAAATGGCATATACTTAAACTCTTGTATCTCGTTGCGCGAACAACATATGCAGACAACACTATAATTATTTTAAAGCTCTATTATTATACATAACATAAAAATAAACTTTAGCGAGGCAAAATGCCTAGAAAAAAATAAATGATTTTTTTCCTCCAATGAAAAATACCATTTTGGATAATGTGGATTCTCACTGGAAACAGTATTTGAAATATGCTTTTGCAGCTGGATTCTGGAAACAACATTCTAACATAGCCCTAGTGCTTTACCTCTCCCTGTTAATATATTTAACACTTTTTTATTATATATATATATATATATATTTTTTTTTTTTTTTGTGTGTGTGTGTGTGTGTAAGGTTAGATAAGCATTAAAAAAATGTAATTTTCAGATTTTTTTTTGTTTTTGGTATATTTTCTCAATGATCAGATAAATTACTTTTTAAAATATTGTTACAGCTGGTAAATAATATTATATATATAAGACACTAATATTAACAAATTATTATTATACTTAACAAGAAATTAAATGTCACTGAAGGAAATTTATCAGAAAATTAAAAAAAGAATTAACATGTATATTAAAGTATAAAATATCGCTACTTGAAATTAGTACATTTCCATATTTCGTTTTTATTTTTTTACTATGCATATTTACAGCCACTTCTTGTCTGACTCTTGTATGTCTCTTAGACAAGGAATTCTAAATGGGTCTGCACCAGATAATGTTATCGGACCAAAGAAGATGGTGCTACAATGCACTATATCCACATCATCACGCAGTGGCCATTTGAATTCTTCAGCACCTCTCTGATAGATAAATTTCATTTTAAAAATTTCATCACCTCAATTCTAAAAGTTTGTCGATGTAAAAATGTTTATCATACAACACAGCACAACAAGAATGGGGGCGAAGTTCATTTTCGCAGTCTTGGTCGAAATCTCTTTTTGTATATTTTCTCTTTCAATTTTCAGATAATTCTTTTCTATTTCTGCAAGCTATAAGTTGTTTCTCTGTTAAACTATCTGTTTCTGGCAATTTCACACTTATTTTTGTCCGGTAGTTGTTCATGTCATTATCCAAGTCAGATCAGTAAAAATACCAATATTATTAGATTTTGAATGAGCACCACAGTTTAATAGTTCTCCATAGAAAAAGCAGTCTTCATAAAGAAGTTTTCATCCATATTTATTTTTAAAAAAATTCTCAACAGATGTAGTTTGAAAATAACTGAATAAATTTGCCTCTTACTAACATGTGAGAAAATAAGCTCCAATCTGTTTTATAAAGGTGCTGCCAGATAGAAACATTATACCCTATTCAGATCGAATATTTAGGATATCTCAGAACGCAAGAACTCACTGAGAGAATTCTACAAACTTCCTCAGTGAGTTTGAACTTTCTATGGTTAGATACAACCACTATCACTCACTCTGATCGGCTGTGGAGGCTTGCTTTAACCAATTGGCTGTTGAGGCTGGATTTAACTTATTCACATGCGCACACTTTACATTTGTTCAGCCCTCAAACACATAGACGTTCAATGAGTTTTATTATTTAGATGAGTTTTGCGGTGCAAACAGCTTTTATAATTCTGGGATGTACCACCTCTAAAATGACAGTCTAAGATATCCTTAATATCCAATCTGAACGAGGTATATTAAGTTAGACTTGCTAGATGCAAAGAATTAATTTATCTGATCATTGCAAAATATACCAAAGAAACACATTGTGATATTCTGAATTCCATTGTTATCTTTGGAGGCAATAGATAATCTCTTAACAGAAAAGGGGTCCTTTTGTCCAGGGATTAGACAGCATTGGTGTGTAATCTTATTAATAAATTATACTTATTTCATCGTGAAAGTAATTTCCTACAAGTGAAGTAGGGATTGCTATGGCTAGTGGCAAAAATTGGAGTTTTCCGAACATTACAAAAGCTAATTAACAGAATTCATGATGTCAGAAAGAACCAATCAAGATCGAGAAAAGTCTTGAAGCGGTGTGGATATGAGAAAGAAACTGTCTTATTTGAACTCTGAGTAAGATCTGTGTAATATGAACATGAAGAGTATTTTGAACGCATAAGATAACTCGTGTTATTTTTGTTATATATTGACTGAAATTTAATATTGTTCTAAAATAAAGAGCTTTCAGTTACAAAAGATGTTTGATCTTATAATTATTATATATATATATATATATATATATATATATATATATATATATATATATATATATATATATATATATGAACATTTTCAGAACTGTGGCCACGTCATTACAACATATTCTGTGAAAATTATTTTTTATGATCATCTGGTCTTACATTTTTTTTAAAATTTAAAATATAATAAAAAAAGTGTTAAATGTATTAACAGGAAAAGGTAAAGCATTTATTCTAGTTTAGAATGTTGTTTCCAAACGCAAAAACTTATTTCAAATGCTGTTTCCAATGAAAATCCATATTATCCGGAGTGGTATATTTCATTGGAGAAAAAAAAAAATCATTTATTTTTTTCTTGGCATTTTGCCTCACTAAAGTTTATTTTTATGTTAAGTATAATAATAGAGCTTTAAAATAATTATAGTGTTGTCTGCATATGTTGTTCGCGCAACGAGATACAACAGTTTAAATATATGCCATTTTTTTAAATTTTGAGGTTTTAATATAAAAAATCTGGCAACGCATTCAACTTGCCTCAATGTTTTAAATTTTTTTAAATAGTACTGATGTAACTCTATCCAATGATACCTCATTTGTGGTGGCAAATGAAATGCGCTAAGAGTAATTCTGGCTTAAAAATGGCAAAAAACACCAAAAATGTGACTTTACGTGACCTTGAATGACCTTGCGCAAACAACTTGCCATTAACTTTTTGCATGTTTTATAACCATCCATGTTTATTAATTTCATAATAGAAAAAACATCAGAGGCAAGTTCATTGCGCTGCCTAATATGGGTAAAAACGTTTCCCATGTATTACAAAAACAGCGTTTTTTATATTTTTGAAGGTGACCTTTGACAAGCGATAAAATGAAAACTATGGAACCTAGAAACAAAAAATTTTAGATTTTATCATCTTATAAGAGTAGTAACAACTGATAATTTTTTGGGCTAAATTGGTGATGGTGTGAATCACCCCCTAATACAAAGTGGTTCAATCTCTCAGAATCTTGCTCTTAAATATACATGCTATTCTTACACAAATGAATACACATATTGTACAATGTCTGCCTATGTATATTCTGTAGCGATAAATCATTTCGTGCCTTTTATTTTACAGGGTGAACCAAAGTATTATTTTTTTCTTTAATATTTTTTTAGTCCCTTATCAAATCGACGTTGATAAATATGAAGTCAAACCTGTTCTTTTCAATCCTAAAATTCCAGAAGAATCTGACAAGTATATTTTTAAATATTCGACAAAATGTCTAAAATTGAAAGTTGCCGGTCATTAATGGCCATATAGTGTATGTATTTATACCTTTGGCAAACTGTCTTCAGTTTCACTTTTTTGATTCAATGATCTTGTACATTTATTGTTAGTTGGTATAAATTTGTTTTTAATTTTTTTTAATTTCTGGGAAGAAAATAATAATCATATGTACAGTTATATTTTATTTTATTGTATAAATAACTTAAAATGTGTATAAATTATAAGAGTTGGCGCCATTGTATCGATGAAAAAATTTTCCACCTTTTTTCCTATTTCCCACTTTCATGCCTGAGTTTATGAAGAAGACTTTATTTTCACATCGGATGATTTAATAGTTTATAAAAAATAGTTCTTACTTTCCTAACTTTTTGAAATTTTTATTAGTTATCAATATAATAGTTTTGAAGCCTATGTAAAAATTCGTAAAAGAATATTGATATTTACTTGTAAAAGGGTTGTGTTTCCTTCTCATGTAATAAAATTCACAAAATAAAATAGTTTTTAAAATAGTCCGAACGCTTTGAGGTTTATATAAGTTATAAATATAACGTTTCGGAAGAATAGGTATAATTTTTGCGCAAAAATATGCATATTTAGCTGTAAAAACTTGAGCCGGAGACACCCTCGTATTCACGTGATCCGGGATAATTTTGCAGATTTTATTTTTTTTGTAAATATTTTTAATCATCCGAATGTTTCGAGATTTTTATACATCATGTATAGCAAGTGTCCAAATAATGTTTAATTTTTTTTTCTTTTTTTTTTTTTTTTAAATACTGATATTTAGCTACATTTAACCTAGAATAAATCCATATTATTTCTCCTGTCAACATCCCTTTTTTTAAGAAAATACAAAACGCAGAACGACGAATGAGATAGCACATGAAAGGATTTTGAACAGGCTAATGACATTGCACACTTAACATTTCGTTGAAACATATTTTTGATTAAAATTTGCTGATAATTAAAAATTAAATCGGCATTGTTTTCATAAAAGAAATGAAAGGTTTTTCTCAAAATATTGTTGCCCAAAAAATAAAATACCACATTATAGGATGCTCAGCAATTATAATAAAAAACACCGCACGGGTTTATTTTATATTTATGATTAAAAAGCGAAATGGAAATTGAAATGTTTAGATTTATATTTCTATGTCCCATGTTTTTCCCGAAGCGGATGACGTCATCCTCTAATGCAGTTAAAATACGATTGTTAATTTTTTTTCTCGCGCGTGCCTTTAGCAATCTTGTATCAGTTTTACTCTAACTTTGATGGAATAAATTAAATGATATTCTGCCTAGACTAACAACTAAATTTTGTTTGCAGATATTTTTTTCTTTGCTTTTTCTTTAGAAGTTTAAACCTGCATCTAATAAATATTACATATTGAGAAAAAATGGTACTTCTCTATTATCCCGTCGACCACTTTTCATAACAAAAAACTGGAAATCATTGGAATATCAAAATAAATAAATAAATAAAATATAAGATTTTAAGGACACAATTGTTATTTTAATTAATGAAATAACTAATAAATCAGTAAAACATAATGAAAAATACACGCAAATGTCGAATTAAAAACCACTTGATGACGTAACAAACACGTATAATACTTCTGACATCAAGTAAATGGGACTGCATTTTTGGCGTTTAATCTTACAATTTGGCAATAGTTTTTTGTTATGAAAAGTGGTTGACAGCATAATAGAGAAGTACCTAAAAAATATTAGATTTCAGTGCGAAATCCTCGCACGGGCCCTCTGGTAATGTTTTATTGAGGTGCGAAGTGACTTCCAGTCACGAATATTTCTGAAAGGGTTATTATTTGTATTTCCAAAAACAGATTACACCATTCTAGAAAAGAAGGTGACCACTTTATGTGAGTATTTTTTGCTTTTCCTTTTCCTTAAAAGTAAGGCTGATGCGAGCTTCGGAAAACGGTAGAGAAAAAACAACGAAAAAGACGTTTTGAAAATATTTTTTGAAAGGATTATTATTTTTGAAAGGAGTTGCACAGTTATAAAGAAAAAAATACGTGGATGTGATGTGGTGTCTTTCAATTTTTTTTTTTTTTTTTTGGTACTTCGAATAGTTAACCTAGCGTACGCTGTGAAATATTTGAAAAAAATGGAGCCGCTTTCCTCTTTTCAGTTCATCAGTGCTAGCCAGTTCCGGAACTGTCGGTTCGCACTATTTAAAAAAAAAAAGCATATATTTCATGAGAAATCGTTGTGGTTTTTAATTAATAAGTTTCATAATTATAAAAAAAAATTAATTTTTCAGCCTCAGGTGCATCAGTTCCTACCTTGGACTATCCTCACCCAAGTTTTCAGACCTCTACGTGTGGTAGATTCACTAACCATCGCAGACACTCACACGAACAAACTCTTTGATAGCGTTGTGGGGAATGGATTGATTATTTGGGAAGAAATTCGCTAATGGGAGGCTCTATAACCAGAATCTTCCCTTTATTTCTTGATTCCAGAATCCCTTTGAGTCTTTCCTTTCTTTATGAATATTTATTCATTCTCACGTAGATATGTTCTGCCATGAGTCATTTGGCGTCCATAATTCAGAAATAGAGAAGGAGAGTATAATTTATTATAAAAGGTGTACTTAAAAGTATTTTAAAATACACATATGTCCTTATAACACATTGCAAAATTTTAATTTATATATTTTTTTTCTTTCAGAAATTGAAATTATTATATAATATTTTCTTCGGGAAGAAACCCTCCTTTGATCTGACGACGAAGGTTGCAGCAGCTTTGTTTAAAGACTTAATAAGCAAGATAAATCAAAAGAGTGTGAAATATATCAACTGAAGCAGCCAACTTTCTGGATCTGAAATGTCCAGTTTTCCAAGCGTTTTATCACCCATCGATAGAGCCACACAGAAAAATCGAAAGTACTGGAAACTACAAGAAATTCTCCCTAAATACGAGCTATTTCCAGTTACAGTGGCATTCGATATCAGGCACCATTCATGGATGTATTGTAGTGGTTTCATTGATATGGCTCATTATAGAAAGTTTCCTGTTTTCCGTTCTAGTGAATGGTTTGAAATAGATGTCATTGATCTGATGAGAGGCACTGAGTTCGACGTGCGGGTAGGCATTGTAAGGAAATCTGGAAAAGAAGTTGTTGTGTCAAACGCGGAAGTAATATCGTCTGAAAAGTATACTGCAGTCATTCGATTGATCCACCGTTCGAAACTTCATAAGATCATGCATTCGTATAAGGAATTGGAGTTTTTCGTGGCGATAGACGAAAAAGACGAAGAAAGAAAAGGGAAAAACAAATTTTGTAAGTAATTCTATTCTTTATGTACTCAAATATTATAAATCTTATATTATAATCTTAAAATAGTTTCATATATATATATATATATATATCATCATCATCATCATCAACCGTTTTCATTGTTTCTGGATGTAGGTCTTCCCCAGATTTTTTTTCCATTGTTGCCTGTCTAGTGCTTTTAGTCATCCAATTAACACCTGCCACTTTTCCGATTTCGTCACTTCATCTTACTTGAAGTTGTCTTCTTCTTGGTCGTTTTACATCTCTGGGATACCACTGTAGTGTGCTTGTGCTTCATCTATTGTCTTCTCTTCTTGCAATGTACCCATCCCATTTCCATTTTAGCCATTTAATTCTCTCAATGATGTCAAAAACTTTCGTCTGACTTCTTATCCAAGTTATTCTGTTTCTGTCTCTTCTGGTTATGCCTAGCATACATATTTCCATACTTCAATGTGTTGTTTGTAATCTTTGTACCATCCGTTTTGTTAGCGTCTATGTTTCTGCTCCATAAGTTAGTGCAGGCAGAATACATTGGTTAAACACCTTTATTTTCAAGCAAAGACGCATGTTACGCGTCAGAATGATATTGTTCTTACCAAAAGCACTCCGTCCATTTCTTATTCTTCTATTGATTTCATTCATGATACTGTTGTCCGATGACATTTCTTGTCCAAGATACACATAACTTTCTTTGCCCTTTTTAATCTCAGTGTTGTTGTAGACGATTTTCTTTTTTGATGCAAATGAATTGAACATCACCTTAGTCTTTTCCAAATTTATTTTTAATCCCACATCTCTTTACATCTCTGGGATACCACTGTAGTGTGTTTGTGCTTCATCTATTGTCTTCTCTTCTTGCAATGTGCCCATCCGATTTCCATTTTAGCCATTTAATTCTCTCAATGATGTCAAAAACTTTCGTCTGACTTCTTATCCAAGTTATTCTGTTTCTGTCTCTTCTGGTTATGCCTAGCATACATATTTCCATACTTCAATGTGTTGTTTGTAATCTTTGTACCATCCGTTTTGTTAGCGTCGATGTTTCTGCTCCATAAGTTAGTGCAGGCAGAATACATTGGTTAAACACCTTTATTTTAAAGCAAAGACGCATGTTACGCGTCAGAATGATATTGTTCTTACCAAAAGCACTCCGTCCATTTCTTATTCTTCTATTGATTTCATTCATGATACTGTTGTCCGATGACATTTCTTGTCCAAGATACACATAACTTTCTTTGCCCTTTTTAATCTCAGTGTTGTTGTAGACGATTTTCTTTTTTGATGCAAATGAATTGAACATCACCTTAGTCTTTTCCAAATTTATTTTTAATCCCACATTAATGCTAGCTTCTGCCAACCTTAGTTTTCACAATTCAGCTTTTTGAAAATATTTTCTAAGACAGCAGTAAAAAGCTTAGGCGAAATGGTGTCTTCTTGTCTTACTTCTCTTCCAAGCTTGATATTCGCTTTTTCTTTGTTGCATTGTTCCTTTGTAATATATATATATATATATATATATATATATACAGCATGCCCACTAAAGTCCCTTTCTCCCTCTAAACTTCGGAACGGCTGCTGCTATATTTATAAAAGTAGTGTCTAGGTTTAGTAAAATAGCCATGCGCTACACAATGAACGCGCCACCTGGTGGAATGTTGAGGAGTTAGCATTCCTATCTCGAAAACGGAAAGAGATAGAGAAAAAAAGTGATATACAAAGTTGTAGAGCATCATCGATTTAGTACGAAAAGACACATTGTGGACATTAATGCGAAGAATAGAACGGTTAAAACAGGCATTTGTCTTTTCGTGATTTCCTACACTGTGGCGTGACAAAACGATCTTAGAAAGAAAAAAAGCAACTAGTTATAATAATATACCTTTATTTTAGATTTTCAAACTTCTCACCGTCAGCTGCAATGCATATTTGGATGTTTGTTTGAATTTCACGTTGCACACGTTGGAGCATAGATGGTGACACGTTGGCACAAGCGTCCGTAAAAGCGTCGTTTAATGTCCTGCAATGTTTGTGGAGGGGTCGCACAGACCTCCTGTTTCATAACTCGTTGTTTATTTCTTTCTAAGATCGTTTTGTCTCGTCACAGTGTAGAAAATTACAAAAAAACAAATGCGCGTTTTAACCGTTCTATTCTTCGCATTAATGTCCACAAGGTCTCTTTTCGTACTAAATCGATGATACTATACAACTTTGTAACGCACTTTTTTTCTCTATCTCTTTAAGTTTTCGAGATAGGAATGCTAACTCCGCAGCATTCCACCAGGTGGCGCTGTAGGCGGTTTCATTGTGTAGCGCATGGCTACTTTATTATACCTAGACACCTCTTTTATAAATATAACAGCAGCCGTTTCGAAGTTAAGAGGCTGGCAAGGGACTTTAGTAGGCATACTGTATATATATATATATATATATATACCAGGGTTGGACTTCTTCCAGGACAGTGGAGGAAACTTGAAAAAATAGGAAGAAACTTGAAGAGATGGAAAAAAACTGGAAGAAACCAACAGCAAACAAAACAGATGCTCAAAATTAAAATATATTAACTGTATAAAAGGATTAAATTCAAAACCTAATTATATGAGATTTAAATCGGAAACTTTAATTAATATTAAAATTATTATTTATGAAAAAATGTTATTTTTTAATAACATTTTTTCATTGTTTTCATTTCTGCAAAAAAAAAAAAAAAAAAAAAAAAAAAAAAAAAAAAAAAAAAAAATCTACCTACCAATTTTTTATTACTTAAAAATGCAATATTTTAAAAACTATTGTGCAGCACTTAAAATAAACAAATTTGTAATTATGTATAGTTGTAGCATGCATATCTCAATGCTGATTTTAAAAGATAAATGTTCTAAAAAATAAAGTCTACGGGTATGCCAAAATTCTTTTAAACTCTCCACGTTCTGCAGAATCATTTATTTAAAGCAGTTTCAGTCTACAGTAGGTAAATGATCCACATACTACACTGGTGAAAACAATTAAAGGGACAAACTGTTTTTTTTAAAAACAAGACAAAATAAGTTATGCCTAAACGCAAATAAGGTATCAGATGATAGTTAAGCTCTTCGTGGATACACCTGCCACGCGGTGGTCTGTGTCGTCATAAAGAAGTGGCGCTGTGATCGCATTTGTGTAGAGGTACCTGATTTTCTCGCCGAAGCTTGTAGCGTAAGGACGTTTTGAAACATCGTAGCATAACCCAATCTTTGTTTTTTGAATTTCTTCGTTTACCCGTCATTAGTATGGCTAGTTGTCATTGTCGAGATGATGCCACAAGATGACGGATAGGTGGAAGACTCGAGGCTGGCCAATCACAGGTTATTTGTTGCAAGGACGTCGGGGTTCCGAGAAATATGGTGTCCTCTCTGTGGAAACAGTTCACAGAGATAGGAACAGTGGTCCGCCGACCTGGCCAATGCCGAAAAAGGGCAACAACGCCGGTTGAAGACTGTTATTTGAGACTTCTAGCCAAAATTGATAGATCCGCGACAGCAACACAACTGTCGTGTCACCTGTATAATGCAACAGGAACATCCATTTCAGGGATAACAGTCACCCAGAGACTTAATGCAGGTGGCCTGTATGTTAGGCGCCCTGCCGTCTGCCTCCCTTTGACTGTGAACCACAAAAATGCCCGTCTAGCACGGTGCCGAGAACACCTCTCTTGGACAGAGGATAGTTGGGGGCGGGTTCTCCTCAGTGATGAGTTGTGACTCAGTCTGAACAGCGACTCGAGACGTGTTCTCATCTGGAGAGAACCGGGGAGTCGATATCAACCCTTTAATATTGTCGAAAAGGACCACTATGGCGAAGGTGGTCTGATGGTCTGGCCAGGCATCATGGCAGACAGGCGTACCGACCTTATTGTGTTCGATAGAGATAATACGATAGAGATAATACGATAGAGATACATCTTATAAGTAACTACCATGCCAAATTTCATGTTTCTAGCTCCTTCAGTATAAAAAAAAAATTAAAATTTTGGAATGTTTTTCGCTTTTGCACCTCCCTGTGATAGTGGCACCAACATAAAATATAGCCTATGTTACAGCAGGGACTGTCACCACCAATTTGCTACCATTACTTTTGAAAAGGGTTGGTAGTTCCAGAGATTCCATAGAAATTATAATTTAGAATGTTTTTAGAGCGCTTTTTGCTGATCTAACCCTTTTAAATTTCGAATTTTTTTAGAATTTGTTCTTAGAGAGCATTTACATCTTATAAGTAACTACCATGCCAAATTTCATGTTTCTAGCTGGGGTAGTGGCACCAACATAAAATATAGCCTATGTTACAGCAGGGACTGTCACCGCCAATTTGCTACCATTACTTTTGAAAAGGGTTGGTAGTTCCAGATATTCCATAGAAATTGTAATTTAGAATGTTTTTAGAGCGCTTTTCGCTCATCTCACCCTTTCAAATTTCGATTTTTTTAGATTTTGTTCTTAGAGAGCATTTACATCTTATAAATAACTACCATGCCAAATTTCATGTTTCTAGTTGGGGGTAGTGGCACCGACATAAAATATAGCCTATGTTAGAGCAGGGACTGTCACCATCAATTTTCTACTATCACTTTTGAAACCAGTTCTGTAGTTCCAGAGATTCCATAGAAATTGTAATTTAGAAAGTGTTTAGAACGCTTTTCGCTCTACTCACCCTTTTAAATTTCTAATTTTTTTAGAATTTGTTTTTAGAGAGCATTTACAACTTATAAGTAACTACCATGCTAAATTTCACGTTTCTAACATCTTCAGTATTAAAAAAAAATCAAATTTTAGAACGTTTTTCGTTTCTGCACCCCCCTGGGGGTAGTGGCACCGACATAAAATGTAGCCTATGTTATTGCACGGACTGTCACCACCAATTTCCTACCATAACCTTTAAAAAAGGTTCGATAGTTCCAGAGATTCCATTGAAATTGTAATTTAGAATGTTTTTAGATCGCTTTTTGCTGATCTAACCCTTTTAAATTTCGAATTTTTTTAGAATTTGTTCTTAGAGAGCATTTACATCTTATAAGTAACTACCATGCCAAATTTCATGTTTCTAGCTGGGGTAGTGGCACCAACATAAAATATAGCCTATGTTACAGCAGGGACTGTCACCACCAATTTGCTACCATTACTTCTGAAAAGGGTTGGTAGTTCCAGATATTCCATAGAAATTGTAATTTAGAATGTTTTTAGAGCGCTTTTCGCTCATTTCACCCTTTCAAATTTCGATTTTTTTAGAATTTGTTCTTAGAGAGCATTTACATCTTATAAATAACTACCATGCCAAATTTCATGTTTCTAGTTGGGGGTAGTGGCACCGACATAAAATATAGCCTATGTTAGAGCAGGGACTGTCACCATCAATTTTCCACTATCACTTTTGAAACCAGTTCTGTAGTTCCAGAGATTCCATGGAAATTGTAATTTAGAAAGTTTTTAGAACGCTTTTCGCTCTACTCACCCTTTTAAAATTCTAATTTTTTTAGAATTTGTTCTTAGAGAGCATTTGCAACTTATAAGTAACTACCATACTAAATTTCACGTTTCTAACATCTTCAGTATTAAAAAAACCAAATTTTAGAATGTTTTTCGTTTCTGCACCCCCCTGGGGGTACTGGCACCGACATAAAATGTAGCCTACGTTATTGCAGGGACTGTCACCACCAATTTGCTACCATAATCTTTATAAAGGGTTCCATAGTTCCAGAGATTCCATTGAAATTGTAATTTAGAATGTTTTTAGATCGCTTTTTGCTGATCTAACCCTTTTAAATTTCGAATTTTTTTAGAATTTGTTCTTAGAGAGCATTTACATCTTATAAGTAACTACCATGCCAAATTTCATGTTTCTAGCTCCTTCAGTATTAAAAAAAAAATCAAAATTTTAGAATGTTTTTCGCTCTTGCACCTCCCTGTGATGGTGGCACCAACATAAAATATCGCCTATGTTACAGCAGGGACTGTCACCACCAATTTTCTACAATTACGTTTGAAAAGGGTTGGTAGTTCCAGAGATTCCATAGAAAGTGTAATTTAGAATGTTTTTGAGCGCTTTTCGCTCATCTCACCCTTTTAAATTTCGATTTTTTTAGAATTTCTTCTTAGAGAGCATTTACATCTTATAAGTAATTACCATGCTAAATTTCATGTTTCTAACACCTTCATTATAAAAAAAATCGAAATTTTAGAACGTTTTTCGCGCCCCTACACCCTTCTTTGAGTAGTGGCAGCGACATAAAATATATCGTATGTTGGAGGAGCGACTGTCACCATCAATTTTCGACCATCACTTTTGAAAACGGTTCTGTAGTTCCAGAGATATCATTGAAATTGTAATTTAGAATGTTTTTGGAACGCTTTTCGTTCATCTCATCCTTTTAACGGGGCACATACCCTTTAAACAGATGAAAAATTTGATTTCGGAGACAAATATTTAAAGTGGCCCCATGCACTCATTTTTACACTAAATACCTCAGTTTTTTTTTTTTTTTTTTTTTTGGTGAATACTGTAATACTTTCTCCATGCAATATAATATATAATTTGTATTAAACACGGTATAATTAATTAAAATTAATTATTCCTTAATGTCTGTTTTTTTTTAATTAATGAAAAATTATATAGCTTGCGCGCATGATTTTAAAAGATCTATACACTCTAGAGCTTTGAAACTTTTAATATAAGTTTAAAAACATTACAAAAATAAAATGAACTAAAATCTAATGAATAAACAAAAAATTTCTATTTTTTTTTCAAAAAAAAAAAAAGAAAATTTTTATCATTTTTGTCACTCAAATACCCATACATTCAATAATTTTTGTTAAATTTCTTAGATTTTAGTTCAATTTGAAGAAAATGATCTAGTAAAGATATATATAAAGTTTCGAATCATTACCTTTAATACATTTTGAGTTATCATGCGCGCAAGTAAAAAAATATCGATTTTGAGGAAAATCAATTTAAACATAAATATTGTATTAAAAATTCTTAAATAACATCTACAATGCAGCTATTGCTATTTAAAATTTCTATATTGTTGTAGGATAAACATGTGAAGGAATTAAGATGATTACATATGCATGAAATTTATTATGAACTCTAAAACGAGAAATTATAAGTCGGTATATAACATGAGAAAATTCAAATTAAATATTAATGTTACATTAAAAACATTTTTAAGGTATAAACAACTCAAATATTGTTATTTAAAGTTGATATATTTCTATAAAATACATATTTGTAAGAATTAGATTTATTACCTATGTTTAAAATTTAATATCACATTCAAATGTTGAAAATTTTTCACGAAACTCGAGAACGGCACGACATTTGAGATTGCTATTTAAATTTTATACTTTTGTATTTAAAAACATTTTCAAGGTATAAACAACTCAAATACTGTTATTTAATGTTGATATATTTCTATAAAATACATATTTGTAACAATTAGAATTATTACGAAGATTTAAAATTTAATATCACGTTCAAATGTTGAAAACATTTCACAAAACTCGAGAACGACACATTTGAGATTGTGATTTAAATCTTACTTTTGTACTTAAAGTACTGTAAGATATATAATATTTTAAAACGAATTATAATTTCTGTTCATATTAAAATTAATATAGCAAAGTAATAAAGTACAACCTCTTGCTTCAAAATTAACTGCTCCAAATATGAAGATATTTTTCAATTAATGCAAAAGTATACAACTTGCGCGCATGATTTAAAAATATCTATACACTCTAGAACTTTAAAACTTTTAATATAAGTTTAAAAACATTACAAAAATAAAATGAACTAAAATCTAATAAATAAACAAAAAATTTCTAAAGTTTTTTGATTTAAAAAGAAAATGAAAATTTTGATCATTTTTGTCACGCGAATGCCCATACATTCAATAATTTTTGTTAAATTTCTTAGATTTTAGTTCAATTTGAAGAAAATGATCTAGTAAAGATATATATAAAGTTTCGAATCATTACCTTTGATACATTTGGAGTTATCATGCGCGTAAGTAGAAAAATAACGATTTTGAGGAAAATCAATTTGAACATAAATGCTGTATTAAAAATTCTTAACCAATATGTACAATGCAGCTATTGCTATTTAAAATTTCTATATTGTTGTAGGATAAACATATGAAAGAATTAAGATCATTACACATGTATAAAATTTATTATAAGCTCCAAAACGTGAAATTATTAGTCAGTATATAACATGAGAAAATTAAAATTAAATATTAATGTTATATTAAAAACTCATTTACAATTTAAATTAGTATAAATAATCTGGAAAAGTCTAATATTAGGGGAAAAGGTGAAAATATTTTGGTACTTTTTGTTAGCCAAGGCGCCAGTGATATATGTACATATATAAATATATATGTATGTACATACATGTATGTGTATATACATAGATGTATGTATATGTATCATATATGTGTATATATAAATGTGTGTGTATCATATATGTGTATATATATACATGTATATGTATCACTGGCGCCCGGCTAACTGAAAAGTACCAATATTTTTAATGTAATCGTTAAAGTTATCGTTTTTTTTTTTTTTTTTTTTTTTTTGGTAAATGAACTATTCATATTGGTAACATAATCTTATACAAGTATTAAAATTACTATAGGATATAAATAACCACTGGTAACTTATTTAAAATTTAAATTATCTTATAAAGTTTAATATCTTACAATTTGTTGTTTACCTTACTTACTTTTAAAATCCACCTGCAGAATACATTTCACCTTCAATATTTTTTAGTGATTCGTTTTTTGCTGTTTTAGAACGTTTTCTCAATTTCCTTTGCTCTTTAGTTTGCATACTTGATTTTCTCTCTGAAGAAGCTATACGTTTATTATCTATTCTTTCAAATCCGTTAATCGAAAAATTGCAAGAAGTAATTGCAATGAAACCATTATGTCATGCCGTCCTTGACAACCTTCATTAAACAATATTGTAGCTTCATTTGTTGCAATATGTACAATTGTTTTTCCCGATTCTGTAGTTTTGGGGCAAAATTTCCGAATCATAGCATTCAAGCTTTCATTTGGGTTTTGTGTTCGCCTTCCCAAACAACGTTTTAAAAGTGACGGTTGTGACAGATCATTAAACACTGGTTTGATTGCTTCCATTACCACAGAAGGGATAGGGGATTTATGATTGTATGAAATGCCTTCTAAACGTGATTTGTTGTACTTACACCAGGTGTCAACATTTTTGGGGCAAAAATCATGAATTGGATTATCATTCGATGATATTTTGTGATAAAATATCGCTCAAATTGCTTTACGCATTTCAATCAAAGAAGCTTTATGTTCTCTGATGGCGTTGCCATAGTAGCTTGTTATTTCATCAATAAAGTTGTCAGTTAATCGCCCTTTACCACCCAGTGTTTTTCCATCACTCAATTTTTTCTTTTCTTGCTTCAGCTTTCTTAGACGGGTCCCCATACGCTTCTGAACGTGTCCAACACATTCGACTTTTTCGATAGTTACATTCCCATAAGGTTTTGCATTACACACTGAAGGAAATGATTTTGTGTCACCGTCCCCGATGTATTTCAAATATTTTACACCACGTGTTTCCTCGGATCTTAAAAATATTCTGACCATACCGTCAACTTCCATCTTTCCTGCAGAACCAAAATGGTTTCGATTACATTCGTGTTCTTCAGAATAATCACGCTTTTTACAATACGAGGACATCACCTCAGTGTGAATTACTTTCCCACTTTCGGCTCCAATTATCGTACACACACCTGTAAGTGATGTATGGCCACGAGTCTTCCATGTACCATCACCACTTACAGTAACGGACAAAGAAGAATTTGACAATATAGCTTCAGTCTGGGCTGCTTTCTTCATCGACATTTCTGCAGTTTCTGATGTCACTTTTAATATTTTATTTACAGTGACAGAGTATGATTTTTGAGCAATAGGTGGTGGGAGATCCATGCCACAGCAAAAAGTCTCCATTCCTGCTCTGCCTTGTCCAATCATTCTCATAAAATCGGTAAACCTTCTATTGATTTCAGGAATATTTTTTCTACTGCCTAACATTGTGCAATTTCTGAAAGTTTTTACAGAACACTTACAGGTCATTTCAAATTTAGATGACAGTCCAAACAGTGACGACTCACTTAGCACAATATCACCCTTACAGAATTTACGAGATAAGTTTTGTTGTATAAAATTAATCAATAAATTTATATCAAACAATCTGTATCCTTCAAAATTAGGTGTTCTAAAAACACTTTCTTGTGCAGGAGGTAAAACATCCAACTTTAATTTTTTGCTTGATGCACTAATGTGTTGATAAGTTTTCACATTAGTAAAACGACTGCCAGAAAACTTTCGTTTTTTAGGACGAGTCCCAGACTCTAGCTTCACATTTTCGGACATAATAATGAACGAAAATAAACTAGAAAAAAAATTAATAATATAAAACTAGTAAAATACACTCTGAACAAAAAGCTTACTCTCAAATGAAACGGAATCGAATTATAACGCTGAAAAGCACATGTAAACAAGCTTTCAACTGCAGATATTACGAAAGCCGGAAGTAGAGATGTTTCCGTAATTCTGTTTCTCCAAAAGAATTAATAATTCATGGAGTTTGCGATAAGAGGAGAAGCAAAATCTGCAGCTTTCAAAACGTAAACAAACACACCGCCATGGAGACTCCATGCATACCGCCGTGATGACAGAATCAGCTGACTCAAGTGGATCTTTAATTCGCGTGAAACGAACCAAAGCTGTTTTACATTTTTTACTATAACGAGAGTAATTTTACGAATATTTTAATGCGGTTTGTGGCAAATTGTTCAGAAAAAAATTAGCTATCAAATGAATTAAAAAACAAAAAATCGATATTTTCAAAATTTTAAAGGATTTGTGTCTCCTTAAATTTCAAATATTTTAGAATTTGTTCTTAGAGAGCATTTACATCTTATAAGTAACTACCATACTAAATTTAATTTTTATAACACATTCAGTATAAAAAAATTTCGAAATTTTAGAACGTTTTTCGCTCTTGCACCTCCCTATGACAGTGGCACCGACATAAAATATAGCCTATGATACAGCAGGGACTGTCACCACCAATTTGCTACCGTAACTTTTGTAAAGGGTTCGATAGTTCCAAGGATTCCATTGAAATTGTAATTTAGAATGTTTTTAGATCGCTTTTTGCTGATCTAAACCTTTTAAATTTCGAATTTTTTTAGAATTTGTTCTTAGAGAGCATTTACATCTTATAAGTAACTACCATGCCAAATTTCATGTTTCTAGTTGGGGGTAGTTCCACCGACATAAAATATAGCCTATGTTAGAGCAGGGACTGTCACCATCAATTTTCCACTATCACTTTTGAAACCAGTACTGTAGTTCCAGAGATTCCATAGAAATTGTAATTTAGAATGTTTTTAGAACGCTTTTCGCTCTACTCACCCTTTTAAATTTCTAATTTTTTTAGAATTTGTACTTAGAGAGCATTTACAACTTATAAGTAACTACCATGCTAAATTTCATGTTTCTAACATCTTCAGTATTAAAAAAACCAAAATTTAGAATGTTTTTCGTTTCTGCACCCCCCTGGGGGTAGTGGCACCGACATAAAATGTAGCCTATGTTATTGCAGGGACTGTCACCACCAATTTGTTACCATAACTTTTGTAAAGGGTTCGATAGTTCCAGAGATTCCATTGAAATTGTAATTTAGAATGTTTTTAGATCGCTTTTTGCTGATCTAACCCTTTTAAATTTCGAATTTTTTTAGAATTTGTTCTGAGAGAGCATTTACATCTTATAAGTAACTACCATGCCAAATTTTACGTTTCTACTTGGGGGTAGTGGCACCGACATAAAATACAGCCTATGTTAGAGCAGGGACTGTCACCATCAATTTTCCACTATCACTTTTGAAACCAGTTCTGTAGTTCCAGAGATTCCATAGAAATTGTAATTTAGAATGTTTTTAGAGCGCTTTTCGCTCATCTCACTCTTTTAAATTTCGATTTTTTTAGAATTTCTTCTTAGAGAGCATTTATATCTTATAAGTAACTACCATGCTAAATTTCATGTTTCTAACACCTTCTGTATAAAAAAAATCGAAATTTTAGAACGTTTTTCGCGCTCCTACACCCTTCTGGGAGTAGTGGCAGCGACATAAAATATAGCCTATGTTGGAGGAGCGACTGTCACCATCAATTTTCGACCATCACTTTTGAAACCAGTACTGTAGTTCCAGAGATTCCATTTTTTTAGAATTTGTTTTTAGAGAGCATTTACATCTTATAAGTAACTACCATGCCAAATTTCATGTTTCTAGCTCCTTCAGTATAAAAATAAAAATAAAAATTTTAGAATGTTTTTCGCTCTAGCACCTCCCTGTGATAGTGACACCAACATAAAATATAGCCTACGTTACAGCAGGGACTGTCACCACCAATTTGCTACCATTACTTTTGAAAAGGGTTGGTAGTTCCAGAGATTCAATAGAAATTGTAATTTAGAATGTTTTTAGAGCGCTTTCCGCTCATCTCACCCTTTCAATTTTCTATTTTTTTAGAATTTGTTCTTAGAGAGCATTTACATCTTATAAATAACTACCATGCCAAATTTCATGTTTCTAGTTGGGGGTAGTGGCACCGACATAAAATATAGCCTATGCTAGAGCAGGGACTGTCACCATCAATTTTCCACTATCACTTTTGAAACCTGTTCTGTAGTTCCAGAGATTCCATAGAAATTGTAATTTAGAATGTTTTTAGAACGCTTTTCGCTCATCTCACCCTTTTAATTTTTGAATTTCTTTAGAATTTGTTCTTAGAGAGCATTTACATCTTATAAGCAACTACCATGCTAAATTTTTTGTTTCTAACACCTTTAGTATTAAAAAAATCGAAATTTTAGAACGTTTTTCGTTTCTGCACCTCCCTGTGGGTAGTGGCAGCGACATAAAATATAGCCTACGTTGGAGCAGGGACTGTCACCATCAATTTGCCACCATCACTTTTAAAAACGGTTCTGTAGTTCCAGAGATTCCATAGAAATTGTAATTTAGAATGTTTTTGGAATGCTTTTCGTTCATCTCACCCTTTTAAGTGTCTAATTTTTTTTAGAATTCGTTTTTAGAGCGCATTTACATCTTATAAGTAACTACCATGCCAAATTTCCTGTTTCTAGCTCCTTCAGTATAAAAAAAAATCGAAATTTTAGAATGTTTTTCGCCCTTGCACCTCCCTGTGATAGTGGCACCAACATAAAATATAGCCTATGTTAGAGCAGGGGCTGTCACCAGCAATTTGCTACCATTACTTTTGAAAAGATTTGGTAGTTCCAGAGATTCCATAGAAATTGTAATTTAGAATGTTTTTAGAGCGCTTTTCGCTCATCTCACCCTTTTCAATTTCGATTTTTTTAGAATTTCTTCTTAGAGAGCATTTACATCTTATAAGTAACTACTATGCTAAATTTCATGTTTCTAACACCTTCAGTATAAAAAAAATCGAAATTTTAGAACGTTTTTCGCTCCTACACCCTTCTGGGAGTAGTGGCAGCGACATAAAATATAGCCTATGTTAGAGCAGGGACTGTTACCATATATTTTCCACTATCACTTTTGAAACCAGTTCTGCACTGCAAATAAAGGAGTCTTAAAGTAAAACAAAAAAAACGACTGAAAAAGCATTTAAGACACGTAAATGTCTTAATATAGAGCTAAGACATAATAGATATCTTATTTTAAGACACGTGTGCCTTAATCAGCTGGTGGTAAAAATGAACCAATAGGGTTTTTATGGCCAGTGTCTTAATATGGTAAAATGTCTAAATTAAGACATAACGTTAGTGCTGTTGATGACATCTCAATTGAGAAGGGAGGGAGGGCAGGAAAAGCAGATGCAGTGATGACCATAAGAGATATGGACGGCGTTATTACATGACGGCATAATGCATTCACAAATTTAACTAGTAAATCTACAGATCAGGAGCCTCAACGTCAGCTCTGAAAGTCAATGTTTTTTAATCTCATTTCTCATAATATTTAACATCTTATAATACGCAAATTAAATTTTTTAAATTATTACATGTATATTTATACGCATATAAAATAATTCGAAGGTTTCAGAAATTAGGAACATTAAATTAAACACGGTTTATGCAATAATATTCTGACATTCTTATGAACTTCTTATCTTATTTTTTAGGTAAAAAAATACATTTCTTCAGGGGGGCTCTGCCCCCCTGAACCCCCCGTAATCTTATTAAATTTATATTCGTGGTTTCCTATTGTTTGTGTGAATGATTCTAGTACATATTGGATTTCGTTCTACACATTGGTTTTATTATGAAAAGCAAAAATTTCGAAAATAATTTCATGTAATACCTAAATAGCAATATTTACTTACCTTCCAACCACGAAGCACTCGCATCTGATAGATAAGTTGAATAATATCTCGTGTACAAAATCAACTTATGGAAATGTAAACTGAATCTACTATATATTCACTTATCTATTTCAGAAATCTAGTATTATTACAATTTTTGTTTCGGAAAAACAGTTTTGATGGCCATTGTACAATATTTATTTGACCTTAGTACATCCTGATTTAATTCGATGGCAATAGCATACTAAAATCTCCCAAAAATAGGCTTATTTGGAAACTTTTAAACATGAAAACTTTTATTGTGTAATCCTTCATAATCGTGCCCACTGCCAATTCACTAAATAGCAATCTTGATTTGGCGCTATAAAGTATTTTTTGTGATAACTTTTTATGATCTCAGTTACCAATAATTGTGCTATTTCAGGCTGTATGGATTCGTTTTACTACGCTAATTTCTTTAGATTAACTACCTCGTTGTATGAGATATTATACATTATATTTTTAAAATAATACTAATTTTCAACCACGAAAAATCCGCATCTCTTCCAGAAAATTAATAATATCTCATATAAAAATGTTTGGGCTATCATTCTATAGTAGTTAAAAGGTAACTTGTACCAAAATAAATTCTCATTTATTTCCATAAAATATAAAATCACTAAATAATATTTTATTTTGCGAATAAAATATTGTAGCAAAATCGTCTGAGTTACTTGAATTTTATCATTTTGATATTCTTTAAACATGGTTGTTAGGTTACGGTTAAATTGAAAAGGAAAATAAAAATGAATGCATTTTAATATTTGCAAAAAATGATAAAATAAAAGTATTATATTATTAGAACAGATGTATAAAATTGCACCAAAAATTATACACCTAATTTAAAAAATCTGACGAATGTATAAACAAAATTTCAAATTAATTTGAATAATTTAACACCTGACTTGATAAATTTTAGCCTTCATAACTTACCGTTTAAATACATTAATCAAATGCGACATTTTATTTTCAACGACTGAAAAATTTCAAAATCGTCTGAAATCCCATAGGAAAGCATTATGATCAGAAAAGAAATGTTCTATATTTTCCGAACGAATGAACCAAATGTAACTAAAAACTATACAGCTAATTCCGGGTATCTCACCAATATACCTACCAAAAATCAAACTAATCGGATCATTTTTACGGCAGTTATCGCGGAACAGACAGACAGACAAACAGACAGACAGACAGACAAACAGACAGACAGACAGACAGACAGAAACCAAAAACTTTTCGGGTCTCCACAGTGAGCCTCAACTGACGTTTCGGCAATAAATACAACAGCTCCTTGGATTATAAAAGAAAATATTTTTAAAAATGAAAGTGAGTTTTACCTTTATGTTTTCTTATATCTTTGTTTTAATTACGTCACATAATTTCTATTATATATTTGTAAGTTACGAGATTAATTTTCAAGCCACGTGTACAACACGATAAATAGCTTTCAAATCTTTTTCTTTTTATTTTCCAACAAGTTTAGTTATATTTTCTGCATCTATTTAAAGATTTTTGTTTATTGAATGTAATCACTGAGCTTCGCCCCCCCCCCCTCCTACAGATCTTTGGTATTTAAACTAAATAATCAATTAAAATATGAAACCATTTAAAATGGTTCCCAATTTGTGGATTTATAAAATAGGTGTAAAAATTAAAAGGTTCTAAAACATTAAAACCATTTTAAGATGTTAAAAACATTCGTCAGAATTCCGAGCGCTTTCGACCAGAACCTGGCCATCTTCAAAGGAAATGAGAAAAAATTCTGTAACCTCCAGATCCAGAATGTAACCTGTTTAAATAGCCGAAGGCGAAACCACATATGGAGAAGGAAGGGGAAAAGGGGGGATGGACTAGTCTATTGAGCGAGGTGAGTTATTCCAACCCAAATGTACCATTAACACCAAGTAGATTATACCAGATTTTTGGTATATTGTATGATAACATATCATTACAGGATTTCCCACCACTTTTCAGAATTTCCACTGACCCCCTCAGTATAACTGTAGTATAGTCGTTCATTTGCGCAATAATCTTTACTTTACTAAAATATATATCAATTTCTGTTTTTAAATTTAACTGAGAAAGTGCAGTAGATGGTTTTCCTTTTGCTATGTTTGACGTATGCTCCCTTATGCGGTCTTGTAATTTCCTAGTTGTCATACCTATGTATGTAAATACTTCATTTTTATTTTTGCATTTAAATTGGATGTTATAAATTCCTGCTTTTTCATGCATATCTATGGGGTCAATTTTTCTGGTCTGTCAAATGGTTTCATATTTTAATTGATACACAAAAGTGAATTTTGTTACAATTTTAGAATAATTTTTCTACGAGCAGGGAAGACCGAGCTATGCTCGGTCAAAATTAAATTTGAGTTCAAATATCATGACCCATGACCAAAATGACCCACTAATCGAATTTTCTCGAGCATATGATCTAGCCCAACAGTCTTCTCGTGCCCGAAAACCATTGGATGCAAAATTTAGTTTAAATTGAGCCGCTTTTTAGATCTTGACCCACAATGACCCAGAAATGTCCCACTAATGGAATTTTCTCGGACATGTGACCGAACCCAATGATTTTATCGTGCTCGAAACTCGTAGGAAACAAAATTTAATCAAAATCGTTAGAGCCGTTTTTTAGATAAAATTAATTTGACCCGCGTTGACCCAAAAATGACCCACTAATCGAAAGTTCTCGAATATGTGATCCAGCCCAATAGTCTTCTCGTGTCCGAAAACCATTGGATGCAAAATTTAGTGTAAATTGAGCCTATTTTTAGATCTTGACCCAGAAATGACCCACTGATCGAATTTTCTCGAACATGTGGCCTATCCCAATGATTTTCGCGTGCCCGAAACTCGTAAGATACAAAATTTAATCAAAATCGCTAGAGCCGTTTTTTAGATAAAATTAATTTGACCCGCTTTGACCCAAAAATGACCCACTAATCGAAAGTTCTCAAACATGTGACCCAGCCCAATAGTCTTCTCGTGCCCGAAAATAGTCGGATACAAAATTTCGTCAAAATCGTTTGAACCGTTTTTTAGATACAATTAGCTTGACCATAACCCAAAATGACCCACTAATTGAATTTTCTCGAACATGTGACCTAGCCCAACAGTCTTCTCGTGCTCGAAAACCATTGGATGCAAAATTTAGTGTAAATTGAGCCGCTTTTTAGATCTTGACCTACAATGACCCAGAAATGACCCACTAATCGAATTTTCTCGGACATGTGACCTAGCCCAATGATTTTTTCGTGCTCGAAACTCGTAGGACACAAAATTTAATCAAAATCGTTAGAGCCGTTTTTTAGATAAAATTAATTTGACCCGCGTTGACCCAAAAATGACCCACTAATCGAAAGTTCTCGAACATGTGACCCAGCCCAATAGTCTTCTCGTGCTCGAAAATGGTCGGATACAAAATTTCGTCAAAATCGTTTGAACCGTTTTTTAGATACAATTAGCTAGACCATGACCCAAAATGACCCACTAATCGAATTTTCTCGAACATGTGACCTAGCCTAATGGTTTTCTGGTGCCCCAAAACGGTAGGATACGAAATTTCGGCAAAATCGTTAGAGCCGTTTTTAAGATAAATTTTGCATATATATATAACCACACACAAGATTTGCTCGTATTAGAATATATGATATATTTAATGACTTCTGGGGACGTATTATATATTCTGTATATTTAATGACTTATATATATTTAATGACGATTCTGGATACATAATGGAACGATGCAATTTGAAGAAAAAATTCAAAATAGAAAGAATGAGGCTGGATAGGGAAATGATTAATATTAGGTTTTTACAACTCTGCAAGGAGCACAGGGTTATCCCCACATTTTTAAGGAATCGTAATACAGTAATTCAACAAGAAGTTTCTGAGATCGGATATAAATTAGACAGTATTGTCCTGAAGGCATATATTAGAAGCAAGTTTAAACTGATCGATCTTTTGACCAGGAAAGTAAGGGACTTATACAGTGAATTGTCACGGTTTTTAGATAACAGGGATTTTGATGAATTTTTGCGTTTGGTTAACATTTACCAGATAATTCAGAAAAAACAAAAAGAAAGGTCTATTTACGGGAAAATCAATAGACTTAAAGACAAGAAATCCAATAAGGGCTGCAGCAAAAACCAGTACCATATGTTAACCTCACCAATAAGAAAATAGACGGAAAACTGCATAATTGTCTAAGTATGGGACCTAAACAGATGTTTCAGAGAAAAATAGATAGCAAAAGTGTGATAACGAACTGTGAAAAGATCATTAACATTATACCCATTAATAAAAAAAAAAGGAAGTTAGAAGCTTGTTTTTCAATAATGTTCAGAAATACTTAAAAATACCTAGGGTAACGAACGATAAAGATCTAAGTGTAATCAAGCAAATTAAAAATAATCAGGAGGTCACAATTATACAAACGGATAAATCAAATAAACTTGCAATATTACCTACTGCAGATTAAATTGAAAAAAAAGGAGAATTGTATTAGTGAAATTAATTGTTTAAAACTGAAAAAAGATCCAAAATTAACGATTAACAAAAAAACACGAGAAATAATAAAACATGGTACTTGGCCTAGTGAAATGAAAGTTGAACTTATGATTAACAAAACCGCAACTACCCCCCCCCCCGATTAATAGGACGTTTGAAAGTTCATAAACCTGATCTCCCTCTCTGACCTATTGTTTCAAAATATTCAGCACCAACCTATTAAATCGAGAAAGCATTTGTACCACTACTAAAAGTAATGTTACCCCCCACTAAATATGCAATCAACTCTACCATATATTAATCAAACGAATCAAAGATTTTAAAATTGAAGACAATACTATACTTGCAAGTTTTGATAGCAAGTCATTATACCCCTCAATTAATGTATAAGAAGTCAGAAATATTATTGAAGATCAAATCAGCAATAACCCAGTGTATGACGACAACATTAAAAATACTCTTATATCCAGTTTAAATTTAAATACTAATAACAATGTTTTAATTTTTAAAGGAAATTATTATAAGCAAACAGAAGGAGCCCCTACGGGCTCCCCCATCTCCGGTTTATTAGCTGAACTAAAACTGAGACCCTTAGAAAAACAGATTATCTCCACCTCGGATTTAAAACCTGATTTATGGATCAGATATGTCGACGACATACTAATAATTTGAAAGCATGGAATCTCAAATCTGGAAATTTTTTTAAAACATGCCAATAGTTTAGACAACAGAATACAGTTTACAATGGAAATAGAGAAAAATGGGTCATTGCCTTTTCTGGATGTTAAACTAATTAAGTATAACTTAACACATTGTTTAGACAGAAATATTTACAGGAAACCATGCCGATCCAGTAATACAATATCTAATAGCAGTACACTCAGGAAAAAGGAATTGATTAAAACTACAAAACATTTTTGTTGAGTACATTTTGGTTGTTTTAGCAAAATTGGAGTAAAATTGAACCATTTTACTTCAATTAACAAAACATTTTTGCTGACGATACAAATTTTTTTTTTTTGGAATTGCAAAAAAAAGTGGTTTTCAACAAAAAAATTTTTTTTTGTTGATTCAAACAAAATTTTCATTGACCTATATTTAAACAAAATTTTTGTTTAAATATGGGTAAATAAAAATTTTGTTTGAATCAACAAAATTTTTTTTTTTTTTTTTGCAATTCTAAAAAAAATTTTTGTATCGTCAGCAAAAATGTTTTGGAAATTGAAGTAAAATGCTCCAATTTTGCTAAAACAACAAAATGTACTCCAAAAATATGTTTTGTAGTTTTAATCAGTTTCTTTTTCTGAGTGTATAGTACCATTTAATTATAAGAAAGCAGCATATATTTTTTATGTCAGAAGGGCATTTAACGTATGTTCACAAAATTATATAAACGCAGAATTAACCACGATTAAGAAAATTGCAACTCAGAATGGGTGAACTCAATAAAACTTATTAACTCAATAACTCCAAGAACTCAATGAAATTTATTAACCAAGTAATTTATGAATTTAATAACAGAAAAATAATAGCCAAGAATAAAACACAAGTTTCAAAGTTTTGTAGTATAGATTATATCCCCCAACTTTATGAAAGAATCCGGTATGCTTTAAAGAAATATGACATAACATTAATTGCCAAACCTCCAACAAAATTACAAAATCTAGTACACAGAAAAATTGACCCCATAGATATGCATGAAAAAGAAGGAATTTATATCATCCCATTTAAATGTAAAAATAAAAATGAAGTATTTACATGCACATGACATATATACACATATTTTTATTTACATACACATAGTATGACAACTAGGAAATTACAAGACCGCATAAGGGAGCATAAGTCAGATATTGCAAAAGGAAAACCATCTACTGCACTTTCTCTGCTAAATTCAAAAACAGAAATTGATATACAGGATGTCCCAGGATTATTGGGACAAACTTTAAGGGGAGGTAGGGGACATCATAACGATTCAGATTTGCATAGCAACCCATGATCGGAAACGGCTTCGTTCCCCGTTAGATTGTGTTGTTCACAATAGCATTGGAGCACCTCTAACATCTGCATATTATCGCATCTTTTTGTAAGAGGTGGTACCAAGCTTACTTGACACTATGCCACAACATGTCAGATGCCATATGTGGTTTCAACAGAATCCGAAACGTCATGGGAAAGTAGTATAACAGGGATAAAAAACGCACAAGACTGAGATCTTCTGAAATAATTTATTGGTCAAAGATATTACATGTACTGTGGTACATGTGATATGTGAAAACGTCACAAAATATGTTCAAAGTTTTCATCATTGCTAGCGATGCATGCATTACACTGTAGGACCATGGATTGGCTGACTCGCTCAAATACACCTGGATTTTGTTGAATATCCACAGCAGCACAGACGAGTCTTGCAACCAAATCCATATCCTAATCCACAGGCGTTGCATACACAGCACTTTTTAGTGCACCCTGAAAGAAAGAAATCTATGCTGCGTAAATCAAGAGAGCGTGATGGCCAGGGAACCGGTCCACCACGGCCAATGCATCGGTGACAAAACGCCTGATTCAAATGTTCACGAACAGACCTATCTGCCATAATAGGGAGGTGCTCCATGATGTTGAAACCACATATGGCTTCTGACATGGTGTGGCATAGTGTCAAGTAAGCTTGGTACCACCTGTTACAAAAAGATGCGATAGTATGCAGAGGGTAGAGGTGCTCTAATGCTATTGTGAACAACAACATCTAACGGCGAACGAGGCCGTTTGCGACCATGGGTTGCTATGCAAATCTGAATCCTTGTGATGTCCCCTACCTCCCCTTAAAGTTTGTCACAATAATCCTGGGACAACCTTTATATTTTAGTAAAGTAAAGATTATCGCGCAAATGAACGACTATACTACATGTATACTGAGGGAGTCAGTGGAAATCCGGACAAGTGGTGGGAATTCCTGTAATGATATGTTATCATACAATATACCTAAAATCTGGTATAATCCAGGGGTAGTACTTGTCCTGAAATTCCTGATATTCCTGAAAAAAAATAAAAACGTCCTGAAATGTCCTGAAATATGGTAGTCTGTCCTAATATTCCTGAAATTTTGCAAGTTTTGTTCTATATCGGCATTTGAAATCATCAAATAGGGGGTAGGTGTACCTTTTTACTGATGCAAAACGTTCACGAAAGTCACAATTTTCTTCAATCTATCGTTAAAAATAGTGATTTTCATCAATTTGCACCAAAAAAAATCACAATTTCTGGTGATCAGTTACCAAAATTCGCAATTTTTATTGATTAGTCATTTAAAAATTTTGCTATTTTCGTCTCTCAGTCACAAAAAATAAAAAAATCCCAATTTTTACCAATCATTTATAAAAAAGAAAATCTTTTGCAATTTTCGTCGATCAGTGAAGAAAAAATTGAGATTTTTGTCCTTCAATAATGCAAAAATTGCAATTTTTTAGCAGCTTGGTCAAAGGGTTCTGGTAAAAGTATTTTTTTTTAAATGTATACTTTTACAACAAAAAAAATGTGTATGTAGTGTGCTATTTATGACAGTAAAATGTATTGAAGAGGAAGTTAAGGGTTTTTTTGTTTGAATGCCAAGCAAATGTGTCCTGAAATTGTCCTGAAATATCGAAAAAAGTATGTCCTGAAATATCATCTGGGGCTAGTACTACCCCTGATAATCTACTTGGTGTTAATGGTACATTTGGGTTGGAATAACCCACCTCTCTCAAAAGACTAGTCCATGCCCCTTCCCACCCCCCCCTTATCCATATGGGGTTTCGCCTTCGGCTATTTAAACAGCTTACATTCCGGAGGTTACAGAATTTTTTCTCATTTCCACCCTTTGATGATGGCTAGGTTCTGGTCGAAAGCGCTCGGGATTCCGACGAATGTTTTTAACATCTTAAAATGGTTTTAATGTTTTAGAACCTTTTTATTTTTACACCTATTTTAGTAATCCACAAATTGTGATCCATTTTAAATGGTTTTATATTTTAATTAATTATTTAGGTTTGATAGTTTAAATGCCAGAAAGTTTTCTAGATCTGTAGGAGGGGGGGGGGCGCTTAGTGATTACATTCAATAAACAAAAATCTTTAAATAGATGCAGAAAATATAACTAAACTTGTTAGAAAACAAAAAAATATATATTCATGATTTAAATTAGTAGGTATTTTCAAATACAAATAAATGGATATGCAAAGTCCTGTATAGAAATACTGAATAATAAATGAAATTGATTAAAGGTTAGATAAACTAATAAAATCTACCTTTGTTATAATTTTTTGAAAAATATTTTTTCTCTAGGCAAATGACTAAAATTATATCCGTGATATACATGACCAAAAAATGAAATTTGTACCTTACACATGTATGACAGAATTGATTGCATATAATAATGATATTAAAACAGTGATATAAGTCAACAAAAAGATAATACTTAGTGCCCAAAGTCTTTAAAATATGTCCCAGGTTAAAATAAGAAGTAAAAAATACATGGAAAAGATGAGTTGGGGGGGGGGGGGGGGACACCCATATTGCCAGAATTTTTAGTTGTAAAAATACTGTGTTTTTTTTTGTTTGTTTGTTTTTTGTTTTTGTTTTCAGTGTAAAAATGCCGATAAATATGTTAGTTTTGGATATTGATCAGGAAAAAACGTTTTTTGAAAGTACTTAAAGAAGATTGTAACTTTTTAAAAATAATTTTAATTTCTAGAAGGATAGGATATGAATACCCTGCGCAGATTGGGTCTTTTCTAATGAATAATGTGCTACTACAGATATGTAAGAATCAACATAGATTCATTTAAAATTGTAATTTTGAAAAGAAAAACTCTTTGCTTAATTGGTAAAGTTCTCATAATTAAAAATTAATATAAAAGGTTAACAGTATTTAAAAAATATACTTGGGATATTGCAATTGGAATGGGAATATTGCACATTGCTTGCTGCAATACAAAATAAATTATGACAGTATAATGCAGACTGTTGTAATAGTTCTCCATAATTGGCAACCATTTATTTTGATTTGTAGCTTGATTGTAAGTCTAAGTTTTAGCCTGCTGTCAATCAGCCAGTGTAAATAAGAGAAAAAAAAATCATATAAGATGTTTCGACTGCCTTAAAAATGACAGCATTTTAGATATTTCAAATGTCTAAAAAATGGCGGCTTTTTAAGACATTTCAAATGTCTTAAAAATGGTAGCATTTTAGATGTTTTGAATGTCTAAAAAATGGCGGGTTTTTAAGACATTTGAAGTGTTTTAAAAATGGCGTCTTTTAAAGACATATCAAATGTTTTAAAAATGGAGGCGGTTTAAGACGTTTCCCATGTCTGAACTTCAGATGCAGAAAGGTGTCTTAAAAAGTAAGACACTTTTTTTTTTCGCTTAAAATGTGACCATCCATTTACGACAGTTTTTTAACTGAATTTCAGAAGTTTGTGTTTACAGTGTGTAGTTCCAGAGATTCCATAGAAATTGAAATTTAGAATGTTTTTTGAACGCTTTTCGCTCATCTCACCATTTTAAATTTCGATTTTTTTAGAATTTGTTCTTAGAGAGCATTTACATCTTATAAGTAACTACCATGTCAAATTTCATGTTTCTAGCTGCTTCAGTATAAAAAAAATCGAAAATTTAGAACGTTTTTCGTTCTTGCACCTCCTTGTGATAGTGGCACCTACATAAAATATAGCCTATGTTACAGCAGGGACTGTGACCACCAATTTGCTACCATAACTTTTGAAAAGGGTTCGATAGTTTCATATATTCCATTGAAATTGTAATTTAGAATGTTTTTAGAACGCTTTTCGTTCATCTCACCCTTTTAAATTTCGAATTTTTTTAGAATTTGTTCTTAGAGAGCATTTTCATCTTATAAGTAACTACCATGCCAAATTTCATGTTTCTAGCTGGGGGTAGTGGCACCAACATAAAATATAGACTATGTTACAGCAGGGACTGTCACCACCAATTTGCTGCCATAACTTTTGAAAAGGGTTCGGTAGTTCCAGAGATTCCATAGAAATTGTAATTTAGAAAGTTTTTAGAACGCTTTTCGCTCTACTCACCCTTTTAAATTTCTAATTTTTTTAGAATTTGTTCTTAGAGAGCATTTACAACTTATAAGTAACTACCATGCTAAATTTCATGTTTCTAACATCTTCAGTATTAAAAAAAAATTTTAGAACGTTTTTCGTTTCTGCACCCCCCTGGGGGTAGTGGCACCGACATAAAATATAGCCTACGTTGAAGCAGGGACTGTCACCATCAATTTGCCACCATCGCTTTTAAAAATGGTTCTGTATTTCCAGAGATTCCATAGAAATTGTAATTTAGAATGTTTTTAGAACGCTTTTCGTTCATCTCACCCTTTTAAATTTAGATTTTTTTTAGAATTTGTTCTTAGAGAGCATTTACATCTTATAAGTAACTACCATACTAAATTTCATGTTTCTTACACCTTCAGTATAAAAAAATCGAAATTTTATAACGTTTTTAACTCTTGCACCTCCCTGTGATAGTGGCACCGTTATAAAATATTGCCTATGTTACAGCAGGGTTTGTCACTACCAATTTGCTACCATAACTTTTGAAAAGGGTTCGATAGTTCCAGAGATTCCATTGAAATTGTAATTTAGAATGTTCTTAGAACGCTTTTCGCTCTTCTCACCCTTTTAAATTTCGAATTTTTTAGAATTTGTTCTTAGAGAGCATTTACATCTTATAAGTAACTACCATGCTAAATTTCATGTTTCTAACACCTTCAGTATAAAAAAAAAATCGAAATTTTAGAACGTTTTTCGCTCCTACACCCTTCTAGGAGTAGTGGCAGCGACATAAAATATAGCCTATGTTGGAGCAGCGACTGTCACCATCAATTTTCGACCATCACTTTTGAAAACAGTTCTATAGTTCCAGAGATTCCATAGAAATTGTAATTTAGTATGTTTTTAGAACGTTTTTCGCTCATCTCAACCTTGTAAATTTCGATTTTTTTTAGAATTTGTTCTTAGAGAGCATTTACATCTTATAAGTATATACCATGTCAAATTTCATGTTTCTAGCTCCTCCAGTATAAAAAAAAATCGAAATTTTAGAACGTTTTTCACTCTTACACCTCCTTGTGATAGTGGCACCTACATAAAATGTAGCCTATGTTACAGCAGGGACTGTGACCACCAATTTGCTACCATAACTTTTGAAAAGGGTTCGATAGTTCCATATATTCTATTGAAATATTAATTTAGAATGTTTTTAGAACGCTTTTTCTTCATTTCACCCTTTTAAATTTCGATTTTTTTTAGAATTTGTTCTTAGAGAGCATTTTCATCTCATAAGTAACTACCATGCCAAATTTCATGTTTCTAGCTCGGGGTTGTGGCACCAACATAAAATATAGCCTATGTTACAGCAGGGACTGTCACCACCAATTTGCTGCCATAACTTTTATAAAGGGTTCGATAGTTCCAGAGATTCCATTGAAATTGTAATTTAGAATGTTTTTAGATAGTTTTTTTCTGATCTCACCTTTTTAAATTCCTAATTTTTTTAGATTTTGTTCTTAGAGAGCATTTACAACTTATAAGTAACTACCATGCTAAATTTCATGTTTCTAACACCTTCAGTATAAAAAAAAATTGAAATTTTAGAGCGTTTTTCGCTCTTGCACCTCCTTGTGATAGTGGCACCTACATAAAATATAGCCAATGTTACAGCAGGGACTGTGACCACCAATTTGCTACCATAACTTTTGAAAAGGGTTCGATAGCTCCATATATTATATTGAAATATTAATTTAAAATGTTTTTAGAACGCTTTTCGTTCATCTCACCCTTTTAAATTTCGAATTTTTTTAGAATTTGTTCTTAGAGAGCATGTACATCTGATAAATGACTACCATACCAAATTTCATGTTTCTAGCTGGGGGTAGTGGCACCCACATAAAATATAGCCTATGTTACACCAGGGACTGTCACCACTAATTTTATACCATAACTTTTGAAAAGTGTTTGTAGTTCAAGACATTCCATAGAAAATGTAATTTAGAATGTTTTTAGAACGCTTTTCGTACTACTCACCATTTTAAATTTCTAATTTTTTTAGAATTTGTTCTTAAAGAGCATTTACAACTTATAAGTAACTACCATGCTATATTTCATGTTTCTAACACCTTCAGTATAAAAAAAATCGAAATTTTAGAAAGTTTTTCGCTCTTGCACCTCCCTATGATAGTGGCACCGTTATAAAATATAGCCTATGTTACAGCAGGGTCTTTCACCACCAGTTTGCTAGCATAACTTTTGAAAAGGGTTCGATATTTCCACAGATTCCTTTGAAATTGTAATTTAGAATGTTTTTAGAACGCTTTTCGCTCATCGCACCCTTTTAAATTTCGAATTTTTTTAGAATTTGTTCTTAGAGAGCATTTACATCTTATAAGTAACTACCATGCTAAATTTTATGATTCTAGCAATTTCAGTATTAAAAAAATCAAAATTTTAGAACGTTTTTCGTTTCTGCACCTCCTTGTGATAGTGGCACCGACATAAAATATAGCCTACGTTGGAGCAGGAACTGGCACCATCAATTTGTCACCCTCATTTTTAAAAACGGTTCTGTACTGTAGTTCCAGAAATTCCATAGAAATTGTAATTTAGAATGTTTTTAGAACGCTTTTCGTTCATTTCACCCTTTTAAATTTCGATTTTTTTTTAGAATTTGTTCTTAGAGAGCATTTACATCTTATAAGTAACTACCATGCCGAATTTCATGTTTCTAGCTCCTTCAGCATTAAAAAAAGCGAAATTTTAGAACGTTTTTCGCTCCTGCACCCCTCAGGGGGTACTGGCAACGACATAAAATATAACCTATGTTGGAGCAGGAATTGTCACCATCAATTTGCCACCATCACTTTTGAAATCACTTGAGTAGTTCCAGAAATTACCCCCTACAAACAAACAAACAAACACACAAAAAAACAATATTCACTACTTTATAATATTAGTATAGATTTATAATTTAATAATGATTCACAATGAGTCGCCGTATTTATTATCAGGAACTTCATTGTAAAATGTAGATAGTTATATATTTTTTGGTATCATTTATAGTCAACATTTGCTTAACCCTTTTTATCCTGACGGTACTTATAAGTACCACTTTAACACCTTCGCGACGAGCGACTTTTACAGAATTTTTTATCTGTTACCACCGGTTTTTCAAATGAGAAAATTTCACCTAATTGAATCGTAAGTAGATAATAAATAGCTGTTCTGCATCAGAAGCGTACGAAGCGTATGCTCAAGGTCGAAGGAAGGTTACGGAGCCGGAAGTAGCAGGTGTGGACACCGGAAGTTCTGCGCACTGTGAAGGTCACCGGAAGAGACAGGTGTTGATAATAGACATGTTGAGACAGGCGACAGGAAGTAAGACCGGAAGGGATTTGGAGATAAGGATAGGATGAGACGTATTTTTTCAAAAAAGGGTTTTGAACAGGTTATTTCTTGACAGGGAAAAATTTTCTACAACAGATGTGCTGACCTCTCAAGGAATCGACAGGTGGTGATAACAGACATGTTTATACAGGAAGTGATTCCGTAAGTAAGAAAGGAAGAAATTAGGAGATATCGGTAGGATGTTCTACACCAGATGTGCTGACTACGCAAGGTCATAGGAAATGACAGATGTTGATAACACTCAGGCTGGATTAGGTATCTTTAGACAGGAAGTAATCGTGGGTCTTACCGGAAACAGGACAGGAAGTGAAGTGTGATAAGGCTTTCTGACTTTATGAAAGTTTAATATGATTTTTTGTCTATAAAAAGGGTTTTAATCAGGTTCTTTCTAGAGAGGAAAAAAAAATTTAGTTGTTTAATTTCATAATTTTTTTTTTTTTTTTTTTTTTTTTTTTTTTTGCTATCTAACACATGAAATAAAAATGGAAATCTATCTGACTTTATTTTACTTTATAAAAACTTAACGTGAAATTTATTTTAAGACCGGAAACGCGACAGGAAATAAGACCGGAAACCGGATTAGACGTTTTTTTTCCAAAAAGGGTTTTGAGGAAGCAGTAAACATGTTTTGGGAACATGTTTGGGAGCTTGTTGGAACAGGAAGGTAGTTTAAAAGACCGGAAGTGATTAAGGTGTAAGAGATAAGGAAAGTAGGAATATACACGTAGATTTTGTTCTTTGTAGAGGGTGAAATTTTATTTTATTTTTTATTTAAAGTGTTTTCATTTTTTTTTTTAATTTATTTAAAGCGTTTCAAATTATTTTTTGTATTATTTTTTTATAGTGTTTTACGTATTATTTTAATTTTTAGTGACATTAGAACCTGCAATGTTCTGTATCACACATGTCTTATCTTAGGTTACCAAGGATGTGTGTGTTGTTATCTCTTCAAATGCAAACCATAGCCTGAGTTGCCAAATCTCCGGCTTTTTGGACACCGGTATTTTAGTACAGAGAATGTTGTTTTAAGTAATCGGACCATTCCGCGATTTAAAAGAACAACATTATCTCTAAAATAAAACTGGTGTGCAAAAAGCCGGAGACTTGGCAAGTCTGCATAGCAAGGAATTTCAGACCTGCGTTTAATTATCTTTATCATAGTTTTAATGAACTGCAGGAAATTGTCTTTAGCTTTTGAGTAATTCGCGAGTTTTGGTTTAATATGAATGCTATTACATCTGTTTGTTTAATTTACAAGCACATTTCTCTTACAACATTCTGTCAACAGATCATTTCCATATTAGAAATAATAATTTAGAAGGAAAATTTTTATATGAATATACTATGAAATGTCATTTATAGAGATTGACAAAAATAGCATGCTTGATTCTTTCTTGTATTAACCTTATAATTATTTATTTTAGAAATATAGGTTTATAGTTTTGTTACGAAAAATAACGTGTTTATACATTTTAAAAACGAAAGCAAAGTGATTTTTACCAATGTAACTATAAGCTATACACCCACGCATTTGTGTTATTGAATTAAATTACAATGCTTAATATTGTATTCACCGTACTATTTTCCTGCAAAAACCGTTTCACAAACTTGTGTACTGAAATCAATGCGGCATTTTTAGGGAAAAAATTAATTCAAGTCTTTGAGACTAATCTTTTATAGGAATAAAAGATTTGTCATACTTTCTGTTACATTATATCTTACGTTTTATAAGTTTACAAATTTGGGGAGTAGATAAGAATAAACTTTAAATCCAACTTACACTCGCTCAGTCATTCTTGCTTCTCTCTACCTTACTAACAACCGTTTGCTGCTGGCTCATTGTTTGCTTGTTTAAACTTGTTGAATGACGTCATCATGTGTTTGTCTAAACTTGTCCAGTCTTGTTTTTATGCAGTACGTCTATTTAGATGAGTCATCACTCGCTTATCTTGGTTGACTTGTCCAAACTTGTTTTTGTGTGGCACCTCTATTTGGGTGATTGGGTGAGTCATCGTTCGCTTATTTTGCTTTACTTGTTTGAACTTGTCTAGTATCCACCACCTCATGTCTTTTGTCATAGCTTGAATATACTTTACACCAATCACTTAAATATAAAAGTCTTGTCACAACTTACTTAAACTTTGATAAAAATATTAATTATTTATAAATTTCATCAAATTCTTATTTTTCTGATACATTTACTATGTAGTTTTCGTTCAAAAATATGGTAAAGCCCGATTTTAAATCGAAGTCTAAAATAAATTCCCCAAATTTGCAACATTTTAACACTAACGATGAGCATTAACAAAGCTTCACCTAGTTGATTAAATTTTTCCTTATTATTAAATGCGAAGCATGAGTGAAGGCTTTGACTTGCATGTCGAAAAATACATCCAGTACATTCATACAACTGGTTAAGTATTGTTACCATATTATTCTCGATACACGTATTAAGTTTAGACCATAACACAGGTTCTTTTTCTGTGGATCAGTTACTCACCACACATTTCTGTTTAATGAGAAAGTTGTAATAGTTTTGTGTACATATGTTGTAAAAGTACAGTATTTAAGTGTGAGGTACTTTCTTTTAATTTTTCCATTTGTTGTTCGTTTAAGTCAACATGAGAAAAATTCTTCAAATTTTTAATTCGCATCATAGAATCTTGATTTAACACTAAAATCGTGTTATTAGAAACAAAGGATGCACTTTTGTACCTTAAATTAAATGCAAGGATTTTATATTGAAACTCATACCAGCTATGAATATCCATATTAACACCGTTTTTGGTCGGGATTTCTTCATTAGTAGATACATTGCGTTTAAATTCTCGTATATGTATAGAATATTGTTTATTTTTTTAACTTCAAAGTTAAGTAGAAACAGTCACTTAGTTCTTTGTGAAATACATGGGAATTGTATAATTTGTCACTTTTAGTGTCAAATGTAGGTGTGGTGTCGCTTTGTATTTCACCACTTGTTTGCGAAAGGCTGTTTGCTTGTAGCTCGTTCACCTCATGTTTAACAGTAGTCTGTAAGATATTATTCGTAGGATCTTGAAAGGGTTCATCCTTTAGCGAGGTTAAGGTGGTAGAACAATCTAAATTTTCAAAATTCATGTCTTTGAAAAATATATTTAAATAGTCCTGGGCAAAAATTGACTCTTTATGTGGATTCTCGAAAGATGTTGCATCATAACCACCGGTAAAGTTTGAAAAATTCACAGCGATCTCAGGTTTCACATCTTGTAAGTCCTCAGCAGAGGATATACCACGTGATATAGTTACACAGTCATTGTCCATTTTAGAAAGTTTTAATCTTGGGTCTTTTAACTCCTTCTCACAGGTATTTGAATTTTCCATAGCTTTTTCTAAGCGTGGACGCTTTGAAGATGGAAACACTTCTTCGTGGGATCGCATATTCATTTCATAAAATATTTTTGTACAATTTAATCTGTATTCACTAACTGGTGTAATCTCGACAAAAGTCAACAGAAAACTGAATGTGTTTCATAAAAACGTTTACTTATCTAGATTAAAAAACAGTCATGGTTACAGTTAATCATTTAATTTATATGTAGGCTAAATATAAACATTTACTTATCTAGGATAAACACAGTGACGGTTTAAGTTAAACATTTTCTTAACTAGGTTAAAAACATTGATCTTGACTGTTGGGGAAAATTATCAAAACATGCAATGTCATTGTTTAAACGAAGAGAAAATTTCAACTTTCGTATCAATAAGTAAGATTAATACCTATTCAAAGGAAAACCCCTCGATGATTCATAACGTCATATCTTATCTTATTAGTGATTAAAAGTAACACAAATTTAAAATAACACACTTCAAACCAATTCTCTTGTAGTTTAAGTAACATAATAAATACATCACATTCATTTAATCATGTTTTACATAATTTCAATAAATTCATTCCCATTTTGCCTAAGACATTCCAAATGTTAAGCAGTCTTTTATGTTGCATTGTCAAACTGTTCAAAGTAATTTACATAAGCTAAAAAAAAAAAAAACACTATACTTTTTCATATTAAAACTATTTATTAATCTCTTAAAATAATACAAATCAAATAAGCCTGTCATATTGAGCTGTAATCAATTCTAATTTCAAAATTTTTTGTAATGTCCAATTAAACACACGTTCTGTGAAATCTTCAAAGCCGTTGTACAACTTTAGAAAGGCATTCTCAACATGCACATGCATGTTTTGTTCTGTTAATTCCAGTTCACTTTTGGAAAGGAAAAAGGGGGTTGCTCTCTCTAAGTCACCATCCTGTAATTCACGATATACATCCACTTTAACGGCTGCATACCATTTTATTGACTTTTTCATTTGCAATTGATAATTTAATTCGTTTAAAACATCCGATCGAACACTGTTAAAAAATGAACGAAGGTCTTTTTGGTTCATCTCATTGGACACAATGATAGTTTTAGTAAAAATATTTCGCACATCATTTTGTCTTTTAAAATGCTTCACTTTTTCATATAACAAATCTTTTGAATAGGGTGATTTCACAACTTTATGATAAGTATCACAATGTTGTACTAAATCTGAATCACAATCAAACATTTTGCTACACTTTGTACATGAATGTTGTTTTCCTGACTTGTGAGTCTTCTTATGTTTCAATAAGTCAGCCATTCTTGAAAATATCTCGTTGCAATCACTACACTTGTATTGTTTGGGCGATTTGTGAATCTTTTGATGATTACGTAAATCACTCTTTTGTGAAAAAACTTCAGCACACACATCACAGCAAAAAGATTTTTCCTTTAGATGACTTTTCATATGAAACACTAAGTTAACTTTTCGAGGAAATGCTTTGTTACACATCTTACACATATGGGGTAACTTCTGTTTCTTTAGTCCTGATGAGGTGGGTTTCACTTCATAATTCGGAACGAGTCCTTCTTTGGATAAAAGTGTAGAATCCATCTCTTGATTATTTAACTTTGGTGATGAGTTTTGACACTCCAAGTTGGTTACATCACCAACATAAGAATTCATAACTCGTTCCATAATAACTTAAATGAAAACTAACTTAAACGAAAAACACAAGCTATTACAACGATTTCAGGGTACAGTATAATGTTATGAACTCGTTTCAGTGAAATTTATATAATGATAGAGGACGATCGTGTAAAAAATACTAACTTTTTATTGGTTTAAAAATACTGACATTCTATTAATTTAAAAATACGCCACGTGATTATTTCATCCTACAATGTTATAAGTTCAATCACCGCTTAATTCTTGCACAATGATTGAGAAAGATTTACCTATCAGAAGTTCATACATCTGTAAGTAAAAATCTTTATTACTCTCGTATCTATTGCTTTTATAAATAATATTTTACTTATCAAATCACTTAATTTCTAAATTATGTATTCTAAACGCCTTTTATGTCTTATGTGTATAAAGTCTACCATAAGAGGGAAAAAAAAGACGGGGTGTGAAGTATTTGTAAAATTGAAATACCTTAATTTATAAAAACTAGATTCCATTCTCTTTTTTAAAAATGTTGGTTGTATAAAGTCAAATCTATTGAAAATTTATTTTAATCGTATAATTCTAAACAAAATACTCGCTCTCTTTAACAAGTTAAAAAGTCACTCAATTCTTGTTAAAATTGTTCATTTGAAAGGAAAAAACCGTTCAAATTGTATGTATTGTTGTTCGTTTATATTGTATGGTATTGTTTATATCATATTGTATGTTTTTATAAATCAAATTTTGCATGTCAAATCATTTCTTGACTAAATGTAATGATCCAAAATGTCTAATGTAATGATCCTAAAATGCTTTATGCAATTTTCTAAAATGTCTTATGTGTTGTGGTTGGTTGGTTATTTGTTACAACCGATTATCTACGCTTGGGCTATAGGTCTTTCTAAAGAATCCTAACTCGTATTGACAAGGTTCGAAGAAAACTCCGAACGGGTAAGTCGACGAGCGCGAGAGAAGTTTAAACCCAAACGTCTAGTAGCTTTAAAACTAGAACCTCTCAGTCACTGGTCTTATGTGTTGTGTTTTTATAAATAATATTTTTCTTGTTTAATCACTTAACTCCAAAATGAAATGTTTCTAAGACACTTTGTCATGTCTTAAGTGAAACATATTTAACTAAAGAGAGATGTAGTATTTGTGACATAAGTTATTCTACAGTACCCTTTTAAGAAAAAAAAAGGAAATATTACAAGTCAATTAAAAAAAAACATATAGGAACTTCCCTTTAACGAAGTCCCTATTTAACGAAGTTTTCTACTTAACGAAATTTTCTGCAGAACTTTGACTTTGAACACCATTAGCATGTAAATTAATCTCCATATTACGAAAAATATATTCTATATAACGAAGTTTATTCCACTTTTGTACGTGTACATAATTCAAACTAAGCGATTGCTGTTCGAAGGATATGCAAATTTATTTCAGCGGATTTGATTGTATGAAAATGAACACATTTAAATAATTTCCATTCTGCTTGGTGCTAAATAAAACAATTTTTTTCACACTAAGGAAAACACTTGTTATCACTATTCTCCCATTCTGAGACTCCAGCGCTGACAGTTGGGGGAAGTCAAAATCCCCTTTTTACCTTCAATGATATAGAAAATGAGGTGTCGCAATTGCGTCAGATGCATTGAAACAAAAAATATCTATTAGAGTCGGACAGGTACCATTCTGACTTTCCATTGCTGATAGACAATTGCTTTGTACATCCAAAAGAACGTGCTTCAAAATACAAATCGAAGAACATCAAAGTTATTTTTGTTCCTGCCAATACAGCTAAACTTCAATCATTAGTCTAAGGAAAAATAAAAAATCTTGCATTATCGAATACATTATCGAAAAAGACAGAAAAAATCCGATGTAGTGAAAACATTAGTTTGAGATTCTGTGTATCAGAGCTGATGAAAGCTTGGGAATGTGACGTGATTTTATCGACCATACACAACTGTTTTGTAAAAGACGGCTTCATAATTAAAACTGAATCAAATGCTTCTGAATCCAATACCTGTTTGTCATATCTCAAGAAAAAATTTCATGAATTTAAGTTGATTTCTATTTAACGAATTTTCTTCATAACGAAGTTTTTAAGTGTAACGATGAGACTTCGTTAAATGGAAGTTCCACTGTAATTAAAAAATATATTGTTTAATTAGCATAAAAACGATTATTTAAGTTACTCCCTAAATTTGTAAACTTAAAAAACGTAACATATAATGTAACAGAAAGTATGACAAATCTTTTATTCCTATAAAAGATTAGTCTCAAAGACTTGAATTAATTTTTTCCCTAAAAATGCCGCATTGATTTCAGTACACAATTTTGTGAAACGGGTTTTGCAGGAAAATAGTACGGTGAATACAATATTAAGCATTGTAATTTAATTCAATAACACAAATGCGTGGGTGTGTAGCTTATAGTTACATTGGTAAAAATCACTTTGCTTTCGTTTTTAAAATGTATAAACACGTTATTTTTCGTAACAAAACTATAAACCTATATTTCTAAAATAAATGATTATAAGGTTAATACAAGAAAGAATCAAGCATGCTATTTTTGTCAATCTCTATAAATGACATTTCATAGTATTTTCATATAAAAATTTTCCTTCGAAATTATTATTTCGAATATGGAAATGATCTGTTGACAAAATGTTGTAAGAGAAATCAGCTTGTAAATTAAACAAACAGATGTAATAGCATTCATATTAAACCAAAACTCGCGAATTAGTCAATAGCTAAAGACAATTTCCTGCAGTTCATTAAAACTATGATAACGATAATTAAACGCAGGTCTGAAATTCCTTGCTATGGTTTGCATTTGAAGAGATAACAACACACACATCCTTGGTAACCTAAGATAAGACATGTGTGATACAGAACATTGGAGGTTCTAATGTCACTAAAAATTAAAATAATACGTAAAACACTATAAAAAAATAATATAAAAAATAATTTGAAACGCTTTAAATAAATAAAAAAAAATGAAAACACTTTAAATAAAAAAATAAAATTTCACCCTCTACAAAGAACAAAATCTACGTGTATATTCCTACTTTCCTTATCTCTTACACCTTAATCACTTCCGGTCTTTTAAACTACCTTCCTGTTCCAACAAGCTCCCAAACATGTTCCCAAAACATGTTTACTGCTTCCTCAAAACCCTTTTTGGAAAAAACAGTCTAATCCGGTCTCCGGTCTTATTTCCTGTCGCGTTTCCGGTCTTAAAATAAATTTCACGTTAAGCTTTTATAAAGTAAAATAAAGTCAGATAGATTTCCATTTTTATTTCATGTGTTAGATAGCAAAAAAAAAAAAAAAAAAAAAAAACTTTTATGAAATTAAACAACTAAATTTTTTTCCCTCTCAAGAAAGAACCTGATTAAAACCCTTTTTATAGAAAAAAATCATATTAAACTTTCATAAAGTCAGAAAGCCTTATCACACTTCACTTCCTGTCCTGTTTCCGGTAAGACCCACGATTACTTCCTGTCTAAAGATACCTAATCCAGCCTGAGTGTTATCAACATCTGTCATTTCCTATGACCTTGCGTAGTCAGCACATCTGGTGTAGAACATCCTACCGATATCTCCTAATTTCTTCCTTTCTTACTTACGGAATCACTTCCTGTATAAACATGTCTGTTATCACCACCTGTCACTTCCGCTAACCTTGAGAGGTCAGCACATCTGGTGTAGAAAATTTTTCCCTGTCAAGAAATAACCTGTTCAAAACCCTTTTTAGAAAAAATACGTCTCATCCTATCCTTATCTCCAAATCCCTTTCGGGTTTTACTTCCTGTTTCCTGTCTCAACATGTCTATTATCAACACCTGTCCCTTCTGGTGACCTTCACAGTTCGCAGAACTTCCGGTGTCCACACCTGCTACTGCCGGCTCCGTAACCTTCCTTCGACCTTGAGCATACGCTTCGTACGCTTCTGATGCAGAACCGCTATTTATTATCTACTATCGTAAAAATGCTTCGATTAAATAATGAAAACTTTACAAAAAAAAATAATAATAATAATAATAACTTGTGCTGATAATCGAGGATTCTGAGCATCGTATGCGTCACATATTCGTGTCGCTCGTTCCCAAGGGGTTAATAAAACACCTATATATTCGTAATATGGCCGTTTTTCCTAACGGTATTCACAATGGCACAAAGAGTGTATTTCTGACAGCAGGCAGGAGATGGCAAATTCAAGCACATATCCTCTTTCTTTGCATTGTAGGGATTTTACATTTGCCACGCTACATTCGAAATCCATTTTGCAATAGAATTGACATGCATGTTGTTCTTCATTTGAATAATTTTAGTGGTTTATTACCGGTTATTTAGTACTATTATTTTCTATTGTTTTCTATACTCTACTGGTGAACATTTCCTATATTTTATTTGAAGTTTACTATTTGAAATTTACTATTTTATTTTATATCATAGGGTAAAAAATTCATGGTGTTTACATTTGCATAATTAACCACTAAAACACTATAAAAATTATTTTCCTCTTTCCTATCTGCACCAAAACTTATACAATGATGCAAAAATGCAATTAAAAAGTAGCTGGAAAATTAATTCAGGATATAAAGGGTTAAAATAGTTAATTTTCATGTTACATCGACGTACAGGACCGTAACTCCCGTTTTTTACAGTTTTTTTGTCTTTTACCCCCTTCCAATTTCACCTGCTCCTAGAGTACGAGCTCTCCGGAGGAGGAGAACCCCGGACTCAGGAGAGGAGGTGGAGCTGCTGCACTGCCCCCCCCGTTCCTCTGGCGCCTGATCCGCACTTTTCCTCTACCTCAAACGCATAAAATATAGTCAGTCATATAATCGTTAGTATAATTAATGGTTAACGTTTGTGTAAAATGGTTAGTTTCCATGTTACAACGACGTACACTGCCGTAATTCCTGTTTTTTTTTACAGTTTTTTGTTTTTAACACCAATTTTTGCAGCACTCTCACAGTGTTGTAATTGGGAATTCATTTCCTGTTGCATCATCCAAAACCCCCTTTTCTTCTCAAAGTTTTGAAACGTAAAAAGCATCTACGCAATGTAGAGGTAGGAATGTACTCTGATTAGCTGAAAAGAGACAATGAAACTGGCCCATGCGCGCAACATTATGTTTTTCTTCTCTCCTGTAACTGTTCTTGAATATTTTTATTAGAACTTTGGTTTTGAACTCTAGTATAAGTTTAGTATTGTTTATCATTATGATTTTTTGAGAGCATGTTGCTCAGTCTAAAAAGCTGTAAATAATGATTTGTGTTCGTAGTGATGTGATTTGTTAATTAAATCGTGATGTCTTCTAACAACGTGAATTTATTTGAGTCCATAGTGTATTCATGCTGAAAAAGGTTTTAGTTTTTTGAAATGTAAGGAATTATGAAGACCGCGGAGCACCGATGTCCCTTTTGGAACTTAGAGGTAAGAAAAGTTGTTTCTTACTAATTTTATTAGAAATCAATTTACATTAAAATTGATTATTTATATGTCGGCAACACTGATTGAATTTTAATATAGGCAGTTGGAGTTGCCACATAATTCTGGCATCCCCTTCCGGGACGGGTGCTCCGTAGATGATTGGAATTAGAAATTTGAAATTTAATTAAAAGAGATTTAGAAAATTAATTAGAAAATTCAATATTAAGTATGGAAAAATTAAAGAAATCAAGGACGCCAGTGCGTTCCAACTTCACAAAGTTGATAAAAGAAATAGAAGATTATTTGCAGGCTAAATATGATGATTTAGATAGCTTGTCATCCCTTTCGGATAGATTAGAATCAAAATACGAAGAACTTTCTTCTTTAGACAAGCAAATTTTGGATCTTTTATCTGAAGACAAAACTTGTTCACAAGACGCATTCGATGCTGAATACGAACAAATAGACAAATATAACACCAATTATTGGGAGGTGAAAAATAAACTATCTAGATACATAAAAAGGTTAGAGAAAAAGAGCAATCAGGATACCTCTTTATCATCAGATGGAATAACCACCAGAAAAAAGTTTAAATTACCTAAATTAGAGCTTAAACCCTTTAATGGTAATATTAAAAATTGGCTATCTTTTTGGGGGCAATTTGAAAAAATCCACGAAGATCCCGATATTGTAAACGAGGACAAAAGACAGTATCTTATTCAGTCTACCCAAAAGGGATCTAGACCACTGCCTCCTTAATACTAACTTTTTTACATATAGCATTTTTTATATACAAAATAAAAACCGAAATGACCTCATTCATTTCACCCGATGTCAAAAATAGTTTTTTTTTCCACTTTCTTGGGCAAAGCACTAAATCAATAAAATCACCAATTTGTGACAAATTATGAGTTTCATATGAATCGCCCATGAACGGACATGCAAACTGGTAAAAAATGAATGTAATAAGTTAAAACATTCAAGATTTGTATACATACAAACAATACAATGTAAATATTAATATTGTTACATCATACAGTTTGGTGATAGTATTTTGTTATGAAAAGTGGACGATGGGATAATAGAGAAGTACCTAAGTTTTTTATACCAAGTTTGAAAATTTATCTTTTTTTGACATTTAAAAAAAATAACAGAAAAAACATTAAAAATTTGCCCATTTGCTCAGCGGTCAAAGGATAAAGTAAATATTAATGATTAGCGGAACTGGTTCTAGCTATGAAGTAATATTATTTTGCTCAAAAACCCCCAGCAAAAAAATAATTACAAAGAATAAGTAATCGTCTTTAAATATACAAAAAACAATGTGATTAATGGCCGGGATTTTTTTACATATAAGTATTAAGGAGGCAGTGTCTAGAGCTAGGGAAATCGTGGATTCTTTTCCCACTACAGCCAATAGCTATCCAGAGGCGATTCAATCATTGAAGGCACGGTTCGGTAGAACAGATATTTTAATCGAAGTATACATACGCGAAGTACTAGGATTAGTTATTAATAATTCTTTAGGACAAGGCCAGAGACTGTCCCTTGTTAAGTTGTATGATAAAATAGAAACATACCTTCGGTCATTAAAAATGTTAGGAGTATCGAGCGAAAATTATTCTTCGATTTTATATCCATTGGTCGAATCAGCATTGCCTTCAGATATTCTTAAATTATGGGAAAGACATCTTGGCACTTTATCTGCTAATGATAAAGATAAAGATCAGGGAATTAATAAGTTAGATACTTTAATGAAATTTTTACAAATTGAAGTTGAAATGGAGCAAAAAGTCAAATTGGCTAAGAGTGGGTTTTCTTTCGATAAAGATGTCTCAGTAAACAGAGAACTTAGATTCGATCGTAAGGATACAAATTTTTTCCTTCGGCCGAACTGTATAATGCAGATGATAAAAAATTGGAAGAACAGTGTGTTTTTTGCGAAAATAAACACCGTAGTCAAAATTGTAGAGCGGTATGGAAAATGACACTCGCGAAAAGAAAAGATGCTTTATTAAAAAAAGGAGCTTGCTTTCGATGCTTCCAGATGCCAACCACTTGGCTAAAGCTTGTAAAATTAAAACTAATGTAATTGTACTCATTGTGGGAAAAATCACCACCAGTTCATGTGTATAGAAAAGAATAAAATTAACTTAGGTGATAATTCTAAAGAGGATTCTACTCCTAATAAAGATTGTATGCTTGCGAATACAACTTCTAGAAAAAGGGTTTGCTCCAAACATTGGTTGTACGCATATACAATGGGGATATCGTACGAAATGTTAGAATTTTATATGACACTGGATCATCGACGTTCGTATATATCAAAATTTGCTGCTAACATGTTAGGATATATAATAGTATAAGTAAAGAAAGAATAGTGCATAGTTTATTTGGGGGTCGACAATGTGAAGAACTAAACGATAGATATTTAATTAATTTGGGAAATATGGATAATAGTTATCGATGTAAACTTGAAGTATTAGACCAACAAAAGATTTGCTCTGAAATTTCACCTATACCGGAAGGATCCTTTATTAATGAAATAAAACGGTACGGAATTTTATTGACTGATAGAGTCACTAAAACTAATGATTTACTATACGAATTTTCTCCTGATGAAATTCATGTGTTAATTGGTGCAGATGTCGCCGGAAAATTATTTACCGGAAATTTAAAACAATTACAGGGCGGATTAGTTTGCATGGGAACTCGTTTAGGTTGGACGATTCTCGGGAAAATTGAAGGTTATGAAAATAAAAATATGAACAATTTAGTTTTCTCGCTGCATGTCAAAGAGGCAAAAATTTCCGAGTTATGGCACCTTGACACTTTAGGAATTCGAGATCCTGGTGAGAAAAAGGGTAGAGAAGAGATAGAGTTAGCCACTAAAGAACATTTTCTTAGTAATATAAGAGTAGATGACGAGGGTAGATATGAAGTTAGTCTTCCATGGATACAGGGTCACCCTAGACTACCCAGTTACGAAAACATCGCTCGACGTAGATTAAAAACATGTGTCGATTCATTAAAAAAGATAGGAAAATTAGGTGATTATAATCAAATTAAGCCTTGCGCGGTAGCGCAAGGCTTATTTATTTCCAGTGTGACATCCTAATGTTAATTTAACACAGGAAATCCCATTGAACGAGTTAATTTACTAGAGTTTTTCCGACTTTTTGTACGCGCTTCCACAAATTTTCTTCAAAACACCTAATTCTGCAAAAAAATAAATCCTCCAATCAAAAAACTCTAAATGTAGTAAACGTGGAGTCTTTAAATTAAAGTCCAAATACTGCTCAAAGTGATGAAAATAACATAACACGGAATATTTAAAATAATTAGCTAAAATTTGGCACGCGATGATCGATAGATTGAAGAAGCAATAAAAATAAAAACAAATAATAATTTTTCACGTTTCCCAGTTTTGGCCAATTTAAGCACCTGCTAGCCTTGGACATGCGATCTCGTGGTATATGTTTACTATTTCAAAAATATGCGAGAATATTGTATTTATCTTTAAGATCCGAAGATGTCACCAATAGTTGTAAACGATCTACATTAAAAAGGTATTTTAAATATTCCGTGTTATGTTTTTATCACTTTAAGCAGTATTTGGACTTTAATTTAGATGTTACTGCCTTTATCAAAATTGGATGAATGTTCGATATTTACTTATCTAGTGATCCTGTGATGTTACGAAATGCGTTTTCAAATTCCTCTCTTAATCGATGATTACTAAAATTCAACATGGTGAAAAAATGCAAATTTTCTGGTTGCAAGAGTTATGCACGATACTTTTACAAAGACTATATGCTGGGAGTTTTGTTTTTCCCTTTTCTTAAACCACAGAAAAACTTGAGTAAATGTAACGAATGGCTTTCTGCTTGTGGTATAAAAAATACAGAAACGGTGACTAGAGACTGGTATGTTTGCTCTCGGCATTTCATTGATTTAAATGGCCCAATCGAAGAGTATCCTAACCCTATACAAAGAGTATCTCTGTCTGAACCGTTAAGTGATACATCAAATAAATATTCACGATATTATCGAGGAAATCGTGAAATTAAGTCAAGGAGTGAGCCTGAATTGTGTAATGATTAACTTGGGTCCTAACATTTTTGAAAGTAGCATGTCTTATGTTGCTTTATCCAGAGTCACAAGTTTAGAAGGTTTACATCTTCTTAAATTTGATGCAAGTAAAGTTTATGCCTCACCAAATGCTATTAAGGAATATAATCGTCTTAGAAAGGAATACAGATCTGATTTGCCACAATTAGCTGTATGTTCCAGAAAATACCCTGAGAGTAAAATGGTTGTTTCATCTGACATATCAGTAATTGTTAGTGAGAAAAATAATAAAAACCATATTACTGATTTAAATTACTTTGTCTTTAAAGGCTTTACAAATACAGATCGTTTGTGTTACGCAAATGCTATGTTGCAAACTCTCTTCTGTATCCCAGAATTAGTTAAAAAAAATTCAGGAAAGAGTTATTGATCCTGGTCCTACAACAAAAGCTTTGAAACAAATATTCACTACTTTGCAAAATCCACAGATTGAAACCGTAGATACACTTGAAGTCAGAAAACCACTTCATGTAAAGTTTCATGATGGTACTGATCAAGACCCGTTAGAATTTCTTGATTACCTACTGGAAAATTTGTAAAAACAAAAAGTCAATGCCATAGATCTTTTTCAAATGAAGCAAGATCTTTGGGAGAAATGTGGTAATTGCCCAAGTTATCGAGATATATGTATTAGTACAGAACCATTTAATGCATTTATTGTGAGATTTCCACATGACTTTAATAATAGGGAAGATGCAGTTGATTTCAATGATCTCCTAACACGATGGCAGACTGAAAACATTGCCTGTGTTCATTGCAAAAACAGAACTAAAATGTGTCAAACTCGATTAAATTCTTGTGGAAAATATTTGTTTGTGCAACTAGCCAGATTTTCTTCAACAAATGTCTCTATGGGTCCGAATAAAACTTTTAAAATTACGTGCCCTATAACAGGATTTTCAAACCAAAAGGTTTTAATAAATAATATAACCTTTAAAACAAAATCTGCTATTTTGCATAAAGGAAAGTTCATTGATTCAGGCCATTATATAACAATGGTGCATTCGGCATAGTCCTATTTCAAGCCACCATTTGGCGCTTTTTAAAAATGATGCCACATTGGCGATTTCTAAATAGTTTACTTACATTTATCATATTGTAACCCACAATAAGAAAGTGGTAAAATGTTGCCATTCTTAATTTTTAAATAGTTACACATAGGAAAAGTAATGAATTTAGCGATAAAAACGTCACTGAAAAATAGATTGCATTTATACGAGAGTAACAATGTAACGAATGTCAAATTTTATTCGTTCAAAACAATTTGGACAAAAGAATGATAATTTAAATACAGAATTAGTAAATTATACCATACACAGTTGATTTTTTTTAGATACTGCATTTATGAGTGAAATAAAATATTTTATTTGACAAATTAAAAAAGATAGATATAAAAAAGATGATATGAGCAATAAAAAACAACATTTTATACACATTTCATCGATATTACGTAAAAGTTAACGATTAATGTGAAGTTGAAAAAACGAAAATACACGAAATTCGTTAATGCCGCGATCACTGTACTGCACGTATGATCGCTTCGCGAACACAAAACCGAAAAAAGAAAACATCACTGGATACAGAAAACGCGTCGTATCAGAATGCCAAGAAATACACGAAATTCGTTAATTCCGCGATCACTGTACTGCACGTATATCGCTTCGCGAACATGAAACCGAAGAAAAAACATCACTGGATACAGCAACCTCTTCGCATCGGAATCCCCAAAAATACATGAAATTAGTTAATGCCGCGATCACTGTACCGCACGTATGATCGCTTCGCGAAATGAAACCGAAGAAAAAACATCACTGAATACAGCAACCTCTTCGCATCGGAATCCCCAAAAATACATGAAATTAGTTAATGCCGCGATCACTGTACCGCACGTATGATCGCTTCGCGAACATGAAACCGAAAAAAAACATCACTGGATACAGCAACCTCTTCGCATCGGAATCCCAAAAAATACATGAAATTAGTTAATGCCGCGATCACTGTACCGCACGTATGATCGCTTCGCGAACATGAAACCGAAAAAAAAAACATCACTGAATACAGCAACCTCGTCGTATCGGAATCCCCAAAAATACACGAAATTAGTAAATGCCGCGATCACTGTACGGCACGTATGATCGCTTCGCGAACATGAAACCGAAAAAAAAAACATCACTGGATACAGCAACCTCTTCGCATCGGAATCCCAAAAAATACATGAAGTTAGTTAATGCCGCGATCACTGTACCGCACGTATGATCGCTTCGCGAACATGAAACCGAAAAAAAAGAACATCACTGGATACAGCAACCTCGTCGTATCGGAATCCCCAAAAATACACGAAATTAGTTAATGCCGCGATCACTGTACGGCACGTATGATCTCTTCGCGAACATGAAACCGAAAAAAAACATTACTGGATACAGCAACCTCGTTGTATAGAGATCACAAAAATACACGAAATTTGTAAATGCGGCGATCACTATACCGCATGTATGATCGCTTCGTGAACATGAGACTTCCATGAAAACTGCAATCAATTAATTTATACTGTTCTAAAGTAACAAGAGTAACCACTCACATACATAAAAAAAAAAATCAAGCTTTAAATAAAGAAGCAGATGATGAAATTTTTTCAATGCTTTTTTTTCTTTTAATATCATATATCGCATAACCATTTAATGACGTAAGTGTTATTTAACTGTATTAAAAAAAACATGTTTTAAATAACTTATAAATCATTAAATATCATTAAAATACAAATAAACGTCGAATAAAGAATCACTAGATGACGTAACAAATACGTCATACGTAACAAACGCGTCATCACAAAAAATATCATTGCTCAGCCTTTCCAACAATAAAAGAGCTACATCTGGCTAACTATCGACGATTTGGCACGATTTCGCCAAATGGTGGTCTCAAATAGGAACCAACCGGTGCATTCAAATGAAAACGAGATCAATAAATGGACTGTTTGTGACGATATGAAAATAACAGATCGTACACGTTTTGTAAAAAATCTTGCAGATGTTTACATTTTGCTTCTACAGAAATGTTAAATTAAGAAATTGTCAATATAAGGTAAAATATTTATTCAGCTACAAAAAGAAATATTTTGCTGAAAATTTTATCCTCCATAACTACACATTTTATAACAAAATCAGAATACAGTTGTTTCATATATACTCATTATTATTTTTATGCTTCTTATGTGATAAAACAACATAAGATTTTATTAATAGCATTCACACACCGCTTACTAGTGTCTATTTCCAAAGTGGTTGCAAATGTATTTTACACGATGGAATAAAATTATTTGCAAAAATGAACATGATTCGTTTATTATCATTATGAAGATGAGAAACAATCCGTTAAAGTCCGTTAAATACATTTTTTTTTGTTAAAAATTACTTTTATTATTTTAATTGTTTACAGAATAATCAATGTTTGAACTGTATATTTCATATTACCAATACTGATTTTGATATGTGTAGTCTTTCACATACTTGCCTCGTTTGAATCTTATCTGCTTCATATTAAATTGTTATTAAAAAACTTGAGATATTAAAAAAAAGGAACTTGCAAAGCAAATTAAAAAAATAAATTTATTTCCATATTGTTAAGCCCGAGAAGGGACAGATATTAAAATTATTTTATTTAGTCAATGCCACAATAATGTTGCATTTTTATATTAAATCTTGCGCAGTCTATTTAATCTTAAAAATTTAAATTTAAATTTGAAACATGATATTAAAGCAACTTTAAAACATTTCATTTAGAAATCTAAATAAATCTTCAACTTTTTTTTTCAGTTTTACATGCATTATGCAAAATTTGTATTGTAGCAAATTCTGACAGACAAGAAACATGAGAAGTTCAAATAATTTAAAAAGTTGAAGATTTATTTAGATTTCTAAATGAAATGTTTTAAAGTTGCTTTAATATCATGTTTCAAATTTAAATTTATTTTTTTAAGATTAAATAGACTGAGCAAGATTTAATATAAAAATGCAACATTATTGTAGCATTGACTAAATAAAATAATTTTAATATCTGTCCCTTCTCGGGCTTAACAATATGGAAATAAATTTATTTTTTTAATTTGCTTTGCAAGTTCCTTTTTTTTAATATTTAATGAATGGTTAGACGAGAAAATAATAGAAAAAGTTGATCAGAGAAAAACGTTAGGTAGTGAGCATTTCCTTCCTCATAGAGCAGTGTTTAAAGAAAACTCCACTACAAAGGTGCGGCCGGTTTTTGATGGTTCAGCTCGGGAAAAGGACTCACCATCAATATATGATTGTATTGAAAAGGGGCCTAACATCGTAGAACTGATTCCTTCTGTTTTAAACAGATTTAGATTGGGGAAAATAGGGGAAATTGCTGACATAAAAAAGCCTTTTTTACAGATTGGTATTAAAGAAAAAGATCGATCATTCTTGAAATTTCTATGGTATGAAGAAGGGGACCCTCAAAAGTTGATAACGCTTCAACATAGAAGAGTAGTATTTGGCATTTCATGTAGCCCCTACCTTCTAGGTGCCACGTTAGAATATCATTTAAAAAATGGACCTGAACAATTTAAAAACACTGCGTTAAAATTGTTAGAGTCATTTTATGTAGACAACTGTGTTACGAGTGTTGATAATAAGGAACAGCTAATCAGATTTATCGAAGAGTCAAAAACTCTTCTTAACAATGCTAAGTTCGAGCTTCGCGGGTGGGAGCATAGTTTTCGAGAAGTTTTTACAGGGGAAAATGTCCCTGTTTTAGGGCTAATGTGGGATTTTAGAAGGGATACACTAGCAGTTGATTTAAAAGAAATTTCAGAGGATGATCGCCTAGTAACTAAAAGAAACATTTTATCGTCTGTACACAGAATTTTTTATCCTATCGGATACACATGTCCTGTAACATTAGAACCTAAAATATTACAGGAGTGTTGGAAAGCTAAAGTGACATGGGATACGGAATTACCTATTTCTATCAAGAAAAAATTTGAAAAATGGAAAAAACAATTAGGAAAATTAGGGACTAATGAAATACCTAGGTGTTTTTCTCAAGATGCAGATAAGTTGCATTCATTACACGTTTTTTGCGACGCTAGTAAAGTAGCGTATGCTACGTGTATATTTATACGGACCGAAAATGAGAACGGTGGTTTCTGTCAGTTGGTTCAAGCAAGAAGCCGAGTTGCTCCTATGAAAACAATTTCTATCCCGCGGTTAGAATTATTGGCTTGTAATATTGGGGCTAGATTAGCAAGTAGTGTTAAAACTGATTTGAAATTAGATAACATTGCCATTTTTTATTGGACTGATTCGGCCAATGCGCTTTATTGGATAAAAAGAAATGAAAATTGGGCACCTTTTGTTTACAACGGAGTGTCCGAAATTCGCTCATTAAGTGATCCTTCAAAATGGCACTTTATTCCTGGCCAATTGAATCCTGCTGACCTGCCTTCAAGGGGTTGTACCGCTGAAGTTTTAGCCCGAGATAAATGGTGGGAGGGACCGCAGTGGTTGAGAAAACCAATGGACGAGTGGCCAAAATCAGAAATGTTTCCTGACTTCGAGACTATAGATGCAGAAAGAAGAAAAACAATTATTAGTACTACAAATGTAAATGTTCACAGTGAACAAATTTACACTAGAATTTCTTCCTACGATAAATTAGTAAAAGTAATCGCGTGGATATACAGATTTTACAAAAATTGTAAGAAAGCTAAAGAAGAGAGAGAATTTAAAATTTTAACTGTAGACGAGCAGAATGAAGCTGAAAATATATTATTGAAATTAGTTCAAAAATCGTTTACTGGTTCCCAAGATAAACGTTTAAAGGCATTTCAGACCATAACAGATTCGGCTGGAGTTCTGCGGCTGAAATCACGCATACACTTGAGAGATGACATTCTGAATTTCAGATTTCCTATTATCCTTCCACATGACCATCCCGTAGTTGAAAAATTAATTAGATTTAGACACTTAAAACTAGGACATGCTGGTGTACAAATTATGATGTCTAATTTAAGGGAAGATTTTTGGATCTTAAAATTCCGAAACACTATTAGAAAGGTAATTAGAAGCTGTGTAAGTTGTAAAAGATTTAATTCAAGACCTAAACCTATTATAGAAGCACCTCTTTCGGAAGATCGTATAAAAGACTCTGCAGTATTCGAGGTTGTAGGAACTGACTACGCCGGTCCTTTACTTCTTCGAGGTGGTCAAAAGGCTTGGATAGTTATTTTCACATGTGCTGTCTACAGAGCAGTACATTTAGAGATAGCCACATCCTTATCGACTGACAACTTTTTGCAAGCTTTTAGAAGATTTATAGCACGAAGAGGTAGACCTGCAATAGTATATTCTGACAACGGAAAAAATTTTACGGGTGCTGAAAATTTTCTTAAGCAAATTGATTGGGATGTTGTTTCTCAGTACAGCACAGCTCAGAAGATCACCTGGAAATTTAACCTTCCATCTGCGCCGTGGTGGGGTGGATGGTGGGAACGTTTGATAGGCGTAGTAAAAGGGATCCTTCGAAAAGTCTTAGGACGAAGCTCTTTGGACTTAGAAGAAATGCAAACTGTTACTTGCGACACTGAAAATATTGTCAATCAGCGGCCTTTGACTTATGTTTCAGAGGAAATCGATGATTTAATACCACTTACTCCTTCTATGTTTTTACGAGACATTAGAGAATCAGGTATTCCTGATCTTGACATTTTGGATTCATCGTCAATTAATAAGAGACATGCCTATAGACAGCGATTAAAACAAGATTTGCGAAAAAGATTCCGCACTGAATATTTAGGATGTTTAAAACGATCCTCGAAATGTAACAAAAATCAGAGACCTGTCCAGATCGGAGATGTAGTTCTTGTGACTAGTGAGAATGTTAAAAAACTTGAATGGCCACTTGCCAAAGTTATTGAACTCTATCGTTCAAAGGATGGAAATGTTAGATTAGTAAAAGTAAAAATGAAAGGTGGCGAATTTCTGCGTCCTGTTCTCAGATTGATTCCTCTAGAAGTAACCCATGAAAGAGGTACTGAACTTCATTCTAAAGTTCAGTCGAATGATAAAGAATGTCCTTTAGATCCTACTCCTACCAAACCGACGGAAAAATTGACTGGTAAAAACTGTTATTTAGACCCTGCTATGAGTAAGCCGTTGATCCAACATTCTGTTAAAGACTGCTTTTTTAGATACTGAATCTACAGAACCTATTTTCCATAAAGGTACTAGTAATCCTCCTAGTGGTTCGGTCAGCGACAGTACATCGGACGTTTCGGTTCGTCGCTCCAGATACGGGCGTATCATAAAACTCCAACGAATTGTATTTGAGTTCCAGATCCCGAAACTCAAAGGTGGGAGGATGTTGTAATTGGGAATTCATTTCCTGTTGCATCATCCAAAACCCCCTTTTCTTCTCAAAGTTTTGAAACGTAAAAAGCATCTACGCAATGTAGAGGTAGGAATGTACTCTGATTAGCTGAAAAGAGACAATGAAACTGGCCCATGCACGCAACATTATGTTTTTCTTCTCTCCTGTAACTGTTCTTGAATATTTTTATTAGAACTTTGGTTTTGAACTCTAGTATAAGTTTAGTATTGTTTATCATTATGATTTTTTGAGAGCATGTTGCTCAGTCTAAAAAGCTGTAAATAATGATTTGTGTTCGTAGTGATGTGATTTGTTAATTAAATCATGATGTCTTCTAACAACGTGAATTTATTTGAGTCCATAGTGTATTCATGCTGAAAAAGGTTTTAGTTTTTTGAAATGTAAGCAATTATGAAGACCGCGGAGCACCGATGTCCCTTTTGGAACTTAGAGGTAAGAAAAGTTGTTTCTTACTAATTTTATTAGAAATCAATTTACATTAAAATTGATTATTTATATGTCGGCAACACTGATTGAATTTTAATATAGGCAGTTGGAGTTGCCACACACGGCTAAACCATTGATCAGAGGAAAAAAATCTTTCAGTACGTAAAATGTAGGGAATTTTATTCTCTTTAATTCATATACTGTCGTCTTTTACGCAAAATGCTTAGTTTTGAAATTATTTTGAAAAAACAGAGAAAAGTCCGTTTTTTTTACAGTTTTTTTGTAAAAAAAACATATTTTTCGGAAATAATTCTGTTGGAAAACCTCAGATTCGTGTTCCGCGACCGAAAAAATATAAAGGAACCAAAAATCAAAACTGTTCCAAAACTTTCCTTTATTTGCCCTTGATGACTGGACTATAAGATATTAATTAGAATCTCATTAAACATCGCATCGAAAATGCCATCTTTTTTTTTATCAAAATGTCTAAAGAACAGCACGCCTGTTCTGGATTTACAAGCGGAAATGAACGAATTCGAAATTATTTTACTAATTAGTGAATTTTAAGAAAACTAATTATGACAACGATTTGAAAATTTATGAGCATATGTAAAAGAATTTTCTGTATCAGACAATGCAATTTTAGAAAAATTCGGCCGGTAATCTTTCTTAATTTTTGCTAAAAACTGCCAAAAATCTGACGACGCCAGTCGAAAAAAAAAAAAAAAAAAAAAAAGAAAAAGAAAAATCCGAGAAAGCTTCAGACAGCGATCAGCTTTCATTAAAAACTGATATGTAAAGAGATCTGTTTCTCTTTTCGATCCCTCCATTTAGTTTGCGAAAATGAAAGGAAATAGTTGCCAATTTTTACTAATGAACAAACATTACGATAATTAAGATATATACTCCGTTCGCTGAAACGAGATAACGAAAGTAAACAAATGCGCATGCGGATTGGCGATGCTTAAACCTGGCGCTTTGACAAAAGCGCCAAAACAGACTGTCTGAAGTGTTTGATCTTCTGCTTTTTTTCCCAAACGGCTGTTTGTTTCTTGTCTTTCACTTTTAAAATTGACGATTTTTTTCGATTGATTTGGTATTTTGTATACACAAATGGAGTGTGAAAATTCTTCTTTGAGCACGCCTAAGAAGAGAGTAAAAAGAGAAGCTTAGAGTAAGGTGAGGAAAAATATGATTTTAAATGTATATAAAACGGAACTTGAATCGAATCCTGAACTTCCGATTTCTCATATAGGAGATAATGCTGCTCGTATAACAGGCGTAGGTAAAGCTTCTGTTTTTCGAGTGTTAAGAGAGTATAAAAAATGTGGTGTATTAAACTCGCCGAAGAAAATAAAATTACGTAAACGTGTTTTCGAAAATATAGATTATATTATATTATTCCATGGTAATCAATCTAGATTCTAATAGTTCCGATACTTCAACTTCATCTTCTGAATGATTTATGAGGTAAGTGGGCTTCAATAATGTAAGATATAAATAGTTTTGTACTATTTTGTATTTAACAAAATTAACTCCTGATGATGGTTTATAACAATGTTAAATTCAGAAGGTTTGCCCCGGGAGGAAATTCCGTTCGGGGCATTAAAATGTCCCCTCCCGGAATATTTCACATTTTATACTTTTAATGGTCAAAAAGTATAATCCCCCCCCTCCCCGCAACTATATAATGTCTCGCCTGGAGGCACAGTAATCCCACCAGGAAAAAATATGTCTGAATTCAACGCTGTTTAAAATAAATAGAGAATAATTTATATTTTCAAGTCTTAAACTTTTGCATTTTTGTTTAAAATCTCGATGTAAGTCAGTTAGCAACTTGTGTTGTTTTCATATAGTTATCAAAATAAATGTTTAAAAAATTAACAAATCGAAATAAAAAATAAAATTCGCCAACCTAGGGATTTGTGCCAAATGTGTGGCTTCTTGGCGATTTTTCTGCAACCCGTTTGTTTACTTTCGTTATCTCCTTTCCCTGAACAGACTATTTTGAATTAGAGGATGGGAAGGTGTGCCATCTGGCGTCTATTTTAGCGTAGCGTCTTCGTTATATTCTAATTATTAGAAAAATTTAATTCATTTTTAATAATCGCGTTAATTTAAGGGAAGGTGGTTTCTTAGATCAAATTATCCGTTATATTTGTGGATATGGGGAGGGAGAGCTCCACTTTACACAAAACAAATTCCATTGAAGAAATTTAACATTTTTAGCTTCTCCTGTAGCGTTTTATAAATGTTGTATATAGAGAATAACGAAAATTTCAAATGACGATTTTTGTAAAAATTAAAATTATGTTCCTAATAAAAATACATAACCCGTATTTACTTAATGTATACCAACAATCAAATAAATGATTTGTTGTTGAGCACTTGCATTCTTATCTCGGGTTTTATGGGGTCGATTACAAAGGGGTTTGAATGATTCGACTTGGTTTTCGATCGCGTTGCAGATTTTAGTTCCACCTTCCACCGCCAGGGGCGCATCATTTCCACGAGTTCTTTGGTCTCGATTTCGACGGGAATTGGTTCATTCAACTCCCTTGATACAACGGGTACCCATGTTCAATGTTCGTATAAAACGCAAATTGCGCCCCCAGGCTGTGAAAAGTGGAACTAAAAGATTTTGCAGCGCGTTCGCAGTACTCCTGCTATACGGTGCCGGGACACGTCTCGGACTTTCGTTTGGAAAGTTGTTTGTTTGGAACAGAGTGCGCCCCCTGGCGGCGGCAGGTAGAACTGAAATATTTTGCAGCGTGTGCACTTCACGACTACTCTACAGTGCGCAGGCGGCGGGAACACGTGCCGCAGGTTTGTTTATATCAGAATGCACCCCTATTGGCTGAAAGTGGAAACAAAAGATCTTCCTCACCTACGCAGAACTTTTAAATAAATAATTTCCTACTAAATCTGGTTAAAGATATGAAATCATACAAACTTTAGGTTTGTTTAATTTTATCGCCGGTCCTGACAACGCAGGCCGGATCACCTATTATACTAATAAATTAACGTTTCGCATATCCCTTTCGACATTTATTAAATACTAGCAAGCTACGCCCGCTACGCTGGTCAATTTCTTATAAAGAAATTTTAATCCAACAAAATATTGACATTTCATAATTCACTCTTATATTTTAACAGAATAATAAGGCTACTATAATTTGTGACTCGTGCCAATATACACGTAAGGACACGCCGTCCATATCATTATCTTTTTACGCATGAAGGTTTCGCTATGGTACTCTATTGTGAAATTGGTAATTTTTGAAATTCAATTTTTGAAACACGACATAATCATTAGATTTGAAATTTATATCAAGAAAAATACAATTTTTTACCTTTCAAACGCAGTTTGTCTAACAATTTTCTGACAAATACTTTTCGAGCTATTATTTTTTTCAGCAACATCAAAGGTTTCATTTTCCGAGATTAATCTTTGGCAACAATTAGCGAAAAACCCAGTCTTCATCATCGCATAGCTTTTATTAAAGAGGCTGTTGGAGTAGGGATTGTCACCATCAATTTGCCACCATCATTTTCGAAATCGGTTCTGTAGTTCCACAAATTCCATAAAAATTGTAATTTGGAATAATTTTAGAATGCCTTTCGCTAATTTCACCCTTTTAAATTTCGATTTTTTAAAAATTATTATTCTTAGAGAGTATTTACATCTTATAAGTAACTACAATGCCAAATTTCAAATTTCTAGCTCCTTCAGTATAAAAAAGAAGCAATTTTCGCAAATTTTTTGCTCCTGCACCCCGTTGGGATTAGTGGCACCGACATAAAATATAGCCTATGTTGGAGTAGGGATTGTCACCATCAATTTGCCACCATTACTTTTGAAATCGGTTTTGTAGTTCCAGAGATTCCATAGAAATTGTATTTTAGAATGTTTTTAGAGAGCTTATAGCTTATTTCACTTTTAAATTTCGAATATTTTTTAAATTTTTTCTCAGAGAGCATTTACATTTTATAAGTAACTACAATGCCAAACTTCAAATTTCTAGCTCCTTCAGAATAAACAAAATTGCAATTTTAGAACTTTTTTGCTTCTGCACCCCCCTGGGATCAGTGGCACCGACATAAAATATAGCCTATGTTGGAGCAGGGATTGTCACCATCAATTTGCCTCCATCACTTATGAAATCGGTTCTGTAGTTCCAGAGATTCCATAGAAATTTTATTTTAGAATGTTTTTAGAACGCTTTTCGCTCATTTCATCTTTTAAAACCTTCTCACCGCCGCGACCTGATATATCCGTTCACTATGCTGTAGGTTTCACAGCAATACAAGGTTTGTTTAAATTAATAAAATTCTACAAATATAATGCATTTTTAAAACATCAAGTAAGGATTGATACTCTCAAGGACTATACTTATATACGTAATTGAGTTTTTTATCTCAAGTTTGAAAATTTAGATTTTTTAAGCATTTTAAAAAAATTACAGAGCAAACAACATTATAAATTTGCCCTTTTGCTCGGCGGTCAGAAATTTCGATTTTTTTTTTATTGTTCTTAATTTACATCTTATAAGTAACTACAATGCCAAATTTCAAATTTCTAGCTCCTTCAGTATAAAAAAAATCGCATTTTTAGAACGTTTTTCGCTCCTGCACCCCCGTAGAGTTTTTTTAATTTCATTTTTTTTTTTTTTTTTTTTTTTTTTTTTTTTTTTTTTTTGTTCTTAGAGAGCATTTGCATCTTATAAGTAGCTACAATGCCAGATTTCAAATTTTTAGCTCCTTCCGTACACAAAAATTCGCAATTTCAGAACGTTTTTCACTCCTGCACCCCCCTGGGGTTAGTGGCACCGACATAAAATATAGCCTATGTTGGAGCAGGAGTTGTCTCCATCAATTTGCCACCATCACTTTTGAAATCAGTTCTGTAGTTCCAGAGATTCCATAGAAATTGTAATTGAGAATGTTTTTAAAACGCTTTTCGCTTATTTCAACCTTTTAAATTTCGATTTTTTTAAAAATTTGTTCTTAGTGAGCATTTACATCTTATAAGTAGCTACAATGCCAAATTTCAAATTTCTAGCTCCTTCCGTACACAAAAATTCGCAATTTTAGAACGTTTTTTGCTCCTGCACCCCCCCTGGAGTTAGTGGTACTGACATAAAATATAGCCTATGTGGAGCATGGGTTGTCACCATCAATTTGCCACCATCACTTTTGAATTCGGTTCTGTAGTTCCAGAGATTCCATAGAAATTGTAATGTAGAATCTTTTTCGAACGCTTTTCGCTTATTTCACCGTTTTAAATTTCGAATTTCTTTTTAATTTGTTCTTAGAGAGCATTTACATCTTATAAGTAAATACAATGCCAAATTTCAAATTTCTAGCTCCTTCGGTATACAAAAAGTCGCTATTTTAGAACGTTTTTTGCTCCTACACCCTCCTGCGGTTAGTGGCACCGACATAAAATATAGCCTATGTTGTAGTAGGGATTGTCACCATCAATTTGCCTTTATCACATTTGAAATCGGTTCTGTAGTTCCAGAGATTCCATAGAAATTGTAATTTAGAATGTTTTTAGAACGCTTTTCGCTTATTTCACCCTTTTAAATTTCGAATTTTATTTTAATTTGTTCTTAGAGAGCATTTACATCTTATAAGTAGCTACAATGCCAAATTTCAAATTTCTAGCTCTTTCGGTATATAGAAAATCGAAATTTTAGAACGTGTTTCGCTCGTGCACCACTCTGGGGTTAGTGGCGCCGACATAAAATACAGCCTTTGTTGGAGCAGGGGTTGTCACCATCAGTTTGCCACCATCACTTTTGAAATCGGTTCGTTAGTTCCAGAGATTACCCCCTACAAACAAACAAACAAAAAAACAATCTTTACTCCTTTATAATATTAGTATATATTGTAAGCTAGAGAATAAGCCGTGCTCTTGACGTATGTAAAGCATTTTTTTTTTATCTTATTAAAAATTAAAATAATACGATTTTTCTAATTAAAAAAATAAAATCAGAATCTCTAATTCTAAAACATGTGCGTGTTGTCAGAAGGAATCTGTGTAACTATGGATATGAAATATCTACCCTATCTACCCTATATATATAAAATCCTAATGAAACGAATTTGTGAAACGATTTTATGAAACGAATTTATGAAACGATTTTATGAAACGACTGATTAAACGACTGATTATGTTCTAGGGGTATTTTTAATAAAATATTAAACGCTTGATGGTGAAATTAATACCAATTGTTCATAAAAATCCGCGGATGTCAAAACTGGTAATAGAATTTTGAAATTGGAATTAGTTTTCGAGATATTAATTTTTTTCTAATTTTAATGACATTTCTGTAATGATGGCAACTAATTACTCAGTTTTTTTTGTGACAAAAAAGGGAAAAAAATTGAAAAGGATCCCGATAGAGATTATTGATTTCTTTTTTTTTCGTCATTTTCAAATTGAAATTGAATTTATATTTTATTTCAATCGATAATGAAGACAAGATTGTAATTAAATTATGTTTTTCGGGAAAATTTGAAAAAAAAAATCACATTTCTATCGTCAGGATTCAATCGTCTGTCAGAATCTATATATTTAAAACGCTAAGCGATTTCTTTCGACAATCCGTTAGAACAAACTACTGCATCAAATTACACCATTCTTTTTTTAAATGAAAGCTATTAGGACACAGATTTGTTATCGTGCATTCGTTTGTTCAAAAATTTAATTAATTAGCTGTAATTTTCAATTAAACATTTACTTCTGCTTATGACGTCATAAAGTTGACAACTCCCACTTTTGAGGGGTAGAGTTTTTTCCTTGAACTCTGTGGTTCGCCAATCTTTTGACATTAACTAATATCAACTAGGTAATATTTTAACATTGTAGTATAAAATCTTAAAAAAAAAAAAAAAAAAAAAAAAAAAAAAAAAAAAAAAAAGAACTTAATTAGCTAGAATATAATCATAATAAAATATCTAAACGTAAACATATCAATATGAATAACAAATCTCACGTAAAATGTTGCAATTTAAATGATTCCAATTGAAACAAGATTTGGAGAGTTATCCTTGACGCCCAGCTAACATAAAAGTACCTATTTTATTTTATTTATTTACACACATATTCAAATTTATTATAAAACAGGTTGCCATACAAAGCAAAAATCGTCATTTAGGCGCCAAAAATAACCCAGGTGCGTCTGCGATATCTGTACTGATTTAATCAAAATTATTTTGGTTGCACCGCATATTACAAAATTAATTAAATCTATGATTATTGTTTCTTTCTCAGATTAAAAATAAGAAAATTGGTACTTCTCTATTATCCCGTCGACCACTTTTCATAACAAAAAACTATCGCCAAATAAACTCGGAGAACGTTGCCATTGGAATATCAAAATAAATAAATAAATAAAATACATGAATTTAAGGACGCAATTGTTATTTTAATTAATGAAATAACTAATAAATCAGTAAAACATAATGAAAAATAGACGCAAATCTCGAATTAAAAACCACTTGATGACGTAACAAACACGTATAATGCTTCTGACATCAAGTAAATCGGACTGTATTTTAGGCGTTTAATTTTACAGTTTGGCGATAATTTTTTGTTATGAAAAGTGGTCGACCGGATAATAGAAAAGTACCAGAAAATTTAATGTTTAACGAAATTCAATTATTTGATCGATCGCAAATTTTGGTTCTTTTCCGTTATACCGACACCATGCCATACATGTAAATATATGCTTGGCGACAATGGTGTCCGTATAATGGAAAAGTATTCAAATTTTTTTTTAGTTCGGGCTATACCAAAAGCAAACATTTTACAGGTAACAAAAAAATCGCCGAAAATGGCTGCTTCATCAGCTGTTATGACAGCAAAGTTGGATAAAATCGAATAACCTGAATTTTACAACATGTATGCGAAACACCACAGAGAACACACGCTATTTTTATATAAGTAGGGTATATTTAAACGAATAAGAGAACTAACAACCTTCAATAATATAATGCATGAAAAAGTAAACAACTAAGTGATTCAGCAAATCATAAAAATATGTATTTCTTAATATAACTATAAAATACAGAAAAATATTCTGGTACCATAAAAAATATTCATTATCCCGTCGAAATTCCGTGCATTATCCCGTCGTTCGATTAAGAAAAAAAAAAACTATATGCAAATTAGGTACTTTTCGGTTAGCCGGCGCCAATAAAGCATATATATATATATATATATATATATATATACACACACATAACAACAAACTCCAATGGAAAATTACTTGCAGAATCATTATCACAAAAGCCAACCAAAATCTATAAACCACATAAATTCAATACTAGAAAAACAAAACTATATACATTATATATATTTGTATATATATATATATATATATACTTCATTGGCGCCCTGCTAACCGAAAAGTACCTCAAATAATTCGCCAAACTGTAGCGCCCAATAAACAAACGGAAGAATGTTGCCATTAAATCTCAAAATAATAATAATAATAATAATAATAATAATTAAGAAAAGCCCTATTTACTAAAGTATCATTTATCAGTAACTTTTAACAATAAAATTTACAATATATTAATGAAAACAGAATCAAAAATAATCTTGGATATTTATTTATTTACATTATTTCTCTTAATTATGGTAAAGGAATAATCATCCTTATTATGTAAAGGAATGAAGAAACCATACAAATAAATTACACTTGAAAACATTAAAAATCTCCTTTATCTGCAGATTGATTTATTATTGTAAAAAAAATTCTTCATCTTTACATAAAAATTGATAAGCTTAAAACAATAGATGCGTTTCAGAAGATATGGATTTAAAACGAACAATGATTAAAGAAGACATTTTAAAAATTTTGATCAAAACATTTTAAAACTTTTTCTTAACGTCGAATTTCGACGGTGCGTTTGGGGAGAAGCAATGCACATGCGCATAGGAGCTCATTCGGTTGCATTATCACAGGGGGGGGGGAATGTGTGCCTTATTTAATATGTTCTTTTATTGACTGAATATGAGATGAACGTAGGGATATGCTATTTGTATGATACTTCATAGGTTCAGGAAATTTTCTTTCTTGCCGTGTCAAACTGATTTCCATTTTGTTTACGGATTGTTTGTTTGGAGTTAATAACGTAAATCACTGGGGGGGGGGGGGATTTTTTTTAAAATAAAATATTTGAAAGATTGTTTCATAAGCACCCCTACTTATGTAATAAAGAAGCTTATTTTACTAATATTGCTAATGTAATTTTTTCCGTCAAGTTTTGACGGGTACCATCTAGTCTAAATATAAAGTATTCCTGAAAGTATGGAAGTAATTTATAATTTAAAAAAAAGTTTTTTAATCTTTGCCACTTTGGCACGTAAGTTTTTCTTCTTTCTTGGTCACTATGTTCATTTTATTTACTTTTTTTCTTTTTCAACAGATATGCAGATATTTCGAGGGGGATACAAAGAACTTCTGCTGAGCGGCAGAAACAGCGATTTTACTATAAATGTAAAATCCATGAAGTTTGAAGTCCATAGGTCCATTCTGGCAGCTCGCTCCCCTGTGTTCTCGGCTATGATGGAGCACGAGATGGAGGAGAAACGTAGTGGGGAGATGACTATCATCGATGCAGATCCGGCCGTTTTCAAAGAGTTCTTGCTCTATCTCTACACCGGCGACGAAGAGGATCTAGATTGGAAGAACATTGCGGATCTGTACACACTGGGGGACAAATACTTCGTGCAGGACCTGAAACACCTATGCGTGGAGCGCATAAAAACGCACATATCGATAGAAAATTTTTTTCAAATTTTTTATATTTCACAACAGCTCAATAATTTGAATATTTCAGAAAGTGTGATCCAGTTTTTTTTAGAAGATGCAAAGGAAATTGTCGCGAGTGAAAAGTGTATCGAGTTTGTCAAAACTCATCGCGAAGAGTCTAATGTACTATTGGAAGCTTTAGAAGCAAATATAAAGGCTCAATGAGATGTATTTAGTTGATACAATTATTAAAAGTTACTAAAGTACTAGTGTATACCCGTGACTTCATTCACGTGAAATGAGGAGAAGAATAAATATAAATAATTAAAGCATTCTTCATCTCTCGCTGGCCATGAAATTCCACGATTACATAATTAGGTTGTTGCTCATTACCAGGGCTTAACAAATGCGGTCGCCAGATCGCCACTGGCGACCAACTTTTTCTATTTGGCCACTAAGTTTTTTAATCTGACTTTGTTATTTATTTATTTATTTATTTATTTATTTATTTATTTTTACAAAACTTGAACTAAAAAATGAGCACAAACGATATTTTGTCTCTCCTACATCCCTACTCGTGCGGGCAGCAAGCGCAGTAATCTCCCTCTTCTCTCGTACTTTTAATGGAAAAGCCAAGTTTAAAAGGCATTTTCCATTTTATGCACACAAAGCGCCATTCTGTTCCGTTCTAGTCGGCTTAGCATGTCACGTGAGGAGAATGTGGGGAGAGGAGGGAAGTTTAAATAAGAAATATTGTCAATCCAATCTGTGACATCTAAAAATCGGATGCAATGATTAAAAAGGCTTAACGCTTTTTTGTAACTTTCAAATCAGATTTTTGTGTTCAGAATTAAAATTTATTAATCTATCACATTCATTTTAAAGAACAATAACATATAAGTGATTATAAGTAATTCATTCGAAGTAAATCCATAAAATTTAATTAAACTTTCAAGAATAATTCTTTTTAATAAAAATAATATGCATCTTTTAAATATTTCTTCTCCACTTAAAATTTTTGGCGCCTAGCACCTGTTTGCATCACACAAATACTGCGTCACTCTGTCTTGGAGACAGATGTCTGGTACTGGGTTGTTACTCAAGAATATTTTATAATTACATTGTTTGGATCTGGAGACACGCCAGTGCCTCCGTCAAGTCGAGAAAGCACGGCTGTAAGCGAGATTCTAAAAGATAGTCATGTTTTAGCATTATTGGCTTGAACTGCGTTCTCATTAGCTGTTATCAGTCACGTGCCATAGATGTGGTTGGTGCTTGGCGTTTTAGATTTGGCGCACTTCTATATATCTTGGAAATTTTCGGGAATTGAACAGCTTACAAATATAATTTCAGTTTCGTTTTAATGACTGACCTTGATGTAGATGATGTCAAAAAAATTTAAATGTTTGAATGCTACATCCAAATTGGTGTCCGATTTTCATCTCTTAAATGTAAATAATTAAAAAAAAAGCATGACTAATAATAATTTTTAATTAGTATGGCCGCTATTCATACTGTTGATTATTATTACCCCACAGCAAACAATTGTATATTATACCGTGAAAAAGTTAATAAGTATCATCAGAAAGGAATTTTTCTAGACTTTAAGGTAGTATAAAAATATTAAAAATTTATAAATTCTCGTTAAATATTAGTGTAAATAGTACAAAAAAAAAATGCTATGAGGGAGGGGAGAAGGAATGAAAATTATCTACCTTCAACACCAGAAAAACGGTAAAAGAAAAATTTTGTAAGAAAAAAAAACATGACCTATTTTTATCAAGTTTGGATAAAAATGGGTAAGGGACGAGCGTCCCTCCCCCAAATTAATCGGGAAATGAATTAATTATCATGTACTTTTATTTTAAAGAAAGGCATTGTAGCTAAAAACATATAAGGTTCTCTCCCCCATAAAATAAGTATGAAAGTAAAAAAAGTTTTTTCTTAAACACTTTTTTATAAGCATTGAATGTTTATTGTAAAAATCATGCCTGATTTCATGACTGAAAATCATGTTGTTCCAAAAAATTTCTATTACAATGTGTTAATTTGATGTGGACCCCGATTATAGAAATTTCACCGCTTTTATTTAAGCTTGGTGGAAAGCGCAAACTAGTGAATTTATTAAGAATCATAATTTTTGCTCTGTTTCTTGTTTTAACATATGGTAACAGGAAAGAGAAAAAGGATTATTTATATTATCTATTCAGGATTTCTAAATTGTTTTCACAAGGTGTAATCATAATTTAATTAATTTTTAAAGTATTAATTGATAAAATCATATTTTTTTTATTACACTCTTTATTTTTAGCTCACAGGCTATCAAAGCCTGAGAGCTTATGTGCCCGCCGGTTCTGTATGTATGTACGTACGTAACGCGATAACTCTTGATAGAAATAACCGTTTTGCTTCAAATTTTGTTTATATTCTAATTTTGTTTGTATTCTATATACTTTTTCTTTAAATTCTTACCTTATTGAAAGATTTAGAGAGGGGGCAGGGAGTAGCTTTCCTCTACACACTCCTGCGTACGCCTATGCATATTAAGGTTATTCGGAAAATACAGCCTTTATAGAAATACCAATAGGGGTAGTATGTTTTTTGTGTTCGTGGCGGGGCTCTCCCCAACAATAACTCCTGAAATTTACTCCTTTTTTTCTTTTAATGTAAAAAAAAAGCTTTTTTTTTTTCTTTTTTAACTTTCTAGAATTTTCTAGAATTTTTAAATGTTCCATTTTTTCCTATATCTCTTTTGTTAAGGATAAACGACATTAGGAAAACTTTTTTACTTTATGATCTATTTTTTTTAAATTAAAATAAAATGCTCAACGTTCGAATTTTTCATTAAAAAAAAAAATCCATATTTCACACACACACACACACACACACACACACACAAAAAAAAAAAAAAAAAAAAAAAAAAAAAAAGGTGTTATTAAAGTCAACTTTCATTGTCATTTTATTATTAACGATTCGCGAATATCAGCGAGTATCATTTTATAAACGGGTCTGTACATTCGAATTTTTATATTGACTTAATGTTTTATTTAACTTGTGATTATTTATCAATATACCATTATGTTTAATTTCTTTAAAAGAGTTAAAAAAAGATCACATTAAATTGGCAATCGACCTTTTTTACACTCACATACACATATTTGTGTAAAAAAGAGTGAGCCCCACCAATAATTTTCAAAACTGTACGCGTATGCGAAATACCATAAGATTCATAATAAAAAAATCAGCGATATTATGAGATGACGTAGAGTATTATTTATTTGAAGTAGATTAGTAAAAATTAGTATAAGGCTTTAATGGATTATACTTGTATAAATACTATTTCTTTTTAATCCCATTATATATATATATATTATATAATATTAAACTTTTATTTTAAAAGGACAGCGTAGCATAAATAAGAAAAGAAAAATCAACTTAGCTATACTAAAGTTTTTATATAATATTTTTTGTAATGTTTATTCTTTATATTTGAAATTTATTTAAAAACTTACAGCGTTTTTTGTAGTTAATTTCTTTTAGACAAAATTTTTTGAAAATGTTCAGTATTGACGCTTATATTTATTTAATAAGAGCTTATATATATTTATTTAAATGTTTTTTTTTATACTATCTTAAACTGTAGAAGAAGGTTTTTCTAACGACAGTTATTAAATTTTCTAGAGCAATATGGGAATTTTCATATTCTTTTGGATTTAAAATGCAAAAAAAAAAAAAAAAAAAAAAAAAAAAGAAGAAGAAGAAGAAGAAGAAGCGAAATTTAATTTTTAATTTCCATTTTCTGAAAAAGTATACTTGTCATATCATTTAAAAATATTTATACAGCTTAAAATCTAAACCGTTCCACTCTCGTTTTATAAAATGTCATCAGATTATCTTAAGATATTTTCAATGGTTCATTTTAAATGAAAGCTGAAGATACATTCGCTTCAAAATTACCAACTTATTTTTTCCTCTTCGTTTTCTAATCATAGAAATAGACAAACGAGTTGGCGACGTTTTCCCTACCGCCAAGGGATTACTCTCTGAAAAGGACATGTCTGAATGGCCAATGAGGTGGCTTTATTTGCCAATAATGCTAAAACGTGACTATCTTTTAGAATTTCGCCGGCCGTAAGCATCCTTTTCTGGAACAACTCAGGGCACTTTTGACCCCCCCCCCCCCCATATCTCCGCGCTGGAGTATCCGAAAAATTTGAAACTTCCTTTTTCTAGAGTATTTGGCACACAGGACCAAAATTTAAAATTAAAACTTTGTGTCTTTTCTAGTTCAGACGGTACATGAACTCGAACATTCGAATTTTTGTCTCTCACTCACTCACTCGTTCACGCGTCATCAAAAAGATTAGGTAGATCCCGTAGCCCTAGGAACTTGATATTTGGAAAAAATGGTAGTGTTTAGGATACAAAGAAAGAAAATATTATAAAATCCGGAAAATTCGAAAAATAAACATTCGAAAATTCAAGTAATTCCATCAAAATTGAAAATTGAAAATAATACCATCTTGCTGTCTTAGAAACTTAAGATTTGGTGTGAGGGTAGTGTTTAGCATTCAGAAAAAGAAAACATCAAAAACACCAAAAAAATCGAAAGCAAAATTGAAAAATTCCAAAAAAAATTCGAAAAAAATCGAAGAATTTCAAATAATCCGATTTTGTTGCGCTAGAAACTTGGAATTCGTAATAAAGGTAGTATTTAGGATGCAAAATAAGAAAAAAATCTAAAATTCGAAAAATTCAAAAAAAAAAAATTAAAAAAAAAATTGAAAAAATTATAATAATTTGATCTTTTAGCCTTGGAAACTTAAAATTCGCGGTAAAGATAGTGTTTAGGATTCAGAATAAGTTAAAATGAAAAACGCAATAAAATTCGAAAATAAAATTTAAAAAAAACGAAAAAAAATCGGAAAAATCGAAAAAAAAAAGGAAAATTTGAAAATAATTTAATTTTATAGCGTTAGAAACTTGAAATTCGGAATAAAGGTAATATTTAAGATACTGAATTAGGAAAAATTAAAAAATATGGATAATTGGAAAAATACCCATAAATTAGTACAGACGATATATGAACTCAAAGTTTCGATTTTTTGTCACTCACATACTCACTCACTCTCGCGTCATCAAAAAGATTGGGTAGATCCCGCAGCCATAGAAACTTAAAATTTGGAATAAAGCTAGTGTATCGGATACAAAGAAAGAAAAAACTTCATAGAATCCGGAAAATTCCAAAAAAAAAAAAAAAAAACATTCCAAAATTCAACAAATTCGAACAAAATTGAAAATTGAAAATAACACGATCTTGTAGTCTTAAAAACTTAAAATTTGGTGTGAAAGTAGTGTTTAGAATTCAGAAAAAGAAAACATCAAAAACACCAAAAAAATCGAAAATAAAATCGAAAAAATCGAAAAATTTCAAGTAATCCGATTTTCTTGCGCTAGAAACTAGGAATTCAGAATAAAGGTAGTATTAAGGATGCAAAATAAGGAAAAATTAAAAAATCTGTTAAATTCGAAAAAAAATTCAAAAATTCGAAAAAAAAATTGAAAAAATTAAAATAATTTTATTTTAGCCTTAGAAACTTAAAATTCGGCGTAAAAGATAGGTACTGTTTGGAATTCAGAATTAAAAAAAAATTAAAAACACAATAAAAATCGAAAATATAATTAAAAAATCGAAAACATCAAAAAACATCGCAAATTTGAAAATAATTCGATTTTTTAGCGCTAGAAACTTGAAATTTGGAATAAAGGTAATATTTAAGATACTAAATAAGGAAACATTAAAAAATATGGATAATTCGAAAAAAAAAATCGAAAATTAAAAAAATTAAATAAAAGAAAGAAAGGAAGAAAAGAAATAAAAAGTGAGAAATTGAAAATAATATGATCTCCTAGTCTTAGAAACTGAAAATTTGGGGCAAAGGTAGTGTTTAGGATTTAAAAAAAATGTGTATATATAAATACAACAAAAATCAAAAATAAAATAAAAAAATCGAAAAAAAAAACGAAAATTTGAAAATAATTCGATTTTGTAAAACTAAAAACTTAAAATTTGGAATAAAAGTAATATTTAGTATACAAAAAAAAAAAAAAAAAAAGAAAAAATCAGTAAAATTCGAAAAATTGAAAAAATACGATTTTGTCGCTTTAGAACTTAAAATTTGGCGTAAACTTTTGAAATTTGAAATAAAGGATGCAAAAGAAGAAAAATTAAAAAATCCAAAAATTTATTAAAAAAATTCGAAAAATTAATTTTTTTTTTATCTTGTAGTCTTAGAAACTTAAAACTTGGTGTAAAGATAGTATTTACTATTTAATAAAAGGAACAATTAAAAAATTCGTTAAATTTGAAAATAAAATCGAAAAACTGAAATATCTTTAAAAAATTGAAAATTCGAAAACAAATTGATTTTGTCCTGCTAGAAACATTAGTTTTAAGATAATTGTCCTATTAGCTCGTACAACGCCCCTAATTACTTTATGTTATTTCCCCCGGATTATGATTTTCTTTTCTTTCGTTTACGAATTTCGTTATAGAAAAGTTTCGCTATAGGCTACGTTATAGGCGATTTCTTTATAGACAGGTTTGTTTTCTTTCACAGGTTATACTCTATTTACTTCGCATATGATACATGGATTGTTAAATGATGTTAACCCCACAAAAATTTTCACAGCTCCCCCTACCCTTCCGACATTACTGTCTGGTTATGGCTTGATAGTCCTCTCTAAATAAAATCATGGTGACTCTAAGATTCACTTGATTTATCTCTAAATTGAACCTAAATGATCCTAAGAAGACCTATCAAAGAACTACTATATTGGCTTGACAATCAGATAACTTAGAATTAAAATTCAAAAATCAATAAATTTATAAAAAGTGGAAAATTTGAAAATAATTTGATTTTGTAGTTTTAGAAGCTTGACATTTGGCAGAAAGGTATAGGGTTTAGTATACAAAGTAAGGAAAAATTAAAAAATCCGTAATGAAAAAAACACCGAAAAAATGAATATAGTTTGATTTATTGGAAATTTCCGGAAATTTTAATTTTGGCTTTCTTTTTATACTAAAAAGTTCTTTTATGCTAAATGTGAAGTACCTAGGGCTGCGAGTAATATCTCAGATGGATAGCACCTATCCTGGAAGCAATTGAGAGCACTTTTGACACTCCTCCTCCCATAACTTAGTGCTTGCCTGGGAACCTGAAATCTCTTTTTATCTACAGTACTTTGCAAATGAAACTAAAGCCTCAAATTTTTTATACCTGTAAAAAATAGGGACAGAGTGTGGGCTTAGAGAAAATCAATGGGTGATCTCCAAAAAGAATCCGAAATCAAGAAAAGGAGGATTACTTACAAAAAGAAGTGAAATCTCATCAAAAACGTCACCTGTAAAAAAATGCAGCCAAGTCTCGTGACTCTTTTTCCGTAAAAAGTTCTGAGATCGTGTAAAGCCAAGTTTAGCTAACTCTGAAATTTTCATTCACAAATCACTCCTAGTCTCTAATCTTTAGTTAAATATTATTTTGTGACTTGGCAATTACGTAGCACGAGAATGTGATGTATATAATTAGTCTTCATCAAATAATACCATGCCATCCCATAACATATTAAAGTGTAATAACTTCCCTGTGCGTATATAATTAGCCTTAATCATATTATCTCATCCCATCCCATAACATAGTAAGGTGTAATAACTGCCCTGTGCTGCGAAAATGCCAAGTCACAAAATAATATTTAACTAAAGATGTAGAGACTAGGAGTGATTTGTGAATGAAAATTTCAGAGTTAATAAGATAGCTAAACTTGGCTTTACACGATCTCAAAACTTTTTACGGAAAAAGAGTCACGAGACTTGGCTGCAATTTTTACAGGTGACGTTTTTGATGAGATTATTATTTGCAGTAAATGGAAATAAAAAATCATTGATTACACTTCAGAAGGGTGAGGTATTTTTTTTATTTGTTTATTCTTACATTCCTATCGTTGGAACGTTGGAAAAATGTTTTTCTTTTCTTTTTTTTTTTCAAAATAAACCTCCTCTGGCTGCTCATTCCGTTATGAAATCCCAGCGCGGGAATTTTTTTTTTTTTCGTTTTAGCAATGTATATTACTGCGAACGTCACAATATTTAATTAAATTTCTTGTTAAGATGTCTCATTATAGATGCTGCAAAGTTTCAAAATATTAAGAAATGAAATTATATTCACACACACACATTAAAAAAAATTAACTTTAATTTTTTATTTGCCAAAACTAAGAGAGTTCATTAAATGCAAATTTCGAAATAATAAAATCAGAATTATTTGACTGAATTTGATAGGCAAAAAATTGTTTTCCGGTTTTACTATTTTATCGATGCTCTCTCATCAGATATAGATTTTGTAGCACTCAACTATTCCGACTTTTGAAGCATTCGGCAATCAGGATTTCCCGAACATGTCGGTTATTCAGAGTTTACAATAATTCCTTTTTGATTTTTTTCATAGATATAAGTTTCCTTATAAAACTTAGTGTTGTTGTCTGTTTTAATTAAGTGCTATTCTGAGCTATGAAATTAATAATTCTAAACTATGTTTGTCATTATCTTTTCTCACTTAATTCACAAAATAACATTTGTGCTTTTGGAAGGCGACTAGAATTTATACCTGGCTACTAGATTTTTTAAAATTTTAAAGCCTTGCTCATTACCTAATAGAAAAATAATGAAGTATGGTTTTCAGCATCAGAAAGTAGACGTCCGAGGCAGACGGTATTTTCACAAATTATTTTCCTACATTTAAAATGATTTTTTTTTTTAAAGCTATAGACATAAAAGACAGCTATAGACATTAAAAAGCTATAGATATTTCCACCAATGTACATTTGGGAAAAATTTTCAAAATGTACCACCTTTTTAAAATTACTTAAAATGTGTGAAAATATTTTTAAAAATCCACTACATCTTCATCTTACGTCTTCTTTCTAGTGATGTCGATAACTATATGAGATACTGAAAAAAGAATGTGTGTGTACGTGCGGTGGCTGGCAAAATCTACCGCACGTAGAAGTCTAAAAATTTTGGTGCGGATAGTCCAAGGCAGGTCCTTATGCACCTGAGGCTAAGATTTTTAATATTTTGAGACTCGGTCCCTTTGGGTCCCTTTAATATTTTTGCTCTTAATTGTTAATAACTTGCCCCATTTTTATCCGACAAAAATCGAATTCAACAAAAATCGAAAATAAAATAAAAAAATCGAAAAAAACGAAAATTTGAAAATAATTCGATTTTGTAAAACTAAAAACTTAAAATTTGGAATAAAGGTAGTATTTAGTATACAAAAAAAAAAAAAGAAAAAATCAGTAAAATTCGAAAAATTGAAAAAATACGATTTTGTCGCTTTAGAACTTAAAATTTGGCGTAAACTTATTGTTTAGGATACAGAAAAAGGAAAAAATAAAACACAATAAATTCGAAAATAGAATAAAAAACTCGAAAAAGATTGGAAATTTCAAAATAATTCGATTTTGTAGCGCTAGAAACTTGAAATTTGAAATAAAGGATACAAAAGAAGAAAAATTAAAAAATCCCAAAATTTAATAAAAAAATTCGAAAAATTAATTTTTTTTTATCTTGTAGTCTTAGAAACTTAAAACTTGGTGTAAAGATAGTATTTACTATTTAATAAAAGGAACAATTAAAAAATTCGTTAAATTTGAAAATAAAATCGAAAAATTGGAATATCTTTAAAAAATTGAAAATTCGAAAACAATTTGATTTTGTCATACTAGAAACATTAGTTTTAAGATAATTGTCCTATTAGCTCAATTACTTTATGTGATTTCACCCGGATTATGATTTTCTTTTCTTTCGTTTACGAATTTCGTTATAGAAAAGTTCCGCTATAGGCTACGTTATAGGCGATTTCTTTATAGACAGGTTTGTTTTCTTTCACAGGTTATACTCTATTTACTTCGCATATGATATATGGATTGTTAAATGATGTTAAACCCACAAAAATTTTCACAGCTTCCCCTACCCTTCCGACATTACTGGCTGGTTACGGCTTGATAGTCCTCTCTAAATAAAATCATGGTGACTCTAAGATTCACTTGATTTATCTCTAAATTGAACCTAAATGATCCTAAGAAGACCGATCAAAGAACTACTATATTGGCTTGACAATCAGATAACTTAGAATTAAAATCCAAAAATCAATAAATTTATAAAAAGTGGAAAATTTGAAAATAATTTGATTTTGTAGTCTTAGAAGCTTGACATTTGGCAGAAAGGTAGGGTTTAGTATACAAAGTAAGGAAGAATTAAAAAATCCGTAATGAAAAAAACACCGAAAAAATGAATATAGTTTGATTTATTGGAAATTTCCGGAAATTTTAATTTTGGCTTTCTTTTTATACTAAAAAGTTCTTTTATGCTAAATGTGAAGTACCTAGGGCTGCGAGTAATATCTCAGATGGATAGCACCTATCCTGGAAGCAATCCTGGAAGTCACAAAATAATATTTAACTAAAGAAGTAGAGACTAGGAGTGATTTGTGAATGAAAATTTCAGAGTTAATAAGATAACTAAACTTGGCTTTACACGATCTCAAAACTTTTTACGGAAAAAGAGTCACGAGACTTGGCTGCAATTTTTACAGGTGACGTTTTTGATGAGATTATTATTTGCAGTAAATGGAAATAAAAAATCATTGATTACACTTCAGAAGGGTGAGGTATTTTTTTTATTTGTTTATTCTTACATTCCTATCGTTGGAACGTTGGAAAAATGTTTTTCTTTTCTTTTTTTTTTTCAAAATAAACCTCCTCTGGCTGCTCATTCCGTTATGAAATCCCAGCGCGGGAATTTTTTTTTTTTTTTCGTTTTAGCAATGTATATTACTGCGAACGTCACAATATTTAATTAAATTTCTTGTTAAGATGTCTCATTATAGATGCTGCAAAGTTTCAAAATATTAAGAAATGAAATTATATTCACACACACACATTAAAAAAAATTAACTTTAATTTTTTATTTGCCAAAACTAAGAGAGTTCATTAAATGCAAATTTCGAAATAATAAAATCAGAATTATTTGACTGAATTTGATAGGCAAAAAATTGTTTTCCGGTTTTACTATTTTATCGATTACTAAAATCTCATCAGATATAGATTTTGTAGCACTCAACTATTCCGACTTTTGAAGCATTCGGCAATCAGGATTTCCCGAACATGTCGGTTATTCAGAGTTTACAATAATTCCTTTTTGATTTTTTTCATAGATATAAGTTTCCTTATAAAACTTAGTGTTGTTGTCTGTTTTAATTAAGTGCTATTCTGAGCTATGAAATTAATAATTCTAAACTATGTTTGTCATTATCTTTTCTCACTTAATTCACAAAATAACATTTGTGCTTTTGGAAGGCGACTAGAATTTATACCTGGCTACTAGATTTTTTAAAATTTTAAAGCCTTGCTCATTACCTAATAGAAAAATAATGAAGTATGGTTTTCAGCATCAGAAAGTAGACGTCCGAGGCAGACGGTATTTTCACAAATTATTTTCCTACATTTAAAATGATTTTTTTTTTAAAGCTATAGACTTCACAATGTACATTTGGGAAAATTTTTCAAAATGTACCACCTTTTTAAAATTACTTAAAATGTGTGAAAATATTTTTAAAAATCCACTACATCTTCATCGTACGTCTTCTTTCTAGTGATGTCGATAAATATATGAGATACTGAAAAATGAATGCGTGTGTACGTGCGGTGGCTGGCAAAATCTACCGCACGTAGAAGTCTGAAAATTTTGGTGCGGATAGTCCAAGGCAGGTCCTTATGCACCTGAGGCTAAGAGTTTTAATATTTTGAGTCTCGGCCCCTTTGGGTCCCTTTAATATTTTTGCTCTTAATTGTTAATAACTTGCCCCATTTTTATCCGATCCTCACCGTTTTTGGGGGCCTTTTCTCCATTTAGCTTTTCCGCCATTTTTATGTTCCAGTTAAGACTCTGGTCCCCTAGGGCTTAGTATGGGACTCGTTGAAATTTTTGCTTCCTAAACTGCTAATAACTTTCTCCCCTTTAATCTGATTGTCTTAGATTTTGGGGACTTTTCTCCATTTACACTGCTGGCCATAAAAAATGCTACACCATGAAGGAATGCAAATAACAGAATGATATTTATGTGGTGACTAGAAACGGACTCTGTACCGCAAAGCCTAGCAAATTCTTTAATGAAGCTCTTGATGAAGACATAGACAGCCGAACAATAGGTTTCGATGAGTTCAGTAATTGTTACTGCGTGAGAGCGTGAGAACGATGTAGAAGGAGTCGAAATGGAGACTTAGTCAGGCGGACTCTCGGAGGATGCTCTGTAATCTCCGCAGCCAGCCGGGTGAGCTGGCCTGAGTAACGGTTTATCGGCAAACGGCCTTTACGAGCTACAAAACTGTTATGATTGTTCTAATTATCTTTAAACTTGTAAATAGTTTTATATTTTGACATAAATATTCAAGAAAATTAAACTGTGCAAGATTTCACTAAAAATCAGGAGGAACGGCAGTGCCTTTGCCAAGTCGAGAAAGCACGGCCGTAAGCATCCTTTTCTGGAAGCAACTCAGGACACTTTTGACCCTCCCATATCTATGCGCTGGAGTATCCCAAAAATTTGAAACTTCGTTTTTCTAGAGTATTTGGCACACAGGACCAAAATTTAAAATTAAAACTTTCTGTCTTTTCTAGTTCAGACGATATATGAACTGAAACATTCGATTTTTTGTCTCTCACTCACTCACTCGTTCACGCGTCATCAAAAAGATTAGGTAGATCGCGTAGCCCTAGAAACTTGATATTTGAAAAAAAGGTAAAGTTTAGGATACAAAGAAAGGAAAAATTATAAAATCCGGAAAATTCGAAAAATAAACATTCGGAAATTCAACAAATTCCATCAAAATTGAAAATAATACGATCTTGTAGTCTTATAAACTTAAGATTTGGTGTGAAGGTAGTGTTTAGCATCCAGAAAAAGAAAACACCAAAAACACCAAAAAAATCGAAAGCAAAATTGAAAAAATCCAAAAAAATTTCAAATAATCCGATTTTGTTGCGCTAGAAACTTGGAATTCGTAATAAAGGTAGTATATAGGATGCAAAATAAGAAAAAAATCTAAAATTCGAAAAAAAAAAAAAAAAAAATTATAATAATTTGATCTTTTAGCCTTGGAAACTTAAAATTCGCGGTAAAGATAGTGTTTAGGATTCAGAATAAGTTAAAATGAAAAACGCAATAAAATTCGAAAATAAAATTAAAAAAAACGAAAAAAAATCGGAAAAATCGAAAAAAAAAAAGGAAAATTTGAAAATAATTTAATTTTATAGCGTTAGAAACTTGAAATTTGGAATAAAGGTAATATTTAAGATACTAATTAGGAAAAATTAAAAAATATGTATAATTCGAAAAATACCCATAAATTAGTGCAGACGATATATGAACTCAAAGTTTCGATTTTTTGTCATTCACATACTCACTCACTCTCGCGTCATCAAAAAGATTGGGTAGATCCCGCAGCCATAGAAACATAAAATTTGGAATAAAGCTAGTGTTTCGGATACAAAGAAAGAAAAAGAACTATAGAATCCGGAAAATTCCAAAAAGAAAAAAAAAAAAAAAAAAAAAAAAAACATTCGAAAATTCAACAAATTCGAACAAAATTGAAAATTGAAAATAACACGATCTTGTAGTCTTAAAAACTTAAAATTTGGTGTGAAAGTAGTGTTTAGAATTCAGAAAAAAAATATCAAAAACACCAAAAAATTTGAAAATAAAATCGAAAAAATCGAAAAATTTCAAGTAATCCGATTTTCTTGCGCTAGAAACTAGGAATTCAGAATAAAGGTAGTATTAAGGATGCAAAATAAGGAAAAATTAAAAAATCTGTTAAATTCGAAAAAAATATTCAAAATTTCGAAAAAAAAATTAAAAAAATTAAAATAATTTTATTTTAGCCTTAGAAACTTAAAATTGGGCGTAAAAGGTAGATAGTGTTTGGAATTCAGAATAAAAAAAGAATTAAAAACACAATAAAAATCGAAAATATTGTTGTGAACTCGGGGTTCGAAAGGACTGATGCCAATATATAAGAACAATCAAAAGGCTTTATTCACTATAAACAGTGCAATACGAACACCAATATCTTCTGAAAATTACAAGATCTTCAGTAATCTTCAAATCCAATAAAAGAACAGCAAAATTTCACACAGAAACAATGCGTTCAATACGACGTATCAACGACAAAATCAACCCGAAAAACACAGTTCTCAATGCAAAGGCTCTCGTATGAATTCAATCGCAGTTGACAGACAACTAACTGAACTGGACTGGTGGAGGTCTCTTATATAGGCTTTAAAGATAACTGTAGAATTTTCCAGAGCCTTCAGATGCTAGAAATTACCAGAAAGTGCTTTAACTTTCGATAGAGAACCTAAGCGAGAAAGGATCCCAATGTACAGGTATAAGTGGGGGGTGGTTGCACAAAAAGTCGCCAAATCCGTCGCCAACTTGGCGACATTTGGCGATATATCGCCAATTTTGGCGACAAAAATAAGTCGCCAAAACCATCGCCAACTTGGCGATAAACTCATTCCTTGGCGATTTTCCAATAGAGCTCCATTATAAAACCGATGCTGTAAGGTTGTTTTTCTTGCAAACCACCTGAGGCCTTTAGCATTGAGTTACATGATGCTCAATAGGATATACATTAATAATACTGCAATTTTCACAATAATAAAATAAAATAAATTTAAACAAATGGAATATTTACAGGTATATACAAAATTCATAACATTGCCCCCCTCTCAAGGACTGCACGTCCCGGGCAGTACAACCTTTGATCGGAAGCAAACCTGTTACCAACAAATGCTATACTATTCGAAACACTTAAAGCAAACATGGAAAATAACAATTAAACACATTCATAATGCTGAATTATACAAGTATTTAAATAATAATAACATTAATAATGATAATGCTAAGCAAAAGAAATTATTACATTAACTTATATACAAGACCATGGTCATACTAATTTACATTACACTATTTATAATTAATGAACTAAGTACTATGGCCATAGTATGGAGCCAGCTTGTCGTAATGAACGACTCTAGGCTTCGAACTTGGTGACTTTCGGATCCGAATTACGACATCGTTCAGTCTGTTTAGGACTGTATAAGGACCGTCCCAGTGTGATTGCAGTTTGGGAGAAAGTCCTTTGTGTCGAGTCGGATTATAAAACCAAACCTTGTCACCTTCTTTGAATTGATGTCCTGTGGCTTTCGTGTCGTACCTGGTCTTCATCTTCTCCGTCTGTATATTGATCCGCTCTCGAGCCAAGTTGTGGACGTCTTCAAATCGTGCCTGGAGATTCTGCACGTATCCCTCTGGCGATGAAGGCGCATCTGGAGGGCGACCAAACAGCAGATCACAAGGTAAACGAAGATCACGACCGAAAAGCATCTGAGACGGGGAATAGCCGGTTGTTTCATGGACGGCGCTGCGATAGGCGAGAAGAAACAAGGGAAGTTTTTGGTCCCAGTCTTGTTGGTTTCTTGAGACTAGCAGTGAGAGGTTGTTGAGGGTGGTACGATTAAACCTCTCAACCATGCCATCCGACTGTGGATGTAAAGGCGTCGTCCTAGTTTTGTCCATTCCAAGAAGTTGACAGAGACCCTCAATCACAGCAGAGATGAAATTTCTCCCCTGGTCAGAATGCATTTAAAGGGGGACTCCATACCTTGATATCCACTGGTGTACCAAGGCATCAGCAACCGTAGAAGCTTCTTGATCAGGGGTGGCATAAACTTCAGGCCATTTCGTGAAATAGTCCATGACAACAAGGAGGTATTTGTTGCCATCGGAACTTCTTAGCAAAGGACCTAGGATGTCTAGGGCGATGCGTTCGAAAGGTGCTCCTACATTGTAGAGATGTAGTCTTCCTCGGCTACGTTTCTTTGGTCCTTTCCGAGCTGCACATGCATCGCAAGATTTGCACCATTGTTCGACGTCAGCTCTCGCTTTTCCCCAGAAAAAGCGCTCTCGGACTCTGTGTAATGTTTTCATGATTCCAAAATGGCCACCAGTGGGACTGTCATGTAATTCCTTGAGGATTTCAGGGATTCGGGATCGAGGAAGTACCAACTGCCACCGAGATGTCTTCCCATCTTCCGATTCGAATTTTCGGAACAGGACACCATTTCTGACGTGGAGGGAGTTCCAAAGAGCCCAATATTGCTTCGTCGTAGGACTGTAAGTCGAGATGTCTTTCCAACTGGGCTTCGTGCTAGAAGATTCTAATAACTCCAAAATTGGTTTGATGTCAGAGTCTGCCATTTGATCTTCTCGAATCTTCTCATCACTCCAGGGATCTGGTGGCGTTGATTGTGAAGTCTTCGTCTGGCGTATGACATATTCGGGATTATACTTGCTCTCCGCTCTGGAACAATAGCGACAGCTCTCGGGACACGGTCTTCTTGATAGGGCATCGGCGTTTCCATGCGATGAGCCTTTGCGATGCCTGATGTCAAAGTCGTATTCCTGGAGTCGTTGTATCCATCTGGCTACTTGGCCCTCTGGGTTCTTAAAATTCATCAGCCATGTTAGGGATGCGTGTTCAGTACGAAGGAGAAAATTCCTGCCATAGAGATAGTGATGGAAGTGTTCTATGGCTTTTACTATAGCTAATAACTCCTTACGAGTGACGCAATAATTCCGCTCTGGTTTCGATAAACATTTGCTCCAGTATGCTACGACTTGTTCTTGGCCATCTATTTCTTGGGAAAGTACAGCACCGACACTTTCATGACTAGCATCCGTGTCCACAATGAATTGTTTGTCGGGGTGTGGATAGGTTAGGACTGGAGAGGATGTGAGAGCTTCTTTCAGCTGCTGGAAGGAATTCTCGCATTCTTGTGTCCATAGAAACTTCTGCTTGCTTTCAGTGAGCCTATGCAAGGGTCTTGCGATGTTGGAGAACCCCTGTACAAACTTTCTGTAATAAGTGCATAGTCCCAGAAAGCTTCACAACTGATGGACGTTTTCCGGACGCTTCCAGTTCTTTACTGCAGACACTTTTTCAGGATCTGTTCGAACACCTTCAGCTGAGATGATGTGTCCTAAATAATTTACTTCGCGTTGGAAGAACTTGCATTTCAGAGGGTTCAGCTTTAAATTCGCCGCTCTTAGCTTCGTTAACACTTTTTGAATATTTCCAAGATGTTCTTCAAACGTGCGGCCACCAATGATGACGTCATCTAGGTAGATGAGACAAGCTTCAAAAGTCAGGCCTTTTAACACTGTCTCCATGAGGCGCTCGAACGTTGCTGGAGCATTGCAGAGCCCGAACGGCATAACTTTAAATTGCCAAAGTCCTTGTCCAGTAGTAAATGCAGTCTTCTCTTTGTCATCAGGATGGATCTCTACCTGCCAATATCCACTCTTCAAATCCAGTGTGGAAAACCATTTATGTCCTGAAAGAATATCTAGTGTGTCGTCTATTCTTGGTAGCGGATAGCTGTCCTTCTTCGTGATATCGTTAAGTTTTCGATAATCCACACAAAACCTTGTGGAGCCATCTTTCTTTCGGACCAACACGATGGGAGAGGCCCACGGACTTGGTGACGGTTCGATGATGTCACTATCCTGCATCTCTCGTAAGAGCTTAGAAACCTCTTCTTGTTTTGCGAACGGCAAGCGTCTTGGATGCTGTTTAATCGGTGGATGGTCGGCAGTATCAATTCTATGACGTGTCAGAGAAGTGCGACCTATATCATTCTCGTTTTGTGAAAACACATCCTTAAATTCCAGGAACAGTCTTTCTGCGGCATGTCTCTGCTCAGGAGATAAATTCTCATTTCGTCCAATTACAGGTGTTAAACTTGTAGGCGGCTCCGATAACGTCAATCTCGGGTCTTTGCAAACACAGGTGACTGGAGCACAGGTTGCAAGCACTTCACCTTTCTGGATAATTCTAGACTTTTCACTTACGTTCGCAATCCTCACAGGTATCACATCTCTCGACAGATCTACCAGCGCTGATGCTATTAGCACTCCCTTTGGGCTCTTCTCAGGATATCCAGTCAAGCCATACTGGAAAATTCTTTCGTTTCCAGTTAATCCAGGTATCATCATTTCGGTCCGAGGAGGGATGATAACATCTGCCTTGGCTGTGATCCGTTGAATAGACCCGGACTCATTTCCAAGTTTGAAAATAGTGACATCTTCTTGAGCAGAGCGTAACTCATTATTCTTAAAATCCAGTGTAAATCCATGCTCTTTTAAAAAGTCCAGTCCGAGTATGAAAGGGTCTGAAATATCGGCCACATAGACTGTATGGTGGTAAGCGGCGTTCCCAAACTTTATTTTCAGTGTCATTCTTCCATGTATATCGATCTTATCTCCGGTCACAGTTTGAAGAATAACACGCGGCGGGGTCCAGAAGAGTTTTTCTTTCAGCCGCTGAGCTAGATCTTTCCGAATGATGGTCACATTGGCTCCTGTATCGATGATCATATTACAGGGCAAATCATTCACACTTCCGACTAGAAAAACTCCGTTCTCGCCGCAACTTCTTGCAGAAATTTCACATACTTGAAAATGAGGCTTCTTAAGATCTGGAAACCTCCGCCCCGCAAGATGGTCAATAATCAGTTTTCTTGCTCCTCCGTTAGCGGGTGAGCTATTACCTTCTGTGCTGGGTCGTCTTGGGCAGTCGATTTGGATATGGCCTTCTCCACCGCATTTCCAGCACTTGATCTTTCTACCAGGTTTGTTGTCCATCAAAGAGTTCATCTTTCTCATCATGTCCTTAATCTGCTGCTGTAAACTCTCCACAGCTCTATCCGACGTCTCAGGCATGTTGGCTACTCGCACAATGTGCCGATCTTTCCTTGTAGCTTGCTGGGCTGCCTCGAATTTCAGGGCATAAACTAAAGCCCCTTTTAAGTCACTGAGATCTGCAATCCGGAGTGCTTTCTGGATCTCAGAGTCACGCACACCATCAATAAAATGTTGCAGAGCTAAACTTTCTCTAATTTCAGTCGGACAGTCAGGATAAGCAAGATGGGAAAGTCCCTCGACATCCGTAGCAAGGTCTTGCAGGGATTCAGTGGATTTCTGCTGTCGAGATTTGAGCTGCAGTCTGCTATATTCCTTCATGCATTTCTCGCCAAAGCGCAATTCTAAGGCACTGACGAGCGTTTCAAAATCCAGCGGTTCATTTGCAGGCAAAGTCTGTAGGACGTCGGCAGCATCAGCTCGTAGAGAAGCAGCTAACTGGCAAGCCTTTGTCTGGGAATCCCATCCATTGGCGTCCGCTACGATCCCAAATTGTGTCTTAAAAACTGGCCATGAGGATTTTCCGTCATAGGTCGAGAGTTTAATAGAGGCCCGAGGAAGCATAGCTTGATACTTGACATCTTCGGGATAGTTTTCGGCAGTTATCTTTTGTTTCTTCACATTTTCGAACTCCTTTTCTACACTCTCAATCCTTTCTTCGACGGTCTTGGCGATCTTTTGAACTTTTTCTACTACTCTTTCTTCAACGGTCTCGGCGATCTTTTGAACTTTTTCTTCTACTCTTTCTTCTACGGTATTGGCTGTGCTTTGAATTTCTTCTACTTTTCCTTCTATTTGTTGAAATCTTCCTTCAACTTTGTTTTCCACGCCGTCAATTCTGTCATTTAAAGATGTTATTTTATCTTCTATTAAGTCTTTCAACTCTCCAAGGTTGGTTGACATATCCTTCTTCATTTCATTTTTTAAGTCGCCAAGGTTGGCAGTCCTATTCTCGTCTATCGCTAACATTTCCTTCTTCATTTCTTCCGACATTGCCTTCATTTCAGCCTGATTCTCAGTCATTTCCTTCTTCATTTCTTCTTTCAACTCGCCAAGGTTGGCAGTCATTTTCTCATCCATCGCTGACATATCCTTCTTCATTTCAGCCTGATTCGCAGTCATTTTCTCATCCATCTCTCCTAATTTCTCCAATAATTTAGTCAGTTGCGCCTCCATTGCTCTGGTAATCGGCATTCAACCCCACTCCTGACACCAAATGTTGTGAGCTCGGGGTTCGAAAGGACTGATGCCAATATATAAGAACAATCAAAAGGCTTTATTCACTATAAACAGTGCAATACGAACACCAATATCTTCTGAAAATTACAAGATCTTCAGTAATCTTCAAATCCAATAAAAGCACAGCAAAATTTCACACAGAAACAATGCGTTCAATACGACATATCAACGACAAAATCAATCCGAGAAACACAGTTCTCAATGCAAAGCCTCTCGTATGAATTCAATCGCAGTTGACAGACAACTAACTGAACTGGACTGGTGGAGGTCCCTTATATAGGCTTTAAAGATAACTGTAGAATTTTCCAGAGCCTTCAGATGCTAGAAATTACCAGAAAGTGCTTTAACTTTCGATAGAGAACCTAAGCGAGAAAGGATCCCAATGTACAGGTATAAGGGAGGGTGGTTGCACAAAAAGTCGCCAAATCCGTCGCCAACCTGGCGACATTTGGCGATATATCGCCAAATTTGGCAACAAAAATAAGTCGCCAAAACCATCGCCAACTTGGCGATAAACCCATTCCTTGGCGATTTTCCAATAGAGCTCCATTATAAAACCGATGCTGTAAGGTTGTTTTTCTTGCAAACCACCTGAGGCCTTTAGCATTGAGTTACATGATGCTCAATAGGATATACATTAATAATACTGCAATTTTCCCAATAATAAAATAAAATAAATTTAAACAAATGGAATATTTACAGGTATATACAAAATTCATAACAATATAATTAAAAAATCGAAAACATCAAAAAACATCGCAAATTTGAAAATAATTCGATTTTTTAGCGCTAGAAACTTGAAATTTGGAATAAAGGTAATATTTAAGATACTAAATAAGGAAACATTAAAAAATATGGATAATTCGAAAAAAAAATAGAAAATTAAAAAAAATAAATAAAAGAAAGAAAGGAAGAAAAAGAAAAGAAAAAGTGAGAAATTGAAAATATTATGATCTCCTAGTCTTAGAAACTGAAAAATTGGTGCAAAGGTAGTGTTTAGGATTTAAAAAAAATGTATATATATAAATACAACAAAAATCGAAAATAAAATTAAAAAAATCGAAAAAAAAAACGAAAATTTGAAAATAATTCGATTTTGTAAAACTAAAAACTTAAAATTTGGAATAAAGGTAGTATTTAGTATACAAAAAAAAAAGAAAAAATCAGTAAAATTCGAAAAATTGAAAAAATACGATATTGTCCCTTTAGAACTTAAAATTTGGCGTAAACTTATTGTTTAGGATACAGAAAAAGGAAAAAATAAAACACAATAAATTCGAAAATAGAATAAAAAACTCGAAAAAGATTGGAAATTTCAAAATAATTCGATTTTGTAGCGCTAGAAACTTGAAATTTGAAATAAAGTATACAAAAGAAGAAAAATTAAAAAATCCAAAAATTTATTAAAAAAATTCGAAAAATTATTTTTTTTTTATCTTGTAGTCTTAGAAACATAAAACTTGGTGTAAAGATAGTATTTACTATTTAATAAAAGGAACAATTAAAAAATTCGTTAAATTTGAAAATAAAATCGAAAAATTGAAATATCTTTAAAAAATTGAAAATTCGAAAACAATTTGATTTTGTCCTGCTAGAAACATTAGTTTTAAGATAATTGTCCTATTAGCTCGTACAACGCCCCTAATTACTTTATGTTATTTCCCCCGGATTATGATTTTCTTTTCTTTCGATTACGAATTTCGTTATAGAAAAGTTCCGCTATAGGCTACGTTATAGGCGATTTCTTTATAGACAGGTTTGTTTTCTTTCACAGGTTATACTCTATTTACTTCGCATATGATATATGGATTGTTAAATGATGTTAACCCCACAAAAATTTTCACAGCTCCCCCTACCCTTCCGACATTACTGGCTGGTTACGGCTTGATAGTCCTCTCTAAATAAAATCATGGTGACTCTAAGATTCACTTGATTTATCTCTAAATTGAACCTAAATGATCCTAAGAAGACCGATCAAAGAACTACTATATTGGCTTGACAATCAGATAACTTAGAATTAAAATCCAAAAATCAATAAATTTATAAAAAGTGGAAAATTTGAAAATAATTTGATTTTGTAGTCTTAGAAGCTTGACATTTGGCAGAAAGGTAGGGTTTAGTATACAAAGTAAGGAAGAATTAAAAAATCCGTAATGAAAAAAACACCGAAAAAATGAATATAGTTTGATTTATTGGAAATTTCCGGAAATTTTAATTTTGGCTTTCTTTTTATACTAAAAAGTTCTTTTATGCTAAATGTGAAGTACCTAGGGCTGCGAGTAATATCTCAGATGGATAGCACCTATCCTGGAAGCAATTGAGAGCACTTTTGACACTCCTCCTCCCATAACTTAGTGCTTGCCTGGGAACCTGAAATCTCTTTTTATCTACAGTACTTTGCAAATGAAACTAAAGCCTCAAATTTTTGATACTTGTAAAAAATAGGGACAGAGTGTGGGCTTAGAGAAAATCAATGGATGATCTCCAAAAAGAATCCGAAATCAAGAAAAGGAGGATTACTTACAAAAAGAAGTGAAATCTCATCAAAAACGTCACCTGTAAAAAAATTCAGCCAAGTCTCGTGACTCTTTTTCCGTAAAAAGTTCTGAGATCGTGTAAAGCCAAGTTTAGCTAACTCTGAAATTTTCATTCGCAAATCACTCCTAGTCTCTAATCTTTAGTTAAATATTATTTTGTGACTTGGCAATTACGTAGCACGAGAATGTGATATATATATAATTAGTCTTCATCAAATAATACCATGCCATCCCATAACATATTAAAGTGTAATAACTTCCCTGTGCGTATATAATTAACCTTAATCATATTATCTCATCCCATCCCATAACATAGTAAGGTGTAATAACTGCCCTGTGCTGCGAAAATGCCAAGTCACAAAATAATATTTAACTAAACATGTAGAGACTAGGAGTGATTTGTGAATGAAAAGTTCAGAGTTAATAAGATAGCTATACTTGGCTTTACACGATCTCAAAACTTTTTACGGAAAAAGAGTCACGAGACTTGGCTGCAATTTTTACAGGTGACGTTTTTGATGAGATTATTATTTGCAGTAAATGGAAATAAAAAATCATTGATTACACTTCAGAAGGGTGAGGTATTTTTTTTATTTATTTATTCTTACATTCCTATCGTTGGAACGTTGGAAAAATGTTTTTCTTTTCTTTTTTTTTTTTCAAAATAAACCTCCTCTGGCTGCTCATTCCGTTATGAAATCCCAGCGCGCGGGAATTTTTTTTTTTTTTCGTTTTAGCAATGTATATTACTGCGAACGTCACAATATTTAATTAAATTTCTTGTTAAGATGTCTCATTATAGATGCTGCAAAGTTTCAAAATATTAAGAAATGAAATTATATTCACACACACACATTAAAAAAAATTAACTTTAATTTTTAATTTGCCAAAACTAAGAGAGTTCATTAAATGCAAATTTCGAAATAATAAAATCAGAATTATTTGACTGAATTTGATAGGCAAAAAATTGTTTTCCGGTTTTACTATTTTATCGATGCTCTCTCATCAGATATAGATTTTGTAGCACTCAACTATTCCGACTTTTGAAGCATTCGGCAATCAGCATTTCCCGAACATGTCGATTATTCAGAGTTTACAATAATTCCTTTTTGATTTTTTTCATAGATATAAGTTTCCTTATAAAACTTAGTGTTATTGTCTGTTTTAATTAAGTGCTATTCTGAGCTATGAAATTAATAATTCTAAACTATGTTTGTCATTATCTTTTCTCACTTAATTCACAAAATAACATTTGTGCTTTTGGAAAGTGACTAGAATTTATACCTGGCTACTAGATTTTTTAAAATTTTAAAGCCCTGCTCATTACCTAATAGAAAAATAATGAAGTATGGTTTTCAGCATCAGAAAGTAGACGTCCGAGGCAGACGGTATTTTCACAAATTATTTTCCTACATTTAAAATGATTTTTTTTTAAAAGCTATAGACTTCACAATGTACATTTGGGAAAATTTTTCAAAATGTACCACCTTTTTAAAATTACTTAAAATGTGAGAAAATATTTTTAAAAATCCACTACATCTTCATCGTACGTCTTCTTTCTAGTGATGTCGATAACTATATGAGATACTGAAAAAAGAATGTGTGTGTACTTGCGGTGGCTGGCAAAATCTACCGCATGTAGAAGTCTGAAAATTTTGGTGCGGATAGTCCAAGGCAGGTCCTTATGCACCTGAGGCTAAGATTTTAATATTTTGAGACTCGGTCCCTTTGGGTCCCTTTAATATTTTTGCTCTTAATTGTTAATAACTTGCCCCATTTTTATCCGATCCTCACCGTTTTTGGGGCCTTTTCTCCATTTAGCTTTTCCGCCATTTTTATGTTCCAGTTAAGACCCTGGTCCCCTAGGGCCCAGTATGGGACTCGTTGAAATTTTTGCTTCCTAAACTGCTAATAACTTTCTCCCCTTTAATCTGATTGTCTTAGATTTTGGGGACTTTTCTCCATTTACACTGCTGGCCATAAAAAATGCTACACCATGAAGGAATGCAAATAAAAGAATGATATTTATGTGGTGACTAGAAACGGACTCTGTACCGCAAAGCCTAGCAGATTCTTTAATGAGGCTCTTGATGAAGACATAGACTGCCGAACAATAGGTTTCGATGAGTTCAGTAATTTTTACTGCGTGAGAGCGTAAGAACGAGGTAGAAGGAGTAGAGATGGAGACTTAGTCAGACGGACTCCCGGAGGATGCTCTGGAATCTCCGCAGCCAGCCGGGCGAGCTGGGCTGAGTAACGGTTTATCGGCAAACGGCCTTTACGAGCTACAAAACTGTTATGATTGTTCTAAGTATCTTTAAACTTGTAAATAGTTGTATATTTTGACATATATATTCAAGAAAATTAAACTGTGCAAGATTTCACTAACAATCAGGAGGCACGGCAGTGCCCTTGCCAAGTCGAGAAAGCACGGCCGTAAGCATCCTTTTCTGGAAGCAACTCAGGACACTTTTGACCCTCCCATATCTATGCGCTGGAGTATCCCAAAAATTTGAAACTTCGTTTTTCTAGAGTATTTGGCACACAGGACCAAAATTTAAAATTAAAACTTTCTGTCTTTTCTAGTTCAGACGATATATGAACTCAAACATTCGATTTTTTGTCTCTCACTCACTCACTCGTTCACTCGTCATCAAAAAGATTAGGTAGATCGCGTAGCCCTAGAAACTTGATATTTGAAAAAAAGGTAAAGTTTAGGATACAAAGAAAGGAAAAATTATAAAATCCGGAAAATTCGAAAAATAAACATTCAGAAATTCAACAAATTCCATCAAAATTGAAAATTGAAAATAATACGATCTTCTAGTCTTATAAACTTAAGATTTGGTGTGAAGGTAGTGTTTAGCATCCAGAAAAAGAAAACATCAAAAACACCAAAAAAATCGAAAGCAAAATTGAAAAATTCCAAAAACATTCGAAAAAAATCGAAGAATTTCAAATAATCCGATTTTGTTGCGCTAGAAACTTGGAATTCGTAATAAAGGTAGTATTTAGGATGCAAAATAAGGAAAAAATCTAAAATTCGAAAAATTAAAAAAAAAATTAAAAAATTTATAATAATTTGATCTTTTAGCCTTGGAAACTTAAAATTCGCGGTAAAGATAGTGTTTAGGATTCAGAATAAGTTAAAATAAAAAACGCAATAAAATTCGAAAATAAAATTTAAAAAAAACGAAAAAAAATCGGAAAAATCGAAAAAAAAAAAGGAAAATTTGAAAATAATTTAATTTTATAGCGTTAGAAACTTGAAATTTGGAATAAAGGTAATATTTAAGATACTGAATTAGGAAAAATTAAAAAATATGGATAATTCGAAAAATACCCATAAATTAGTGCAGACGATATATGAACTCAAAGTTTCGATTTTTTGTCACTCACATACTCACTCACTCTCGCGTCATCAAAAAGATTGGGTAGATCCCGTAGCCATAGAAACTTAAAATTTGGAATAAAGCTAGTGTTTCGGATACAAAGAAAGAAAAAAATTTATAGAATCCGGAAAATTCCAAAAAAAAAAAAAACATTCGAAAATTCAACAAATTCGAACAAAATTGAAAATTGAAATTAACACGATCTTGTAGTCTTAAAAACTTAAAATTTGGTGTGAAAGTAGTGTTTAGAATTCAGAAAAAGAAAAAGAAAACATCAAAAACACCAAAAAAATCGAAAATAAAATCGAAAAAATCGAAAAATTTCAAGTAATCCGATTTTCTTGCGCTAGAAACTAGGAATTCAGAATAAAGGTAGTATTAAGGATGCAAAATAAGGAAAAATTAAAAAATCTGTTAAATTCGAAAAAAATATTCAAAATTTCGAAAAAAAATTAAAAAAATTAAAATAATTTTATTTTAGCCTTAGAAACTTAAAATTGGGCGTAAAAGGTAGATAGTGTTTGGAATTCAGAATAAAAAAAAGAATTAAAAACACAATAAAAATCGAAAATATTGTTGTGAGCTCGGGGCTCGAAAGGACTGATGCCAATATATAAGAACAATCAAAAGGCTTTATTCACTATAAACAGTGCAATACGAACACCAATATCTTCTGAAAATTACAAGATCTTCAGTAATCTTCAAATCCAATAAAAGAACAGCAAAATTTCACACAGAAACAATGCGTTCAATACGACGTATCAACGACAAAATCAATCCGAGAAACACAGTTCTCAATGCAAAGCCTCTCGTATGAATTCAATCGCAGTTGACAGACAACTAACTGAACTGGACTGGTGGAGGTCCCTTATATAGGCATTAAAGATAACTGTAGAATTTTCCAGAGCCTTCAGATGCTAGAAATTACCAGAAAGTGCTTTAACTTTCGATAGAGAACCTAAGCGAGAAAGGATCCCAATGTACAGGTATAAGGGGGGGGGGGGGGGTGGTTGCACAAAAAGTAGCCAAATCCGTCGCCAACTTGGCGACATTTGGCGATATATCGCCAAATTTGGCGACAAAAATAAGTCGCCAAAACCATCGCCAACTTGGCGATAAACCCATTCCTTGGCGATTTTCCAATAGAGCTCCATTATAAAACCGATGCTGTAAGGTTGTTTTTCTTGCAAACCACCTGAGGTCTTTAGCATTGAGTTACATGATGCTCAATAGGATATACATTAATAATACTGCAATTTTCACAATAATAAAATAAAATAAATTTAAACAAATGGAATATTTACAGGTATATACAAAATTCATAACATTTCCCCCCTCTCAAGGACTGCACGTCCCGGGCAGTACAACCTTTGATCGGAAGCAAACCTGTTACCAACAAATGCTATACTATTCGAAACACTTAAAGCAAACATGGAAAATAACAATTAAACACATTCATAATGCTGAATTATACAAGTATTTAAATAATAATAACATTAATAATGATAATGCTAAGCAAAAGAAATTATTACATTAACTTATATACAAGACCATGGTCATATTAATTTACATTATTTACATTACACTATTTATAATTAATGAACTAAGTACTATGGCCATAGTATGGAGCCAGCCTGTCGTAATGAACGACTCTAGGCTTCGAACTTGTGGCAGTATTCTGCCCTTAACGAAACAAACCGACTCGGAACCAACGGATCCCGTAATTCATAACGAGATTTGACAGTATGCAATTCTGCCCTGCGAACGGATTTTTCGACCGACGTTCAATCTCCCTGCTTTGAGCTTACCAGTTTCGACCAATCATTTCCAAGGTCACGCGTGGTTTGTTTATTTACGCGAGATGTGAACGTGTGTTTTATACCTATTTAAATGCAGACTTTTTTGAAATTTTTTTTCAAATGATTGATTTTTTTTTTTTTTTTTCCGAAGTTAGGTTTGCGGGAATTTAGAAGTCAATGATAAATATTATTTATAAATATTAATTAAGAAATAATTTTAAAATATTAATTAATGATGAGACTAGGGAGATTAGATGGGATATGGATTTTAGGTTAGAATTTAAATATTTTGATGAAATAAAGGAGAATACACCAAATTTAATAAAAAAAATATGAGGTATTTATCTAAATTCTGTAAATATACATTGTTGTTTAAATATATACTACATTTTCTTATGACCATACAGCAAATATTTTATTGCGAATTTGTAAATAATGTAAATTATACATTTATTTTTTTTTACTGTTCAATTAATCTGAATTGTTGTAACGCATTTTTTTTATTGTAACTTGAATTTGAAATTAAATCTTCTTAGTCATGTGACATTCCCCTCTCCACCCCCCTTTTTTTCTACTTTTCAGTGAATATGAATTGTTCTTATGCCTTTTTCATTAGACTTAAAATTAAATAAATATTTTCTATATAAATTAAATATTCGTAGTCATATGACACCTTCCCTCCGCCCACTCGCTCCTTTTAGGTAGATTTCGTAAGAAATACTGCCTATTACATTCTCACCTAAGTTGGAATTTTTGAAAATTTTTTGCAGATCTACGCCGATCATGACTCCCAGAACCCAAAAACACTCCCAGTTCAAAACTTTATCTATCTATCTATCTATCTATGTCACTTTTTTATGGACACAGTAACTGGAAAAATTCTGCATAAATCTCTTCCAAACAGATACATAAAAACAAGGGGCATAAAATCTCGTTTAAGTTCGTTAATGGGCAAAATTGAACCAGGGGGGGGGGAGGAAAAAACAGAAAAAAAACCCATAATTACTTAATTATGATACGTATCGAATCCGTGTAAAGTTATTATTACTTCTAGGAAAAGGGCCGAAAATTTATGTATGACAGATTTTAGATATCATTAAAAATGGCCCCAAGGGGGGGAGAAGGGAAGGGGGGGGGGGTTAGAAGAAAAAAATCATAACTCCGTCAATTCACAAGATATCAAATCCGTTTAAATGTATTATTAATCCTCTTAATATTATCTACAACTTTTATATTGACAAATTTTTTATTGAACCAACCCTTATAGCACAAAAAAATCCCTGCCGGCTCCGCCTGCAAACAAGTTAGGTTTCGAAGTGGGTGGTTCCCATCTGCCGTATCATGGCAAAAAGGTCATTTCTTCCGTAATTCCCAACAAACAGGCGCCCCACGGTCTGCTCTTCGAAAACTACCTGTGCCTATAGGTCGAGCCGTCAGGGATTTTTTTTTTTTTAATCTCGTCTAATATACCTTTTAGATTTCATTTTAAAACTTGAATTATGTATATTGCAAATTGTATTTCCTTTCCACAATTTGAATTACATTCCGCATAAGTATGAATGCAGCAAGTATATTTCAAACTAAATAAGATTTTTATGAGGTGTTTATCTAAATTTTATAGATATACAGAGTTATTTAAACATATATTACATTATCTTATGACTTGTAGCAAAAACGTTCGCAAAGCGAGTTTTTTTTTTCTCCCGTAGTGAGTGATTAATAATGTTGAGCTTTTAATTATAGATTAATATGTTTTTAATCTCTTACACAGGGACCGGTTGCACTAAAATATCGCCCACTCCCACCTTTTTTATTATGTTAATTAGTAAATTATTAGGGATCTGTTTAGGAAGAAATTGGGTCCCTTTAAAAACCCTTCACAATATTTTTCATTTCAAAACTGGACTCTTGACAAAAAATTTCATCTCAAAACAGGGCCATTAAAAAAATTATTTGTCTAAAAAAGGACCCTTCACAAAATTCTTTGTCTTAAAAAACTTTTACAAATTTAATTATTTAAAAGTAAAATCTAACTGTCACTTTTACATAAAGAAACTGTATATTTTACATACACATATCTTCTTAAAAATGTATAAACAAGAACCAGAATATGACGATCCTTTCAAATTCACAAAATTATGACTAGATTTTTCACAAATGTAAAAAGCTGTTCATAATTTACAAGGACAGGACCCAGGGAGTTAAGTCTGGACAGACCTCTGATTATGCTAATTATGCTATGAGATTTTGGAAAATTTTAATGCTGTTAGCGAAATATATTAATTAAACTATATACATGTTTAATATTGTTTGTGAAATATTTAAACTAAACAATTTTTTAGTGTTGAATAAATATTTAATGTAGGCAAAATCTTTCATTAAGTTATTTTTATTTATTTATTTATTTATTTATTTATTTTACGAATTATCTTTTTAACGAAATGTGTTAATTACATTTTGGAAACAAAACGAAATAAGTAGTAATGCTTTCCCTTATTACTTTTCAATAGAAAATACGTTTCAATCTTTATGTATGTATTATGACTCACACTATATTTCATACATATACAAGACAGTGCAAAAATATTCCGGTAAATTTCATTAGTATATAAATTCTATCGGTAGTGTAAAACTGTTTTCTTGTAACATGCAAAAATAATTTCGTAAGCAAATAAAAATCTTTTCACTCTAGTGAACTTTTAACTAATTATTAGTACTATTGGATTAGGGCGTATTTTTTTCTTTTCCTAACGGGTCTATAATACTTTATTATTTACAATTCAAAATAGTATTAAAATAAATTTTAACTGAAAAATAATTTATGTTTAAAAATTTCGAGTAAACTGTATTCATTAGAAAATGTACCTATTCTAAAACACTGTCTTTTTGCCCTGTATCCTCATATACTAACGGATAACTATCCTCATGTAACTATCTTCATATATAACGGAGCGCTGCATATATACGCGCGCCATCTTAAAACGATAAAGGGAACGCTTTCCGGCTGCCTAAAACAGTCGGAGAAATTACAACATAACAGCCCCGAAATAAGGGAGCGAATTCCGAGACGGTAGGCGCAGAATGCGAAATTATCACTTCGTCGGCGCATTACGAGAAAGTCTTCCGTTCCGATGAGGGGAGAATGCTGCCGTTGGTGACTTTCGGATCCGAATTACGACATCGTTCAGTCTGTTTAGGACTGTATAAGGACCGTCCCAGTGTGATTGCAGTTTGGGAGAAAGTCCTTTGTGTCGAGTCGGATTATAAAACCAAACCCAACAAACACGAGATTTTTGGCCACATGTTGTGAACGTTCTGGTCAAAAAAGTTTGCGGCAATTTGTATCCAACCATTAATGTATTTTAACTGACGCTCCTCTACACCCGCTGTCAATCGTCAAATCGTTAACGGGCAAATGGGGAGAAAACTTAATGCATTTTCAGTGGCCAATAGCTATCGTAAATACGTTTCCGGTCACGATATACAAATCTATCATCGTTTAAAAGTCAGTGGCCCAGTATAATCTTCTCGACATTTTTATTATAAGAAAGAAAAAGTATTTTTACTTCACATTTTATAAGATAATGTTTGTTATTTTAAACCTAGATTTATATATAAAGATTAATTATGTTGCATTTAAATATTGTATGCAATAAAAAATACACAAAAGTGCCCTTATTTAATTTAAAGAGTTTTAATGAAAAAAAAATTCCTTAAAAACTCTTAATGTTATTTTAAAATATGCATGAATATCTTTAAATAAATATATTTTTGTGAGCGCACTAGAATAAAAATGAATATATTTAATAGTTATTTTATATAATTTTTCATTACTAAGATAAATAGATAACATATTAACATAAAATACATCCAAATGCTATGCTGATTTGTACAAATATATTAATAGCAATAAAGCTGCAATCTTCAGACATACATATTATGTAAACATATTTAAAAATTTAATAATCAATGCGAATTTATTTATACTTTTTTTAAATTTCCATGAAAAAATATTTGTTATAAACAAAAGGGAAAAAACGTCACTTTGATTGTTCAAACAAGCTGTTGTTGTTACAAATATACAAGTGAAAAAAAAATCTTTTTTTTTTCTTGTGCATGATTTTATATTTTCTGTATATTATCCATAAATCAATTGCAAAAAATAACTTATTTTACATTTTTTAAAACACTCCAAGATAAACAAAATTTGGATTTAAAAGAAAAATTATTTTGAATAGCAAATGCCTAGATTTGCCCCCACCCCCCTCCTTCCACACACAATTCAGAACAAGAAAACTTCTTTGATTCCCCCCCCCCCCCTCCCGCCAAGCCGGCAAACAGAGAGAGGGAATGGCGAACGAAAATTTCCCTTTTTCGACACATTATTTTTCCCAGTGGGGATTTTTCTAGATATTTTTAAATGTTTTATTTTAACCTGTGTAATAATTAGCATTTAGAAACATCCACTTTTAAAATTTAATTTTGTATGAGAAATTTTGAAGATTAAAAAACATTAATAAAGTAAATCTATTAAAATATAGTTTTGTTTAGAAAGATGTACAATTTTTATTTTCTGCGGACCTGTAGGGATTTTTAGTGTTGTTTACAACATTTCTTCAATTCAAGTAAGAAACATGGTAATAGAATACCTCAGGTAGGGGAACGCCGTGCTACGTTTTTGACTCCGAAATGAAGTTTCCCAACGAACACAGAACTTGCGGGCCTCTGATGGCTACGTTAGCTTTGGCCCAAACTAGGAGATGAGGGGCCGCTATCGTTTGCCGTAACGGCAACTTAAAAAAAGTGTCACGCCGGCTGCCTAGTGGCCGCAACTCCATTGGCCATAAGTACATTAGAATGCCCATAATTAGGCCACTAAAGGTTAATCATAAATGATATATTGCCTAAAACAAGCCATAATTATACTTTAAATGGCTATTATTAATGGAAACTTGCCACAGCTAGCCCACTAAGGATCATAATGAATAAATGCTAGCTACAAACTTGCCGTAGCTATGCCACTTGTGGTTGTCAAAAAATAAATGTAGCCCAAAGCTGCCCAGAAAACAGCGTTTTATGGTTATTTTAAATGTAAACTAGCCTAAAGCCAGCCACTGCCATGCCATAAAGATTATTTAGGCATAAATCAAAATTTATTCTACAAAATAAAATAATTTTTAGACGGTTAATTAAATATAAAATGATTTTGCTTGAAAAAAATACTAATAAACATTTAGGTAAAATTTTCAAGAAAGTTATAAGTTCACATACCTTGAACTTTTTCAAAAAATTCCAAAATAGAAGAAATGACATAGTGAATTAAATTGTTTATTTATTAAATTACATATTTTTAAAATTTATATCTAATGCCATTTTTAAATAGCTGCATATCATATAAATTTTAAAAAGTATTAATTGAAAAATAAACTAATTAATTAACTATACCAATCATTGTATTTTGAATTTTTTTCAAAAAGTTCAAGGTAAGTGAACTTATAATTTTTTAAAAAATTGTATCAAACTGATTATTAGTATTTTTTCATGCAAAACATTTTTATCATTTAATTAACCTTCTAAAAAGTATTTTCATTTTTAGAATAATCATTTAAATTATGCACAAATAATTCATATGATCTTAACATGAGCTAATATATAAAATATGTTATGTTAGATTAAAATATGTGCATTTCTTTTTCTTTTTTTTTTCACTGGTTTTTACACATTTATTTTGTAAGTCTGTCAGCAATATACAGTGGACTCTCTCTATCTGAACACTCTCTAATGTGAACACCCCGGTACAAGGGCGCCCATATGATTAAATTTAGGGGGGGGCTGAGAAAAATCTCAACTTCCACCAAAGCTATCATACATTTTAGTAAATATTTAAGGTACTTTGCGTTTTTTTACTATCTTTTGGCAAAATTTGAGTTTTTTCCCGCGATCTTTTGACGAAATTTGCATTTTTTTCGCGATCCTTTGGCGAAATTTGCGTTTTTTCCACAAATATTTGACTAAATTTGCGTTTTTTTTCGCGATTCTTTGACGAAATTTCGTTTTATTCCGCGATTCTTAGACAAAATTTGAGTTTCTTTTTCCGCAATCTTTTGACGAAATTTGCGTTTTTCTCTACGAATCTTTAACGGAATTTGTGTTTCTTCTGCGATTCTTTCACGAAATTTGCGTTTTTTCCGCTATTGGACAAAATTTGCATTTTTCTCGTGATCCTTAAACGAATTTGCGTTTTTCTGCGATTCCTTTAGAAATTTTGCGTTTTGCCCACGATTCTTTGACGAAATTTCGTTTTTTTCGCGATTTTTTGACGAAATTTGAGTTTTTTCCCGCGATTCTTTGAAGAAATTTGCGTTTTTTTCGCGATCCTTTTTGAGGAAATTTGTGTTTTTTCACGATTCTTTGACAAAATTTTCATTTTTTCCACGATTCTTATTTACGTTTTCTCCACGATTCCTTGACGAAATTTGCGTTTTTATCGCGATCTTTTGACGAAATTCGTCTTTTTCCCGTGATCCTTTGACGAAATTAGCGATTTTTTTCTGCGAACGATTAACGAAATTGGTGTTTTCTATGATCATTTGTCAAAATTTGTGATATTCTTCCGTGACATTTTTTATGTTCGAATTTTCGGAACCAAATGCCTTAAATTTTCAGACAATTCGGAACATAATCTCCTTCACCACTGACCTGAGGGTACTGAATAAGGGGCTCACAACCATAGTAGACAAAGTCCATTTTGAAAAGAAATAATATAGTCCATTGAGAAGGTGCATGAAATCTGTTTTATCCACTCCCACATTAAACATAGTCTGTAAACAGATGACATATACAGGGCTGCCACGGGAGACTATTTTTCTATCCTATTTGCACCACTATTAAAAAAAAAAACAGATTTTGCAGTACATTTACTTTCTTCTATCTATAATAGAAGAAAGTATTGTAATCGAAATTTTTTTCGACTTCCGGTTTTTGACGGATTTACACGTTTTAAGGGTCAGAGATTTCGAAAAACATGTTTTTACAAAATGTCTGTCTGTCTGTCCGTCCGTCCGTCTGTGTGTCTTCATTGTACCATCTGAAAGTGTATGAAGTTATGCTTCAAATTGAACCACATTTTTTTTCTAGGTTTTTGTCTATGGCAAGCAGGTTCTATCGGAATTTGGGGATATTTCGAAGAAAGGGGGCGCTGTGATCGATATTTTTGTTCCATTTTCACTGTTGTATCATCGAAGAGTGTATAAAGTTATACTTCAAATTGAACCAATTTTTTTTTCTATGTTTTTGGCTATGGCAAGCAGGTTCTATTAGAATTTGGGGATATTCCGACGAAAGGGGGCGCTGTGATAGCCATTTAAAGATTTCAAATTCAAAAAGATGTGCAAATTCAAAAAGATTAGAAATCCTAAAACTTTTTTTCGTTAAATGTTCGGCCTTGATCCGGAGCAATTTTTGTTTTGCCTCTATTTTAAAAAATAGCTGAGATATAGCGGTTTGAAATTTTAGGGTGGCTGACATTTTCAAACAAGACAGCAGAATTCATCCATAAGCGGGTTTAATTTATGAGTTTTAGTTAACATGGTTTCGGCAAATTTTCTTTCATTGTTGTAACCATTAATCCTATTACATGCTTATCACTATTTATTTATATTCGCCAACGTCAAATTATTGCCAAACTTGGCGACAGTTGGCGGAATATCGCCAAATTTGGCGACCAAAATAAGTTGCCATAAATGAAGCCAACTTGGCTGTAGAGAACTAATTTGGCGATATCCTCATTGAAATTCAATGTTGACGAAAACTGGGATTGAATCTTCTTTATTTAGGTTCCACGCATTTTACCTTCGTGTTTTCCAGTAAAATTAGCTAAAATCGTAAAACCAAGGAATAGGGAGGCTATTTGTTCCTGTCGGTTCAGGCCAGAAGGACTTTAGTAGTTTAGTATACACCGGTTGTTCGCATCCCTGTAATCCGACGATTCGCAAGCAACTGACGTGCAACAGAATGACGAAAAATATTGATTTTATTGGCGATGTGATAGCGAATTTTGAAGTATTAACATGACTGAGATAGAAGAAAGTTTTGGGATTGGCACATCCGACTAGTTCTTTTGTATTCTTTTCCACAAATCAAGCCATGTTCTTGCTTCCGACTCCAAATTCTCAATATTATAAAATGAGATAGCTCCTTGATTTCTTTGACAAAAACATTTTTTTTCATATTTTTCATCATATTGGGATGAAGTAAAATTGCTTTGAATGACGTTTCATTTCGATTCAAAAATCTTGACTCAAGTGATATAATTAAAGAGTCTAAATATGGATTTAGAAATGCTGCTCTGTAATATTCAAGAGGAGTGGCCATAGGAAGGTTCGAACGATAAGATTCTAACGGTAGACGTTCTAAACATTTTGATTTCGATTTCTTACAATAACAATTCTTCATTAGCTCCATGAAAATTTCTGAAAATTCTACTTCTGATTCCATTCTGTGCATAAGAAAAATCTCAAGAAGTTCCATCTTTATGTTCTGATAAACCGAATGCAAATCTTAATCTACAGATTGTAATATGTTTACAACTGGCTCCAGATAGAAAAAATATCGAGAAATTATTTTGAGATGTACAATAAACTTTATATATGACGTTGCAGCATCTAAATGAATGGCTTGTGAGCGTGTTTCTTGGTTCGTACTATTGTCTAGAGAAAGATTACAGAGATTTTCTTTAACAGTGGCAAAACAATTAGAGAAATATAGTGTGGACTTATACTTTTCTGACCACATTGTTTCACATAGACCAGGAAAGTGTGATTTACAAGAAGTCGACGAAAATTATTTTGTCTTGTTCTGTAGACTTAAGATAGAATTTTCGAGTTCGGGCTGCGTACAATCTGACACATTCAGGATTCTAATCTTTATTAGATTCGGGAAAAAGAATTTTTCAATTAAAAATTGCACTGTACCGTTCACATCTTATTATTAAATCTCTCTCTAATTTCTCCGCGTTTTGTTCATGCAAAATCAATTTTACCTGTGAAAATAGATCCTGTCTATAACAAAATCCTTCCTTATGCAGAAAAAGTATTACCGTCTTGTAGGAAAAAACTACACAGTAACAACAGCTAAGATAAAAATCGTCTAAAACGGAATTTGTTTCCTATCTTGTGGTTTTTCTCTTTGTTAGAAGCAGACTATTGGAAAGGACTAATTAAAAACTTATGAAAACAGAACCTGTCTAAAACAGAATCCAGCTTTAAAAGAAAAAAAATAGGGTTGTGACAAAATGAATTCCCAACAATTATACCTGCTAAGACGGAAACCCGTCTAAAACGGATATTTCTTCCGGTGCCTTCTGATGTTGTCGAGTCATATTTTATTATGCTTTGTTCATACAAGATACATTTTCATATCTTGCAACTGATTTATATTAAAAAAATTTGACAAAACCAAAATCTAGGGGGGGGCTCAAGCCCCCCCTTGCCCCCCCATATGGGCGCCCTTGCCCCGGTATTATGAACACTTTCTGACGGTCCCGGCAAAACTCCATAGACTTAAAAAAAGATGAACTCTCTGTAATCTGAACACCCTCTAATCTGAACACCCCACTATTATGAACGCTACCTTTGACCCCCATTCTAACCCGCCTCTCCGTAAACTGAACGTTTGTTTGAAGTTGGAATGCGGGGAATTCCCGCATCATGAAAATTCAGAAAAATTGTTGCAGAAGAATAAAAGGGTTCAATGAATTCGATTTAAAAATAAACAAACAAAATCATTTCTAGATTTTAAGATCTATCCAATGCTGAAATTTGTTTGAATAATTCAGATAAAATCTTCAGTTAACAAAACAAACAAATCATTTATTATAACAAAAAAAAAAATCGAAAAAATATTTTTGTCTTTACCATACGTGTTCACAACTAACTAGAACATTCTTATATTTTTAATAAACAAAAAGGTGCAGATATGAAATTGTTGCCATTTCAGAAAGAGTAAATCATGGTAATCAAATTAAACGAAATGATCAAAACAATCAATTCTTATGCAAAGAGATACAAGAAAAAATAATGTAAAAAACATGTCACGTGATTCCCCTTCTCCGGAGCTGAGATAAAAATAGAAAGATTACGCAACAGAAATGCCTACCCACCAATGACAAATAAGAGACAACAGGTGTTAGAGGGAATGGTTAAAAAAGGATTGTGGTTTCTTTTCTGCACACCTGGTTGGCAGCCTTATTGCTTCTGTTTCTTTCTTCCTTTTTGCTCGGCAAAGGTAGATTTTTTTCGCCATTTCACTATCGTTGCAGGGAAAGAAGCACAACACTTATGCAGATGTGTCATAAATAAAAAGGAAAATGGAAAGAACTAAAGCTTCAGGAAAAATACGAAGTTGTTCAAAAATTAAAATAAAAAGTAAGTCAAAGAAAATTGCATCTGAATTTGTAATTTCAGTAGGTCAAGTTAACGCCATCAGCAAGAAAGAGAAAGAAATTATAGCCGCTTTTGAAGCAAATAAACCTTCCTTAAAGTGTAGAATTTTCGAAAAGAAAACGGGAATCGAGAACATAAACAATCGCGGTTGGAAGTTTTTTTGCTAAATGAGAATGAAAAATCTTCCTGTCACTGGACCCCTGCTAAAGCAGATTGCTTTGGATTTTACAGAAAAGGAGAAAATCATGGAATTCAAGGCATCAGAAGGATGGCTGACTCGCTTCAAAAATAACATTGAATTCAAAATAATCAATGGTGAAGACGTAAATATCGACACTGTAGAGGAATGAAAAAGAAAGTTTCTTGATATAACGAAGGATTTCAATGCCAATGAAACTGGCCTGTTTTTCAGAGCTCTTCCAAATAAAACCATAGCAGAAAGAAGCGAAAAATGCGTGGGCGGAAAAATGTCAAAAGAAAGATTTACCATCATGCTCTGTGCCAGTTTTACGGGTGAGAAGCTCAAACCATTTATGATCGGAAAAAGTGAAAAACCACAATGCTTCAAAAATGTGAAGATAGGATCATTGCCTGTGCACTATAAATCAAATCGAAAAGCCTGGATGACATTCACGATTTTCTCACAATGGTTGGAGGGCATTGACAAGATGATGAAGAGAGAAGGAAGAAAAATTCTTCTTTTTGTGAATAGTGCCAGATCGCACACAAATGTGCAGCTGAGCAACGTGAGCCTGAAGTTACTGCCACCGAACTGTACTTCTATAATCCAACCACTGGATCAAGGAGTAATCAAGACCTTCAAAGCTCACTACCGAATTCAATTCTTGAAGAAAATGTCCGTGGTGATGGAGGAGGCAAATTCGGCAACCGAACTAATGAAGAAGGTCAATGTCATGGATGCTGTACATTGGATATCAATGGCTTGGAATGAAATAACCCCCCTACACCATCCAAAAATGCTTCTACAAAGCTAGATTCCCGTATGAGAATGAGCAGTCAAGGACAAAGGACCAAGAAGCAACAGCTGTGAGTGACTTCGGGTCATTTCTTCAGGAGCTTCATACTGAAATTGAACCTGGAGCTTATCTCGAAGCCGACAGAAGCCTTCCTGTTTGCGTCTACATCGTTGAAGAAGAAGAGGGTAGTGAAGACGAAGCAGAACCAGAAGAGTCCAATGAAACAAGAAGCAAGATTACCTTCAAGCAATATGGCCAAGGGATTCAAGACCTGTTGAACTATGTGGCTGAACATTACCTGGAAGCCTTTCCACTTCTTAAACAACTAGATAACATGTACACTGCACAAGCATACACAATGCAAAAACGGACTAAAATTACGCATTTTTTTTAAGTAACGTACCTATTATGTTTTCAAGTAATGTATTGTATGTATGTAATTGTATGTTTTGTAAAAAAATTTTAATATAACTTTTTTAATAGTTTCTAAATTCAGCATCTCCATCTCGGTAACTTGCATGGTTAACCAGGCTAAGCATTCCATACAGTCTATAAACTAAATACACAGTAGTAGTAGTAATGCATTTCCCAATCTCCCTCTATACTGAACACCCCCATAATCTGAACATTTTTGGTCGGTACCATGAGTGTTCAGAATAGAGAGAGTCCACTGTATTATGCTTATTCATTAAAAAATCATTATTAAATCATTATAACATGTTATGCATCATTTTAATTTTATGATCGTTTGAGTTTAATGTTTATCTAGTTAACAAATAACAGTTTTAGCATGATTTTTCTCAAATATTTTTAAATTATCCTTGAGAATTATTTGTAGTAATTTGAAATGTTAACAATATTCTAATGAATTTTCTAAATTTTATTAAATTAAATTAATTTTGATTTTTGTAAGTGAAATTTGCTCTGGGATAAACTTAACTTTCTTCACTTTGAAGAAGAAAAAAAAAATTACTTTCGAAGCCGTAGTTTTTTTTTTTTTTTTTTTTTTTTTTTTTTTTTCAACGTTAAAACAAACCATTTTAAGGAATTTAACGTGATACCGATAATTCGTAATGTTAAAAATTAGTTTAAGCAATCTCTACAAAAATAAATTAATAAATAAACAATCATCTATTGGACGGAATTTTACACTGGGGGAAATTTTACACTAGTGATAAGAAAGAGATTTGATGAAAATTACGTGTTAAGTACACTTTAACAATAACAAAAAGAATAAACTGTATTTTAATTTAAACTGATCTAACTTTCGCGATATTTTTTATCATATGTGCTATCGGCAATATTATAAAGTAAATATTATCTTACGTTTGCTGAAATGAAAATATGTATAAAAATTTCTATGGATTCAAAATAATTAATATATAAATATTCTAATGTACATTAATAAATAAAATGATGCAAAACAACAAAAATTATAATGAAATAATTAAATCTTTAAAGAATCAGCATAAAATATAATCAAACTTACGTGTTGTTCGTGAGATCTCTAAACAACTGTGTTTTGTTTACTCGATCGCTCCATACTAACTGATCAGTGATCATTCGTGAATGGTGACAAAGCAGAATTCATTCAACGCTGCGGCTGCGAGCAAAAATTCTTAGTATTCTCCCCCTTTCCCGCGGGCTTACGGACGGAGTAGTATTTGACCTTGGATTGATTTGAACCCCCTCCCACCTCCCACTCTCTCTATCTGACATCTGACCCATCTAAAGGTTTTTTGAATAAGTTTTTTTCGCTTGTTTCCGAGATGGATGCAAAAACATGACCTAAAAATTTGAAGAGGGGGGGGGGGGGAGGTGAAATATATAAATTGGTAATGCTGTACAAATTCGGGGATTTGAAATTTTCCTTGTAACATATGAAACTGTAATTAAAAAAGTAATAATATAAGCTTTAAAAAAACTGATTTTAAGATGCATAAAAAAATAATTAATAAGTATATAGTTAAGCTTAATAGATGTGCCTAGTAATGGCATGCAATTCCCCGAATTTTGCAGCAGCACGCCCCCCCCCCCCCCCCCCTCAACACTGATTATAACAGATTCCAATTAACTTCTTTTCGGCTTGTATTGACACAGTTATTTTCATTTTTAAGCACGAGTTATTGTTATTCAGATGCAAATAAATCGAATAGCATTTCTTATTTTCTGGTATAAGGTGACCTATACAGTGATCTTTCACTGAAAAAAAAAAATCAAATTATATTTATACTTTTAAAGCCAATTTCTGAGACACGTAGTGATACTTTTAACAGAAAGTGAAAAATGCTATTCGGTTATTTGCTATTTCAGTAATATATTTTTTAATTACATGTTTATGTCTAAAAATATTTTATGTATCTGAAAGTTTTTCATTGCTTAGGCCGGGTAATAGGGGGGGGGGGATGGCGTTAGGCCCACTCTAAGGCGATTCTCTATGGTTTTAATAAAGTATTCATTTTCTTGTAAATTGTAAAAAGCATAAATAAATTCACACTGATTATTACATTTTAATACGTTTATATAATTTTTCACTTGTTCTTTTTGAGTGAATATTTTTCTGTTGAAACTGAAAATAAATATATAAATAAATTGGCATTCAGCATTAAAACTTTTATTAGATATCTATATAGTAAGTATGCTTAAACAGTGCAATTTATTCCAATTAATTTCGTTTCGTTTAAAAGGATATTTGGATATGTTTGCTATTAATTTTTGTATCTATTTATCTTTGCAGTTAAAAAATGCATGAATTAAAATTAACATCCATTAAATTTCACTGTAACGTGCTCATAAAAAGTATTTATGTATACGTACATATTTTAGACTCAAAACGCCTTTGCTTGTAATTTATAAAAAAAAAAAAAAAAACGTAAAAGTAAAAAATATATATATATTTCTTTTTGCGCATATAATATAAATTTTGCACCCCATTTAAAACTTTCATCTGACATATTTTAACTATCGAAAATTATGTTGAAAAGAGGGAAGATTTTTTTTTTTTTTTATCTTATAACCAATGTATCAAATACAATGCATTAGCCCTTTTCTTTTTACTTGGTGCCAGGCTTTTAAAGCTTCGCCGGAAACTAATCTCCAATGGCTTCTGGACACTGATAGTCAATTACATTTACTCTCGCTCGCCCGTTATCAATAAAAACGGCGGTCAGCGGACGTAGTGGCGAGTCATTTAAAATACAACGGTGGCTGGGTACATATGGCCCCAAGTCTCTTTGGCATTAAGGGGCTACTTCACTGACTCTCCGAGATAGAGCAGCTAATGTTATTTCAATGGGAGAAATTTAGAAGTGTCATCTTTTCGCATTTTGCTCGAATTTAGTAATTTTTGTAACTTTCAAAACCTGTACATTTAAATTATGCACGCTCCTTTCAAATTTTATTTTATTTTTTTAATTTTAATGTGATATAAATGCGTTACTTTAGGATTATTAAAGATTCATGTTTAGTGTCTTATCGCGAAAAATCTATTTGACATTTTAAAATTTGGTAATGACACAATCGTTGCCTGATTATTTAGCTTTCCAAAAATGCTTTTTATTTTGCTTTAAAAAAATTTTAAATCTATGCTACAATTCTAAAAAAATGATGCTGTCTTTTTTAAAACAGTCGAAACTTGTAAAACGTCCGCCCCATATAAGGTGCCTCCTTAGCTTTCGGGGAACTCAGCGGGGGTTTGAACGGGGAAAATCTTCATGGAGCGATAAGAAAGACCACCTAATGTGTGAAATTTTGCCTTTGGCTATCTTTAAGCAACTTGTTGGAAGCTGCAAATTTCATTTTGAGAACAGAGAAGAAAGTTTTAAAAATAGTCTTTTGAATGATGTAAATAGATGCTGATTATTTATTTTACTTGGCATCATAAAGATTTTTTAAAAACATTATTGATTTGGGATCGATAAAGATTTTTTCACCTCTCACCTCTGAAGTTTAATACCCGATAATTTTTTTAATTACCTACAATAGCAAAATGAAAAAGCGCTTATTTGCTAAAGAAAAATACTAGAACGATCATTTATTCACCCTTTCTCGGGAAAAAACAAATATACAGTGGCAAGTGTCATTAAACATGAATAGATAGATATATCCAGCGAATAAATACATTCGTATTTAAATTTACTATAGTACCTTTTTTCTGTTATTTCACATAATTAGTTTTAACGTTTCTTTCGAAAATATTAAATAATTATGCTGTAAACTAAAAGACAACTATTGTATATCTTCATATAGCTTCATAAATGAATGTGTCAGTACACAATTTTTTGTCAGACGTATATTTTGTTTAAAGCTATTTTCAAATCCAGCGGACTTACTTTCTGACACATTTCAGAATTCATTTTTCTTCGGAAACACATGAAATTGGCAGGTGTTCTTATTCAGAAACTATGCAATCGAATAGCGTTTTCCATTTTTTTGGTAAAGGATAAAGATCTTTCAGAAAATACTATCGAATTCGGCGTTTTGAACCGATTTCCGGACGCGACAGGCCGGGAAAGAAGAAAAACCTGTCTTTAGATGACAAAAATCGCTTATAAATCAATAAGTAGCTCATTTATTAAAACATGGAAAGCGTATTCGATTTCAAATCGCTTTAACAGTCAGGCCTGCCAATTTACGTTTAAAAGAAAGTTTCGCGTTTGTAAAAGCTATATTTCAAAGAATATCAACAAAGGAAAATTCAAGTGAATCGCAGGATTTTTACGCGAAATTTTATTAACAAAATAGCTAATTTTCAGGTGATTTTATTTTTTTAAATGTTTTTTTTTTTAATAAAATAGATGAGAATTTATTTTAACTACTGAAAAAAGATTACCAAATCGGTTTCCAAATGAAAATAATAAAAACGTTGAATGTGTAAATGGAATATAGGTCACATAAGAGGAATTTACATTTGTATAAGCATATTTTATACAAGAAATTTTATTCAATTTCAGCAACATATGATATTTAGCGGTTGAGATATAAGTTATTTTTTTAAGGATAGGATAAAATCTATTGTACAAAGTTATAGTTATTCTAATGAAATTAAAAGAGTAAATACATTCAGACATATATTCAAGAAATGAAATAGCACAATTACTGGAAATTGGGGATATATAATTAAAGCGACAACGGAGGGTTCAGGGGGGTTCCGCCCCCCTGAAGTAATGTATTGTTATTCTGAAAAAATACAGTAATAAATAGTTTATTCTATCATTGTATAACATTGTGTTTAATGCGATACTTTTAAAATTTCCGGAACTTTCGATAAATTTTACATTCTTATAAATGTATAAATAACTTTAAAAAATTGAATTTTAGGATATCAAATATTATGCAGATAATGTTAAAAATTAGTGAGATCAATGAACAATGATTTGTGGAGCTGACGTTGAGGCCTCTGATCTGTAGATTTACTAGTTATTATTATTATTATTATTATTATTTTGTTGTTTTTTTTTTCTTTTTGGAAATAAATGATGAGGGAGGTTTGGGAAGAAGGGGGGATATTTTTTTTTTTTTTTTTTTTTTACTGGCGACTAGATTTTGTTGCTGGGTACCAAATTTGATCAAATTTGTAAAACCCTGATGTGTGTGTATATATATATATATATACGTGTGTGTGTGTGTATATATATATATGATTAAAATGAAATCACATTACGTGAAAATCAAAGGAAAATATATTGTAAAAATTAAAAACAATAAAATGAAAGTGTAAAATGAAAAACTATGAATATCTTAAAATTCATCAGAGGAGTTTCATAAGAATAATTCATTGTAAACATATGTTAATTCGTCGAATATTGTCAAGCATAAAAATGACAATATTAAGCTCCTTATAACATATCGGAAAAACCCTGAGATGTGAAAAGAATAAGACATCCACTATATATATATATATATATATATATATATATATAAGTAATGCATTTGAATGTAAACAGAGTTACTGAATAATTCTTTTTATTTATTGTTTTGGTTTTGAAAATCTCAGAATTGTAAAGGAAATTAATTTTTAATATAAAAATATTTACATTTTGATAATCTTTTAAATTAGAAAATTTCTTTCAGTGTATAATATTTTAAGTACTGTTTGCAAGTATAAAGATGTTTTATTTCTTTTATATGAAGAAAGTGTCAATTCTTAGAATTTACTAATAATATTTTAAATAGTCTAATTTGATTTTGAAAAGAGTAGTAAGTATGCTTTTGTGCGCGCAAATTGTGCAAATAAAATTTTTAGTACCTTTATATCACTCGTATATTTTTTATATTACGTATATATCATTGAAATCATTAATAAACAGGGTATTTATTCTCTTTTGTGTCGTGTAATCGTTAGTGTAGTATATGAACAATCAATAAAATAGTTTTGATAATCACAATTTGCGTATTTTTGTTTATGTATATATGATTATTTAAATTTTTTTGATGAGCTTGAAATTTCATACTTTTTCAATAAAATTCAGTGTTGAACAAATTTTTTTCTTTGTTATTCTATATTAGTATTTCTATTTATTCTATTTTACAATTATTCTGTTCACGGAAATTTATTTAAGTTTTCGTGTCGAAGAAAAGTTTTTAAAAAGATTATATTAGTGAATATTTTTGAGAAAATTTGTTAATTAACATATCACTTTTTGATATGATTTTTATTTGATTGAAATAATCTAAAAATCAACATAAATTATGTTTCTATTCCAAAACCCTTCACATCTTTGAAAACAAATTGAAGTTATATGATATTTAAAAGAGAAATTAAAACGTGGTGGAGAATAAAGGTTCAAAAATGAAGAAAATAAGTAGAAAAAAAAACCTTTAACCATCATATATGTATTGTATTTTTATTTCGCAGTGCTACACTTTTAGTAGCTGTAGATCTATCAACAATATCAAAATGTTTATCATGCTTCAAAGACTATAAATAAAGGGACTATAAACAAAGACTATAAAAATAATTATACTATTCTTTAACACTTTATGCCCCAACAGTACTTTAAAGTATCATTGAAAAAAACTTGTTATAAAATTCATTTAATACATCGACTAGTAGTAATACAGTATACAATGAGTTAAAGATACTTTCCTTTATCTTGTTCCAAAAGCATTGTTGATTGCACAAAACAAAAATATATTTAAAAGGATGATTTCTCTTTCATTTGCATCTTTTCAGCTTTCTTGATGCTGGAAGATGGTGAGTTAAAAGTTTCAGTTCTGAAAATTTTTTGTATTTCTATTCTAATATTTGTGCATTTCCTAGATCTATAAATTAAAAAAAAATATTTTTTTATTAAAAAATTTGAATGGAGGTATAAATATTTTACGTAATTCCTACACATTCAGCTTTGGTTTATTAATTTTAATTGGCAAAATCCTTCTAAAATTGATAAAATGATTATGTAAATCCTCTAATGTGGCTTCAAAAATTCACGAAAAATGCTTTAGAAGATGAAATTTTCATGAATTCATATTTTGGGATATAAAGTATTAAAAATAGTTTCAAATCATCATTATTCTACGAATATCTGTACTTTTTACAAAGATTGTTGCCAACGGCTGATCCAAGGAAGTGGTCATGGGTTCATGACCGCCCCCTTGAACAAAGAAAACTTCTAAAGAATATTTTTAAAATATATATTAAATTCTTTTAAATTTTTCCCTTGCTCAACTAAGAGAATCTTTCCGACTGTTTGAAGCTCTACTCCAATCCAAATTAGGCAATTTCTGAAAGATCCATGAAATCATTTTTAATACCAGATGCAAGGCAATTACAAGTGCACGTATTCAGAACAAATATAATTGAATAGCGTTTTCCATTTTTCGATAAAGGCAAAGAAACTTTCGGGGAAATATCCGTAAAATAGGTGTTTTAATCTGAATTTCAGGCCACATCAGCCAATTGCTTCCTCATGACGGCATTTCTGTAACTGCCAAGTCTTAAAAATTGTCTTAAAATGCTCATTTTAGGGGTGATTCTTTGCCTTTATATAAAAAAAAAGGGAAATTCTTCAATTTCTTGCATCTCAATAAAATGTGTAAATTTTATATTTTTAGTAAGGAAAGTGACTTTCTAAAAGTTTCAGAAAAGTAGCCATTTTGGATATGGCAACTGCTAGCCTTTAATATAAAAGTTGCTTACTAAAAAATGTGATCCCCCCTCCAAAAAAAAAAAAAAAAAGAGCTATGTCTTCCCGTCTAATTGCAGGGCTGGATCCGCCTTTGGTTGTTGCGTCGGGACACATTTTACTGTTTTTTGCATGGATCGAGCCTTAAAGTTAGTGAAAATTTACGCATTTCAAACAAACATCACAAATGCTCGCTCACACATCTACATACATAATAAATGTTCTTAAAAATGTGGCAAACACATCAGCACTAAAAACTTAGTAATTTCCGAATTACAGTGAATGAAACTATACGAAAAGAATACATGAAAAATATATTATTATTAATATCTGAAAAAGAATGTTTGAACTACTACTTTTTCATATGGAGTGAATGTTTATAAAAGAGGAAATAAAATTTCTAATTTTATTGTTTCATTACATTATTTAAAGCTGTTTTTAAGAAAAAGAAATACGAAAACTCATGCATCAAGATATAGGTTATATAAAACTTTCCAACACTTCCAATATACTTTAACAAATCTTTACCGTTTAATAAGATGAAAGAGGATGTCTACGTAAATAAATTGGAATAAGCATAACATATTTAAAAACCCAATTTCAGGAATTACCAACAACATTAAAAAAATATTCGAATTCTTTCGTGCATTCCTGTATATGATAAATAGATTTGTATATGTAATGCACGAGCGGGGAAGACCGAGCTATGCTCGATAAAAATTAGCTTTGAGTTTAAATATCAGGAACCATGACCAAAATGATCCACTAATCAAATTTTCCCGAACATGTGACCAAGCCAATTGTCTTCTCGTGCGCGAAACTCTCAGGATATAAAAAATTCAGTCAAAATGGTCTGAGCCGTTATTTAGATACAATTAGCTTGACCCTGACCCATGGTGACCTACTAATCGAAAATTCTCGAACATGTGACCTAGCCCAATGGTTTTCTGGTGCCCCAAAACGGTAAAATACAAAATTTCGTCAAAATCGTTAGAGCCATTTTTAAAATAAAGTTTGCATATATATATAACCACACACACGTTTTCCTCGTATCAGAATATATATGATAGAATGATAAAATTTTGTTTGGTTTGTAAACACATAGCGCAGTTTAAAATCTCCCTTTTGAAATTTCCGTCAATAAACGAAAATGTGATCGAGATATTTTGTGCTGCCTTGTGTATGATCTGTAGAATTTATACACACCAAGTAATAGACAAAAAATTAGTTAAATTTAAAATAGCGCACCGCAACTGAAAACGCCCTTCCAGCAATTATTGTTAACAGACAGAACTTTAACAGAATTCTTTTGTGTGTCCCTGTAAATGAATAATGAAAGATATGCACACAGCAATCTATAGTAAGAAAGTCCCATGTAATGCAACTCTTAGTGATATACATCAATTTCAGTATATTTGAAATAGTATAACATCATTTAAATAATACGCAAAGAATTTTCCTCTATAGACCGTAATATAACAGAACTCTTTTGAGTGTCCCTTTAAAGTAACTATAAGCGCGACACACTTCATTTTCAATGCCGAACATGCCATAGTGAACATCAATAACATATTTCAATTGCGGGACAATCTGAGTATATTTACGGGAGTTAGAGCATAGACAAACCGAATTCATAAACACTTTTCAACTATGTAGGAAAGTGTTAAAAATAAAGAACAGAGACTCGCTCAACAGCGTGAATCTTTGCTGACATTATTACTCAATCACTTTGGAATCGAATATCGTTCTTTTTTTTTACATTTTTATTTTAATATAATTTGAATTATAAAAGAATGGCTACTCGAATACAACTTTTTCCTCTTGTGTATAAAATCAATACAAAGCGCCATCTTTGCCATCGTTTTCGAATAATGTTTTGCCTTCAGAAGGGAAAAAAAATAGCATCTGAATATCTGTAAATAATTTCGTGCATTTAAAAAGATATATAATTGATTTTAAGAATGTGTTAGAAAATAAAGTTTAGACTTGAGCCCAGCGGAGCTATCTGAGAAAGTGTGATTGGAAACCTATCTCCTGTTTGCTAATCACTTTTCTCGCGGTGGGGTATCACTCTCCCTTACTATCCGCCTGAGGCAAAAAGTGTCTTGTTTTACGTTGTGGGATGACCTTTCTGTTTGTCAATCGCAAGCTTAGTAAATATCATTGGACTTTAAAAGTGTCAATCTTAGTCATAGGATACGCCTTACAGATGGCAACGGTTTTTCTTTTTTCGGCTATTTCGATCTTTCAACTGAGTGAAGTAGCCTGACAGAAGGAGGCCACAGATCTTGTGTTTGTTGCGATTTTACAAAACATCACGCGTAGAGCGATTGGAGGCGGTGTCGAATAGTGATTGGCTGAAAGATGGTTACGTTGTTATTGAGGGGAGGAGTTAAAGCGTGCGTATTAAATGAACAAGTATGATAAAAGTTAATAAATTTTTGTGTCCGATCTAGTATAGTGGTTAAAGCATCAGGCTCGTAATTTTGATGCATCAAGTTGTGTCCTTGCTGATTTTTTTTGCATTTTTAGAGTTTTGCTTTGATCTTTATTGAATTAGTTAATAAAGAATATTTATTAACAATGCTTCTTAAGCATTGATATAAAGATCAGTTAATCTTTATCAATTGCTCTGCAATATTTTATTCTCAATTTGATAATTAAATTTTAATTAGAATTAAGTTAAACAATATTAAATTATAAATTATAATTAAGGTAAATAAAAATTAAATTTTTATCACATACAATAAAATTTAATATCAGATAAATTTCAAGAATTAAATTTAATTTTAATTCATATACGCTATTTTTTAATAACTATACGAACATTTATTAAAATGCAAAAACTCCTAAACTTTCATTAAAAATATTTTTTGTATTAGAACTTTAGTAACAGATGATTATCAAATTAGCAGAATTAATTAATTAAAGTTTTCATCTTTTAAAATTAAGCATTATTCTTAAAAATCTCTATTAATTTACTAAAATTCTTTTTGCCAATTACTGGTTGATCTGCATTGATAAAGTTGTGGAAGATTACCATATTTAATTTTTTTGTCTATTATTTTATTATTTAATTTTTAATTACTATTTATATTTAAATAAATATAATTAATATTAATTAATATTTTTATTTAAATACATACAATTAATATTAATAAGTATTATTATTTAAACATATAATTAATATAAATAAATATTATTTAAATATAGTAAAAATGAAGGAGATAAATCTATCTAACACTAGTAATAATAAATATAGTTATCATTATTTTAATTTTGTGGGGGGAAAAAATGTTGAATGATTAATTGCTTATTTTAAAATCACAGCATGTCCTTTTTTAGGTTATAATTAATTCCTGTTTAGTTCAATAACTGTGCTGGTCTAAAATTTCAAGATTATTATTCATTATGCATTAATTCAGTAATTTGGGTCTTCAGCAACCCCAGGGTTCAAAACTATATTGGGTGGGGGGGGGGGGGGAGGTTTTACTTGAACATAACTGCATAAAATCTATGAAGTTCATTATTATAGCTCTCATTTTTAATAAAAAGTATTTTAATGCAATTTAATTTCAGAATTCATATTTATTCTTAATGTTGTATTTGTTTGGTAGATCTATCATATCTTAAGGGTTGTTATTTAAAAAAAAAGGGTTAGGTATCATTTTATTAAGATGTTCAAATTGCTTTAAAAATTGGTTTTAACCAAATATTAATGATTTTAAGAGCTATGCTTAGAAAACCTTTACTTATTCTGGATTTTTAAAAAATCGCTCCGAAACTAAAATCTCATATCTTAGATTTATTTTATATTTCTGTTTTAATACTTCATTTTACGAACAGATGGCGCCACTACACAACGGCTTAGACGTTGCATGGATTTTAGGAGCGCGTCCAGTAGACCTAACCAAAGTGACCAATGTGACCGGTTACTTACTGGGGCGGTAAGTGACCGGTTCCTAACCGGTCGACAGACCTACTGAACGAAAGAGGTATTATTTACTTGTAGCGCCATCTGTATTACATCATCGTAACTACATCTGTATCACATCATCGTAAATTTTCAATGTAACCGATCACGTGACCCAACTAACCGAGATTTTTCTTCGGTTAGTTCGGTCCCTTACCGGTCACTTCGGTTACTTCCACTGAACGACGCTGGTTGCGTACCGGTTAGCAGCACTGAACGCTTCGGTAACTAACCGAACTTACCGGTTACGTACCGGTGACAGTACTGGACGCGCCCTAGGCGTTCGAGTGTAATTTGCATAGCTTTTTAAATTATTTAATTACTGAATGAGATTTTTTTTTTTTCAGTTAACTTTTGCCAAATTTTGCAAACATGCAATGTTTGCAAGTTTTTAATTGTAAAAAGAAAAAATTAATAAAGTATATTTCCAAAATTAAATGAATTTGTGTGGCAAATTTTGTATTTTACGCTGTCTTGACTTAAAGATATGAAAGAAATTGTTTAATAAACCTTTAAGTTCAGTAAAAAATTTAAAACTATATATATAAATTTGAAATCTGCATTTCTTAAGTTTATATTGATTTTATGAAATAACAAACTATATAAAAATCTGAAAAATGCATTGCTTAAGTATATGTTGATTTTATGAAATAACACAGTTCAAAAAGTTTTTAACGACCTAGTAATTTTATTTTCGTTTATTAATTCAATTATGATGATTAAAAAAATAATAATAAACATTCAGAAAAGCTAACATTTATTTGCTGTGCTTTCAGTTTATTCTTGTGAAATAATGTTTAATATGTTGTTCTTTGTTTAATTCTAATTGTAGTGAGTATTTACTATAAATAAAATTTAAAATAAAAACTATAAAAAAATGTAAACATGTAATATTTATTTGAGTTGGGTTGGGTTGGGTTGATTGTTGACGGCCAATTATCTGCACTTGGGATATAGGCCCGGGGGGAGTGCCCTTCGTGGGGGTCTTTCTAAGGGAACCTAATCCGTATTTACGCATGGATAAATCCACGGCTCGAAGAAAACCACGAAAACTCCGAACGATTAGGCCGACGGGCGCGATTGGGATCGAACCCAGCACCTCCCGTCTACCAGCTTGGAGAGCACAACCTCTCAGCCACTGGTGGGGCAATATTTATTTGAAAATTGGAAGTTATGGATTATAGATATTAAAGAATATAATAATTTATAAATGAAATATGTTTTACTTTATGTAAGGTTTGTTATGTATCAATAAATTAAGCTGGACGTATAGTTTTTTCACTTAAAAAATGTACACAAGCTACTACAAATTTAAATTAGTTTTCAATAACCTTTACAATTACAATATCAGTTTTATTTTTCTTTAAAAAAAAAAAATAAAAAAAAAAAAACAGGAGTTGAATTAGGTAATGAGCTCTGAAAATACAAATACAAGAGCTAGAAGTATTTGATTTGCTGTTTCAAATTATACTTGTACACATGGATTGTTTTCTTTTAATTGGATTAAGTTAATACCAGAGGGCCCGTGCGAAGATTTCGCACTGAAATCTAATATTTTTTAGGTACTTCTCTATTAACCCGTCGACCGCTTTTCATAACAAAAAACTACCGCCAAACTGTAAGATTAAACGCCAAAAATGCTGCAGTCCCATTTACTTGATGTCAAAATCATTATGCCTGTTTGTTACGTCATCTAGTGGTATTACATTCGACATTTGCGTGTATTTTTCATTGTTTTACTGATTTAGTAGTTATTTTATTAAAAGTAGTTGTTTTATTAATTAAAATAACAATTGTGTCCTTAAATTCTTATATTTTATTTATTTTTTAATATTCCAATGGCAACGTTCTCCCGTTTATTTGGCGATAGTTTTTTGTTATGAAAAATGGTCGACGGGATAATAGAGAAGTATAATTTTTTATCAATATGTAATATTTATTAGATGCAGGTTTAAACTTCTAAAGAAAAAGCAAGGATAAAAATATCTGCAAACGACATTTAGTTGTTAGTCAATCCAGAATATTATCTAATTTATTCCATCAAAGTTAGACTAAAACCTGATCCAAGATTGCTAAAGGCACGCGCGAGAAAAAAATTAACAATCGTATTTTGACTGCATTAGAGGATGACGTCATCCGCTTCGGGAAAACCATGGAACTTAGAAATATAAATCTAAACATTTCAATTTCGCTTTTTAATCATAAGTATAAAATAAATCCGTGCGGTGTTTTTTTATAATAATTGCTATGAGCATCATATAATGTGGTATTTTATTTTTTTTGGCAACAATAATTTCAGGAAAACCTTTCATTTCTTTCATGAAAACAATGCCGATTTAATTTTTTTAATTTCAGCAAATTTTAATCAAAAACATGTTTTAACGAATTGTTAATTGAGTTATGTCAGAAGCCTGTTCTAAAACATTTCATATGGTATCTCATTCGTTGTTCTGCGTTTTATATTTTCTGAGTAAAAGGGATGTTGACAGGAGAAATAATATATAAGGATTATTTTGTTAGACAAGTTTAATATGTCCTAAGCATCATTAAAAATAAAGCAAACATGAATATACAAGCTCAGACGATCTTATGAATCTTCAACGAAATGAAAAATATCTTCTTCAAGCGCATTAAGCTCCTCCTACATCGTCTCAGGCAGTCGACCGATCACTGTTCAACATCGCCTCCAATCGTTCTACGCATGATGGTTTGTAAAATCGCGTGTTTGTTGGGTTGGTAATGCGCGATAACTCGTATACTGGCCGGAGCGCCATCTATTGTCTACAATCGAAATTAAGAACAAAAGATTTTATTTAGCATTATCTAACTTTTTTTTTTTTTTCTTAAGCTACATTTAAAAAGAAATTCTGCGATGTTTTTTTACGAGTTTTTTAATTAACAGAACAGAAAACGAACTATTTTAAGAGTTTGTAAAACATTTATAATAAATTGTACAAACTGTAAATAATATACATATTTTTTCCACTGTGTTATTAAAAAGGAACAAAAAATATTAAATCTTATTCAAGACAAGCTTGGAACTCATTTATATATTTTTTTTCCTTTAAATTTTACTGTACTCAGATTACCCGGAACCCGGATTTATCATGTAATTCTCGTTTTTTTTTAATTAACTTTATTTTTTCTAACTAAAACAAATGCTGAAATGTTATATATGCGTTTTATTATTATTATTATTTAAAAAGAAATTAAAATAATAACATGAAAACAAGAACTATTCAGTTTAAGAATTCGTTAAATATTCATAGTAAATCTTACAAACTGTAAAAAACTAAAAATTGAAAATTTTTTTTCAGCTGTAATATTTAAAATGAGCAAAAAAAATATCAATTCTTATTCAAAACAAGTACTGGAATAAGGTAAATTTTTTTAGTATAAATTGTATTTTACTCAAATTATTTTAAGTAATTAAGACAATAGAGAGATTTTAAAAAACATATGCCTATTGCAAATGTAAAATAAATTTGAAACCTGATTCAATTGGGTCGTGGCCCTAGGTTCCCAAATTTGGCATGTAATTTTCGTTAAAGCTCATATTTTATACTTTTAGAGTAGGATAATATTAAATATATTTATCTAAATACGTATTTACAGACTCCTACGGATACTTTAAGGCATTGAAAATGCTTTAATTTTTGTGACAATACAGGAAAGTGAACCCTGATCCAAGCCCTGGAAAAGAGAAAATGTTTTTTTTTATCTATTGCTGGATTATTGTAATTTTATTCTTATATTACATGTAATATAAATACAAATACAATTAACTTTTTCTGTAACTTAATACACATATATAAAATGAATAATTTTACACATTCAAGACTTGTTGTCATAACTTCATATTTCAAGTAAATTTATTGACATCATTTTTTTTTTTTCATATCAAAACATAATTTGATATCTGTGTGTTTATTGCATATGAACAAGATATTTCGATAAATTGAAACTTTTGTGCCTATGTGTGCGTATTTAAATAGAGATTACACACACAAAAAAATCTGCAAATCTTTATTTAAGAAACAATTAACAAATATTTCAAGAGAACATACAGAAAATTGAATTTCAAAAATTACTCAGCTATAAATATCAGAAAATTGACTTTTGCTGGTGCTGCCATCTGCTGCTCTGAAGTAAAAATAACTCCATGTTTAAAAATAGAGCCTGTTAAATAGTTCTGTCAAAATCTTTATATCTTCAAAACTTTTATATCATGAGACTTTTTTATTAAAGATGACTTCGAACAAAGAGAACCCACTTTTTATGTCATAGAAATATTTAGCAAATACTATAGGTCTTATTTTAAATACTTGCATTAAATATCTCATTAAAAAGCCTCTGTTTACAAACTTGTCAAAGTTTTGTTACGAAATTTTAATGAAACTTTTGAATACGATTCTCAAACAACACTTTTAGCAAGAATTAAAAGAAGTTATTTTAGACCTTGTCTTGCTCACTCAACAATATTTATTGAAATTAAAATAAAAATCTGTTAAATATTAGATCAACAACATACATAAGCTCAGCAGAAAACAATGCTGGATTTCTTACAAGCAATTCTTTATTCCATCTTTTGCCTTTCACATAGCACGTGTCACATCGATATACAAAACAGTTCCGAGCCACATTAAAATATAATGTAAAATTAATATTTTATAAAAGAAATAATAATGCACGCCTATAGCAAACAATGTTATTTTGACTCAGCTAAAGATCGCAGCGCCACATGCGGCCACTTCGGCGTTAGGCTCAAGTTTGCAAGGAAGATCCCATAGGGGAAAATTCCACAGCGCTGAAAACTACCCCCATGAAAAGTTCCCCCATACGTCATTTTTACGTCACAGCAGATGGGGGTAGATTTCCAGTCATAGAGAATTTTACTTTCGTCGAAAATTGGAAAACTTCCCCCTGAAAAGTTCCCCCAAACCAGAAGGAAGAAGTTTTCCAGTGCCAGGTAATTTTCTTCTTCACTGAGTTCTTGAAAATTTCCCCCATGAAAAGATGTCCCCATACGTCATTTTGACGTCACTACAGATGGGGGAAGATTTCCAGTCCTAGAGAGTTTTACTTTCGTCGAAAATTGGAAAAGTTCCCCCATGAAAAGTTCCCCTAAACCAGAAGGGGGAAGTTTTCCAGTACCAGGTAATTTTCTTTTTCACTGAGATCTTGAAAACTTCCCCCATGAAAAGTGTCCCCATACGTCATTCTGATGTCATAGCAGATGGGGATCATATCATGGGGGAACTTTTCCAGTGCTAAAGAATTTTCTTTTTACTGAGAACTTGAAATCCATCCCCATGAAAAGTGTCCCCATACCACATTTTGACGTCACAATATAGGGTCACATATCCAATGCTAGAATATTTTACTTGTTTCGAGAGCTGAATATCTGGCACTCGAAATGTGTTTCTCTTTTATGTCTAGTTACTATTGTTATTGTGAATTATTATTATACGGACTTGAAGAAATGCGCAGAAGAGATTTACTGCGTAATGTAAAAGTATCTTGCTTACTTTTCATATTCGGTTATCAAACACATACTAGGCGGACAAAAAGGATTTAAGTATTAATGTGATATAATATTGCTCAAAGCATAATCTGTTAGAAGGTTCATGGAAACTCGACGAAAACAAAGATTTTTGTTATGTTAGCGGAAAGTGTGTGCATGTGATATTTGTTGTTGAGTAATGTTGAAAATTTGTTTAATTTGTTGTTGAAAAATTCACATAAGTTATTTACTTTTTTTATTTTATTTTATTTTATTTTATTTTATTTTATTTTTGGAAAAATAAGAATTTGCTCTTTTTTTTTTTTTTTTTTTTTTTTTGTTAATATTCCAAATCAAATATCCAATATCAATAATTTGACACAAAAACAAATAATTCTTGAATCAGCAGATCAGAATTTAGAATTGAAATCAACTATCAACTTCTTTATTATTATCTTTAAAATTGTGTTTTTAAAAAAAATAACCATATTAATTGAAAGGTAAACAAATCTTAAGAACAAACTAAAAAAGATACTATGCCATTAGTGTACAACAAACTTACAAATAAATAATTATATTGTTGTAAACGAACATTAGCTTCAAAAATATAAATGGAATTTTAACTTTTAGTAGACCATAAAATACATAAGAAATCTGATTTTTGAACAGAATTTGTAACAAAATTACTATTTTTTTTTTAATTGATTAATCTGTGATACCCCATTTATATGAGCAAATAGATAAATAAATAGAATGCTAAATTCATCTTTAAAAGTTAGACTTAAAATTATAGAATCTGCTGATTAATTAAAAGATGATAAAAATATTTTTAAAACAATTTAATTGGTTTATTGTATTCTCTGACGGCGGCTATGTTTATGCCTGAAAGTACTGTGAATTAAAATAATTATAAAAAATTTCTTTCAATATTTCTGTCATCTTTTAAGTATTTAGCACATTGTGTAATTTTAAGCCTATTTATAGTTTAAGGAAAACTATTTTTACCAAATTGTTCTACGATTGTTGAGGCAAAGGCAATTTTTTTCAGGGCTTTGCTTTTTTTTTTTTTTTCAATTTAAAGCGACTAGGAACAAATCGTTATTATTATTAATTTTTTTTTTCATTTTTAACATTTTACGAAAACGAAGAGCCTATTCTCAACAGCTGTAATTCTTGAAAAAAAAAATCGAGACACATTTAAATAAAATCCTCATAAATACTACAATTTATTAGCAAAGCAGACATTGGATGCAGTGCCGCGTTAACCTGTTAACAATCGGGGTCTTGGTCTAAGATCCCAACGTCTCACAGTTGTCTGGATCATAATGCATTTTCACGGTTTTGAATTTTTATTTTAAAAGGATAGATTATTTCGAACTACTAATAACCCATTGAAACGAATTTAAATAGTAAACTGAACTTTAACTTTTCTACTATTACATAAAACCAAGTCATTAAATATCCATCATAAATTTATAACATCTATAACTGGAAATTAAAAATATGTTTTCTTTACATCCTATCCTAATAATATTATAAATCTGATTGCGTTCAAATGTTAGGCTGAAGCCAGCGTCAAAATGGAACATTTAATGATCCTGTATCTCTGCGTATAGGTTGATAATAACCCTCAAATGAACATAGGCTGGTTTTTGTTTATTTTATTCAAATATTTTTCTTAATAATTCAAAATTTCATTATTTTCATCCTAATCCTAATAATATTATAAATCTCATTGTGTGCAAATGTTAGGCTGAAGCCAGCGTCAAAATGCAGCATTTAATGATCCTGTATTTTTGCATGTAGGTTGATAATAACCCTCAAATGAACATAGGCTGTTTTTTGTTTATTTTATTCAAATATTTTTCTTAATAATTCAAAATTTCATTATTTTCATAGAGAATAAATGGAAATTTTTTCGTATAATATTTTAAAATGGTTAAATTTACTTTACCGTTGCTAGTACTTTATCGTTGCGAAAACTAATTCAAAACCCGGAATAATAATTTTTACTCAACAATTTAGTTTCAACTGAAAATTTTTCAATGAAAAATGAAAATGAAATAAAAAAATTAAAGAATTAAAAATAAGATAAAATAATATTATTAGAAATAAAACGTACTTTTTTTAGTTTTTGATAATAATACAAGGTCTCAATATGCGTAACCATATGAAACATGCGAATATGACGTCATTCATCTAAAATAAAGCGGATATTCACCTAAAATAAAGTGGGGAAATAAAATGATCTTGGGTTTTTTCTTAACTTTTTTTCTTTTTTTTTTCTTTTGTATGGTAACAATACTTGACGTTTTACCGTCTGCGCACGGCTAATATAACTAAACCGTATTTTTTATTTAAATTTTTAAAAAGTAAAAAGAAGTTTCAAAAGAAAATGGTTAGCAAATGTCATTAATATGCTCCGCAAAATTATCCATGTCGAAAATGATGTCCTGGATAGCGAGAAATAGTTATTTCATTCTTAAAACTATTTCTTAAAACTATTAAGAAATAACTCGATTACCTAAAAAAAATGACGAATGTTAACAGTTCCATTTTTGTTGATAAAACCTAAAGATTTAATATTATTTCGTTAAAATGACTTAATTTCTCCTATGCCAGTATTGAAATTAATTGCCTGGAAAAGAAAATTAACAAGAATTATGTCATTAAAAAGGGATTTCTCTGGTGAAAAAGAGACTTCATATTTGAAATAAAACGGGAATTTTCCAATATGTTTTAAAATGAGTGTGAATTAATTCCTTACATTAATAATACAAGGATCAGTAAGTATAGAAAGTAGATGAGTTTCACGCCATATTTATAACGAAAAATTTAAATGTTTTGTTATCTATACTGATTATTAAGCATGAGTATCCGTTATATACAGATGAGAGTTTTCTGCTAAAAATCACATCCTAATTTTAAGAAAAGGAAAATGAACACGAATCTATTATATTAAAATCTGACCGTGTTTTTGTATTTCGCAACTACTCTTAGATTATTGAACGCAACTCGATTTACTTGATCCGAGGATGTCGCACAAACTCTCAGAATTTAAAAAATTAAATTATATTCCAAGATTTTTTTTCTTTTTATTTCTTTCTTTTTTTTTTTTTTTTTTTTTGTAAATTTTAACGAAGTTTATCTAAAAACGGAAAGGAAATTACTCCATATTTGTGTATAAAAGAGGAGAAATAAAACATATTAGTATATTTTTTACACCATTTTCTCATTAAAACTGAATTGATTTCAGTAAATTTTCCGAAAAACAAAAACATATTTTTACATATACAAACTTCATGAATCAATTTATTCTGGAGAACAAAAAGTGCCTGTCAACATACTGTCATTTAGAAAACAAGATTTGTTTCAACTATACAATTCAGCAAGGAGGCAGAATTGAATTTAAAGAAAAAGCATATACTATTTCCAATTAAGGTTTTTTTGAAGGATGTTAAAACGTTTCACAAAGACTTAAAAATAAAAATTTTTATCAGGTAAAAATGATATTTGTTTTTACCCAATTCGTCTATTTCCACGATTTTATTTGGCCCTCCTTATTGCATTGGTTGCAATTTTATTTTCGCGATTATTTGGCAAAAAATTTCACTTTTTTAAGACTGGGTTATGTCAAGGTCCCTATAATAAAAAATACCGTATTGTCTCCTATGAAATAAGATAAATAGTTAGTTAATTATTAACGTTTTTAATTATCGGAATGAAATAATTTTCTTAATTAATGTATTTATTTTTCTTTTAATGTTGTTAAATGGTAAAGATTTGTAAAATTATTTTAGAAGTGTTGTAAAGTGTTACAGAATCTATGCTTGACGCATGATTTTTCGTTCTTGTTTAAAATTGAATGAATAATTTTTTTTTCATTTATTCTTCTGAATGAAAAGTGAAAATTTTGGTAGAAATATCGTTCCGAGTAAGACTCCTATAATAGGAGCTCTAGTTCCGAGAAAAATCACTATAAAAGGAAGAATGTACAGAGTACTAAACCCGTTTTCCACTCTTCATCTTCTGTATACGTTTGAATTGTTAGCGGAAATATAGCCTGGTCACTCAATAAGTCATTAACAAAAGACGCTGAACGGGCTGTGTGAAGCAAACAGATGCCTCGCCTCGGGCGGGGTAGAAAACAGTCTATTTGCAAGTCAGTACTTAGCCAAACAGCTTAACCATGAATTTTTTTTGGGTTGAAACTCAAACTCTATTTAATATGGATTTTTCGATATTATCAAAATAATGCAAACTTTTTATATATATTCTTATGTAAGATATGAATATTTAATGTGAATAATTAACTGTGAATCCTACGAATTATATGAAACGATTTTTCCCCCTTGTTTTCTGTCTTTCTTATCTTTTTTTCGCTAGTATCTCAAACTTTATGTATAAAAGATGCATCAATTATTAAATGCATTTTTAAATACTATATGATATAAATAAAGTGAAACATCACTATAAAGTAATAAGATTTTTAATTATAATTATTTTTAATTATAAAATTAAACGGTCATATAATTTTCTTCGAAAGAAAAAAAAGGAAGAAAATATTTTAAAAATACCGTATTTGCAGTAAAAGAGTTGAGAAATATAAAAGATTATCTGAACGGAACATACACATGAAAGCATGAAAAACATTAATTCAGTTTCTATTTCTTATTTATGTGAGCAACGAACCAGATCGGCTATATTATGAATTAATTGGCAGAGTTTATCGAAATATTTTATTCAGCTTTCAGTAAAGAATATTATCTTTAAGATTTTTGAAATGTGTAATCTAATACAGACAGAGTGGGTGCCTTGGAGCAGGGCTGTCCACCGCGGCGATGGTAACTGTACTTTTAAATGTTTTTCTCATTTTCATGTAAACTGCATCCTGGCCTGACAACCTTTAAAACGTGCAAGTTTTATTTTTTAATCATTATATGCCATGATATTCAGGGATGTGAATTTTATAAACGAAGACTCCGTAAATTCAATAAAATAAAATATATTATTCAAAATATGCTGCACATACGTTAACTGAGGATACAGTATTTAACAAATAAGCTATTTTAGAGGAAGCAATCACAATAGTATAGTTTATATTTTTCTTTACTTTATTAAAAAACTTTAATCTTGAATATCTCGTAATGGCATTTTTTTAGTTACTTGTTTTACAAATTAGCCCTTTATTGCATAGCATTATGGCTGTTTTCAAATCCAAAGGAGCTACATTCTGACAAATTTCTGAATTAATTTTTGTTCGGAAACGCATGAAATGGGCAGGTGTTCTTTATTCAGAAATTATGTAATCGAGTGGTGTTTTCAATGTTTTAGTAAAGGCAGGTGATCTTTCAGAAAATACTGTCAAAGTTGATGTTTTGTACATAATTTCCGAGCGCACGAAAGGATAAAAAATCTATCATCACGTGACAGCAATTGCTTTTAACTCAATAAGTAATTTATTTATCAAAAAATGAAAACGCCATTCGATTCCAAATCGCAGTTCATTCAGCAGTCAGGCCTGCCAATTTTATGCCATGACGTTTTGAAAGAAGTAAGAAAGTTTGGCGTTATTGAGCCGGGAATTTGATAACCACTTTAATCAAGAAAGGCAATTCAAAAAATAAATAAATAAATAAATAAATAAATAAATATGGGGTTATTTTAGTTTTCTTTCAAATTATAAAAGTAATCAAATCAGGATGCTCGTAAAATAATTTAAATTAAGGAAATAAAAAAATTAGGAAAATAAAACAATACTTCATACTCTTGATTCATTATTTTATATTTATAATTTGCGTTTTCCGAAAAATCTGGAACTATAAAGTTAACGATATAGTCTTATTTTTTTAACACATTATCAAGTCAACCCTTCGTTTTGGCTTCAAATTGCTAGTCCTTTCTATGTGCTTCTTTTTCCTTTCTCCTGAATTATAAATACACATTAAGCACTTTTTATATTTCGTTTTTCTTTATGTCAAATTTATACAGTAAAAAAAGGGTGATACAGAAAGAAAGAAGTAAGATATTCATGGAAGAGTTTGAGTCCCGAATAAAGAATAATTCTAAAATATTTTGTACAGAAATTAATATAAAACTTACTAAAAAATAACAAAAATAAACATTTGTTTAGCTTAGCAATGTAGCTACATCAACCATAATGTATCTTAAAATAACTCAAGTATTATCTGTAGAAAAAAAAAAAAAAGCATATGTGAAACTTAGTACATGCTTTTTTTTTTTTTTTTATAATAATAACATTTTATGGAAACTTATTCAATAGAAAAATAGAAAATAAATTTCAACTTCTTATTTTTTATCTGATACGTCTATTTTAACCATATGATTTCTGACAATCGATAAAAGTTTTAGTTTAGAAACTAAAAAAGAATTTTTCAAACAATTTTCCAATTTTTTAAACTAGAAAACCATTTTTCTATCTCTTGAATTAGTGACCTTTTGAGTTTAAAATAAAATTCTATTTCTAATACTTTTTTCAGACACGTTAAACTCTAAAAAACTAATAATAAAGAAATCTAAATTGTTAAATTAAACCCAAAAATTAATAGAACGAATGGTTAGATTCGTTTTTGTGTCTCAACAAACAACTAATTAAAAACATTTTAAAAATTTGGAAATATTTCTAATAAGTTGTCACCAGATGAAGCTCGTAAGATTTTTCCTGTTTTGGTGGGGGGACAGAGGTTTTAAATTGCTGTCTCCTAGTAAAAAAAAAAAAAAAAAAAAAAAAAAAAACAAGAACCAAAAAATCATGCATTAAGTATGGAATATGTAAAACTTTTCAACACTTTCAAAATGCTTTTATAGAAATCTTTACCGTTTAAGAATGTCTAAGTCTGATGCTAAAGTTAACAATTTGGAAAACGCATAACACATTTAAAAATCCAATTTTAGAAATTACCAACAATATTCGGAAAACGATCCTAACTATTTTGCGCAGCCCAGTGTATGATCTACTGATTTTTATATATACTACATAGAATGCAAAAATTTAGTTCAGTTAGGATACGCATAGCACAGTTGAAAATAGCCCATCGGCAATTTCCGTCAATAAACGCAAATGCATTCGAGATGTTTTGTGCTGCCCTGTATATAACCTATAGGATTTATACACATCAAGTATAATAGGGGGAAAAAAAGTTCCATTTAAAAACGCAACTGAAAACGCATTTCCAACCATTATTATTAACAGACAGTACTTTAACAAAATAATTTTATGTGACCCTGTAATTGAAGGAGGAATGCTATACACACAATATTCTATAGTAAGCCTCTTGTAATGCACCTCAGTGATATATATCTGTTTCAGTATGTTTCAAATATTGAAACATTATAAAATAAACCGCAAACGATTTCTCCCCATAGACCGTTTTGTAATGGAATTCTTTTGAGTGTCCCTGTAAAGCAGATATGTCAAACACGTGGCCCACGGGCCACAACTGGCCCGCCGACAACTTCTCTGTGGCCCGCCAAGCCTTTGGCATTTTACCTGTGCATTTATTTTGGCATTTATTCAGTTGCTCGAACACGCATGCTGAAAATACACTTTTGAGGAACTCACTTACACCAAATAGTCTTAGAGATGGCAAACATATGTATGTAAGTATTGCCAGTTGCTTTTTTTTATTCACAATTGCTACCACTTTTTTTAATAGTAATTTTTGTCTTATTTATTTCGTCATTAATTAAGGGAAATATTTTTCTTCAAAATGTGGTAGTAAAAAAAAAAAAAAAAAAATCCGCTCGTTTGGCATAACTGATGTATATAGACAGATGTAGCTCAGTTTTAAAGTTTTAAATTTTAGCTCCAAGAAATTGCAGATACACAGTTAACTAATCGGAATGTAACAAAGTGCGAAATCTCGAGTCTAAAAATTTAAAGATTCGTAATTTTTTTACAGTATTTTTCTTATAATATTTATGTGTTTTATGACGAAACTATTGCTTTATTAGGTGCGTTCGTAATTATATAAATACGTAGCACCTATTGTCGTCGTCTGGTCCGTCCGTCTGTCCGTCCGTCTGCATATAGCAACGCAAAAACTACCCAACCGAATGGTTTGAAATTTAAGATATATTATCTTTGCAGAATTTTATCGCGACATTTCAATTTTTTAAAAAATTGAATCAAAACTTTAGAAAATATTAATAAAAACATTTATTAAGAAATTTGATTTTTTTTTAAATCGGTGCTTTCTTTTTATGGGAGCTTTCGAAGTTTGATCGCCAAGCGACCGAGAAACTTATTTTATTACAGAAATTAATCTGCAGACGATATAATTCATTTCACAGAATTAAAAATCATCAAGATCTGAATATTTATAGAACTATAACTTTTATAGAACTATAACTTTTTTTATAGTACGAACGCACCTCGTTTGTAACGTTTGACGTACAATTTCCAACTTGTTTTACTACTCTCTTCAATTTTACACAAGCTATATTTATTAAATAATAAGAAATGTATAGTAAAATTAATAAAATTCGGGCTAATTAAGAACAGTTACAACTTTTTTTAAAATCAAAGTATAAAATTAAGTGGCTTTTAAATGATTTGCTTTCGAAATGACATAAATTATCACTTTTGTGCTTGAAGCAAAACCCCCGAATACGTCATGTCATCTAGTTTCTCCACTCTTGTTTTACAAAAATATTTTGGATTTAAGTTCTTTAATTATTTTCATTACTTAGGTTAGTAAATGTGTCACTGTTAATGAAACCTGCTTGATCTTTCTTTCTTTCTTTCTTTTATTTTCTTTTCTTTTCTTTTTTTTTCTTTTATTTTTTTTACCGATTTACACATATTTTAATAACATACTGATAAACAACCTAGGAATTTTTTTTAAAGTTTAAACTCTACCAGTATGAATATATATGATTGACGGAAAATAAACATTAAAAAAAAAATTAAGTTGATTCACAATACCATTATATTAAAAGAAAAACTGAAATTATATGTTGATATCCAAACATTGTTGGAGTTTCGAAAGAATGGAACACTTAAGAGATGCTACAGGACAAAGCATTAAAAATCTGGCCAAACATCAGAAAGAAAAACTGTTAGAATTGAAATTGACACTTCTTAAAAGAGAGTGCTTTCACCAAGCCTATTGGAGAAAATACATTTACTTTATAAAATAATTATTGCATTAAATATCCCGTGATTCAAAATCATTTACTAGGAAATGGAAGAAAGGATGCGCAGAACAGTTAAAGAAGTTTGAAAATACTATAAGCAAAAGTACCATTGCTAAAAAGTATTTTGTATAGCCGGATCGATTTATAAAAGCCGGATACATGTTTATAAACTTATATCATATTCGTACGCACATGCTTAATCATCGTCAATTTAGAAAATATCTTGATAATATTGGTAACGAATATAACCAGATCTACCTTCTTATACAAAAATTTGACGGCTTTCCATCATAAAAGTTTAACTGTTAATTACGAAATGTTAAACAAGGTAAGCATTTTCATTTTAAATTGACAAATTATGAATGTGAATTATTAAAAGACCACCAATAGACAAAGTACTTGGAGTTTTCATTTTTAATAAAAGCACCTGAGTAAATTTCAACCTCAGGGCAAATTTCATAATTTCATCATGTCATTTGATAGTATTAGCATCAGAGCCGGATTAAGCATTTCTTTGGCCCGGGGCTATTTTGGACATTTTGCCCCCCCCTCTTCCCCTGCTACTGGAAATTTTGTGCCCCTTCCCACGATACTGAATATTTATCCCCCCTCCCCCCCCCACACACCTTTTATTATTTTTTTTTTAAATCCTGAAATACAAATTTTAAAAATGGAAATATTTATATTGTTAATCAAGAGCGTTTTTTTGTTTGTTTGTTTGTTATCTTCAATAGTGCTCTTAATTAGTTTGTTTAAACATATACAATTAACAAATACTTTATAAACATTAAAAAAAAATAGAAATATTCCAGGCGTATAAAAACTGAATACATTAAAAATAATTTCAATACATCTGTTTATTGATATAAATAAATTTAATTACATGTTTAAGCTTTTTTTTATTATTATTAGATTTTCATTACTAAAAATTAAGTTAATTGAAAAAAAAATCCTTGTATTTAAATTTCCAAGTGATTGCAGGGCATCATGAAATGCAAACAGTTCTGTTATGTCATTATCTAGTGACATTAGTGTTAAACCGCTAAGTTTGGGCTCCAGCATAAACGATCATACTCTGTTCTTTATTAATTTTAGTTTGGAAAATGATCATTCTGCTTCAAAGTTTGTAAGCGGTACTACTATATACTATAATTGCAATATGCAGTACATTTGGGAAAACAGATATTAATTGTTTATCATTGATTAACAGCATCTTGACAGCATTGGATATCTACATTTCTAATACATTCCGAGAAATATTTCATTTCTATTTTTAAAATATCGCCAAGATCCTCGTAATAAAATGTTAAGCGTCTAGAGAATCTTTATCTATAATGTTTGAGTATTGTAATTGACAGAAAAACATGAAAAATGATAGTTTTATAGAGAAATGTATGATAAACATGGTGAAACATAGAGTTTTAAAATCGAATAATTATTTTAAGTGCCTCTGTTTAATGTTGAAATCGGTGAATATAATTCAGTTACATAAATTTTATAGGATTAAAAACTATGCACAGCAATTTAACCTTCTTTTGAAGGCATATATATATATATATATATATATATATATATATATATAAAACTTTAAGTAAAATTTAACCATTGAAACATAAGAAACTGACCACATACGCTGAAATCCCGATACCAAAGAGCCCTGTCAATTTACAAATTAAAATTGTAGTCCTACAGAATATACAAACCAGATAGTTCAATATGCAAAATGACCAAACTCTTCTGACCCAAGCAAAAGCAATGCAAACGGCCAAATCAACATGTTATTTCAATAGCAAAAATACAAAAAGTTAAGAATGCAGCAACTTAAAATGATGGTAATGAAATACAAGAAATACATCAAAATATGCGCATAGGCAGCATTAAAATAATGTATTTAATAATTATGAAAATATAAGATATGCCAAAATTTGGGCTGTAATTAGATGAAATCTAATTGATGGCTGCAATAGAACGATATTCAAATGAATATAAAAATTAAAATTAAAATTAAAATTAAAATATAACTATCCACAAATGATTGCGCAAATGCAGCATGTCATTATGGAAGTTCAATATATAAAACTTTAAGTAAAATTTAACCATTGAAACATAAGAAACTGACCACATACACTGAAATCCCGATACCAAAGAGCCCTGTCAATTTACAAATTAAAATTGTAGTCCTACAGAATATACAAACCAGATAGTTCAATATGCAAAATGACCAAACTCTTCTGACCCAAGCAAAAGCAATGCAAACGGCCAAATCAACATGTTATTTCAATAGCAAAAATACAAAAAGTTAAGAATGCAGCAACTTAAAATGATGTTAATGAAATACAAGAATATATATATATAATTATAATATCTATGAATTTCAAAAAACATATCAAGTTCTATTATCATTCTACTAAAATCTCCAAAGAGATAATTAATGATATTGTGTATACAGAATACCACATAGCTAATAATTAACATGTGCAAACATAATATTACCATAGCTTCTGCTTCAATGGTAATTGGCCAAATTTTACTCATACCTAAAGAATATTGAAAAAAGAAAAAAGAAATAGAGAGAAAGGGGAAAAAAAATATATAAATTGGAGTTGCAGTTAAGTAAATACAAATGGATTAATAAATTAAATATGAACCATATACAATGGAAAATTGGACCACATGAGAATTAAATATGAATTGGATATGAAAAAACACATGCACAAGTACTCATCAGCCTGGATGCACCCACATGTGTTTTAAATAATAATTCAGTGTTTCATAATTCTACTGGCATAATGCTAAGATCAGTAGAATCATCCAGGTACACTGAATTATTACCAGACAACAATTGGAAATATTAAAATTTGGAAATATTTAAATAGGAAATAAAAAACCATTAAGAATATACAATATATTTCACTCACATCGATTATCCCAAAAACTGTATTTAACACCTCACGAAATTACCACGAGATAACAGTTTTGAAATAATAAAATTGGAAATATGAACGCGTAAAGTGTAGATAAAATATTTTACTCACAATAATTATACAGAATCCTTAAAATGTCACAACTTCTGCATAATATTCACATCCACATGGCAATGCATCATACATGTTGACTAAGTCGAGTTGAGAGAAATGATTTGAAAGACAAGTTGAGAGCACACTTTTTTTTAAAAAACACAACCCCATCGATGACACCCAAACACAAAATGATTCAAAAATACACAAAATAATTCTGGTTTTAATACACTTATAACAAAATTATATCCGTGAATATATATTACTCCATCCAATTTTAATTCCTGAAAGTAAAATTAATATACAATCAATAGCTCCCTCTATAGTTAAATTAAATATAATATTATCAATATTATCAACAACTACCTGAAAGGTAAAGTGTCGCCATCTATTGGTACTATAATAATTCCTATATATATATATTACGTGATTAGATTATGAAATGCTGTGTCGAATATATATATATATATATATCTGGTGTTACGGTAATGTTTCATTAATGGTTATATATATATATATATATATATATATATATATATATAGTGTCTAATTTTATGTTTATGTTTTTTTTTCCCTTAATCCAAAATTTTATTACTTGAATGGATATTTATTTCATTTTTCCAAAAAGCCGTTTTAGGTAGCTTTCAATACTAAAAAGTATAAAGCTACCTATTGCAGCCGTTCGGAGGAAAGCAGTTCCGGAAAATTTCGATATATTTTCACCGATCATGACCCCCAGACCCCAAAACCACCCTCCGCTCAAATGTTGATTTATATATATAGATATATCCATATATATATATATATATATATATATATATATATATATATATATATATATATGGATGTAAATTGACCATTTCGGTCTATGACCATTTCGGTCATAGTAGTATATATATATATATATATATATATACTACTAAAACACAATTATACATTTACATTAACCACGCTATGTAGCCAAAACAAATAACAATATATCAACTGAACTCTAAACTATAACCAATTAAAACTATAAAACAAAAATAACCAAACTCAAAATACTAACGAAAAATCAATACCAGGAAAATTAAACCTGAAGGCAGGAGGGCATGGCTAACAACATGCGCTGCAGGGTTAAAACCGGCTTTTACGTTAACAACGCCCCCCTTCTCCTGCCGAGACCAAATTAATTCAAGCTATCAACTAAAATACCAAGCTACACACAGCAGCAACCAACTCTATCTGAATCCATCCAACAACTGATCAAGACCACCCTTAGCATTCAAAAATGAATTCATTTCATTTCTATATTTACTTCTACCTATAAAATTGATCGTGTTTCTCCTTACAAAGTTCACAGGGTAACCTTGCATCAATGCCATGTTAATCCACTCCATGAACTCGCCAACCGCATCGCCAAATCTTGAACATAACCTTTCAATACGAACTAAACCGTTTGTAAATACATTTCTAAATACTGAAATATGTACGTTCGATTCAAAATTTAAGATTTTTAAAGTTTTAAAATCGAAATCATTTCTCTTGTCGTAAACCCTTGTTATTAAATTGTCATTCTCCAACACTAAATTCACATCCAGATAATTGATGTTTTTAATATTTCGGGAGGAGACTTCTAGTTTTAAAGTATTTGGATAATATTTAAAATCTAGGTTTACATTTTCGTTATTTAAACCAACTATTATAACATCATCAATATACCTATAACTCAATATGTCTCTATTTAAATTATTGTTATTCTCATATATATGTAAGTAGATGTCAGCTAAAATTGAACTGCAACTCCCCCCCATTGGGATTCCACGGATCTGTTTAAATACTCTGCTCCCCTCATACAAGTAATTCTCTTGCACTACCAATTGAAACAAGTTAATAAACCAATCTTTATCGCTATCTATATTGCCGTTTTTATTATAAAAATCTATAACCTTTTCCTTTAAGTCCTGTAGGTTAATTGTGCTGTATAGGTCTGCAAAATCATATGCAAACAAACTCTTTATATTTTGATATCTTTTCAATTTGTCTAATAAAATGTAACTGTTTTTTATAATAAATGTGGACTCCGTACTCAACACTCTATCAAACACACCACTCAAAACTCCCAACAATTTCTTGTTAGCAGACTCTAGGTATGAACCATACCCACAAGTTACAATTCTAAATTTCACTGGTTTTTTATGAACCTTTGACACTAGAACAAGATATGGGAAAGTTTGACTTTTCTGCTTTAACTTAACTTTTTTATATAGTGCCTTAACCCTGTTTTCCATCACTGAAACTCTCGACTTCAACAGCTCATAATTATCGCTATTACTATAACTCTCATTTAATATTTCACCATAAAATTTTTTACAGATTAATGCATAACTTGTGTTAGCTTTATCGACATATGTAATTATAAATCCACTCTGAAGTTCTTTAATAGAGTTAATTAACCCAGTATAATCCTCCTGAGACACTCCGTCACAATCTCTAACATATTCTCTCTTTAACTCTTTTAAAATGTAGAATTTCCACTCATCAAAAACATTACTTGGTAAGCTATATTTATAAGTCAATTTTTGTATAAAAATATCTATGTTAGTTGTAAACCGTTTAATGGCTGCACTTTTCGTTATAATTCGTTTCATTCGATATTTTGTGCCATATTCCATCCTCTTTCTCAGCTGTTGGTCTTTTACAATCTGTAAATTACCAGTAATAACATGTCCATAGTATTTATCTATATAATTAATAAATTCTCCATCATTGCAACTGCATGTACTTTCATCAATACCCCTCTTTAGGTCTTTTGCATATCCATTATAATTAAACATAATACGGCCTAAAGGCTTATCATATTTAAATCCCTTAGTTATTTTTACTTTACTCACTGGTAGTAGATCATTGTACTTGTTTAAAATTTTATCAAAATTAACTCCTTTATAGCAATTACCCAGATAATCCAATATAAAATAGATCTTTTCTTCCGTACTTTTGTGACAGTTCTTTAAATTGCAATATCTCTGTAGATCCTGTTTCTTGATTCTATACCGCAATAAATCCAAACCCAAATCGTTATTAACATTTCTTTTGCTAGATTGTAAAGTTATTAAAGTCTCCGGAATCAATTTCTTCTTTATATTAAATATAATTTCCTTAATGTCATTTTCTCTTCGATGACTATCACAATTAAATATTGATTTTTCTATTTCTTTACAAGTATTTAGATTTTTAGAATTATTCGAATTGATATTATGTCTAATATCACTATTGATTAGCTTTTTCCTTATATCATGTTTTATTTTGTCATAAATAGAGTTATCCAGATTCCCATCTCTAAAATTCTGTAGGACATTCTTATTAAACATAACATTTAAACCATACGGGTATACCGTTCCATATTTGATCATCATTTCTTTTTCGCAAATCATTCTTTCTAACTTATTTGGGACAATTTTTAATATAGATATTCTAACATTGTCCACTCCGTGCTCGGCAAAATGAGTAATTTCAATCTCCTGATCCTCTTTTTTGGTCTTAAGATTTCTTATTTCCGATTTATGATTATTAATTCGCTTATTTATTGGAGTGGATGTTTGCCCGATATACATCTGGTTACACACATTACACCTCAATTTATATACACAGTTATATACCTTACAGAATTTCATACATTTCTTTTCAAACACTTCACCCTCATTTTCTATATCAGCACAAGGACACACTTTACATCTTTTGTCCCTACATTTAAATAGTTTAAGACCTTCTCCAATCTGTACTCTCTCAAAACACCTATTATAAAACCATCTTGTTTTATACGTTTTACCAATACCTACGCCATCACTATCATATGTTTTCTTGTTCATTAAAGTTTGATTATAAATATATCTGGTCCTATACCTCATCCCACCTTTATTTTTACTACCACAACTGTTTACACACAACGAATAACTTAAACCATTGTTTTTATTTATTTTTGTAACATTATCTTTCTTTTTTTGTATTTTTTCTTTTCTGTTTCTCAGATATATATATATATATATCTGACCTATGTCATACGATAACGCTCGTATTTATGAATCGATTTTGATGAAACTAATTGTGTGTATTAAGCTCACCAATGTCTCGACCGAGTTCGTTGGCCAGCTTGGTCCGCCATTTTGTTTCAAGATGGCGGCCATTTAAAAATTTAAAACTAAAATAAATATACAAAAAAATTAAAATTTTAATTACGTGTTAGGCCTTGATACAAGGATTCCAGAGCATTTTTTGGTTTACCTCTATCTTAAAAATGGCTGAGATAGAGCAGTTTGAAATTCTAGGGTGGCTGACATTTTGAAACAAAACAGCACATTAAATACTTGCAAATTATTTTCTTTCATTGTTGTAATAATTTTCCCAATCATACGCATAAAACTATATATTCATATCCGTTAGCGCCAAAATTGGCGACAAAATTGGCGACAAAATTGGCGACATTTGGCGAAATATCGCCAAGTTTGGCGACCAAAATAAGTCTTCATAAATGAAGCCAATTTGGCTATTGCTCAATAATTTGGCGAATTTCTTATTCAAATTCAGTATTAACGAATCTTTTGTAAACGTTTCTTTGCATTTTAACTTGCTGTTTTCGTGTAACATTAGCTAAAATTTTAAAACGAAGATATAGGAAAGCTACCTTTTCCTCACGGTACAGACCGGAAGGACTTTTTTACCTCTGGTGCTAGATGTTTATAAAGCCCAAGTAATATTTCTAAACATTTTCCATTTGCAAAATATACTTACACGCGAATATTAAAAATGACAGGAAAATTTAAAACAATTAAGTTATTATGTGTGTAAAGCATTTAATGAAGAAATTTGCATTGTATTTAAAACTCCAAATAATAATATTTCCAAATATTTTTCAATTCGAAAAAATATTTACACGTGAATATTAAAAGAGAAAGAAAACTTTCAAATAATTACATTTTTATGTGCGGAAAGCATTCAGTGGTAAAGATTATGATTGATATATATATACATATATACATATATATATATATATATATATATATATATATATATATATATATATATATATATATATATATATATTTAAAACTATTTTCTTATAGCGTCTAAAAGAAAAAAATCTTCCAGCAGTTAGACCGTCAGCAGTTGCGACAGCGGTGGATGCGGCCCTGGGAATGTTCAAGTCAAAGGGAAATGAATAGATACCCGATTTTAAAAGATCACTACTGGTCGTGTTAATATCATCCAATCTTTCGTAATCAAGTAATCTTTTTAAAACAGATTATATCATTGTGTTTGTAGAGACTGTGAAGTCTTGGGAAGTGTAGCTCGTTGGGGGCGGAAATTCCTAGTTTTGTTAGAAAATGTAACTGTGAGTTAAACTTTTATTAAAAAAAAAAAAAAAAAAAAGAAAAAAAAAAAAAAAAAACAATTTTTTTTCTGATTTTAAAAAATGGCACCACTTCAAACTTTTTAGGAAATTTACTTTTTAAGTTAAATTTATATCTTGACAATGAGCAAAATGTTATAAATATGCATGCTAAAATTTTTCAGTTTGACAAAAACAAGTCAATTTTTGTGCAAAATATATGAAATTTTATTAAATAAATTCATTGCAATCAGTCTTCCGTAATCGGATAATCTTTTTAAAATAGAAAAAATTAGCGTGTTTTTAGACCAATTAACGTGTTTTTCGATTCTGCGGGGCATGCAGGGGAGTTGGCGAGCGTAGCTCGAAGGGAGCAGAGCCCACTAGTTTTGTTAGAAAATATAAATGTGAGATAAAACTTTTATTACAAAAAGCAATTTTTTTCTGATTAAAAAAAAATGCAACACCTCAAATTTTTAAAAAAATTTACTTTTCTAGTGGAATCTATATCTTGAGAATGAATTAAAATATCTAAATATATATATATATATGCTAAAATTTTCCAGTTTGAAATATGTCAATTTATGTGCAAAATATGATTAATTTTATTAAGGCTGTTCTCAAATCCGAAGGAGTTACTTTGTGACACATTTCTGATTCATTTTTGTTCGGAAACGCATGAAATTGGCAAGTTTTCTTATTCAGAAACTATGTAATCGAATGGCGATTTACATATTTTGGAAAAGGCAGAAGCTCATTTAGAAAATACTGTCAAAGATGGCATTTTAAATCAAATTTCCGGACGCAGCAGCACGAGAAAAAATTAAAACTTGTCGTCACTTGACAAGAATCTCTTATAACTTAATATATTTATCAAAAAATTTAAAACGCTTTTCGATCCTAAATCCCTCCAATAGTCAGATTTTCCAATTGTATGCCTTTACATTTAAAAATGAGTTAGAAAACACGTCAGGTAGTTTCGCGTTGTTGAGCAGGGAATTTGAGAACCGCCTTAAACAAATTAATCTGAGTATATTAAAGAATTTAACCCATACGTATTGATTTTTAGTAAAAATTGCACAAAAGAAACAATTTATATATGAATATGGGAATTTTAATAAAATAAGGATGTGTGTAAAGCCATTTAAATAATGAAATTCACAATTAATCAACTTAATTTAAATTGATAAGATAAAAGATGGCGATAAAAAATATTTCACAAACAATCGAACCCATAAGAGGTGTAATATTATTTAACCTTTTTTCTTTCTTTCTTTTTTTTTAAGCCACCTAAACACATGCAGTAAAAACAATGGTTTTCTACAAGTTAAATGTACTCATACTCAAGGATAAGCATTTTTCTCAATTAAATAAACGCTTTTCTTTACTTAGTATTAAATAAAAACATTAAAGATAAAGGAAAAGGGAAGCAAACACACTTCCTAAAATCTACTTCTTATCATATTAAAATAAAAGTTTACGAACAAAACATTCTTTTTGATTATCTGTCTGTTTTTTTTTTTTTTTTTTTTTTTTTTTTTTCCATAGACTTTTATGCAGGAGAGGCAGACAGAGATGATTCTCAATGCACTGGCCAATGGTTCTCAGTTCTTACGCAAAATACTGTTGAAAGATACTGGTCATGTCATTGGGGAGGGGGTTGCCCTTGGGAAGTGTCGGATGTTAGGCATTGGGGGGGGGGGGGGGGGGTCCTAACCTTGTACTAATTTCTAAGAAATCGTATGCCGTGCACACATAGACCCTAGATTCTTCCCCTGAGCGTGCACATGTTTTTTGAGATTAGGTGGTAGAAGCGGAAAATAGTAAAGATGTTTTCTTCTTTTGGTATCCGGCAAAAGTAGGGTAAAAATAGTAAAAGAATATGAAAACACCCGCTCGCTAATGTTAAACGTATGGCCATGTTGCTTTCGAATTTCTCATTTAAATTTGAATATTTTGAAAAGTTTTTTTTTTTTTTTTTTTTTTTTTTTTTTTTTTTTTTTTGCATAAGATAGCTGAGGTTGATATTTTAGTTGCAGATTTTTTTAATAAAGGTACTTTCACTTTCAAAACCTGTTCCGAAAGTGAAAATACCTTTACTAAACAGATCTGCAACTGAAATCGAAAAAATAAAAAATCGTCATATTACGGATCGACCTCAGCTATCTTATGCAAAAAAAAAATCTTTTAAAAGTTTTTTAATTTGAACGAGAAATTTGAAAGCAACCTGGCCATAGGTTTAACAATAACTATCGGGTGTTTTCAAGGGAGTAACGACTACCCTTAAATCGTACTTCGAAGTTTTGGAATTGCAAAAGGAAAAAGTGATGACGCTTGAAACCCGATTTTATCTCGTTATTTCAGAAAAAGTTTTTTCATTTTAGAAGCAAAATTTTTCTTTTTTCTTTCTTTCTTTTAGAAATTTAAGTAATTTTTAAAACAAAATTTTGATAAAACTTAAGCTGTTGACGAGGGCTCCTGACGGATTGGGGCCCGGAGCTGCAGCCCCGTAGCCCCTCCCCCCCTTAATCCGGCCATGATTAGCATTTTCAAATAGAATTTATTATTTTGACAAAACAACTTTCAAAAAGAAAATGTATTTTATTTTATATGTTGCCAAACATTATTAGAAAAACATCGGAGTGGACATTTTTTGAACAAGCGCGCTTTTGTACGGCTTCTTTGCGTATAGCGGCCAACCTTTTGTTATTTTTCAAGTCAACATACGTTAAACCAGAAAATGTATTTAATAAATGAAAATAAAAAAGAATAAGTAGAGCATAGATACAAAACACAAATTTTTAAAGAAATTTTTTGATTCGAAATATGTTTTCTTTTTCACTGGAAAAAAATACGGAAGATTGGCAGCTATTTCTTTGCTAGGTAAAAGATTAACAGGTCATCGTGCACAACCAAATTGCAAAATAAATACAAATTAGAAAAAAAATAAATTAAATTCAGTTGATTCGGTTGATAGAAAGCAATTTCGAGTATTTTTTCGAAAAATAAGATAAAACAAGCTATGAATTTTATTTACGTTTGAACTTTACATGCACATTTCTTTAACATGGATGTGTTTTATACGAACAAATTTTATTCTGTGCAATGGTAATAATATTATCTTTTTTTTTTTTTTTTTTGGCTTTGTATATAACGCTTAATTTGGTCCGCGGCGGTAAACGAGTTTGACATACCTGCTGTATAAGTGCTATACATACTATATGCACATTAAAAGCACGAGATAGATAAAATAAAATGAAAGCATAATATAATAATAATAATAATAATAATAATAATAATAATAATAAAACTAAACATACATTATGTAACAATTTCTAAACTGTTATATTCGCGATGATTGTTTTCCTCTGAATTATTACGGCAAAATATGCTATTTCCAAATGAAGTATTTCACAGAAATAATTTACTTTTAATTAAATTATTCTACTTAGCACATTACATATTCTCAAATTATAGCCACAAAAACGTAAGAAAATATTAAACATGAGATAAATAATTGGATACATGAAAACTGTGTGAAATCTTAAAGGCAGTATTCACGCTTGGTACTGAAGCCCAATTTCATTCACTCTTAATAATAATGTATAAAAAATAATGTAAATATAATGCTTTAAAGTAGATTAATTTAGACTTTGTTTTTATTTAAATGCTCGTGTTTAGAAGAAATTCTATAAAAAAGAAATATAGCAACTTAAATAGAAAGACAACAGGCGCACCTTTACGGAAGTTAAAATAATTATTTTTAATTGCTAAAGCAAAGAAAACATGTGGTAATTAATATCAACACCTTTTGGTTGTAAAAGGATTATCACTGGCACAAAATTTGCATAAAAGTTAAGAGTTCTTAATCTGTTTATTATTTTTAGAAACCATGTGGTTAATGAGTTAGTTGAAGCACCCCTTTCTTTCTTATTAATATACCTGTAAATCTGGTACTATCCATAAAAGTTACTTATATTCTAAAAAAAAAAAAAAAAAAAAGCTTTTTATGAAATAGTAATTTAATTTTAATTAATTTACGATTATGCGTTGAGAAATCAAATTTTAAATTCTAAAATAAAAAATTAAATAATGTTTATTTTTTTTCTTTTTAGTTGCATTACCTTAAAAAAGATTTTAAAAAAAAACTATGTATTTTTGAAAAAATTCGCTTGTTTGTGATTTCTACCAAGCGTAAAAAATCTGTATATTTTTTATAGTGGAATTCGATGTCAAATTATTACGGAAATGTTTGCCAAAAACATGAAATACCTTCAAAAAATTAATTTTTAATTTCTAGTTATTAATGTTATAGATTGATGATGGATATTTAATGACTTGGTTTTTTTTTTTATATATAATAGTAGAAAAGTTAAAGTGATCATTACTGTGTCAAATTATTAATATTGGATATTTGATTGAGAATATTAACAAAAAATTAAAAAAAAGAGCAAATTCTAATTTAAAAAAAAAAAAAAAAAAAAAAATAATAATAATAATAATAATAATAACTAATGGAAATTTTTCATTAAAGATTCACATTTGATGCTCTACTCAACAACAAATATCATATGCACACACTTTCCGCTAATACAAAAATCTTTGTTTTCGATGAGTTTCCATGAGCCTTCTAACAGATTTATGCTTTGAGCAACATTATATAACATTAATACTTAAATCCTTTTTGACCGCCTAGTATGTGTTTGATAACCAAATATGAAAAGTAAGCAAGATACTTTTACATTACGCACTAAATCTCTTCTGCGCATTTCTTCAAGTCCGTATAATAATAATTCACAGTAACAATAGTAACTAGACATAAAAGAGAAACACATTTCGGGTGCCAGATATTCAGCTCTCGAAACAAGTAAAATGTTATAGCATTGGATATGTGACCCTATATTGTGACGTCAAAATGAGATATGGGGACACTTTTCATGGGTATGGATTTCAAGCTCTCAGTAAAAGGAAAATTCTCTAGCACTGGAAAAGTTCCCCCTTGATATGTATCCCCATCTGCTATGACGTCAGAATGAAGTATGGGGATACTTTTCATGGGGGAAGTTTTCCAATTTTCGACTTTTCAAGATCTCAGTGAAAAAGAAATTGCCTGGCACTGGAAAACTTCCCCCTTTTAGTTTGGGGGAACTTTTCATGGGGGAAGTTTTCCAATTTTCGACGAAAGTAAAACTCTAGGTCTGGAAATCTGCCCCCATCTGTGGTGACGTCAAAATGGCGTACGGGGATACTTTTCATGGGGGAAGTTTTCAAGATCTCAGTGAAAAGAAAATCCCATCTCACTGGAAAACTTCCCCCTTCTGATTTGGGGGAAGTTTTCCAATTTTCGACGAAAGTAAAATTCTCTATGACTGGAAATCTACCCCCATCTGCTGTGACGCAAAAATGACGTATGGGGGAACTTTTCATGGGGGTACTTTTCAGGCGCCTCTGGAAAATCGCTGTAAAGTTTGCATTTCGGTCAGGAGTGACCACATACCTTATTAATTTTTCTGTGTGTCTTTAAAATGTTCCCTTATCCTCTCTTATATCACACATTCCTATATTTTATGTAAATTTATTTTTTGCAGAAATAGGCAGTTCTGCATTTTGAATAGATGTCAGTCATGACAAAATAAAAATCTTGCGCTAGTTTCATGTTCTTATCTGGAAAATTATTCAAATTCGATGAGTTTTTATAGTTGTTCCTTTAATTTTTCTCGCCAGTGTATATATCAGTTTCTGTAGGATAAAAATGTACCACATGTTATCATTTTAAAAGACATATTGTTGATCTAATTTTGAATTTGATTACTTAACAGAGGGTGCTGTTATGTTGTGCTTTTTTAATTTACTGATTGGTGTAAGTCTGTGTTAAATTCAAAGAAATTTATTATATTTCACATGCATAATAGTTGGTGTGTAACTAAGTTAATTTTGAATTAATTTATTACAATAATAGAGAAGAAAAATTTGTGATGGTCGAAAAATATTACTTTTATTCTGTAAGGCTAATTGTAAATTTTATTTTTAATTTTGTGTATATAATAATAAATGAAAACAAAATTTTCTCTAAATTTTAATTAAAAAAAAATCATAATGTAAATGTAATCTGGATATATTTTTTGTTTATAGATTCTATCCAAAGTTCTTAATATAGCTTGGTGTTGTAGCGATCTTGAGACTTGGAATACGCAGAGGTGTAACTTGACTTTAACCTTTTACTGTATTTTATTTCGTATATGATAAATGCAACATAAATACTATAATATGCTATAAATACCATAACATGCCCGATAACTACAATCGGTGCGCAATGTGGATGCGCAAAATTAAAGGTAACTATTGATTTGCCATTTAATTGTATGCAATCACAGTGAAATATACCTAGAAAATACCGGAAATGAAAATCCGTTTATGAATAATAACAGTGATCAATGTTCAAAGAGTGAAAAAATATGCATTTCACTTTTATCTTTTACTTTTTTAAGAGGCAGTGGAAGTAGCTTGCATATTTCAAAGAAAATTATTATTAGTTAATAAAAATATTAGCAGATGGAATCTTGGTATAGAGTATTATAAAAGTTCTTACATGATTGTAATCTCCATTGAAAGCATAATTTGCAGCAGATGTTAAACCATTCATTAGTTTCGTAATTTTTGCATTTCTAAATATATACATTCAAATAAATGATAAGAAAATACAAATTCTAAAATGACTTTCACAGTCTAATTGTGAAATTACTTCATATAAATATTCAAAGGGTACTTAAAAAGCAAATAGCTACTTTTGCATAAGTTGTCTTTAACAAAAAAAATTCAAACACCATTTGTAAAATATAAAATTCATAAGTATTAGCTTGTTCACTTTACTCAAGAAAATAACATTTTAAAGGTCATACGTTCACCGGTGAAAGTTGTGGGCGTTTAATTTAACTAAAGGCCTTATATCTTAAATATATACTGCTAAAATCAATAGAAAGGATCAACGTTTCAGAATAACAGACCTGGATGTAAAAAATCAATAATGTAACACCAGAAATTTTTTTATAACCATAATAATAATAGCGGGATGCTATTTCAATTTAATAAAAAAAAATATTTTATCTTTATTTAATTATTTATATATTTTTTTATCACGAAATGCAAATAAAACAGATTGAAGGATAAATAATTCCATTATAAATCTTAATAATTGTTTCATGATATGTCTGCTTATTTATATATCATTAGCTATAAGGAAATAGTCAGATATAATTTTAAAGTGATAAAAGTAACGTATTTTTGAAATAAATAGTACAATCTTTTTAAAATAAAATGGAGATTAAATTTACTATTGTCAATTTTCATTGTTACACTGCAAAAAATAATTGTTGATTTTGCAGTATAAAACTGGCACCCAGCTGCCAGTATTATACCGTAAAATTAACAGTATTAAACAGTAAAATAAGCAGTAATACGCTGCCGTGCAAGCAGTAATACTGTTTAATACTGTTTAAGTTATTACTGTTTAATACTGTTAATTTTACGGTATAATACTGGCAGCTGGGTGCCAGTTTTATACTGTAAAATCAACAATTATTTTTTGCAGTGTACAGAATGTTTTAAAGAGACATATATCCTACCTATCGAAAATAAATGTGTATTTTTTCTTTTTATTATCACACTCTTTATTTTTACTTCACCCATCATACGTAGTATAGCGTAAGTATTATGATCGTTTTCAAAATCGAAAAATAAAATAAAATTGACGGATTTACACGTTTCAGACACTGGAGATTCCAAAAAACATATTTTTAGGGGGGAAAAAAAATTGCCATCCGTCTGTCTGTGTGTGTGTAAACGCTCTATCTCCCTAACAAATTCAGATAGAGACTTGAAATTTGGTATGTACTTAGTATTTAATAATGGGGAAAAGCTTATTGAATTTCAGAAACATCGATTATCCGGAACTATTTTTTTCAGACTCTCGAAATATTCGTTCTGATAAAAGGTATATAAAAATTTTCGAAATTGTTTATTTTAAGGAGTGAATATAAAAGACAATAAAAATAAAAACATAAATTTTGCATAAAGAATGAAGTCGATCGGATAATGAGTTGCCGCGATATTTGTTATCCTATTTTCCACACTCTTCGATTTTTCATGACCCTGTATTTCATTCAAATTTCAATTCAAAGATATATTTTAACTGGAAATGAGACGCTTAATCCGACGCATTAAACCGTTAGTTAATATGATTATCAATTTTGGAGTTATAAGGATGTTTCTTTTACGCAATTCAGTAATAGAACGTTCAAGTTTATGACGTCATCAAGCCACAATTTTATTCGAATTGCAATGCATTTTATAAATAGTTTACACATGTTTTATTTTCATATTTTATATTATGCATAACCATTTTGGGCAAGTATTACGGTGGCCCCCAGCGACTAGTTTATTTATATTTTATGTTCTGCTTTTCAGTGTTTAAGATATTTCCTATTATATATATACACACACACACACACACACACACACACATATATATATATATATATATATATACATATCAACAGTTTCATAGCTAGCTGGCATTTTTTAAACAGTGTGGTTTGACGCATAACTAACTCCATTGTTGTAAATCGCGTGCAGTTATAACCGTAAAGAGTATTTGGCGATTTATCAACTGCACCAGGATGACGGAAAAACGTTTTTCAATTAAATTATTAATTTATAATTAACGTAAAAAAATATTAAAATATTGTATTGCCATTAGAAACACACCCGTGTACATGACTTTAATAATTCTGGCATATCAGGACGTGAGTGCAAAATCGATTACAAAATTCCATCTTCACATACATGGGACCAAGTTAGGTTAAATAAAAGAGGGTAAAAAATATAATTTTATTTTACATAATCAATGTAATTTTTCTGTTATCTTAGTATTAACCCTAGCACTACCGTAAATTTTACTCAACCTTGATTGAAAACATTTCACACCAGAATTTTTATTTTAAACTATTTAACTTATTTATTTAGCTCTCTGTCGATAACTATGCCTTAAACTATGTTTTTATGTATATGGCAATGTAAACTGTCTTTTTTTTTTTTTTTTTTTTTTGAAAGTGTAAACTTACGCTCTTTTCTCTTCATTTTTTTTTCTACGTAATTCTTATACTATAATGCTTTTTTATCCTTTTTTCCATTTTCTTCTCTTCCTAACAAACTGCCAGCAAAGCCTCGCCTCCTCTCCTGTCAGTTAAATTTGATTGGCTGATGAAGTTTGCAGTCGAATCCCTTTCCTTTCTTTCCTATTGTAGTACAAATGTGCTACAATTACACTTTTTTATCCTGGCCTGTGTACATGTGATATACATTTCCACATATACAGAGAGTGGAGTTGATTGCAACTGGGAATCCCATTGAAACACTCAACTGTTTTTGTTTTTCTGTGGTTTATATTTAACTTATTTTATGAAACAAATTTTGGTTCGAATAAACATTTTGAATGTACCTGTCGGGTCCATTGAACCCGTCTGGTAGGCGGACGGTTAAGTACCCCGATTATATGCATTTTTATCATTTTTAAAACTTTCTAACATATTTGAAAAGTGTTTATGAATTCAGTTTGACTGGCCGTGCTCTAACTCACGTAAATATAGTCAGATTATCATGAAATTGATAAATGTTAATGAAGTTTTCTATGGCATGTTTAGTATTAAAAATGAAGTATGTAACACTTATACTTTACATACAGGGACACTAAAAAAAATGCCGTTACAGTGTGGCCTATGGGGAAAAATCCTTTGGAATGAATTTTAATGACGTTTGAATGACGTTACACTATTTCAAATATATTGAAATGAATATACATTGCTGAAGTACACTGCAAGATGCTTACTATCAAATATGGTACATGTAGCACTTACAGTTAGCTTACAGGGGTAGTCAAAAGAATTTCGTTATAATATGGTCTTATGGAGGGAAATCATTTGCGGTGCATGTTAATCATGTTGTATTATTACAAACATAATGAAATTGATATAAGTTTCTGAGGTGCTCTAAAACATGCTTTCTGTAGAATATCTAGAGTAAAGCATTTATCATTCATTTACACACAAAAGTAATCGGCCACGCAAAAGTATTCGGTTATATAATGGTCTACGAGGAAAAACTGCTTGCAGCGTATTTGGTTTATGTTAGACTATTTCAAATATAATAAAATTAATATACATTACTGAGTTTTATTACTACAAGATATTTGTTCTGTAATATGATATGCACAGCATTTATATCATTTGCTTAAAGGTGGTTTTTAATGGTGGTTATGCGTTTTGAATGTGAACTACATTCAGTATACTAAGAAATTATTGTAGAAGATAAATTAATTAACATACAGGGCCACGCAAAGAACTGTATACATGGCCGTCTAAGTATGATAGTTTCTGGATGTGTGATTTCAGTATTTTCAGCGTGCATTTTCCTGAATTAAACTATAGTTTAATATATAGCATGTATAAAAATCTTAAGGTAATATACGAGCTGTACAAAATAATTCAAGTATGTTTCCGTCAATTGTTAGAAACTTCTGAAGATGAATTTTCAACTGTGTTAAATGTTTTACTAATAAAAAAAATTGTTAAATACTATTTAGAGTATATACAAATACATAAATTAGATACAGGGCTGCACAAAAGAATTTGAATACTTTTCCCGCTGTGGATGGCAATTGCTGAAATCTGGTTTTCAACTGTGTTATGCGTTTTCTAAAATGCTTACATAGGTAACTTATTTATCTTATTAAATAGCGAAGTTTTGTTAAAGCATTCTGGAAGTGTTGGAAAGTGTTTCATAATCTATGCTTGATAGAGGATTTTTCTTTCTTGTTACTTAGGGATTATAAAATGAATAGGGGAAAGTAAGGTAAACTCCATGCCTTATTATTAGTTTATTCGTGAACATTTCAAATAGAATTTAATGTAAATTTGCGTACATTCTCTGCTCTTATCCTTGTACCATAATATCATTTTAAATATATGATTAGTGCATCATATTTTTTCAACTCCTACTATTAGCTCACACTCTCTCTATATTTATATATCCTGTACAAATTTTCAATCGTTAATAAAATATTTTCTATTCATCCACTCAAGTTCAAATACATTTTTTAAAGCTTGTAGTGGATGACACTTGATGTTAATACAGTTTTTTCAAATATTAATTCATTAATTAAATTAAATTAATTAATTTTAGTTTATATGGGAGAAAACAATTTCCCCCGTTGTTTTCATAAATGAAATGAAAGATTTTCCTCAGATTAGTGATGCCACACAAATAAAATACCGCAACGATGATTATAAAAAAAAATGTTCAATAAAGATAACGTGGGACATTAATGCTGCACGGGTTTATTTTATATATTTATGATTAAAAAGTAGGAATTGACTTAAAAAATTATTTTTTTATATTACTTGTTTTACTAAATAATAAATAATAAAAGTCAAATTATTCGGTCTTAACGCCCCCTTTCCTCCCCACATGGTAAAACTGCATGGATATTATTATATTATACTGCGGCCGGGCATTATGCCTAGCTGAACAGGAGAAGAAATTTGCCTGATTGCCTCATGGCGAAGATCTACTTAACTAGCACCTTGGCCGTCATGGTTGCAGCACTATTTAGTGAAAACCGCATAAATATGTTAATATTAGAGGAAATGAAACAAATTTAAACCTTTTTTTAAAAAGAGGAACAATATATTTTATTTTAGAGTTTTAACTAAAGAACTAAACTAATAATATTTCAATTTCAATTTAATGATTTAATACTCAAAGACAAATTATGATCATCTTCATTACAATTTGAAAAAAAAAAAGAAAAAAAAACAGAGGAGAAGTTTGCTTCTTTATCAAATTTATAAAAATCGTAACTACTCTTGTCCATCTAGTTTTGACTGCCTTTTCTACAAACATTGTCCTCAGTTAGTGTTTTCCAACATCCTTTTTGGCACACATACGATATCCTGTTTTATCCCAAGAGAATGTGGATTGGAAAACAAGCTTTAAAAATGCATTTTTAAATGCTAGCAATAATTCTTTTATTTAAAAAGTTTCAGTAACTTCAATTTTTTCTTATTTAAGAATTTTGAAAACTACACAAAATTAAAACAAATTACAAACTTTTAATGTTCCCCGACCGTAAAGATACCTCAGTTTTGACTCAATTTGGGCAGCGTTCTTGCGGGTAATGGATGAAATTCTTAGCTCTAGGCCAGAAGGGGATTACGATATAATGCCAGTTTGGAGACATCGTAATTGCCACTTCCCCTTCTGGCCTAGAGAATTCTGGCCTAAGAATTTCATCCATTACCTGCAAGAACGCTGCCCAAATAGAGTCAAAACTGAGGTATCTTTACGGTCGGGAACATTATAACTCCGCACCCATCATAAGTTCCGAAAGTTTGCAACTCCGCATTTCCACCCACAAAGAAAAGATAATCTACCTCTAAGAAAAAATGATAAGGGGAAGGAATAATTTTTTATTTCAACTTCGCAGAGTCTCCAATACTTTATTTTTATGGAAAAGTGGGCAAATGGAACATTTCGAGGCCAAAAAAAAAAAAAAAAAAAAAATCCCTGACGGCTTGGCCTACAGGCACAGGTAGATTTCGAAAGATGCAGACCGTGGGGCTCCTATTTGTTTGGGAATTGCAGAAGAAAAACCTATTTGCCATGATGCGGCCGTTGGGATCGTCCACTTCGAAATATACCTCCGCCTGTATACGGAGCTAGCAGGGATTATTTTGTTTGTAATTTTTTTATGCTATTAAAGAGTTGGTCCTATAAAAAACTTGTCAGTATGAAAGTTGTATATAATATTAAGAAGATTTATAATAAATTTAAGCGGATTTGATATCTTGTGAATTGACGAAGTTATGAATTTTTTTCTTCTTTAACCCTTATTCCCCCCCCCCCCTTGGGGGAATTTTTAATGAAATCAAAAATCTGTCATACATAAATTTGTGATCCTTTTCCTAGAAGTAATAATAACCTTAAACGGATTCGATATGTATAAAAATTAAGAAGTTATTGAGTTTTTTCTGTTTTCACAAAAAAGCTCCCCCCCCCCCTCCCTTTCGTTCGATTTTGCCCATTAACGAACTTGACCGAGATTTTATGCCGCTTGATTTTATGTATCAGTTTGGAAGAGATTTGTGCAGAATTATGGAAGTTATCGTGTCCATAAAAAGTGATATAGATAGATAGATAGATAATGTTTTGAAATGGGGGTGGTTTTGGTTTCTAGGAGTCATGATCGGTGTAGACCTGCAAAAATTTTTCAGGAATTCCAACTTAGGGAAGAATGTAATAGGTAGTATTTCTTACGAAATCTACATAAAAGGGCAATACTAGTTGTGTTTTACTTTTGCATAAAACGGGAAAAAAAATGCGCATTTTTTCTCAAACCTTTTTACAAAAAAAATAATTAATAATAAAAAATTATACGGGAATTTCTTAAATGAGCCATTTCATACACTTGGTGCTTGGACACTTTTTGTTAAAAGTATATTTCCTCTGTAATTATCTTTTATACTACCTCTATTACTTGGACAATTCCGTAAGTCCTAACTAGATTTCCTACTTAGAGATATCTAACTAGAGATCCTAACTAGATTTCCTACTAACTAGATTACCTAACAGATACCACTGCACTTTACCTATTTTAAAATTTACAATTGAAATTTGAAACGAGAATACAATTTGCAATTTAAATTTCACGAAATTTTAATAACTATTAGCGTTTTTTTTTTTTTTTTTTTTTTTTTTTAAGAAAAGAAAAGAAAAAAAAAACATTTAAATTTACATTATTTTTCATTTTTAATGAAAAATACTGGTTCTCAAGAAAAAAAAACTCACTGGTTCTTAAAAAGAGGGATTTTAGGATTTAAAACCCTTTACTTCCCAAAACATTTAAAAACTCATAAGATGCATAGAAAACTCATTCTGTTAAGATGAATGATAAGATGATACTCGATGCGTAAAAAATAATAGTAATAATAATAATAATAATAATAAATAAAAAAGATAACTAAGGGAAAATTTTATCAATAAAATAAATTTAGCATACAACTGTTTCAAAGAGTCATAATATAAAAGCCCCATCCTCAGTTTAACATATGTGAGACTGAAGAGCAATAGCAAGTTCGTGCTTCTGCTGTTTATCATTCTTTTTCTTTTATTCTGATATGAAGATTGAAGAAGGGACTCGTTTTATGAAGAATTAGAAAATGTGAATGCTAAATTTATTTTAGCTGCTTATGCTTTTCATTATATTCATTTTTAGACATCGTGTATTTACTAATAAATAAATAAATAGATAAATAAAAATACTTTCTAAAAACTTTAAAAATCTGATTTGTTGATTTTATGAGTAATAATGATTCAAAACCTTTTCTAGGTGCATATGCTGGCTGCTCTACAAAGATTCATTTTGATTCCTAACTTTTTCTATATGTTTGTGCCAAAACTGATGAAATTCATGTTTGAAAATGCGGGCAGTAAATTATGTGGATAAAATTAGAAAATATTTCACAATGTCTGCATTTGTTATGATTGCTTTGTATGCTTACAATATGCGTAGGTTGGTCTTTCACAAAATTCCATTCTATAAAATAGACCACCATCACAAAACTTCACTTCACAAAAAAAGCCCATTCATAAAATTCGATTATATAAAAGTCAATTCTTCATATATATATTTTATATTATTATTACGTTAGTATTTGAAATATGAAATTGGAAAACAAAATAAACTCTCCAGAAATGAAAATTTCAGTAGAATGACTTAAAAAGATTAATATTAATAATTACTTACTTTGGATTCGATTAACTGTTTTTTACATTTCTTTATTTACCAATTTTTTAATTTACAAAAGTGTAATAAATTTCAGAAAAATAAAATTTGTCATCGACTCCTGCTCAGTTATGTTCTCGCAATTTAAAAATTTTCATCTGTTTGATAAATGAGTATCTCAAATTACTTTAGTCCAATAAATATTTTCAAAAGTTGATGCCACTGATACCACACTTTTAAATTTTTTACAGCTATCTACGTTTTTTTTTTTTTTTTTTTTTTTTTTTTTTTTTTTTTAACCTTATTATGTTCACATTCAAATTGATTTTTTTTTTAATATTCGCATAATCTGCATAATCTCTCATTTAACTTTCTCATTTTATAGTGAGCGCAATATTTTTCTTGCAAATTTAAAATAAGTTTAATAATGTAAAGACATTGGTAAATCATAAAGCGAAAATCAATCATTAAATGTATATATTTACAATAATTTTTTAGAAGCATGTATTTATGAAATTTAAGCAATTAAATATTAGCATTATCCAAAATGCATGAGCATTAATTTTGAAGCATGTATTTATGAAATTTAAGCAATTAAATAAAATTAAGCATTATCCAAAAGATACCGTGAAGAGATTAGCAGAAAATCTATAACATATGTATTTTAATTTTAACTTGTTTTAACAATACTTTGAATTTCATTTTCATTGTTCAGTGTATAATTTCGATTAATTCGAATTTACCTTTTTTTTATCACAGAGTTTGTGCAATTAGATAAGGCGAGAAATATTCGAAATTGCTGGTGCAAATGAGAATCCGCGGGTTGCAGTTGGACCATATTGCATTATATGAATAGGAACATTTTGATTTTAAAAAAATTCAATAAAATTGGGTTACATACATAGAAATATTTTGCCTGGTTCTTTGTGATAAATATTCTGACGCTTTTCTCTTTAATCAATTTGAAATTATTCCCTCTTCTAAATTCTAGCTCTTATCATGATTATGGGTTATGTTTTTTCGAAAAAAGCGCTACATATTGCCTTCTAAAGACAATTTTGCTGGCTTTTCACAGTAAAACACCATACATTTCCTTGAATGCTTTATAAATTTTAAATACCGAATATAAAACCATTTTTCTCTCTCTGAGTGTAATACTTTTCAGTTTACTAGTTTCTTTCATTTCATTTTTTTTTATTATTATTTTTTAATAGGTGTACGAATAAAGATTTTGTTCGTATATTTTAAGTTAATTTTCCCCCATACCCTTCTGATACAACCCTGTGGAATAGCATTCGACCATCTTCTAGTTAGCTTATCCTCCACCACGCCCCTTCTTTCCTACGGAAGTGAAAACTTTAAAACCTGAGGAGCTGCAAAACACCCTTGGTGGGGTTTTACTCTTCTTCCCCATAATATTTGAAAAAATAAATAAATAAATAAATAAAGTTTTTTTTTTTTTTTTTTTTTTTTTTTTTTTTACTGTATTTTTTAGAAAATGAATTTTGATAAATTAAGTGTAAAAAAGAGAATTAAAAACTATATTATGTAATACTTTATGACATAGTTTTTTTAAGTGTTTTTTTTTTTTTTTTTTTTTTTTTTTTTTTACACAGGGTAAAACGTACAATTATTTCCTCGATAATGTAAAAAAATTGTCATTTTATATCTTTTTTAAGGCCGCGCAAGAGAGTTACTTATGTCGACTTGGAGGGTGATACAAATGATACAGGAATGAAAGAATGAAAATGTGGCCTATATGAAGCTGTAGAGTTGTAAAAAAGGAATACGTTCATATGCAACTAAAAATTTAATATTTTGCAAAAATATTTTTTTTTATCATCTTCACTTCTCTTTAATCTAAAACTTTCAAATAAACCACCTTCTTCAATCAAAAAGGAAAACTAATAATAATACTTATATACTACGATATATATAATGTGTATCGAATAGGAAACCATTATTTCACAGTTTTTTAAGTGGTACATATTGCTATTATTGATCGTGCTATTATTACCATAATAGAGGCAGTTTGCATCCAGTTCCAGATAACTACTAATTTTGAACGTTATGTATAACTATTAACGGTATATAAAATATACGTTATTGAGAATAATAAAAGTCTGTGCCCACTTTTCTGAAAACGTTAGTCACAAAAGAGAGTTGAAATTCTAGCTTGGTATTTTGATTATCGTTGTGCATTAAGAGCCGAACATGCTCACTAAATTCATAAAACATATGCTGAAATAAATGGAAGAGATTTGCTGGAGCAATGTATGGAGGTGAAGAAATAAATATCTCATCAAAAGCAACTCGTTGTAAATGATCACGCCAAGCCACAAACCTAAAACGTCAGTCACAAAAAGAAGTGATATCACATAAAAAGAAACGATATAGAAGTGCATACTCCGAGTCCCGTGTAAAAATCTATCACCACTCATAATGTTTCCAAAGGACTCGGAGTGAGGTACAGTATGTGAAAACTGCTCGGCGACCTGCAGGCTTTTATAATATATGCAGTATATCAATTTTGAAAATCGAAAAAAATAAATTTTTAATTTTTGTTACATCATTTTTTAAATATTTTTGTATGCGAAAGAACTGACAGAACAGATTTGTCCCCAGATCTATGCGATTCCGCTTACGCTAGAATTACTGCAATATATCTCAATTTAGTTAACGTTTATCATAAGGTACAATGTTATTAATATGCGTATGATCATCATCATATATATATATATATATATATATATATATATATATATATATATATTGGGCTGTTTAATAGCCTCTGCTTGTTAACTAGGAGAAGACCCTTTAAATGCCTCAGAGGAGGACTTAAAGGAATCGACTGGGAGCAGGGACTTGATGTCCAATCCGCACCTTCCATTGGTGCAGCCTGTTAGTACCCTTGCCTAGTGCATGGGGAAAAAAAGCGGATGGGCTTCCTCCAACCCGCTTGGCCAGCGTGGAGGAATTTGGCCACCTCCCCCCTTATTTTACCATGAATTCACAAAACAAATCACGGCCCTCAATTCCCGGCAGTCTGCATGTTCCTGATTACGGCAGCGATCAGAAAGACATGAAGACAGAGGGTGCTAAGAATCACCGGGCTCGGTTTGGCTGCCATAAGTTGATGACCTTGGCTACGTATAATGGACGATCCTTATCTTCTGAAAGTCGTTTACAGGAACTTGAAGAAGAATTAGAAAGAATCAACTGGGACATCCTAGGATTATGCGAAATAAGAAGAAAAGGTGAAGAGAAGATTGATCTTGCCAGTGGACATGTATTGTACTACAGAGGTACAGAAGATGGAAAAACAAGTGGTGTAGGATTTCTGATTCATAAAAGGTGGAAGAATCACATCGTAGAATATGATAGTGCATCAGATAGAGTTGCAAGGTTAGTTATACAAGTGTCAAAAAGATACAAACTGCAAATTACCCAAGTTTATGCACCAACAATTAGCTATACTGATGAAGAAATTGAGGATTTCTATGAAGAAGTAGCTTCAATGCATCAAAAAGGAAAATGCTACATAAAATTAATAATGGGAGACTGGAATGCTAGAATTGGGGAAAAAAAGAAAGGCGAGTTCTCAGTAGGAATTCATGGATATGGGGTGCGTAATGAAAGAGGAAACAGATTGATTGAATTTGCAGAATGTGAACAGATGTATATCATGAATTCATTTTTCAAGAAAAAGCCACAAAGAAAATGGACATGGCGTAGTGCAAATGGCTCAACAAGTGAAATCGACTACATCTTGACAAACAAAAAGCATCTTATTCAGGATTGCAGCGTTCTCAATAACTTCAATACAGGAAGCGATCACAGGTTAGTTAGATGCAAACTGCTTTTAAATACTAAAGTGGAAAGAATGAAGCTTTTGCAATGCTCAAAGAAATCAGTCGATATTATAAATCTCCAGAAACATAAAGAAGAATTTAATTTAGAACTTAAAAATCGTTTTCAAGTACTTCAATCAATCTTAGAAGAAGAACAAGATGTTACAGTAGTGAACAAGAAAATAACAAATACTCTACAAGAAATTGCAAGGACGATAGCTGGTGAAGCACAAGTAAAGCAAACAAAGAAAATAACAGAAGAAACAAGAAGACTGATGAAGAAACGCAGAGAATTTAAAATGAAGAAAAACTATCCTAAATCAAGAGTTGAATATGCAGAATTATGTAAAACGGTAAGAAAATGTGTTACAGAAGATATCAGAAAATTTAACTGTGATCTTGTCAAAAAAGTTCTAGAAGATAACAAAAGTTTAAAATCAGCTAAGCGCAAACTGTGTGTTGGAAGAAAAGGTATTTTTGCACTGAAGACAGCAGATGGAACAATCACCAAAATCAATAATGAAATAGTACACATTGTCGAAAAATTCTGTAACGATCTATATAAATGTGAAGATCAAAGGGAAATCAACCTACGTGATCCACTAGTAAACATAACAGAAACTGAAGAGATAATCCCAGTGATGACAGATGAAGTTGTACAAGCCATTAGAGGCATGAAAAAAGGTAAATGCCCTGGCGAAGATGGAATTACAATTGATCTTATCAAAGAAGCAGGAGAAGAATTTGCAAAAATGCTAGCCTTACTGTTTTCCAAATGTCTCGAGAAATCAGATGTACCAGAAGATTGGAATAATGCTGTGATGGTGTTACTTTATAAGAAAGGAGAAAAGGAAAACATTAAAAACTACCGTCCAATCAGCTTACTGTCAGTGATTTATAAAATTTTCACCAAAGTTTTAACGACAAGACTTGAATCAGCTCTGGACTCAGCTCAACCTAGAAAACAAGCAGGATTTCGAAGTGGATTTAGCACAATGGATCATATTCAAACAGTAAGGGAAGTTATAGGAAAACATAAAGAATATAATTTACCTCTCTGTCTTGCCTTTATTGATTATGAAAAAGCATTTGATTCGGTCTACACATCTGCAGTAATTACTTCTCTGGAGAACATTGGTATAGACAAACCTTATATCAATATCATAAAGAAGATCTACAAGAAAGCAACAGCCACCATCCGTTTGGACAAAGGAAAAGCGAAGATCAAGCTTGAAAGAGGAGTAAGACAAGGAGACACCATTTCGCCTAAGCTTTTTACTGCTGTCTTAGAGAGTATTTTCAAGAAGCTGGATTGGGAAAACAAAGGGATTAGAATAAATGGGGAATATTTAAGCCATCTCCGGTTTGCTGATGACATTTTAATTTTCAGTAATAGCCCTGAAGAATTGCAAAATATGCTAAAAGATTTGGCAGAAGCTAGCATTAATGTGGGATTAAAAATAAATTTGGAAAAGACTAAGGTGATGTTCAATTCATTTGCATCAAAAAAGAAAATCGTCTACAACAACACTGAGATTAAAGATGTTGAAAGTTATGTGTACCTTGGACAAGAAATATCTTCAGACAACAGTATCATGAATGAAATCAATAGAAGAATAAGAAATGGATGGAGTGCTTTTGGGAAGAACAATATTATTCTGAAAAGTAACATGCCTCTTTGTTTGAAAAGAAAGGTGTTTAACCAATGTGTTTTGCCTGCACTAACTTATGGAGCAGAAACTTGGACACTAACAAAACGGATGGTACAAAGATTACAAACAACACAGCGAAGTATGGAAAGATGTATGCTAGGCATAACCAGAAGAGACCGAAAGAGAATAACGTGGATAAGAAGTCAGACGAAAGTTTTTGACATTATCGAGAGAATTAAATGGCTAAAATGGAAATGGGCTGGGCACATTGCAAGAAGACAAGACAATAGATGGAGCACAAACACCCCAACAAACACGTCATATCTGGCCGCTTGCTGTGAACATTATGGCCAAATATTTTTGCGGCAATTTGTATCCAGCCACCATTGTATATTAACTGATGCGCCGCTACATCCGGTAGCAGTCGACTAACGGATAACGGGCGAGCGCAGAGAAAACTACTGCATTTTCCGCGCTCAGTAGCCACTAAAGTTAAACTTTAGGCCAGCATGTAAAAGCCTGTCATCACCTAGAAAACAGAAGGCCAGTGTCGTCTACTTGATATAATGTTGATAATAAGACAGAGAGAAATCTTTTTTCCTCACTTTTTCAGCATAATTTTCGTTATTTAAAATTTGTTTTTCTATGAAAGCATATTAAGTAAAATGCGAGTAAGTTAAGTTTCCAGCCAGCGTATAAAAGTCCTTCATAATCTAGAAAATAGAAGGCCAGTGCTAAGTAGTTGATATTTTGATTATAGGAGATAAAACAAAATATTTTTTCAAAATAATTTTCACTGTTTAAAGAACATTGTTTAATTAGATGAACGTATTAAAATAATAATAATAATAATAATAATAATAATAATAATAATAATAATAATAATTTCGATTTTATGCACTAAAATATATATTTGAAATTTTTTCTTTCTCTTTGCTTTTACCCATTTTTGTAAATTACAAATAAAATTAACTTGTTTGCAAAGTATTTCTCAGGCGGTTCTCAAATTCCCTACTCAACAAACGCGAAACTTCCTGACACTCTTCTGATTCATTTTGAAACGTGAAGTCATAAAATTGACAGGGGTCACTGTTGAAGTGATTTGGAATCAAATGGCGGTTTTCATTTTTGATAAATAATTTATTGCGTTCTAAGCGATTTTTGTAACGTGACCACAGATTTTTCTCTTTTCCCACACTGTCGCGCCGGAAATTTGGTTCAAAACGTCACATTTGACAATATTTTCTGAAAGATCTTTCGTCATTACTAAAAAATCGAAAACTCTGTTCTATTACATAGCTTCTGAATAAGAACACCTGCCAATTTCAGGCATTTTCGAACAAAACTGAATTCAGAAATGTGTCAGAAACTAGCTGATTTCGATTTGAGAACAGCCTTAATACATTGAATTTTCTTATGAATACACTGGAATAAAAATGAATATCCTTAAAATTTTAAACAAATTCAGACCTAAACAATATACTACTAATATATAATTCACTTTTTACAATTCGGTGTTGCAACTAATTTTTAATATCGTATGAAATTTGTTTAAAAAAGTATTTTTTTTTTCCAGATGATCAAAATTAAATAATATTTTAAAGAAAAATTATGTATATAATTGAAAGCAAGACAAAAAGACAAAGTGATTTATTTTATAAGGCATATGCCGCTTTATAAAATACATTAAAATATTTTGTCCCTCCCGCCCTCCCCCCTCCCCTCCTCTTCAAAAAGGCTTCCATGTTTAGTAAATTAAAGTTTCGGTTGAAGGACGCATTGGAAGGACGTGGGGGATCAAGGTCAAGATAGGGGAGACTGAAAATTCTCGGAAGACACACGCCCGAGGCTCAAATCTGGCTTTTTTTGACTAGTCATTCTCATTTAGTTAGAGAGAGCGCTTAAGAGATGTTGCCTGTTTATATCTTGTATGAGAGAAGCGAACCAGTAATTTCTTAAACATTGGTAAGGTTTTATCAGTTTGTCTATTCATTAAATATATATGTTGTGATAATCTTTTTTGCATCATTTGATTCACGATAGAATTATTTTTTTATAAAACCGCACGAAATTTTAAACGTGCTTTTCTTTTCAAAATGTAGAATGATATTTAATTTACAATTGCTTATTTCATGAGATTCACTGATACTGTACTTTATTGCTTAAGGACGTTCTCAAACCCTGACCCATTTCTCAATTAATTTTTGTTTAGAAACACATAAAACGTGCAGGTGTTGTCATTCAGAAACTATGTAATTGAAAGACGTTTTTCATTTTTTGTTAAAGGCAGAAGATATTTCGTAAAATACTGTCAAAGTCGGCATTTTGAACCGAATTCCCAAAGCGGCTGCTTGAGAAAGGGAATAAAATTGTCGTCAAAAATCCTTATAATTCGATAAGCATTTTATTTATCAGAAAATGGAAAACTCATTTCGATTTCAAATCACTTCAACAGTCAGGCATACCAATTTTATTCCTGTACGTTTTAAGATGTGTCAGAAAGTTCCGTGTTGTCGAGCAGGCAATTTGAGAACCACCTTAAAATAGAAAATATTGAGATTTAATTTTCTGTCAATTTTTTTTTTCTTTAACGCCTTTTAAATCTATTAAATAATATTTTCCGATAATGCATATGATTTAAAAATAATCTATAATAATAAACTATCAAAATAATCTATAAAAATAAACTATAATAATAAACTACAATATATAATAAACTGTAATTTATTTAAAATAATTATTATAGCATTATATAATAATTTTTAAAGAAGTTTTTTTCCTCTCTTTTTCTGAGAGTGGAAAATAACTGTTCTAAAAAAAAAATTGTAAATTTTAATACAATTTAGAAAACTAGAATAAGAAAAAAACATTAAAAATTTCATGACAATTTCAAATTACTGAATTTTCATGTGAAAAGATTAGAATATTATTATTATTATTTTAATATTTGGCTATTAAACTTTAAAAGATAAATAATCATAAAAAACTGGTCATTCATTGACTATATAAAATAAAAATGTACTGCAATTTTCTTTTATTTATTTATTTTATTACTTAGGTGAAAATTAATATTCATAAAATTAAAATGATGCAAAAATGTTTTTTTTTTTATTATCAATAATGATTTAATGAATAGACATCTTATACTGGTAACATACTTAACAATAATTTATTTTAAAATCATTGTGAAAAAAAAAAAAGAAAAAAACTAACATTAGACATACATACACATAAAAGATTATTTAAGCACCAATTCAAATTTTATTCTGTTAAAAAAATGCTTTTTATAAATTTATTTAAATTATAAAGTGTTTTTGTGTGAAAATAAGTGCTAATTAATAATCATTTAGGTTCACTTTTCAAGAAAACTATAAGTTCAAATTACCTTGTTTTTTTTTTCTTTCTTTTTTTTTGTTTTTTTTTCAAAACAAAATACTTGACATAGTGAATGAATTAGTTTTTTTTAATCATGTACTTTTAAAATTTATATGAAATATGATTATTTAAAAATGGCATTGGATAAAAATTTTAAATATATATAATTGAAAAAATAAAATTAATTCACTATGTCAAACATTGTGTTTCTCAAATTTTTGACAAAAAAAATCAAGGTAATTGAATTTATAATTTTCTTGAAAAGTGTACATAAATGATTATTAGTACTTTATTGCACGCAAAAACACTTTATCATTTAAATAAACTCCTAAAAAATATTTTCTTTTATAGAATAAATTTTGATTTATGCCTAAATAATCTTTATTGGGCGACAATGGCTGGGTTTTGGCTAGCTTACATTTATAATACCCAAAAAAGGCATTTTTGTGGGCAGTTTTGGGCTGGATTTAATTCTTGAAAACCACAAATGGCGTTGCTACGGCAAGTTTCTGGCTATCTTTTATTCATTATGATTTTTAATGGCCTAGCTATGGCTAGTTTCCATTAATAATTGCCATTTAAAGTATAATTGTGGCCAGTTTTAGGCAATCTATCATTTATGATTAACCGTTAGTGGCCTAATTATGGGGATCTTATTGTACTTCTGGCCAATTCTGTTGCGGCCTCATTATGGCCAGCGTGACAGTTTTTTTAAGTTGCCATTACGGCCAATGATAGCGGCCCTCCATCTGACAGTTGGGGCCAAAGCTAACGTAGCCATCAGTGGCCCGAAAGTTCTGTGTTCGTTGGGACCCTACAGTGGTATCCCAGAGATGTAAAACGACCAAGAAGACGACCTCAAGTAAGATGGAGTGACGAAATCAGAAAAGTGGCCGGTGTTAATTGGATGACTAAAGCACTAGACAGGCAACAATGGAAAAATCTGGGGGAGACCTACATCCAGCAGTGGATTGAAAACGGTTGATGATGATGATGATGATATATATATTACAAACTCAAAATCTTTACATGTTTACTTAAAAAATCCTCTTCGTAAGAGTGGTGTTTCTAGTTTAAATAATGGTAAATAAAATCAACAAATTGATTTTTCAAGCTCATAAATAAGAAAGGACATGCAAACACAGAAGCTTCAACTTTTTACAATTTTCCATTTTTATTCAGAAAAGAAAAGATAAAAGGGGCAAAAAAAATAATAGTGATGCTATAAACAGAATTATACATCAGAATTATACAATTTATTGAGTGACTTATTCCAATGTACATGTCGCTACCATAACAACTGGGAAACTTTTATATTAATTTCCTTACATTGTATTCATCAGATTATTCATGACATATTTATTTTCCCTTTTCTTTTGTTTATATCACTCTTCCGTTTATATACATTCAAAAACAAAAAATTACGCAATTTTACAGTAGTTTACAAACTAATTAAAATACTACAGTTTCAGTAAAATGTGGAAAAATAGGAAGCACTTTTTTTCGGTCAACTACAACGATAAGTTTATGGAGCATACTTTACCGAGAATAATCAACATTTTTTTTCCCTACGAACCTATTTCTATTAGTATAAAAATTTACAGGGATTTTTATACTAACATATTAAATATATTATTTTGGAAAATTACTGAGCACCTTAGAAGTTTTTTATTTGTTTAAGTTTTTTAACTCAACGTTTCGAGAATTTGAAAAATATAAAATTCGCAACGTTTGCAAAAGTATAAAAACTATTAAAGTGATTTCTGTTCATATAGTCTGTTCATTCCAATTTGGTGATCCTAAAATATAGGTCCCCAATCTCCGGCAGTCCATGAATTAATTAGGACATATGTATGCAACTGTTAAAATGTTCTCAAAGTTGACAATAGAGGCAATAAGTATAGCTCGGCAAATATGAAACACGGCATTGCTTCATCATGGCTTTGTTTCGTGAGGAGTGCGTTCTCCGAACATAAAAATCTCACGCGAAAGTGTTCGTTAACCGATTTGTTCGTAAACCGAACAGTTCGTTACCGATCACCTATTGTATAAGAAATTTAGCATTTTAAGTTCGTCATAGCCGGAGATTTGATGAACGGCAAATATTTAAACGCAAAACTTGTAATCTTGGGTTATCAACATTTTTACATTCTATTACTCAGCGCATAAACGTAAAGTTGGAATTTTGTAATCGCTATTTCAATCAATTCCTAATACGCTAGAATTATATATTTATAAATAAACACAGTTTTTTTAATCGATGAAAATACTATATATTAATAGATTTAGAGCTTAACATCGACGAGATTTCAGACGGACAAAATGATCTTATATTAAATTTTAAAGCAAGATAATGAAACCTTACAGAGATTGAAACAGTGTAAAATCATTAAAATACATCTCACTCAGTAAATATACATCGGTTGTAGTGTAATCAAGATCTTCTAAGAGACTCTGTAAACGAAACGTATATGCTTCAATGCCGCTTTACAATAGAGAGGATGTAGTAACATATTTGAATATCTTGTGTATATAGCGAATTTGACAAAAGTTATGCAATTTACTATTGTTTTTCCTCTGTGTTAAGTACAGGAATCATGTACTTCAACGTAAAAATTTGCTAATTACACAACTTTTTAGTCTTATTAAAAAATCTTTTGAGTTACCCTGTAAACGAACAATTCTACAATTCTGTTTTACAATAGGAAACTAACTTAGGTAGTTCGTAGTAACATATTTTAACATCATGCGCATACGTTCTTTTTGAAAATAGTTAGACCAATTAATATTTTGTTTGCTTCATCTTAAGTATAGGAATAAATCACTTTAAAGTGGTATACATAAAAAAACTAATTAATATTTTTACACGAAATATTAAACATTTGAACTACTTATAAAAGCAATTCAAATGCTGCAAACCGCGTAAAAATCGGATAATTACACAACTCTTAGATCTTTTGTGAGACCCTGTAAACGAACCTTAAATGTTAAGATTTTTTATAATAGGAAGCTTATTTGGGTCGAGTGTAATAACATATCTTAATATCATGTGTATATTACGACCATTCCTAAAAGAGTTCGGTCATTTCTTATTTTTTTGCTGTATGTTAACTATAGGAATCAATAACTTTAAACTGATATAAATCAAAAACTAATCAATATTTTTACATGAAACTTACAAAGGTTTGAACTACACATAAAAACGATTCAAATAACGTAAACCGCGTAAAAATCCGATAGTTACACATTGCTGTAGCCCTGTCAACAGTTTTTTGCTCTATGTTAAGTATAGGAATCAATAACTTTAAACTGATATAAATCAAAAACTAATTAATATTTTTACATGAAACTTACAAAGGTCCGAACTACTCATAAAAACGATTCAAATAACGTAAACCGCGTAAAAATCCGATAATTACACATTGCTGTAGCCCTGTCAACAGTTTTTGGTCTGTACAAGATTTAAAATGGGCAAAAAACAGCACTTTTAAAATCGCATTTCCTGAAAACCTATTCGACAGATCTTGCTTTTCTTTTGATGTTTTCGTCTCGTGGCACGCCCCAACCCATAGAATCAAAAATTTTGTTTCTATCATAAATAGAACGCGAGATATAGATGTGTCAAAAACCCGTTTTGTCCCGTCCGCAAAATATAAACTAGACAGAGTTAAAAAAAAAAAAAATTGTAAAATCGTTTGGCATCCATTGGCGGAAATTCCTTTCATTTACGGTTGAATGCATTGCTGTTTCTTATGCTTGGCGAGAAACTCTGTCGAGTTTCTATGATATGAAACAGAAAAATCTCCTTGCGACGATAAATTTGTGGAGAAATATAGCTGCAATGTTGGACACAGCCGTAAGCTGCAATGTTGGACACAAAAATGTTTTTTGTTAATTCTATATATTATTTTTTTTCTTTGCATAAACTCTCGTATGTTTCCTACCTTTTTTTTAAATTTATTTCTTATGTACCAAATTTTGGGATAAAAATTAATAATGAATTTTATAAGGACACATAAGGGTGCGTAGATGAGCCTATTTTTGAGCGTCACTATTTCCTATTAGTAATCTTCGCCTTATTTAATTACATAATTCTGCATTTAAACAAGGCAAAGATTACTATTAAGAAATAGTAGTACCCAATACGTAGCACTTCAGCATCAGCAGACTCATATATATGCCATTACTTTAATGAAAATATTCCTCATTCTAAGAAACTACAGTTTGTATGATACCGTTATAGCTTGTAGTTTTATTTCAAAGCATACCAAAAATTTAATAATAATGTAAACATTGTATTTTTAAAAAAAATAGTAAAATTTTTAAAATATACATGAACATATTTATTTTAAATAATTTTCGTATTTTGTAAAAGAAAGTAACATTAATAAGTAAGTACTTTTACAATTAAAAATAAAATGCATTGCATCGCTAAATAAAACGAAATGCGCCCATCTTTATTCTCCACTGCAAACGTATTTACTTAAAAATCGATAGAAACTTTCTTGGAAATTAATTTTCCAAGTTTTAGAACATAGATAAATTAAATAAACTCGAGGGAATCTACCTTAGGAAGATTAACAGAAAGTACGTCATACGAAACTTCATAATCATCATACGAAAAATTACGTAATACAACAGCTTACATCATCTTTTGTGCTTTGGTGGTTGCAGCTGCAGTTGCAGTGAGAAATTCACTAGAAATGAAAATTCAAGAATTAATTTCTTCTCATTATTTAGTCAAAATTAAATTTAAAATAGACATAAAAAAGAATAGTAACAAAATATGCGTATAAATGTAAAATTCTACTGTGACAAATTATTTCGTATTCTTCAAACAAAAATTATGCAAAGTTTTGTGTTTGTTACAAAATTTCAAAGCACATGCGAAAGAATATTCCTTATAGCGATGATCAAGAAAATAAATTAAACTGTAACTAATTGAAGGGTCATTCCATGCTAAATGAGCAAATCAGCTGTGGTTGACATGTCATAGATTTTAATGAAGATCAGCATATAAGTAGATCATATTTATTTATGAGTAAATGTAAAATAATAGATTTCAGGATTGTTTATTTAAGTATTAAAACTTACATTAAAAGTTGATATACGATCGTGGTTTTGTCTACATGCTTGAAATTTCAATTTTCATTATTAGCCGTAGGAGTGGAAAGACTTTATTAAAAGTTATTTATAATTAAGAATGAATAATAAGTATCAGATTTGAGTGATTTAGTAACTGTCCTTTTATTCCATAATGAGAAAAAACAAATAACTAATGAAAAATTTTGAGAGGAAAATGCAATATCTGGAGGCACGGTATTGCCTCCGCCAAGTCGAGAAAGCACAGCCGTAAGCATCCTTTACTGGAAGCAACTTAGGGCCCTTTTGACCCCCCCCCCCCCCAATATCTCTGCGCTAGAGTTTCCCAAAAACTCGGAACTTCGTTTTTCTAGAGTATTTGGCACACAGGACCAAAATTTAAAATTACAAGTTTCTGTCTTTTCTAGTTCAGACGATATAGGAACTCAAAAAATCGATTTTTTTCTCACTCACTCACTCACTCATTCACGCGTCATCAAAAAGATTAGGTAGATCCCGTAGCCCTAGAAACTTGACATTTGGAAAAAAGGTAGTGTTTAGGATACAAAGAAAGGGAAAAGTTATAAAATCCGGAAAATTCGAAAAAAATACATTCGAAAATTCAACAAATTCCATCAAAATTGAAAATTGAAAATAATACGATCTTGTAGTTTTAGAAACTTAAAATTTGGTGTGAAGGTAGTGTTTAGCATCCAGAAAAAGAAAACATCAAAAACACCAAAAAAATAGAAAGCAAAATTGAAAAAATCGAAAAACTTGAAAAAAAAAAACGAAATTTTGAAGACAATCCTATTTTGTTGCGCTAGAAACTTTAAATTTGGTATAAAGGTAGTATTTAGGATACAAAAAAGGAAAAAAATTAAAAAATCCAGAAAATTCGAATTTTTTTTTCAAAAATTCAAAAAATTCGAAAAAAATTGAAAAAATGAAAATAATTTGATCTTTTAATCTTAGAAACTTAAAATTCAGCGTAAAAGTAGTGTTTGGACTTCAGAATAAGAAAAAATGAAAAACACAATAAAAATCGAAAATAAAATTAAAAAATCGAAAAAATCGAAAAACATTGAAAATTTGAAAATAATTAGATTTTATAGCGCTAGAAACTTGAAATTTGGAATAAAGGTAGTATTTAGGATACAAAAAAGAAAAAACTAAAAAAATCCAGAAAATTCGAAAAAAAGGTAAAAAATTCGAAAAATTCGAAAAACATTGAAAAAGTGAAAATAATTTGATCTTTTAGCCTTAGAAACTTAAAATTCGGCGTAAAGGTAGTGTTTATAAATCAGAATAAGAAAAAAATTAAAAACACAATAAAAATCGAAAATAAAATTAAAAAATCACAAAATTCGAAAAACATCGAAAATCTCTTTAATAAAATCGTAAGTCATGTGACTGTCATCAACAGTTCCGGGATGCCCGCATCGCTTTTTCATATGCCAGGCGGCCATTTTATTCAAAATTATTTTTCGAATAACACTGCATAAAAGTTACATTATTAGAAAGATCGTTCAAAATAAATTAATATTTGAGAGATGACTTACGTTCAATTATGTATGTATTCTGCAATAACTTCAGTTGAAATTAGCTTCGCAGTTCAAATTCTCTATCCATGAAAGTAAACAACAAAAAAAATATTCATCCGTCGTGAAGGTTTAAAATATTAAACCATTAAATCATGGAGATAATCGTTCGTAAAGTAAGTTTTCCGTGAATAATTTTTTGGAGCGCTGCCTGGTTTCAAAAAATAATAATGCGCACCAGGACCTGTGAGACAATTAAAGTTTACCATAATTCCGTTTGATGAAGTGCTTATACAACTCAACTTCCTTCCGAATCTTTTCTTGACGTAAGTTGAATGTAAACAAATACAATCTCATGTACTGGAATAGGTTCAAAATTAGGAAACTAGGATCATGCCATCTATATAGAATTAAAAAAAAAATGCTCACCAGGCCCTATGACCAATTCAACAACTCATGTAATAATATTTAATGAATCAAATTTTGAAATGATCAGTTAATTTGGTATTTATGTATTACTAGCTGTTACCCGTGACTTCGTTCATGTAACATTAATAGAAAAATAAATGTACTAATCAAGCAAAATATTTCACTCCGGATAATTAAAAACGTAAATAATTAACTAACTCTTTATCACATTTCATAGAAGAAAATACGATATTTCTTTGTTATAGGGGCCTTGACATAAATCAGTTTAAAAAAGGTAAAATTTTGTGCCAAATAACCGCGAAAGTGAAACTGCAACCAATGGAAAAAGGACGGCCAAATAAAATCGTGTAAATCGATGAATTGAGTAAAAAGAAATGTCAATTTTACCTGATAAACCATTTTACTTTTAACGACTTTGAGAAACGTTTTAACAGCAATCACTTAATAGTACAGTGGAACTTCCCTTTAACGAAGTCCCTGTTTAACGAAGTTTTCTACTTAACGAAATTTTCTGCAGAACTTTGACTTTGAACACCATTAGCATGTAAATTAATCTCCACATTATGAAAATTATATTCTATATAACGAAATTTATTCCACTTTTGTACGTGTACAGAATTCAAATTAAGCGATTGCTGTTTGAAGGATATGCAAATTTATTTCAGCGGATTCGATTGTATGAAAATGAACACATTTAAATAATTTCCATTCTGCTTGGTGCTAAATAAAACAATTTTTTTCCACACTAAGAAAAACACTTGTTATCACTATTCTCCCACTCCGAGACTCCAGCGCTGACAGTTAGGAGAGGTTAAAATACCCTTTTTACCTTCAATGACATAGAAGATGAGGTGTCGCAATGGCGTTAGATGCATTGAAACAAAAAATATCTATTAGAGTCAGACAGGTACCATTCTGACCTTCCATTGCTGATAGACAATTGCTTTGTACAGCCAAAAGAACGTGCTTCAAAATACAAATCGAAGAACATCAAAGTTATTTTTGTTCCTGCCAATACAGCTAAACTTCAATCATTAGTCTAAGGAATAATAAAAAAAATCTTGAAGTACATTATCGAAAAAGACAGAAAAAAGCCGATGTAGTGAAAACATTAGTTTGAGATTCTGTGTATCAGAGCTGATGAAAGCTTGGGCCAAAGCTTAGGAATGTGACGTGATTTCATCGACCGTACACAACTGTTTTGTAAAAGACGGCTTCATAATTAAAACTGAATCAAATGCTTCTGAATCCAATACCTGTTTGTCATACCTCAAGAAAAAAATTTCATGAATTTAAGTTAATTTCTATTTAATGAATTTTCTTCATAACGAAGTTTTTAAGTGTAACGATGAGACTTCGTTAAATGGAAGTTCCACTGTATATGCTTTTTGTTTAAATTCAATTCTTGTGAATAGGGAGGAATAATTCTACACCTAAATGCAAGGAGCTTCAATTGCAAAGCTTTTTGAAGCCCAAAATTACATTCAAACATAACACTTAAATTGCAAAGCTTTTTGCAACCCAAAATTATATGTAAACATTACTTTTGCATATAATTTTCATTGCAAATTAACATTTATTTCGATTCAAATTAAAATTAATTTGGGTGCAAATTACATGTAAATGTTACGTTTGCATGTAATTTGGGGTTGCAAAAAGCTTTGCAATTTCAATTGTTGCGTTTGCATGTAACAGCAAATTTGTGTCCTTGGTTTAATCTATAGCTGAAACAAATCTTGATTTCTTGACAATATGCTGACAGGCGATTTTTGCTCTGTAGATTTTTGCTCTGTTGTCTTGTTGATTCATAAAGTTTGAATATGTGGGAATATGTTTTTATTTTTTGGAAATTTTACTGTAATCAAGATTTTTTTTCACCAACTATTCAAATTGAAAATAAAATAATTTTTTTTTCAGTTTTAATGAGAAAATGGCATAAAAATATATTAATCCGTTTTATTTCTCCTATTTTATCCACAAAAATGGAGTAATTTAAGTACCATTTTTAGAGAAATTTCGTTAAAATTTACAAAAAAAATATTATCTCGGAATCTAATTCAAAATTTTAAATTCTCAGAGTTTATATGACATCCTCGAATCAATGATAACCGGTGTAAGGTAAATCGCGTTGCATTAAGAGGAGTAGTTGCGAAATACACACAGACTTGTGTTCAATTTTCTTTTCCTAATAATCTTACTGATGCTTGTGTTATTAATCACAGAGTTCAGAGAATAAATAGAGATGAAATGCTCATGTTTGGCGTGTTGCTGAAAATGCAACCCTACAGTCGGCCCAAACAACTGGCGGCTTGCTTTGAAAACCTCTCCCCGTCCAATGAATCCAGTCATTGTTCCACGTGCAGCCTCTCTCCATCCAATGAAGTCAGCCCTGGGACCTGGGGCCTAATGATTTGAGCGATAACCGGCTTCATATTGCAAGCCGATTTTAAGGTTCATTACCTCTCTATTCTTTCACTGCACTCAGTGATTATTAATGTATGAAATTGATACACGCTCCATTTGAAAAATATTTAAAAAGTCCCGTTTTATTATGACGTCACTTTGATCCCAGAGAAATCTCTTTCAATGATATAGTTCTTGTTAATTTTCTTTTCCTGGCAATAATGACGTGAATTTTAACAGAAAACTCACATCTGTTCGTAACTGATATTCAAAATCTTATTATTAATCAGTATCAAAAAAATATTTCAGTTATTCATCTTAAATATGACGTCCATTATGTATATTACTTTTATTATACACTGATAGTCATGCTCTTTGTAATATTGCGAATATTTGAAAATACATGTTTTATTTATGACGTCATATTTGTTCAAGCCAAGAAAGATCCTTTTCATAGTTCCATGGTTCAAGCGAAATCTTTTTCTTCTACTATATATATAAAACACAAACGGAAATTTCGTTCCGTTCCTTTATAACTCGAGTTCTGTTGAATGGAATTTGATGGAACTTGCACTGTTCGAGAGATAATTTTTCAGAGAAGGTTTTAGTATATAACACAACGTTCTATGTATATTAGTTATAGAATTATGACAGAAAGTTCTGTTATTTTGGCCGAAAAAGTTACCATTGCTAATTTTTTGGCGATCATTACTGTTGCAGAAAGAAATGAAAACGCTATACATGTCGAAAAAGAAAAGAAAAACTTTTACTAATTTTATTTAAAAAAAAAGAAAAAGAAAGAAAAAAGTAAGAGAAAAAAAAAAAAAAGTTTTGAGGAGAGAATATTATAAAACGAAAATATTTAATTTAAACATGATTGGGAATTGGGAATGTTCGTAATGTTTAAAAAATTATTCAAGGGGCAAGATTTCTATATTGAAACAATATTTGGCGATGTATCTTTTGTTTTTGGCGATTTTGATTTTACTTTTGACCCCAAACAACTTAATTTTAAGCCAAAAGGTATCTTTTTTTGTTGCAGAAATAATTGAAATGTCTATACATCTGGAAAAATAAAAGAAAAAAACTGTTACTAATTTTATTCAAAAAAAAGAAAGAAAAGAAAAAAAAAGAAAAACAGTTTTGATGAGAGATTTTAAGCCAAAAGGTGCTTTTTTTAAGTGTACGACTGCATTTTTGTAGTATTTTTTTTGGTACTTTTCGGTTAGCCGGCCGCCAGTGATATATATATATATATACATGTATGTATATACACATATATCTACACAAATACATGTATATACATACATATATATACACTTATATGTATGAATATATACATTAATATATATATATATATATATACTTATATCACTGGCGCCCGGCTAACCGAAAAGTACCTTTTTTAATTCAAATTCAAACATGGCAATATACTTCTATTTACTTCTACATATATGAAATTTCGTTCCGGCTGCTTATAACTCGAGTCCTCCTGAATGGATTTTCGTAGAACTTAAACTGTAAGATATTTTTTCAGGGAAGGTTTTATTGTATAACATATTGTTCTAGACGTAGCTTAGTTATAGAATTAATCTGGGAAGTTCTATAATCAGATCAATCCGATTATGAAATATTAGCCTTTTTAAAAGATTATGCCGAATGGATTTCGATGGAAGCTACACTGTTAGATAAATTTCTAGGGAAAGTTCTATTATATAACATATCATTCTACGTTGCTTAGTTTGAGAATTATAGGGGGTAATTCGAAAATCGGGTGACCATTTTTTTATCAAATATTAGCCTTTTCAATGTTTGATTCCGATTATGAAACATTAGCCTTCTGAAAAAGTTCTACTGGATGTATTTTGAAGAGAATTGTATTGTTAGTTAGATGCTATTTCATGAATGGTTTTAATGTACTACATATTGTTCTACGTTGCTTAGTCAAACAGTTATGTGTGAAGGTTATATAGTCAGGTGAACCCGATTCCGAAAGATTAGCCCTTTTGAAAGTTTTTACTGCGCGTATTTTTTGCGACTTGCATTGTTAAGTAGATAATTTATAAGGATAGTTTTAGTATATTTTATATCGTTCTGTTATTTTTAGAATTATGTGGAAAAGTTCTATAATCAGATGAACCCGATTATCAAAGATTAGCCTTTATAAAAAACTTCTACTGAATGGATTTTGTTTGTTAATTTGTTTGCATTGTTACTTCGACAATTTTTAGTGATGGTTTTAGTATATTGCATATAGTTTTATCATTCTTTAGCAAACCCTAACTGTAAATGACCAAATAAAAGTGTTAGTCCTTAGCTGAAATTTTGACTTCACATTAGAAAATATAATAGCGCAATGGCATCATTTTTCAGTAATGTGGAAGGATATTCAAGGTAAATATACAAATTGCTTTCAAATACAAGGTCAAATATCAAATTAAACGTTATATTTCGTTTGATTCAAGGTACATTTGTAGAAACCGACCAGTGCAGCGGGCGTAGCTTGCAAGTAATAATATAATTATTGTTAATTATTCTTTCTAATTATAACGCAGTTTTTGACAGAAAAAGATCTCTTTAATGTAACCGATATTCATACTTCATGTATAATAGCAAATATTCTATATTGTTGTTTCAAATATCACATAAATTCATCTTCTTTTGAATTATTTTCATTTTTCACGGGAAAATCGCTCAATTGAAACTTAATTGTTGAGGAAAAAATATTTTTCCGCATTTTTATTTATTGGCAACGATCAAAGTCCTCGCAACGATAAAGTAAAATGGTTAAATTTGATCTAAAAATGTCCATTGATTCTCTATGAAAATAATCAAATTTTGAATTATTAAGAAAAGTATTTGAATAAAATAAACAAAAACCAGTCTATATTCATTTCCGGGTTATAATCCACCTATATGCAAAGATACAGGACCATTAATTTCTCCATTTTGACGCTGGCTTCAGCCTAACATTTGCACACAATCGGATTTATAATATTACTAGCTGTTAGCCGTGACTTCGTTCACGCAACATTAAAAGAAGAATAAATACATTAATTAAGAAAATATTTCACTCCCGATAATTAAAAACGTTAAAATTAACTAACTATTTATCACATTTCATAGGCGACAATACGGAAATTATTGGAAATAGTATATGCTTTTTCTTTAAATTCAAATCTGCCTCCTTGGTTTAATGTATAGCTGAAACAAATCTTGTTTTCTAAATGACAGTATGTTGACAGGCAATTTTTGTTCTCCAGAATAAATTGATTCATGAAGTTTGAATATGTGAAAATATGTTTTTATTTTTCGGATAATTTACTGAAATCAAGATTTTGTTTTCACCATCTATTCAAAGTGAAAATCAATTCTGTGTTTCAGTTTTAATGAGAAAATGGTGTAAAAAATATACAGATCTATTTTATTTCTCCTTTTTTTATACACAAATATGGAGTAATTTACTTTCCGTTTTTAGAGAAACTTCGTTCAAATTAACAAAAAAGAAAAAAAAAATCTTGGCATCTAATTTAATTTTTTAAATTCTGACAGTTTGTGTAACATCCTCGGATCAATGATAACCGGTATAAAGTAAATCACGTTGCGTTCGATATTCTGGCACTGTACATGAAAATTGTAAATTCGCGGGTATTCTCCGTGAATTGCTGCCGTAATTTTACGGGAAATGCCCCCTTTTCACGGTTAACGGTCCATTTCAGTAAATTTCATGTTTTTATTGGCAAAAACCGTTTATCTAATAACAAAGCTCGTTTATCTAGTCACAAAACCGGTTTTCTTATGGACATTGCCTGGAATCTCTGCTGCAGTAATTTTACTGCAGCAATTTTTTACAGTGAGGAGTAGTTGCGAAATACAAACATAGATTCGTGTTCATTTTCCTTTTCTTAAAATTATGATGCGATTTTAGCAGAAAATTCTCATCTGTATATAACGGATATTCATGCTTAATAATCAGTATAGATAAAAAAAACATTTAAATTTTTCGTTATAAATATGGCGTGAAACTCATCTACTTTCTACACTTACTGATCCTTGTATTATTAATGTAAGGAATTGATTCACACTCATTTTAAAACACATTGGAAAATTCCCGTTTTATTTCAAATATAACGCCTCTTTTTCCCGCAGAGAAATCCCTTTTTAATGACATAATTCTTGTTAATTTTCTTTTCCAGGCAATTAATTTCAGTACTGGCATAGAGGAAATTATGTTGCTTTAACGAAATAATATTAAATCTTTAGTTTTTATCAACAAAAATGGAACTATTAACATTCGTCTTTTTTTTTTAGGTAATCGAGTTATTTCTTTTAGTTTTAAGAATGAAAATAAATATTTCTCGCTATCCATGACATCATTTTCGATATGGATAATTTTGCGGAGCATATTATTGACATTTGCTGACCATTTTCTTTTGAAACTTCTTTTTACTTTTTTAAAATTTAAATAAAAAATACGGTATAGTTATATTAGACCTGCGCGGACGGTAAAACGCCAAGAATTATTACCATACAAAAGAAAGCGAAGAAAAAATACCCAAGATCATTTTATTTCACCAATCAAAGATATCCGCTTTATTTTTTATGTATGGCGTCATATTCGCCTGTTTCCTATGGTTACTCATATTGAAACCTTGTATTATTATCAAAAACTAAAAAAAAGTACGTTTTATTTCTAATCATATTATTTAATCTTCTTTTTAATTCTTTAATTTTTTTATTTCATTTTTATTTTTCACGTGAACATTTTTCAATTGAAACTAAATTGTTGACTAAAAATTATTATTCCGGAATTTGAATTAGTTTTGGCAACGATAAAGTATTAGCAACGGTAAAGTAAATTTAACCATGTTAAAATATTATACGAAAAAAATGTCCATTTACTCTCTATGAAAATAACGAAATTTTGAATTATTAAGAAAAATATTTGAATAAAATAAACAAAAACCAGCCTATGTTCAAATGAGGGTTATAATCAATCTGTATGCAAAAATACAGGATCATTAAAGGCTCCATTTTGACGCCGGCTTCAGCCTAACATTTGCGCACAATCAGATTTATAATATTATTAGGACTAGCTGTTACCCGTGACTTCGTTCACGCAACATTAAAAGAAGAATAAATACATTAATTAAGAAAATATTTCACTCCCGATAATTAAAAACGTTAAAATTAACTAACTATTTATCACATTTCATAGGCGACAATACAGTATTTTTTTGTTATAGGGACCTTGACATAACTCAGTCTTTGAGTGAAATTTTGTGCCAAATAATCGCGAAAATGAAATTGCAACCAATGCAAAAAGGAGGACCAAATAAAATCGTGGAAATAGACGAATTGAGTAAAAACAAATGTTAATTTTACCTGATAAACAATTTTACTTTTAACGCCTTTGTGAAACGTTTTAACAGCCTGTCGGATTCCACTTCTCAGTCCACACAACTTCGAAATAAATCCGGTCTATCGATATGCTGCCACCACCGATATTAATACGTGATATCGGACACGATCCGTGATGTATATTCGAGAAAAACCTAACTCTTTCTATTACACTTAAACAAACACTTTATTAACAATATTTACACTTAAACTCGGAGGTAAAGTATCCGGTTTAATATTAAATCAAAATAAATACAGAAACGCTTTACGTGTACCGTTAGACTACGTTGATTCACTCAGAACCGAGATTTCTCTTAATCTCACACACGCTATCTCTCTTCCTTCCGAGAGATCCCGTTCCATACACGTGCTCAGAGCTGCTCTCTGAAAACCAACCTACACACCTCGCTGCCACGCTAGAACTCAACACCGGTCTCAGAGCTCAACTCTGAACGACCTTACACCTTCGCTTCCTACGTTAGAACTAACTTTCTCTCTCTCGTAAACTGTAGAGCACACTCCTTTCTACGGGGTTTCTCCTCTGTTTCCAAGGGTCCTTGACAACCCTTCCTCCCTCTTGACGGATCTGTCTTCCTGAACAAAAGAGTGCAATCGCTTTCTTATCTCTGAAAGACCGCATTGCAATGGAAATACTTCTTTCATTCTGTTCCACCTTCCTTCCTCTTGTATTCTGAGTCGCTCCCCTTCGGATTAAGATTCTTCTTAAACCAGCCTCTAACGGTACACAATAGATACATATACAATACATACAATATGCTAATCCCTTAAGAATAGCTTTCAACTCTTGCACTGTAAGAGAAGAACCTGACACCCCCCCACCTTAGCGGAAAATATGCCTTTTAGGGGCTAATTTTCCTCAAACTATGTAATGTCTGAGAAGAGTTCAACAGTTCCTTGATAGGTTTCTTCATTACTACAATTACATAAATATTTCAAGGTGTCTGAAAATTTAACTACTGACATCTCTAATGAACCATATACTAATGTGATAACTACAGAAAAAAATTACACAATATGCAAATACACTGTTATAAACACAAGATGCAAATACAATTATAAATACACAAAAAAATAAAATTACACTAGTATTATGTCATTTCAATGTCAGTCCTTAGGCTGAGATTGCTGGAGGCGGAACTTTTTCCTTCCAGTGCTTCCTCGTTAACTTAATTGGTACATCCCTTTCTGCAATGCACCCGCTTGAATGGCTAACTTCTGCCTCTGAGGTCTTAATTAAATCTTCCTCTAACCAATAAGGCACTAGCCTGTCCAAGTCCTCTTTGTACGTAATAAAGACATTGTACAATTTCTGCCTTATCTTATCCCTCTCTGGCTTACGACCAATCCGATTTTTCTCCATTTCTACCAGTTCGATAGGACCCATAAATAATTCCTTATTTTTCCTTAAGATTGATTTTATGTCCCCAACTTGAATATTTGTTAATCCTTTTATCTCAAATCCCTTCCTGTCTTTATTTTCCGGTTGTTCTCGGTCCAACAACAGATCTTTCCTACAGTCTTCAAACTCCCCGTCACTATCCAAGACAATATCGACTACTTTATTTTTAGCCATAAATGCTCTCATTTCATCTTGATACACCAGTTTCTTACTCCCGTCCCCTAACTCAACTATAACTGCAGGTCGACATATTTCCTCTTTCTCCTTATTACTCACATTCATTTCCCTCGTTAATCGACATTCTACACATGATTCGCAAAACGTTTTAGCTTCCTCTACCATATTTTCCCAATAACATGAATGCTTGATTCTTTCTAACATTTTCTTAACCGCGTGATGTTCTCCATATAAGGAGGTATGCGCTAGTTTTAGAATTTCCTCCCTTCTAATTTTAGGTATTACTAATTGAGCTACCGTTTCATCTACCAATTTCTCTTTATGATATAATAACCCATTAACAAGATAGTAAGACCCTTTATCATTTTCAGCTAATTCCCAAGCTTTCTCTAAATCTTTACAATTCATTTGGGATTCCTGAAATACATTTAGACTACTTTCCGTAACTTGCTTAATCTTACTTTTCTCTACCTCGGCTTTTTCCTTCTCCTGACTTTGTAAATTTTCCGATCTCGCGTCTACGACATAACGATTATTATTACCGTTTCTAATCCTTTCCCCTTCTTTCACTTTATTCCTACTATCTTCCTTACATTCCCTTTCTACCGATTCTCTTAATGATTTCTCGTTGTTTAACCCTGACAATTCATTAGCCACGTCAGGATGTAAAATTACCTGTTCCTTACTATTATCAATTATTGCGCAAAGTACATCCTGATGAATTACATTAGTTTGACCACGTTTTGGAATAGCTAAAGGTAATTGAATTAACGGCGATTTAACTGCCTTACCAAATATCCCTTGTAAATAGATGCTCCCAGCCCCTCTTAATTTTTCTGCTGGTACTAAATCTTTCTGAACGACACTAATTTGGCAACCAGAATCCATCAATCCTTTTGTTATCTTCCCATTTACACTAACTTCCACTTTCTCGAGATTATTTAATTTCTCTCCAATAACTTTAGCTCTCCAATTCCCTCTTGCTCCGATTCTTGCCATACTCACTCCCCTTGGTAATTCTTTAATTCCTCGCACTGAGACATTATTGATACTAGCCCTTGGTTCTTGTCGGTTATTAATTTGATTACTTCCCTCATTATCTCCTTTTGTACAAAATCGCTGAACATGTCCTCGTAAATTACACTTGAAACAGATAGGCATCGTATCATTAGGTTTCTTATATTCCGGTTTTCTACCCAAAAATGGACTAACCTCATTATTCCCCTTTTGTCTCCAATTACTACTAAAACCCTCATCTTTTGCCCTTCTAGAATCTTCATTATTCACATACCTTTCTTTACCTTTATAATCCTTATAAGTTACCGCATAAGATTTTTGTTTAGCATCAAAGAAATTATCACATTCCTTAGCAATTTTAGAAACTTCTAACCAATTACTGCGCTGAGTTAATCCAATATGCGTCGCGGTTTCCTCATCTAGAGTAGTTAACAACTTATCCGTGACAATTAACTGATTAACCTTCTCATACGTATCTGCACCTCTAATCTTACAGTAATTTTCCCACGTTGCTATTAAACGTGACACAAATAATACATGAGTTTCATTTTGATTCCTTCTAGCCTTCTTGAAATTTTCCAAACACGCCTTCGGTGTCGGCTCGTGTTCCCTTAGAACTAATTCCTTTAACTTCTCATAACTCTCAATTTGTTCTCTAGTCGTGTATATTAGCAAATTATCGGCCTTATCCCCTAGCATATTTAGTAAAATTTCGGCCTGCTGGGTTTCCGGTACATTTTTTGTTTGGAATGCTCGTTCTAAACTGCTAAAAAACAGATTCCATCCCTCAGTCCCTTCTGGAACCTTGATAGACAAAGTTTTAACACTTTTAATCAATTTCTCTAGGCTACTCTCATGATTAGATTCTCTAGTCCCATTAGCGTTATTAGCCGAACTCTGAATCTTTATCCTTTCCAACTCTAACTCATGTTCCAATCTCAATTTTTCATTCCTTTCTTCTCTATCTAACTTCTCACGGTCTAACTCCCTTTCTAACTTTTCTCGTTGTAACTTTTCCTCCCTTTCTAACTTTTCTCGTTGTAACTTTTCCTCCTTTTCTAACTTTTCTCGTTCTAACCTCTCCTCCCTTTCTAACTTTTCTAACCGCTCCGTAACAATAGTGTTAGATAATTCCATAACGGCCCCCTCTTCATATTCGTCGCTCTCCACTATCTTTTTCTTAAGCTTAAACCTGGTATCATCTTCCGAGACCTCAATTCCTAACTCTCCACATATCGCCTGAAGATCCACCCTTTTTAATTTTAGTAAGAAAGCCATACCTTCTACCGATAATTATTACCACCCTACAATAATACTTAATCACAATATCAAATTAATATTTCCTCAAATCCTACCCTCATAAGTTACCTCCACATATTATACTATTTAACATATTTCAAATAAGTAATAATACAATAATAAATTTCCTTAAACAATGATACCCCACAATTTGCTTCCAATAACAAAGTAACAATAATCTCAATTTTACTATTATGCAATACAGATTTTAAATTTATACCATTAAATAATAAAATACAATTTACACAATAATACTGATACGTTGCAATTTGAATAAAACACTGATGTCAATCACTACATAAAAATATCCACCTAATAAAAATTTGCATGAAATACACATAAATTCCTAAATTTATTCTCAATAAAATATTTCAATTTCAAAATTAGTTCTCACATTAAAAAGTAAATCACAGCACTTTTTTTTTTTTCTGGGCCTTCAGTTCTTCCTTGAAGGTTATTTCAATTTAATTTAAATTCTACACAAATTTCCTTTCCTCATTTACTATCAATATTTCAAACTTAAAGCAAACAATATCACTTAATTTAAATATTACTTTAATAATAATTTAAATTTAAGAAATTTCAATTATTCCTTCCAACTATTAACACAATGCATTAATTTTAATCATTAATCTTATCCGTTTAAAACAATTAGAAAATCAATCACTTCTAGTAATTAATATAAGATCCTTTTCTTAAAACAATAGTGTAAAATGGTTGTTAATATCTCATTTGATTTAGACCAATTATTATATTGTACATAAATTATTATAAATTAACCATAACCTTAACTTAAATTACCATCAATTATACACAATAAAAAACAGTAGGTTCGAGAATGTCAGTAGAGTAAAATGATCAAAACACCTTACCTCGTACTTTATTCGCTGGGCAATTCTCTGCTCACTTTTCCACAGGGTAAATCTTGCACTCTCGGGCCACAATCACTGCACCTTGCTTCACAATGCACAAAAAAACACTACGCACAACACTACACTAACACCACCACTAATTCACTTCACTGTAATGACGATAGGCTAGCTGGCACTGGTCTACGATGATAGGGCACAAACACTTCCACTGGGCGATCCGGCACAAACTCTCTGTAACACGGCTATCTGGCACTAGTCTACAACGATGGGGCACGAACACTTCCGCTAGACGATCCGGCACAAACTCTCTGTAACACGGCTATCTGGCACTAGTCTACAACGATAGGGCACGAACACTTCCGCTAGACGATCCGGCACAAACTCTCAGTAACACGGCTAACTGGCACTGGTCTTCGGTGATTCAATCCCATCGCTGCCAACATTGTCGGATTCCACTTCTCAGTCCACACAACTTCGAAATAAATCCGGTCTATCGATATGCTGCCACCACCGATATTAATACGTGATATCGGGCACGATCCGTGATGTATATTCGAGAAAAACCTAACTCTTTCTATTACACTTAAACAAACACTTTATTAACAATATTTACATTTAAACTCGGAGGTAAAGTATCCGGTTTAATATTAAATCAAAATAAATACAGAAACGCTTTACGTGTACCGTTAGACTACGTTGATTCACTCAGAACCGAGATTTCTCTTAATCTCACACACGCTATCTCTCTTCCTTCCGAGAGATCCCGTTCCATACACGTGCTCAGAGCTGCTCTCTGAAAACCAACCTACACACCTCGCTGCCACGCTAGAACTCAACACCGGTCTCAGAGCTCAACTCTGAACGACCTTACACCTTCGCTTCCTACGTTAGAACTAACTTTCTCTCTCTCGTAAACTGTAGAGCACACTCCTTTCTACGGGGTTTCTCCTCTGTTTCCAAGGGTCCTTGACAACCCTTCCTCCCTCTTGACGGATCTGTCTTCCTGAACAAAAGAGTGCAATCGCTTTCTTATCTCTGAAAGACCGCATTGCAATGGAAATACTTCTTTCATTCTGTTCCACCTTCCTTCCTCTTGTATTCTGAGTCGCTCCCCTTCGGATTAAGATTCTTCTTAAACCAGCCTCTAACGGTACACAATAGATACATATACAATACATACAATATGCTAATCCCTTAAGAATAGCTTTCAACTCTTGCACTGTAAGAGAAGAACCTGACACAGCCATCCTTCAAAAAAACATTAATTGGAAATAGTACATGCTTTTTCTTTAAATTCAGTTCTGCCTCCTTGGTTTAATGTATAGCTGAAACAAATCTTATTTTCTAAATGACAGTATGTTGACAGGCAATTTTTGTTCTCCAGAATAAATTGATTCATGAAGTTTGAATATGTGAAAATATGTTTTTATTTTTCGGATAATTTACTGAAATCAAGATTTTGTTTTCACCATCTATTCAAAGTGAAAATCAATTCTGTTTTTCAGTTTTAATGAGAAAATGGTGTAAAAAATATACAGATCTATTTTATTTCTCCTTTTTTTATACATAAATATGGAGTAATTTACTTTCCGTTTTTAGAGAAACTTCGTTAAAATTAACAAAAAAGAAAAAAAAATCTTGGCATCTAATTTAATTTTTTAAATTCTGACTGCGTTCGATATTCTAGCACTGTAAATGAAAATTGTAAATTCACGGGCATTCTCCATGAATTGCTGCCGTAATTTTACGGGAAATGCCCCCTTTTCAAGGTAAACGGTCTATTTCAGTAAATTTCATGGTTGTACGGGCAAAAACCGTTTATCTAATAACAAAGCTCGTTTATCTAGTCACAAAACCGGTTTTCTTATGGACATTGCCTGGAATCTCTGCTGCAGTAATTTTACTGCAGCAATTTTTTACAGTGAGGAGTAGTTGCGAAATACAAACATAGATTCGTGTTTATTTGCTTTTCTTAAAATTATGATGCGATTTTTAGCAGAAAATTCTCATCTGTATATAACGGATATTCATGCTTAATAATCAGTATAGATAAAAAACCTTTAAATTTTTCGTTATAAATATGGCGTGAAACTCAACTACTTTCTATACTTACTGATCCTTGTATTATTAATGTTAGGAATTGATTCACACTCATTTTAAAACACATTGGAAAATTCCCGTTTTATTTCAAATATGACGCCTCTTTTTCCCGCAGAGAAATCCCTTTTTAATGACATAATTCTTGTTCATTTTCTTTTCCAGGCAATTAATTTCAGTACTGGCATAGGGGAAATTATGTTGCTTTAACGAAATAATATTAAATCTTTAGTTTTTATCAACAAAAATGGAACTATTAACATTCGTCATTTTTTTTAGGTAATCGAGTTATTTCTTTTAGTTTTAAGAATGAAAATAAATATTTCTCGCTATCCATGACATCATTTTCGATATGGATAATTTTGCGGAGCATATTATTGACATTTGCTGACCATTTTCTTTTGAAACTTCTTTTTACTTTTTTTAAATTTAAATAAAAAATACGTATAGTTATATACGTATAGTTATATCAGCCCTGCGCAGACGGTAAAACGTCAAGAATTATTACCATACAAAAGAAAAAAGCGAAGAAAAAAAAAACCCAAGATTATTTTATTTCACCAATCAAAGATATCCGCTTTATTTTTTATGTATGGCGTCATATTCGCCTGTTTCCTATGGTTACTCATATTGAAACCTTGTATTATTATCAAAAACTAAAAAAAAGTACGTTTTATTTCTAATAATATTATTTAATCTTCTTTTTAATTCTTTAACTTTTTTATTTCATTTTTATTTTTCACGTGAATATTTTTCAATTGAAACTAAATTGTTGACTAAAAATTATTATTCCGGAATTTGAATTAGTTTTGGCAACGATAAAGTATTAGCAACGGTAAAGTAAATTTAACCATGTTAAAATATTATACGAAAAAAATGTCCATTTACTCTCTATGAAAAAACAAATTTTTAATTATTAAGAAAAATATTTGAATAAAATAAACAAAAACCAGCCTATGTTCAAATGAGGGTAATAATCAACCTATATGCAAAGATACAGGATCATTAAATGCTCCATTTTGATGCTGGCTGCAGCCTAACATTTGCGCACAATCAGATTTATAATATTATTAGGATTAGGATTAGGATATTAGGATACGTGGCAGGAAGAAATATCACCGAAAATGATTGTTAATCGCCAATCATATTTACCATTGTTAATGACTAATCGCGTTCAAGACAGTAATTTAATATACATTTATGAAATACATAATATTATTAAATACTTTTATGTTATTTGAGCACAAATCTCGCCAATAGCATTTTTAAAATCGCCAATACCAGCTTTTGATTTTCGCGTGTGCAAATTAGAAACGATACTTTGATTTTGAAATCAAATGTTTTGATTTATGATATTATTTCTTATTTTTCTATTTTCTATTTTAAACTAAAAGTGTGAACGGCATGTATTTTAAATTTTAACAGATGTCGCAGGCACACCGGGGTTGACACGATTTTTGTTTTGCGCCATTTTGGCGAGAAAACCCCATTTTCAGGGCATGACAAAACAGCATGATTCTTTTATTTTATTATGAAATAATTTATTTTATATTAAAAAACACAAAATTTTATTATAAAACACACACAAAGGTTAATTTATTCGGCCAATTATTATATCGCCAAAATGATATCCAGTGCGTCTGCGACAACTGTACCCAAAAGGACCCATCATTAAAAATGGTAAATAATATAAAATCAAAGTAAAATAATACAAAAAATAATTTAGTGCACATTTATAAAACACATAAAATCATACTGATGGCATTTAGCTTAGATATTTACGATGGTAGTTTTATTGACGGTATTTTATATCCGCCGGAATGAATAGAAGATATATATTCTAATCACATACTATATACCTATGAAAATAATATACATATCTATATCTACTATATCAATAAAAACGTCTTCAAATGTCTTTTATATTTCTACTGCATGATATTAACTATAGAGTTACAATATACAGAGAAAAAACGGGTTGCTGTAATTAGAATTATAGGCGCCAATGTTGGCGCGGCGGATATATCTGTTAAGGATCTTAATAGTCAGTAGACATTAAGCAGAAATGCCAAAGTAAGAGAATTACGCAATTATGAAAACCCCTGAACGAAATCAAGAAAGGGGAGCAGAGAAAAACAAAGTCGAACAGAGATCGGCATCTAGAAGGAAACTCGTGAATATTTTTAATCAGATTGTACGCCACGGGTCAAAAGTGCTGACAGCAAATATGGTTTAAAAGGAATGTGATTGTCAAAACTGCCTTCCAAAAGTTCAATGTTTCACCAAGCCATACCTGAAAATTACGTGTGATATTATGCAGCCCGATTATGGCACATTATTCAAGACATTTCAGATGAGAATAATGATAGATTTTCTAATCTTTCGTAATCGAGTCTACAGCCAAAGTGTGCGAGAAACAAAAAAATATTAGCAACAATATGGTTCAGTGTAAATGTGGATATTATGAAAGACTTTCACAAAATAGACTTCATTGCATCAAATCGTATCACTAAAATACGCCAATTGGCGGAAAATTACTTAATATGTTTAAGAATCTCCGCATTTGCGAACATATAGCAACTGATATGCAAACGGACATGAAGCATAAATGCTTAAGTGGGTTAAGCGGTTTTTGTCAAGAAAGATAAAATGTATAACAACAAAAAATATAAGAAATGATACCATGTTTGCAAACGTTCTTGATTTTTCTATTAGAATCTTCCGGTTTGGCGAAGGATTAAGGAGAAAAATTAAATAATGAATAAAAGTAACGTGTTACAGTACTTAACATACATTTAAGGGAGACTAAACTGGTCGTCAGTGGCGGCTAGTTTGAAAATAATTCGATGTTATAGCGCTGGAAACTTGAAATTTGGAATAAAGGTAGTATAGGATACAAAAAAAGAAAAAACTAAAAAAAAATCCAGAAAACTCGGAAAAAAAAGTTAAAAATTCGAAAAAAATTGAAAAAATGAAAATAATTTGATCTTTTAACCTTAGAAACTTAAAATTCAGCGTAAAAATAGTGTTTGGACTTCAGAATAAGAAAAAATTAAAAACCCAATAAAAATCGAAAATAAAATTTAAAAATCGGAAAAATCGAAAATTTGAAAATAATTCGATTTTGTAGCGCTAGAAACTTGAAATTTGGAATAAAAGTAGTATTTAGGATAAAAAAAAAAAAAAAAAGAAAAATTTAAAAAATCCAGAAAATTTGAAAAAAAAGTCAAAAATTCGAAAAAAAATTGAAAAAATGAAATTAATTTGATCTCTTAACCTTAGAAACTTAAAATTCGGCTTAAAGATAGTGTTTAGGATTCGGAATAAGGTAAAATGAAAAACACAATAAAATTCGAAAATAAAATCGAAAAATAAGGAAAATTTGAAAATAATTCGATTTTATAGCACTAGAAACTTGAAATTTGGAATAAAGGTAATATTTAGGATGCTATTTAAGAAAAAATTTAAAAATACGGAAAATTCGAAAAAAAAAATGAGAAATTGAAAACAATTTGATCTCGTAGTCTTAGAAAGAGAAAACTTGTGTAAAAGGATTCAGAAAAAGAAAAAAAAAATTAAAAACACAACAAAAAACGAAAAAAAAAAATCGAAAAAAAAAACGAAATTTTGAAAATAGTTCGCTTTTTTCGAGCTAAAAACTTGAAATTTGGAATAAAGGCAGTATTTAGGATTAAAAAAAAAATTAAATTAAAAATTAAAAAATCTGGAAAAATTGAAAAAAATTCGATCTTGTAGCTTTAGAAACTGAAAATTCAGCGTAAAGGTACTATAGTCATTTAGGATACAGAAAAAGGAAAAATTAAAACAGAATAACTTCGAAAAAAAAAATTTAAAAAAAATGAAAAAGATCGAAAATTTGAAAATAATTCGATTTTGTAGCGCTTGAAACTTGAAAATTGTAATAAAGGTAGTATTTAGGATACAAAATAAGGAAAAATTAAAAAAATCCGGAAAATTAGAAAAAAAAATCGAAAAAAATCAAAATTTGAAAATAATTCGATCTTGTAATCTTAGAGACTTAAAATGTAGTGTAAAGGTAATATTTACGATTCAAGAAAGATACTTTTAAAAATTTGTAAAATTCGAAAATAAAATCGAAAAATCGAAATATTTGTAAAAAATTGAAAATTCGAAAACAATTCGATTTAGTAGTTCTAGAAACATGAGTTTTAAGATAATTGTCCTATTAGCTAGTACACCGCCCCTAATTGTTGTATGTTTTTTCCCCGGATAATGCTTTTTCTTTTTCGAATTTCGCTATGGAAAAGTTTCGCTATAGACCGGCTACGTTATGGGTGGTTTCTTTATAGACATGTCTGTTTTCGTTCACTGGTTATAACTCTATTAAATTTGCATATGAAATATGGATTATTAAATTTATGGATGTTATCACCAAAAAAATTTTCACAGTTCCTGCCGACATTACTGGCTGGTTATAGCTTGATAATTTTTATCTAAATAAAATCATGGTGACTCAAAATTATCTTGATTTATTTTTAAATTGAACCTAAATACCTAAATGATCCTAAGAAGACGGCTCAAAGAATCACTATATTGGCATGACAATCAGTAAACTTAGAAGTAAAATCGAAAAATCAATAAATTTATAAAAAGTTGAAGGTTTGAAAATAATTCGATTTTGTAGTCCTACTAGCTTGACATTTGGCAGAAAGGTAGGGTTTAGGATACAAAGTAAGGAAAAATTTAAAAATTCGGAAAAGAAAAGCCAAAAAAAAAAAAAAAAAAAAAAACTTCGAAAAGTCGAATATAGTTTAATTTATTGAAAATTTCTGGAAATTATAATTTTAGCTTTCTTTTTATCCTAAACAGTACTTTTGTGCTAAATATCAAGTATCTAGGCTGCGAGTAATATCTCAGATGGATAGCACCTATCCTGGAAGCAATTGAGAGTACTTTTGACTCCCCCCCTCCTATAACTTAGTGCTTGCCTAATAGTTACCTGAAATTTCTTTAAGGTAACTTCTTCGAAAATCGATGGATGATCTCCAAAAAGAGCCCAAAATCAAGAAAAGGAGGATTACTTACAAAAAGAAGTGAAATCTCATTAAAAAGTCACCTGTAAAAAATGCAGCCAAGTCTCGTAACTCATTTACCGTAAAAAGTACTGAGATCGTATAAAGCCAAGTTTAACTATCTTATTAACTCTGAAATTTTCATTCACAAATCACTCCTAGTCTCTACATATTTAGTTAATTATTATTTTGTGACTTGGCAATTACGTAGCACGAGAATGTGATGTATATAGTTAGTCTTAATCAAATAATACTATAACATATTTAGGTGTAATAACTTCCTTGTGCGTATATGATTTGCCTTAATTAAATTGTCCCATCCCTTCCCATAACATAGTAAGGTGTAATAACTGCCCTGTGCTGCGTAAATGCCATGTCACATAATAATAATTAACTAAAGATGTAGAGACTAGGAGTGATTTGTGAATGAAAATTTCAGAGTTAATAAGATAGTTAAACTTGGCTTCATACGATCTCAGTACTTTTTACGGTAAATGAGTTACGAGACTTGGCTGCATTTTTTACAGGTGACTTTTTGATGAGATTTCTATTACTTGTTTGAACATGAAGGTAAGGTCTTAAAATTTTAAAATTGTTTGACGTTATATATAAAAGTATATACTATTTTAAATATAGAAACTTTTATTCTTGCCTTTTTCTTCCTTAATGAGAAAAAAGAAATAATGAAAAATTTTGAGAGAAAAATTCAATATTTCTATTACTTGTTTGAACATGATGGAAACATCTTAAATTTTTTTAATTTAAACGGGGCAGTGGTTTAACAAACAACTATATAGTAATCAAATAGTAATTATATAGTAATTATATAGTAAGTTAAGTAATTATATAGTAAGATGGCAGCGCTACATTTTTTTTGCAAGATGGCAGAAAACCGCGCAAATTTGAAGTGAAATAGCCCATAGAACGTAACAAATATTACCTTTGTGAACTCATTTCTTTTATGTTAGGAATCAAAAGGCAATTTTGAATTTTTTCAGCATATCATGGGCTTTTTGAACTTTATGCTTCTGCAATATTGTTAATGTCAGGTTCTTCCTTCATTTGATTTTTTAAGTATACATAAGAGAAAAAATTTTGATTTATGTAATCTATATGTTTAAAACGCTAAGCGATTTCTTTCGACAATCCGTGAGAACAAACTACTGCATCAAATAACACCATTCTTTTTTTAAATGAAAGATATTTGGACACAGATTTGTTATCGTGCATTCGTTTGTTCGAAAATTTAATTAATTAGCTGTAATTTTCAATTAAACATTTACTTCTGCTTATGACGTCATAAAGACGGCAACTCCCACTTTTGAGGACATAGAGTTTATTCTCTGAACTCCGTGGTTCGCCAATCTTTTGACATTAGCTAATATCAACTAGGTAACATTTTAACATTGTAGTATAAAATCTTTAAAAAAAAAACTTAATTAGCTAGAATATGATCATAATAAAATATCTAAACGTAAACATATCAATATGAATAACAAATCTCACGTAAAATGTTGCAATTTAAATGATTCCAATTGAAACAAGATTTGGAGAGTTATCCTTGACGCCCAGCTAACATAAAAGTACATATTTTATTTTATTTATTTACACACATATTGAAATTTATTATAAAACACCAGGTTGCCATACAAAGCAAAAATCGTCATTTAGGCGCCAAAAAATAACCCCGGTGCGTCTGCGTAATATGTAACGATTTAATCAAATTTGTTTTGGTTGCACCGCATATTGCAAAATTAATTAAATCCATGATTATTGTTTCTTTCTCAGATTAAAAATAAGAAAATTGGTACTTCTCTATTATCCCGTCGACCACTTTTCATAACAAAAAACTATCGCCAAACTGTAACGCCAAATAAACGGGAGAACGTTGCCATTGGAATATCAAAATAAATAAATAAATAAAATACATGAATTTAAGGACACAATTGTTATTTTAATTAGTGAAATAACTAATAAATCAGTAAAACATAATGAAAAATAGACGCAAATGTCGAATTAAAAAGTACTTGATGACGTAACAAACACGTATAATGCTTCTGACATCAAGTAAATCGGACTGCATTTTTCGCGTTTAATTTTAGTTTGGCGATAGTTTTTTGTTATGAAAAGTGGTCGACAAGATAATAGAAAAGTACCAGAAAATTTAATGTTTAACGAAATTTAATGTACCTAATGTGTGCCTTATTTAATATGTTATTTTATTGACTGAATATGAGACGAACGTAGGGATATACTATTTGTATGATACTTCATAGGTTCAGGAAATTTTCTTTCTTGCCGTAGTACAGCCGTAGTACAGACATACGGGCAGTAATGTCAAACTGATTTGCATTTTGTTTACGGATTGTTTATTTGGAGTTTGCATCGGAAATAATAATGTAATTCACGGGGGGAAATTTTTTTTTTAATAAAATATTTAAAAGATTGTTTCATAAGCACCTCTACTTATGTAATAAAGAAGCTTATTTTACTAATATTGTTATTGTAATTTTTTCCGTCAAGTTTTGACGGGTACCATCTAGTTATTTTTTAAGTTTCTAAGCTATTTTGAAGATGAAGAAAATAAATGGCAACATCCAAATTTGAGAAATTTGGTTTTCATATGTAACATTACATCATACATCAATTTCACATATGTTTTTAAATTCCTTTGATTTTTATAACGCTTTGAATTTTCTCAAATTTTTCAATTTTTCAATTTTTACAACCAATTTAAGGTTAACCATGGTGTTACGAAATTATTATTACTAAATAAATATGATAATAACTGTCCACGGGTTACAATATTATGACAAAATTTTATTTATGTTAAATAGTTTTCAAGATATGGAACTTTAAACTTGCAACTTTGAACCATTCCATAGAAGCCATTCTATGTCACAAGTTTTTTAAATGTCCAGAACTTCCAAAATATTTTATTGTTTGTCAAGATATTTTGAATAGCTCTATTTAAATATGAATTGAATCTGTGTACCAAATTTTATTAAAATCGGTTACTATGTGGCCACTACATTTTTTTAATTTTTGCTCATTTTGCATGGAATGACCCTGAAGCAAGTTAAAAATATACTAGATGGTACCCGTCAAAACTTGACGGAAAAAATTACAATAGCAATATTAGTAAAATAAGCTTCTTTATTACATAAGTAGGGGCTTATGAAACAATCTTTCAAATATTTTATTAAAAAAAATTTCCCCCAGTGAATTACGTTATTATTTCCGATGCAAACTCCAAACAAACAATCCGTAAACAAAATGGAAATCAGTTTGACATTACCGCCCTATTCCCCCACGGCAAGAAAGAAAATTTCCTGAACCTATGAAGTATCATACAAATAGCATATCCCTACGTTCATCTCATATTTAGTCAGTAAAAGAACATATTAAATAAGGCACACATCCCCCCCCCTGTGATAATGCAACCGAATGAGCTCCTATGCGCATGTGCATTGCTTCTCCCCAAACGCACCGTCGAAATTCAACGTTAAAAAAAAAGTTTTAAAATGTTTTGATCAAAATTTTTAAAATGTCCTCTTTAATCATTGTTCGTTTTAAATCCATATCTTCTGAAACGCATCTATTGTTTTAAGCTAATCAATTTTTATGTAAAGATGAAGAATTTTTTTTACAATAATAAATCAATCTACAGAAAAAGGAGATTTTTAATGTTTTCAAGTGTAATTTATTTGTATGGTTTCTTCATTCCTTTACATAATCAGGATGATTATTCCTTTTCTATAATTAAGAGAAATAATGTAAATAAATAAATATCCAAGATTATTTTTTATTCTGTTTTCATTAATATATTGTAAATTTTATTGTTAAAAGTTACTGATAAATGATACTTTAGTAAATGGGGGGCTTTTCTTAATTATTATTATTATTATTATTATTATTCTTTTTTTGAGATTTAATGGCAACATTCTTCCGTTTGTTTATTGGGCGCTTATTATTTGAGGTACTTTTCGGTTAGCAGGGCGCCAATGAAGTATATATCTATATATATATATATATATATATATATATATATATATATATATATATATATATATATATATATATATATATATATATATATATATATATATATATATAGCATATACATACATAGATACAAATATATATAATGTATTATATAGTTTTGTTTTTCTAGTATTGAATTTATGTGGTTTATAGATTTTGGTTGGCTTTTGTGATAATGATTCTGCAAGTAATTTTCCATTGGAGTTTGTTATTATGTGTACATATATATATATATATATATATATATACTTTATTGGCGTCGGCTAACCGAAAAGTACCTAATTTGCATATAGTTTTTTTTTCTTAATCGGACGACGGGATAATGCACGGAATTTCGACGGGATAATGAATATTTTTTATGGTACCAGAATATTTTTCTGTATTTTATGGTTATATTAAGAAATACATATTTTTATGATTTGCTGAATCACTTAGTTGTTTACTTTTTCATGCATTATATTATTGAAGGTTGTTAGTTCTCTTATTCGTTTAAATATACCCTACTTATATAAAAATAGCGTGTGTTCTCTGTGGTGTTTCGCATAAACGTTGTAAAATTCAGGTTATTAGATTTTATCCAACTTTGATGTCATAACAGCTGATAAAGCAGCCATTTTCGGCGATTTTTTTGTTACCTGTAAAATGTTTGTTTTTGGTATAGCCCGAACTAAGAAAAAATTGAGTACTTTTCCATTATACGGACACCATTGTCGCCAAGCATATATTTACATGTATGGCATGGTGTCGGTATAACGGAAAAGAACCAAAATCTGCGATCGATCAAATAATTGAATTTCGTTAAACATTAAATTTTCTGGTACTTTTCTAATATTATCCGATCGACCACTTTTCATAACAAAAAATTATCGCCAAACTGCAAAATTAAACGCCAAAAATACAGTCCGATTTACTTGATGTCAGAAGAATTATACGTGTTTGTTACGTCATCAAGTGGTTTTTAATTCGATATTTGCGTCTATTTTTCATTATGTTTTACTGATTTATTAGTTATTTCATTAATTAAAATAACAATTGTGTCCTTAAATTCATGTATTTTATTTATTTATTTATTTTGATATTCCAATGGCAACGCTCTCTCGTTTATTTGGCGTTACAGTTTGGCGATAGTTTTTTGTTATGAAAAGTGGTCGACGGGATAATAGAGAAGTACCAATTTTTTTATTTTTAATCTGAGAAAGAAACAATAATCATGGATTTAATTAATTTTGCAATATGCGGTGCAACCAAAATGATTTTGATTAAATCAGTACAGATATCGCAGACGCACCTGGGTTATTTTTTGGCACCTAAATGACGATTTTTGCTTTGTATGGCAACCTGGTGTTTTATAATAAATTTGAATATGTGTGTAAATAAATAAAATAAAATAAGCACTTTTATGTTAGCTGGGCGTCAAGGATAACTCTCCAAATCTTGTTTCAATTGGAATCATTTAAATTGCAACATTTTACGTGAGATTTGTTATTCATCTTGATATGTTTACGTTTAGATATTTTATTATAATTATATTCTAGCTAATTAAGTTTTTTTTTAAAGATTTTATACTACAATGTTAAAATATTACCTAGTTGATATTAGTTAATGTCAAAAGATTGGCAAACCACAGGGTTCAGGGAAAAAACTCTATGCCCTCAAAAGTGGGAGTTGTCAACTTTATGACGTCATAAGCAGAAGTAAATGTTTAATTGAAAATTACAGCTAATTAATTACATTTTTGAACAAACGAATTCACGATAACAAATCTGTGTTCTAATATCTTTCATTTAAAAAAAGAATGGTGTAATTTGATGCAGTAGTTTGTTCAAACGGATTGTCGAAAGAAATCGCTTAGCGTTTTAAATATATAGATATTAAAGGTAAAATTTCGAAAATTGGTTAGTCTTCAATGGCCTGTAAACTGAATGTTTTCTATCGTCCTAATCATTTTATTTCACTGGCGTCCCTTGAGATGTTTCATTTGGGAAAAATGTTTAAAAAATGTATTAATACTTCATTCGAAACTGTAACGAGTCCACCGCTAAAAGACATAACAAAAACATCATACAGCAATAGGGGAATAATAATAAGTTTGAAAATGAAGGCATACCTGTTTGAAAAATATCCAAAAATGTGTAGAATAAAAATTTAAATAGAATGCAGAACCAAGATAAAACTTATTGAAGGAAAAAAAAAAGACGAATTAATGAAATATTTGTGGCACTGTAGCAGTAGTCGTCAAGCCCAAATTACTACAGATACCACAAAAATGTACGATTTCATCATGTATAAGCTATAATTAGCTAAAATAAAACACGTTTCGGGCAATCGTACATTAATAAACCAGAATAGGAAATAAATTACAAAATGAAAAAAGATATAAGTGAGGATGATTTTCCCATAATTAACCAGAAAAAACGTGCTTACAAGCATAAATGCCATGAATCAACAAATCTTCACCTGTTACCAAAAAACGGTTACTAATTTAGTAGATGAATTACAAGAGAAATGAATGATTCATAAATATTCAAGCTAAAAGATTCAAATATGTATATATATATATGTATATATATTGGATAATTAAAATGCAATGGTTAATTATAAAAAACAATGGAGAGGATACTGCAAGAATTAAACTTTATAAAATCAAAAATGAAAATCTTATGGATTCATCAGAGGAGCATCATAAGAATAATTCATAGTAAATAAAACTTATAAAATTGAAAAACCATTAAGCAGGGTTGAGGTCGAGACTGCTAAAAGAATAAAAACATGTTATTATAAAAAAATGGGTTAATCATTTATACATTTATTTATCATACATTATCTTACATATTGCATCTTATTCTTGGCTATACTTGTATCCTTTTTAATATATTTATTATTAATTATTTATTAGTAATTAACATCTATTTTAATATGTTTTAATAAATATTTTTTAATATATTTTTTAATAAATATTTTTTAAATATATTTTTTAATAAATATTTTTAAATATATTTTTTAATAAATATTTTTAATAACTATTTATTACTAATTAACATCTATTTAATAATAATGATGATTTTTCTTTTAATTATTTGTATCTATATTTTTTATCGTATACATCTTTTAACCTCGTTCCACTTGTTCATGATATTTTTATAATGTAATTTCATTTGTCGATTTTTAACCAAATGACTTTCCTTTTAGATTACATTTACGAATGTAAGTTATTCATACCATTTTTAGATGGCAGCACATGTTCTTTTTTTTCTATATCATTTTTTATTATTTTTCCAACATGGCATATGATAACTTGCTTGCCCCGTTTATAGAGTCGATCTTATTCCGGGTGAATCTTTGAAAATTCTTTTTTACTTGGTGAGTTGTTCAATATATCTTTGAGTTTATTATCTCCTTTTGTTGAATTCTTAATTATTTCTTAGTTATATATATAGTAGACCATATTATCTAAGTATTTGTCAGAACCAGAAATCCACACCATATTTAAACATTAACAAGTTGAAAAGTAGCAAAACATAAAATATTTTTTTTTTAAACTAATAAAACCAGAACAAAGAAGGTATGTATATATATGATAGATTAAGTGGTGGAGTTGTCTGGATAATACGCATTGGTTAATTTAACAAAACAAAACAAAAAAATAATAAATGGAAATGGACATTTGATTTAGAACTACGATGCAATTACACATTTTGTAATGGACTTTGTTTCGATTTTTTATATGCACATATTGGTTTAGTTATATTTATATGTTTATTTATTCATATTAAATGTATTCATATTCATTAATAATTTTACGATTACTTGTTTTTAAATTCTAGCCCACTGCGGGCAATATCATATTAGCTTCTAATACATAGTTTATTTTCTTAAATGAGAATACATTGCATGTATTATTTTTTATTTTTTATTTTACCCTCTCCCCTTATATCATGTGTATTTAATTTTTAAGAAAGTTTGTAGACAAGCGAAACATAACTCATTAATTTCAAAATTCAATTATTAATATTAATTCCGTAGCATCTTTATTATATACATTTTTTTATTAATTATAAATTAACTTATGTTATGATGCAATGTGTCACAGTAATATAAATGGTGATATGTCATCGCTAGGTACAAATATTTATGTGATACATTAATCTATAATCATAAGTTTCCTTTATTTTTTATTTTATGTATTTATTTATTTTTTTAATACATCTTTTATTCATTATTCTAATTCAATAAATTTATTAACATATTTTTGTTCAATTTTCTGTCTTAAGACAGTATTTGTTTTAAAACATCATCCACTAATGTAGTAAATTATTATATAATTGTATATATTTACCAATAGATGGCAGCACCTCATTTATTTATTCTTTTGAATTTATGGTGGAGTTCAATTTTGATTTTTCTATAGAGGGTTACTGGTTTTATATATAGATTATGTGCTTGGCTAAGCATTACATGTTGTTCATTGATCCATGGTCCATCAATTTTTAAATAACTTTTTTTTCCTTTTTTTTTGGCAACATATGCTTAAAACTCCAATTCTTGTAATTTGTAATACAGTGGAATTTCCCTTTAACGAAGTCCCTATTTAACGAAGTTTTCTACTTAACGAAATTTTCTGCAAAACTTTGACTTTGAACACCATTAGCATATAAAATAATCTCCATATTACAAAAAATATATTCTGTATAACGAAGTTTATTCCACTTTTGTACTTGTACAGAATTCAAACCAAGAGGTTGCTATTGCGATGGATATGCGAATTTATTTCAGCGGATTGTAAGAAAATGAACACATTTAAATAATTTCCATTCTGCTTGGGGCTAAATAAAACAATTTTTTTCACACTAAGAAAAACACTTGTTATCATTATTCTTCCATACCGAGACTCCAGCACTGACAGTTGGGGGAAGTCAAAATCCCCTTTTTACATTCAATGATATAGAAGATGTAGTGACGAATGACGTAATGGCGTCAGATGCATTAAAGCAAAAAATATCAATTAGAGTTAGAGTTAACATTCTGACCTTCCATTGCTGATAGATAATTGCTTTGTACATCCACAAGAATGTGCTTCAAAATGCAAATCGAAGAACATCAAAGTTATTTTTGTTCCTGCCAATACAACTTCTAAACTTCAGACATTAGTCTAAGAAATAATAAAAAATCTCTAAGTACATTATCGAAAGAGATAGAAAAAAGACAATGAATTGAAAACATTAGTTTGAGAACCTGTGTATCAGAGCTGATGAAAGCTTGAGCCAAAGCTTTGGAATGTGACGTGCGATTTCATCGACTGTACACTACTGTTTTGTAAAAGACGGCTCCATAATTGAAACTGAATCAAATGCTTCTGAATCCAACACCTGTTTGTCATATCCGAAGAAAATTTTTCATGAATTTAAGTTGATTTCTATTTAACGAATTTTCTTCATAACGAAGTTTTTAAGTGTAACGATCAGACATCGTTAAATGGAAATTTCACTGTATATGCTGACTCAAGTTTGGATTGTGCTTTCAAATGGGGTAATTTCATGTTTTTATTTATTATTTTTTTCCCCTCAATCCTATTTAATCATGTTTTATTTTGAACTTGATTGTTGTTTCATTGTGTATTTCTCTACATTCTGGGTGTGGTTGTCCCAAATTCATATTCTTTAGCTATTATATGAAGATGAAACCACACATATTATTTGTGGAAATTTAAGCATTTGGGACCTGAAGGAAGAATAAATTTCATAATATTATTAATCATATAATTTTATGCAATATTTTAGAACAGACAAAGGATATCTTTGATTAATATATATATATATATATATATATATATATATATGGTGTGCGTGTGTGTGTGTGGCCTAGAAAAAACCCTAAAATCATGACATAAATGAGTCGCGGTCATATCAGTAGTCACGTGATATTGATCACAAAGAATACTTTCTTATTTTTCCTAGAAAATAATCGCGACCTACTTATCAGATACCCGCACAAGAAATTTACCGAATATCTAAGAAAGGGAAACGTAAACAAACGAAATACACTGTTAAAAAAAGGAAAGAAAGAAAGAAAAACAAGAAAAAGAAGAAAAAATATATTTTATAGTGCAATCAGTATTTTTACGAAATTATACAAGATGTCAGGAAAAGGTTGACAAACGCTTTCATTTTTTATCTGTTAGAGATAAGTAGGCAAAATAAAAAAAGTTCTCAAAATAAGGCAAAAAGATAAGATTGTGTTAATGAAATAGTCCACCCATTAAAGATGGAATATTGTAATCGATTTTTTCCTCACTTCCTGATATGCTGGAATTATACAAATTATATACAAAGATGTGTTTCTCATGACAATATAACATTTTAATATTTTTAGAACTTAATTATAAATTAATAATCGAATTTTAAGGAATAAAATAATAAATGAATTTTTAATTGGAATTTTCCGTTAACCCACCACAAGTAAATCGCTAAATATTCTTTATGGTTACAACTGTATACCAGTTACAATACAACAACAGTGGATTTAAAGATCCACCAAAACACGCTTGCCATAAAGAAAGGCCAACTGACTGTGAAGCTGCAACAATGAAATATTTTAAACACTATAAATTGAAAAGTATAAATAAAAAAATATATAGTGTAATATATTGTTTTAAAAATATGCTTTAATCAATTAATAGCTTAATTAAATTGTGCTTATACGGTAATAAATTAATTTAGAAATACTAAAAAGATAGTTTAAATGATGATTTTTTTTTCTTTCTTTTTGCAATATCTTAAAACAGAAACAGAGGAATATTTATAATCGTTTTAAAATAGATTCACTAACTCGTGCTTTCTATCAAGCGTAAAAAAGCGGTAAATTTTCCACAATCGGGTTCGGTGCAAATGTCAAATTAATGTATTGTAACGGATTTTTTTTTTTTTTTTTTTTTTTTTTTTTTTTTTTTTTTTTGGAAAAATCATGAATTGCAGTCATGAAATTACGTGTGTTTTTCAAGATGTCATGAATGCTTATAAAAGAGTGTGTAAAAAAAAAAAAAAAAAAAAAAAAAAAAAAAAAAAAAAACCTATTTTCGTTGTTAAGCTTATTTAAGTTCTTATATGACCCTCTAGACAAAATTGGCCTATTAGAAAATGTTTCTTTCGTTGCAACAATGTTATTACAAAAAACTTCATATTTGTATCTTCAACATTGAATAAGTTATACACTTAAATGGAAATTGGACATTATGAGTAGGGATCATGTAACAATTTAGAAATGTAAATTTGTGAGATAATGCAACAAAAAGAAAACAGAAAACACAGAAGATAATACCCTTTTAAACAAAAGATAATCGATGCTTGCAACAATATTTGTAGCAAAGAACTCCAAAGTATTAACAGAAACATTGTTAGAAAAATTCATATATTTAATAGATTTGAAAAAAAGTACTTTGTGATTGCTTTTTTATTATTATTGTTTCTAGAATTTAAAACTACATTTGTATTTTTACATGATCTCTACATATAAATATATTGATTCATTTAGATGTAATTTGTGATGCAATACTTTCACTCTTTTTAACATATTTTTATTTTCTTCTATTTATAATAGAAAAAAATTATTGTTATCGAAATTTTTTTCGACTTCTGTTTTTCGATAGATTTACACGTTTTAGGGGTCAGAGATCCCGAAAAACAAGTTTTTACAAAATGTCTGTCTGTCTGTGTCTGTATTCTCTTTGTATCATCGAAAATTGTATGACTTTATGCATAGAATTGAACCAAATTTTATATGTAGGGAAGTTGCAATCAGCTGATCAACCATTGTACTTCACTTGGATGTCAGGGTACTTCCACCAATCAGAACTGCCGATTCGTAGTGTGTGACCTCTAACCTGACGTCAATTGTAACTGCCCTATACGTTTCTGGCTATGGCCAGCAAATCCCAGTTGAATTTGGGGATATTTCGCCGGAATGGGCACAGCAAAAACGATTTTTGTGTCATCGAAAAGTGTATGAAATTATAAATAGAATTGAACCAAATTTCATACATATGTTTTTGGCTACGGCCAGAAGGCCCCAGTTGAATTTGGGGATATTTCGTCGGAAGGGGCACAGCAAAAACGATTTTTGTGTCATCGAAAAGTGTATGAAATTATAAATAGAATTGAACCAAATTTCATACATATGTTTTTGGCTACGGCCAGAAGGCCCCAGTTGAATTTGGGGATATTTCGTCGGAAGGGGCGTTGCCAGAGCGATTTTTGAGGCATTTTTATTATTATATAATCGAAAAGTGTTTGTTATAAAGGATTTGAACCAAATTTCATATATATGTATGAATATGTAAAGAGAATTGAACCGAATTTCCTATATATTTTGCCTACGGCCAGAATTCCTCAGTTGAATTTGGGGATATTCCATCGGAAGAGATCGCTGTGATAGCGATTTTTGTACCATTTTCCATATTGTATCATCGAAAATTGTATGAAGTTATGTATAGAATTGAACAAAACTTCTTATAAATGTGTTTGACTATGGAGTCAGGTCCCAGTTGAAAATGGGAATATTTTCGGAAGGGGCCGCTGTGGTAGCGATTTTTATGTGATTTTCGCAACTTTTGACAGTTTAAGTGTACAAGTTATGAATATTTTTCGACAAAATTTAATATTTAGATGTAATATTATAAAGCCAAGGTTTTGATAAAACGTTAGAGAAATTCAACCTGGAATTGGAGCTATGATAGAGAACTTTGAACTTAACATGTATGAGATGGAAGTAAGTTTAGGGTTTGGCACATCCAACTAGTTTATCTACCAAATGCCCTCGTCATTAAGTATATCGTCCCTACTTTCACTAATGAAAAAATATTTTAAATTTCACAGAAGATGGTATAAGTTAGCTTTTTTTGTTCATCATAATTCAGTTAATTTTATAGATAATCTTATGCAGCTTTTTCTAACGTTTTATAGATAATCTTATGCAGCTTTTTCTAACGTCCTTGCTGGAGCGAAACGAAAAAAAAAATCTAATTGACCAATTTTGTCTAAAGAGACCGTAATTTAAAAAGCGCATTTTTTTTTTAATTAATGGAAGAAAAACTGGTTTCCGATTTTATCGTGAACATTTTTGCAATTTATATTGCCTACTTACTACCATGTTTTATATATATACTAGTTAATCGGCCCGGCGTTGCCCGGGCCCGAGATAATTACAATCTCAGAGAAAGTTGTTAACCACTTCCTCCCCATACCCGCAAATATAATGAATAATTTGTTCAAGAAAACCACCGTCACCTACATTAACACGATCATTAAAAAAAGAATTACATTTTTCTGATAATTAGAACATAACGAAGACGCTACGTTAAAATAGCCGGCAGATGACACCCCTTCCCGACCTCAAATTCAAATCTATATCTTAATTAGTTACCTAAATTTTTCTTCATTAGTAAAAATTGGCAATTATTTCCTTTCATTTTCGCAAACTAAATGAAGGAATCGGCCAGAGAAACAGATCTCTTTGTAGTTCAGTTTTTAATGAAAGCAGATCCGTGTCTGAAACTTTCTCAGATTGTTTTCACTGGCGCCTGCAGATTTTTGGCAGTTTTTTGCATAAATTAAGAAAAATTACAGAGCGAATTTTTTTTAAAAAATCCCATAGTCAGGTGTAGAATTTTTTTTTTTACATATGCTCAGAAATTTTTAAATTGATATCTCAATTAGTTTTCTTAAAATTCGCTAATTAGTAAAATAATTTCGAATTCGTTCATTTCCGCTTGCAAATCCAATGCGTCTGCTCCTTTTTTTAGCCATTTTGATTTAAAATATGTCATTTTAGAAGCGATGGTTAGAGATAATCTAATTAATATCTTGGGTAAATATCAAAATATTAAAATTCTGAGACTCAGGTGCACATGACCAGACCTTGGACTATCCACACCTAAATTTTTATACTTCTAGGTGGGCTAGATTTTGCTGGCCATCGCAGACAGACAAACACACACACACAGAGAGAGAGAGAGAGAGGAGAGAGAGAGAGAGAGAGAGCGAAACTTTCTTTTATTCATATAGATGTACAATGCATTTAGCATTTAGCACTATTGGATTGAAGTTATTTTCTAACGTTTTCTAATGGCAAATTTTTCTGGTGTCAATTTTATTTTGTGATTTAATAATAATTTTATTTACAAAAAGTTATATTTTATATGCTCATACTTCTTATATATTATTATAGGGGAGACCGGAGCAAGATGACTATGTTAACAATTTTTGTTGTTTATTAATTTATTTTGAAGTAATAGTAAAATTAATTTTACATGAACTGTTAGAGTATTCCTTTGAAGTATTAAATATATTATCATTTAATTTTTCAAATAAAAAAAAATGAAGGATAATTTTATTTTTTCATAACATTAACAAATCGTCATCTTGCCCCAGTACTGGGGTAAGATGACTTTGGCCTTGGGGCAAGATGACAACACTGAAGAAGGTTGAACATATTTTATCTTTTGAATATGGTACATGGTTTATCAAATGATAACTGTGTTTTTACATCTTAAGTATCAAACTAAGCATAATGCATTGTAACGTTATGTTGAAGTGTTTAGTTGTGCAGCTAACAATAGTCACAAATAAAAATGCCATTTTCATAATTGGAACATTCTTCATGCCACCACTCTTGCCATTTACAGCACTGGATCCATTCTTCTGTTGGTGGGTCACAATATTCCTTGTCACAAGCAGACATCAAGTCAAGCGTCATCAGAAAACACCATCCTTTGAAGTTGATGCAACTGGACTGTTTGACCTGGATTTAATAGACTTAGGCCTACAGAAACTTTGTTTGAGTTTTTTACCCCCTTTTTAGCTTCACGAGCTTATTTTCTCTGTTTCTTTAAACGTTCCTGTTGTTGGGGGGGGGGGGGTGCTTAGCGGAGGGCAAAAATGTCTTCCTCTGGTCCCCCCCCCCCATTTCGAACGACACCTCCCGTGATCCGATGCGCCCCTTAGCCCCAGAGGAGAAAGAAACGCAAGGTCGCGCGGACAAACACACAGACAAGCAAGCGTTAATATGATTTAAATAGAATGGACAACATAGTTTAATAAATTCCGAAACACTGGGCAAGATGACGAGCTCGTCATCTTGCTCCGGACTGCCTGTTTAAAAATATTCGTTTTCATTGCCATGAAGGAAGGCGATTAATTGACATTTATTCATGGTAATAGGTAGTATTTAAACTAAGTTACTCATAAATATTAAAGAGAAACGACATATTTTACCTGTATCTGTAGCAGAGCTTATTGACACATGCATAAAAGTTATAACGTGGCAGCGGTAAACAATCAAAGCTTCACAACTAACACAAAAATGGCGATTTCAGTGTTTCTATACTATTGTTTAACGAACAGCCGATAGGAGAGCCAGTAGTGTCCGGTTGATGCTGCCACCTAGTGGAAAACGGAAAAATTAAGACATTCGTCATCTTGCCCCGCTCTTCATCTTGCCCCGGTCTCCCCTATACGTTTTATTATGTATATTATATATGCTTATGTCCCATGTCATCAGCAAACTATTCTATACATCTAATTTTCTTCTTGTTTTATGGAAATTTGTTTTTAACACTTTCCAATATAGTTGAAAAGTGTTTATTAGTTCGGTTTGTCTGTCTGACTATCTGGTCGTCTCGTGCTCTAACTAAGTCGCGTAAATATATTCGGAGGCATGCAATTTTTATATGTTAATGAGGTTCACTGTAGAATGTTCACTATTGAAAATGAAATGTGCAACATTTATAGTACATTTATAGGTACACCCAAAAGAATTCCGGTACATTAAGGTCTATTAGGGAAATCGTTTGCGGTACTTTTTATTTAAATTTCTTATTTATATATCTTATTTCATTGAATGAAAAATTAAAATTTCTTAATAATATTTTGTTAGTGTTAGAAAGTGTTTCACAATCTATGCTTGATGCATGATGTTTCATTCTTGTTTCGTAATTATGATTTGTTAATCTTGGATTTTTCACAAGGTACAATTTAAAAATTAAAAAACGATCCGATATTTCAAAAATTCGGTAGACGTGAAATGATTTGCTTTATTAAAGGAACATACGATATAATAATATTAATAAGAAGTAAACTTACTGTAATTCGTTAAACTTTCATGTTCCCAATTGAGAAAATAAATCATAAAAATAAAAATAACTCATAAAAATCACACATGAAAATTTTTTTGTCCATTTTAAAGGACTGATATTTTAAATTCAAGTATTTGAAGGCGAAATATGAAATAAACTAATTAAAAATATACATAGATTTGAACTGGCCTAAAAAAGGTTAAAACAAATTTTAAAAAGACTCACAGAGCTTGAAATCTTATGTTAATGTATCCGGAGATTTCAAAATAGGATTACTTTTTACCTTATTCATATTTTAAAGAAAAAAAATTGGCTTCTGATATCGACATACTACATTTGCGAAAATTATCTTTTTTAATTTTTAAATACTTTTTGAAAGACAATAAATTTTGAAGGGGGGGAAAAAAACATTACCTTTTTAAAAAAAACTACTTAAAATTCAGAAGAAACGTTTTCTGTAAATGAAAGACCTTAGTTTTTCACACCAAAATGCACTTTTTAGATTATGCCAATTATTGGTATACGCTGTCAAATATTCACTGCATCATCTGATACATATCATGTAAAATGCTATGTAAATTAATTAAACAATCATTTTCATAAATCAGAATATATTTCAATTGTACATCTGTCGCTGGCAAATTAGTGTGATATGAATCAGAAACACGTTAAAGTTTCCTAGCAAGACCGAATATTTTACACAGACAGTGGATGATGATATATTCAGACTTTTGTTGTGTCCATGCAAAATAAACATGCAATACAATACGAGGATATTTTTAAAATGCAAAATAAAACAATGTAACTTAATTATATATCCAATTTTTCTTGTGATTGATGTATATTGATGAAAGCTAGAACCCAGCGACAGGAAAACAGGTCCACAGACAAGCATACACTTTATGGACACTTGATAAAACTCACACAGAACCAGCACGATAACAAATACTTTCTTAAAAAAAGAAAGAAAAATAAAAGATAAAAGAATGAATTCCGAACATTTATTTAAAACATTCAGTTGTGCGCCAACACATATTGCTGAATTCTATAACCTCTTTTCTTTAAAATCGATTACAAAGATAAAATTGCTGTCAACAATCATGAAATAAAATTTAATAATGTTAATAACACATCACATTTTTTGAGAAAAAATAGGTCACGCTAGAAAAATAACAAAAACATTATGAACATATTATGAATGTAGGCGTTATTTTTATATTCGTAGGTTTTTTTTTTTTTTGTTTTATGTTATTTACTAAAACCCACTAGGACAGAATATCAAGGTATAGGAAAAAAACCGTTTTAGACATGTTTTCGTCTTAGGTGGTACCAGGGCCGTAGCTAGAGGGGTGCCAGGGGGGGCTCAGCACCCCCTGAAAATTTTTGAGCCCCCCCCCCCCCTTTGGGAAAGTTGCCATGGTCATCAAATGAAATTGTTTCAAAAATCCAAATGAAACTCTGTTCAAAAATTTGTTTTTACAGTTTTGTATAAATTAAATTGTAGTATTTGCTTAAAAACTGCAAATAAGTGCTTCAATATGTGCGCATCCTATCTGCACATACTCAGAATTAGCAACCTTTTGCTGATGCAGACATTGACTTTTGCGTTAGTTATATACTGAAATTTTTCATTTTGCAGCGTTTTCCATTATTAGCATAAAACAAAGTTATTCTAATGAGTTTGATAGTAAATATGATGCTTATGATAAACATTATGTTTCCTAATTGAGTCATCCTAGTTTAAATATATATAAGATCCTTAATTTACAAATGATACTAATGAAAAAAGCTAATAGCCAATTTAAATACAAGTGGTTTTAACATTTGAATAATTTTAAAATGCAAACTACATTCTTGATTTTTCTAATGTTTTTTATCATATAAAAACATAACTTTAGAATCTTTAAGGGCAGGGAATATTCAGAAAAAAAATTAAAGGTTGCAACTCTTTTGAACTGTGAGCTTTTTATTTACTTACTGACATCATCACTTATTATTTCACTAGTATAATTTTACACTGAAAATTTTCATTCTGCAGCCAGTGATAGTTGTAAAAAAAAAAAAAAACCCAGAGGGCATACGTTCTAGCCAGAGGGAGTATATGCTAAAGGGCTTATGCCCTAAGGAGTATATGCTATAGTGTTTTTGAGAAGTGGGTATATGGTATTCCTTAAAATAATCCAGAAAATATACGGCATATCCACCGTATATCCTCCATTACATCCCTGTCTGCAGCTTTTACTTTTCTTAGAATGAAATAAAGTTATTATAAACAGTTTAATAAGAAACACAGTGCCTACAATATGAAAAAATTCCAGACAGCTCGGCCTACAGGCACAGGTAGATCTCGAAGACGCAGACCATGGGGCGCCTGTTTATTGGGAATTGCAGAAGAAATGACCTTTTTGCCATGATTTGGCAGTTGGGACCACCCACTTCAAAAACTACCTGTGTCTGTAAGAGAAGCTGGCAGGGATTTCTTTGTTTTTAATTTTTCTTGCTGTAAGGGTTGGTCCTATAAAAAACTTATAGGTAATATTAAGAGGATTTATAATAAATTTAAGTGGATTTAATATCTTGTGAATTGACAAAGTTGTGAATTTTTTTCTTCTTAAACCCCTATTTCGCCCCCCCAACCTCGAGGCCATTTTTAATGATATCAAAATCTGTCATACATAAATTTTTGGCCCTTTTCCTAGAAGTAATAATAACTTTAAACGGATTCGATACGTATTATAATTAAGAAGTTATGGGTTTTTCTGTTTTCACAAAAAGCCCCCCCCCCCCTTTTGGTTCGTTTCTGCTCATTAACGAACTTGACCGCGATTTTATGCGTCTTGATTTTATGTATCAGTTTGGAAGAGATTTGTGCAGAATTATTGAAGTTATCGTGTCCATAAAAAAGTGATATAGATAGATAGATAAAAGTTTTGAACTGGGAGTGGTTTTGGGTTCTGGGAGTCATGATCGGCATAGATCTGCAAAAATTTTCCAGAAATTCCAACATAGGAGAGAATGTAATAGGTAGTATTTCTTACAAAATCTACCTAATATGCACTAATTTACTTTTATATATATACTTTGATCATATATATCTGTGTTTGTGCGTGCGTGTGTCAAAGAGAGAGAAATAGTATGAGCCCCCCCCCCCTACATTTTCTTGAGCACCCCCTATTGTTTGCTTCTAGCTACAGCCCTGGGTGGTACACTGTTTCTTTTAATTGCATTTCATCTTTTTCACCTGAACTAAGAAATTTTCCGTTTTAGACAGGTTTTTATTATACAAAGGTTACAATTTAACAGCCTGTACTGTAATTTCATACCACGTAACTCGTTTTGTTGTTTAACTGTACTTGCATAATATGTATATATACGTTAATATTATCAATAAATACATTATTTTTAAAATAATATATATTTCTTTCAGATTGGCCTTTACGGGTTTATCCTGATATTTAATAATTTGATGAGTCCTAGTCATTATTTGTTCAGATGATAAATCCTCTCTGAAAATTTCCGAAAAACCTTGAACTCGTTATGAATATTTTAAATCGAAATGCGGAAATATTCATCAGTGAAGTTTCTAAAGCTGACAGTCGTCGAAGGAAGACAACAGCGTTCACATTCGTTTAGCCTATTTTTTTTTTGGCATTCTTTTGGGTCAACAGATGGTCGGGCTTCTTTGGATGCGGGTTATGACAATCACGCAACATTTCAGGTGCTTTTTGCTGTCTGTTCGTCTGTTTCTTCGCAGAATAACCGAGTACGTGACCTTAATTAACAAGTGATTAAAAAATAGAAGCGATTTAAAATAAGATAATCAATGTGGAAACAGGGTGACGAGACTTAAAACTATTTAAATAATAGATACAGAATTTATTTCGGTATGTTTTCAAATGGAACAAGTTCATTCTTTACCTCAATGCAGATTGCACCTTGCTGATTAATCATATTATAGAAAATTTCTTTCAAGTAAATAACATGTTTTAATAAGTCCAGATCCAGTTAGCAATTATTTTTTAACATTATAGAATCCTATTCCATTATTTCATCCTTTAATTAATTTTTTATTCCATATTTTAACTCGGAATTTCGTATTTAAACCATTTTGCATATTTCAGTGGTTAGCATGTTACGCTGGCATCAAAATGGGAACTTTGGCTGATGTTCGTGAATTCGATACTAGTGCGGTCAGGGCGGGGTGATGGTTCAAGGTTTTCAGGGTATTCCTTGCACGAAAACGATAATTCAGGTCACTTTCCCTTCAAAAGTCCTCCCTGAAGGCATCCCTTCTGTAACAATATGGAAAAAAAACTAGATGATGCTTAACAAAATCCCTCCTTCTTTCCATTTTGTATAATTGGTATTTATGTATTCTTCTAAACAATTAAGCGCCAAAACCTGCAGTCCTCTGTTTGGTATATATGAAGGTACAATCTGTTTTTTCTGTCATGATAATTATTAAAGTATACTTTGCCCATTAGTTTGCCCATAATTACGATACACGTGTTACAATACAACTTAATATACGAATTATTTCATTAATCAATGCTGTAAATGATAATGCGTTTGAATTTTTGATGCGTCACTGAATAAAGAAAATAAAAACTTTGCATGATAGGGATAAGGAAGACCGTCCGGAAAGAAGATATGGATTTTCCGGATAAGGGGGATCTCAAAGGGGAAATTGTAATATAGCTAATATCAGAAACATATTCAATTCAAGACATTTTACTGAGACGGTAGATAATAATACAATTTGAAATTTCGATATGTTTCTGTAAAAACCTATATGCAATAGATGACTATGTTTTACATGTAAAATTATACTATTATATTAAAAAAATCCAAATTTTGCGGCGACTGGTCTATTTTAAAATGGAACTGGAGCTTTAAGGGGCAGATAAACTGAGAAATAGAAAAAACATGGTATTTTGGATCCCTATAAAATTCACACCACCATGAAAACAAGCCCTTTCCAGGATAAACTAATATGCTGCGGGCATGACAAAACTTCTTTATTATTCAATTAATTAAAATAACAAACCAAGTATTACGAAGTATAGAGTGAATTTCTTTGAATTGAACTCCTAGTTACAGGAATCGGTGAATTTTTAAAAAAACACAGTTAAACAACGCTCTATGTTGGGCATTCAAATACAAAACTGGACGAAAATACATATTTTTAATTAATAACTTCAAATATAAAATTTGGTACATTTCTACCCAATAGAAACTAAGATACCGCTATTATGCTCATCGTATAAATGTTGCATAGCAGCGCCCTCTATTAAGTGAACAAAGTCAAAATTGAATCAACATAATTTTTAATAAATATCTTACATATTAAATTTGTTAAATTCCATCCCATAGATGTTGAAATATAGCTTTCGCGGAAATCGTGAAAAGTACAGCATAGCAGCACCCCCTGTTGAATGAGCAAAGCCAAAACTGAAACAACATAAATTGTAATAATTGTCTTACATATTAAATTTGATGAAATTCCATTCTATAGACTACGAGATATAACTATCACGAAAATCGCTAAAAACACAGCACAGCAGCGCCACCTGTTGTGCAAGATGCACCCATACCTAATCAGTACCAACGTATGTGAAGGTCTAACTGAATACCAAGTTTAATGAAATTCCATTCCATAGATACTGAGATATGGCTAATGCATATCGTGAAAAATACAGCAGAGCAGCCCATCTGTTGGGCTATATACAACAAAACCTAATCAGTATATCTACTTATGTTAAGGTCTAATTAAGTTATTCGTCCTGGCGGAAACTGGTAGATGCTTAAAAAATCCCTCCCCCCCCACCCCACACACACATTTCATGCTGAACATCTCATAATCATAATACATTATATGCATGCATACATACATTATCCCGTGATGTGCTGATTACATATACACATCTTGCGCACGTGCATCCATCTTATAACATACATTTATGTATATAAATACTTACATATCACAATTTTCAACGGTATAATAACCCTTTTTTCAACAATTAAAATTTACTAGTATGGAACATTCTATAATCCCGATACAACAAAGTAAACCTATTAGGTTAGCCCGCAAATTGGTAGCGCTTGATTTTTATTCGTGATGAATATCGTACAGAAATGAATTAGTAATAGATCATCCGCCACAATGCAATAATGTTATAACAACACGGTTTCTTTCCATGATCGATGTGCTTTTGTCAAAAATGACACAAACATTTTTACGGTGATTGAAAGTAATAAACAATTCTGCTACTTAAAAACGAACAGATGAGTATTTTCATAAGCGCAATCAGAGAATATAGAATACAGTACAACAAATATATATATATATGTATATAACCATTAAAGGAACGTTACAACCACCAACAAAAACTGTGAAATTATGAATAAAAGTAAAATAACTAATTGACAACAAAACAGATCCCCCCAACAAACTGAGCATAGATACCAAAAACATAGTACTAAAAAAAAAAAAGCAGAAATTGAATAATGGAAATTTGTGGAATTTAGACAGAATCTTCAGGTCCCAAATGCCTAAATTTCTACAAATAAAATGTGTGGTTTCATCTTCATATTAGCCATAAAATAGCTAAAGAATATGAATTTGGGACAACCACACACAGAATGTAGAGAAATACACAATGAAACAACAATTAAGTTCAAAATAAAACATGATTAAAAAGAATAGAGGGGAAAAAATGAGGCTATGATGTCATACATTCACGCACAGTTTTTTTTTAATCTGTTAGAAAAAGGAAAAAAGTGGCCATATTTAGGGGATTTTTTCCCTTTAATGGCAACCTAGCAATTGTATTAAGTTATTGGTTTGGCGCGGGCTTGAAAATCGCACCAACCAAAAAATCACCAAACAATGGTGCGTGAGTGTAAAACATCTGTTCCAAAATTGAAATTACCACATTTGAAAGCAAAATCTAAACCTGAGCCAGCTTATATTACAAGCATTGGAGTTTTAAGTATATGTTGCCAATAAAAAAAAGTTATTAAAAAAATTATGGATCATGGATCAAGGAACAACATGTAATGCATAGTCAAGCACAAACCCCAATATATAAAACCATTACCCACTATAGAAAATTTAAAATCGAACTCCACCATAAATTCAAAAGAATAAATCAATGAGGTGCTGCCATCTATTGGTAAATAAATACAATTATATAATAATTTATTACATTATTGGATTAAGTTTTAAAACAAATACTATGTTAATAAAATTATTGTATTAGAATAATGAATAAAAGATGCATTAAAAATAATAAATAAATGAAACTGATGATTATTGATTAATGTATCATATAAATATTTGCACTTAACGATACCATTTATATTCCTGTTATATTCCAGCGTTTTACCATTTATATTCCTGTGGTAACATTGCATCATAGCTTAAGTTAATTTATAATTAATGAAAATGTATATAATAAAGATGCTAAGGAATTAATATTAATATTTAAATTTTGAATTAATTAGTTACATTTAATGTGTCTACAAACTTTCTTAAAAATTAAATACAGATGATATAAGAAGAGAGGGTAAAATAAAAATTAATACATGTATTGTATTCTCATTTAAGAAAATAAACTATGTATTAGAAGCTAATATGATATTTCCGCAGTGGGCTAGAATTTAAATACAAGTAATCGTAATATATATATATATATATATATATATATATATATTGAGGGAGAGAGAGAGAGATATGAAAGAATATATTTTTGTCACCATGTATACAAGACTATCACAAATAGTTTATAAGGATATAAATAAAACATGGTGTAACGCCTCATCTATGCAGACCCGATTATGATGGTAAGTGGTAGCGTATCGCATCAGTTGCAGAGAGAAATCTTCTATATTTCTAATAGAATTTTTATTGGAACGCAATATATATTCTAATATTAAATATACAAGGGGTAGTTACATCATTTAATTATTTAAGAGGGTCATCAGCTTGCGATTAATATTTTAATGACTTAGAGTCTAACTCTCAATACAAAAGTTTCTGCAAAACGCAGTCTGCTGTCGTTTCAATGTTCAGTTTGCTCGGGTCTAGATGTACCCGTTCTGCACTCGGAATTTTCAGGTTTCTATGATAGATTGGAATTTAGAACTCCTTCACTGGCACTTGTCGTACCTTCTCTTTATTGGGGCTTTCTCAGATACGTGACGTATCAATTCGTCAGAGGTGAGACCTCTCCAGCGTCTTAACTACGCTGAGTCAGAAACAGATGTTTCTCGTTCTCTCTCCAGAGAGTAACTTCACTCGTTGTGATCTTTTCCAAAACTGCCTTTCTCACTCTCAATCTCTCATAGGGGATTTTACACTAGGGGCGGGGATTTAGTCGAGGCGGAGCATATTGAAACCACTCAGCCCCTGAGCAACTCTGGGATACGACATTCCCATTTATAACAAGTTTGTTATTGGATATTCTATAACAAAGGACATAGAATCGTGTGCAGACATAAAATCGTGTGCAGAGTTCGTCTCCCCCGACAGGTGCTATTTCTCTCCCGACTCCGGCATAGATCAAAGCACTAAGCTTCTGCTGGGGTGATCTTCTTCGATACATCAATGTCCGAGAACTTCGCTCGCAGCACAAACGACGTTCGGTGTTTTACTTTACTTCAAAGCTACACCAACGTGAGAAGATATGCAGGAAACAGTTCTTTCCAAGCGTTCCCACGAAAAAGTCTAAGGTGACATACACTAACACCTGGGTGAAGAGACTCAATTCTTTACAATGGATATAAGAATGAACTACGTAGAGATAGGATTTAAACAAACGTATGTGAAGCAATATTCTGAAAATGTATCCCAGAATTAAAATAGAATCATTTTCATTGTTTCTGAAATCTATTACTATTTTATAAAGTTTTATTGTTTTGAACGAAATTTTCATACAAAGTGCATCAGATATTTAAATAAGATGTAGAAAATAAATTTTAAAATGTGGAGAAACTGAAAAATTCTATTCAAATCTCCTTGCATTTCGTAAATATTGATTAAAACCTGCTCACGAATTAGATATGTTAGATTATACTGCCTTTTGGTACAGTCTTGAAAAAAAATTATAAACACAACACCCCTACTCACTCTGCCACAAATCATTGTATAAAAATGTAACTAAGTACCAATCGATTAGTAATAATATGTATTAGTTAATGCTAGACTTGAATTTTGCTTAGCGAGAAACAAACTAACAAACTTTAAAATTTTCAATACTAAAATAAAATTTTGACATCCTTTTTGGATTCTTCGGTAAATTTTACCTTTAGATACCAAACAGGAAGTCATTCGATGAAGTAATATAGGAAATATGCAGGTTTTGAAGTTTGAACTCCTAATATTAAATCCATTTTTAATCGTTGCAAAACAGATTGCAATGCGGGTAGTTTCTAACACTTTCCAACATAGTTGAAAAGCATTCATGAATTCGGTTTGTCTGTCTTCTGTATGTCTGCCGTCTGTCCGTGCTTTAACTTACGTAAATATACTCGAATTTCCCTGCAAGTGGTATATGATATGATATTGATATTTACTATGACTTGTTCGGTATTGAAAATGAAGTGTGTAGTATTAATAGTTCTTTTACAGGGACACTCAAAGTAATTCCGTTACATTACGGTCTATATGGGGAAAAATCGTTTGCGATGAAATTTAATGATGTTACACTATCTCAAACATATTGAAAATAATATGTATCACTGAGGCGCACTACAAGATGTTTAGTTTACAGAATATGGTGCGCATAGATTTCATGGTACATTTATAGGGACACTCAAAGGAATACCGTTACATTACGGTCTATGGGAAAAAATCGTTTGCCGCGTACTTTAATGATGTTACGCTGTTTCAAATATATTAAAATTTATATACATCACCGAAGTGCAGCACTACAACATGGTTACTTTAGAATAAGGTGTGCATAGCATTCATCGTTCCATTACAGGGACAGACAGAATAATTCGGTTACTATCAATAATAATTGCTGGAAGTGCGTTTTCAGTTGTGGTACGCGTTTTTTAATTTAACCAATTTTCTGAATATTACTGGTTGTATATAAATTCTAAAGATCCAATAAAGGGCTGCAGAAAAGATCTCGAGTACATTTCCGATTTGCTGTAGGAGAATTTCTAACTGTGATAAGCATTTCCTAACTGAAGTAAATTGTAGAATACTATGTAGTATATATACAAATCTATAGATCCTATACAGGACTGCACAAAAGAATTCGGATGCTTTTCCAACTGTTGATGGTAATTCCTGACAATGGGTTTTCAAATGTGTCATGCCATGCGTTTTCCAAATTGTTTACTTGGGCATCATCTTTCATTTTATAAGGCGAACATTTTTTTTAACGTGCTCTGAATATTTGGGAAAGTGTTTAATAATCTATGCTAGACGCATGATTTTTCGTTCTTATTTAAGTATAACTCAATAACTACTTAGACTAATTTTGGATTAACATATTTCCAGCTTTTCGAAATCTATTTCAGTTAAAAAATTAGTAGGTGACAATTAATTTTTTTCTTCGAAAATATACGTATTTTGGAATTATTTTTCGGAAACATATGAATTAACCTATGATTTTTTTAAACAAAAATCAGTATTTAAATTTAAAAAAAAGTCAAGCTCAGATATTCCATAATGTTAACTCTTAACTGAAGTCAGCAGTCACAGACCGCTGCTTTTTTTAATTTTTCACAGTTTAACTTCTAATTCTCACTTTAACTATAAATAATATTGAAATTTTGTTTCGTTTAGATCCCTAGTACTGACTTCAGAATTGTTGAAGTTTAATTATAATAGTCCTTACATAAGGTTCAGTTTAGAAACAGCATCCTATGCATTAATCAAGTATTTTATTCATCTTTTGATCAAGCGGTCTCAAAGACCACTCACAGTAAGGTATGAGACAACTTCTACCACAGCAGTTAAGGGTTAAAAATAAAAATAAAAAATAAAATTGTAAGAGTTTTTATAATCGATTCTTTACAAATTATAATAAAATTCGTTGCTTTATTTTTTGCTGTAATAGAACATTTTCTTTACGTTTGTAGATAAATAAAAAATGACCTTCGCGTGTCTTTTCATAATCTTAATTTTATAGAGTGGCATGGAAATTTAACTATGGGTTTAAGTGTGTCATGAAATAAACTGACTATGTTGTGGCCATCATAAAATTTAAAAATAAATGTACAACGTGAAATAACACAAATTAAAAATATGTAAATTGGCAAACAGCTGTTTCGTAGCCCCTAAAGCTCTCGCCGCCATTTCATCTTGGCGCGTGCGAAAGACGCAAGCAAATTGACATGGCTTAGAATTTTAAATCGGTTTTAACCTTTTGAATTGGCACTGATGATGGTGCTTTAGGGGCTCCGAAACAGCTGTTTGCCAATAATTTATATATTTTTAATTTGTGCTATTTCACGTTGTACATTTATTTTTAATATAACGGCACAAAGTTTAATCCACCTTTTTAGACATCATAAAACTTATTTCTATATAAACCAAATCGATTTTCGGCACCCCTTCTTAAACGTCTGCCACCAATATCGAATGGCAATGTTTGTCCACATTCAGGATACTAAGCGTGAAGTTTCGTTGAATTATGCTACATTTAAACTTGTGATACAGGCATCACACATTTCCAACAAATCATAGAACTTCTTAGATGACCATAACGAAAATGGAATGACAATCTATTCCTATCATAAGCATTCTAAATTTGATATTTTGTTGAATTCGGAGCAAATAAACTGGAGATATAAGCATCACATAAATTGGAGAAATCATCGATTTGCAACACTCCCTCTTAGGGGATTTTGCTCCAAAACTACTAAGTACTAGTTCACATAAGGATAGAACTTCATACGAAAATTCATCCTATTCTACGCGGTAGACTGCAAAAAAAAAAAAAAAAAAAAGTGTTAATTTTACGGTATAACACTGGCAGCTGGGGTGCCAGTATTATACTGTAAAATCAACACTTTTTTTTGCAGTGTAGTTCGTGAGTTAGAGTTCTTAGAAAATTTGTGTCACATAAAGACAGACACGCAGACTCACGGACAGACAATTTCTAAAAACAGTGAAATCGTGTTCAGGACCTTCTAAAACGTATAAATCCATCGAAAACCGGAAGTCAAAATTTGTCATGAATCCAATACTTTATTCTTGTATAGATAGAAGAAAGAAAAAAAAGTTGAGAAACATTGGATGAGTTTTTGAATCGTCTTCGTCAAACATACTCAAATGGTTAAAATTACGGCTTTTGTCCTTTCTATGTATCCAAGTGGTTAAAATTACAATAAAATGTTTTGCTTTTTTTTATGTACGGGTGTGGGTAAAATTTCAGTAAAGCTCTTATGTACCAAAGGGGTTAAAATTACAAAAAAAAAAAAAAAAAAAAAAAAAAAAAAAAAATCTTTAAGCGATAGTTTCAAAATATTATGATGATGTAATTTAAGGAAACTTAAATAATTAAAGTTATATCAAACATTGCAAATTTGTAATTTTTAAGTGTTTACATTAACTAACTAATTTAAATAGACCTTAATAAAGAGGAAATTCTTGAAGTCGAATTCGAGGAAGTCGTCATTAGAGTCGCTAATTACTGTCGCCAAAGTCACCAAGTTTGAAGCTTTCTATATACTGTCCAGTTATACTTATTATTTATGCATGTCGATAAAACTAATATAACAACAATAATGCGTATGCAGAAAAGCCATTTTTAGCATTTTTCATAAAAAATAAAATTTCGATTCGTATTTTTTGTGTGACCCTGTGAAAGAAGTATAAATCTTTCAGGTATTTTTTTTTTTCTACAGAGAACATGCTATAGTAAACACCAGAAAAATATATCACTTTCAGTCTGTTTAAAATTGAATACCATTATTAAAATTTACTTCAAATAATTACAGTATGTAATGTGTGTGGACCGTAATCTTTTGCGTATCCCTATAAACGAATGAAAAATGCTATGCAATAATGTATGTTAATTTTCAAGGTGTGAAATATTAAAAAGTCATTAAAAGTAATCCTCCAAGAATTTCCGTCCATAATTCATAATGTATAGGAATTATTTTGTATATCCGTATCCCTGTAAACAAACGATAAAAGAAATACACCATTTTTATTTAGGAGCATACTCAATAAGACGAAGCGAGATTATATCAATTTTATTGAGTGGATACGTTACGAAAATGTGAACGTTAATCCAAGTATATTTACGAATGATTGCCAAATAGACAAATAGACGAACCGAAGTCATAAGTATTTTGAACTATTTGGAAAGTTTTGTAATTACTACATAATTTTGAGAAGATCACATTAAATTACATATAATGCTTTGATTTAGATATCTAAAATATCCATATTCATGGTAAAACAAAAAACAAAATCTGAGATTAGCACAAAATTTAATGATGTATATTCCATGAACACTGAAATCTAACAAAACATTTCATTTATGCATTTTTTTTTAATATAGTCTTATTTTTAAGTAAAAAGGCTGCAAATGTTTAAAAAACATTATAATCAAATTACATACAATGCTTCAATTAGATATCTAGAATATCATCCATATTTTTGGTAAAAAAAATTCTAAGATTGGCACAAAGTTTAAAAATTACCAACAACACGTATGTTTCATGAACACTGAAATGTAACGGAAATATTTCATTTACAGAATTTTTTTTAATTATAGTCTTATTTTTAAGTAAAAACACTGCAAATGTTTAAAAAGATGTTGTAATCTAATTATTTGTAATGGCAGTTGAAATTATCTGCATGTACGTGGGTACATAAAGAGAGAATATATTTTATTTTGGTAAATTTGAGCTATATTTAGCATTCTCTTCATTTAATAGAATATAATATTGTACAATGTAACTATAATTAAACGCTATAAGATGTCTGCAGTCATGGAATTTAATTAAATAATAAGCCTGTTATTTTTAAGGAAAGAGAATTCCCTCTAGTAATATTTGAAGCGAAATTTAACAGAAGATCGCCTAATAAAGTTTATTTATTCTACAAATTATAGTTTCATCCGGGCAATGCAGACAGTTAATATTTCTCGGGAGAATAGTTAAAATGTTTAACGTAGAGGAACTGTTTCGTCACTGGCATATAAGTGCAAGATTTTTTCCTTAAATTCTAATAGATAATGTGAAAAGTTCTACAATTTTCAAGTCTCTATCATTCTTGAATTAAATAAAATTGTAGTCGCAATGACGTCAACGAGACATATTCCTGGCAAATCTAAACTGAACTGGAGGCGTAAAAATTTTATTTTTGTGTATATTGTGTTAACTATATTTTGTGTATTTTCTGAAATATGTTTTTAAAGAAGTGAAACTATTACTAAACTATTAGTTCAAATAAGCTATAGTTATATATATGCATTTATTTGTTCATTTAATTTTTAATCAATTGGGCGAAAGATAAGTTCTTTTTCTGAATGATCAGTTTCTCATATGTCTTTTTTTATTTTCCAAATTGTTGTTATTTGAAGAAGCCTTTCGCCTGTTTCAAAGCTAGCTTAAACGCTATATCTATCTACCTGTATACAGGGTGGTTGGATTTTGGATGCAGATATTCGCCCAGGATTTGAACCTAGGATCTTGGTTATATGTGTCAATGCTCTAATCACTGAGCTTACCTAAACGATATAAAGCCTGACACAACTCACTTACATGTTAGTATCACCGGATCTGCCTTTTCTTCGGCAGCTTTTGCATCGGTTAAAATTATCTGTAAAAACTATATAAGTCCACTTTTATTCGAAATGCTCTTTTTAGGTGCGTTCGTAATTATATAAATACGTAGTACCTATTGTCGTCGTCTGGTCTGTCCGTCCGTCCGTCTATCTGTCCGTACGTCCGTCCGTCTGTCTGTCCGTACGTCCGCATATAACAGCGCAAAAACTACCCAACCGAATGGTTTGAAATTTAAGATATATTATCTTTGCAGAATTTTGTCGAGACATTTCAAATTTTATGAAAATCGAATCAAAACTTTAGAAAATATTAATAAAAATATTTTTTAATAAAATAGAATGTTTCTAAAAAAATCGGTGTTTTCTTGTTACAGGAGCTTCCGAGGTTTAATCGTCAAGCGATCGAGATACTTATTTTATTACAGAAATTAATCTGCAGACGATATAATTCATTTCACAGAATTAAAAATCATCAAGATCTGAATATTTAAATGACTAGCTATATTACGAACGTGCCTCGTTTGTCACGTTTGACGTACAATTTCCAACTTGTTACTTTCTTCTTTCTATACAAAAAAAAAAAAAAAAAAAAAAAAAAGCCTTGAATTCGTGAAAATTTTTGACTTCCAGTTTTCGATGGATTTATGCGTTTCATTAGAAGGTCCTGAACACGATTTGACTGTTTTCAGAAAATGTTTGTCCGTGAGTCTGCGTGTTTGTCTGTATATATGTTAAACAAATTTTGTGGACACTCTAACTCACGAACTACTGCGTAGAATAGAAGAGAATTTCATATGAAGTTCTATCTTTATGTAAACTGGTGCTGATCAGTTTTTGGGCAAAATCCCTTTAGAGGAGGTGTCCTGAATCGGAGATTTGTTCGATATATGTTATGCTAATATCTCCAGTTTATGTGCGCAGAATTTAACGAAACATCAAATTTAGAATCCTCATGTTAGGAATAGGTTGTCATTCAATTTTAGTTTCAGTAATCTAAGAGGAGGTGTCGAAATTCGATGATTTGTTCGAAATGTAGAAGAAAGTTTTGTGATAGTTTTTGTTGCAAACGTGTCCTTGAAGATAAGCGATAACTATACAAGAATTACATAGGTTTTAGTTTTCTGTTGCCACTGAAACTCAAAATTGTCGTTTATTTTAAAAACAACATTTGTCAATGATAATTTGTAAAAAAAGTAGACAACAACAGAACAAGAACAAAATAAGATAGAGGACGATGATGAATATGAGTAATGTCCGTCATTGAATAGGTGCCAATGTTTGCGAATTTTGAACACTACTGTTTTCGAATAGTAATATTCGTCTTATCTAATGACAGAATTCTGTGATTTACTATGGCGAATATTATTATTCAGAAATAGTGATATTCAAAATCCGTTACATTTGGCACCTATGCAACTTCATTATTTATGCAGACGTAAATGATTTATGTCTATTTCGTCAACTTGTCTAATAAAAATATGATTAATATATTTTTTTGTATAATTTCTAAGGCACTAAATCTCACTCCCTACAGAAGCAACATCAAATGCTAAAGTTTATATTGTTTTGTTTTTTTTATTTTAATTCTTATAAAATAAATATATGATAACTGAAATACACATTTAAAGATTTGAGAAACATAGCGAGCAAAAAAACTTTATTAAAATATCTAGCATCTGCGTGTAGCACAGTTTTTATAAATTCCGGATTTTAAAAATATCTTATGTGGTTTTTGAAATGATCATTTCATTTAAAAGAAATCAAAATTCATTAATACATTTTTCTTAAGGCGACATTAGACTTTCAAAATCACAAAATTCGACAAAAAAAATAGACTTATTTTTATTTGATGAATTATGAAATTAAACGCCCACATTAATCTAATTCAAAAATATTTTTTCGATTTTGACGCTTTTTCGGGGCGATATTAACGTTTATATTTGTAAAGAAACTGTATATTTAAACAGTTATTTATATATAAAATGCTGTTTTCTCAAAATCGAAAATTTCGCACATTGCTAAATTTTGAAATATTTTATGCACTTTCTTAATAATCAAAAAATTTTTTTAATTTACACCATATAGTTTCTATATATATAGAATAATAAAATAAATGTTAGCATAAAGAGTTGCATTTCAGGGGTATTTTAGTGTTGAAATTTATGAGCATTATGAAAATAGCTATTTTTTTTTAGAAAAAGCAAAGCATAATTTAATAAAAACTCTTCTTATATATTCAGTGAACTTTTACAATTCATGCCAACTTCCATTGTAATATACCAAAAGTATCTCATAAATAAATATTAACCTATTTTGTGCAAAAGAAATGCGCATGGAACATTTTGAAATATGGCTTTTTTTTCTGTCGTATTAATATATATATATAATATGCAATAACTGAAAATATTTTTAATGTTTTAATTTCAAATTTTGTACATAAGTATTTTAGCCTGTTCTCGACAACTCTGCCCAATTTCAAGTGAAACCATTAAACATTTAAAAATTTATTTTTCAAAGTACATTATCGCCTTAAAAGCTTAAAAATAATAAAGATTAAAATGCCTTAATTAACATTATTTGTGTAATTCTATAATTAATCTAGACATTTACATTATATGAATGCATAATTCCTTTTTTAATTGTTATAGACTCATTATTTATTGAAAAATGCATGTATTGCGAAATTCATATTGAGGTGATGGTTTTTATATGGCTTTTGCCCGCAGGGGATCGAACTTTTGATGAAAACTTCACGGGAAGTTGATTGAATAAGTGAGATTTTTTTTTTTTTAACGTTACCCCGAAATAAGGTTATGCTTTTCAATGAAAGCTTAAAAGGATGTTAAAGTTGTATTGCTCAGACAGCAGGGTACGAATAAACTTTTAAATTTTATTTATTTATTTATTATTTTATAATTATGAAAATCGGTCATTTTTAACCGATTTTTTTTAAAAAGACGTTACTAAATTAAACTAGTATGCCGTGGCCATCATAAAACTTTCTTCTATATAAATCAATTGGTCTGAAACCAAAATTAAATGAGAACCTATTCGTTCCTGAGATATAGTTATCGAGGAAATCGTGAAAAAAAAGCTACAGCAGCTACACATATTGAGAGGTATACGCCCAAACCTAACAAAGATATATTTATGTCAAGATCTAACAGAATATGAAATTCGGGAAAATTCCGTGTATTAGTTCTCGAAAAAAAAAATGCAGCATAGCAGCGCTACCTGTTAGACAAATTACACCAAAATGCATCCTAAGCAGCATCTAGTTATGTCAAAGTCTAATGGAATATGAATTTTGATGACATTCCGAGCTTGAGATCGCAGTAATTGTGAAAAATTCAAAATAGCACTTGCCGCCTGTTGGGGAATATACACCAAAACAAATCAGCACCAATTTTTGTCAAGGTCTAACTGAATCTCATGTTTTAATTCCGTTCATTAGCTCTTGAGATAGAGCGCCCAAAAAATTTATGTCACATACAGACATACAGACTCAAGGACAGGCATTTTCTAAAAACAGCCAAATTTTGTTTAAGACCTTCTAAAACGTATAAATCCGTCGAAAACCGGAAGTCAAAATTTTTCACGAATCCAATACTTCTTTCTTGTGAAGAAAGCAGGAAGTAAAAATATATTTATTATTTTCTCTTTACGAATGTTCACGTATAACTTTTGGTTGCCTTTTTTAGCCTTTTTTGCTACGGAGGATTCACTTTCAGCGCATTATAATGAGATCCGAAATGGAATTTCTCTGTTTGGTTGCTTATCCCTCGGTGCTTCATCAATTTTCGAAAAATAATCCGACTGTCCCGAAATTTGAAAATGTTGTTTAACTGACAGAAATATATTCCTATTTGAAATACGTAAGTTTATGGAGTTTTGTGCACACGCTTTTTATTTTAAATAAATGTTGTAGTTTGTTGTTTATGTATTTATACTACGAGCCTTGTATATACTTTTTTGTACCTATTATATTAAAATCTGACTGTCTGTTTGTATTTCACAACTACTCCTTCTAGAATATGGAACGCGCAGCGTGACGAAATTAACACCAGTTATCCACGTGGATCCGAGGATGAGATATAAGATCTCAGAATTTAAAAATTTGAATTAGTTTCCATAATAATAATAATAATAATAATAATAATAATGTAATTTTATGACATTTTTTTAATGGTAAAAACTTGAATACTCCATTTTTGTGGCTAAAAGAGAGAAAAGGGGAAACGATAGAGATTAAACGTTTTATGACGTCATTTTCTAATTAAATTTGAAGATAGAAATTATTTTCAATTTAAATAGATAGGGGAGGGAAAAATCAAATCTTGATTAAAATAAATTTTTCAAAAAAAAAAAAAAAGAAAAGAAAGAGAGAAAGAAAAGAAAAGAAAAGAAAAAAGAAAAAGAAAATCTAAATATTAAACATATTTTCACATAATCAAGCTTCATGAATCGATTTATGCTACAGAAACAAAAATCGTCTGTCAACATATTACCATTTAGAAAACATTACACCGTAGTAGATTGTTTTCAGCTTTACATTTAAACAATGAGGAATATTTAAACTCTTAGCATTATGTGGATAATTATTGAACCCTATTCACAAGAATTAAATTTAAAGAAAAAGTATGTACTAATTTCTGTTAATTATTTTAGAAAGATGGCGATTAAATAGTTTCACAAAGGCGCTACAATAAAATGGTTTATCGGGTAAAAATAACAGTTTTTTACTTTCTTGTATCTTTACAAGAAGAAAGTATTGGATTAGGGAAATTTTTCGACGAATTTATACGTTTTAGAAGGTTTTGAACACGATTTGTGTTTTTAGAAAATGTCTGTCTGTGACAAAAACTGCGTGGGCGCTCTATCTCAAGAACTAATGCACGGAATTAAAAAAAAATAGATTTAGTTACACCTTGATATAAATTGGTGTTGCTTAGGTTTTGGTGTAAATCGCCCAAAGTGGCCCTGCTGTGCTGCAGTTTTCACGATTTCCGCTATAGCTCTATCTCAAGAACTAATGCACGGATTTTCATCAAACTTCAGATTCAATTACACCCCGTTCAGATTGGATATTTAAGATACATTAGACCACCATTTTGGAAGTGGTACACCCCTGAATGAGAGCACCTGTTCGCACCGCAAAACTCATCTAAAATAACTCATTGTGTCAGAGAACTGAATGAATGTAAAGTGTGTGTGAATGTAATTTGTTCAATTTCTGTTTAACTATATTCTAAACGCGATTTCTTACTTGAAATTTAGTATTTAATAAAATCAATGTTGTATATATTTTTTCTAAATGTACAAAAATATTGGATTTCTTTTTTCTTCTCAACAAATAGAAAGATCTCATGCAGTGCAAATGCAGCCCATAGGGTTTCCACGCAGACAGTGTAATAATTAAAAAGGCAAAAATGTTCTATAAATAGCTTAATGAAACTGTCTGGTCAATGATAATATATAAAAATTATTTTTGTCAGTACATTTTTGTCAGTAATTTCGATGTATTATATTATTTGGATATAGATCTACGAGTCCTATCTGCTGCGAGCAAATTGGTCATAAACGTCTCCTAGATTGTACCTATGCAGCTAGGTATCAATTGGATTTTTTTTAAAGGTGCACTGATACACTGTTAATTGGCAACTTCAAGTGTGAAGGAATATCTTATTAGTAACTTGTATTGGAACGAATTCATTGAAGCATCCGTAAAATATAATAAATTAAAACTTTTAAAAATTGAGAAAAAAAAATGATAATTTTGGAAAATAAATAAAATTAAAGGTCATTTCTCAAACTTACAAACCGCATTTAAAAATTTCTAAAAAATCAAAACATTACAATATTGGGAGAATGCAATCGCCACAGTGAAAGGAATACAAATTTGGATCTTTTGTACAAAAGTTAAATGAATTAGCAGAATAATTTCTAAGATCCAATGCCTGCCAATTCTAAAAACTTGATTTTGAAGAATATTCACTAAAGTTTCTTGCATTAATTATGTTGATACGACTCTGTTTTTTGCTTCAAGTTCTCAAGTCGTATAAAAATCAATTTCGAACAATTCAACTTTCTGGACATAAAAAAACTTGCAAAAAAAAAGAAAAAAAAATTAAAAAATCATCGATTTTTTCAAAGTCACAAAAAGTTCACAATGTATCCAAAACCCATTCGACGCAATTTATAAAACATAATATTGATATAATCTTCTTTCTTAATTTGATTTCCTAAACATTAATGGTGGCTTCTAAATATTTAATACAAATCTTTATAATTTTTCGAGAAATTTGCGAAATTTTTAAAACATTTCATGTAGTAAACATAAAAACCTTTTAAGATTACAGCGATTTAAAATAATACTAGATGGAACCCGTCAAAATTTGACGGCAAACAACTTGATACTACCATAAAAATAAAATTTATAGTTGCTTTAACTTGACAAATTTCATAGTAGGGAGCATAATATAATTAAGCGGTCACAGACCTTTCCATCAATATATCACATGAAGGGTGTGTGCAAAATTTAGAAAGCACCCCTTGGGGGGGGGCAAAGTGGGGAGATGGACACCGGAGATTCATAATATGATTAAGTGGTCACAGACCTTTCCAATGATATATAACATGAGGGTTGTGTGCAAAATTTAGAAAGTAAGGGGGTAGGGGGGGGGGAAGTGGGGAGATGGACATCGGAGATGCATAATATGATTAAGCAGTCACGGATCTTTCCAACAATATATGAGATGAGGGGTGTCAACAAAATTTAGAAAGTATCCCTTGGGGGGGGGAAGTGGGGAGATGGACATCGGAGATGCATAATATGATTAAGTGGACACAGACCTTTCCAATGATATATAACATGAGGGTTGTGTACAAAATTTAAAAAGTACCCCTTGGGGGGAGGGGGGAGCAAGGTGGGGAGATGGACATCAGAGATGCATAATATGATTAAGCAGTCACGGACCTTTCCAACAATATATGACATGAGGGGTGTCAACAAAATTTAGAAAGTATCTCTTGGGGGGGGGGGGCAAAGTGGGGAGGTGGACATCGGAGATGCATAATATGATTAAGTGGTCACAGACCTTTCCAATGATATATAACATGAGGGTTGTATGCAAAATTTAGAAAGTACCCTTTGGGGAGGAGGGGGGGCAAAGTGGGGAGATGGACATCTGAGATGCATATGATTAAGCAGTCACAGACCTTTCCAACAATATATGACATGAGGGGTGTCAACAAAATTTAGGGGGGGGGGGTAGTGGCGGGATGGACCCCGGAGATACATATCATGAATAAGTGGTCAAAGACTTTTCCAGCGATATATCACATGAGGGGTGCGTGCAAAATTTAGAAAAGTGTCTCACTTGGGAGGGGGGGAGTGGGGGGATGGACCCCAGAGATGCATAACATGAAAAAGAGGTCACAGGCGTTTCAACTTGCAACTTTTTTCTTGAAGGCATTTGACAATATTAATTTTTTTTTTACCTAAGACAATTTAACGATATTCTTAATATTTTTGCACAATTCGTCAAATGTTCATGGAAAAAATCATGAAATTCGCTAATCAATAGTTGATAAATTATAAAATTCAACAATCGATAACGGAAAAATCACGAAATTCATCAAATGGTCTGCACACTGATGTGATGATCAAAAGGGTTTTGAAGTATAGGACAAAATTAGCTTTTGCCAAACAGCGAGTAATACTGAAAATTTGGCAATGGACTTTATTGCCACCACTGGTCAAACATAATAGTCACACTCACCAATTACGATGATTGAATGGAAAAAGATTCTTTTTCTCTGCTGTCGCTCGACAAATTTCGAAACCATTTGGCGAATTTCATGATTTTTTCCCTAAAATTGACGGATTGTGATTTTTTTTCTCGAAGCCATTCGACGATATTTGAAAACTTTTCCCCCCGAAACCAGTTGATGAATTTTGTGATTTTTCCACTGTCGATTAATGAATTTTGCAATTTTTCCGCTATCAATTGACAAATTTAGCAATTTATCGACTATCGATTAACGAATTTCACGATTTTTTCCATGAACGAACAAATTGCGCACTTTCTTCCCGCTAATGTTTGACACATTTCGCCCTTTACAATTCAGCCAATGAGTTGAACGTTGTTTCTTTCCAGAAATGTCAGGAATGAAACAATTATTCTTTAGGATGAATTCCCTTCGTTCGATGCCCCATGTGTGCGATGCAGCAACGGACGTCACAGACTTTTTAGGGCACCTGCAGACTAAAAACATCTAACCAATCTTCGCGGGTGAAAAAATCCCAGATTTCGTCAAATGATTGAGGGAAAAACACTAAATTCATCAAAGGATCATGGGAAAACATGACTTTCGTTAAAAGACCACAGAAAAAACGTGAATTATGCAAAAGGATCGCGAAAGATAAGCAAATTTGTTCAAAGAATCGCTAAAAAGGAAATTTCACCAAAAAATCACGCTTTTTTACTAAATTTAGTCTAAAAATTGCAGAATAAAATGAATTTTATCAAAGAATCGCTGGAAAATGCGAATTTCGTTAAGGATCGCGAGAAAAATGCGAAATTCTTCAAAGGATCACTGAAAAAACATGAATTTCGTCAAAGAATTTCTGAAAAAACATGAATCTCGCCCAATAACAGAAAAATCATGGTTCATAATCATTATATCATACATTATCAAAAAAGGAAATTTCACCAAAAAATCACGCTTTTTTACTAAATTTCGTCTAAAAATTGCGGAATAAAATGTATTTTATAAAAGAATCGCTGGGAAACGCGAATTTCATAATCGATCGTTAGAAAAATGCGAATTTCTTCAAAGGATTGCTGAAAAAATGCCAATTTCGTCAAAGGATTGCTGAAAAAACATGAATCTCCTCAAAAGGAAGCAGAGAAAGTGCAAATATCGTCAAAGGATCACAGAAAAACGCAAATTTCGTCAAAGGATAGCAGAAAAAACGTGTATTTCGTCAAAGGATTGCAGTTAAAACATGAATTTTGTCAAATGATTGCTGAAAAAACACAAATTACGTCATAGGATCGCTGAAAAAATCATTAATTTCATCCATCGGCACATAAATATCATGAATTTCGTCTATCGGGGGCATAAAAATCCTTAATTTCGTCGGTCGGGTAGAGAATTTTTTTTTTCATCAATCGGGCGTGTAAAAATCATGAGTTTCATTTATCGGTCACCTAAAATACACAAAATTCTTGATACGGGCACATAAGAATCAAGAAATCAGTTATCAGGCACGTACAAATCATTAATTTCCTCTATCGGCACATAAAAATCACGAATTTTGTCTATCGGGTGCATAAAAATACTTAATTTCATAATCTTTTACCAAATTTCGTCTAAAAATTGCAGAATAAAATGTATTTTATAAAAGAATCACTGGGAAACGCGAATTTCATAAACGATCATGAGAAAAATGCGAATTTCTTCAAAGGATCGCTGAAAAAACACGAATTTCTTCAAAGGATCGCTGAAAAAACATGAATCTCGTCAATAAGCAGCAGGGAAAGTGCGAAGATCGTCAAAGGATCACGAAAAAAGCAAATTTCATCAAAGGACCACAGAAAAACACAAATTTCGTCAAAAGATAGCAGAAAAAACGCGAATTTCGTCAAATGATTGCTGAAAAAATCATTAATTTCATCCATCGGCACATAAATATCATGAATTTTGTCTAACGGATGCAGAATTTTTTTTTTCTTCAATCGGGCGTGTAAAAATCATGAGTTTCATTTATCGGTCACCTAAAATTCACAAAATTCTTCAAACGGGCGCATAAAAAGCAAGAAATTAGTTGATCAGGCACGTAAAAATTATTAATTTCCTCTATCAGCACATAAAAATCATGAATTTGGCAATCGGGTGCATAAAAATACTTAATTTCATCAGTCGAGTGCAGAAAAAAAAAATCGTCAATCAAGTGTGTAAAAATCATGAGTTTCATTTATCAGGCATGTAAAAATCATGAAATTCTTAAATCGGGTGCATAAAGATCATGAATTTTGTAGGACGGGCACTAAAAATCACAAATTCATCAAGTGGGTGAGTGAAATCACGAATTAGTCAAGTGGGCACATAAAAATCACAAATTTCTTCAATTGAGTGCATAAAAATCGTAAATTTTGTCCCTCAGATGCAGAAAAATCATTAATTTCATCGATCGGGTGAGGAAAAATCCTGAATTTTGTCAAACAGATACAGAAAAAACACAAAAGGAAAAAAGAAAATCAGAAAATCCTGTATTTGTCCAGTTTTTTTCATATTTTTAATCGCCAGTTTTCTAAGTTTTATCGCCGAGTGCTTATTTTCACCTTTAGGTGGCAATAAAATCAATCGCCAATTTTCAGTATTGCTCGCTGATAGGCAAGTGCTATTTTTATCCAGACAAAATGGTTATCGTATCAATGGATGGAAAAGGAAAAGTGTGTAGTGTATATAAATGAATTCTGCATTGACTGTCACCTTGTATAATGACAATTGTGTACAATTTATCGCGTTTGATGGAGTTTTTAAGTTTCAAGTTTAGATTATTATATTATTAGGTAGTTTTTCATTTTATCTTTATTTTATTTTACTGAATCATTGAAGGTAAAACAGATATCTATTTCTGTGTTCATGATTGAGTTCTTTAGATATGTTTTGATTCTTCGTATATTGTTAGCAAAATTATTTAGTGCACATAATATAATTGTAAAGCATGCTTTATATACATTCTGGTGCATTTTATTAGTTGAAATTTGTTACATTTTTCGAAATGATTGTTGAATTTTGTCATCTTTTTTCCCGCAACCAATCAATAAATTTCATGATGTTTTATTGGTGATTGGTTGCGGGAAAGTATTGTGAAATTCAACAATCATTCAAGAAAATGTAACAAAATTCTACTAACAACAGGAGCCTCTAAACAAACCAGTTCAAAATATGCATTCATATACATTAGATGCTGTACCATCTGTCCATTTACATATTAAAATGTGTACTAAATGATATAAAACATTTTAAAAACTGAAATTTTACACTTACATCTTAATTGTAAGTTTCATTGTTTACATGAGTGGATTTTAAGGAGTCTACTGCATATACTATATATACACATATACTAAAATTATCTATCTAAATCCATTTGAATCATTGAAAGTTTTGTTAAGATTTGATCGTATTTCAATCTCTAGAATGCTTTTCTATTACCCGACATAATACCAATAAATTGTCATACTAAAGTTCCAAAACCTTTAAAAAAATTCCTTGTCGGCTTAGATGCTTTACACTCACGCTAAAAAAAAAAAAAAAAATTATCGGTTAAAAAAAAGAAAAAAGTCGCCAAATTTAGGGGATTTTTTTCTTTAATGGCAACCTAGCCATTGTATTAAGTTATTCGTTTGGCGCAGTCTTGGAAATCGCGCCAAACAAACAGTCGCCAATCTTTTGTTTACATTTTAGCGTGATAGTAACACATCTGCTCCAAATTGTCAACAAACCAAAAAATTCCATGCAAAACACATCCATACACACTATCATAACAAAATCATCAAAATGCACAGGTGGTAAAGCTGTTTAGAAGCTCCTGTTGTTAGTAGAATTTTGTTACATTTTCCCGAATGATTGTTGAATTTTGTGATCTTTTTCCCGCAACCAATAAATAAATTTCACGATGTTTTATTGTGATTAAACTATGAATTTTGTTATTTTTTTACATATAAACACAATTGCCGACTCAGCAAGTTTCTGGATTTGTCCATGTTAGTGAAACTTTTTTTTTTTTTCATGCAACTGCTGGTCAAATTTTTAATCAATTTTTACAGCCGAATGCAACTATTAAAACATCTGTAGTATTATATTCAAGGTAAATTTCAGCTTTATAAATCCTAATAAAAACTCGACCATTACTTTTTAGTTTAAGAAATTTAAAGTAGCAAAATATACATAAGACATATCCAAAGAATTCAATCATGAACACAGAAATACATATGTGTTTCTATGTTCATGAGCTCAATATAACAAAATAAATAAAGATAAAATGAAAAAATACCTAATATTTATAGTAATCCAAACTTTGAAACATGCTGCTTACGATGACTCCCGACTAAAGATCTCTAGAGACAGGAAATGCCCTCACCTCATTGGCTGAAACAAATCTGTCTGTAGAGAGTAAAAGCCTCTAGCTGATTGGCGGAATGCTCGCGCATGCGTATAAAAGTCAAATTCGCATGAAAAACGAAATACCAGGTTAGCTTTAAATATATGGATAAAAGTAAACAACGCACTTTTATATAGAAAATGTATTAACGTTTCCCAGATTTTGTTGGTCCAGTTAGTAAAAGTTTTCTATTAGTAAAAACATTATAATTTTTGTTTTAAATTAAAACCTAGAATTAATCTATTTTCAAACTTTTATAATGACATATATGGATTGAATTGTAAATATCCATCTAATGAGAACTATATTTTCACTGAAGTAATACCAAAATTATCTTCATAATAAAAGTTAGTTGCTTTTTTAGTTTATATAGCTTTATGCACATGTACTTTTCTGCTTTATGTGCCCTTTATACGATACTAATAAAATTAGATTGCATTTTATAAGAGTATTAAATAACAGTTTTCAAAATATAAAATGGCAGCATTATATTACATATATATATTATATACAACAGTAAAGAGTGCTTGCTTTTCACATATATCTTTTTAAAAATTTTATTTTTGTAAATCTCCAGAAAATTTTAAATTAAATCCTAAAGTTTGATTCTGTTATTATTATTATATTTCCACAATTTTCATGAAACTAAAACAATATTTTTTCCTTTTAAATTTTCTTTGTTTTTATATTTATAAAAACTAAGAACTAAATTAAAGTACTCTTGATTAACTCAGACTCTATCTTCTGCTTTCATCTGAAAAAAAAAATTTCCTTCTCGTATCTCCGAAAACCTTTTACGCGACATCCTTATGGCATTTAAAAAAAGTATATTTGATGTATTATTTCATCGGCCGCCGAAATATAAATGCCATAGTTCAGTATGATCCGACTTTAAACAATTCAGCATTCAATTGTATTCATCTTAATAGAAAGGAATATTATTTCTTCGAATTAAATTTTCAATTTGTACTACTGAAAAATCCAAATTATTTTATATGTTTCGAAGATATAAAAAAATACCCCTTTTAAGTCAACGTAACTTCAGGTATTTCAGTAATGAAATTCTAGATGTAATTTTATATGGAAAATATATAGAGTTAGTAATCCACCTAAATTGTATTTCATTTTTTAGAACCAAATGGAAAGCAATGAAATTTCATGACTGTCTAAACAAAATAGAGAGGAGAGGCATAATTGAAATTACTTCGTATTGTGCAGTTATAATGGCGGCGACGCAGAATTCAATCTTCCAGCGGGCGTACTGTCGCAAATTTTACGATAAACATGATTTTTCTGAAACTTTATTCTGACAAATGACATCGAAATTAAAATTAAATTTTTATTACTAACATGTATATTTTCTCTTCTAACATGTCTCATATTACTGTTATGAAAAATATCGTAAATTCCCTCTGGAAAAAATACGTCACGCGTCCACTCGTGCAAAATATTTAAGCGCGTTCACTGAATATATACACGGTGCGTCAGAAAAATGTATACATACACTGTTTAACGGGTCATAACTTTCTAATTTTTCTTTATTTTCAAATTGTAATTAATTGGAAGTAATGAGTGGACCAAGATTAGCTTTTGAAAAAAAGAAAATTCATTTTGAAATACCATTGTAAATATGAAAATGTAGCAGAAGTACAAAAACAATATCGCAGGGAGTTTCAGGCAGATCCACCTATGCGACTTACAATTCATCGGATAAAAGATAAGTTTTAAAACGTATCGATGTTCATAGAGAACGTTCCGGAACCGCAATTGAGCAAGAATGCGTCACAACACTAAATGGAATGTTTGTTGAAGTTTGTGAATCAATAGCCCACCGTTATAAGCAGTGTATGGACCAGATTAGTAATAATTTTAAACATCTGTGATAGGTAGAAAAGTTATACATTTTATGTAGATTTTTTTAAATTTTAAATATTAATTATATGTGAATAAAAACTGGAGTTATAATCATTCAAAGTGTGTATACATTTTTCTGACGCACCCTGTATATATATAGAGAGAGAAAGAGAGAGGAAAGTTGCCTAATATGCGATACACTATTTGTAATTAATATTTAAGTTGTAAGATTTTAAATAAATGATTTTTTTTTAATGTTTGGAGTAAGCGGAATCATTATACAATACAACAGATTCATTTATTTTAAATTACTGTAAAGAATTAAAACATAACTTCGAAGGAAATAAAGAAAGACCATTTTTAAGAAGTTTGAAAAAGGTATCCTAATATGAGACAGTCTCAAAATATCCGCAGTACTGACTACTTTGAGAACTGTTTGAATTTGTATAGGGCAATAATGCTTCTTTTACGTTTTGTGCTTCAATTTGCAACACTCAGGGCACAAAAAAGTTTCCTTCTTTCGCACCACAATCTTCGTGATCCCAGTAGTAACATTTTGTGCACTGTTGCTCACTTTTCATCGTGCCTGCCGTCAGAAAAACCACCTGTGCAGATTTTTTATTGCTGCAGTAGTGTTCTGTAAGGAGATTATATAATTAGCTGACCAAAGCCTGAACGCAATACTATCTCATACTACATTGCGTTACCCATAGTATGTCATATTAGGAGCCCAGCTTCGTCAACAAAAGCTTTAACTTCGTGACTTTATGGTTCAATTTAACATAAAACTATTTGTCCTAATTTATATTTCATTGTATGACAAATAAAATCATCTATACATAAAATTCAAGTACCTTTACAAAAATAAGTCCGCTCGTAGCAAACACTGCAGTAAAACTTAAAATTGGAAAAAGTTGTAAATCGCTTTCGCAATACGCCGAACAGCAGCAAACTGGCCTTTTTTTCAAAGTAGTCTCCTCTACAACGGCTCAGGAAGTAATTCACGAGGCCACTGCCAGAGACTAATACTTACCGTGGGTAAAATCGACGTGTCTCATATTAGAGAACTATCGCATATTACGCACCTTTCCTCTCTGTCTATATATACAGGGCGGTCAAAAAGAAACTTTTCAAATATAGGAGTCCCTGCACCTGCTTCGTTTAAGCAACTGAAATGAAATGTGAGATGTTATTTGAAGGTATGCACTCAAGATTGTGGGTAACAGGAACAACAGAGCCTGCACGGTTACGGTTACAGTAAAAAGTTTTCGAAATGTTCGAATGCCATCACCCAATTTTTCGCATCCCAAAATTATCTACGCATTCAAAAATCACAAATATCGTTGGAACGGTACATGTAGCATGAAAAATGGCAACGTAGGACACATGCAAAGAACACCATTTTAAACAACCAATAGCAACAGAAACGAAAGGAAAAGAAAATGTTTTACCGAAATTACTTTACCTTAGATATTTTCCACAAACAATGATTTTCGCATGGTGTTCTACGATTGGTGCTTATGCGCCTCGTGTGCTCACTATATCTGGGAGTAACTCAACCTGTACAATCTAAAACGTTAACAATTTTCGTGGAAAGCCACTGTTTTGTTCTATGAAAGTTGTGGATTGTAGCATTTTCGCGCCGAAATCTCCTCTCAAAACCCCCTAAAACGTCACCAAATGGAAGTAGATGTTTGCTGTAGTGCCTGTTGATACTTTGTAAAATTTTGTTTTCCATGGAAAAAGGCCAGGGGTATTGCGATTAAAGCCAATTGCTCTCCAAACCATCGGAGACTTACCGCCCTGTCACCTTACTGAAAATGTACGTGGTTGTTTCCTGAGATCCTGGCAGTAGCAATTCCGGCCATTAGCACCATTCAGATTCCATTCTTTTTGTTTCTGAGTAATACGGTGAGTCATTTGTCCCCGAACTGTCTGTACTTTCGAGCACAATCCATTCTGGCTTGTTTATCGTGTGATTTTAGGCGCGGTATGCAAGACATTTTTCTTGCATTCGTTGTTCTTGCAGTCTCTTATGTGTCTATGTAGTGAGTTCTTTGGCCCAGTGTCATCAAGATTATTTTTAATTTGTCTTATGGACATATTTCGTTTTGACATCAATCTTTCAATTTTTCGATCGGTCTGAATACTTGTCACACGTGGCCGCCCGCATATTGGTTTTCGGTAGAAATTGTTATATTTTTAGTATGTAATTCGTACATCCCTCGCTTTGAACGTTATAAAATTCTGGAAATTTCAATAAAGGACTTACATTTCGAATTCAACTTGATTTTTTTTTTCCTCTTTTGTAAATTCCTTAGCCTTCGGCATCTTAACTAATCAACGGGAACTGAATATTCGTTGTATGCTGCTCCGGGAAAACAGTTGGTTGGTTGGAACTGTTGGTTGAATGAACCAATCTAGCATTTGTTAACATTTACATAATGTGCCTAAACTTTTGAAACAGTGGTTTTGTAAAATAATAATAATAATAATAATAAATAAATAAATAAATAAAGACGTCATTTTAAAATAAATATTGGTGATGTAACTATTGTAATATTTCTAATGTGTTTCATTTCAATTACATTTTGCGTATTCATCATAAAATTATTCCATAAATCTTCCATCTCTTTCCAGTTTCATTATCAGATTTTAGTATGCGCCAAAACTTTTGAGACAGGTTGTAACTATTATGATTTTATTTATTTTTTCAACCATATCTCCTAATAAAGGACACCTCTATTTAAGGGACAAAATGTCTGTTCCCATGAATGTCAATTATTGGGAGATTTTACTGTATTAAAATTAAAATATGATAAAGACAAAGGAAAGAATGAGTGAAAGTGGTTATTTTATTATTAATATTATTATTGATTATTATTATTATTATTTTGCTATTGATCTGCTGTTTACAATTCTATATATTAATATGATTTAAATAAAAATCTTTGTTTTCATTTATATATATATATATATTCAAGTTCAAAGACATTCAAATAGTTACTTTATCGGTATAGACATGGAGATTTAAAATGTATTTCACCCTTTTAAAACTACTTTATTTTTATTATTTCAGATTATAAAGCTAATAACTGTTTATTTACTAGGAAATAATTATTCTCATTTATTTGCTTTCCATTTTGTAAATGCAGGGAAATGTACTAAATCGTTTTCTTTTGTGAATTTTAATTTAATTTTTCAACGTCTGACAGCTTTTGGGAATTTTCGTTATTTTTTTCTACTTTTGTTTTAAAAAAGAAACCTGTTCATTTTGCTTATCTTGTTCGAATGATTGTATATACTCTTCTCAGCACATACGTCTGTAAACTATGTATTATATTGCCTTACATTGCAGGTTTCTCGATATGGAAGGTGACGCTATTGAAGGTATGACTTTTTTTGTTACAGAGAAATAAATAATTATTTTTTTCATGTTTGACAACACTGCATTTAAATTATGATAAAGACAAAGGAAAGAATGAGTAAAAGTGGTTATTTTATTATTATTATTGCTTATTTATTTATTCATTATTATTATTATGCAAGGCATAAAAAGTTAAAACGTCTTTTACCACTTCTAGAATATATTTTATTCTTAGTTTCAGATCTATACTAATATTATTTATCTTAATATTAATGTTTTATCATAATCAACTGTTTCTTTTTTCTTTTTTCGTAGTTTATGGGTCCAGTCTGACCAATTGTTCCAAATCATGTCTCTATTTCTTAACCAATTTTATCCTATAATCAAAATTATTTTTAAGCAATATTGTATACATATTTAAGTAAACATTTTAAGGTACAGCAGATATGTCCGCAATCCAGGAATACGAAATAACAATATTAATGATCATTTAGAGAAAATTACTTACATGAATATTCATTGAAAAATTAAGGTAGTTTAGAATGAAAGAAAAAAAAATGGTTAAAGAAAATCGTAATTTTTAAAAATATTTTTCTGTTATTTTTTAAATCGAATTAAATTTCAAAAGATTTCGTTAAACAAATATACAATATCACTATTCTTTTTACAAGAACCCATCTAATAGGAAATATAGCGAAGATAGTTTATTTATCATATTGATCTTGAAAATTTCACCGATTGATCGCACGGCGAAACTTGTTTATCTATTTTTAAAAAGTTATTTATATAAGCCTTTATGTGTATACTGCTATCACTTTAAGCAAATGCATCTTTACTTTAATGATAATAAGTGATTTTATTATATAATTATCGAACACATATGTTATATTATTTTGTGGTTCATTCTTTTCCAGAGTAAATAACAGCTTCTCTGTGAGATCATGTACATCATATGCATTTTCATGCACCCATTCCCTACTTTTCCTAAAAAGAACAAAATTACATTTCAGTTTGAATAGCTTAACTCGTAAAGATATTTTTGTTTGGTGTCTAATATTCCTGTAGGGTTTAATCTCCATGCATTTTAAAGACAATCATATCATATATTCTAATACGAGCAAATCTTGTGTGTGGTTATATATATATATGCAAAATTTATCTTAAAAACGGCTCTAACGATTTTGACGAAATTTCGTATCCTACCGTTTTGGGGCACCAAAAAACCATTGGGCTAGGTCACATGTTCGAGAAAATTTGATTAGTGGGTCATTTTGGGTCATTTTGGGTCATGGTCTAGCTAATTGTATCTAAAAAACGGTTCAAACGATTTTGACGAAATTTTGTATCCGACCAAATTCGGGCACGAGAAGACTATTGGGCTGGGTCACATGTTCGACAACTTTCGATTAGTGGGTCATTTTTGGGTCAACGCGGGTCAAATTAATTTTATCTAAAAAACGGCTCTAACGATTTTGATTAAATTTTGTGTCCTACGAGTTTCGAGTACGATAAAATCATTGGGCTAGGTCACATGTCCGAGAAAATTCGATTAGTGGGTCATTTCTGGGTCATTGTGGGTAAAGATCTAAAAAGCGGCTCAATTTACACTAAAGTTTGCATCCAATGGTTTTCGGGCACGAGAAGACTTTTGGGCTAGGTCACATGTTCGAGAAAATTCAATTAGTGGGTCATTTTGGGTCATTTTGGGTCATGGTCAAGCTAATTGTATCTAAAAAACGGTTCAAACGATTTTGACGAAATTTTGCATTTGACTATTTTCGGGCACGAGACTATTGGGCTGGGTCACATGTTCGAGAACTTTCGATTAGTGGTTCATTTGGGGGTCAAAGCGGGTCAAATTAATTTTATCTAAAAAACGGCTCTAACGATTTTGATTAAATTTTGTATCCTACTAGTTTCGGGCACGCGAAAATCATTGGGCTAGGTCACATGTTCGAGAAAATTTGATTAGTGGGTCATTTCTGAGTCATTGTGGGTCAAGATCTAAAAAGCGGCTCAATTTACACTAAATTTTGCATCCAATGGTTTTCGAGCACGAGAAGACTGTTGGGCTAGGTCACATGTTCGAGAAATTTCGATTAGTGGGTCATTTTGGTCATGGTCATTATGGGTCAAACTATTTTATCTTAAAACCGGCTCAGACTATTTACACTAAATTTTGCATCTTATGGTTTTCGGGCACGAGAAGACTGTTGGGCTAAGTCACATGTTGGAGAAAATTCAATTAGTGGGTCATTTTGGTCATGGGTCATGATATTTGAACTCAAATTTAATTTTGACCGAGCATAGCTTGGTCTTCCCTGCTCGTATGGTAGAATGAGCACACGTTGCTTCTGAAAAACGCTTCAAATCGATTTCATATTTCTTTCAATATCGTAATGGAATGAGTAAAACTAGTCGTTGGGGGCCACCGTAATATTTACCCATCATGGATATTCATAATATAAAATATGAAAATAAAACATGTGTAAACTATTTATAAAATGCATTGCAATTCGAATAAAATCGTGGCTTGATGACGTCATAAACTTTAAATGCTCTATTACTCCAAAATTGATAATCATATTAACTAACGGTTTACTGCGTGGATTAAGCGTCTCATTTCCAATTAAAATATATCTTTGAATTGAAATTTGAATGAAATACAGAGTCAGAAAAAATCGAAGAGTGTGGAAAATAGGATTACAAATATCTCGGCAACTAATTAATCGATCGACTTCATTCTTTATGTAAAATTTATGATTTTTTATTGTCTTTTATATTTACTCCTTAAAATAAACAATTTCGAAAATTTTTATATACCTTTTATCAGAACGAATATTTCGAGAGTCCGAAAAAAATAGTTCTGGATAATCCAGGTTACTGGTATTCAATAAGCTTCTTCCCATTATTACATACAACGTACACATCAATTTTCAAGTCTCTATCTCGATTTGTTCGGGAGATAGGGCGTTTACAGACAGACAGACGGACGGCAAAATTTATTTTCTAAAAATATGTTTTTCGGAATCTTCAGTGTCTGAAACGTGTAAATCCGTCATTTTTTTTTTTCGATTTCCAAAACGATTACAAGACTTACCCTATATCACGTATGATGGGAAAGTAAAATGCAACAAACACATGTCATCAAGTAAAAATTGCTAATCTCCTTATAAACATGTCGAAGTTTCGATGTCACTCAATTCAAATATAGGAAGAAAGCTTTTCTAAAAAAATGTCCATAAAAGAAAATCGAAACCACTTACCCTTGTTTAGAGTGTCTTGAAATTTTATAAGATAAAATCAAAGACTGAAGGTTTGATAACGTAACGGTTTTTATCGTTCTCTAAAAGCTATTCTTCAAAGTGAAATGTGCAGATAATTTTTTTAACGGAATTGCTGGGCACGGGTGCTAAACAAGTGATTTGCACAATCTAAAAATCAAATCAGTGAGGTGTTTAAAAAAAACGTTTACTTGAATTGGTCTAGGTGATTAAAACTAGCAAGAGATTTGTAATTAGACCCATCTGGTATTAATTAATAATTTATTTTGTGCAAATAAAACATCTTAAAGCGATTAAAACAGCTGAATACATTTTCTTGCATTTATGATCATTGATTGCCAAGATATTAGCAACTATATAAAAACTACAGTTTTAAGATGTAATTTAGATTAAAGTGGTTCTCAAATTCCTATACCCAACAGCGTGAAACTTTCTGACACATTTTCTGACTCATTTTTAAACGTAAAGACATAAAAATGGCAAGCCTGATTATTGAATCGATTTGGAATCGATAAACGTTATCCATTGTTTGATAAATAGAATACTTATCGAGTTAAAAGCTATTCTTGTCACGTGATGACCAGTTTTTCCCCTTTTCGGGCCGCCCGCCTCATCGGGAATTCGGCTCAACACGCCGACTTTGATAATATTTTCTGAATGATCTTCTGCCTTTACCAAAAAAATAGAAAACGTCTTTCGATTTCATATTTTCTGAATAAGAACACCTGCCAATTTCATGAGTTTCCGAACAAAACTGAATTCAGAAATGTTTCAAAAAGTAGCTCTTGTGGATTGTTTAGAACACATTATCTATGTCTAACCCTAAACCGACATTTATCCCACATTGATAGTTTATACGCCGAACTATCCGTGAGCCTCATAAAATGAACAGTTGGCCAGGAGGTAAAAATTTGAAACGACCGCCAGAATACAACTAGTGCTGCCAGGTCTACTGTCACAAAAAGCAGGGCCTGATTACCGCACAGGACAACTAGGCCACGGCCTTGCACCCATTGGAGATGGAGGCCCCAAAATGAGTAAAATTATTTAGGAAAAAAATTATCCTAGAATTTTTTTTTTTCAATCTTCGATATCGAAGAAACAGATACCCCTATAAACGCCTTGCCTGTGCTAGTCTGTTCTCTAAAAACATCTTAAATTAGGAATACTGTAGACAAAATATTTTTTATGAGACATTTTTTTAAAAAGAAATATTTAAGATGAAGAGAAAATTTAGGCTAACATGAGTTTCATGAGCATTTTTATAAAATGCAAGAAATTTTCTGAATACTCCCAAAAAACATTTCTAACTACTATTTTGATTTGAGAGAGGGGCCTTGACAAGCTTAATCGGGCTCTGACAAAAAGCGCAACAAGAAGACAAAAAAAAAAGTGGGACATAACAGTACAGTAAATCCTATGAAAATGGGACCTGTCTATAACGGAATGCTGTCTGAAAAAATAAAAAATCACTGTCTGAAAAAAAAAATCTACAATAAAATCCGTAAAATAAAGTATATAAACGTTTAAAAGGGCAAATTTTTTTGTATAGCTTTATATATATATATATATATATACAGTAGCTCACAAAAGTGATCGAACGCATAGAAAGTACAGATGTATCTAATAATTAAGAAGTATTAAGAGAAATTAAAATGATTTCTGCTGTTGTAATAAATAATTCCTTTCTTTATCTTTATATATTACGTATTTTTTCGAGATCAAAAAGAAATTTGATGTTTTAAATTACTAATTTTATGAAAAGGGTATAAAATAATATCGCAAAAAGGATCGGACATTTGTGACAGTTTAAATAAAACCCCCTGTTATGAATACAAAAATGAAATGCATTATATTATTTGGTATTTAAAGTAAGTGGCAACACCTTCAACAATTGTCTGCTTATTTTATTCAAATATTTTTATTTGAAATATAGAATATTTTACGTTCTGATGTTAAGAATGGCTCTGGAAAATAAATTACATTGGATTTTTCGAAATGTAATTTTTGTTTATATCTAAATAGAAGAAAATCTATCAGGAAACTTGCCGAGAGGTTGAATTTAAACGGTTTGATAACCTCTGACACAGTTGAAAACCATACAGTGCGTCACAGAGTTCAATAACTGAGAAGATCAGATAAGACAACTGAAATTAATATCTGAAAAAAAGTGCAATGTTCTGAAATTTTTTTTTAAAAATCAAAGCCTAAGTATTCTTAAATATTCAACAAATATTAATTAACTATGTTAAATAAATGTCCATCTAAAAATATTACAAAAATAATGCAATGTACTGTACGTCGTTACTTCAATCAATGAAACGAGACCAAAAAATTACATTAGAAAGAAGATCAGAAGGCCAAGAGTTTCTTTTATAAAATTTATAGAAATTTAATATTTTGAGTGTTTTTTTTAAGTTAAACCTTTTCTTAAAAGCTGATATATATGAATATATTTGATCCATACAGAAAGATAAAAATTCAGATAGGCCCAAATAACGACTCTGGCTACACAGCTTACTTCCAGTAGTGAAATATGAAGGTAGCAACATTATGGTGTGAGAGATAATTTCAGTATGAAATTCTATAAATAGCATTATTATTCCAATGTTTTCTGGATAAATATTTATTCCATACATTTTGCTAAATTATGTTAAATGCTTAATTTTGGTATTTAAAAAATGTTCTGTTTATAAACTAGGCGTTAACTTTAATAACCATTCTTCTATCTGCCTAATCTTCTCAGAATTTGAACTCTATGATGCATTAAACAATAATTATCTGTGTCAAATATTGTTAGGCCATCTAAATCAAATTTTCTGCAACTTTTCTTATGGATTTTCTTCTATCTATATGCAAATCAAGAACCACATTTCGAAAAATCCAACATAGTGTATTTTCCAGAACATCAAAACTTAAAATATTCTGTATTCCAACTAAAATTATTTTAATAAAATAAGCAGACGATGATGGTTGAAGGTGTCGCTACTTACTTTTAATCATATATTCTAATACGAGCAAATCGTGTGTGTGTGTGGTTATATATATATATATATATATATATATATATATATATATATATGCAAATTTCATCTTAAAAACGGCTCTCACGATTTTGATGAAATTTTGTATCCTACCGCTTTGGGGCACCAGAAAACTATTGGGCTACGTCACATGCTCGAGAAAATTCGATTAGTGGGTCATTTCGGGTCATCCTGGGTCAGGGTCAAGCTAATTGTATCTAAAAAACGGTTCAAACAATTTTGACTAAATTTTATATCCTACCATTTTCGGGCAAGAGAAGACTATTGGGCTAGGTCACATGTCCAAGAAAATTCGATTAGTGGGTCATTTTTGGGTCACTGTGGGTCAAGCTAATTTTATCTAAAAAACGGCTCAAACTATTTAGACTAAATTTTGCATCCTATGGTTTTCGGGCACAAGAAGACTGTTGGGCTAGGTCACATGTTCGAGAAAATTCGATTAGTGGGTCATTTTGGTCATGGGTCATTATGGGTCAAGCTATTTTATCTTAAAAACGCCTCAGAGGATTTGAACTAAATTTAGTATCCTACAGTTTTAGGGAACGAGAAGACTGTTGGGCTAGGTCACATGCTCGAGAAAATCCTATTAGTGGGTCATTTTTGGGTCACTGTGGGTCAAGCTAATTTTATCTAAAAAACGGCTCAGACTATTTTGACTAAATTTTATATCCTACGGGTTTCGGGCACGAGAAGACAATTGGGATTGGTCACATGTTCGAGAAAATTTGATTAGTGGGTCATTTTGGTCATGGGTCATGATATTTGAACTCAAAGCTAATTTTGACCGAGCATAGCTCGGTCTTCCCTGCTCGTACGAAATAATATGATACATTCTGTTTTTGTATTCATAACAAGTGGTTTCGTTTAAAGCCTCACAAGTGCCCGATCACTTTTGTGACATTTTTAGGGTTCCGTATTTAAAAAGTAAAAACGGAACCATTATAAGATCACACGTGTGTCTGTCTGCCCATCTGTCACAGCTGCTTTTCTCGAAAACTAAGGGAACGTAGAAAGTTCACACTTGGCAGAGTAATAAAGACCCACGTATTTATAGATTCACAAATATTTTTAGGAAAAATTTAGGGGCTAATTAGTTTACTTGAAAAGAAAAAGATTGTATATCGTGTGAGGTATATTTCGAAAGATCTCGTAACACCGAAATGAAAAATATATTTGTTTTAATTTTAGGTATTATATTTTCAAAGATATCGGCGAAAATGTACTGGGAAAATACGACCCCTCCCCCCTTATTTCCGAATCTACTGAAAGTAAAATTGTGAAAATTTAGGGATAGTATGAGTTTGTTTAAATCTTACAGGAAAACAATAGAGATTATCCTAGATCACATAATTTTTGAGAAATCGCATTTTTCGGTTACACACAAACTTTACTTTTCGGGCGCTCAGCGGGGGAGTTGAGGGGCGCTCGAGGTACCTCTCGATGCGGAGTCATCCAAGGATGGTTGATAATGATTTTCGAAAACATTTGTCAGTAATTAGCCAAGATATTTATTAAAACCTATCTAGAAAAACGCGTTACGGACCAAGGTGGCGTTGGAACTTTTCAACCTCCTTTCGAAGCTCGCTTGGCACAGTGCCAAGTTTAAACTTTGTACGAGGTCTTTGTTTAGGTAGGGCGAATCATAGTGATAAATAGTCAACGTTTTTCATCCCAATATCCATCTATACTTTGCTAGTATATATAGCAATACCCAACCCTACGTTGTATAGTTGTTTGCAAATTCTTATTATTCTTTTAACAACGATTTTTTGTAATATTGCAGTTGGTAATTAATGAATTTATTGTCCGGTATCCTTTGTACGCGAGTAAAACTAGCACTTGACCAATTATTTTATGCCCTTTTCCTATAAATTAGTATTTTAAAGTATCAAATTTCTTTCTGATCCCGAAAAAATACATATCACATACAGAGGAAAGTGTGAATGATTTATTACAACAGCAGAAATCGTTTTAAATTCTTTTTATAATTTTTAATCATTCGATAAATATGGATTCTGGAGTGTCCGAGTACGTTTTTAGCTATTGTATATTAGCAGGTGAATACCTGATTCTTCATTTGAGCGACTTCTGTATTTTATTTTTGTAGGTGCATAAGCAGAGAATATCTCTTCACAGATATATACAGGGTGTCCCAAAAACATTGACCTTGACTTTTATTCCTTAAATATTGATCATAGACATATATTATAAATTACAAAGTCACGTAAGAAAAGGCACGGAATTTTAAGAAATCGATTATTATTCAGGGAATTAAATTTGAAGAAATACAAAATTTAAATTTTTATACAGCCCCCGTACAAAAAACTTCACAATGAGTAAAATGTGCCCATACATGTACAAAATTTCAGCATTTTATCATAAAAAGTCGCAGAGATATGAAAATACATAAATGCTGACTTAAACCACTTTCCGATACCAGGATGTGAGTTCGTAAAGGGGAAAATCATGTCAGATGAGCGTGTTTCAGGGGTCGTATACAAATTACGAAAGAAAACAATGATTGCATAAATAAATAATAATTGTGATGATGTAGTTATGATTAACCCCAACTTATTTAAGTGTATCTCTGCGACTTTTTATGATAAAATGCTGAAATTTTGTACATGACCTACCTAGGAAGATTCCTATCTATTTAAGGACTTATCTATTTGAGGAATAAAAGTCGAGGTCAATGTTTTTGGGACACCCTGTATAATTGAGAAATGAAAAAATATTTATTTTGCTTTCTCACACAAGCTTTTGAATTTATCATCAGCGGACGTGGAGCCCCTAGGAAATACGCACGGAACTTTTAGGTCTTCGTGGAGCATAGGATATGGAAACTGCTGTTTTAAAGAAATATAATGCACAATGATTCGGCCTGAATAGAAAATGCCAAAAAGAGGACAGAAAAAGCTTTTTTTATTATTATTTTGCTTTGATTTTTCAAGACAATATTTCATTGCAAACAAAAGTTAATTTTCAGACCATAGTTAACAATTCAGTGTTGTTGTTTTTTTTTTTTTTTTAATTCATGAAATAGCTAATTGCAGTTAGATATTTATTTATTACCTTGGTTTGCTTTTAATTCTAAAATTTTCATACACATATTTTAAATAATTTCAAAACTTAAATCATATTATTATTTTATTTATTAAACCTCTTTTTCTGTAATGATAAACCAAGAATAGTATTTTAATTTGTTAAGACGATTGATAATTTAATGTCAATAATAAACAACACTGTATTGCAAAAATTAGTAAAGGATTATCAAATTAATTATTAAATTATCACCATATTATCAGAGAATTACCACCATGTTGTCAAAATATTTTATCACCCGATGAAGATTACTTTTTAAACAGTTTTAGAATACGTCTTTCTAATAAACTTTTTGTGTTTCCTGTGGTCACTTAGTATACACACACCTTGGTGAAAATGCATTACGCTATCAAAAGTGTTTTGGTTGTATATTTATAGAATGATTTTGAATCTCGTAAGTATCTAGATTTATCAAGCATAAAAATAAATTGATTATTATTTTTTTTTTAACACAATTTTCAAATTGGTAAAGTAATCATACAAGTTGTAAATTTCCAACTGGACGAAAAATGTCCGGGCCAGGATTCGAACCTGGGATCGCTTGGCTGAAGCCGCCACGCTCTACCACTGAGCTATCCCGGTTGAATCTGGAGGGCATAATTCATCCAGTTAACCTTATTGATCAAAGCATCTGGTCTGATATTTTAATCAGCTCAACAGAAAAGATCGCAGGTAATGGAACTCCAGTAAACGCTGGATACGTGAATACACTAGATTATTTTTTTAACATTGTGTTAAAATATTTTTTTATTGTTTTAATTTTAATTTTTTAATTGTGTTAAAAAAATAATCTAGTGTATTCACGTATCCAGCGTTTACTGGAGTTCCATTATCTGCGATCTTTTCTGTTGAGCTGATTAAAATATCAGACCAGATGCTTTGAACAATAAGGTTAACTGGATGAATTATGCCCTCCAGATTCAACCGGGATAGCTCAGTGGTAGAGCGTGGCGGCTTCAGCCAAGCGATCCCAGGTTCGAATCCTGGCCCGGACATTTTTCGTCCAGTTGGAAATTTACAACTTGTATAAAAATAAATAGTTTACAAATAAGCTTTGGAGCTGCATAATAATTAGTAATAAAAAGTTTTTTTTTTTTTAATGTTCCACTTATTTATGTATTTTTAAACTTTTAAGAGTTCTGAGCATGCGCAATGAGCATTTCAATGTGCTTTTCTTTTGCTAAATGGAATGAGAAACCAGTTTTGATCGGGTTTCATTTCAGAGGAATGTTGAATGAAGATATGGTGGCCGACGCTTTTTCAAAGAACCTCACGTTTTCAGCATATTGGCGCGAGTGCAATGGTTGGCGTGGTGCTGAATTCAACGCTGCGTACAGAATATGTAAACCTTCTTGTTTGTGACGTCATATGTATAGCAAACAGCAACCCTATTCTTTTGCTGTTGTGAAAGGAAAATAGAGTGTTTTGTTTTTTCCCGAAATGTTATCAAGCGGAGAATATAGTATGAGGAAATGTTATTTTACCATGGTTAAATGCTTTCAATTTCAGAATGCATTTCACATTCAAGTTCAGATCAAAACAAAAAAAAAACATGGACAACGACTGATGATAGAGCTGGTTGCACTTTCTCTCTTTCGCCAATTCGCCAAGCTGGTGCTGAAAACGTGAGGCTTTCTGAAAAAGCGTAGCTGACAGGTCTAAGTTACCAGAAAGAGGAATTCTGGTTCTCTGAGTCCGTCGGTTCGAACTACCCCGCTCCTGGCATAAGATATTTCTCTGATACTGTCAATGTTCTGATACCTCAGTTCAATAATATAAATTTTATTTTATTTCAACAGGACGAGACAATTGATCGATAAGGCATGGTATACTAAGAATCTCTATGTAATCTAAGTAATCTCTTCCAAATAATAATGGAAAATTATCTTCTTTAATGAAATACAATTTAAGTTTTTTAGTTTTATCTTCATAAGAAAAATTTACCTTTACCTACCCAACAGGTGTAAAAATTTCACCAGTTGCAATTCTTAGCTGAACATCTGGTGAAAAAACTTTGTAATTTGGAAAAATTTTGCGAAAACGTTTAATAGGCACTGCAGAAATTCAGAACCGGTATCGAACTCCATTTTAGCCTCTGCATTATTTTCAATTAAAACAGATACTTTTATAGGAGTCGTACCTTTATCATGACTTAAAAAATAAAATATCAACTGTATGGAATACATTCATTTGTTTTTGAAAATTAGTATTTTACTTTTACAAAATGTACTCAAATAACGCTTTTTTTCCTAGACTGATTGCAAATAGAATTAACATAACTACATGCATTAGATAAATGTTACGCATTCCCACATCTATAACATTTCAATTTATTTTTATTTACCTCAGAATTTCCCTTATTTACATTATTTGCATGATTGTTGATTGAGTTGATCTTTATGAGAACTAATTTGAAACTTGCTAACTAAAACTTGCCTATGCAAATTTATTTACATTTATACTTTTATGTTTCAATTCAGAAATATAGTCCAGTAGAAATAGCATTTTACCTTACAAAAATTCGGTAGTTCTGATTGTTGGATATGTCGTAAAGGTTGACCCTCTAATAAAAAAAACAAGTTTCCGACCTTCTAAGACATTGTGCGTTTTTCATAATATTGAAAAAACCAATATTTTTCGGCACTTTTTTCGATTTTTCTTAAATAACTCAATTTCAGTACATTTTACAGAAAAAGCACTTTCACCATTTTGTAGAGCATAAAATTCTCTACAACATGCAGTATTCATGTTTGTAAATTGTCAAAATAGGGGATGAGATACGGAGCCGGGAATATAGGGTAAATTTTGCAAAAAGTGCAAAAATCCACAAATGACGTTAGTTTTTGCTTAATAACCTACTTTTAGTGCGTTTTAGAGACAAAAGTGCCATTATAAAGTTTGTAAAGTATGAAGTAGTCTATAAGTTTCATTTATTAGATCATTAAATATCTATAATAGACTATAAAAATCAAGTAATACAATTCATGGTTAAAACAAAAAAATACCGCCTGACAAGTCATTAATTTAAAAACGAGCTTTTATTTTTGATATTGATTAAACGATGCAATTAATTAATTATAGTATGTACAATAATAGGTAACTGTTGAATAGTTGAGAGGGGGGGGGGCGAAGTTAACCAAAAAACCTAGTCGGTAGACATAGGTGCAGGGCCAAGAATTCAAAGTCGAAAGTAAAATTAATAGCTGGGAATAATGTAAAAAAATACTTGAAAGACAAATAAATTATAATTTAGAAATTTTAAAAAGGAAAAGGAGTATCTAAGACCGAAACTAAGGGAGGTGGGAGAAAAAGGTGCATGTGGCCTATACGGGCGCTAGAATGGAATCGATTTTTCTTAAATAACTCAATTTCAGTGCATTTTACAGAAAAAGCATTTTCACCATTTTGTAGAAGATAAAATTCTATACAACATGCAGTATTCTTGTTTGTAAATTGTTCAAATAGGGGGTGTGAGATACGGAGTTGGGAAAATAGGGTTAAATTTGGAAAAAATGCAAAAATCCACAAATGACGTTATTTTTTTTTAATAACCCACTTTTAGTGCATTTTAGAAACAAAACTGTCATAATCAACTTTTTAGAGCATGAGATAGTCTATAGTTTCATTTATTAGATAATTAAATATTGGTAATAGACCTTAAAAATCACAGCAAAAAGATTTTGGGTGAAAACAGGAAAATACCGCCTGACAAGTTATTAATTTAAAAAACGAGCTTTTATTTTTTATATTGAAAACACGATGTGGTTAATTAATTATAGAATGCACAATAAATTAATCAACAAATACATAGTAAATATTATATAGTCGCTTTGTCATATATGTTTCCTTTTTCTGCTGCTTGGCCTTTGGTAATGATACCATCGTCTCAGATACTTCATCGTCCGTCTCTGTACTTGACTCGATTGGTTGTTCTAGGTCATCAAAGTCCTCAAGGTCCAGTATAATGTCAGGAGCGTTGCCACATAGTTGGTTGTGGCACTTCACACAGATAACTGAGCACTTGAAGCCAGCCTTTCTAGAACTGCAATTCGTACTACTTTTTTTTTTTTTTTTTTTTTTTTTGCATTGGCAAGATATGAAATCGAGTAGAGTTTGAGGAGCTGGTCCATTCATCATATGGTGACTGGAATGAGCCCATGACCACCCCACTTCCAGCCGCATTCGAGGGGATCCTTTTCGTTTCCCCAGCCATGTCTGAATGCATGATATTCAGTAGCATCACGAGTAGGTGATAGTCTAGCTAAATTAAATTTAATATTGTTAGCTGCTCTAGCGAAGCTGACATACCGCAATACATTCAAGTTTTGGTTGGGATCACCTCCATACAGGGCAAGAAGTACACCTTCTGTGGCTTCAACAAGTTTGTGCCTCTCTGCATTTGAGTCTTTAAAGATTTGAACTTTTTGGTTCAGGGTTGGGTTCTGAAGAATTCTGCAATATTTCATTTTCCCATGGCTGTAGAGCACAGAAGTGGTGTCACAACCACTTAGTGCATGAAGAAAAAGAATATTTTGTGCAACTTCCTTTTGAAACACTCTTTGGAGTAGAGATTATCAGGCAGTTTCCCTATCCTGGCCCTTTGGAAATAAACATTGTCTGCAGCTAGAGAAGCCACAAGAACAAGAAGGTCCATGTCTTCACCATTGACAATGACAGCATCGTAATCACGGGCTTAGGAAATAGCTGTGTTCACTATTAGCACATCTGCATCTTCAATGGCCTGCGTAGTGATCATTTGGGCTTTTACAAATTCATTTCGAAGCACATAAATGAAAAGTTCTCTATTTTTTTGTCATTCCCCTACAATTTTTCTTGTGGCATCTGTGGAAACATAGTCTCATTGAACTTAACCTCAGCAGAAGTATGAATCTTCAAGCGACGAGCACTTTCTGCACTTTTTATACTTTTTTTTATTATGTTCAGGATAAGTTTCTAATATTTTCTTTATTTTAAAATTTAAAACTGAATTCAAAACATCGGAAAACAATTCTCCTTTATACAGGTTTACATCTTATCAGGTATAATTATTACTAGATGGAACCCGTCAAAATTTGACGGCAAACAACTTGATACTACCATAAAAATAAAATTTATAGTAGCTTTAACTTGACAAATTTCATAGTAGGGAGCACAATATGATTAAGCGGTCACAGACCTTTCCATCAATATATCACATGAAGGGTGTGTGCAAAATTTAGAAAGTACCCCTTCGGGGGGGGCAAAGTGGGGAGATGGACACCGGAGATGCATAATATGATTAAGTGGTCACAGACCTTTCCAATGATATATAACATGAGGGTTGTGTGCAAAATTTAGAAAGTAAGGGGGGAGGGAGGGCGGGGGCAAAGTGGGGACATGGACATCGGAGATGCATAATATGATTAAGCAGTCACGGATCTTTCCAACAATATATAAGATGAGGGGTGTCAACAAAATTTAGAAAGTATCCCTTGGGGGGGGGGGGGGGGCAAAGTGGGGAGATGGACATCGGAGATGCATAATATGATTAAGTGGTTACAGACCTTTCCAATGATATATAACATGAGGGTTGTGTGCAAAATTTAGAAAGTACCCTTTGGGGAGGAGGGGGGCAAAGTGGGGAGATGGACATCTGAGATGCATATGATTAAGCAGTCACAGACCTTTCCAACAGTATATGACATGAGGGGTGTCAACAAAATTTAGGGGGGGGGGGGTAGTGGCGGTTTGGACCCCGGAGATACATAACATGAATAAGTGGTCAAAGACTTTTCCAGCGATATATCACATGAGGAGTGTGTGCAAAATTTAGAAAAGTATCCCACTTGTGGGGTGGTCGGAGTGGGGGGATGGACCCCAGAGATGCATAACATGAAAAAGAGGTCACAGGCGTTTCAACTTGCAACTTTTTTCTTGAAGGCATTTGACAATATTAATTTTTTTTTTTACCTAAGACAATTTAACGATATTCTTAATATTTTTGCACAATTCGTGAAATGTTCATGGAAAAAATCATGAAATTCGCTAATCAATAGTTGATAAATTATAAAATTCAACAATCGATAACGGAAAAATCACGAAATTCATCAAATGGTCTGCACACTGATGCGATGATCAAAAGGGTTTTGAAGTATAGGACAAAATTAGCTTTTGCCAAACAGCGAGTAATACTGAAAATTTGGCAATGGACTTTATTGCCACCACTGGTCAAACATAATAGTCACACTCACCAATTACGATGATTGAATGGAAAAAGATTTTTTTTCTCTGCTGTCGCTCGACAAATTTCGAAACCATTTGACGAATTTCACGATTTTTTCCCCGAAATTGACGGATTGTGATTTTTTTTCTCGAAGCCATTCGACGATATTCGAAAACTTTCCCCCCCAAAACCAGTTGATGAATTTTGCGATTTTTCCACTGTCGATTAATGAATTTTGCAATTTTTCCACTATCGATTGACAAATTTAGCAATTTATCGACTATCGATTAACGAATTTCACGATTTTTTCCATGAACGAACAAATTGCGCACTTTCTTCCCGCTAATGTTTGACACATTTCGCCCTTTACAATTCAGCCAATGAGTTGAACGTTCTTTCTTTCCAGAAATGTCAGGAATGAAACAATTATTCTTTAGGATGAATTCCCTTCGTTCGATGCAGCAACGGACGTCACAGACTTTTTAGGGCACCTGCAGACTAAAAACATCTAACCAATCTTCGCGGGCGAAAAAATCACAGATTTCGTCAAATGATTGAGGAAAAAACACTAAATTCATCAAAGGATCATGGGAAAACATGACTTTCGTTAAAAGACCACAGAAAAAACGTGAATTATGCAAAAGGATCGCGAAAGATAAGCAAATTTGTTCAAAGAATCGCAAAAAAGGAAATTTCACCAAAAAATCACGCTTTTTTACTAAATTTCGTCTAAAAATTGCAGAATAAAATGTATTTTATCAAAGAATCGCTGGAAAATGCGAATTTCGTTAAGGATCGCGAGAAAAATGCGAAATTCTTCAAAGGATCGCTGAAAAAACATGAATTTCGTCAAAGAATTTCTGAAAAAACATGAATCTCGCCCAATAACAGAAAAATCATGGTTCATAATCATTATATCATACATTATCGAAAAAGGAAATTTCACCAAAAAATCACGCTTTTTTACTAAATTTCATCTAAAAATTGCAGAATAAAATGTATTTTATAAAAGAATCGCTGGGAAACGCGAATTTCTTCAAAGGATCGCTGAAAAAACGCCAATTTCGTCAAAGGATTGCTGAAAAAACATGAATCTCCTCAAAAGGAAGCAGAGAAAGTGCGAATATCGTCAAAGGATCACAGAAAAACGCAAATTTCGTCAAAGGATAGCGGAAAAAACATGTATTTCGTCAAAGGATTGCAGTTAAAACATGAATTTCGTCAAATGATTGCTGAAAAAACACAAATTACGTCATAGGATCGCTGAAAAAATCATTAATTTCATCCATCGGCACATAAATATCATGAATTTCGTCTATCGGGGACATAAAAATCCTTAATTTTGTCGGTCGGGTAGAGAAATTTTTTTTTTCATCAATCGGCTGTGTAAAAATCATGAGTTTCATTTATCAATCACCTAAAATACACAAAATTCTTCATACGGGCACATAAGAATCAAGAAATCAATTGATCAGGCACGTACAAATCATTAATTTCCTCTATCGGCACATAAAAATCATGAATTTTGTCTATCGGGTGCATAAAAATATTTAATTTCATAATCTTTTACCAAATTTCGTCTAAAAATTGCAGAATAAAATGTATTTTATAAAAGAATCACTGGGAAACGCGAATTTCATAAACGATCATGAGAAAAATGCGAATTTCTTCAAAGGATCGCTGAAAAAACACGAATTTCTTCAAAGGATCGCTGAAAAAACACAACTTTTGTCAAAGGATTGCTGAAAAAACATGAATCTCGTTAATAGGCAGCAGGGAAAGTGCGAAGATCGTCAAAGGATCACGAAAAAAGCAAGTTTCATCAAAGGACCACAGAAAAACACAAATTTCGTCAAAAGATAGCAGAAAAACGCGAATTTCGTCAAATGATTGCTGAAAAAACACAAATTACGTCGTAGGATTGCTGAAAAAATCATTAATTTCATCCATCGGCACATAAATATCATGAATTTTGTCTAACGGGTGCAGAATTTTTTTTTCATCAATCGGGTGTGTAAAAATCATGAGTTTCATTTATCGGTCACCTAAAATTCACAAAATTCTTCAAACGGGCGAATTAAGAAATTAGTTGATCGGGCACGTAAAAATTATTAATTTCCTCTATCAGCACATAAAAATCATGAATTTGGCAATCGGGTGCATAAAAATACTTAATTTCGTCGGTCGAGTGCAGAAAAAAAAATCGTCAATCGAGTGTGTAAAAATCATGAGTTTCATTTATCAGGCATGTAAAAATCATGAAATTCTTAAATCGGGTGCATAAAAATCATGAATTTTGTAGGACGGGCACGTAAAAATCACAAATTCATCAAGTGGGTGAGTGAAATCACGAATTAGTCAAGTGGGCACATAAAAATCACGAATTTCTTCAATCGAGTGCATAAAAATCGTAAATTTTGTCCCTCAGATGCAGAAAAATCATTAATTTCATCGATCGGGTGAGGAAAAATCCTGAATTTTGTCAAACAGATGCAGAAAAAACACAAAAGGAAAAAAGAAAATCAGAAAATCCTGTATTTGGCCAGTTTTTTTCATAATTTTAATCGCTAGTTTTCCAAGTTTTATCGCCGAGTGTTTATTTTCACCTTTAGTTGGCAATAAAGTCAATCGCCAATTTTCAGTATTGCTCGCTGATAGGCAAGTGCTAATTTTATCCTGACAAAATGGTTATCGTATCAATGGATGGAAAAGGAAAAATGTGTAGTGTATATAAATGAATTCTGCATTGACTGTCACCTTGTATAATGACAATTGTGTACAATTTATCGCGTTTGATGGAGTTTTTAAGTTTCAAGTTTAGATTATTATATTATTAGGTAGTTTTTCATTTTATCTTTATTTTATTTTATTGAATCATTGAAGGTAAAACAGATATCTATTTCTGTGTTCATGATTGAGTTCTTTAGATATGTTTTGATTCTTCGTATACTGTCAAAAAATTTCTAAAAAAAATATTAACTATTGGTACAATACATAAAGGTTGGTAATCAAATGACAAGGAGCTGGATTCCACAATAGAGATCCAGAGGACTTAACGAAAGTGTCAAGTTATCTCACATTTTGGCAGACAAATTAGATCAAGGCAACACCCTTGAATTATGAACTGGCATCAAAGGATATCCTTATACTACGACAAAAATAATTTTTTTTCTGTGTACAGTTCCTGATCTGTGAACATTATGCTACAAAATACTAAGAGTCTGTATTTTCCCTCTGGACATTCTCAGCGAAAGTAAAATAAACTTTTCTTCATGAGGGTCTGTATTTTGCCGCTAGACTTTCTCAAGCGAAAGTAAAATAAACTTTTCTTCATGAGGGTCTGTATTTTCCCTCTGAACTTTCTCAAGCGAAAGTAAAATAAACTTTTCTTCATGATGCAAGAACCCTTCTATATCTCTAGAGCAGGATCTAGCCGAGTAAAGTACTACTTGTGGGAGTGGTGCGACTACGTGGACTTTCGAGAGGGAGGGGGTTCTACAGTTGAAATTTTCCACGTTGTACGTGGACTTTCAACTGATTTGCATTCGGAGGAAGAAGATGGTGGAAAGGATACACCGCCTTTTGGCTTTTGTGTTACACTCTTCGAAACGTGTGTTATTGTTTTTTTAAATTCTATAATTAATTAGTAATTACTGTGTTGTCTTTTATATACATGTTTATGCATTTTTATATATATAATTATTTACATATCAAGAGCGGTACAATGGTTGATAGCAAGTTAGCTAACAAGGTGATAGACAGTTTTATGAGCGCTGTCTGGCGAAGAAAAGTACACTGGAGCCAGGCTGTGAAGCTTTTATGACTTTAAATTTACGATGAGTGTCAATCACACTTCGTGTGTGGTACCGGGCGTTCGAAGTTAGAAAACTCAGACCAGACACATTGGTGCCTGGTTAATTTTAGGGGGCCAGACAGCGTGTGATCATTGGCTGGTCAGTTCGCCTATGAGCGACGAAGTTAGGTGTGGTCATTGACACATTGGGCCATTTAGGCACAAGGTTGATAAATAGTCAAGTAGAGGGGAGGGGCCACCCCCAACGAAAAAGAAAGCCAGATCTTAGAGAAGAAGGCAGTCGATGAAAAAAAGTTGAAAGTGTGCGGTCGAAAAAGAAGTAGTTGAAAAAAAAATATTATGAGAGAGTGCTGCAAATTAGTTACTGAAAGAAGATACCACCGGGCTTGTAAATGAGGGTATGCCCATAAGGAGTCACTCTCCCCAGCCTGCATCAGGGTCCAACCTGGGACCCGGGAATTCCCCATAAGGAATTGAGTCGATCTGTAACGACTCAGGTATGAGATTTTATATTATAATTACCAACCCTCTTCTGTTTGTACCGCTCGAATTGAATTATAATTTTTGTTCGGCAGGAGAACTTGTTCATATAAAGATTAAAAATGTGTAAGGCTTAATTTTAATTGTGAGAACGAATCATTTGGTAAATGATATATTTTTTAATGAATAAATTAAATTGTAGAAAGAGGATTGATATATACATATCCTTACTAAATCTCTGATATGTTTATTTTAAAAAGGATTGATTTATATCTCCTTATTATGTTTTTTTTATATGTTTTTATTGTGTTTAATGTAAATAAAGTAATTGTTTTTAGTTTTAAAAAAAATGTTGTCTTAATTTAATGGTTGCATAATTAATTCTTTTAACCTAAATATTTCTCTAGAATTTTCTTAACTTAAATCTTGGAATGTTTTTATTTAAAATTATCTTTAGGGTTGTTTTGGGTAATTATTTTATGGAACTCTATACATTCCATTCCCAAAATCTAACTGCCATATATTAGATACTCTACACACAACGCAACAATTAATTTTCTTTAATAATAATTCTCTAGTATCTAATTAGGTAACGATCACGGAGTCTTCTGTAATCAGAAGCCCCTATAGATAATTAATGAGTAATGGTAAAGGTGCACCCCACACCTTATTTTCTTTATGTGTAGTGATAGTCTTTTATTGACAGTGGTAACCGGTCTTTAGTAGGAGCTGTCTGCAAATCACCAGCATATATTGTTAGCAAAATTATTTAGTGCACATAATATAATTGTAAAGCATGCTTTATATACATTCTGATGTATTTTATTAGTTGAAATTTGTTACATTTTTCGAAATGATTGTTGAATTTTGTCATCTTTTTTCCCGCAACCAATCAATAAATTTCATGATGTTTTATTGGTGATTGGTTGCGGGAAAGTATTGTGAAATTCAACAATCATTCAAGAAAATGTAACAAAATTCTACTAACAACAGGAGCCTCTAAACAAACCAGTTCAAAATATGCAATCATATACATTAGATGCTGTACCATCTGTCCATTTACATATTAAAATGTGTACTAAATGATATAAAACATTTTAAAAACTGAAATTTTACACTTACATCTTAATTGTAAGTTTCATTGTTTACATGAGTGGATTTTAAGGAGTCTACTGCATATATATACACATATACTAAAATTATCTATCTAAATCCATTTGAATCATTGAAAGTTTTGTTAAGATTTGATCGTATTTCAATCTTTAGAACGCTTTTCTATTACCCGACATAATACCAATAAATTGTCATACTAAAGTTCCAAAACCTTTAAAAAAATTGTCAACAAACCAAAAAATTCCATTCAAAACACATCCATACACACTATCATAACAAAATCATCAAAATGCACAGGTGGTAAAGCTGTTTAGAAGCTCCTGTTGTTAGTAGAATTTTGTTACAATTTCCCGAATGATTGTTGAATTTTGTGATCTTTTTCCCGCAACCAATAAATAAATTTCACGATGTTTTATTGTGATTAAACTATGAATTTTGTTATTTTTTTACATATAAACACAATTGCCGACTCAGCAAGTTTCTGGATTTGTCCATGTTAGTGAAACTTTTTTTTTTTTTCATGCAACTACTGGTCAAATTTTTAATCAATTTTTACAGCCGAATGCAACTATTAAAACATCTGTAGTATTATATTCAAAAAGGTAAATTTCAGCTTTATAAATCCTAATAAAAACTCGACCATTACTTTTTGGTTTAAGAAATTTAAAGTAGCAAAATATACATACGACATATCCAAAGAATTCAATCATGAACACAGAAATACATATGTGTTTCTATGTTCATGAGCTCAATATAACAAAATAAATAAAGATAAAATGAAAAAATACCTAATATTTATAGTAATCCAAACTTTGAAACATGTTGCTTACGCAGACTCCCGACTAAAGATCTCTAGAGACAGGAAATGCCCTCACCTCATTGGCTGAAACAAATCTGTCTGTAGAGAGTAAAAGCCTCTAGCTGATTGGCGGAATGCTCGCGCACGCGTATAAAAGTCATATTTGCAAATGAATACAAACACGACAAATCAAATCTTCATTGTGCGCCATCTTCTCCTTCCATTCTAGCGTCCGGGCCACATGCTCCTTTTGCTCCCACCTCCCTTAGTTTCGGCCTTAGATAGTCCTTTTCCTTTTTTAAAATTTCTAAATTATAACTTATTTATCTTTCAAGTATTTTTTTACATTATTCCCAGCTATTAATTTTACTTTCGACTTTGAATTCTTGGCCCTGCACCTATGTCTACCGACTAGGTTTTTTGGTTAACTTCACTCCCCCCCCTCCCCCCGCAACTATTCAACAGTTACCTATTATTGTACATACTATAATTAATTAATTGCAATTTTTAATCAATATCAAAAATAAAAGCTCGTTTTTAAATTAATGACTTGTCAGGCGGTATTTTTTTTGTTTTAACCATAAATTGTATTATTTTGATTTTTAAAGTCTATTATAGATATTTAATGATCTAATAAATGAAACTTATAGACTACTTCATGCTTTACAAACTTTATAATGGGACTTTTGTCTCTAAAACGCACTAAAAGTAGGTTATTAAGCAAAAACTAACGTCATTTGTGGATTTTTGCACTTTTTGCAAATTTTACCCTATATTCCCGGCTCCGTATCTCACACCCTATTTTGACAATTTACAAACATGAATACTGCATGTTGTAGAGAATTTTATGCTCTACAAAATGGTGAACGTGCTTTTTTCTGTAAAATGCACTGAAATTGAGTTATTTAAGAAAAATCGAAAAAAGTGCCGAAAAATATTGGTTTTTTCAATATTGTGAAAAACGCACAAGGTCTAGAAGGTCGAAAACTTGTTTTTTTTTATTAGAGGGTCAACCTTTACAACATATTCAAAAATCAGAACTACCCGAATTTTTGCAAGGCAAGGCCTTTTTACGCTATTTCTACTGGACTAATATCATTTTCAGCATTTTGTAAAGCCACGAATTTTTCAGCAGCTTTATAAAAATATAAATCATCAAGCTGAGTAATTAATTTACTCTGAATATTTTCATTTTTTAAACCTCTAAGAAACTGTTCTAATAAATTCTCATTTAATGTATCACCAGAAAATGTACAATAAGTTGTCAATTTTTCTAATCTAGCAGAAAAATCTTCAATTGATTCATTTTCGTTTAGTTAACATTTACTAAATTTAATTCTTTCACAAATTTTGTTGTTTCAGCAGAAGATCAACAATTTCTTCATATTTCAATTATTCAGAAGATTTAGAAAACAATAAGTCACATAATAAATTATATAACTTTGGTCCCATGTAAGAAATAATGCCAGGAACCTTCTGTTCTTCTTTAATATAAGATAGTGTGAAAGCTTCTTTGAGCCTTTTAACATATGCTGCGAACGTTTCAATGGAATCATCGAACTCTTTAAAGTTCGAAAACATTACAGCTCTTTATTAGACTCAGAAAAGAAAAAAAAATGTACACTTACCTCCGCCGTAGATGACGAGCTTTGTACAGAAAATCAAATGCATTTACTCCATCATTTTAATAGAATGTATCATGACATAAATAAATCAAAATAGAACGATAGTAGAGCCATTTTGTTTGGCTTATCACTTCTTTTTTAAATAATTCTGGTGATAAAACATATCGTTTTTCCATCTTCACCAATTTTATATATTTTGAAGATTAATTAATTAAAATAATCATATAGTTGAATGAGGAGCACGAGTAGGTCATGTTAATTAAGAGGTTTAATGACACAGGACATCAACATACAACGTTCATATTACAATCATAGCAGTCTGAGACTATTTACAGCTATAAGAAAAATAGTTCTATTCAGCAGATGACAGAATAAACATACTTATAAATTTTAGTGCTGTCATCTACAGACTATTAACTGAAATACAAATGCTACACATAGTTTTTGAGAAAATCGCATTTTTTTAATACACAAATTTTACTTTGCGGGCGTTGAGCGGGGGAGTTGAAGGGCGCTCGAGATACCGATCGATGAGGAGTTATTCAAGAATTGTTGATTATGATTTTCGAAAACATTTGTCGGTAATTAGCAGAGATATTAATTAAAACCTATCTAGAAAAACGGGGGACGGACCAAGGCGGCGTTGCAACTTGGCGATCTCCTTTCGAAGCGCGCTTGGCGCAATGTCAAGTTTAAACTTTGAACAAGGCTTTTGTTTTAGGTAAGGAGAATCATACTGATAAATAGTCAATGTTTTTCATTCCAATTGAATTCAATTATTGAAGGCAATTGTCGAAAAGTAATTCATAAAAATTTATTGTATGAAACCCATTGTACACGAGTAAAACTCGCACTTGACCGATTATTCTGCACCACATAGACCTTGCACCATTGTGATCTATAAAACTTATAACTGCAGATAGAATGAAAGGGCATTCATTGAATTACGTCTGTTTGAAAAATCGATTGGAAGAGATGTTTCATGAAAACCTTATTAAAAACAAGCAAAAAAAAAAAAAAATGGTGCGGGGGAAAAGTAAAAATTTGCTAACATGCGTAATATAAAATTTTAAAGAAATGTGCAAGATGAAAAGTGTTTAAGATTGAAAAACGGTGTAATTTGATGCAAAACGCATAACATTTTATAATTTAAGAATTTATCTTCGTGAATCGTCTTGTTACTTCTAAAATGAACGGTTATTGTACATTTGGCTGGTCCTTGATTTTCATTTTATGCATTAATAAATCCTTTTTTAAAATGCTGGCTAACAGTTGTTGCAACAACGAGCGAAATTTGAATTACAAAAGTCACCAATATATAACTTTATTTATGATCTCAACAGATTAAAAGAAATGTTTCTTCCAGATTTTTAACACTTTCTAATACTAGAAAGTTGTGTAATGTTTACGATATTTTTTACATATAAATCAAAACTTTTGAAAATATTGACTCACAAAGTGAGTCAAAATTGATTTCAAAACTCAACTATGTATAATTCAATTTATGGTCTCAACAGATAAAAACAAAATTTGCTTTCTACTTTTTAACACTTTCTAGAACTATTAGAAATTATGTATGGCTTTATTTTACATATAAATCAGTCTTTCTTTTTTAATGTTGACTAACACATTTTGCTCAGTGAGTCAAATTTGATTTACAAAAGTCACCAATATACAACTTAATTTACCATCTCAAGAGATTAAAATAAAAAGTTTCTTCCAGATTTTTAATACTATCCAATATGACTAGAAAGTTGTGTGATGTTTATAATACTTTTTACATGAAAATCAAAACTTTTGAAATATGATTTCAACAGATAAACACAAAATTTTTCTTCTGTTTTTTAACACTTTGTAGTGCCATTAGAAAGTAGTGTCTATGATTTTACATATAAATCAGTCCTTTTTAAAAATGTTGACTCGCACATTTTGCTTCAAAAATAATATATATATATTTAAATGTCATTTAAATACTACTAAAAAAACACCCAAATTCTCACTAATTTTATTTCATAATTCTTCAAAGAATACGTTTACGTACATCTTGTAGCAAAAATAAATTTAATAGCATCTGCGCCTTTGGTTGATAATGCATTTTTTGTGTGTTAGCTCATTATTTTTCATTTAAAAAACTCCTGATTTTAAAGATAAAATATTTTTGTAAACACACTTAAATGTTTTAAACATAACAGCATTTTTTTTTTTTTAATTATCTCTTATGTACCTTATTTATCATTCATAAATTATTTGGAGATGATTTGTTGATTAGATATTGAAATACGAATTTATTTATGACGCACTACCTTTGAAAATCGAACAGTCAAACATGTCAACTCATGGCAATTTTTCAAATTTTTGATAATTTAAAAAAAAAAACTAATTTACCTAGGAGCAAAATACATAACATTTAACATTTTGCATGTGATATTTTACTGGTGATTATATCTTAGTAGTAAGATTGAACCCACCGAGTTTCAGTGAAATCTGTGATGGTGGGTTAACTATTGAATTATTACTGCCTGATTTGATGTGGAATGGCCTTTCATCTATATGTTAGAAAGTGTTAAAAAAAGGGGGAAGTACAAAATACATAACATTTAACATTTTGCATGTGATATTTTACTGGTGATTATATCTTAGTAGTAAGATTGAACCCACCGAGTTTCAGTGAAATCCGTGATGGTGGGTTAACTATTGAATTATTACTGCCTGATTTGATGTGGAATGGCCTTTCATCTATATGTTAGAAAGTGTTAAAAAAACGGGGAAGTACAAAATACATAACATTTAACATTTTGCATGTGATATTTTACTGGTGATTATATCTTAGTAGTAAGATTGAACCCACCGAGTTTCAGTGAAATCTGTGATGGTGGGTTAACTATTGAATTATTACTGCCTGATTTGATGTGGAATGGCCTTTCATCTATATGTTAGAAAGTGTTAAAAAAAGGGGGAAGTACAAAATACATAACATTTAACATTTTGCATGTGATATTTTACTGGTGATTATATCTTAGTAGTAAGATTGAACCCACCGAGTTTCAGTGAAATCTGTGATGGTGGGTTAACTATTGAATTATTACTGCCTGATTTGATGTGGAATGGCCTTTCATCTATATGTTAGAAAGTGTTAAAAAAAAGGGGGAAGTACAAAATACATAACATTTAACATTTTGCATGTGATATTTTACTGGTGATTATATCTTAGTAGTAAGATTGAACCCACCGAGTTTCAGTGAAATCTGTGATGGTGGGTTAACTATTGAATTATTACTGCCTGATTTGATGTGGAATGGCCTTTCATCTATATGTTAGAAAGTGTTAAAAAAAGGGGGAAGTACAAAATACATAACATTTAACATTTTGCATGTGATATTTTACTGATGATTATATCTTAGTAGTAAGATTGAACCCACCGAGTTTCAGTGAAATCTGTGATGGTGGGTTAACTATTGAATTATTACTGCCTGATTTGATGTGGAATGGCCTTTCATCTATATGTTAGAAAGTGTTAAAAAAAGGGGGAAGTACAAAATACATAACATTTAACATTTTGCATGTGATATTTTACTGGTGATTATATCTTAGTAGTAAGATTGAACCCACCGAGTTTCAGTGAAATCTGTGATGGTGGGTTAACTATTGAATTATTACTGCCTGATTTGATGTGGAATGGCCTTTCATCTATATGTTAGAAAGTGTTAAAAAAAGGGGGAAGTACGCAAGTACGCCAGGTGCATGCATTTCTTCAAAGGGTACGCGATCCATAAAAGTTTGGGGACCACTGTCGTAGTGGAATGAGTAAAAATGCAACAAAGCGTGCCATCAAATAAAAATTACTTATACCTGCTTATAAACACGTTGAATTTTCGGTACCAATGAAATATAAAAGAAAGATAGTTTTTAGAATGCTTTCAACAATTGATTTCCATAAAAGGAAATCAAAACCACTTACCCTTTAGAATGTACATACGCTTTCTTGAAATTTGATAAGATAAAATCAATGTCTGTCGCTTTGATAACTTAACGGTTTTATCATGTTTTAAAATACTATTCTGGGAAGTAAAATATGCAGATAAAACATTTTCGACAGGATTGCCTGGGAACAGGTGTTAAGCAAGTGATTTGCGCTATCTGAAAATCGAACCTGTAAGAAGTTCAAAAAACGTTTGCTTGAATAGACCAAGACAACTGTAACACTGTTAAAACAAGATTTTAAAAATATATAGCCCACCTAGCATTAACTAATAATTTATTTTGTACAAATACTTCCGTACAAACTTCATAACAGTCATTAAAATGGCTGAATAAGTTTTCTTGCACTTCTGATTGGTTGCATAAGTAAATATATGAAATATACTATTTTAAGATACCGTACTTAAGATTAACACGTTAGATGTCGAATGACCACTCACAGCTGGTACACTGAACTATTCGCGGACTATTCGCTCAAAATAAAGAATGTCAATGACAACTGCACTGAAAAAAAAAAAAAAAAAATGTTGATTTTACAATATAATACTGGCACCCAAGCTGCCAGTATTATACCGTAAAATTAACAGTAATAAACAGTAAAATAAGCAGTAATACACTACAGCGCATGCGCGGCAGCAATTTTATGCCTTTGCGTTTAAAAGTAAGTCAGAAAATGTATCAGAAAGTTTCGCGTTGTTGAGCAGATCCTTTTAGAACCACCTTAACCAATTTCCCGTGAAGAAAAGTCTTGAAATATTACTTACTCATTTTGCTCAATCTACATAGAATCGAGCCTATACGAACATCGATTTCAAGGATTTCTTATTTGAAACCAATGGGTTAACCATTATGATAATAGAGGGTTAACATGTTACAGAAAATGAATGCCAGGATGATTTCACTTGAATACGAATGTACTCGTCAAAATGCTGAAAAAAAAAAAAAGACAAGACTCTTTTTTCTGTTTTAATCTTTTAAAGCAATTTTTCATTGATAATTGGTAATGCTATGGTATATCGAATTCATTAAACATTTACAAATATAGTCAGAGCTTAAGATTTATTTTCTTTGTCTGCTATGATTGCTAATAATTTTAATTTGTTAATTCAATTGATAATGCGACATTTTATGAGCAACATTAAGTATCATTGTTCTTAAATAATTTAATAAAAGATTATGAAGGTCACTATCACATTATTACTGTATTATCACACGATTATTACTGTATCATCAAACTATTTTGTTGCCTGTTGGCTATTATTTTTAAATATTTTTATAATGCGTTTTTTTTCTTTAAAAAAAAAAAAAAAAAAAAAAAAAAAAAAAAAAAAAAAAAAAAAACTTCATAAAAAAAAATATATATATTTTTAGTAGAGTCAACTGTTACATATACCACCCAAAAAATGGATTACGCAATCAAAATTATTTTGGTTTGGTAGCTTTAAATTAATTTCGAATGTTAAATTTACTGAGGACAAAAATAAATAGCCTGCAAATAAGATTGGAAGCTGTATCATTACCAATGCAAAAAGACTATTTTCTTTAATGTTGGCACTTTTATTTAATTAGAAGAAAAAAGTTACACTAAGAACAGTTTATTAGTAAAGAAAAATTAATGCTCTTATTAAATAAGCTAACGGAAAGATTAAGGGTTAGATTAAGGACCCTTGACAGTGAGATGTCCCATTTTGTCCAATATATGACTTTCAGAACATTAAACTACTCATATTTCCCCCAAAACAATTTCAGCGGTTAATTCTATTTCGCGATATTTACCTTTTGCCTGTGAAAACAAATAACATTCAACATTTTTTTTTTTTTTTTTTTTTTTTTTTTTTTTTTTTTTTTTTTAAGATTATTTACAAACTAATTTTATTGCTGTATTTATTATTATTTTTTTTAAAACTCGAAGTGTTGTTATTAGGATATTATGTATACAGAATTAGCACTCATACTGGACTACTGCATATTTTAAATGTTTTATAGTTTTATCTAAATATACATGATGTTCACAAACTGTTCACAAAATGCAAAAATAAAATAACAATAATAATAACCGTTTTTATAGCACATTTCGAAAGTTATATTGAAAGGAGTTATATTAAACCTTATAAATTAATATTATAAAGAAATTTCAGAAATTTTGCAGACAAGAACCTTTCAGTTTACATTTTTATATTCCCTAATAATTACACTAATCTACAAACTGAAAAATAATTAGCAGAACAGAAACCGCAATAATTGAAATTTATGTTTTTGTTGACGCTGAATCCGAAAATGGGGTGAGTTTTTCTCCATTACGCATCACATTTTTGTTATGCAACCTGAAAAGATTGCTGGAAAAGTATAAAACTTGCTAAGTGACCAAGTTTATTTGTATATGAAATTATACAAATTGAATTTAACTAAATTTGCAAAACTGGAAGAAGCATAGGACACTTGCTGAATTCGCAGAATTTAACACGCACAACCACACCCGCCAATGGCTTTGTCTGTACTGACAGAGGACGCGATGTGAAACAGGTTCAGCGGGGATGATATCAGATCGTTTTTATTATGTGCTAAAAATGACACAATAGGTATCTTTAAAAATATATTAATTTGAAAATGTGGCATGGCAGAGCATTTTTGATTACACTTTCTTTTTCAGCATTAAAAGTACTTTATAAAACACTTATGAACTTATCCGTTCCAAAAATCATGTAAGCCACTGGCGTTATATATATATATAACAAGCATTCAATTAATCCTAAATCATTCAGAACACTGTGTTTCAGAGATTGGTATGCATTGAAAATTTGACCATTGCTAAAATATTTGCATTAAAAAATTTCCTTTAATTTTCTGAAATTGTAAGAATTTATATAAAAGTTAAACCCATTTAAATCCGTCTAAACTCAAACTTTAATTTGAATTTTTACGCAATTTAACATTTTTATTTTGCACACATTGTTAGTTTAAAACTATATTCTTTCATGCTTTACTTACAAACATTTATTCACATGTGCATCTAATAATACTCAATATGCTAAAATTAGAATGCAATCAAGAAATTGACACTCAAATTAAAAAGTCAATGCTGATGCTGAATTAAAAGACATCATCCTCTTCAGAGCCCTACGTCATTTATAATGGATATTTGTATAATTTGAATTTAACCTCTTAAAATTCTCGAAATGTCACGTGTTATTTACTAACCCTTTGAGGAAAAAGCATATAGGAGTAAAGTTTTCAAAATTATTGGGAGGTCTCAGTTCAAATAAACTCTTTTACTCATAAACATATGTATGTGCGCTTGGGTTGTAACATAATCGGAGATATATACCTATGTAATGTTACTTAAAAAAAAAAATTCTCTTCTTTTAAAACTAAACTGAATTAAACGGAATATTTAAAAAAATTACAATTGAATGTATGGCATAAACATACGTAAAATTTTAAAATATTGTAAAAATTAGGCTAATCGAATATGCACTACATATAAAGAAAATAAAATCTTTGAAAGAATTTTATGTTATTTTTGTCAATGAAAAAAAAAAAATGGAAAGAAAGAAAGTAAAAAATTTTGAGAAAATCAATCATTTTGACAAAAATAAATTATCCGCTGAAAGAAAGTGCATTAAATTTTTTATAAAATTATTAGACACAATATTTGAGAACTTTTTAAAATATAAATTATATATATAAAAAAAGGTAAGAAAAGAAAAAGAATCTTCGAAATTATTGAGAGGGTCTCAAGCCCCACGAGACCTAAATGCTACTCATGTGGGAAAGAGTGTTTAAATTATTATTTATGGCTTTTATAGTGGACTCCCGATTATCTTACACTGTAAAAAATGCCAAATTTTTTTTTGTTAATATAGGAAAACATAATATAACCTTGTCCGAGTTAGTAACCACGATTCCGAAAAGCGTTCTTTATCTGAAAAACCTCATAAACAAATATATTTTGGAGATTTAAAGAAGCATTTATAAAAGTTTCTTTTGCTGCCGCTGATTTTCAGAAACGTTTCCGGGTAGTTTTTATAGTGTAATAGGCAGCTTACTCAAGCCGGAATATGTGTTTTTCGAATGCTATCCATTCTCCTTTTGATTTTCAACAAACATGTTTTACAGACAAACATGATACTTTAACAGCATTTTCCATTAACATTAAATTTAATGTTGTTTTGTTACTTTATGCATGTATAAATTCAATTACACAGCTGAAAATAATTAATTGAAAATGATTAATTATTAGCATCCTAACAATCGATATTGCAGTTTGAGAAAATTAATTTATATATAGTATAAAAATCGGAAACGTTTCCAAAAATCAGTGGCAGCAAAATAAACTTTGTTTTTATAATTGCTTCTTTAAATCTCGAACATATATTTGTGTCTGAGGTTTCTAGATATAAAGAACATTTTTAAGAATCACTCGGAAGAGGTTATTGTAAATTTTTGTTCATGGATATATTATATTTTCGTAGATTAAGAAACGTGATTTTTTTTTTTTTACAGTGTACGCTTAATTAAACGACACACTCGGTTTACCGATACCCCACACATATTTCACCAAACAGGTGTTTGTGGCTGTATTCCAAAATACTGAGCAAAAATTTAATATTTTTTAACTCATAATGTCAGCATGTTAAACTATTAACCTTTTCCAATGCTTTGTAAATTTTATTAAATTATTACTAATTTTTTGTCATAGTGTAAATGAGAGAGTGCGGGATAATCGGGAATCTACTGTATAATTTATATACTACTTCAGAGGATGAAGATGCAGAAAAACCGACAGAAAGGGTTATCTGCTTAAAAAACATAAACAAGTTGACAATTGTACGTCAAACGTGACAAATGAGGTGCGTTCGTACTTTAACTAGTTTTATAAATATTCAGATCTTGGTGCGATAACTGTTGCACTTTTATACAAAAATGCATGAATACAAAATTTATTTTATGTGCAGTATTTCACATTATAGATATTTATTTTATTTTATGAAATTAAGTTTCAGTACACTTTTACAAACAATTAATTACAATTCTGTTACATTAAAATTATGCTATGCGCAAATATCCAATACTAGACAATGTAAAAAAAAATCATCGTTATTATTTCACTTAAAAAATGAATTATATCGTCTGTTATTATGATATGATTAATTTTCGTAATAAAATAAGTATATTTTAAGTCGGCAACACTTTACCTTTTGTTGACATTTACTCAAAATTCCAATGGGAAACGTAAGCCTATAGCTTTCAAAATTTCAGAACTTGAAATCCATACTTAGACTATTTTTCCATTTAATATCTGTTTCTCCGGAAACATCTATCCAAAAAACTATCGGTAGATTATAGGATTGCTATAATTAAACAATTTTAGTATACAAATTCGGTTTTTAAATTCAGTAATGCGGAAATAGTAGGACTCCATCTTAAATAGGACGTAATCACCATGGCAACCTAGAATCATTACTTATCATGGGATAGCACTGAATTAATTACGTATGATAGGATTTAATAGAATGAAGAAAACTTTTATTAATATCTATCTCGATTTTCATAAAAATTGAAATGACTCGATAAAATTCTGCAAGGATTATATATACATATTAAATTTCAAACCATTTGGTTGGGTAGTTTTTGCGCTGTTATATGCAGACAGGCGGACAGACGGACGGACCAGATGACGACTATAGGTGCTACCTATTTATATAATTACGAACGCACCTAAAAAGAAAAAAAAAATACTAATTTTTTGCTGTTATTTTACATTAAGAGATTTATAATTATTATTTATAATATTATTATTCATTTTATTAATATTATCATTATTAAATTTATTATTAATGTATTTATTTGTTTTTAAATAGTCTTAATAGTGATATTTATTTAAATATATATATATATATATATATTAGAATTGTCTGAAGATATCCGACACCTGTTTAAAGGTACTTAAGAGATTGTAAAAATTTTCCTTTTTCTCATTCTTTTTTTAATAAAAAAAATCTAATTTTAACAAAGAGTATATAAGGCTATATGTGCATCTGAATACGTTTCATAAGTAAAAACATCTAAAACTATGTATGTTTTTACTTATAAAATTATAGTATGTGCTAACTTACCAAATGAAATTTATTAATATGAGAAAATCCAGTTTAAATATGTGTCATTTATCTATGAACTCTTGTAGTTTAAGACATTGGAATTTTTTATGCAGGTTTTTGCAAATGTGTAACAATACGTTGTTTATATTTGTTTGTATTTATATTATCAATAACTATTTAAATATTCTGGTAACATAATATTTTATTTGTAGAGTCTTTAAAGATTTTGATCTCCTTTTGAATCCCAATTACGTATTTTCAAAATCACTTTAAAAAAAAACGAAAGTTCATACTTACTCGCTTTCCAAGATTTTTATTTCTCAAAAATATTTCTTGGATTTTGAAAACAAAAAATAAAAATAAAAATAAAAACTTAGATCAATTCTTATCATCAATCAAAGTAAATCTTCAATTTTTCACAGTTATTTTAAGTTTTTTAAGTACTTTTAGAAGACATTCAATTTTTTTACAACACATCTTCTACATTTAAAATGTTTCTTTTCATCGAGTTGAATTAATAATTAGGACTTTTTTTGCCATCCGTTAAGGCAGCTTTTCTTCTGCTACTTTCTCCTTGCCAAACAAATAAAATGTCTTCATCTGAATTCGCTTCAATACTTTTTTCAGATTCTTTAAGGTTTTCAGCAGCAACTGCTGAATTTCGTTTTACCTTTTTACTTGTTCTCGCATCCAATGCATCATTTTCAAAAACAGCATCTGAAATACTTGTATTCGGAGCATTTCTCTCAAGAGATACTTTGTTATTTGCACCAAATTTCGATCTGCCTAAACTCTTTCTATTTTTTGCAATAAAATCAAAATTGTCTTGAAAATCGTCTGGATCATTTGCACTTGCCGTACTACTTGTAGGCTTGTCAACATTCCCCGTGTCTTCAAAGGAACTTCTTAATGCTCCAGTAGTGCTTCGAGTATGTCGGAATAAACCCCTTCTTCTCTCATTCAAAGGCTCACGTGTGACTGAGCCTGCATTGCTCGTAGCTGGATTAGAATGTTTATCTTTCCCTCTTGTAAGTTTTGAAGCATTTTTTGAAAGATTTAAAGTCTTTCTATTTTCTTTTTCGGGCAGTAATGAATCATTTTCATCAGTAGATTCTAAATCTGAATTTTCTGCATTCGTTATAACACCTGATGAAGCACGTTTAACAGACTCACCTGAATTTTTCGAAGTAGCTTCTGGAGTATTCAAGGAGTCTCTGTTTACTTTCCTAGACGATGCTTTGTTTTTTTCTGGAGATATTAAACTCTCTGAATTTTCTGAATCTCCGTCGGCAGATGCGTCAGTAATTTCTCCATCTTCTGAAATTAAACGAGAACTTCTGTTTTTTTTTACATTCTCTGTAATATCAGGCAAAGTTGCATCTGAATCACTTACATTCTCCGAAAACCTCCTCGACGTTGTTGCAATATTTTCTTGCAGTACTTCTGAATCTCTAACGTTATTTTCAGTTGACTCCAATGTAGACGGAATACTTTCTTCCGGTGTATCCGTCAATACTATGGTAGATCTTAATTTAACAGGAAAAGGTGGATCATCAAATCCGTACAGTCTTTCACCGCGACGTTTTAGAGCTAGAACAACGTCTTGCGCTTGTACAGTTTTCCTACTAGAATATTCGCAGTATATGATAGAATCTTTTATAAGTCTGTCTAAATACGTTTTAAGCACTGTTCTCATTTCATCATATATTAGAGCTGATAATCTCCTAACGCCTCCCCGCCGAGCAAGGCGTCTTATAGCTCCCTTGCTTACATGTTCGTGTACTGTTCTCCTCCGCTGGCTTCTGTAAGTACCACGCTTTTTATTTTGTGTTTTCTGGGAATTAGCCCGACTGCCATCCATTTTTTTCTGCAGTTTATGAAGCGAGAGAATCGCTGAAGAAAACACACCTCCGAAAAAATGATAAGTGTATCAGAAAGCGGTAATCACTGTTTCTTTGATAACGCTTTTTTATCTTCCTCTTATGACCTTGATTGTCGTAATCATTACAAAAACTTACTTTTCATTATTAATTTCATTTCCTTTGATACAAGCAAATACTTTTTAGCATTAATTTCATTTCCTCTCGTTCCTCTCCCTCTCGTACCGAAGCACACGGTTGCGGTGAGAGAGAATCTATTAGGTGTCCTTCAGAAAATTTTGAATATCAATAATTGAATAATTATTTTTTTGCTATTTCTCATGAATGAATTTCTAAATATTGAATAAATAAACAAATAAACGTAATCGGAAGTAATTCTTCCGTTTGCGTCGCATTTGAGTGAAGCGATCTTCTTTGCACTGAAATTAACAAAAGTGAAAATTAATCACAACTGGAATTCTTGAAAGAAGCTTTAAGAGTAATATGCGGTTGAAATTCTACTTTACAAAAAAGATTAAGAACGTCAAAGGTATTAAATATTGAATTGTAATAAACAATGCACATACAGACAGATACGTTTTTAAACGTTTTAAATGCTATCTTTTTTATTATATTACGAATACTAATAAATTATTTTGTTTTATTTTTTGATCGTTAATGTGCATATATTTATTGATGATAATTAAATCAAAAGAAAATATTCCTTTGTTTAAAACTTTTTTGTCGTAATGTAATCGTGCATTCAAGTGTGACAAGAACAACCATATAAAAAAAAGAAAAAGAAAAACACTGCTATAAAAAAATGATTAAGTCCATTTGGAAAAAGAAAGTAGTGCAAACAATGCACGCTTTCATTTTAGTTAATATGTATAAACACATGGAACAGTTAGGTAAAGTAATGCAACTGATGTAATGTTAACGTTTATTATATCAGTATACCTTATATGAAGAAACAAAATCAAATTAATATAATTATAATATTTTAATCTTAATTAATTTAATTTAATAATAAAAAAACTGGTCGTCGACCACGTCCCTCTGCGAGTCCACTTGTGCCTGTGCCCACCAAATCCTTTTCCTGCACACAAGAAGTTTCTATATCAGTGATTTCCAAATATTATGCATCACGCACACCTTGCAGAAATGTGCGTGCTTCGCATACTCTTTTTTTAGGTAGATTTCTTAAGAAATACTACCTATTACATTCTCACCTAAGTTGGAAATTTTGAAAAATTTTTGCAGATCTACGCCGATCATGACTCCCAGAACCCAAAACCACCCCCAGTTCAAAACTTTATATCTATCTATCTATCTATCTATCTATCTATCTATGTCCCTTTTTTCTGACCACGATAACTGGAAAAATTCTGCATTAATCTTTTACAAACTGATACATAAAATCAAGGGTCATAAAATCTCGGTCAAGTTCGTTAATGGGCAAAATCGAACCAAGGGTGAGGAAATGGGGGGGCTTTTTGTGAAAACAGAAACCCCCCCTAATTTCTTAATTAATATACGTATCGAATCCGTTTAAAGTTATTATTACTTCTAGGAAAATGGCCGAAAATTTATGTATGACAGATTTTTGATATAATTAAAAATGGCCCCAAGAGGGGGAAAAGCGGGGGTTTTAGAAGAAAAAAAATCGTAGCTTCGTCAATTCACAAGATATCAAATTTGCGTAAATTTATTATTAATCCTCTTAATATTATCTAAAACTTTTATATTGACAAGTTTTTTATAGGACCAACCGTTATAGCAAAAAAAAAATTAAAAACAAAAAAATCCCTGCCGGCTCCGGCTGCAAACAAGTTATTTTTCGAAGTAGGCGGTTCCAACTCCCGCATCTTTTCGAAACTGACACATAAAATCAAGGGGCATAAAATCTCGGTCAAGTTCGTTAATGGACAAAACAGAACCGAGGGGGGGTCTTTTTGTGAAAACAGAAAAAAACCCATAATTTCTTAATTATGATACGTATCGAATCCGTTTGAAGTTATTATTACTTCTAAGAGAAGGGCCGAAAATTTATGTATGACAGATTTTTGATATAATTAAAAATTGCCTTAAGGGGGGGGGGGGGAGGGGGTTTAGAAGAAAAAAATTCATAACTTCGCCAACTCTCAAGATTTCAAATCCGCTTAAATTTATTATTAATCCTCTTAATATTATCTAAAACTTATATATTGACAAGTTTTTTATAGAACCAACCGTTATAGCAAAAAAAAAAAAAAAAAAAAAAAGAAAAAAATCCCTGCCGGCTCCGCCTGCAAACAAGTTAGGTTTCGAAGTAGGCGGTTCCAACTGCCGCATCATCGTAAAAAGGTCATTTCTTCCGCAATTCCCGACAAACAAGCGCCCCACGGCCTGCGTCTTCGAAATCTACCTGTGCCTGTAGGCCGAGCCGTCAGGGATTTTTTTTTTTCCTAAGAATGATGAATAGAAAATTGAAGGGAAAAAAGTGGACACAAACAAACGCAACTTTTATGGCATATTTATTGCAAGCTTTACAATTAACAAGTTTTCAAATGTGACTGATACTCTTTTTCCCCCTTGCATATTTCATGCATATTTGATGTTATTTTGCTAAAATAGAGTCGTAAAATATCTTCAACATTTAGCATGTGTTAGAATTTGATTTTTAAAACAGTCCATGAGTTGAGAAACTGACTCATTTAAGGCAATTCTTAAAAGAAAAACATCCCCGCTCAATAACGCGAAACTTTCTGACACATGTACGGACTCATTTTTAGATGCAAAAGCATGGCGCTTTCAAGCCTGACTATTGAATCGATTTGGAATCGAATGATGTTTTTCATTTTTTTTTTTTTTTTTTTTTTTTTTTTTTTTGTAAATGAATTATTTATCGGGTTATAAGACATTTGTGTCACGTGACAAGTTTTTTTTTCTCCTTTCCCGCGCTGTCGCGTCCAGAAATTTGTTTCAAAACGCCAACTTTTACAGTATTTTTGGAAAGATCTTCTGTCTTTACCAAAAAACGCCATTCGATTTCATAGTTTCTGAATAAGAACACTAGCCAACTTCATGTGTTTCCAAACAAAAATGTTTTGGAAAGCAGATCTTTTGGATTTCAGAACAGCATGCTGGTTGTGAACACAGACTCGTCACGTACCCCCTAGAACATCTTCATATATCTCTAGGAATACTCGTACCAGACTTTTTGAAACCAAGCTTATATATTTATATGTATAAATGCGTATATATATAAAGAAATACTTGATTATCTTATAATACTGGTTACATGGTTTAAATACTACTAGTTTTGATGGGGAAAAATGGGAAGTTTTCAGCCTTTCTTTTTAACCCTTTCAGCGTCCCGCAGAATTTTCTGTGTATGTTTAACGATTTATAAAATAATAGCTATGAAAATTATTTGTATGAGGATTTGTATTTGATAACCTGACATATTTACTTATCTTATGCACTTCAAAAATTGATAGTAATATCAATTTTGTGTTAAATTAGCCTTTGTATTTAAAAATTACATGGCGTAAAAAACACGGCTAGGACGCTTAAATTGAATACAGTCTACTTTATAAACAAAACACTGAAATCCTCAGTTTCACTGAAAAGGGTATATTTTTATACTTTCATTCGTTGGTAGATGTTACGATGTTTAAGTTTGATACCCTTCGAACATGCATATTTCATAAAAATACATCTATAGCCATCTAACATCTATATAAGATGAGATTGTGTATGTTTACGCAATGCACAAAGTGCACATGCACATTTAAATAAACATGTGTGTAAGGTGGAAGTGTGCGTCCATGAAGAATTTTTATAAACTACTAATCCGCTTGTGATAGTAAGAAGTTTGACGGCCCTTGGCATAGATAATAAGGAGGGGGGGGGGGTGAGTATAATAAATATATGTTAGATAATAAATATAGATTTTAATTTTAATTATTATGCAGTTTTACTAAAATATCTTTAATTTTCTATTCTTTGTAAATTTTAAATAAAAATAAATATGATTTAAAAATAATATTTGTAAAAATATTTCTAGAAAATACACAATTCATGTATTTTCGAACTTGTCATTTATTCTATTTGGTTAATTACGGATAAAAGATATTTTTAATACAGTTGGAGCTTTCTTGTAACCTATATATAGCACCATACCGTGTTTATGAAGCAATTTATAATAAAAGAGATACAGTTAAAACTTATTAACAACTTTTCCGGAAAATATATCATTCATGCTTAGTGAAATACATCATTTATTTAATATGGTTAAATACAAAATAAAACTATTTTAAAGTAATTTACAACTAGCTTGTGTGATGCTGGTTTTACAAATGCATATAATTTGATTTAAGTTAAAGTGTATTTTTCTTTTTTATCAAGGTCTGCTACAATAAAGTTCTTAATAATAATCGATAACTGTTCAGTTTTTGTAACAATAAAAAATAAAACGAGATATGTATGGTTAAATTATATTGATTTTACTAAATTTGAGCTGAATATGAATTCCAAATATTCTATAAGCATTTATTGTTGCATTTTCGAATTTATCCTTTTAATACTCACATTTGTTTTTGCGAGAAAAAAAATATTTTTCAAAGCCTGTTTAAATAACGTTATAAAACTTTTTGTACGATGAACAAGCTTAAAATATTCATAATATATTTTTTTTATTAAAAAAGCCTTAAGTTACTATCAAAGCTATAAGACAGTAAATTAGTACATTCGAAACGACTAATCCGTCAACTGTCACAAAAATGTTAATAAGATGTGATTTCATTAAAATATGAAACCATTTAAAATGGATCACAATTTGTATATTACTAAAATAGGTGTAAAATAAAAAGGTTCTAAAATATTAAAACCATTTTAAGATGTTAAAAACATTCGTCGGAGTCTCGAGCGCTTCCAACCAGAACCTAGCCATCATCAAAGGGTGGAAATGAGAAAAAATTCTGATGTGATTTTGTGCGACAATATAGGAATGACGGGTTGGAATCTAATTACTATAGTTCTTAAATACAAATTAATTTAAGATTTAGTATCATTTTCTATGAGGATTTTTAAATTTTAATAATCGTGTCGTGCAAAAGAAAACGAGTTAGTTTGATTTTAAAACCTTCGGGGACATTCCAACAGATCCAGAACGCTTTTTTAAGGCAAATGCGTTCTACTCAATGATAGGCGTTTTTTTTATTTCACTATTTAAATTGTAATATTATTTAAATTATAATTTTAAATTCACATTAATTTAAGATTTAATAGCACTTTTTATATGGATTTTTAAATTTTAATAATCGTGTTATGCCAAAGAAAAAGAGCTAGTTAGATTCTAAAACCTTCGAGGACGTTCCGACAGATCCAGAACGCTTTTTTAAAACAAATGTGTTATACTCGATGATAGGCATTTTTATTTCACTATTTTAATTATAATATGAATTTGATACTTTTGATTTGGTTTTTAGTAACTACAATCTACAAAAACAACTTTTCAAAAGTAAAAAAAGCCAAGCGTAAAAAAAAAAAAAAGTTTTGGCTAAAAAATGGTGTGATATCAAATTTCTAAGCTATATTACTTACTTAACTTTTTTCCATTAAATAAGTTATCATATATATAAGTCGAGTGCCTACGTATATGTTAATAGAAATCGTTTTCTCCTGTACTAAATACATCCTAACGAGTTTCTGAAAATTCAATTTTTTTCAAATTATGCATGATGGGCTTGGCGGCCATCTTTACATATTATTCACAAAATTCTAAGCACTCAAATCCGTAGTTAAAATCCGAAGTTCAAAATTGTTATTTAAGCAAATGTTTTAAGCGTTTCATTTATAGACTTGTATGCTCTGAAAATTGTGTCTTAAGATAATGATGACTTATCTTAAAGTTTCATCTTATGATTTATTTTTTAGAGTAATTATTAATTTCAAACTAGTAAAAATCAATTTCTCAAAATATCAGTCTTATCTAATTTATCTGTCCACAGTTAAAATCTGAAGTTCGAAATTGTTATAAACATATTACAATGCAAACATATTACGCTTTTACTTTAGAAATTTGGATGCTTAGAAATATGGAAAGATGGCCGCCAAGCCCATCATGCATAATTTGAAAAAAATTGAATTTTCAGAAACTCGTTAGGATGTATTTAGTACAGGAGAAAACGATTTCTATTAACATATACGTAGGCACTCGACTTATATATATGATAACTTATTTAATGGAAAAAAGTTAAGTAAGTAATATAGCTTAGAAATTTGATATCACACAATTTTTTAGCCAAAACTTTTTTTTTTTTTTACGCTTGGCTTTTTTTACTTTTGAAAAGTTGTTTTTGTAGATATCATTTCTTTTTTTTTTAAATAGATTAAACAAAATTTAAATAATCTAAACATGAGAAATAATTTAAATTACATTTTACTTTCAGTCATTGTTTAAAGGGTTAACTAGAAATACCAGTAGATTTTTCAATTAAACTAATTACACTCTTAAAAACAACATACTAAATGTGGCTTGTTATAATACTTGTTATCCTCCGTTAAAAAATATTACTGACTTATCCAGATGATTTTTAATTCTGTGAAATGAATTATATCGTCTGCAGATTAATTTCTGTAATAAAATAAGTATCTCGGTCGCTTGACGATGAAACTTCCGAAGCTCCTATAACAAAAACCACCGATTTAAAAAAAAATTAAAATTTCTTAATAAATATTTTTATTAATATCTCCTAAAGTTTTGATTCGATTTTAATAAAATTTGAAATGTCTCGACAAAATTCTGCAAAGATAATATATCTTAAATTTTAAACCATTCGGTTGGGTAGTTTTTGCGTTGTTGTATGCGGACGGATGGACAGACGAACGGACGGACGGACAGACGGACGGACGAAGCGACGACAATAGGTGCTACGTATTTATATAATTACGAACGCACCTAAAAATGGATACGTACATAACGTGTCAGTGCTGCATTTGATATCAAACGTGATATCACGCTCTTTTATTATTAGTACTAGATGGCTTCGCCTGCTAGCGGGCCCCTAATTTACATCGGGGCCTCGAATCTTGTAAAACCTCGAATAAGATAAACCTCAAACCGAACGAACGTCCGACCAGGTTCCCCGCTGTCTTCGGCACCGGATAATCCCTTAATTTGCACATCGAATAGTATAAACCTCTAACCAAACGAACCTCCGACACGGGTCCCCACTGCCTTTGGCAACGTATAGCAGTCGTGCTGCGCACGCTCAAGTTCCATCTTCCACCACCAGGTAGCGCAATCTGTTCTATATGAACCTCGGGCACTGAAATCGTTAAGGCTATAGATGTCGAGTCGAATGAGCTATACCCCATCGTGGGTCCAGCCCATAGAACCAGAGATAGGAAAGTGACCCCTGGTGGTGAAAAACGAACTAAAATCAGAAAGCTCTATCGGTGTCGAGTCGAATGAGCCATACCCCGTCGTTATCCAACCCATAGAAACAGATATAGGAAAGCGCCCCCTGGTGGTGAAAGCTAATCGCGTTTGGGGGCTAAGGGGGGGGGATGAACACAGGAGATGCATAATAGGATAATCGGACACAGACCTTTCCAACGATGTATCACATGAGGGGTATGTGCAAAATTTAGAAAATACCCCCCCCCCCCCTGCATAATATAATTAAGCGTTCACAGACCTTTCCAATGATATATCACATGAGTAGTGTCGGGCGCAAAATGTGGGGGTGACATCTGTGATGCATAACATGAATAAGTGGCCACAGCCCTTTGTAACGATATGTGACATGACGGATATCGTTAAAATTTAGAAAAGTGCCCCCCCCCTTGTGTAGGCAAAACACGCTCCGCCCCTCCCTATACATTTTGACACGGCTTTATTTTTAAAATTTATGTTATGTGTTATAAAATATCGTAAAATTTCAAACAGATAGCCTTAATGTACTTCCTAATTTTGTTCACGCCTCTCCCCATCCCCTCCCCGAAATGTGACGCGCCATTCTTTTTTATAATTTTTTTATTATGTGTTATAAACTATCTTAAAGTTTAAAACAGATCGCATTGGAATTAAATATATTTGCTGAAATTACTATTATATATAGAATAATATAGAAATAAACCCTCCTTTAGCTTGTAATTAAGATATACGAACAATTTTTAGAATTTCTGAAAGCTGATTTTTATTTATTTATTTATCTATTTATTTAGATTGTTTATTTATTTATTTTTTGCGTTGCCCTGTGCATGTCTGGAATTTCTTAGCAATTTCTTAGATTTACATTATTTTATTCAATTAAACATTGTACTGTTACAATAAATTTAAATGGAAACTTCACTTCTAAAACAAAAATAATTTAACAACTGGATTTCATTAATTTATAGGAAAATGACGTGAAAGGTATTCCTGCGAACGAAATGCCTGTCCTTTACCGTGTTTTTTTTTTTTTTTTTTTTTTTTTTTTTTTTTTTTAGAAATAAATGAATCACATTTAATTCATTTCAAAAATTTTGTTTACTTTTGGAAAGAAATTTTAAATGCCAACAAGTCTTAATGTATACATTTTAGAAGGTACACCTTCCCTCAAAAACTAATTTATTTTTAAAGATCTTTCTAAAAACGTAAATTATATATTTAAAATATTTTTTAAAGCATAAACACTACGTCTGATTACTTTATTTTACAATATTATAAGAACACGCATTTTATCCGACAATTAAATATACTAAACAAACATGAGCGAAAAGTTGACCTGGGGCAGGATTCGAACCTGGGACCTTGTGCATGCCATGCCGACGCGCTGCGACTGAGCCACCCAGACCGATGGCCGTGTGCGACATTTCTCATACTTATTCATGTTGGAAACAGTCATCTGCCACAGTTTGCAGTCATATTTAATTGTCTGATAAAATGTGTGTTCTTATAATTATGAAGTTTTTTTTTTTTTTTTTAAATATCTTCAGAAGAAAATTGCTGACTTGCAGATGAAATTTGATGTAGTTATAACCTGTAACTGATTTGTGCTATTATAATACAGATGGTACATGGTCGTTGACGGGTTTTATCACTCTTTTTGGCAGAATTTTTTAATCGCCAAGTTAATTAACAGTTTTTTGCTAATTAAGGATAGAAAATATTTTTTTTTACACTGAATTTTATAAAAGCACATAGATTACGTAATTACTTGTCCAAAAATGCAATCCTTTTTTTATTCTGTCCAATATTAAGACCTGTAGGTTGTTTGAAAAAAAAAGTTTGACGAAGAAAAAAGTGATCATTTTAAGTAACTGGACGTTTTTAAAAAAAAAGCTATATCTCTGTTTATAAATCACTTATGAAGATGAGTTTGGTCTTAAATTGAGGAAATTCTTCCTTAGATTCTTCTAGTTTTCGTTTTTTTTTTCTGCAACGCTTGGTTTATTTGATATCTGATATTTTAATCTGGCATGTTTTGTCGATTTAACATTGCGAAGTTTCTTCCTGTAAATAAGCATTAGCGGTCTTTATTCCAGTTCTTGGCGTTGTTTGTGTGGCGTTTTTTTTTTAAAGCTTGGCTTGGCAGAGCGACCGCCCTGCTTGATAGGGGTAACAGGGGTATTTTTTAGACACAAAACTTCGGGATAATTCTTAGACCCACTTTGTGTTTGAAAACTATTAACTTTATTTGCTTCTTGTGTTTGAATATAAGTATTTAAATCCCTTTTCTCATTGTATAAAAAATTTCTAAGCTGTAATCCACATATTATCAAGTTTTCTATTCCGCTAGAAAAATGCTTCTGAAAAATCACCTACCAACTTTTACTTCAATACTTTCAAATTTGCTTATAGCAGACATTTATTTATTTTAGTTTCAGGTTTTAAATTTTATTAAAGAAGGAACTGAGTACCTTTGAATCTATTAACAGAAAATTCCAAGATTCATAAACTGAGACGGATCTAGACTGGATCAGAAATTATTATTATTATTATTATTATTATTATTATTATTATTATTCATGAGCATATGTAACATTAAAGTTTGGTGACAATTGAACTGGTTCGTACCAACAGTATTTCAGTTTTGTAACTACCTCCTCACGCAACTGGCATTTTTCTGTCTTTATATAAATTTTCCTTTCGTCCACTTAAAATGCTATATCCAACAAAAAAACTTGCAACTTGGGAATGAGGAAACAGTATCAAAATGAACATTGAATATGGCGGATTTCAGTAATATTTTAGGGTAAGTATGATTGTCAGAAAAAAATATTCTGTTCAGATTTCTCTTCTGTTGAAATTTATCCAATAAATTTTGCTGCAAAAAAGGAGCACACATAGAAATGAAAGTCCTGAAATGATATGAAGACAACAAGTTTTGATGGCTTGCAATAGCAGAAATAGACAAAGTTCTTGTTTCATTTGTATTTTAAGGTCCAGTTCAGGCTGATTCTCTGGGCTGCTTTCAAATTTCACGCACAATTTCATGCAAAGATGAGATTGCTGAGTTATGCAGTAGAACCTTTAAGAAGCTCCATGTAAATTTTGTAAATTTGTATTGAATTTGTAAAACATTTATATAAAGTTAATTAAAGTTGCCTGTGTGCGTTTCTAGTTGACATGAATAATAGGTTACTTTATCTACACTGTTAAAAATAAAGTTTGACGTTTCACCAAAAAACTGGTGAAAAGTAGCTGAAATTTAGCTGCAACTAAGATATTGGTGATAAGTTTCACCATTTTTATGGTGCTTTTGAAAATACCACTATATTGGTGAAATGTTGAACTAATTTTATGGTGAAAGGTTGAACTATGATTCAGGTTTTTTTCTAAACCAATTTTAGTGTTAAAGGTTGAACCACAATTCAGGGTTTTTTCTAATCTAATTTAATGGTGAAAGGTTGAACCATGATTCAGGCTTTTTTCTAAACTAATTTTATGGTTAAAGATTGCACCACAATTCAGGGTTTTCTCTAATCTAGTTTAATGGTGAATTGTTGAACCACAATTCAGGATTTAGTATATCTTCAATTAATAATTAAAATATGTTCTTAGTTTATTGCCACATTTTCTCTGCTTTTTATGAAACGTTATAAAGAGTAATACCAAACATGTACTATTTTTTCTCTCTTGCATTAAAGTGTCTATTATTTACCTCATTTGAAGTATACACAATAAATTCAGCTATTGACTGACTATTGCCGTTTATATTACTATTCATATAACATAGAAATCCAATGTCTAATAATTACCTCTTTCATTTCTCAGAATTACCCCAATTGCTGGGGTAATTTTTAGACACGTTTTTATTTTTATTTTTATTTATTTTTAGTTATTTATTTACAAAAACATTTAATGGTTATGCTAAGAACATAATTTATATAATAATAATAATATAAAAAATAAAATAAGAACTATATTAAAAAAACCCTGTTGTAACGAAATTTTATTTTTTGTATAAAAATTACCTCGGTTACCCCTATAAGAAAATCTTCTCTAGGTAATTTTTAAATTATTTCGCCTTTAAAATATGACGGGCTTTCACCTAGGTTTTATACAAAATACAATAAATATCTATAAAAAAAAATTAATGGAATGATTACTTGAAATTAATAGAAAAATATCTGCATGACATCAATTGCATGTACATTCTAAAAGGATATGTAGTATATATTCTTATATTATAGATACATGAATATATATTATTTTTTTCTCAGATTTGAGCTATATGAAAGAATATATATATATATATATATATATATATATATATATATATCCTCAGATTTGAGTTATATTAGGCTTTTACCATGCAATGGGTGGGATATAATTTACAATAATATTTAAATGCTACGTGTGTCTTCATTCTAACACATAATGAAATTAATTAAAAACTTAGCTTAAAGTGTTTTAAAAACTATAATTGCACAAATTTGTTTGCAACGTAATTTCGCAAAAAATTGCAAAATATAAAACTTATCTATTAGTGAAATATTCATTTAATCTAGGCGATACAGACACTTTAATGTTTTTCTAGGGAGTAATAAAAAAAGTTAGAATGTCTGCTGTTGAGAAACTGTACCACTGCCATACAAACCTAAGTCCAAGTTATTTTTCCTCAAATGCAAAAAGATGGCCCTAAAGAATTCACTATTCACTTCTGTAAGACTCATCCTCAAATTAAATGAAATTTTTGTCAAAATTACGTCGGGAGACGTATCCATGGCATTTCGAAATGAACTTGGGAATGTAAATGTGATATTTTAAGTAATTTGCAAAAAAGATATTAAAAAAAAATTGAAGCTGTTTCTTCTAATAATATATGCCTATTTACAATTGCTCGCTTTTATAGCGGTCTTCTTGGGATTTAGGAAATTCTTTGTAGAAAATATATAGTACTAAATGTTGAACAATATTTTTTTCAGGCTTTTTTACTGATGTATTTAAAATATTTTAATTATTTAAGAAATATGATCGAAATATTTTTTAGTATTTTTTTAGAAAGTAAATAAAATAAAATAAAAATAAAGAGTCTCACATAAGAATTAGGACATTTTGAAAATATGTTCAATACTTTTTGAAATATACATTTGATAGAACAATTAGTATATTTTTAGGCATTCTGCATGTGAAACTACATATTTCAGAAGTTTGCATATTAATGTAATTAATGTTTTGGTATAAAAGGGTTAGATTTCGTTTAATTTACAAATCTTTTTTTTTTCTTCTTTTTTTTTTATTGTTGTAATTTTTAAAAAGTATCATGAGTTCATCTTTATCTTTTCGGAAACTTGCTTTATATAGATGTTCATTAGAATTTAGGGTTTTAGAATATGGTAGCAATTTCATTTCTAAGCAACTTTATACTATAACCTAATATTTAACGCTTTCCCAATTTTTCCCAGATTCTTTACAATTTTTAATTATAATGTATTTCTCCCGATTCGTAATTATTTTTACAAATATATTTCCTATTCCAGAGTCAGAAAAACATTCCCAAGCCATCACATTTTCACCTCCATGTTTGAAAGTAGGCTCAAGGATTTATCCCTTTCGGATTCATCTCTTTGTTTAAAATTTCAAAAATCAATGTTTTTTTGTTTTTGTTTTATATATATATCACTTAGAGATATTAAATTTCTGTTCGTAAACAAATATAACGTTATGTTATTCCAATAGGAAAATGTTCTACTTAACACTGATTTAGTAAACAGTAGGCACAACTTCTTCATTCTCTGTATTTGCTAAAAATGTTTCACTTGCTGCTTGTCTCATGCACCCGTAAGACCATATGCTTAGATCACGAACTTTTAAACATTAAACATTAACTTTTAAACTTATAACTTTAAACATAACGTCACACAAAAAAATTTTTACAAAACATCTAACACTTTTAATAACATTATAAAGCTTTATAATCGGATTTCTAATGAAATTTGTAGTCATTTTGTAATAATTTGCATTGATTACTTTGGTCTTTAAACAAATATAGTGATGCATAATTCCCTCACAAGGTTATAGAACAAAACTACGACGAATACAACAGAAAAGAACCTTGCACTAAATACATAAATAATTCAAGTTCTATTACAGATTTAAAGGTATTCAATGTGGGAACCCTTGGTCACACGGCCAACGTCAAATCGATAATCCAGTTCTTGCCATACTCTCCCCCAACATGTCACGATCCACAGAATTGACAACGCGGACCCTATTCCTAGTGACGTCAGAGTCACGTGCTTTGGAGAAACATTGCCGAAAGTGTAGTCGTTAATTATGCAACAACGCGTTTGCAACTCTAGTCTGCATGTCATGGAGAAGCAACAGACCAGATTTTCGTGATGTTGAGTCACGTGCTTTGGGGAAACATTTCGGAAATCGTAGCCTCGAACCCAAACGGAGAATAGGGTCCATTCATCTAAATCAGGCGTCAAATGGTATACAAACACAAGATCTTTGACATAGCCCCACAAGAAAAAAGTCTCACTCTCACAGTGTTAAGTCCGGTGAGCGTGAGAGCCACGGCAGTGTAGAGAACTTGTGTAATGCGTTCTTCCATCTACCGGCGACTGCAGTTATAAAATACTTGAATTATTTATGTATTTAGTGCAAGGCTCAGAGCAAATATATTAGAAGGACTATGGTGCAAGGCCTTTTCTGTTGTATTCGTCGTAGTTTTATTCCTGTAGCCTTGTGAAACCCCGGAGGGAATTATGAATCACCCTGTATATGTGTGTGTGGCACCATAGATCAATAGACTACAAGCATTAAAATATATATTTGCTGACTATCTTTATATGGGAATTCAAGCGCTCGAATACGCCATCTGGTAGAGGAAATATACCGGGTAAATCAAAATGAATATAGCGATTACAAACGGTTATAACTATTTAATGGAAAATAATTTATCGATAAGATTAACACAAAATGTAGACGGAACTTCACAAGTTTGTATACATACGTCATAAATGTTCTATGTGACTTTCCTTGGTCACACGGACAACATGTAGGTGGTAGTCCATTTCACGCCATACATTCTGAAGCATTTGTTCAGTCACCGACGCAAGCGCATTACAAATGCGTACTTTGAGTTCTTCAACTGTTTTGGGCATAGGAGTCACACACATCTTTCACATAATCCCATAGAAAAAAATTGCAGTGTGTCAAGTTCGGAGATTTCGGTGGACAAGAGCAAAAGACATCGTCGGCATCTCCACTTCGACCGATCTATGGGGTTATGTGAAAGACAGGGTATGTGCCTCCCATTATTATTTATTGATATTCTTATTAGTTATTTTCGTGTAGTTTTAAATAAAGTATTTCATTTATATTTTTCTGTTTGCATGTAAAATGTACTTTCTGGTCACCAAGCGAAGTCCGGGTTATACGCTGCAGAAGACATATGGATCCCACTATAAGCGACCGGCTAGTATAATAATAAAAATTGATGCAAATTAACTACGAAAAATGCACAGTTTTTGGTAATGTTCAGTTTCATGTATAATGAAGGGAAAATTCAATATACTGAGGTGAAGCTTATACTACAGTGAAAAATTTACTAAGAGAGACGTGCGTCAAGCATAGATTATGAAACACTATCCAACAGTTCCAGAATACTTTAATATAACATCGTCGTTTAATAAGGTAAAGAAGATACATAAGTAGGCATTTTATAAAATGCATAACACATTTGAAAACCTGATTTCAGCAATTAACGTCTAGCCAGACAGGTGCTCCATTTCTTTCTGGCAGCCCTGTATATGATCTATAGATTTGTATATATTCTACATAGTATGCTAACACAATTTAGTCAGAAAATGCATAACACAATTGAAAATACACAGTCAGCAATTTCTTCGAATAGACGGAAATGTACTTGAATTCTTTTGTAAAGCCCTGTATTTTACATACAGATTTTTATACATGCCACATATTAAGCTAAAATTTAAGTCAAGCAAAAACACGCTTAAAACTACTGAAATCACACTTTAAGGAATTTCTATTACGAGGGTTGATCCAAAAAAAAGTTTACAAGCAGAAGCATTTGAAACGTAATAATTGTGGAGCGAATATTTCCACCCAGGATGGTTGACAGATGGCGCTAGTTGTCCTACAGCGGTTCTACGAGTAAGTAGCGTCAGTACGCAGACACTTAAGAGCGACAGTAATGGCACGACGTTTAGAAAAGTGGTCTCGCATAGAGGTGCGAGCCGTAATTCGATTCTTATGGGCCAAGAATGTGGCCGCATCCAAAATTCACAGACAAATCGTTGAGGTATATGGGGACAAAGCAATGAGTAGACAACAGGTAGCGAAATGGTGTCGTTCTTATCAAGCGGGCAGAGAGCATGTGGAAAACCGCAATATGGAAGCGAGTGGCCGTCCAAGTTCTTCAAGGACGGATATCAACACGGCACGTGTTGAAGAAATCATCCAAAGGGATAAACGAGTAACCGTGCGTGAGATTGCCTCAGAGTTGGACCTGAGTTATGGTAACGTTCAGCGTATCGTAACCGATGAGTTGCGATATTCCAAAGTTTGTGCCCGCGGTTTCCACGTGCGTTGTCCGCGGAGCATAAGGCCACTCGAATGATGTGCAGCCTCACATTTCTGCAGCGATACCATTCAGACGGCCAACACTTCATTGATCGCATCGTTACCGGTGATGAAACATGGCTTCATCACTTCACCCCCACATCCAAAACAGCCACGATGGAGTGGAAACACGCTGGATCACTGACGAGGAAGAAGTTTAAGGTCACCCGGGGTTTAAGGTCTGCCGGTAAAGTGATGGCAACCGTTTTCTGGGATACGACTGGTGTTATCCGAATCGAGTATTTGGAGCGTGGCCATACCATTAATGCCGATCGTTACTGTGCCACCTTAACGAAATTGCGTGAAGCCATCCGACGCAAACGGCCTGGATTACTGAGCAAAGGCGTCATTCTTCTGCATGACAATGCCAGGCCCCATACAGCTCGCCAGACTTAGGAATTGCTGCAAATGTTCATGTGGGAGGTCTGGAATCACCCCCATACAGCCCCGATTTGGCTTCAAGTGACTATTTCCTTTTTCCGGCGTTGAAGCGAAACTTATCCGGAACACAGTTCACCTCAGACGATGCAGTGAAAACAGCTGTTGAGAAATGGCTCAATGAGCAGGGCCCTGATTACTACCAAGACGGGATAAATAAGTTGGTCGAACGTTCTGACAAATGCCTAAACAGGTTTGGCGACTATGTGGAAAAGTAAAGGCTAGATGTGTCTCTTGATTGCCATTTGTATCTTGTTTCTATTGTTAATAAATACTTTTTCCTTTGCCTTGTAAACTTTTTTTTGGATCACCCCTCGTAATTTCCGGCCATGTATCCAGTTCTTTGCATACCCGGTATATGATTTTATTTTTATTCTTACAAACATCTCTTAGTATACTAAATATAAATGAGCTTGAAAAGGCATAATTAAATTTAAAAACACCTTTAAGCAATTCACGCTCATGCTCACTCATGCTTACAAATATTAGTCGTGGTCCTGTATATGATCTAGAGAATTTATGCACAACAAGTAGTACGCAAAAATGTATTTAAACTTAAAAACGCATATCATAACTGAAAACGAACTTCCAGCAGTTATCCTTAATAGATAATACTTCGGATACAGTACTGTATCCAAAATATATTTTGTATCCCTGTAAATGAACGATAAATGCTATGCACATCCTATTCTACAGTCTACAGCAATCATCTTGTAGTACACCTCAATAATGTGAATCAATTTCATCATGTTTGAAATTGTGCAACATAAATTTAAAAATAATATCCTTCTATATTAAAAAAAAGTAATCTGGAACTGAGCCAAAAACGATTTAGAAATGGACCAATCAAATTCTGCGTAGATATTCCGGATTATTCTCATCGCTTTTAAACTAGGGACTTTTTTGAGGAGCTATTACTTTTTTTCTAGCCATCCTACGGATTTGAAAATCATACCACCAAACGCGAAATATAACAAGCTTTCAGAAATTAAAAAAATTATCACGGTCGGACAGTAAAAACTCAAGAAATTCTTAAAAACCGAGTAAAAAATCTTTTATTGAAAAAGTCATTTTTTTATATTGTTGCTAATTTCTAAATAAGCGCAAAGGATTATGTTTTATCTCAAATACAAAATGTATTTGCGCGAGACTATTAAAAACAATAATGAAAGTTTAAAATAATAATTAAATGATCACGTGTTGAAAGCAGGAAATAAACAAAATTACGTCATAAAAATTGTGTTTACACATGAATATTAAAAATAAAATAGATGAATTAAATGAAAAAGCATTATAACCTGATTGCAGAAGATAGTCGCCGTTCATGATATCATCATCATCATCTTTTTAAAACAGGATACATTACCAGGTTTTAAGAGGATGTGAAATCAGAACGGGGGTTGGTGAGCGTAGCGAGCAGGGGGCAGAGCCCCCTAGTGTAATATAATTATATATTAATATAAATATTAATATATAATAATATAATTTAAATATAAAAACACAGTTTTTTCCCCCTGTAGACCATTATATAACCGAATTTTTTGTGTGACCCTTTAAATGAATGATAATTTCTTTGCACACTATGTTCTACAGAAAGCTCGTTTTTATGTATCTCAGAAATTCATAACAATTTTATTATGTTTGTAACAGTGTAGCATCATTAAAATAGATCGCAAAAGATTTTTCTCCATGGAGCATAATACGACGGAATTATTTTAAGTGTCCTTGTAAATGAACTGTAAGTGTTGAACATAACATATTCTAAACAAGTATTCATTTTGTAGTGCACATCAGTAATGTATATAAATTTCATCTTGTTTCAAACAGTGTAACACCTTTAAAATACGCCGCAAATGATTTTCCCTGTATACCCTAACGTAACAAAATACTTTTCGAAGAAATGTTTGAAGGTTTAAAGAATCTCCAATTCCTTTTAAAAGCATGTTTTATTTTCTCCAGAAGATAATAAACTCTCTGAATTCTCCGAAATTCCGTTCACTTACACATAAATGATTTCTTCATCTTCTGAAATTAAACGAGAACTTATATTTCTTTTCACACGCAATGCTACATCAGATAAAGTTAAATCTGACTGAATCAATTAAATTCTCCGAAAATCTCTTCGACGTTGTGGCAATATTTCTTTCAGATCTTTCAAATCTGTAACATTATTTTCAGTTGATTTCAACGTAAAAGGAAGACTTTGTTCCGATGAATCAGTTAATACTACAGTAGATCTTACTTAAATAGGAAAGGGTGGATCATCACATCCATATAGTCCCACTTCAATAGTTTTTCTTTCAAAATATTCGCAGTATATGATAGAATCTGTTATAAGTCCTCTAAATATTTTCTTAATACCAATCTTATTTGAACATCTTGCCCTGATTATAATAATTCATTACAAAATAACAGTTTGTATAATAATGTAACTTGTTGTATCATTGGATAGGTTAATTTTAGTAGTTTTTGTTTTGTGCAATAGATGGCACGATTGCTCCTTCAAGATTGACTCAGGGGAACATTTGTAAGGAAGCCATCATTTTCGGCCGAAATGGCATTGATTCAAGAGAAAGCTCAATGTGTGCTTTGGTTTCAAGAAACAAAATCGCCCATTATTGTTCAGCGAACATTTCGACGTTGTTATGGACGCAACCAACACCTACTTGATTCTCTTCAGAGAATCAAGTAGGTGTTGACGCAACCCTCCTGATGCAATATCAATAAAGCGATGGTATGACAGGTTTAAAGAAACAGGCAGCGTTACTGATCTGCCCAGAAGTGGCAGGGCAGGCCTAGTGTGAGTGCACCAATTGCTGACGTCGAAGAACTGAAGACTAGGATACAAACTGCTATGTGTACTGTAACAGAAGACATGTTAAAGAACACTTGGCGGGAACTAGAATACCGCTTAGACATTCTCCGAGCTACCAAGGGGGCGCACGTTGAAATTTACTGAGGTACGTGGTCTTATAAAAAAAAATTTGTAACAGTACTTATAATGTATCCAAACAAACGTATGTCTAATTATAATAGTTTGAGCACAATAAATATTTATAATCAGGGCAAAACTTTTGTTTTACCCTGTATATTGAGGGTGACAATCCCTTTATGCCTCCTCTCCGAGCAAGCCGCTTTACAGCTCCTTTGGTGTGACATGCTTCCGTGCTGTTCTTCTTCGTCTACTTTTTAAAGCATCTTGTTTGGCATTTTGTGTTTGCTCAAAAGCATTAGTGCGTATGCAATCCATTCGTTCTGAAGTTTACACTAACGACTGAAAACATTCGTATCACACCTCAATTCGTGTGACTCCTCAAAAAAAGAAACTGGAATCAAAAAAGCGACAAACGTTATTCTATAGCACATTTCAAAGTTGAAGGACATTTGTTTGCCCATCTGAGAAATCACTTACGTTTCATAGCTTAAAACTGAAAGTGAAATAATAAGCTTCAACTGTACTTTCAAAATGCATCCCCGTGTTTCTATTTCACAATCATTAGAATATTATGTTTCAACTTTTTTACGGTGGTTAACGCTTTTTAAATACGCTTTTTTCAAGGCTGTCGCTATCACACTTAAAAAAAATTACAAATTAATTATGGTAAAACCTGTATATAACGGAAATTACCAAAACGGAACCTGTATAGAACAGAATACTGTCTTGAATGAGGAAAAAATCATGGTACCGAAAACAATACAATACAATCGCAATCGATGTGTACCTAATTAAGACGAAAACCCTGTGTTGAATTCAGACACTTTTCTCCGGGAGGGATTTCTGTAACTCCGGGGGGGACATAATACAGTTCTGGGGGGGAAATTCCACTTTTTGCCGATTGAAATCTTCTGGGGGGGGGACATTTCCATGCTCAGGGGGGGAATGCCCCCCCCCCGGGCCACCCTCTGAATTCAACACTGCAAAAACCTGTTTAAAATGAAATAATTTTTCTGCCTTTTTGCGATTTTGTCAGAGAACGTTTCACTGTAGCATAAAATAAATCAGTCGAGAAACTGCTTGGTTAGTATTGGGAGCCTATTTGAGAATCATTTCTGAAGAAATATGCTATAAAGAAATTCACATGCATAGAACTAGAAAAACAGCTGTGTTTACTCCATTCAGTGGTGTTGTCGTAAAAAAATCCAGAGGATATACGCTAGAGCAGCTATACTCAACCTGCGGCCCGAGACACACAATCATTAATGAATATTTATAAAATAGAGATGTGCATAAAAAGTATTTAAGACCTTCGCTGTTGTTTTATATATTTCCACGGGTAGACAAAATATGTCCTGTTATTTATAATTAATTTAAAATAATGTTAAAACATCCTAAATGCTGTTTTCTTAGTGAAAAATTCTTTTTACGTGTAGTCCTATTTGTGCTACAGAGGTGTATATATTTCTTAATCTTCAATACAACATTATTCCAAATTTATTAAAGTTGAACTATATATTTCAACAAATAATAATAATAATAACAAACGATTTTGCATTATACAAAACATTTACAAGAGCAAATTTACCGATTTTTTTTCCCCTTGAGAACTTTGAATTTCGGCGTTGTTATATTATCACTTTTATGCTTATTATATAGCTAAAACTGATTTTTAGGGTTAAATGTATGTTGTGAAAAAAATTGGCACCAAAAACTGTTTACACCAGTATTTCCAAGCAACAAACTTCGCGGAAAACTTCTACAACATTTGCAATAGAAATCTAACACGAAGTTTATTGGTTGGAAATAGTTGAGTTAAAAATTTTTTGGTAACATTCTTTCGCGACAAACGTTCAACCCTACTGATAATTTTTAACTTTGTTATACTACTTATGTTATCGTACTATTTTAATTTTACTCTTTTTTTACCTTTTATAAGGGTGTTGCGGCCCGCCTAACATAGCAAACCTATGCTTGTGGCCCGCGAGAAAAAAAGGTTGAGTATGGCTGCGGCTAAAGAGTACGCATTATAGTTTTATTTGAGAAACAGGGGGTTTACAGAGCTCCTTAACCCTGGCAGTAACACCATTTTGTCACCGCTCATGTGACACTCTGGGCATCTAAGGTCTCTGCAATGAGATTCATCAGCATTTCTATTTATAATAGGAGGTATTATGAAAGAAATATTATTAACCCGTCAGCACACGCGCTGGGATAAAATCTACCCTATCTTATATAAGACGTTCTTGCTTGAAAAAAAGTATAAAGCTCAGAATGATAACGAACGAGTTTCTCACATTTTAAGTAAGGATTCTGAGCTGGGGTAGATTTTATCCCAGCGCGTGTGCTGACGGGTTAACAAACTTAGGGCTGTGAGGCCTATAAGTCGTTTAATCGACATCATAAGCCCCAAAGACCTGATATGTTACTGTCAGGATAAAAAAAAAAATAATCCAGATTGTATATGACATATAAGGCTCTACTACATCACCATTACAAATGATTTTCGGAAACGTTTCTTGACAATATACAGTGTCTCACATAAGTGATGGGACACTTGTGCTTTACAAAAGGAAACTAATCAGATAAATTAAAAAAACATGTACACATTTTTTTTGTGG